>JARDVY010000299.1:1289273-2723439 GCA_029030555.1 Ornithoptera alexandrae | reverse complement strand
AAAAAAAAGTAGGCGCTACCGTAGAGCCTATTTCCGCCGCTAAACAGTACTGTACAAACACTGCTGTGTTCCGGTTTGAAGGGCGTTGTAGCTAGTGCAAGTACTGGAGTAATTAGACTTAACATCTCTGTCTCAAGGCGACGAGCGCAATGTGATGGTGTATATCACATCCTAACTAGCGCCACGTTGTTATTAGCGGGCGTATCACTTACCATCAAGTGAACGTCTCGCTCGTTTCGTCGCTTAATGGTATAAAAAAAATAATGTCAGTCCTAACGACAGAGACATTGTAGAGGTTATTAAAACTATTATTATTTATAATTAAAACGACTATTAGTATCATTTGTTTTATTAATTTCTTCACAAATTATATTTGAAGTTAATCTTCATAACAGTTTTGTAATTTGCTATGAAAAAGGGGTGTAAGGGGTCAAGCCAATGTCACCTATTCGTGTTGCATCCCGCTAATTAACAAACGAAGCTTTGGCTCCCAGCAATCCGTATTGGGCCAGCGTGGTGGAAAACAGCCCAAATCCCCCTACATGCTTTCAATCGACGGAAGACTCCCTACAAGTTGGACCGACGATCCGGTGAAGGTCACGGAGAGCCGCTGAATGCCAGCAGCGCAGGTGCGATCGATGTCTGTCGGCTGATGGTGGTGGTAGTAGACGACAGATGTGACATATATAGAAGAAAAAATAAAAGAGAAGGATATCATATTAAGAAAGTCAAAGTGGAGGAAATTGTGGAATTCATTGACATGAGTAAATATATTATTGTATATATATATACATTACAGAGTAAACAGCGATATGTATACTAGTAATTCTCCTTCTTCCTCCTGCCCTTTTCCCAGCTATGTGGGTTCGGCGCAGTATGTACTTCTCTTCCACATTCCTCTATCAGCCGTCATATCTAAATTCACACTCTTCTTACACATGTCATCTCTCACACAATCCATCCACACTTTCTTCGGTATACTAGTAGTTCTATTAATATATATTGTAGTAGTGTGTATATTCTCTCGTTTGCCTGTTGTACAAATAGAGTGCTGCTGGATGCAGCTGTGTTTGTGTTTACGTTGAATTATGTGCCAGTCCAATATCGTATGGAAATGTGTTCAGATTTCATCAAGTGCAGTCGAAAGCGCATCCAATATCCCGGGTGTCAGTCATTTATTTGTTCCGCAAAGGCTTTCCGATTTCAATATTAAACTTTCGTTTCGAATTTTCCACTCACCCTCTGTCCTACTCCTCTCCGAGTTGTGATCATACTCTCTTTGTTCAATTATTGATATATATATGTACCTTTCTAATAATAATTAGACATACAACATATTACGAATTGATCAATAGATCAATGTATATATAATATTATATCTCATTCTGTTGGCGGTGTAAAGATTTTCTCATAACTCATGATATCCAAGCCAACCTCACCTGCTCGTAGTGACTCCTAACTCTACTAATCAACAAAATGGGGCTCTGGCTCCTACCAACGCGCATTGGGCCAGCGTGGTGGGTAATGATCTAAATCACCCCAAATGAATCCCCACACGATCAATGTGGCAATCTTTGGGGAGGCCTGTGTCATAGGATATACTTCTATCATAAATTCGTCCATGTGCCAAACCTGTGCTTATTTCAACTGTCACTTATACTTAAGTTAGTTCCATTGGTCCAGTTAAAAGTAACATAGTCATAAGTACAGATCATCGGAATTTCTTTGAGGTAAGACCCTGAAAAAAAAGCAATTGGTGGCTTTCATTATCTCTCAACATCATGTAAAATTGAGGCATTTGTCATAATGTAATAAAGTAGATAAATATTCTTTTTAAAGTAAATATAAGTTAAACAAAAAAAACATAAATACTTAATTTAATTTAATATATAAATTTTTAACCATAAATTAAAAAAAAAACAACAAATTTAGTTATATCATTCAAGTACTGGTGGTAGGTCCCTATTGGCTGAGACCGTCTAGGTGGATACCACAGCAATGCCTATTTCTTCCGCCAACCAGTAGTGTGCAATTATTACTGTGTTCCGGTTTGAAGGGCGCTGTAGCTAGTGTAATTACTGGGGTAACGAGACACAACATCTTATGTGTCAGGCGACGAGCGCAATGTGGTGCAGTGGATACCACCTTAATTTACCCCACGTTGTCATGGTCGGTCGTATCACTTACTATCAGGTGAAGCTGCTGCTCGTCTCGTCGCTTATTTACATTAAAAAAAAAATAGTTTGTCGTTTTAACAATGGAGCTAAAAATTTATTTTACCTCTTAAAGTGTACTTCGAGGTTATAAGTAGGAATTTAAGTAACGTATAAGTAACCTTAACTTAGCTCAGTAGGTTTTTGTGAGTTGCGTCAAATTGCGAGTCATTTAAAGCCTTTAATGGGTTTAACTTTGAGCCGTTAGTGAGGTGTTTAGAGATAAAAGTTGAAGATAAAGTGTGATAACTTAAATATCTTTTTATATGAGGGTTATATTGCCTTATCACTTAACGGCTCCTGTTAACAAGACATACGCAGAAGAATTGGTATGGCTAAAAGAGCCACGTCTCAGCTACAGAAAACTTGGAGAGACAGGAATATATCACTGAATAGAAACTTTAAACTCATGAGCTCTCTCCTCTTCTCCATTTTTTTTTATATAGGGCTGGCACGTGGACTCTAAGATCAGTAGACCGCATAAGGAGCGACGCTTTCGAAATGTGGTGCTGCAGCGAAATGGATAATAGCCAAGATCAAAACAAAAACAAAGATTTCTTCTATCTGTCCCAAGCGAGTCTTAGAGTACTTCGGACACATTGCCGGGATAGACGGATTCAACCTTGAAGGACTTGTGGTTTACTGGCAAAGAGGAAGGAAGAAAGCCGCGGCGCCGAAACCCAATACGTTGGTCTGACTAGATCTGCAACACACTCGATTCCACAGTCTACGATGCTCTCCAAGTAGCCGGAGATGGCGAAAGACAATAATGATGGGTGGAGGTAGTCACGACTCTCAGACATGAGGAATATGGCATATGTCCAGCAGTGGACGTCTATCATTATCATCAACAGCCTGAGGCAGTCACTGCTGGAAATAAGCCTAATACAATCCTCACGAACAGGTTTCGCCTTGTTGTGGTGGTGGGGCTCAGTAACCGTGGTTTGATCACCCACGGTGAAGCTAAGAGGAACCTATCCGGCCGGCCCGAAGCGGCCGTTCCAGGTGAACTCCATGAGTTCACTTCGGTTGTGTGCCGGTGGCCTACGAGGGCAGGCTTACATTGCCTTCGCAGCCGTGATGGAGTGGCGGAGGGAGAGCAGTGTTGGTATTGCATTTCGATCTCCCTATCCTCGCGGTCTTACAGCGGTTGGCGGCAGAAACCAAGACTAGATCTGCCGTAGGTAGTCGGGAGAGTTTTCTCTTTTAGCTCCCATGGCCTCTGGATGGCAGATTCGGGAGGATCTGTTGCCCAGAGATAAGAGGCCAGGAGAAGGCGTACGTTCCGACGCGTCTGCGAAAACATATCTCCCCGGGTAAGCTATATAACCCATGCGACTAGAAACGATGATAATAGTCCTTGTCTTTATATAATAACCAAGGACGAACGCATGGATATCATGAGGGAGATCATTCCAGACCTTCGCTTTTTTTACACCAAGAGTATGTTCCTAATGTTTCAAACAATGTTTTGTTAATGAAATATTTTATTTCTTTCTTTTTGCTTTCAGAACTTAAAGAACATAACTTTGAAATGGACTTTCATCATCATCATCAGCCCGTAAACGTCCATTGCTGGACACAGGCCTCTCCCAAACATCTTCTTATCGAATGTGACGTGGAGAAGAGCTTTATTTACTTATAAATGATAACTTTTTGGAAATTAAGCAATAGATGATTGAGCAACGGATTCAAAGATATTTCGCAAGATACATTTAATAATCATATAGCCCTGGTTGTTTCAAGTTATGAACTTGTTTTACTTATATAGTTAGTATTGTAACTTAGGTGCGATATATATGGTGATAATTAACAGTGCTATCAGTGTCACCGCTTCCCAATTAGTTGCGAGCGTTATGAGGTGTAGTGGCTCTGGATTATAATCCTTGTGCCAATGATTAACGCTCTCTAAGCGGATAATCAATCTCTAATTATGTTAAGCAAACACTACTCCGTTCCGGTTTGAATGGCGCTGTAACTTACGTAATTATAGAGGTAACGAGGATAAATATCTTGTTTTGGACTTCATATATATATAAACATTTTGACTCTTGGTATAGAAGGGTATAAATAAATATGATCCTGATTAACCAAATTATAGGTATTGTTTATCATCCTTACAGTTCGGTAGATGAAGAGACGTCCACAGCTAGACTTAACAAGATCTTTACATAGTCTTCTTCCTTACTAGCGGTGGGTAACACTGCAGCGCCTATTGAAGTCGGAAAACATTATACCGGACTGAAGGATGCTGTATAGTTATTGGGAATACGAGATTCAACATCTTATGTCTAAGGTGACGAGCGCAATGACGTGCAGTTTGTAACATCCCAACGAACGCCACATAGTTCTATGCAGACGTATCACTTGCTATCAGGTGAATGTATCGCTCATCTCGTCGCATAATATAATAAAAAAAAATGTTTAACTGTAATGCTCTTTTACGAAGAATTATTATAATCTTCGCATTAAATATTAGAAGGTAGATATCTAAGACTTGGCTGTGTTCAGTTTAGTCTTTATCCGTAGGAACAGGTGAAAAGATAGATTGACGATGTCCAACTGACTTCTAGAGGCCTGCTATTTAACACCGAGGATCCTGGTTTGATCCTGGGATCATATACTGTAAGGTTTTTTCATTTGACGCGGCGTGGTGAGCAGCTAGTAAGAAGGTAGTGCATAATTTATATACTGCAATGATCTCAAGAAGACAACTATGAGCTGATGCTGAATAGCATTTTGTAAAAATTAAAAAAAATGCATGAGTAAAAAGTAGTCAATTAAATTAGTAGTAACAAACTTGTCTCTATAAGTATCTTCTCCCTCGCCGCTGATCGGGTTAGGATACCAATAAATATATACCTTACAAAGGTACTTCAAGCAGGGACCCGTAAGAGCTTTAATATGTTACCAACCCTTAGTTCAATTTATTTATTAATACCTGTAACTCATTAGTGCGCACAGTAAACTGTCAATAACTAAATGGGAATGATTAAATTACATTTAATTAATGGAAATAATTTGTAGCGGTTTCTAATTTACTGTTGTCAGGTCTGTTTTTTTTATTCAATTAACTATTGAGACGAGCACGACGTTCACCTGATGACAAGTGACACCCCTGCGAATAACATCGTGGCGCTATATTACTTAATATGTACTGCACCATATTGCGCTCATCGTCTCAGAAGTAAGATGTTGAGTCTCGTTACCCTAGTAACTACAATAGCTACAGCGTCATTCATATAGTAACACAGTACTGTTTGTCGGCTGGAATAGGCGCTGCGATGGTACCTAGACGATATTCGGCAGCAAAGACCTATAAATGAAAAAGGTGAAGGTAAAGATTTCGCTCGTCAGATCGTTATGACCAGGTACTTATATAGTATTCAGAAATGTTACCAGTGTTCGATGTGGGGATCTTTGGGGGAAACCTCTGTCCAGCAGTGGACGTCTATCGGCTGATGCTGCAGCTGAATGTTGCCAGTTGATGTTGTGTTATAAAAATCAGACCTTACATCTTAATTGATCTCTCTTGGCAGGTTCGCCGCTAACTTAGTTGGCGGGCTTCGCTACAATGGAGCCGGCCGGAGTGGCGGCCGCTTGGGAATTAACTAACAAATCTAATTCTGTTTCTATTAGTGCCATTTATCTTTCACTATGATACAGTAATGAGATTTGAGTGGTGTTTATTTATTTATTTATTTATCTAAAAGTTTATTTGTACGCAATAAAATATGCACAAAATGGCGGACGTAATTCTAAAGGACATTCTTTCTTAATGTAAGAAAGTACGGCTGTAGTATGCTGTAATCTATATTTTATATATTTATATATGTATAAAAAAATTAGTTTTGTTTGTTCGCTAATCACGTGAAAACTAGTGATTCTATCGGGAATACAGTGTCATTAGTATTATCGTCTGTCTTTGTTTTCGGAAGCGATCTCCTAACACAGTATACAAACCCTAACTGTTCCCCGTCCGCTTTGCTGGCCGCAACCCCTATAGAGTGTAATATTTGTAAAAATCTTTTCTTAGCTGCCATCCACTTAGCAAAAGGAATATTCCTACCAAGTTTCCAGTCTTCAGATGGCTCCAGAGATATTATGTTGACTCCCTACATAGGTGGAAATCTCATATATATTAACGATCAGTAATTATATCATCATCATCAGCCGTTACACGTCCACTGTTGGACATAGGCCTCTCTCAAAGATTCCCACATCGATCGGGTAGGGATTCATATGGGGGACTTGAGTCTTTTCTCACTTTGCTGGCTCAATGCGGATGGTTTTATTTAAATTACATATTTCTTTGTAATTCAAATTAAATCAATTATTATAATTATAGGGTTAAAATATTTAAGTTGGTACTGTTTTACTTTAGCATTGTAAGTGCAGAATATGAAAACATAAGTAATCGTTTTCAAATATGTATTTTCTAATTTTATATTGCACCTTCTGGTTGAGGTGAAGTCGTAGCCGCAGTCGTGGAGACCGCAGGCTGAAGGTCAGGTCTGGTTTGCATAACTAACTGCCCGACGCCTCGCAGCTTGGTTAACTCAGTCGAGTAACATATTATTTACTGAAACAAAGTAAATATAGTTTTTTTACGTATTTCATATATATGATTTAACAAATTAATATTTTTTAACTAGTAAATATTCTATCGATTCATTATACCTCCTTCTAAATTGACTTAAAAAAAATTCATAAATAGAATTTTTTTTTTATTGAATTAAGCGATGAGATGAGCGGGACGTTCACCTGGTGGTAAGTAATACGCCTGCCTATAACAACGTGGCGCTAGTTAGGATGATATATACTACACCACACTATGTCGCCTGGTACGTAAGATGTTGAGTTTCGAGGAAATAATAATTAATACACTAATTAATGTTATTTAATAATGAAATACATTTATTAATTGTTATTAAATTCGCATAATACACATGAGGAAATGATAATTAATATATTAATTGATGTTATTTAACAATGGAATACATAAAAATATACTTTATTAACTTACTACAAAGTAAAAAGTCGTGAGATTCGTTTTGCGTTAAAATTTCAATTATGACATCCGCGTCGACACAACGCCGGAAGTTTTCGTGTTACAAAAGCAACCCTTAAGTTTTCATTTTCATAAAGCTTTTGTAGTCGTAAGGGAGGTGGTTTATTTTCGTATGACTACAAATTAACAAAGGCTACAAAAGTAAACTGTATACCAAAGAAATGTTCTCTTGTTTTAAGAAAGCAGTACTAAAGAAAATTTTAATCTCTACTCAAGTGTAGAAATTCATATATATATTAAGGAATAATATTTAATATTATATTTTAAAATAAACAATGTTTGATATTTCATTTCTATCACATATTTACTGGTGATAGATTTCTGTTAGAAGTGACCGTCTCAGCGATGGTACTTAAAGGTCACCTGTAACAGAGATCTACAGTAGCGCCTACTTCTACCAATAAATAGTACTATGAAAAAATTACTGTATTATACTTTAAAGGGTGCTGTAGCTAGTGAGATTACTAGGGTAATGTGTAAGGGTTCGTGCACAACAATTCACGGGGTCCAAGCCAACTCCACCTGTTCGTGGATCACAAAAGAGGCTCTGGCTTCCACCACCCCGCATTAGACCACCGTGATGGGAAATTTTCCAACTAATTATCCCATAATAATCCCACCCGATAGTTATAGGAATCGTTGGGAGAGGCCTATGTCCAGCAGTGGATGTCTATCGGCTGATGATGATGAGACTTAACATCTTGACTCAAGGTTAAGAGCTCAGTGGTGGAGTATTTACTACCCTAGCAATATGTTGTTAAGAGTAGACTTATCGTTTACCATCAGTTGGCGTCTTGCTCATATTGACGTTTTGTTGTATCTTACAATTTTATGTTTTTCGTTATATATTTATAATTTTTTATACCATCTTATTTGCTGTCTGTATCAAGGACTAGCTAAGGAATGAGCTTGTTTTAGACTTGTGGTCTTTATCATCTAGATTACATCACTGTTTATCCTCAGTTAGGATCGTAGTTAAACACTAGACTACAAAAAGAGTTTAAGTTCATCTATATATATATATATATATATATATGCTGTCAGTCGGTCAAATGAGTAGCATTAAACATCAGCAGAAACTAGTAAGGTATATACTGCGATGCTTCAGAGAAAGGTGTCATCACTGATATATGAGTGAAATTGTTTCTTTTTACGCAAACCGCTATTTAAAAATGTCCAAGAGCAGCATCAGCCATTTCGGGATATAATTTGAGAGAGCTTTTATGTCATCGTTTTACGACGGTCTCGAATAACGTAAGTACGTATCCGGCGGAAGCTCGTTCAATATTTTCACTTTTTTTTTTTCTTTTCGTAACTTAATATCTTTCGCTACACCTGCCGCGATGTAGGCAAAGTTTTAGTTTACAATCTTTTTATAACTTTAATCTATAACGGATGAGGAAGATATAGGTTTGTATGACAATTTATAGGTTGTGTATTCAATTGATTATGTAATAGTCCTCTTAATGTTCCCACTGTTGGGACTTGGAATTCTCCGGTAAAGAGAGGTTTATCCTTGACCCTGATCAAGTACTAGTTTGATGTAACGTGTAGATTTCGCCACGATGTTCTTTTTTTCCTGAAAATCAGTAAAAATGATACCCATATCTCTAACGTTCAGTAGGAGCCACTGCTTTTCAATTTGTAATAAAAAAATTACTCAAAACTTTTTTTTTATATTTGTGTAAATTGTAAACCGAGATATGTTAATAATCTCAAAATGATAGTATCGAGTTTTTATGATGAATCTGATATATACAAAATTAAACTAAAATAGAAAATGACCTGATGCTTGAAAAGTCCATAACCGTGAATAAATCAAAAACTTTTTCTGGTTCGCTGGAGATTTTAACTATAATTTTTCACTTCTAAACGGAATATAACGGGATCACATGATATTATGGAACGTTGCTCTATGACCCGCGGGGTACAAGTCGTCAACCCCATGGCCTATAGCCACAAAAATACAACGCGGAATTCTCGTGTTTCGTATCTAAGCAGACATGGTCGTTACAGATAAAAAATGGCGCCGTTTATTTCAACGGAGCAGTTTTAGTAACTCACTAATTGAGGTACAGGTTAACGAGTAACAAGAGCCGGGCAGGTGAAGGGTGGCGGGTGGTGAGGGTTTATACTAAAAAAAACATTTATATTTTATTTCATATTTCGTCGTAGATAAATTATTTTCGAAGTGAAAGCGATCTATAAACTCGAACAGGTCATGGGTACGATTTATGTGTCAATGTATGAATGATTTATTTATAAATTTTATCCTCGTTTGAACTAGTACGGGTGAGGATCGATCGTCTGACAGTCAGCAACCTTAATGATGTTCATGATCTTCAGACTGACCTTCAAGCGAAAGAATGAATAAGAAGTCTCTTAAACCCGGAGTGTCTGGTTTAGTAGGAGAGTACTTCCTCTTATAACATATTCTTTTCATTTAACAAAGCTACGACACGACGTTCACCTGATAGTAAGTGATGCGCTTAACCATAATAACGCGGCGTTTGTTAGGATGATATACACTGCGTCACAATGTACTGCATACTACTGCGTATTCTTACTTTGGGAGAAGATGTTAAGTATCCTTAGTGCATTAATATTACTAGCTAAAACACTGTTCAAACTGGAACACAGTAATGATAGCACACTACCGTTTGCCGGCGGAAATAGGAGCTACAGTGGTACCTAGATGGTCTCCGGCGTCAGACAAACACCATCAATAATGTAGAAGTAGTTACATCAGAAAAAGAAATCATTAGCGAAATTTCGACTTTAATGAGGGAAACTTTTCTCCTTAATGATTTGTTTGAACTTTTGTAACAGTTAGTATAAAATCCTGGAAGGTTTTAATGAAAAAATCTCAAGGGGAGTAAGTGTTGGAGTCTGTAAGAACTTCTTAGCAAGGGCAACTTTTGTGTAAATTTTTAAAACTAATGAAATATGACGACCGGAAAAAGAACTGTGCCTTTTTCCGGATCGTGGCGGTTTACTGGTTGCCTTGCAACATAAAGGTTTTCAGTTCGTTTATGATTTAGTATTAAGTGTATACTACTGTTTGTAATAGGTCTTTGTTGCCGGAGACAGACAGATACTTTGTAAATATTACTGCATTCCGGCTTGAAGGACGTTGTAGCTAGTGTATTTACTGGGGGAACGAGACACATCATATATCTCAGGCAACGAGCGTATCACTTATCCTCAGGTGAATGTGTCGCTTGTTTCGTTGGTTAATTGTAGAAAAAAAACATGCAATAATCTCAAGGTTAGCAGATAGGAAACCAATTTCAGAACATCCGGTGAAAGATTTGTTAATAATTATATTACAACCGTTTTGATAGAACCGAAGAAGTAACGATAAAGATATTTACCAATCGTTCCAACAATTTTTATATCAGCCATTGGCTGTACCGTTCATTTAGTTAGAACTACGTCTGAATGATCATCATCATCATCTATTGTAACGTATCCCAGAAAACACAGTTGAGCACTGTTTGACTCCAGCAGCTTCCAACGATTTTCTTGATCTCGCCCACATAAAGAGAGGTTTTCCAACGCAGCAAGATATCAGCTCATAATATACGATGATGAAATACTTTGGGAGGATATAGATGCATATAATACGTACAACATTCGTCTTTCCGTAACAAATGAACGTTGAATAGCTTTAGTATGTAATGCAATTAACGCGGAATATTCGCGACATGGAATGCCAGTTAATTGTAATTGCTGGAGAATATGTTGAATAGCTCCTCGCGACGTCTTCGAGATGGGTTTTCAGAGTAGATTGTGGGTAGGCATGTTAACAGAAAAGTGCTGTATGTCAGTCTGATTCATTTTATTACGCTTACGCAAGTCGTGGTCTCGTTCTTGCTTTGCTCATTACTAATGAATACTGCGAGAATGTACTTTTGTTACGATTCGAAGGCTGTTGTAACTAGGGAAATTACTAGGGTAACTAATTTTAAGATCTTGCATATATCCTGTATATATCATAATCATTAATACTACTTCAGTTGGATGCGGGTGGCGCTGAACGATTGGTGTAAAGATCTTTGGGTATGCCTATCTCCAGCGGTGGGCGTCTATTGCTCGCGATGATGACTATAATGTCTCAAGTAAGAGTGGTGGTGTAAAAATTGTCAGTCTGCTCAAAAATTAATTTTTTCATCAGACGCTTTTGATTAAGCAACGAAAACGACGTCCGACAGTCAATTTCCCGCCGCCGCTTACAACTTAATTGCACTTAAATTAAAAATGTTACTTCGTTAAGGTTTGGATAAAAATGTCTTTTTTATAATCAAATTTGTATTTGTACTGATTTTTAATTGCTATCAATTAATAATTATTATTTACATATATCTACGATCTATGCCGAATGAGCTCACTGTGCTTTAGTCTTCTAGTAATATGCTAAGTGTATGATTTAATTTTATTGATAACGAGATCTCAATTTTCATCAACCCTTACTTATCCTCATTACTAAACCATCTTTTTATTATTTTAATTAATTATGCGACCAGACAAGCCGCACGTTCACCTGATGGTAAGTGATACACTCGCATATAACAACGCGGCGTTAGTTAGGATGATATACATCACATTTTCCTCGTTAGTTGAGACATAAGATGTCGTCTCGTTTCTCCAGTAATTACACTAACATGTACATTCTCTTTTGATAGAATATGTATAGATTTATCATTTCGTTGTGTCGAGATCGAGTTTTGTTGCTCACTCGACGTAAGTTACAAACGGTTTCCGGGAGCCTCCTCTCCTGTCGATCGGAAATTACCTTTTGGATTTGTCAATACGTGTGTCGCCATTTTGGAATTCAATTTACCGGTTTTATCCTTTGACGGCGCTTTTGACTTGAACTTTGTGATGTAATAGATTGGATTTTCAAATATTTTTATAACACTGACGTGTTCAGTACAGTTTTTGAAGTATATGTGTAGTTTGGTTGGTTATAGGGCTTTTAAACCCGCCTTGTTAGCTACCGCCGCCATATTGTAATTCTGCGGCCATTTTGTAAAACTGCCGCCATGAAAATATTGATGTATTCCAGCTGTCAAATCACATTAACATTTAAAGCATTATTAACTCTTAACAGAATAAAAGAAGAAGAACAAAAATCTTTTATTCAAACTGCCTAAATACATATATAACACTTTAAAATAAAATTTGACAAAATCATTATTACAAACGAGTCAAGTATAATGCAATGTAAACCAAAAAAAATTAATTATTCTATTAAAGCTGAATAAAATATTTTAGCTGTTAATGTGTGTAATATTTCATAAGAAACCAATGTTGGGGGGATGTCGGTGTGTATGACCTTACACTTCATTAAAATTGATTGATGTAACGAAGTACATGGATCTGTAGTACATTAGGAAGGATCTTAAAAGCTTTGATATGTTCCCTTCAATATTATGTTATATGTTTTTATGAATAATAATCCTTCTCGTGTTAAATCTAAAATTTGGATATATTGATTACTCAGGAGAGTATACGGTTATTTTAAGCATTTATTGAATAGTTTATTAACATGGTTATCAGGTTAATGTCCTGCTCTCCTAGATAATTACTTCTATGATTGTAAAGTAATTTATAGTAATATACAAATCATACGGTAATAAAGTATATAAAGAATATAAATACACAACTAAAGATACAAAGTATAATGTTAATAATTTTTTTTTTGCACATTTATATGTTAGAGATATGTCAGTAGATCGTCTGCCGACAAAATATATTCTGCAAACATTACTGAGTTCCGATTTAAAGGGTGCTGGCTAGTAAAATTACTGGGGTAGCGAGACTAATAATTATTGAGGTGATGAACACAATGTGGCGCAGTGTATATCATGCAAACTAGCCCCACGTTGTTATTATAGCTTCGTTGAATAAAAAAAAGTCAATAAAAAAGTAGGTCATAATAAATAGCTTTCTACTGTTCTCACTACTGGGACTCGGGGCATTTTTTCACAAAGGCCAAGTAACCAGCTTAACGTTCCCACAGCTGGGAATCAAGTTTATCACTCTAGCAAATCTCTTTGGATGATTTCACATGTCCAGTTCAGCAGTTCGTCTTTATTTTAAATTAAGCGACTAGACGAGCGGGACGCTCACCAGATGGTAAGTGATATGCCTGCGCATAACATGGCGCTAGTTAAGGTAATATATACTGCACCACAATTGCGCTTTCACCGGAGACATAAGATGTTGAGTCTTGGTACCCCAGTAATTACATTAGGCACAACGCCTTTCAAACTGGAATACAGTGATGTTTTTACGGTATTTGGCGGTAGAAATAGGCACTGTACTTGTACCTACCTAGACGGTCTCCGGTAACAGAGACATACCACCAGTGTTAGTCTTATTAGAACATGAAGGTTTCTTCGCGATGTTTTCTTTCACCGGAAGCTCAAGCTCAGTGGGCATTGAACCTGCACCTAGAGAAGTACAAAGCGTTAAATTTACATAGAAATTGAGCCATTAACGATTAAATAATCTCACGAATTACTTAAATGAAAAGTAGTTATTTTGTTATTACAAACAGACAAATTAATTTGAATGTATGTATATAGATTTAATGAGAATTTATATATAATATTCCTCGGGAATAACTCCACCGAGGCGCTTCGAATCCTCCGCTTGGAAGAACAATGTTGCCATGGTAACTGCGAAACCTCCCAAATCATGAAATTAAATTCTCGCTAACTTTTTCGGATGCACTGAGTCGTTAACATTAGGGAAACGTTTCTACTTTCGCGGTTATTATTTCTACGGTTTCCGTTATCCTTTTTATATCAAATTCTTCATTGTCTTTTTCTTTCATGTTTTGCTTTTAAATAACATCAGAAAATTTTACGATTATATAATGTTTTTTATTCTCAATAAGCTCTACTTGGCATTTATTTCTAATGATATTAACGTATACATCCAGATTATTATCTTAAGGAAGCTGCTATGAATGTGCTAACTAATAAAGTATTGATATAACCTCCATCTAATCACCACCATATTTAGGTGCAGAATCTTATCAAGGCCTTCAGTATACGTCGAACTGTTAACCAATGCCCCATGGAGATAAATCAGTTGTAAATAATATAGTAGCTGTTCCTCGCCTGCTTTGCTCCCCGTAACCTCCTTTGGGGGAGGAATTTTGCCAAATCCATTCTTGGTTGACCTCCGAATGGCGGAAGCAGTATCTATGCCAAATAATGAGTATCTATGTCTAATAATTTCGGAGATATTGTGATGAGTCAATGAATCCCTGGATATCTGCTATATATGAATTATTTTATGATGGCATATAAAAAGAATATTTTCTATCACATCATCAGCCGATAAACGTCCACTGGACATACATACATACATACTGGACATAAGTAATACTATATGATTTTATGGTGTTAATAACTTAGTAAATAACGTTCTTCATGTTCCCACTGCTGGGACACGAGATCTTTTCTCACATGGAAAGAATTAAGTTTAAATCTACGACGAAGTATGTGTTTACATGAACAATTTAAATGGTTTACTTACAACTGAGCTGTTACAACTTCCTGTAGCTGAAGATTGAATATGAACTTAATATTTGGTTAATTATAACGTAACTGCGATATATAAGAAAACAAAAAAAAATTATATAAGTTTACTGAGAATAGATTTAAGCGCAAACTTCTGATTATTGGAGATTGTGTCACCAGGAAATGGATAGTAAAGCTTGGATAATCGGAAGTATAGTGTGAAAAGCATTTTGTTTAGCATTAGAGAAGCTCGGTGGGCCGGAAACCAATTTGTGTTAAGTCCATTGAAGCTGCGGTTGGTTTAACTTAATACCAAGTACGTTCGCGGTAATTCTCGATACATACGAGTACATAGCTGGACATAGGCTCCCATCAAAGATCTTTATACGTACGGTGTTTATTTTAAAACTGCCTGCGCAGCTTAACGAGAAAGTATGTACGAGAGAAGTCGTTAAGTTAAAACAAAAAAAAAACTTTCCCATTGATTATAAAATTAAGGTAATAATTAAAAAAAAATTTCGTCAATTTATTAATCATTTGAATTTTAAAACAATTTATTTACTAATTTAAGTACGTAATAAGTTTGTTTAATTTTGTTATTAGTAGATTTAATTTGTTTCAATATGCGAGGAGATAAGCGGGATGTTCACCTGATGGTAAGTGATACGTAAGCCAAAGGTCAGTAGGTCAGACAAAGGTCTAGTTATGGTGATATATACCGCGCCATAATCCCCTCGTCGGTTGAGACATAAGATGAAGAGTGTTGTTACTCCAGTAATTACACTACCTACAACGTCAATCAAACCGGAAAACATACTTTGAACAAACTAACTTTAGTTTAATTAGCGTGATAGGTAATAATTAATCAGTAACAACATCACACGGAAGTAGATAAGGAGCTTGGGGCCGCTTACGGAAATGCTGTGACAGTTGAACAGTTAAAGTCAATAATCGATAACTAATGTCTAAGCTAAAGTTATAATAGCGTATTAATGGTATATTATGTATCTTAACTACATCATCATCATCAGCCGAAAGACATCCACTGCTGGACATGGGCATCCCCTAAAGTACCCAACATAGATCGGTCCTACGCTGCCTGCGTCCACCGGTTTCCTGCGATTTTCAGTCGGTTGTAGGGGGTATATGCAGGGATTTGGTCCATTTCCCACCACGCTGGCCCAATGCGAGTTGGTGAGAGTCAGAGGCTCGTTTGTTGATTAGCAGGGTGCATCATGAGCAAGTGAGATTGGCTACGGTCCCGTGAGTTGTTGTGCGGGACTTCTGCCTTGATTACATAATGAAATATATTATATTGGTTCTGATATCCATCACACTGCTGGACATAGGCCTCCCCCACTTGTCCTGCAGTTTCAGGCTATTTAGAATAGGACTAAGGTGGGTCGTCTGTTGTAGAAGGCAACTATAAGTGTTTTCGCGTTAGAGGGTATGAAAGTGAGGACCTTCATTGTCCACTAAGCTAACCCTGGGACGAACGACAAGTACGAAGTGGTCTAGTTCTTTGAACTGGGACGTGCTTTAGTCGCAGTGCCGGGCGACACCGGTGTGTTCCAAAGATGACCTTCGAGTGGGTTTTGGTGTGTAAAAATCTCACATAACCTTGACTTCCCCTCAGAAGCAAGGTATCGTATACGCAAGGTATTAGAAGATTTCCCCGTCGATAACGAAAAGGCCTCCCCTTAAGATTTCCACATCGATCAGTTCTGCGTTGCTCGAATCCAGCTGCTTCCCGACTTCACCAGTGGGAGGCCTGCCAACACTGTGTTTTCCCGTACTATGTCCAGCAGTGAACATCTAGCGGCTGATGATGTTGATTCATCACAAATTTGTGTTGCTGGCATCTTTAAAATAAGTAACTAAATTTACGACGAATAATAAGAACCCATACCCCTACTATCTGGAATACTGGATACATATACCCCCATATCCCAACCACCTACAACTGGAATTCTGATAGCAGGTTTCTATTACCGGAGATAATCTAGATAGGTACTACCGCAGCTACTATTTCTGCCGCTAAACAGTGTGCAAACATAACTGAGATGCGGTTTAAAGGGCGCTGCAGCCAGTGAAATTGTTCGGGTAACATGACGCAACATCTTATGTCTCAAGGACGACGAGAACCATATGCTGCTGCGTATATCCTCCTAATTAGCTTCGCGCTGTTATGGGCAGGCGTATCACTTACCATCAGGTGAACGTCCTGCTCGTCTCCGCGCTTTGTAAAAGAATAAAGAATGCAGTAGTGATTACTGAGGTGATAGATGGTGTCCGGCAACAGAGATATATCAATCAATCGATAAAAGTACTTTGTCTTAATACTGTTTTATCACTTATTAGTCAAGTTTAAGCAATAAATATTAACAGTAATGAAACGCAAGCTTCCAATGAGGCGTCGTAAAGCTTGCGTAAGTTTAAAAGCTAAGATAGTTTAAAGTTAAAAGCGAGGAAGTTACGTGCCGTGGCATCGGCTGGCAAGGTTATGGCCTCAATATTTTGGGACTCGGAAGGGTTATTGTTGATGGATTACCTGGAGCGTGGAACCACTATTACAGGCCAATATTACGCAGCTTTAATTCCCAATTTGAGGAATGCCATCAAAGAGAAAAGGAGAGGGAAACTTCGAAAGAGCGTGCTGTTTCATCACGACAACGCCCCCGCGCATAGGTCGGCAGTTGCGATGGCTGTCATTCAGCAAGCTGGCTTCGAATTGGTTGACCACCCCCCTTATTCACCAGATCTGGCGCCTATCGATTTTTATCTGTTCCCCAAATTGAAAGAATACTTAAGAGGAAACAGATACGAAGACGATAACGAGGTGATGGATTCCGTGGAGAGCTTTTTGCAGGACCAAGACAAAACTTTTTTTTTTAAAGGGATTGAAGCCTCGAAGACTATGTAGAAAAATAAATTATTAAGTTATCAATAGTCATTATATTCTATCTCATTTTCATTACTTTTTGATCCTTCCTAGTATATAGCTAAAAGGAAAAAAATTTGCACTGGCTCAAATTCTTCGATTATATACAAACGGAGGACACCTTACTGCCTGTTGTATAACTTAATTACGGTGTTTTATCTTACTATTCATATCTCACGTATACTTAACACACACACATGCATTAGCCTATACACACATATAGTATGCTTTTCTAAGTATTTTTTCCTTTTTTAAATTTTTGGCAATATTGTAATTTTTATATTTTTAAGAGATTGCATTTATTTAACGATAAAACTGGGAGAGAGCACTGTTTTCTGAGATACAAGGTTAAATTCCTAGTTCAGGAACCAGAGGCTTCAAGTATCGAAGACATGTAAAATAATGCAATAAATTATCTTTATCTTTATTTATTTAACATCTTCATATTACCGGAAAATATGCAGTTTTCATTTGACTGGATTTTTTTACTTTTTTTTTTAATTGACAAAGCGACGTGCCCAGCAAGATGTTCATCTGATGGTAAATCATACGCTTGTGCATAACAAAGTGTCGTTAGTTAGGACGACGTACACACCACCACATTGTTCTAGTCGTTTTATTATATAAGATGTCATATCTTGTTACCGCAGTAATTTCGTTAGGTATACTGCCTTTCAAACCGGAGCAAATTAACGTTGGCACAGTATTGTTCATCTACGACAGACGTCCACTGCTGGACATGAGCCTCACATAATGATTCTCACACGATCGGGTAGGTATTCATTTGGGGGGATTTGGGCTATTTCCCACCACGCATGCCCAATGCGGGGTGGTGAGAGCCGGAGTCTCGTTTCTATGATTAGCAGGGTGCACGACGAGCAGATGACGTTGGCTGTGCGGGAATCCTTATACCCTAGTACTGTTTGTTGGCTGTAATAGAAGTTGCTGTGTTCTTTAATAATCAATCTCCGGTACCAGACACCTACCACCAGTAGCGCCTGGAGGCTATAGATACACCTTGTGCCTTATATACTATATTACGTTTTATATGACAGTAATATATAAACGTTTTTCATAACTATCCCTTCAGGTACGTTTAAAGGAAATGAGAGAAATATCCATAAATCAAGTAGATCCAATTTCCTCACAGTAGTTTCACCCTTATAGTAATGTTAAGGTTATGGGATTTACTATCACCCTTTTCTTTCACGACACCTATAAAATCTTATCACCTGATCTGTTTTAGGGTGGATTTATTTTGAACGATATTTTATACTTGTACTAAATCTTACACGTTAACTAGCTGTTCACCGTCCGCTTTGCTGGTGGTAATACAGAATTAGATTTGAAATTCTGACCAAAAATTTGTCATGCCCAGCGACAACTTGCTGCTCCCTGGTAGCTTTTCCCCTCGTTTACATCCCCGCAAATTCGTTTGGGGAAGGAATTCACTGGTGGTAGGTCTCTGTCGCCGGAGACAGTGAATGTAAGTACCATCGCAGCTTTTATTACAGTTGACAGACAGTACTGTGCAAACGTTACCGTGTTCCGGTTTACAGGGAGTTGTAGCTAGTGAAATTATTAAGGTGACGGGACTTAACCCCTTATGTCTTAAGTGTATAATATCCTCCAAAAATTTTTCACATTCCGTCTGTCCGCACCAACATTGGTCTTAACTCTCCCAGAAGGTGCAACGTGTACAACGCTCTCAACACCAAGTCACCTGGTCTCGAGATATTTGGTACATCGCTACGCAAGTTCCGAACCGAAGATTTGACACTCTTCCTCGACAAACCTGAATATAATTCTTGATATAATTCTTGATCAGTATGGAACCATTGTATACTATTCTTTATTTATTTTTGTATATTTCTATAGTACACCGCAGATTTTTGTTATTGTCTTCCTTAGTAACAGTATTGCGAATGTAGTGCACACTTTCAATAAGCAAGTGCATCAAAATTTGTAATCATTATAAGATATTACTGTAAATAGTTTAATGTATGTGCTACTGGTGTTTTTATAAATAAAATAAAATGTAGTGAAGCCTTATTAACACCTGCTACTGACAATGATTTTTGGGTGAAGGTTGACTTTGAAGAATTGAAAGAATTGATGAATGAGAACGAATACTTAAAGTTCTTTAAAAGTTTCGTTGATGAGACGCAGGAATATTTGTAGTTCTTCTTCTTTGTCTTGTGCTTCTCCAACTATTGAAGATTGGACTCCAGTTCTGCGAATCCCTTTCTATTGCGTGCTTGATAAATCAGCTGCTTAGAGCTTTTGACGTCCGCCCACTTCTCGATCTTGACTAGCAATGACTTGTTTCTGCTACCGGTCTTTCTATTTCCAGCCACTTTACTCATTATTCCTAACTGATGACTGTATTTTGACATTTCGGACTATATGTCCTAGATATAGTATAGAACTTTGTCAAGTTATATTATTTATGAACATATCTAAGCTAAGTCTAAACATAGTATATAAAGTGTTACATTGTATTGTACGTAACATGAACTGAGATAACGTTGTCGATCAGTTAAACATATCACGTGCTAGGAGCAAGAATAAGAAGGCTACGGGCGCGGATACGTGTGGTGATGTACATCTCATAACATCGTAAAACGATCGTATAAAATGAGTCGTAAATAACAGCAGGGATATTTCCTCCTCCCCGTCTTCAAAGTCTTCAATAATAGCTCGCTTTGCAACTTTAAAAAGACTACTTAGTAATTATAAAAATACACGCAGTATGTCTATAGAAATAATATAGGAAACAAGTATACAGAGTGAATGGTAATAGGTCTAAAATATCTGGAGGGGCTAAAGTATAGCTCGTATCCTATCTATCTATGTATGGGATATCCCATACAAAAACAACGCCTCTGGAGTTATTAATTTTTTAAATATTTTTCAAGAAATTCCAGATTTTCTAGGAAAAATTCGATGATTTTATTTCTTACTCATTTCTATACAAATTTTAATGTAATAATCATTGTTTTATTAAATTAAATTAATAGTCATCACTTACAAGCTAAAACTTTTAAGATAGGTTCTTTGAAAGTCGTGACAATAAAAAATAAGGCGTCATACGTACATTTTTAAATAATGTTAAAACAACATTTTATTCATAAAAAATACGTATAAAGCACATAAATAAGTACCTGACTTCAATACCTAACCGACAAGGTATTAGACATTACATAAAGTTTCTAAAATAAACTAACTAAATTTTACTCCACAGTAGACTTCCTCGCAGTAGTCTTTTCCCGCAGTAGACTTTTCATCTCAGTAAACTTTTACTCGCACTAGACTTTTCTTTATAGATATCTTTATATTTATAAATTTGTGTACAAATAAGTAAGAAATAAAATCATCGAATTTTTACTGAAAAATCGGAAATGTTTTAAAAAATAAAAAACTCCAGTCCCATTGTTTTTGTATGGTGTATTCCATACATAGATAGATAGGATACGAGTTATACTTTAGCCCCTACAGATCTTTTACACCTATTACCTTTCACCCTGTATAATGTATGATTAATAATATTATGTACTTGTTTCCTTTTTTCCGCTCATGAATACCAGGTTTATTGGTGGTAGGTCTCTGTTGCCAGAAACCTTTTAGGTAAGTACCACTGCGGCGCCTATTTCTACCGCCATATAGTAGTGTACAAACATTACTGCGTTCCGGTTTGGATGGCGTTGTAGCTAGTGATGTTACTGGGGTAACGAGATAAAATCTTATGTCTCAAGGCTACGAGCGCAATCTGGTACAGTATATATCGTCCTAACTAGCGTCACGTTGTTATAGGCAGGCGTATCACTTACCCCCAGGTGAATGTCTTGCTCGTCTCGTCGCTTCGGCAAATATAAAAAAAATCTATCAATTTATTTTTACAGTTAAATATATCACCAAAACGATAAAAGAGTTTCCTTTGGGCAAAATAAATAGTTATTATACTTTTCTAGTTTCTAGTTTCTAACAAAATTAATAATTTATATTTATAGAGACAACAGCCGAGAGAGGTCCATTGCTGGACATAGGCCTCACCCATAGATTCCAACATCGCTCAGGTAGAGATTCATTTGGTTCATTGCTCACCACGCTGGTCCAATGCGGGTTGGTGGGAGCCAGAGCCTCGTTAGTTGATTAGCAGGGTGCACCACGAGCAAGTGAGGTTGACTTGGATCCCGTGACTTCTGAATATTGTTATTAAAAGAGAAATGAATACCACAAAAACTAAAATAGATAAAAAAAAAATGTCTTCTTCTTCTTCCATTTGTAATTCTGTCAATATTCGGAGTGCCTCCTAAAGAACTAAAATCTACTATCTGATGATATTCATAATTATTTGACAGAATTTTACAGTTCTCCGGATACTGTGCTTACAGACCCAGAATATTTAAACCTACTATATCTATATATAGTATATCTTTTATTTGAAGATCAAAATAAAATAGAATAAGACTTGACAGAAGACAGAAGGTCCAAATAAAATAGAAGAAGACTGAAGAATACTTGACATAACCTGGATAGTTCTCAACAAGCATCACAATCCTAAACAAGTTATGAAACAGCCTCTCTTCTATCACCCAATGCCGTATTCTCTTTTTCTTTAATTCTTCTGATCATCATTCCTTGTGAAGCCACATCTTACAGTGCATTAGTATCATAAGATAATACTAACTAAATCATTCAATGCAAAGTGCACTGCAACAAAATGGCGGTGGATTGTAAAGCCCGCCACTGGTTTTAACTTTCTACTAAAACTGTAAAAGTCTAGAATATAAAGATTTTAGAAAGAGAATTCGCTAGTAGTGTCTGTAAATAGTCAACTATATCTGCTATTAAGCAGAGCAATTAATCTTCAATTTAACAATACTCAAGTCCTTTGCAACATGGTACAAGATAAACGGAACTAATAGAAACAATTACACAAGTGGAGTAACTCCCTTGTGACTGCCGGTAGTCGGCGGCCATCTTCGCTACGATGCTACGTCTGTTACGGCGGGCTACGACGTTACTACGGCGAGCTACAATCTCTACGTAACTTATAAGTTCATTACAATTTGTTTTACGACTGATATAATAGAAAGGCTTCAATTACTAGCAAACAAAGTTTTTTTTTTAATTAAGCGACGACACGGAGGTTTACTTGATATGCCTTCCAACACAACGTGGCGCTAGTTATGATGGTATACACAGTACCAGATTGTGCCCGTCGCATGAGACAAGATGCTGTGTCTCGTTATCCCAGTAATTTCATTAGCTATAACACCCTTGAAACTGGAATACAGTAATGATTGCACACTACTGCTTGGCGGTGGATATAGGCGCTGCGGTAATACCTACTCAGAAGGTTTCCAACAATAGAAACAAACCACCAGTAATAAAGACCTATCATTAGTAGATTCCAACCACCACCTTTTTAACGCATTTATTTATTTGGAAGTAATGGGTCTGGTTTCTGCAGCCAGAGAACGTCTGGGTAGGTACCACTGCAGGCCCTATTTCTGCCACCAGACAGTACTGTTCAAAACTTACTGTCTTCCGGATTGAAAGGAGTTGTAGCTATGGAAATTACTAGGGTGAGATTTAAAATCTTTGGGCCAATGCGATAAGCATAATGTGGTGTTGTGTACATCATCCTAAACAGAAACATTTTGTTATGGGCGGACGTAACAATTACTATTTTTCTTTAAATAGATCAGAGTAGTGCTTGATCACGACCTGATGTTAAGTGGTGATGTGGTCTGTGGTGGTAAAGCGCACTAACCTAGTAACAGCCTTATTCACTCTTTCCTTGAAGACATCTACGACGTATTTGTACGGGAACACCGACGATGACAAGTTGCTCTACTCCTTTGTTGTTCTTAAGAACGAGGAGTTGAACTACGTTGTCTGCAAACTGGGGATGTTGATAATATAAATGATCTCGCTTATCTTAATATAATTCAAAGTATTCCCGATCTTCTTCATCTGCTACTGTGCGGCGCCACGTCTGTCTGGAGCGGCTGCGCTTGCGTTTTCTTTGCAGATTCTTATCAAGTGGCTGCTTGAGAATATGCTTGGTATCTCTTCGTGGAGTGTAGATAATCCACTTTAGCGGCAGAGCTCATTGGTGATTCTGGGACAGTGAATACCGAGAATCGCCCTGAATGAATCACTGTGGACGCTCTTTACTTCATTTGGGACTATAGGATGTTAATGAATGATGATGAATGATTAGCGATGAAAGTTGAGGTAAGTATCAAGTACTTCTGCTCGTATTACTCTTGCTTAACAGTACTATGAAAAGGTCTTTCAGTTCGAAGGACGTTGTAGCTAGTGGAATTATGGAGGTAATGAGACAATAACATCTTATACCTTAAGAGGAAGTTTGTACAGTTTATATCATTCTTACAAGCGCTATATTACAACGCTGTATGTTCTTTTCGTCGCTTCGTTAAATAAAAAAAAGGTTGTCGATTCGATTACTGCGCTGAAGTGCTCTTGATAAAGTCGTGTAGTTAATGCGGACCTGAGCAGCGATTTTAAAATTGCATTCCTGAAATACTTGGACCGTAATAAACGGCGAGGAGCTGCGATATTAACCGCTAATAAAGCTCGTCCCGGCGGCCCGACGCGCTAAATGAAAGCCACGAGGTAATGCGGCGGAGCTGGTGGTAATTTGTTTCACGAAAACGGAAATCTATAACGGTTGAACGTTTTAGGTGAAATTATCTAACACAACGTTAGCGGTAACGCGGGAATTGATGAGTTGTACAGTAATGATGCGTTGTAACGACCTGTTATTAATCTCTCCTGTTTTTTTTAAATTTCCTCTTTTTCTCATCATCTATTTCCTCATTCTCTTAATTTAGGTGATGTAAAGGGTTCCGCACAACAACTCACGGGACCCAAGCAACCTCACCTACACGTGTACAATGCTAATCAACAAATGACGCTCTAGCTCTCACCAACCCGCATTGTACCAGCGTGGTGGAAAATGGCCCAAGTCCTCCCATATGGGCTCCTACAAGACACGGTTCCTAGTGCCCAGCGGTGTCGGCTATCATGCTGATTGCAGCGCAGGACCGATCGATGTGGAGATTTTTAGAGGAGGCCTATGTCCCATAGTAGACGTCTATCAGCTGAGGATGATGTTGTATCTACTCCACTCTCTAGGATCAGTGGTTAATTAGTTGAGGACTTTATTATTTACTATCTACTGATAAGTCATGAACGGTTATTGATAAACCAATATTTTCTCTAACAGCTGTATGTTCTCATTTATAAATAAATAAAGATTATGACCATGTATTAGAAATTCTTTTGAAATTAATTATTGTTTGTATATATAGGGTGTCCCGTGGCAGATTTAGGATTTCTTAGTTAAATTAAAGGATGTTATTATTTTATAACATACATATATTTGTCATAAAAAGAAAGACGAGACATGCGGATTTAATTTTTTGAAGATCAGTCCGTCCAAATGTTTTCCATCGCGACGTACACACTCACGGAATCTTTCGAGAGTATTCTGAGTGTATCTCGCGGAGGAGGCTCATGGTGGCTCTTGCTGTGTGAGGCGTGGCGCTATTTTGTTGAAACCACGTGTGAGAGCTGTTCGATGGATGTTCTCTTAGTTTCGGTATAAAAATGCGGCGATAGACATCACCTTCAACAGTTACGGTTACTTCACGAGAATTTTCAAAGAAAAACGGTCCAATTATTCCATTAACAGAAAGAGCACCAGTCCATTGCGACATCGTGATTGACCAATCCGCACAAATGCCGCGCCAAACTGTAACCCCTCCCCGGTCCCCCGCGCAACCGTTAGAAAAATATTCGAATTTCAAATCCTAAATTTGCTACAGGACACCCTACAGTAGTAGGGGTGTAAGGGATCCCGCACAACGTGCTCGTGGTGCATTATCAACAAACGAGGTTCTGGCTACCAACGAATCTCCATTGGGCCAGCGTGGTAGAAATGGTCCAAATTCCCCAAATGAACCTCTACAAACAAAGGTTGCGAGAAGCTGCCGGATGCGAACAACTCAGGACCGATCGAGGTGTAGATCTTTAAGAGAGGTCTGGTAACAGTAGAATTCTGTTATTCAGCATATCATCATCATCATCTTCAATTTTTATGTTAACAGACTTCTTTAAAATATAGTATATAGTGAATTCGCTGTTTGCTATATAATATGTAACATTCACAGAGAAAGCTGTTTTTTTTTTATGAAACCCTTGTTAGTCGCCTTTTACAACACGCAGAGACTATCCTCTATTTTAAATCAAGATAATGACCACAATACAGTGCTGTTTACCAGGACGGTAACTAGTGACCACATTTTTATGTCTAACCATTTATATTTTGTCAATTACCATCAGGTGAATATTCTACTTGTCACTTCATTGTAAAAGAATCTTGTGTATGTTATTGATCATCATCAGCTGATAGACGACCACTGCTGGACATAGGCCTTCCTCAAAGATTTCCACGTCGATCGGTCCACAGTCAGCATGGCCTACGCTACCACTGGACACTATGGAGTTTATAGGGGTTCATAGAGGGCATTTTGACTATTCGCCACAAATGCGGATTGGTGGGTGCCAGAGCCTTATTTGTTGATTAGCAGGGTGCACCACGAGCAGATGAGGTTGGCTTGAGTCACGGGAGTGGTTGTCCGAGACACCTTATTGATATCTTTATATATTTCCTTTTGTATCCATCACAATAATAGTTCGTATGTAAGAAGAGAAAGTTTCAAACATTTCCCAATAAAACTTCGTTCCCGGAGTGAGATGACCTTGCGAATCAGCAATAGCGATGTACGACTATTTCCTTCCGCTGTGTTTATTGGGTCATACAATAATTTCGCTTTGACCAATCATTTGTGGAACAGTCGAATTCCAGTAAGATTGTGGACTGAATACTTATGTTGTTACAAGTATTAAGAGGACAAGATGTCGCGGCAATTGTCCGTCTCTAAACAATAGCTATATCACCATTTAACGTCAGATGGTATTACCACCTATTTAATTAAAAAAAGTAATCTTTAGTCTATCATCCAAACTTACTATTACCGGTGTATCCGATCAAAGCAGACCTTGGGGTTACAAATCAATAGTACTGTCCAAACTATACAACGTCAATGAAAATTAAGATGGGCCGCCGCAGGGATTCCGGCAGATCCTTAGAGACTAACCTTTTTGAGCTATATCTCCACGCTCATAACTTTATTTCGACAATTTTTCTCGCTTTTGTTATCGAAAATAAAAGGATCCAACTATGTTAGGTAGCAAAGAAATCTAGATAACCCTCCGTAAAGCCTTTATTTTAAAAAGTTATTATTGCTCTGTATTTGCTTAGGTTTTGTTGATAAATAAAGTTAGAAGCAGTTAAAAGCCTATTAAAAAAACAAAAAAATCATCAGTATATCGTCTGATAGGATCCCTTACATCCCCAATAACCCTCGTTCAACCCTGATTGGCCTGAAAGAAAGTAGGATGATGTAATAAAGATTTCTCTCCTGGTACAATAAGTGAAGATTCTTTACACATTCGAAGTGGAAATAATTTGTCTATTCTTTCCATTTCTGCAATACAAGACATATTACACTTATTCGTAGAAGTATTGTAGTGGCTATACAGGGCTTATTAAGCCCTGTACAACTCATTGGAGTTATAGCTTTCGTATTACAGAGAGGACTACGCTTTTCTTATTCGTATTGTAAGCGAGATGTAAGTATGTTTTAGACCTGGTTCCGTACTTAATATGTTAATTAAATATATAGATATATATGTAAAAAAAAATCTTATTTTATATATATATGTTTCATCAGACGTTTCTTATATATAGTTTTATTATCAAATGAAATATTGGTTTACATACATTTTATTATTTGATGTTAACAAGATCTTCATCCTGTCGTAACTTGTCCGTTAAAACAATGGAGGTCTTTGTGAAAATCAACGAATAATACAACACTGAGAAATAAGTGATCTTTATTTTAGGCGCAAATAGCCAATAATAAAAGAATTGGTAAAGTTGGATATGACAGTCTTATTGTTACTTTAATGATATATCAGATGGTGGCGTCTACAGCTCCTCAACGTTTGTGGTAAGTTATAGATAACTTAAATACTATATATTATTAGTTACGTATGTTGCCACATCGTACGTGGAAATTCTGGTGGGAGTTCTGATACCAAAAGTTCCACTATCATCGGTTGGCCCAATTTTGTTGTTCGCGAAGTTTCCAAGGGGCGATACGGGGTTGATCTATATTAAGTACAATGTTTCATATCCGGTTTTTATTTATGTTTATTCAAACAGAATCAGATGATTTTAAAGGAAGCTGATTAGAAAATATTCTTTTTTTGTAATACACACTAAGTAAATACTTAAAGTATTTATTTGAAAACTTTATTGAAAACCTAAATTATGGATTTAATACCTATCGGCATTTTCTGCGTCAATCTAAGAAGTAGTGAGATACTGTGGTATAGCTGAGGAGGAACTACTGGTGCCTCTGTTGCCGGAGACAGTCTAGGTAGATACTACATCAGCACACATTTCTGTCGATAGACTGTAGTGTGCAGATATTACTGTTTCGGATTGGAGGCAATTGTAGTAAATGAAATTACTGACTAAGAGACTCAACATCTTGTCTCTAGGCCACGAGTGCAATGAGGTGCAGTGTATAACATCCTAACTAGCGCCACGTTGTTACAGGCGAGCGTATCACTTACCATCAGATCAACATCCAGCTTGTCTAGACGCTTCATTGTATATATATATATATATATATATATATATATATATATATATATATATATATATAAATATAGAAATAAAGACATACATGAAAAATAGATAAAATACATGACAAGGAAGTAGTCTTGTGTGCCTAGGAAATATTCGTTTAACCATTCTTCTAAATTCTTTCCCCTTCTCTTCTAATTCTTCTTCTCCTTTAAGATATCAAAAATTTGGAAATTTTTATAACTACTGTACAAATATCACAAATTGATAGGAGTACTCGTTGGGTAGTTTCTTTAAAGATTTTTTATCAGTTGGATAACACCCACTACTAGACATAGGCCTCCCTCAAGGATCCGCATCGAAGAGGAATTGGGCCTTAGCCCCACCACACTAGCCCAATGTGGGTTGGTGAGTAATCAAAGCTTCCGCGTACACGTCAGGTTGACTTGAACTCCGTAAGATGTTGTGCAGAATCCCTTACTTTAAAGATTCAATAAAGATCTTTTAAAAAAGATACTTAACATGATTTTTATTACACTTGTTTGGGAAAAAAAGTAAACTAAAAAGCGACGAGACGAGCGACAGCTTCACCTGATGGTAAGTGATACGCTCGCCTATAGTAAAGTGGCGCTAGTTAGGATGTTATATACTGCATAGACTTAAGATGTCGAATTTTTTAACCCAGTAACTACGGTAGCTACACTATCAAACTGAAACCTAGTAATGTTTGCACACCTTTGTGGTACCTACCTAAAGACCTAGCACCAGTAATAGTTGTATAAAATTACAGGAATCTAGCTGCTATTAAATCCATTTTCCTAAGTAATGTTATATCAGTCATCATCAATTATTTCTGTTGTTGATGACACTGATAAGGATTGATACACTACTTTTATTATTAATTGCTTTTTATTTATATAAATGTTGTAAGAAAACAAAGTATTGTAAGAATATTTATATACATGTATATATGTATTAATTTGCTGTGAATGCATAATTTATTTATGAATAGTTTGTATGTGCATGTACATTACTGTTAATTCATTCCAGTTCCTCCTCCCACACCGCAGCGTCTCCCCACTTTCTAGGTTTACAGTCAGAGAATGCCGATAGAAATTAAGTTCGCTAATTGTGGCCTAATTTTAGGTTTTCATTAAAGATTTAAAATATAAATAAATAAATATTATTGTCAATCATTTGGAGACAGCACGCAGAGCCATTCCATTATACAGAATCCTATTGAATGCTCGCGGATGGGAAATGTATCAAAAGATTCGTTTGGAATCCGGCGCCGAGTACTTTTCGTCCGAAATAAACATATCTATATAAGGACTGAGGGTATCATGTTAAACGAATTGCTTTTTTATATCGCTAAGTTATTCCGTTAAGGATATCTAAGTAAGGAGTTCTGGGTTCCTTTTAATAGTGAATAATACACGTTGGCTCCTGACGTTTTAATAGTCTTAAATGTAATATAGATAATATTTAGAGATTCATTACATCATCACGACATCTTCGGTCTACGTTTAGAGTTCAGTTAATTCTTGTCGCGAAACAGCAGTGTGCAAACGTTACTGTGTTCCGGTTTGAAAGGTGTTGTAACTAGTGTAATTATTGGTGTAACGAGACTCAACATCTTATGTCTCAAGGCGACGCGCACTACTTGATGCAGTAACGTCCTAACTAGCGCCACGTTGTTATGGAGGCGTATAACTTACCATCAGGTGAATGTTTAGTAGTTCGTCTGCTCGCTTCGGAGAGTAAAAAAAGTTAAAAATGGTTTTTACAAAACACCTTCAAAATGGTCAGCATAGCAGGCGAATAACAGAACTGTTATTAAAGATCTGTCTTAGAAGAAATATGGTGGATTGGTAATCTCCAGACATGATGGAAGATCCTCATTAACTAGGTAAATTAAGGTAGAGCTTGCATGGTGTAGAAAGCGACTGAAAAGGTTTTCGGGTTCATGGGCTTTAAAGGTTGAGGCCCTCATCGCCCAATGAACAACCCCAGCGTGAACGATAAAGACGAAGTGGTCTCGTCCTTGTCGTTGCTTAGTGACGGCGCTGAGGAGGGTTACGGTCCTCCTTAGGAGGTGCTGAGGCGTAGTACAGGCAGGCACTGGTGTGTTCTTTAGGTGATCCTGTAGCCTCCCGCAATGCACTGAGGATTATTACTGAAGGGGTTTAAGACGGTACAAATCCCACAAAACTATGTCATCCTTCCCTCTAACCTTGTGATCCCTGGTGATAAGTCATACGTCCCTCCATAATGACGTAGCGATAGTTAGGTTGATATACACTGCACCAAAATGCGGCCGTCACCTGAAACATACGTATGAAATATACATATTACAACGCCCATCAAATCGGATCACTAATGTTTGCCCAGTACCGTTTAGCGCCTGCAATTGTCGCTGCGGTGGTATTTACCTAGATGGTCTCCGGCAACAGAGAACTACCACCAGTAAATATTCCCCTCCCCCATTAATAAAAGTAATCTTCAGCGCATAGTGTTACAGTAAGAAATCGTCGAATTGATGTCTGTCGAGTTGGAAAATTTACAAAGGACAACGGCTAAGGATAATGGCAAGTGATTAAATATAATTGGTGTTCCAGTAGTCGTGAATTCACGTGAAGAAAACTGGAATAATTGACGTCGACGTCATGCTGTGATCACATCCAGCGGAGCGGGTGTCCCGGGGCCTTATTGCTCGTATAATGTATGGAGCGTATTCACTTTATTGTTGCGAAGCTATTTCCTTTACTACGAGCATTAATTTGTCAGGCGAGGTTTTATATAAAGCGGCGCAGTTAATGTATTACCTTCTTAATCTGGAACGATTAATTTTAACTGCGCAGTTAACGATTTTATTTACTTACTAGCTGTTCCCCTCCCGCTAAGCCGGCCGTCGTATAAAACGACAGCCTATAGCCGCCGGTACTATAGCAACCGCATAAATAACCATCACAATCACCATCATCAGCCGATAGACGTCCACTGCTGGACATAGGCCTCACTCAAAGATCTCCATTTCGATCGGTCCTGTGCCCGCATACAGCTGCTTCCCGCGACCTTGATCAGACCATCGCACGTCCTAGTGGGAGGCCCGCCAACACTGCGTCTTCCCGTACATGTCCAGCAGTGGACGTCTATCCATTGATGATGGTGATTCATCACAAATTTGTATTCTGAACTATGAATAGTAAACAGTAGTTGAATATTTATTCAGAGTATGATCTGTTCATGGGCGTCATTGATCACTTCCCAGTGGACTGTTCGCTCGTTTGCCCACCTCTAAAAAAAAAAATATTTACTCAGAGACCTACCACCAGTAAAATTATTACACCAAATAGATCAACCAAGAATTTGTTGAATGATGGAGCGTTTATTTAACTATCCAATAAGAAGACACGTCATTTATCACAGTTAATACTGGATCGTTACTTCCGCTTCCGCAGTTATCTCACATGTTTACATATGTATGTCTATTAACTTGTTAACGGTAATACTTTTTTTATATTCAATTAAATGACGATACGAATGGGACGTTCACCTGATGGTAAGTGATACGCCCGGCTGTAACAATGCGGCGCTAGTTAGTATGATATACACTGCACCGTATTGCGACAATCGCCTGTGACATAAAATGTCGAGTCTCGTTACCCCAGTAATTTCACTAGCTACAGCGCCCTTCAAACCGGAACACAGTAATGTTTGCATATTATTGTTTGTCGGCAGAAATAGGCGCGGCGGCAGTACCTACCTTTTTTTTGTTATCGGAAGGGAAATCTCTAAAAAGATACCCTGCTTCTGGGGAGAAGACAAGGGTATGTGGAATTTTCACCCACTGAATTCCTTTCGGTGGTCATCTCCTACGGAAGATATTTTTTAACTGATGGTAGATCTCTTTTACCAGAGACCGTCTAGATACCACCGCAGCGTCTATTAAAACCTACAAATAATATTGTACAAACATTACTGTATTCCGGTTTGATGGACGTTGTAGTTGGTGAAATTACTGGAGTAATGAGACTGACTATGTTATATCATAAGGCGATGACAATGTGATGCAGTGTATTTCGAACTAATTAGAGCAAGGTGGTGGAATCCACACAATGATGAGCCGAATGAGACTTAATGGACCCAGCCAGAGTTACACCAGGTTTATCCTCAATCTTCTCCGCCGGAGATAATATCTCTGGAAGAAATTTACCACCGTCAGTACATTAAGTTATTGACACAACTACATCGATCTACTCGTTCTATATTTAACCGTACAGTCAAAAACCAATTTAACTTCGGTACGAAATTTTTTGCGTGTACCTGATTAGGTAAGGGGTCAAACTTTGCAGCTTCAAGTGTCCCAAGTTCAAGTTTTAATGAAACCGTCGTGGTTAAATGGTCCTTGAGATCGTCGGCTGTTTGTTGGCTTCTTCTGAAGTTTGCTTATTAGTGCGGACAACAAATATTTCGTACCCCAGTGCTTTTGGAGGTCGAATGAAGTTATTAAGTCCATATATTGGTTCTAACAAGAAAAAAGTACATAAGGTTATTTATACAGACATTTTTTTATTGGACGAAGCGACGAGAATGGAACGGAATGGAATGGAATCGAATGGAATCGAATGGAATTGACTGAAATCGAATGTAATCGAATGGAATCGAATTTAGTCGAATGAATGTTAATGTAGTAGGATAGAATCGAATTAAATCGAATAAAATGGAAGCGATTAAAATAGAATGGAATCGAATGAAATCGAATTGAGTCGAATGGAATCGAATGAAATTCCATGCAATCGAATGAAAACGAATGGAATCGAATGGAATCGAACGAAATCGAATAGAATTTATTACATACTAAATTCCACAAAAAGTACTGACATATACTTATTATATTGTTTGCAAGTTTAACTTTCATATATATCGAATACTTATAATGGTACAGTAGGCATGAAGCAGAGTTCTATATCATCATCATCATCATCATCATCATAATCAGCCTTTGTTTATCCACTGCTGGATATAGGATTTTTCCAATGCGTTCCACCTTGGTAGAGTTCTATATTCTAATTGTTAATTTTAAGACTATTATTTAAATAACAATCAGTGCTGCATAGGAACCAGGCTAAATGCACATGCCCCTATAGGGACTACACTGGTTTTCAGTCTTCGCCCAGAACGAGGAGACCGCAGTAAAAAGTGATCAAATGGTATGAATCAGATGTGATAATATTAATTGATCTGAACGTTCACGATGGTAGGTGATACACCTGTCTGAGTGATAAGACGCTGGTAGGAGCTGCGGTGGTGGCTACATAGACGGTCTTCAGAAAAGACCTTTATCAGCGTTTTGTTACAGACAGGCGTACCACCTAACTATCTCGCTCTTCTTTAACTTAATCTCTAGTTTAGATCAATTAATATAATTACTATTATCACGCCTGCTTCCTCATACCATTTCACCACTTTTATACTTTACCACCTAGAGGACCTCCGGCGACAAAGCCCTACCAGCGGTAAGTAGTTGAACTGTATCTTCTATAAATGACATGTGGGGATCAATGGAGGCGGTACGACGTCACCGCACCGGGTATCGTATTGCAATCAGCAATAAAATAGTAATATTTGCTCAATAAACAGGAATTTACGTTTATATTTCATCGGGGCAAAGTTTTATTGCCGGCCGTAAACTATTTTCGTAATTCCGAATTATAGTTATGGACGAAGTGATCGCTCTCGCGTCTACTGGCTATGGTCTCCAATTATTCTCCGCCCTTGTTTATGATACTTTGTTTTATAAGTACAGTCGCACCCATGGGAACATAAAAATAGAATAATAAATAAATAATTCCCTGAACAACCAATAAACTTGTTATAATAAATATTGTAATCGATTGTTGCTGTTCAACTTGGTCTTCAGTCTCCATTTGAAGATAACAACTACGTACTACGGCAATGAAAATTTCTGCCGCCAAAAATTTACTTAGTATAAATACTAGATAATATTACAATTATTTATAAGTGAGAGCTTTCGCTTTGATGAAATATGAGCCCTTGATTATGAAAGTGGAATAAGTCAAAATTTTTATAAATCTAGTCTAACGGTTATTTAATTTCAAATACTAGTAAAATTACTTTCAAAATCAAGGGCTCATATGTAGATATGGAAATCGAACATCATAATGCGGTGCAGTGTATATCATTCTAACCAGCGCCACGTTGTTATGGACGAGTGTATTATTTACCATCAGGTAAATGTTCAAATAAAAAAGATGAAGTTTCGAAAAGGTTTAATTGTTTTTGATTAACTTTCTCATCATTAGTGTGATGAGAAGAAAGAATTTCAAAACAGACAGTTTATGTGAAGTAACATTTTGATAGATTCCCTGGAAAAGTTTTATTTTGCGGTGATCATTTTAGTTGGTTCGAATGGAAAAGAAAACGACTATTTAATAGTTTACATTGTAACACTTCAAGTCAAGGATGCCGCAGTGTAAAGAGAGCAAATAAACATTGCGTCACACCCGCCGCCGTATCAGGGCGGCCTGTTTACATTGGTTTATCTCTGACTGCGTTTACGATGTCATAACCAAATCGTCCGAGATGTAACCGGGAGGCTTATTATGCATATTACTGTGCGACAGTGGTAGCGAGAATCGCTAAATCATTGTTTATTAACTGACTTGAAGACGTTAAAAAAAACAATTCATACATATTTGTCCGAATCTGATATTCAATAATAGAAAAACTTTTTCAGCCGATAGATGTCCACTGCGGGACAGAGTTCACTTTAAAAGATCTACACTCCGATCAGTCATTTCCGGCTTCCGGTATCACCAGGGTCTAGGGGCCGTCGTTTCTAGGGGTGCATGTTCATATGTCCCATGAGTTGTTGTGCGGGATCCCTTACACCCTCTTAATAATTAAATAGAAAAACTTCAATCAAAAATAATCACAGTTCATCACTGGAGGTAATTCTCCATTGTCGGAGAACGTTTAGGTTGATGCCTCGGCTAAGGTATTCCTTGCCTGTCGTACAAGGCGACTAGGAGGGTACTCGAGTTCGTGGGCTTTGAGGGTGGGGGTCCTCAGAGCTCAATAAGCGAGCTTTAGGAGGACGGCAAATAAATGGTGGTCTTGTATTTGCCACAGCACAGCGTGGGTGCTAAGGAGGACTTTGTCCTTCCGTGGGATGTTTTAGCCAGAATGCAGGGGGGCACCGGTGAGATCTGTAGGAGATCCCGAAGCCCGTCCTAATGCACTGATGGAGACCACTGAGAGGGTGTTAGTGGGTAAAAGCCCCACATGACTTTATCTTCTCCCCAGAAGCAACGTATCTTTAAGATTTCCCCCGTGATAAAAAAAAGTTAAGTGCCTCTGCAGCTTCAACTTATTCATCATTAGCCCACATCAGTCCACTGCTGGACGCAGACCTTTCCTAATCTAACCCCATCTTGGGCTAAATACTGTTAAGCGATATGTAACGATTGTCGCTGGTCCTATCGTTCGCAAGATACGTAATAAGCCCGCCTGTTAACTATTAATAGTGTACATGTAGATCTCACTCTAATCTTCGTTGACGAAGGCTTTCACATCTACAACTTCTTTCATACCACGAAACATCTAGAAACTTACCTGGTGGTAAATAATATACCTACAGTAATGAGATTATACATTGAGTTGATTCTTGATGATGGTAAGTTTGCGAATATCTGCTTCATATCTTTGTTTTCTTTTTGATTTCGGGGGGGGAAATCTTCGATAGACACCATGCCTCTGCGAGTGTCAGTGTTAGATTCTTATTCACTAAAAACCCCTCAGTGCTCTGCATCAGTGCATTCGGAGAGGCTCCGGGATATCTTATGAAACGCACCCATGCCCCTCTACACATTCTTTTACACGTCTATGAGGAGGAGCCTAACCCTACTAGGCACCATCACTGAGCAGGCAGGTTAGCTTGTTGAGTGATAAGGGTCCCCTCCTCTAAGGCCCGCGAAACTCCTAGACCCTCTTAGTCTACTTCTACGACAGGCAGGGCTTACCTTAGTCCTATTCTTACTAGCCCGAGACTACAGGCCTGATCTGCTCCATAGCTACCACCACAATATTTAAAAGTTATACCATAACATAGAGCCAGGGTACTTTGGATTTTATTTGACGAAAGTAGCGGGACGTCACGTGATACGATCGTCCATAACAACATGGTGCTAGTTAGGATGATATACACTGCACCATAATTTGGGTTATAGGATTTTAAGTAGTTTGACTAACTACAACGTTTTTTCAACTGTAACCCAGTAACATTAGCACACTACTGTTTGGTGCAGAAACGTCGATCTTACGGGAAGTATAGAAGAAGATAGATGCTCTAGAGATATGGTGCTGGAGGAGAATTCTCGGAGTATCGTGGACTGAATTTGGTATCAATGAGAAAGTTCGGAGGACTCTGTATCAAGCAGCGTTTATCATTTTTGGTAGTCTCGTATACTCAGCTTTTTTGGTCACGTATACCACCGAGAGGAAAAAGCTATTGAGCGATTTGCGGTCCAGGGAAAGGCTCAACCTTTCCCGGTACCAGGCCACGAGGAAGAAAGCTTATGACATGGACTGACCAGATAAAGGCGGCCGTAATGGCCGATGACTCATGATCGTTATTACTACAGGAAGACGGCATCAGAGAAGAATGGCGACGTGTTATTAAGCGACCCACACCTGAAGCGATGACCACGACCACTCCGTCAAGAGACATACCGACGAAGAAGTTTGGCGGCAGAGATAGAAGCTGCTGTGTTACCTGCCTAGATGGTCTAGCAACAGAGGTTTACCACCAGTATTTCCGGGTGATCAGTTCACCAACTTTTTCATTATATATATATATAGGATTTCCATTTGTGCAGAGACTCATTACATTTCTAAAACCATAAAGTCTAGACTTTAAATTTTATAGGAATATCCCTGTTACTGAATATAGCGTCGGCTAGAAATGGATTTACTGATATTACTGCTACAAAGGGAGTTGCGGGGATGATAGTAACAGGAAGGAACAGGTGATGCTGCAGGTGGGGAATATTTATGACCAATTTCAAATCTAACTTCAAATCAATTGGATTACGGCCAGCCAAGCGGGTGATGAACAGTTTATATTATCATCATCAGCCAATAGACGTCTAATGCTGGATATAGACCTCACCCAAAAATCTTCACGTCGATCAGTTCCACGTTGCTCGTATCCAGTGGGTTCCTGCGATTCTCACCAGATCGTCGGTCCACCTTGTGGGCGGTCTCTCAAAGCTACGTCTACCGGTACGCGAGCACCCCTCGAAGACCTTACTGCCCCATCGGCTGTCGGTCCTTCCAGCAATGTGTCCTGCCCACTGCCACTTAAGTCTAGCAATCTTTTAGGGTATGTCGGTGACCTGCGTTCTTCTGCGGATCTTCACATAATATATGATTTTTATGACTGTCCTCTAAAAATACTGTGTTATAAATAAAAACTGTGTTATTCTGAACTAGAAGTCACTATCAGTGAATTGGTTGGTAACATCGAAATCATCAAAGCTGGCTTAATGGCACACTACGCCTTTTCATCGGCTTCAGACAGATTTACAGTTCATTCGTAACAATAAATCTGTTGCTGCTTCAGTTCAAACGGATGCCGCCTACGGGAGCGCCAGCCGCTGAAAGGGCAAACGGATTAACGACCACCCACTACTTTAACAGCAGCTGTTACTTATTTGAATGCCGGTGTAGTGTAGCGAATCCATTATTAATACTTCACATTTAATCACAAGAATATTTACTACAGATCTCCACCCCAACTGGTCCTATCAAAATTATTTTGTCAATTTTTCTACTTTGAGAGTAGCGTATCTCCCAATTTTTAAAGCAACAACTTTGATATTAAAAATACCAAAAAGTTTATTTATTTTTGTATCCATTTCATCATCATCGTCACCACAATTTGAGGTTTTCACAATCAATAAGTCTTCCCAATAGCTGAACAGAAAAGAATTTTTAAAATCTGATCTCATTGTAAATTGTCGTTGATCACATAAAAGATAAAAAACAAAGTCACCAAAGAAGCCTGATACTAAAGAATACTGGAAAAATAAAAAAAAACTTTTAATAGGTAACTGCTTGATCACAATCCCAAGGGGTGGTAAATGGTGATGTGGTCCACTGTGGTGATGCACACTGATCTGGTAACAGGATATTCACATTTGAAGACAGTTCTTATTTGGACGGGATCATCAACACTGGTAAATTCTAATAATTTGCTTCTTACCAAGAACAAGGAGCTGAACCTCTTTCTTCGTAAACTGGTAACGAGGATGAGGACTCGTCGTAAGCCTGGCCGTTCAGAGGTGAAGAGTAGATAGAGGAATTGTATAACAACATGTAATTCCAGAGCACTGTGTTCGTGTTTCCTGTTCTCCTTTAAAGTTTCGCTTGCTTGCCCGGATATCGTATGACGGTAGTATCTGGAATGGTTTCAGGGTTACTGGTGGTAAGTTAAATGGTGGTAAGACATTTAAAACCCGCTGGAATAACTATTATCTAGATAATATCAATATGTTGCTATACTTACATTTCGTTCTGCTAAAGAACGTGGTATAGTGTATAACATCCTAAATAACACCACGTTATATGAGCAGGCGTATCACTTACCACCAGAACAATCCCTCTGGTCTTATCATTCTATTATATTATGAGGCATTCAAAATATTCTGAACGATCACACTGCCATGCCTTATTATCACTGAAGGTCGCATGAAACTGTTATATCTGTTACATATGTCGTACCAGGTTAGTGCTTGACTACTGTCTCACCTGATGGTTATATCACCATGTGCACTCTGGTAAAGACTCTTCTTAACGAAATCTAGAAATTATTGAAGCTGTTTATAGATTGCTTCTAAGTGGGACGAACTCACTGGATGCGAACAACGCAGGATCGATGGATGTGGAGATCTTTGGGGGAGGCCTATGTGTAACAGCGGACGTCTATCAGCTGATGATGATGGGAATCGAACTTCCAACCGAGTGGAGTGGAGCACCAGCTACTACGCCGGGCAGTCGGATACATGTTTAGTGTTCATTAAACGCTCCACGCCGACGTTCCGCGAACTATTTTTCACGCGATATCGTTCATGTGACTTTGATATATCGCCCCGTAAATTAGTTTTTCGTAAACTTTTCACTGATCTAAAGTAATTTACACTGCAACAGATGCTCGGGAATAGTATAATGTTTATATACGATCAGTATTTTTTTGCCGTACGAAGGTTATACACGGTTAAATAGGAATAGAATTAAATACTCTGTGAAACCTTTTTTTATTCGACGAAGCGATAAAACGAGCGAAACTCATCTCATGGTTAATGATACGCCCGCTCATAACAACGTGGTGCTAGTTACGATTATACATTACACCACATTGCTCTCACCGCATTAGACGTAAATGGTTGAGTCCCATTACCTCAGTAATTTAACTTGCTACAACTCCCTTCAATCCGGAACACGGTAATATTTGCACAGTAGTGTTTGCCGGCTGCAATAGGAGCTGCGGTGGTACCTACCTAGACGGTCTCCGGCAACAGAGACCTACCACCATTGATAAAAATCCAATTAGAAAAAAAAATTGGTTCTCACCTTAGTATTTAAGTTAAAGTCTTAACTTGCTTTTTATCTTTAAATAAAATTATTTTTAACAAAGACTACTAGTGGTAGAGGTCTCTGTTGCCCGAGACTGTCTATGTCCACGACCGCATCCATTAACGTGTTAAAGGGCGTTGTAGTTAGTATAATTACTGGGGTAACGAGTCTTGTGTCAGGCGACGAGCGCAATGTGATGCTCTGTATAATACCTTAACTAGCGCCGCGTTGTTATGAGCAGGCGTATCGCTTACTATCAGGTAGACGTCCCGCTCGTTAGAAATTACCATTTATACAAATCATTATAAACTTCACAGTACAGAGATATAATTTGGGGAATCCCTGCGTTATATGGGGGAACACCCGTGTTATGCGAGGGATGGAAATCGCGTAATATGAAAATTGGATTATGAGTAACGTGTTATACGGGGCACTAATGTACAGTTTTTGAGTGCGGTTGCAGTTAGTGAAATTACCACGGTAACGAGACTTAATATCTTACGGCTTAAAGCGACGAGCGCAATGTGGTGTTGTGTATGTCATCCTATCCGTTGTCATAGGATATGGTATATATTATTTAACTATCTTCATTGATTGGTGTAAAATGGCAGGATGATATACACAGGTCTTTGTGTTCTTCACTTCGAGAGGAAAGATTTTAATGATGGTAACTCAAGTAATTTTACTAGCTACAGTACCCTTCAAAGAACACAGTAATGTTTGCACACTACAGTTTGTCTATGAAGAGTACTTAATCTATTTATTTATTAGAGAATTAAAACAAATTTGATTGTAGTAGATTTTTTTATTCGTACCATATCTCTTTATATTGTAATTAATGTGATTTAATTAAATCATTTAATTGTACATCCATATTGAATATTATAAATAAATCAATAAAACATAATAATCATATAATTAAATGATAATTAGAAAGCATTGTAATATAGTATGATATATTTGGCTGTGATGATGATGATGATTTTAATGTTACGTAGTTGTGTAAATCGTTTAAAGCACCGTTTCGTTGGTGCAGGTCCGTGGGCCGTTCACCAGGGAATACCTGCTGGATGCACCGTTTCTGCTGGTCACTGCACTCCTGATGAACAGATCCTTGAACGTCTCCCGGAACTGACGCGACATGCCGCAGTAAATTGCGAAGTTGATCGGATACGATGCCATTATGAAGAAGTTAGTTATCAATATCAGTATATTGGCGATACGGTAGTCCAGGAATTCGACGATGGTGCTGGATATGATGTGGAGTATCGTGACGACAGCCAACGGTATTTCTACCACAAGGAACACGGTCACCACGACGATAAGCATCAGCGTCGTGCAGTTAGAATCTCTCAGCTTCTTACATTCGGTCTTTCGGTTCTCCTTGAATAGCTTCCGTCTGTTAAGCTGTGCGGTCCTCATCGCTTTGAAGAGTAGCATGTTGAGTACCACCAGAGATGTACACGGTACCAGGTGGACGAATATCACGCGGAAACCGAAGTATGTGCTGAAGTACGCATCCAGGGAAAGATTTATCACCCATGGAGAGAATTCAACCTGTAAAGTAAACATACCATTGTTACCATACGCTAATACTTGACTTTTTTTTATTATTTCACGCGATTTTAAGTAATAACTAGGATTAAAATAGTGAAATAGATTGCACAGGATATTCAGATTCTTATATGCACTACTTCCTGGTATTTTAATTGGTTATTTTATTAGTTATAAAGCTGTTAGTTAAATCTAAGTTGTGAACTAGGGACAGTACAAATCTCTTCTATTATTGAAATCATCTGAAATTGACTTTATTTATGATATAAGTATCATCATCATCATCAGCAGCGTCATTAATGTTTATGGTTCGATATAAGTTATTGTATATATAAATTTTTTTTATAATATACTTCTAATTTCCAGCGAAATTGTTTTTTCTAGTGCTTCTGTTAAGTAATTGCTTTTGCCTTTATAACTTAATCTATTACGAACGTTTGTGTGTGTGTTTGTTTAATCGCAACAGGAAGTTCATTTCGTTTGTCTTAAAATAAAGGAATTCTTTGATTTTATCCAGTATTCATAATTGACCAATAACAAATGTATATATAAATAGCTCTCTTCCCTACCTATATTCCCACTGCTGGGTTTCTTTCTCTCAGTTCCACGTCTCATCGAGATGTATAGTTCCCACGAAGGTATCATTATCAGTTATCACATCAAGTTGGAGAAAATTAATGAAGGATTATATTTAACTAGTTACTTAAAATTTTATATGCAAATAAGTATATTAATTTACTGCTAAAGCTCTACATTTCTTATGAATTAAATTATGGTATATCTATATAACAAGATTTCCTGATTTTCATAAATATTATATCAACTGTGTCTAAAGTAGATATGAATTATTTATAGCGAGAAGAAATAAAAAAATTGTAGCTTAAAACGGAAGGCAAAAGACAAATCGTATACTTAGAACTTATGTAATGAACTGACGAAAGGAGCAGGCCGTCCACCTACTGGTAAGTGATACCATAAATAATGTGATATTATATAGGATAGTAAATACTGAACCATGTAGTGCTAGTTGTTTTGAGACATAGGTTCGGTCTCGTTACCCCAGTAATTTCACTAAGACGTCCTACAAACAGGAAGGCAGTAATATTTACGCACTACTGTTAGGCGGCGGAAACAGGCGCTGCGATGGCACCCACCTAGACAGTTTCCGGCAACAGACACCTACCACCAGTAAAACATCAAAGGTTGGCAACACTGAAAAACCACCAAGGCCATAATCCATCACTCTAGCCAATTTTATAATCTGTTCTATCAGCATAGATGATAGATACATAGATATTTTCGATGAGTATACTCTAACGTCAAAGGTTCTACTTGTCAGTTAACAACACGTGAATTAAGGTGTTAGGTCGTTGCATATATAAATATAGATTCAGTAATTAACACACACATAAAGTTTTATATTTCTTTATTAGAGAAACAATGTTACAATGAACTATACAATTCGCCGTTGTTGAAAGGAATTTTATAAAACTTACCTTACATATACACACATATATATATATATATATATATATATTTAAATTACATAAGTAATTTTTAACATGCAAACGATGTAATAGATTCCAATTCTATAAAAAAAGCGATCCCTATTTCATATTACCCAAGTTTAGATTTCATATAGATATAGAGAATATGTATACAAATGTATTTACAAAATATTTACACAACCAATGGATTGTATTAACTCGTTACAAAGCTTTTAATATCGATACATTTCCCAAATGGGGCTCAACATTTAAAGGCTGCGTTGTCAGCTAATCTTTAACTTATTAAATATGGCGCCCGCTAAGTTACACTTAATTTTATACAAGAGATTAAGTGATAATGCAGCCAAGGAAAAGTATCAAGTTCCAAAAACTTTAATAGATATCTTTTTAATTAATTAATATTTAATAAAAGCATGTGATTCGCGAAAGCATATATACGTATGAATATTTACAAGGTGGTTTACTACAAGGTGTTAAATGCCTTGTACGGTACAGGGCCTATTCGATGATGTAACGTTTATTGATACAAGTCTATGCTTTCTCTTAGTCGCATTGTAAGCGAGACACGGACAAGATGTTTTAGACCTGGCTTGGAACCCAATAATATATATATATATATAACGAGGACGTTAATTCTCGTTACTCCAGTAATTTCACTAAGTATATATTTATATACTTCACTATCTTTTATATGTTGATATATCTTTTAGCAATATAAACTTATAACAGTTTAAAGATATGTCAGATATATATAGCTATTATTGTTGGAGGCGTTAGATTTTAAAATATTAAAAACAATATACATGATTACAGCACAGTTTCATTAGTGCATGTCCTAGGACCGTTTACTAATGAATATCTACTAGAACCGCCGTTCCTAGTGGTGACCGCGCCTCTGATGAACAACTCCTTGAAGGTCTCCCGAAACTGCCGCGACATGCCGCAGTATATAGCAAAGTTAATCGGATAAGATACGATGATGAAGAAGTTAGTAACTAAAATTAATATATTAGCGATGTGGTAGTCTAGGAAGTCGACTATCGTGCTGGATATTATGTGGAGTACGGTGACGACGGCGACGGGGATTTCGACTAGAAGGAAGACGGTCACAACGACAATCAGCATCAGGGTCGTGCAGTTCGAGTCTCTGAGCCTCTTGCATTCGGATTTCCTGTTCTCTTTGAACAGCTTCTGTCTGTTTATCTGTGCGGCCCTCATCGCCCGGAAGAGGAGGACGTTGAGGACCACCAGTGATGTGCAAGGGATCAGATGCACGAATAGCACTCTAAAACCGAAATACGTTATGAAATAAGCATCCATTGACAGCTGCGTCACCCACGGCGCCATTTCTATCTGAAATTTAAAAATACGTATTAAAAATAATTCTTATTCACATACACATAAGATTCATATTAGCATACACCGAAGAGAATAGCGTGAACAAAGCACACACATAAAGAAGTGTACAGTTAAGAAAACTTTATAGATTATAATTTTTTAGTAATAAAAATAAATAAAAATATTAATAACAATAACAAAAATTAAATAAATTAACTTAAAGTTGGAACATATAAGAGATTTTACATATTTAATTTCAACGTCATCATGTCAGTGGATGAAAGTCCGTTGTTCTCAGAATTTAAAATTAAAAAAAAAGAAGCATTAAAAAGTATTTTCTTTATTGTATCTATGAAAAGATCTGATATGTTAATTATAAACGTGTTAATAGTAAAGATTTAACATTTTTCTATTTTTAATTCGTTTTCATTATAAATGTATATAATAGCTAGTAAAGTATTTATTAAAGTATATACAGTGCGTAAGTTCAGCAAAGCCAAAGCCGTATAGTTGTTATTAAGCTGTCGTATTATGTGGCACATTGAAGTTGTTAGTCAACTGAACACAGTACAAAGGAACTTGACTTACTTTCTCATTTATTCGTATAATACCGCCATTGTTATCACAATGCATTAAAATTGCAATTGTTTTAGTTACGTTTAAATCTTGTTTGAATCGTTTTTAAATATTTTGCTGTTTTTAAAAAAATGCATAAATTAAAAAAAAAAATTTACTCTTAAATTTTTTATTACGTATACATTATTTGATAATAAAAGTATATACTAAAAAAATATATGTACGGACCCCGGTGGCAACGATAGGCCAGGTGATCATTACTTCGTATTGGTTAAGATATATACACTGCACCATATTGCTTCCGATGTTTATAATCACGAGATCATTCCGTTTAATAAAAAAGAAATATACACAAACTACCTAATAGAAATAGGTGCTTGCTTCTTCCCTTAGCTCTCTGTTCTTCTCTGATCTCAACCCTATCATCAACCGAACAGTATAGACATGAGAGACCTAATCGCAATTCAAAGCCTTATGATACTAGGAAAATACTAAGTATTAATATTTATTATTTTGTATCTAGTACGTATTAAGTCCTATAGTATGTAACTAACATCATTATGTAACTGCCTGTGGTGTAATGGACAAGTGTATGGTGTATTTTCGTCCCTGGTTCGATAAGGGATTTGATGGTAAAGGGTATGAGGGGTGTAAGGGTTCCCGCACAACAAATCACGGGATCTAAGCCAACCTCACCTGCTCGTGGTGCACCCCTCTAATCAACAAACCAGGCTCTCGCTCCCATCAACCTCCATTGAGCCATTGTGGTGAGAAATGGCCCAAATTCCCTCGTATGAAACCCTACTTGATCGATCTGGGAATCTTTGGAGGAGCCCTATGTTTAGCAGTGGACGTCTATCGGCTGATGATGATGACCACCCTCATATTGACAATATACTCCCAGAACGCTGTGTTAAGGCTGTAACATATGAAAATTATACTAGGCGAGGAAGCTGTACCATCCATGATCATCACTGAAAGAAGTCTTCGCAGAAAATAACCTCATTCATTTGTAAGAGGATGCTGTTCTTGTCTTTAGTTTTAACAGTATTAAAAGATGATGATGCGTCATACCCTGCATACTTCCTCGAAATGACCGCGCCACACAGTGATGTGCGGGACGTACTGCCTGTCCAGGAACCTTGGGAGCTGATGCAGGAATGCGGCGATCCCGATGTACACCAGGCACTTCATCACACGCGGCATGGTGCACCTGGTAAGGGACAGAACATTTGACTGTCACAATATAAACATCCCACTTAACGGTCCCACAGCTGGGACTCGTCGCCACTCAAAATAGTCAAGACCTATAATGACGATAATCAAAGTATATTGGTTATATAAAAACTGTTGATAGAACCGTTCTACCTCTAGTCCATCTAAGGTCTTAACTATTTTGAGTGGAGACGAGTCCCAGCAGTGGGACTGTTATGAGAGCTGTTTATATTTCATCATTTTCAAATAATTTCCTCCCACTTTAGTAAAACAAGAGTGTTTTTTTCTCCAAAACTGCCATCAATTATTTATCTAAAAATATCAGATCTAGTGTCCAAGATTTGAACCTAAGATTAGACTTCTAATACTTGTACTGGTAAAAGTCTTTGATGCCGGAAACCATCCAGGTGGGTACAACCGTAGCGCCCACTGCAGCCGAGAAACAGTAGTGTGCAAACGCTGGGTTCCGGTTTGAAGGGCGTTGTAGTCAGTGTAATTACTGCGGTAACGAGATTCAACTTTTTCTACAATGTGGTATAATGCATGTCATGGTTAGCATATCACTTAACATCAGGGCTCTAGTGAATTGAGGCGAGTCCCAGCTGTGGGATCATTGAGTGGGCTGTTTGTAATTTTTGGATTTTGAAATATTGATTTCTTGCTGTACTAATAAGTTTTCTTTTAATCCAAATCTTGCTAATAATGTATCTAAAAATATCGGATGTAGAGGTCACGATTAGAACCTAAGACTAGACTTCCAACAGCTGTGCTATAGGGGAATATTTGTAGAAAGATGTAACGAGGGAAAGTTTCGTGTAACAATATATTGGGAGGGTATATGAGACAAGTTTTTATTATGTTTCCTGCAGGGGGTTGTGATTTGGACATAAACTTGTTTCTAACTAGTCTTATAAACGAATTACGAACATATTGGAAGTTTTTTTTTTACGTAATTATGCGACGAGACGAGCTGGACGTTCACCTGATGGTAAGTGATACGCCTGCCCATAACAACGTGGTGCTAGTTGAGATGGTTTGCTCGTCGTCCAAGGCATGAGATGTTGGTCTCGTTACCGCTGTAATTACACCGGCTACAGCGCCTATCAAACCGGAAGACAATCGGCGCTGCGGTGGTACTTACATAGACGGTTTTTGTTTAATTAAAATATACAGAAGTCTTATTTGTATTCCCACAGCTGGGATTGGAGAGAATCAGGATCCTTTATCCAATCAAGTGCATGTCTGTTATAGTCTAGGTACCACCGCAGCTCCTATATCTGTCATCAGACAATAGTGTGCCAATATTTTAGTGTTCCGGTTTGAAAGACGCTGTAGATAGTGAAATTGCTGGAGTAATGAGACTTAACATCTCACGTTTCAAAAGCTCAATGCGATGCTGTGTGTATCATCCTAACTAGCGCTTCATTACGGGCAGGCTAATTATTTACAATGATCTTATTTCAACACTATGATAATAGTGTGTTGCAGTGTGTCTCATCTTAACTTACGCCTTGTTGCTATGGGTGTATATACCATCAGGTGAAGATCTCGCTGGTCTCGTTACTTCATACAAAAGACAGAAGACCTCCTGAAGTGCCATATAAAGGTCAGTTCAACATAATTGGAGGCGTTCAAAGAACTTTAATTTAATACATACAACTTAAGTGATGTATTAACTTAGAGCGATAAATAAAGAGCCTAGGGTGAAAATAAACAAATTTTGTTTTAATAATTAGTAAAATGGGGGTTGGGGGTGTAGGGGTGGTTCGCAATTAATTAGTAATCTAAGACGCCATTAATCAAATACAGTCGTGTCCAAACATCACGAGCGCTTTCTTATTAAGCTCACGTAAGCGAATTAAATAAATAAATAGATTTTATCTCAAAGACGACAAACTTAATTATAACAAATTAAATAGTATTTAATTTTCTAATTAAATATTAACTTTATTTAATTAGTTATGATCAATCAGTATATTCCTCTCAATGCAAATACAAATAAACAAACAACTACAATATAAAGCACAGATATAAGAGAACTATTAAAGTTCAATAAAAAACTCCAGTTAGGATGCTATACACTGCACCACATTGTACTCGACGCCTTGAGACATTTGATACCAAGTCCCGATACACCAGTAATTACACTAGCTACAACGCCATTCAAACCGGAATGTAATAAATAATCGCTGCGATGATGCGGTTGGTCTCCGGCATAAGAGATCGATCAAGAATCTTTTTTAAACAGGGGTTAGCAATCTTTTCTAAAAATGGGTCAAAATCAATCAAAAATAATATTTACAACTTAATCTTTGCTACAATACAGGGATCTACAAACTTTTTACAACACATAAAAATCAGCTAAAAAATAATAAAACTTATATTGCGGAAATCTTCAACTTGGGTCTTTGGTGAATGACAATGAACTCAGCAATAACGGCATCATATTTATAATAAGCACAGCAATTTAAAGTACAGGCAAGTTACTAAGTACAATAGCATTACGAAGATCCAGAGAGATCCCGTTGAGGGATACAGTTGTATTCTTCGTGATAAACTACTGTCTTGAGTATATCACGAACATCTAGAGAAATCCAGTTAATGTATACGATTATATACTCCGTAACGACTTACTGACCCAAGTATTGGCATTACAGAGATCCAGAGAGATCCAGTTGATAGATACAGTTGTACACTTCGTGATAAATTACTGTCCCGAGTCTTGATATCACGAACATCCAGAGATCTAGTTAATGTATACAATTATATACTCCGTAAAGACTTGTTTACCAAAGGCAACATATACAAAGATGTATGATCCTTAGAAGCTTTTGCGTTATGACAAACGATAGCGCGATTCATTACTCATAGTGGCGCCATCTGTTGAGTTGTTTGAATACTTCTTGTTACAATATAAATTAAAGCTCATTTTCGATAGTAAACTCAAACGAAGTTATATCGGGTTGCCAACCGCTGACCTATAACTTGAGCCCGTTTTAATGAAAGCATTGAGGAGGGAAGTTCGTCCGGCTCATATGTCGGCGGCGGAGCCGTTAAATCCTTAACCACTTCACAGTTACCGTTTAACTGCTTCAAACGTGATATCGGCTAACGCTTTGATCTCCCGACGGCTACGGATTAACGATTCGGTAATTTTAACCGAACTAAGCGGTGTTCGCGGTTACGATCGTTCGTCAGGTTAAAAATTAACGAGGTGCTTATTTTTGTGTTTAGGGGGTGTAAGGGTTCCCGCACAACAACTCATGGGACCCAAGCCAACCTCACCTCCTAGTGATGCACCTACTAATCAACAAACGACCAACAACGCATTGGGCCAGCGTGGTGAAAAATGGCTCAAATCCCCTCATATGAACCCCTACAAACGTGGCAATTTTTGAGGAGGCCTATGTCCAGCAGTGGACATTTATCGGCTGATGTAGTAGTAATTTTTGTTTGTTTATACAACGATGCGATGAGACGAGACGTTCATCTGGTGGTAAGTGATACACTCGCCCATAACAATGTAGGCGCTAGTTAAGATGACACAACACCACATAGCCATCGCTTGAGGCATAAGATCTTAAGTCTTGTTACTCCAGTAATTTCACTAGCTACAGCGTGTTTCAATCCGGAATACAGTACTGCAATAGACGCTGCTGTAGTACTTGCCTAGATGGTCTCTGGCAACAGAGACTTACCAGAAAAGGAAAGAAAAAAATCGTTTTGTCTTGACAAGCAGAGGAACGATTGTAAAAGAAGTATTTGAAACTAGACCGTTTAAATATTATACCTTACTATAGTCTTGCACCCATAGTGAATATGAACTAATCTAGAATACACTGGAAACTAGTACTATAGTTAAGGTTTCAACGGTTGCGATATTGTTGATAAACCGGAAACGATCGTACCTACCCTCGCTTAGAGAGCAGTAACGTTTTACGACTGCAATAAAATTACATGGGAGAGAAATATGTCTGCTGTTTGTTTACGGTGAGATGGAGTTTGTTCACTCCATGCGCCAGTGGTCGGCAACCCTGTCATCTAAAATGCCAGATTCACAATTGAAATTTACGAAGTATTTTTTTTTTTTAAATTTTACTCGTCATCGAGACATTCAAGATCGTCAATCGGTCGGCGTCAGTGACCACTTTCCACCAGGTGAACTGTTTGCTCGTTTGTCCACCCCTGCTATAAAAAAAAATTATTTGACCATCATTCAAAGGTTTGCTTCAGTTGAAGACATTATTATGGAAATAATTAGAATTATAAATACACTTAAGTTTGATTTTGTGAATTAAGACTAAGATTCACTAATACTCAACGAAATTAAAATTAGTATCATACTTATCATTAACATTGTCATATGAACTGATGGATGTCCACAGCTGGACAAATAGAGTTAATGGTGCTTTTGATACCATCTTTACAGGGTTGTATTGATGACTCGCTTGTAGAACTAATTCAAGGTTAGGAACCGTAGCTTAGTCTCAAACATGCATGGAATTCACGAGCTGGTTAACTTTGAGATACTCTTCAATCGATTGGCGTTCCCACACTTCGTTAATTTCTCGCACACCAGTGGAAGGTATTCTTACAAATATCTACTGGAACCCACTACATATTGGGCTTGTATTTGGGAGCAGGATGACAATTTCCCGATGTACTACCTTTTTTAGGTTCGCGTTTCAAAAAAAGCTTACTCGTCTATTAGCAAGATGGAAGGTAATACTTACTTAACATAAAATAAACAAATGTTGGAAAAAGATAAGAGAAAAGTAAACGAAGTACAAATTGGAATATAAATAAGAAATATAACTATAAGAAACTGTAATGAAATGAGCGACTTGTCAAATTATTAAGAGGAGGGATGGAAAAGAAAGAATATATGGACTAGATTGTGAAGAAATAGAGAGGACTAGATAAATGGATAGATTAAAGGTAATAGAAAGAGGAAGTAGAAATGGGAAGAATAAAGTAAAATGGAAAACTATCAAAGATAAATAAAATAATACCCAGTTCCATGAAGCAGAGGAAACGAGTGAAGGAGTCAAAGATTTGCCGACCACTGGCTTAAACAATGTGAAGAGACAATAAGATAATAAATTATTTTTAAAGTACTGGAAACATATTTTCTAACTTAGCGACGGATATGGATGATAGTTTACTGTTTCGATTAGAAAGGCGTTGTAGCTAGTGAAATGAGGTATCGAGATATATTGTTATCTTAAGGCGGTGAGTACTATGGTGTAGTGTATGTCATCCTAACTATATTATTACGATCGTATTTACCATAAGAGTTAGGTGCTGAGAGGAAAGAATATTCGGGAAGCTCGCATCGCGTTATTAGCAGCTATATACAGATTCCGGAATATTTCGCGGTATTAGTTGCAAAATAACATGTAAATAGCGTTTATTTAATATGTTTTCATAGCGTTTACGTATTTTGTAAACATACGGCGGTTATCTGACGGAACCCGCGCTGCGATAGCATCATAAAACTGTTTACATTATAATATTCATTCGGCGCGGATTGTTTATGTGAATTAATACTGTTTATTTATTACATACCACTTTGTAGAATTAATGTGGTGATAACAAAAAAAAACACGCGCACCGGTTTCGAGGTGATTCGGCACGCCAAAATTATCATATCATTGAGTTGTCAAAGACCGTATAGTTGGGTATCACTGCAACTCCTATTACTGCCACTTAACATCAACTCATCCGATGGATTTCCACTACTAGATATAGGTCTTCCGTAATGTATTTCAAATAAAACAGTCTTACGCTGTTTGAGTCTGGGTTCGCGGTCTTACTCACTAAACGAAACGGTTTTATGTTTGTTGTAGTATAGCAATATACTAGTGAGATCTGCGATCTCCTCTGGGGTCTAATTGGTAGGACCTTGACGACTTTGCACCGTACTGAGGGTGACTACTAAATCGAAGGAATTGCTCAATATGTGGACATTCATATTGTCAACAAATTATACATCGAATTGAAATACGGCACAAACAACATTTATATGGAATTGTGAGTAAATAGGGGATGTGGGGAGGGGATGGAATAACTGTGATTCAGTGATCAGGTATGACGTGGGAATCTTCAAGAGAAGAGTGAATAGACTATTCTAGACTAATGCGCTTTACCGCCAAAGACGTAATCGGATTGTAGTCAAACATTAGTTTATACAATTTTTTTTAAAAAAGTTTCGTTGGGTAGTAGGACAGGCTCTTGAATGGGATGCTATTTGCATCGATGCACTTGTTCCGTTCCACGTTCGGGGCACTTCGAGCATTTTTGGTGCAGCCGCGAACCACGCAGAGAACCTCAAACGGAGCAAGTATAAGAATCTCAGATGGAATTTCATATTTGAACCGTTTGGGGTGAACATGAGGGTTCGAGATCTAATAAATTTTTTAGAGATATTTCGAAAAAATTAAGGGAAGACACCTGAGACTCCAGAGCTGGCGAGTACATGGCACAAAGGATAAACCTAACCATCCAGCGGTGGCCGACAGAGATGACAATATATCTATAGACATTCCTAATTTTTGTTTTGTCTATTTTATTTTCATCTTTGCTATTACACTGCTTTGTTAATATAACATCAATAGTGTAATATCTTCTTTATCAGATTTCTTAATAAATAAAAGTTTATATAATCCTTACTGTCTACTAGCACACAGTAAACTGAGCCACGAGTATATAGAAGTAGATATAATTAAAACTCCGTACAATAAATCAAAACAATCGCGGTTCTGTCGATCTTCATTCAGGGGTTTAATTATTTTTCCCCCAAACGGTAAATTGCACCGTATATGAAAGATATACCGCATTAACTGGTGTGATTGATTGTGGCTGAAAGCAGTAACCCAGTTTCCAGTTATTCATCAGGCATTTTCAAAAAGTTGAAATATACGCTCATCTATTTCGTGATGCTAAAAATGGTTTTGATGATTGGATGAATCAAGGTATTGTATGTTATGACAGAGTTAAGGTAATGACTTAATCTGGCGCTGCGGCTCACAGTGTTTCTTACCAGGAGAGTAAGGGTTCATCATCATCAACCCACGGGAGTCCACTGTTAGACATAAGGCTACCCTAGGGAACGCCACTTAGCCCTAAATTTGTCTCCGCCTCTAATGTCGCCCCTGTCCCGAACCCATGTGGAACTCCAAATGCGATGTGAATCCATACTTGCCGTAGTTCAGTGAGGGTATTCAGGTATGCTTGGTCCTTCCTTGGAATGTGCTAAGGCAAAATGTAGAGCTGCTCCTAATGGACTGAAGGAGACCACCGCGGAGGTTTTAATAGGTAAAAATCTCAAATACATCTTACTCATCTCCATAATCTATTTTCAGGATTTCCTTTTCAACACCAAAAAATACCTCGTCAAGTTCGGACGCGATCAGGCAGATTCTGTCAGTCTTGATATTTTGAATATTGTCATAATCATGAGGTGCTTTCTTCAGACTGAAAGTTATCAGTTAAATTGTTTAAACTGATGTGATCTTCAGCTATTTCTTTGCTCATTCTCTCTTTCTTTGTTAGTTAATGTTCTTGCAAAAACAAAAAAAAACCATCAACCTTTTATCATCAGATCATAATGTACATTTACCAAACTAATATTTCAGGTGTCACGTGTATGCTGATAACGGACGAGGTCCTGATATCATGCTCTGATAACATCGAACCATTAACACAATGACAGGTCACAGCCTCGTCATGTACCATGATTAGTCATAATTAAAATTTTGTGCATATATTCAAAAATACCACCGCACCGGAAGACGCGGTCAGCAGACCTCTTACTAGGTGGTCCGACGATCTGGTGAACGTGGCAGTAAGCGGCTGATTGCGACCAGCGCAGGATCGATAAGATCTTTGGGAGAGGCCTATATCCAGCAGTGAATGTTAGCTGATGATGATAATTCAATAATATATTAGAAGTAGGTGAGCTGAGGACAGTCAGTTTCAAGATGTAATGATGATCAGTATCATGTTAAGATATACACTGCCATCAAATTATTTTCATTGTCTCCGTGGAGGAATACAAGTCTTCGGTTCGATAACCGGTTCACATAATATAGTGTTCAGGTTGTAAGGATTTATGGCAGCTGCCGTCTACTGGTTTTCTGCTGCTGTGTTCTGAATGTCGACATATCAGAGCCAGAGTATTCAGGGTTTTATAAAAATCCTATAACTATTCAAACCTAACAACTGGAGCTATATTAATTCGAAGAGAGACAAAGAACTGGAGTATTCTGAACGCGCTCGCTTCACCAACGTCCTCATAATATTCAGGTCAAGTTTTTGCATAATATTAATATAAAAGGAACGAATTACTTATGTGTGTGTACGTGTGTGTGCATTTGTGTGTGTGTACGTACACAAAATGTGTTATGAAGGTCAAGCAAACAAAACCGTAAAAACTTGATATTCATATGATAATCCGATTGCGTTGCTAACGGAATGTTTACGCGACCAATGTAGCGGCCACACACACACACACACACATGTATATATATATTAGGTCCTTACATATTAAATTGGCATTTTGTACGTGAGTAATATTAAGTAATTTTTTTTTTCTGTAAAATATATTTTATTAATCAAAGTATGCACCGTTGTTATCTATGCACTTTTACCATCTCATAGGTAGTTCATTGATCCCTTTATTAAAAACATCATGGGGGTGAGAATCAATAAACTCTTTGAAGGCGGTTTGGACTGCCGCATCGGAAAAAATGGTAATCTGTTGAGCAAGGTTCGGGGAGTACGGTGGACGTCGTAGTTATTCCAATTGCAGCTCATCTAACTTAGTGGTTGTTTGTTGTGCAGTGTGTGGTGGTGGTGTTGCGTTGTCGTGAAGCAGCTGTGGCATAGAGCGATTGACCAATCTCGGTTGTTTGGCAGCTATTTCTTCCTTCATGGTTTGCAGTTGTTGACAATAGATATCTGCCGTAATCGTTTGGACAGATTTTAGACAGTTGTAGTGAATGACACCGGCGCTAGTCCACCAAACACTCACAAGGTACTTTTACTGAGTCAATTTTCGTTTAGGACAGGATTTGGCTTGGTCTCCAGGGTTCAACCATTGCGACTAGCGCGTCCGATTATCGTACAGTATCCACTTTTCATCACAAGTAATGATTAGATTTAAAATCCCTCCATTATCGTGTCGGTTGAGCAAAGTAACACAGCAGCAGCAGTCGACGCGTGTTCGCAAGTTCGATTCACTCAACTCATGAGGTACCCGTCGTTCAAGTATATTTACTTTCCCGATTTGCTTCTTTGTCTGCTGTTTTGTCACTTACCCCGAAGCCTGCAGCTATCTCTGAAGCGCTTTCTGATGAATCCGCTTCCACAATAACCTTTAATTCGTCATTTACCACTTTGGTCTCCGGCCGTCCACGGAGTTGGTTCTGAAGGTTGAAATTTCCAGAACGAAAACGTTGAAATCAAAAACGTACCGTGCTTTCTATTGCTACACCAGCGCCGTACACATCATTAATCGTTCAAGCTGTTCCTGCAGCACTGGTGCTGGTGCCATGGTAGAACTCGTACCCGTAAATATACCGATATTTCATGTTTTCCATTGTGTGGTAATAAACACCGCCAAAGAGGAAAATAATGAAGAAAAAACAAATGAATGATTGTTTCCAAAACTCAAATGTAGCAGCTAAATGAATTTATAAATTTGAATTTGGAATTGTTAACCAAAGAGTAGATATTTCATATCAAAGTGGTCAGTACGACAAAACGCTAATTTCATATGTAAGGACCTATTATACCCATATATATGTAATGGAAATGGGTTTTTTATGTTCACGAATCACGTGAAAACTAGTGAAAATTCCAGGCGGAATGATTTATAGATGGTTACAGGCTATTTATTTCTTGAATTTCATAGACCTTTCATAATTTTATTTCTAATTAACTTTTACAAACTTTTTCATCTCGTATTATTTATTCGGTTGCTACAGACAGTTATTTGCGGCTGCGGTTGCTCTCAAAGATTTCAAGTCTAATTTTACATTACGGCCAGCAAAACGGACGGGGATAGCCACTACACATATATAGGGTGGCGCAAAAGTAATCCTCCTATCAGAAAATGCTATAAATTTTGCCTTGATGTAAAAAAATTAAAAGACCAAATAAAAATAATCCACAAGAAGAATAAAAGTTTTTCATATTTTTTTTTAAATTACAGCCAAAAAACATCGGAAGGTTATTTTTGCGCCACCTTGTATACAAGGTATTAAAAAGGTTATTTGGCTGTAATTTAAAAAAAAATATGAAAAACTTTGATTCTTCTTGTGGATTATTTTTATTTGGTCTTTTAATTTTTTTACATCAAGGCAAAATTTATAGCATTTTCTGATAGGAGGATTACTTTTGCGCCACCCTATATATATACATATATATATGTATATATACATATATATATGTATATATATATGTATATATATGTATATATACATATATGTATATATATGTATATATATATGTATATCTATATAAGTACGAAAGCGGTATAGAAACAACTGGCTTGAACTGGTTAAGGACGGATTTACTCCCGACATAGAACACTGGTTAAGTTGCTAAGCCTAAGTTAAACTTCTATTGTTCCCCTTGAACAATGGTGTAAAGTTTTTTAAAATTAAAATGGGTGTTGAAAAGGGTTTCTTCCCTTTAGAGGTGGGGGAAAGGGTTTATTTTAACATATCAACTGACAGAACTAACTTTATCTGTAAGACGGTGGATGTATTTGTTGGTAAATCTACTGGTGGTAGAAGAATGTAGGCTGGGGCGGTTTAGGTACCACAGCAGCTCCTGTTTCTGCCTTGAAACAGTACTGTTCCGGTTTCAAGGACGTTGTTGCTAGTGAAATTAATGTTGCAACGAGCGTATACATCGTATGTCTTAAGATGATTAGAGTTATCACTTACCATTAGTTGAACGTAAGAGAATGGAAGAGATACACTGGAAGCGGTGAACAGAGAGAGATTTTTTTTTTATTCAATTAAGCGATGAGACGGGACGTTCACTTTATAATAAGTGATACACCCGCCCATAACAGCGTGGCGCTAGATAGGATGATATATACCAAATAGTGCTCGACGTCCAAAGACATGATGTAATATTTTGTTACTTCAATGTATACTCGAGTTACAGCGCCCTTCAAACCGGAACACTGTAATGTTTGCACACTAACGCGGCAGGAACAGGTGATGCGGTGGTACTGACATAGACGGTCTCCTACTTGAACCATTTTTGAGATGCTTATAGGGTATAGCATTGATGATGTTTAACTCGTGAGGAGAGATAGGAGATTCTTGGGCTGTTATGTTAAACTATGGGCGTCTGTTGGCCGATGATGATGATGCATCCAACTCACCAGGTCCTGGCTACTGGTGCGTGGCAGACGTAGATGTACCTCTGCACGGCGAGCGCCAGGGTCAGCCAAATGCTGGCGGTGTGGAACATCGCCGGTATCACCTGTTAGGGACACAAAATATAAAATTACTCTGCGCGATCGAATCAGATATGTGGAGATCCGCAGAAGAACTAAGGTCATTATAGCCCAAAATATTGCTAGACTTAACTGGCAATAGGCAGGGCACAATGCTCGAAGGATCGATGCCTGATAGGGCAGTAAGGACCTCGAGTAGAGCCTGCGTACCGGTAGACGTAGTGTTAGGAGGCCTCCAACAAGGTCCGACTATCTGTTGAGAATCGCAGGAACCCACTGATCGAGGTGGAGATGGTGGAGGGAGGCCTATATCCATCAGTGGACGTCTATCAGCTGATGATAATGATGATGATGTTATATATATACTACCTTCAAACTGGAATATAGTAATATTTACACTACCAGTTAACAATAGATATTGGAACAAGTAAGCTGGTGTAGGTTTACTACCGCAGCTCCTATTGCAGCCGACAAACAGTACTTTGTAAACATTACTGTCTTCTAGTTAAAAAATTACCGGGGTAACGAGACTCGACATCTTATGTCTCGAGGCGACGAGCGCAATGTAGTTTAGTATATAACATCTTAAGTTTCGGCTCGTTGTGAGGGGAAGGCGTATCACTTAATATCAAGTGAAAGTCCTGCTCCATCGCAATTTCCTGTCGAGATTATAACAAGAGGATAAATAACTATATTGTTAGACACTAATCTAAATTATGTTACTAAGAGTTAACATTTGAAGTTAAATGTGACCTTTGACCTTTCATTGGTAATAAACGTGGTTCATCGTTATCCTAACTAACGGCACGTTGTTATGGGCGGGCGTATCACTTAACATTAGGTGAAGATCCGGCTCGTTTCGTCGCTTAATTGTATAAAATAAAACTGTTTGCGCATTATCTATAAACGTTTGTAACGGCTGAAGTTATATTCAAGTGCATGCTATTAAGTCGATAAATTCATTGTGATTTTTAGGTAAGTTGGAAGTTAACTCGTTTTCTGTTCAACAGTGTGTCTATCCACCCTCCACCCCTTTTCAGCGGTAGAACCGTTTTCAAGTAACAATTTCCCGTGCGACGTAAGGAGGAAATAAGTGGCAACATTCGAAGAGAACTCAGCGCTGTACACTCGTTAGCTCAAGTTAAATTCGAAAATACTAAGTATTAATACTAGGTATCTACTTTAATGTTCATTATCGTTTTGTTTTAAACCTCAGTTGGGGATAATAACTTTACTTATATGTAAAATGGAGAAATTTGTATATTGATTAATGTTTTTTTTTATACGAAGTGACGAGACGAGGGGAACGTTCACTTAATGTTAAGTGATAGACCCATAACGTAGCGCTACTTAGGATTTTATATACTGTACTATGATGTCATTGTCACCTTGAGACAAGATCATTCTCGTTACCACAGTGATTTCACTAGCCACAGCGCCCTTCAAACCGGAACACAGCAATGTTTGCACAGTAGTATTATATATAATAGAATATTAGTAGTATTTGGCGATAAAGACCTACCACAAGTCAGGTCTTTTAATCTGTTATCTAATCTTGTTCCTTTTTCTTTGGTAACATTTTCAAAATTAAAATTAGATAATTAGTACGAAATTAAAGTAAGCTGAAAAAGATAACAGCATCATAACCAAGCATTACTTTCTTATCTTGAACTTGGACTGATATAAAACTATGTAAGTTAACTCGAAACTAGTTAAAGTTAGATTAAAGGTAAAAAGAGGATTCAAGCAGCAAATGTAACAAGAACTTTTTTATAAACATCAAGTTATGTATAATATTATTGTTAAGTTTCATCATCATCATCAGCTGATAGACGTCCACTGCTGGACATAGGCCTTCCCCAAAGATTTCCACTTGGATTGATGCTGTGCTGCCCGCAAAATCTCCAGGCACAAGGGGTCGTCGTTTGTAGAGGTTCATATTGGTGGGATTTGGGCCTCCTTTCATCACGCTGGCCCAATGAGGGTTAGTAGGAGCCAGAGCCTAGTTTGTTGATTAGCAGGGTGCACCACGAGCAGGTGAGGTTGGCTTGGGTCCCTTGAGTTGTTATGCAGGACCGTTAAAGTTTATTAAGTTTATTGTAACATTAATATTCTTTTTGTTTTTTTTTTAAGAAGTAGGGCAACATTGAAAACATCAGGATCAGAATCGTGATATATTATTATTTATACATTTCAATATTTTTATTAAAAAAAAAACGTTGCGAGGAATTATACCCTCACCTGATAGTAAGTGACATATATACTAATAATTAGGCGCTAGTTCGGATGATGTACACTGCACCACATTGGACTCCTGTGAGACTTAAAATGTTGAGTCACGTTACTCCGATAATTTCATTGGTTATAACACCCTTCAAACCGGAACACAGTAATTGCATAGTACTGTTTGGCGGCGGAAATAGGAGACATACCACCAGTAGCCACCAAACGTCATCATTACCATCTACTGAGGGTTACTGTTGAACATAAATCTCTCATACGATAGTAAACTACTACTACTAAGTATTTTGTAATTAATAAGATTTTACATAGTAATCAGACATAACTTTACCCACTAGTGGGACACGTCCCATTGTCCACCAAGCGAGGTGACGAGCAAGACGTTCAGCGGATAGTAATTAATACGCCTGTCGTGATAACCTGGGGCTAGTTAGGATGATATACACAGCAACGCGTTACCAACTCGTTGCCTTGAGATTTAAGATGTTAATTCTCGTTTCCCCAGTAATTTCACTAGATATAAAGTCCTTCGAAACGGAACATAGTAACGTCTGCACACTACTGTTTAGACAGAAACAGGGGCTGCGCTGGTACGTAGACAGTCTTCAGCAACAGGACCTACCACCATCACTAAAGAAGTAGATAAAATGGTCACGATGTATACAAGTGGAGGGTTACCTCGTTCATGTAATTCCAGGCTTGGCAGGCACGGACAGGGCTCAAAGGCTTGTAGTGATTCCCGAACGTGTACATGTAGAACAGCCACGGCGCTGGGAACAGCATGGTGAACATGTCGCATAGCGCCATCGCCATCAGCACAACGTTGGTTGGTGTCCTCATGTGCCGCCGGGACAGCACCACGACGATCAGCGTGTTCGCCACTGTTGTGGTGGCGAGGAGGAACGGCGCGATGTATCTATGAAAAATTCTTTATTATTATTTTTTTCTGCAATGAGGTAAGGAGACGAGCGGGACGTTCACTTGATAGTAAGTGATACGCCCGCCCATAATAAAGTGGCGCTAATTAGGATGGTATACTGCACCACATTGCGCTCGTCACCTGAGTCATAAGATATCGAGTGTTGTTACCCCAGTAATTAGTCTTGCTACAGCACCCTTCAAACCGGAACACAATAATGTTTGCACACTACTGTCTATCAGCTGCAGTAGATGTGGTGGTATCTACCTTTACTGTCTCCAGTAAGAGAGACCTGTTGAATGTATGGATTAAAATTTATTATTATTAATTAAAATATTATTAATATCCTTGCTTTTAAATAGTAATAAACACCTCTCATATTTTTCCCACTGCTGGGAATCGGAGTATTCTTTCACATGGAGTCAAGTGCGTCTATCTACCACTCCGACTCAGTTGGTGGTTCACAGGTGTGGATAGATGTAAGGGATCCCGAACAACACACGGAACCCAAGCTAACCTCACCTGCTCGTGGTGCACCCTGCTAATCAACAAACGACGCTCTAGCGCCCACCAACCCGCATTGGGCCAGCGTGGAGGAAACTGGCCCAAATCCTTTCATGTGAATCTCTACAAAAGTGGAGATCTTTGGGGTAAAGCTATATCCAGTAGTGAACGTCTGGCAGCTGGTGATGTGTCGATTTAAGATGTTTTGCATCACCGGAAGTCATGCTCAGTGGGGATCGAATCAGGGGGTTTGATTCCCAGCCTAAGCCTGAGGGTGAGGAGTCATGGAGACATAAACCTGCTTTACAAACTGAGGTACGGCGATTTAAAGATCAACTTACCCGTACATAGGTTCCGCATAGTTTATCGGAAATTCACAAGTGACGTTCAGGTATACATGCGAATGGATCGATGAGCAGTAATCGTCTGTTGTGAAATTGGAGTATTCCGGATGTACAGTTTCGTTTCCGGTCAAACTGTAGTTCAAGTTTGAAACAGCGTTGATATAACCAGATTCGTCCATTACATTATCAAAAGTTTTAACATTTGTTATGTTCTGAGCTGTTGTGAAATAATCCACCCAGTCTTGGTCGCGGTCAGCCATTTTGTTTTCATCAGCTATCTTTTGATGTATGTTGACATGGTGTTCGGCTTCAGCATCCGGTGTTATATAATTCCTCGTTTGATTTACTGTGGGAGAAGAAAAATGTAGATTAGTTACAAAGTTTTCTATTGTTGGTAAGTCTCTGCTGACCTTTGCTCTGTAGTCTCGGGTTATCAAGTCCTGGACAAAGGAAGAAGGCGACTAGAAGTCTCCGGGTTTCGAGGATTTTGAGGCTAGGCAATCTGAGCGCAGATTAAGCGAAGCCAGGGTGCACGACAATTACGAGATGGCCTCGTGATCTCGTGGTTATCGTATAAAGAGAGGCTACTGGGGACGATTACAGCACTCTCCTTGACATGCTTAGGAATAGGGTCTCTTGCAAAGCATAAAGGATGACCATGTTAGTTGGTACAAATCCCAGATAACTGTCTTTTTCCCAGAACTAGGACATCATTCGAAGATTTCCCGCCTAACAAAATAAAATCTCTTTTGCCGTCTAGGTAAGTACGATCGCAGCACCTATTGCCGCCGCCAAACAGTAGCATGCAAACATTACTGTGTTCTGGTTTGAAAGGTGATGTAGCCAGTGAAATAAATAAACCGGAGATCTTACTCCTCAAGAGGACGAGCGCAATACGGTGCAGTGTACATAATCCTAACTGGATTGTACAAGAACTCAAATATAAATGGCGTCAGTTACAATTTGAATAGTGTTGAATTTTTCACAGGAAATTTTTTCGCATTTAAATTTCGCCGATTTGTGCCTGGTTTCCGGCGATAGGACCCTCCGTATACGTTCAGGGGCTTAGTTTAAACCTTCATGATATATGTATGCCGTATGTTAGATTTTTTTTTTATCGACTACAGGCTAACACGTGCCCTAATTTCAAGTGATGATAAATGATATCATACAACTGGAACACAGTAACATTCTTATGACGGCAGATTTATAATAAATTGATAGCAACGCGGGACTGATCGATGTGGAGATCTTTGAGGGAGGCCTGTGTCCAGCAGTGGACGTATATCGGCTGATGATGATGATGATGAACTAACTGTAAAAATTATTACTATTCAAGTTCTATACGTACTTCCGGAATCTAATCAGAGACGTTGTTGTTAGAAAGTGGTTGGCTACGTTACAGAGGCGATATCAAATTTAAAAAAAAAAAATCATCCAGTGCTGGTAGGTCTCCGAGAGCGTCTAAGTAGGTACCTCCACAACTCATATTTCTACCGACAGACAGTAGTGTGGAAACATTACTGTGTTCCAGATTGAAGGGCGCTGTAGCGGGTGTAATTATTGCGAGTAATAACGAGACTCAACATATATCTCGCAATGTGATGCTGTGAATACCAACTTAACTAGGCCCTGGGGCAAGGGTATCACTTAGCATTAGCCCAATCGGTTCTGCGCTGATCGCACCCACCGCTTTCCCGTGACGTTCATTAGATGGTCGGTGCATCTTATGGGAACCTTCCACAGCAACCCCTCTAGGACTTCAATCGGCCATCAGTCCTTCAAGCAATGTATACCTACCCATTGCCACTTAAGTTTAATCATACTTAGGGCTATGTCGGTGAATTTACGTCTTCTATGGATCTCCTCATTCCTGATTCTCCGAGCAAAGTCTAACAATGGCATATTAATATATATGTATGCTAACTGTTCCCTACCCGCTTTGCTGGCCGTGGCACCCCTGCAACCCTCGTCGCGAAAGGAGCTTTGTAAAATGTATTCTTAGGTGACCTCTAAACAGGACACATCGCTCGAAGGAATGACAGCCGATGGGGCACTAAGGTCCTCGAATGGCAACCGTATGCCGGAAGACGTAGTGTTGACAGGCCCTCGCCAGGTGATCCGACTATCTGGTGAAGGTTGTGGACAGCGGAGGATCGATCGATGTGGAGATCTTTGAGGGAGGCCTATGTCTATCAATGGACGTCTGTCGACTGATAATGATGATGATGACCTCTAAATGACAGCAGCAATCTCTCTACCAAATTTTGATTGTTTACATCCAATAGTTTCGGAGATCTGGATCAATGGATCTCTGTATATCTCCTGCATATATATATATATATATATACATATATATATATATATATAACAAATTAATAATGTACATACAGCTTTCCTGTCTCCTGTGGAGGCCGACATTGATGAACGTCCTCTTTTCCGGAAACTTTTATTAAGTTCTTAAGTTGATTAATATTAAGTACAATGCGTGACAGTGATAACTTTATAACAACTTCCTGTTGTTTGTTTTGTGATACGGGAAGTTAAGGTTTTATTAAGTTGTTGTGGTGTGAATGTTTGTTTAGAGCTTTGCTTAATCTACTTAAATAAACATAGATTTAACAAAAAATGTTTTAAATGATTTTTTTTGTCCAATTAAGCGACGAGATGAGCGGCACGTTCACTTGATGTTAAGTGATACGCCTGCCCATAAAAACGTGGCGCTAGTTCGGATGTTAAGTACTGCACCATATTGCGCACGTCGCTTGAGACGTACGGTGTCGAGTCTCATTACCCCAGTAATTACACTAGCTTAAGCACCCTTTATACTGAAAGACAGTAATGTTTGCACACTACTGGTAGTCGGCTGTAATATCCGCTGCAAAGTTGCTGCCTGGACGGTCTTCGCTAACAGAGACCTACCACCAGTAAATATTTAACTTAGTAACTCACATTACGATAGAGTATATATATCATCATCAGCCAATACACGTCCACTGCAGGACATAAGCCTCCCCTAAAGATCTTCGCGTTTGTAGGAGTTTATAAGGAGGGATATGAGCCATTTTCCACAACGCAGGCTCAATGAGGGCTGGTGGGAGCCAGAGCCTAGTTTGTTGATTAGCAGGATGCCCCATGCGCAGGCAGGGTTGGCTTAGTGTGGGTCTGTGGTTGTTCTGGGGGACTACTTACACCCCCGAAGGAGGTGGAGGACTATGAATATATATATATTCATAGTGGCCTATGTCCAGCAGTGGACGTCTGTCGACTGATGATGATTTTGATATATATTCATAATCCTCCGTCCAAAACAAATAACTTAAAAACTGGTAATATAACTTCAAAAATGTAAATATAATTAAACTTATTTAGTAAAGGCGACTGAAAGACTCACTATAGGTGTCCTCGATTCCCAGCAGTGGGATTCTGTATAACAGTTCACGTATACGAGATCAAGGAACGTATTAACGTGTACAGATTTAATTACGAATATTCCGTAGAAGCGTTTAATGTGAATGATCATGTTTATACAGTACGGGGAATATTTATGAGTTCCACGAATATATAATTAAGTTAAATGAATATCTGCCTGTTTGTTTTGACGCGGTTGATGACCTGAAGGTGGATGATGACCTGATTGATTAAGAGTCGAACAGAACGGATTTTCCATTCGGATCGATGTAAAACATTTAATAGAATTCCGACTGAAACTTGTTAAACACATTCTAATAAGAAAGTATATAAACAACTTGTCTAAGTTAAAGTAATAAGTTTATATGTAATTAAGTAGACTGATGATCTGGTGAAGTTTTTTATCATCATCATAAGCCGATAGATTTCGACTGTCCCGCGCTGTCTGCATCTGGCTGCTTCACGCACCATTGATCAGGTAGGGATTCAGATGAGAGGATTTTGCGCTTCCTGAGATTTTACATATATTTTATTCATTCAACGAAATGAGGAGGCAAGCGAGTGGTTCACCTGATGGTGAGTGATACGCCCATGACTGTGGCGCTAGTTAGTATGGTACACAGCACCACATTGTGCTCACGGCTTTGAGATATATATGATCTCTTATTGAAGCAGTGATTTTACTAGCTGCAATGTCCATCAGTTTTCTGGTGGTAGTTCTCTTTTGCCGGAGACCGTCTAGGTGGGCACCACTGCAGCGCCTATTGCAGCTGATAGACAGTACTGTGCAAACATTACTGTGTTCCGATTTGAAGGGTGCTGTAGCTAGTGTAATTACTGACGCAACAATGCTTAACGTCCTATGTCTAAAGGCGACGAGCGCAATGTGGTGGTATGTAGACCGTCCTAACTAGCGCCTTGCGTTGTTGTGGTCGTATCACTTACCAACAGGTGAGGTGAAAAATCATCTAACTGGAACGCAGTAATGTTTGCACAGTACTGTTTGTTGGCTGCAATAGGCGAAGCGGTGGTATCTACCTAGACGGTCTCCGGCGACGGTCACGTATCATCAGAAATGTATATATATTCACGGGACCTAATCCAACCTCACCTGCTCGTGTTGTAGCCTGCTGATCAACAACCGAGGCTCTGGCTCCCACCAACCCGCATTGAGCTAACGTGGTGGGAAATGGCTCAAATCCTCCCGTATGAATTACTCGATCGACGATGCGAGAAGCAGCTGGATGCGGACAGCGTACGACCGATCGTTGTCGTAATCTCCGGCAGCAGCAGTGGACTTTTATCTGCTGATGATGATGATCATAAAATATGTATAGGTCATCAGCCGAAAGACGTTCACTGGTGGAAATAGGCCTTCTCCAAACATCTCCACATACAGTCAACATGGCTTCCGGTACCGCTGGGCATTAGAGACTGTGGTATGTAAGGGTTCATATGAGGGGACTTGGGCCAATTCCCACCACGCTGGGCCAATGCGGGTTGGCGGAAGCCAGAATCTAGTTTGTTGATTAGCAGGCTGCACCAGGAGCAGGTGAAGTTGGCTTAGGTCTCGTAAATTGTTATGTGGGACCCTTTACACCCCTGTACATAGTCTAGCCATAAATACTGTTACATGAAAACTTTTTTTTTTTCAACTTTTTAATCATTTTAAATTAGAGACATGCATATTATTTTAAAAACTCTTTCCATTTTGCGTCATTTCACATATTTTTTCGTGTTCATTATCAAATCTGTGATTATATGGAATGGGGTGGGGGTGTTAGAAAAAATAGGATTGCAGTGATCGCCTTGCACAAAGTGGGTATGGAACCGCTCCGGTCATATTCTAGACACTTCAAAAGCTTGGTATCAGCCGTATGTTCGTATATCGTACTATCAGCAGATACAACAACACTTCCTCTGTTGGAGACCAGAAAAGATCGGGGCGACCGCGTGCTTTTAGGATTACAAAGGCTGTTAATGCTGTTAAAGCCAGAATTCGTCGAATCCCTATTAGGAAGCAAAAAATCTTATCGCGAGAAATGAAGATTCGCGCTAGGACTCTGTCGTGTATTATAAAACAAGACCTGAAGCTCAGTGCTTATCGTCGATATACAGGACATGACCTAAATCAATCTTTACAATTAAAGAGAGTGGACCGATCAAAACGAACACTACAATAAGCAAAATGATAAAGTGTACGCTCACAGTTCTAAAGAAGCTGCTCAAGTGGTGGTGGTCGGAAAGGTACAACGTAGTCATCCTGCGTCAGTGATGGTATGGTACGGCGTGTCTTATCAAGGAGTCACAAAACTTCATTTTTGTGAAAAAGGAGTGAAAACTTCAGCAAAAGTGTATCAAAATACATTCTTGGATCATCTCGTGAAACCTCTCAGCAATACACCTTTTAAAAATATACCGTCAACTTTCTAGCAGAAGTCTGCACCTGGTCACAAGGCACGAACTACCCAAGCCTGGCTTGAAACCAACGTTCCGGACTTTATAAGAGCTGAAGACTGGCTCTCATCTAGCCCAGACCTCAACCCTTTAGACTTCAAATTATGGTCAGTTTTAGAGGACATTACCTGCTCTAAACGCCTCGGCGACATTGTCTCCTAAAAAATCTTTGGGGCAAACGGTGGCGGTGGTGGAAATTACCCTTGGAAGCAGCGCGTAAATCCATAGATCCGTGGCCAAACAGATTAAAGGCCTGTGTAAAAGCTAAAGGTGGCCATTTTGAATAGAATATTTTTTTTTGCTGAGAATAATAAATATGTTGGTATACATTTTTATAATATTACATTATTTCATAAAAAAAAAATATATATTTTTAACAGAAAATATGGCTGAACTAGGTATATATATATATATATCTTTAAAATTCTTCACAGTACATCCATTCAATACTTCTTTATAACTTAAAAGTTTACTTAATAAGATGTCCAATTAGAAACCTAACACAGGTTTACTCAATCCTTTGTATTTTGAAGAGCACAATATAAGTTTTCAAGTATCATGTTATTGTTAAGTTAGGAGAAAACTTGAATGGTTAACGGTTATTGAAAATTAACAAAGGGTGTACTTAACTAGTCGTTTATTTTACTTTGTCTCTTTAAATACTGGTGGTAGGTCTCTGTTGCCGGAGACCGTCTAGGATCCAACTTAGCTCATATACCTACCGTCAAACAGCACGGTGCAAACATTACTATGCTCCGGTTTGAAGGACGGTGTAATTAGTGAAATTACAAGTAACGTCTTAACCTCTTATGTCACTAAGTACGAGCACAATGTGGTGCAGTGTACAGTTCTAACTTGAGCAACGTTATTTTAGGCACGCGTATCACTTAACATCAGGTGAAGGTCACTTCGTTTTTTTTAATAAAAAAATCCTCACATATTTTTTTTTAATCGACAATGCAATAAGGCGGTAAATTTCATCGATGTTTTAAGAAATAAGTTATTAAGTTACTCCATTCATTTCGTTAGATACAACGCCCTTCAAACTGGAACACAATGGAGACGAGCGGTAGGTTCATCTGATGGTAAGTGATACGCCCTAATGTAACAACGTGGCGCTAGTTAGGATGATATACACTACACCCACGTTGCGCTCGTCGCCTTGAGATGCAGGATGTAAGTTTCGTTACCTACAGCTACAGTGCCCTTCAAACCGGAACATAGCAATATTTGCATACTAATCTTGTCAGCTGCAATAGGCGCTGCAATTATAAGTACCTGATTATAATTAAGTAAAGTTTTTCGTGTTATAACCGGATGCCCGGAAAAAGGTTCAATTAAAAAAGTTAATAAATTCGAGTACACAGCTTCCGGTGAAAGCGTTAAGGTCTTCATGAAAATACATTTTGTGGTTCAGGTATTTTCAGGTGAAATCTGTCACAACCAAAATTAAATGGCAACATTTAAAATACTTACGCCTATCCATTTTTATACTCACCTACCAACCCGCATTGCGCCAGAGTGGCGGGAAATGGCTCAAATCCACCCATATCAACCCCTACATACGTGGAGATATTTAGGGGAAACCTATGTCCAGCAGTGAGAACCAGCTGGGGATGATGTTTATACTAAAAAGAGACGACACGAGCGGGACGTTCATCTGATAGTACAACTGTAGTGTGCAAACATTACTGTGATCCGGTTTGAAGGGAGCTGTACCTAGTGTAAACATTGGTGTAACGAGACTTAATATCTTAACTCTGAAGGTGACGAGCACAATGTGGTGCTGTGTATACTATTGTAATCGGCCGTATCACTTACTATCAGGTGATCGTCCCAATCGCCTTGTCGTTTCATGTATGAAAACTGTTGGAACATGTTAACTTCACCTTCAAACCGGATAAACGTAGCTTTTCTTTTATTCAACAAAGCGACGAGACGAGCGGGACGTTCACCTGATGTTAAGTGATACGTGTGGCCATAACAACGTGGCTATATTTAGAACGATATACACAGCACCGCATAGTACTCGTCATTTCAGATATATGTAAAGCCTAATTACCTCAGTAATTTCATTAGCTACAGCGTCCTCCAAACCGGAACACATTAATGTCTGCACAGTATCTATTGTTGGCTGCAAAAGGTGCCGCGATCGTACCTACATCCGGTAACAGAGACTTATCACCAGTAACATGTAATCTCTACATATATATATGGCTTTTTTTGTTCTCCAATCACGTGAAAACTAGTGAACGTATCGACACGGGAACATGAGTGTTCGACGCGAAATGATATGTATATTGGGAATTTCATAGATTCTTCATCATTATATTTCTAATTGGCTTCTATAAACATTTTCAGTCGGTATTATATACGCGGTTGCTATGGCAACGGTTACTATAGAAAGCCATATGCGGTCTAATTCTATATAACGGCCAGAGAAGCGCCGGGGAACAGATAGTACGAACTAATAATAAATCAGCGATACCTCTGGGGATACATTTTGCTTTATATCCGCGATATATTTATCATGAAAATTATGTAAAGCGTTAGGAAAATTGTTTACTGACACACAGTCAGTTTTAGTAAGTCCTTAAAGTTAAAATCTCCAAGGATCGCTGGCTTTGAGTAAAAGCAATCCCATTATTTTGTTATGCCCGCCCCAAGTTCAGCTCCGGGGGAATGATAACAAACTTTCAGCAAAGCAATACGTCGAGTATTCGTAAAAGCTTTCTTACTTAAGTCATAAAGCGAAGGGAATAAGAAAAAAATTATATTTTCAGTATATTTTACCTTCATAACTTAAGTTGGTATGATATTAGGTATTAAACAACCCAGTGTAAACATCCTATATGCATTTGAATTTGTTTCAGCAGCTTATTTTTATTGTACGAAGCGACCAGACGAGCGATACGTTCATAACAACTTGATATTAAATTCCGAAAATACTACGTATCAATACTAGGTATCTACTTTAATATTTATTGTTGTTTTCTTTGGAGAAATTTGTATATTGATTAATGTTTTTGATTTTTAACTATAACAGGAAGCAACGAGACAAGTGGAACGTTCACTTAATGTTAAGTGATACGATCCTCATAACGCAATACTACTATACATGGTACTATGTTGTGTTCGTCTTACCACAGTAATTGGACCAGTTACAGCGCCCTCCATTTATTACTTACTCCACGTATTACTTACCAGATGGTAAGTAATACGACCGCACATAATGTGGCGCCAGTTAAGATGATATACACAGCATTAGATTATGCTCGTCGCATTGAAAAATAAGATGTTTATGATCATTACCCCAAAATTTCACTACCTACAACGTCCTTCGAACCGGAACACAGCAATGTATGCACACTACTGTTTATCAATTGCAAAAGGAGCTGCCGAGATACTTAGATGGTGATATCTCTATTATATGTATATTTAGATGAAAATACTATGTCCTTAAAATAGAAGAGAACAAAAAAGACAGGGTTTTTAATGTTGATCTATGGGGGTGGGGGTGCTAAGTTAACCGGGTCAAAGTGGATCAAAGTGCCGACAATTGGGTCGACATATCTGCTTCCGGCTCACTCCTGCGGCTTCCCTTTATTCGTCGCGACAAACAGTACTGTGTTATATATTAATTCCCTGATGGTAGCCCTGTGGTCTCGGGCTAGTAAGAATAGGACTAAGGTAAACCGTGCCTGTCGTAGAAGCCGACTAAAAGGGTTTAGGAGTTTCGCGGGCTTTGAGAGTGGGGGCCCTTATCGCTGAACAAGCGAACCTGCGTGGGACAGCGTAGGGCCCAGCGATCGTGCCTATGAGGGTTAGGTTCCTCCTCAGAGACGTGTAACACAAAGTGTGGAGGGGCACCGCTGCGTTCTATAAGAGACCTCAGAGCCTCTCCGAATGCACTGATGCAGACCACCAAGGGGGTTTTAGTAATTAAAAATCTAACATAAACCTGATTTCCCCTCAAAAGCAGGATTTCCAAAATTATCTCTCCTCCCCTCAAATATAAAGAAAAAGGTGTTTGTTGCTGATGACCATCTAGGTACCACCGCAGTACCTATTTCCGCTGTTAAACAGTAGTGTGCAAACATTACCGTGTTCCGGTTTGAAAGACGTTGTAGTTAATGAAGTAATTGGGGTGATGGGATTCAATACGGGCATTTTTCGTAGGGGAATCTTTTGTATCAAGGTGAAGAACACAATGTGGTGCTGCGTATATCATCATAACTAACGCCAAGTTGTAGTGAGCAAGAGTATCACTTACCATCAGGTGAATGTCTCGTTCATTTCTTAGCTTCGTTAAATAAAAAAAATTTAAGTTGTATTCGTGATAAAGTAAAGACTTAACTCATTCGCTACGACACATTAAGATTATCGGGTTTAAAGATATTTCTTTAAGCGCGACTTTCACTCGATTAGAAGTGATACGCCTGCCTTTGACACTAGTTATGATGATATACACAGTACCATATTGTACTCGTAGTGTTCATACATAAGATGTTTAGTATCGTTACTGTTATATTCACTAGCTACAACGCCCTTCAAACCGGAAAGCAGTAGGCAGAAATAGAGGCTGTGGAGGAACTGACGGTAGATGTCTGTTGCTGGAGATCGTCTAGTTAAGTACCACCGCAGCGCTTATCTCAGCCGCCGTAAGTGTTTATATTACCGTGCTCCGGCTCGAAGGGCGTTGTAACTAATGAAATAACGTTAACATCTGAACAGTATGAGTATTATATATGGTGCTGTGTATAACATCCTCACTAGCGCCACGTTATGATGATCAGACGGATCTTACCATTAGATGAATATCTAGCTCGTCTGATCGCTTTGTATAGTAGAAAACAATTAAGCACTAGGATCTGCAACTCTTAGGTCATAAACTGATGATGGATGCAGTGTAAACACTTTAGTACATAGTATACCTTCAATATACTTCGTACGTCCAAACGATCGGTCAAAGTTAGGACTTGGAAGTTAAAGTTGGCAGCAAGGAATTTAACATAGCTTCTATATAACACAAGCTATGTGATCAACGTTCACGTAATAATAAGTGATATACTTGCACCATATAACATTTTTTTTTCGTAATATCTCTGATGTTATTCTTCAGGGTTTTTTTTATTCTATTATCAGACGTCCACTGCTGGACAGAGACCTCCAAAGATGTCCATGTTTGTAAGGTTTGATATGGTCCGATTTGGGCTATTTGCCACCACGCTGGCCCAATGCGTGTTTAGTGATTAGCTGGCCGCACCACGAGCATGTGAGGTTTACTTGGTTCCCATTAGTTCCCTGAGGAGGACAATGGCTGGACGTGGTCTTCGATCATTGAAGTACTCACGGGACTGAGATGGGCTATCCCAGCATAGCGTTAGCGTGGCCAGGGTTGCGTTCCGAATGGAGATCCCGTGACCTCTTCACACGCCGAAGGTGACCACCGAGGGGATTTTAGTAGGTCAAAATCTCCACATTACTCTGACCTCCCCCCAGAAGGCAAAGTATATTTTGAACTTGTTGTCTTAAAGTTCGATTTCCAGTGACCTTCAATTTCCGGTTAAGTAAAAGATCAAGAAGAAACCGATGTTTTCGAGGCACAGCTTTGTGAATATAGTTAATAGATAAATGCCCTTTGTTCGTCCTTGTGGGAGATGGTACGAATCCCAGCAGTGGGATAGTTAAATAGCGTCTTTATTGTTAGTTATAATTATTGTTAGAAGTTCATTTTAATAGTTTGTATATTATAAAGTAAATTTTTGGTAAAAATGTACTACAAATTAAAACTACGAAAAACCATCCCCTACGAGGGAAATTCGTCAACCAAGTTGCCGTGAAGTGCATTAATTAAGCACCGGAAATGTGTGGATGTTGTGACAAGGCAATTTAATAAGCCTCAATTACTAAGTTACCATCCACACGTGGGCTTTACTGTAACTTGCTCCAAGTAACAAGCTTAATCCGATTTCCTGCGCTTTTAGAGTGTAACTCGATTACACCTCGATTTATCTTCCGAACATTGTTTATTTATAAAATTATATCGATTTACTTAATTTAGCTCCAACCTTTACCACCAGCAATATACTGATTGTTTACCACCAGCTATTTAAATATAAGTTAACGCTGGTGGTGAAGTTATCCATGTTATTCATAGATAAAAAAGATACGGAAGAGAAGAACTTTTAAGGAACTTACCGTACAATGTATGCCGATGAGGACTAAGTTACGAAGTCGTCATAGCTAAGTAAGACAATCTATGCTCCGAAGAGGTACGAGTTCGGTTCTCACTTAACTTAAGGTATAATCGAAGGGAGACGTTCAGGCATCCGACACGTTTTCAGAAGCAACAGTTTTATTGGATTTATTATACTTGCAAATCTTGATGTGGTGATGGTGATACGTCTAACAATGTTGCTATCTTTAGGGTGATATGCAAAGCACCATATTGCGTTTGTGGACTTGAGACATGAAGTTATAAAGTCTAGTTACCCTAATAATTTCACTAGCTTTAAAGTCTTTCAAACCGGAACACAGAAGTTTTCGCAGTACTGTTTGGCGGTGGAAATAGGAGCTGCGATAACAACCTAGATAGTACTCAGCAAAGATCTACCACTATTAAATCGTTTCTTCCGCAAATCGCATTCCTCATCTCCTACAGATCACCAGTGACCATTTCCATCAAAGACAAAGTGAAAAAAAACAAAAAATATTTAACATTCATTCATTTATTGAAAGCGGAAATTTACCACCCTTCCATGTACAGTAGAACGCTTAGATGGTCTCCGGCAACAAAGACTTACCAACACAGTCTTTATGAAATAAAGCATCTAGTCCCAGTAGTGGGAACAATAAGAAGCTTTATATTATAAAACATGTTTTATAATGAGTTTATAAATGTAATTTGCTGGTGTCCTTTGAAAGGATTCTTCCAGTAAGTGTAAGTGGTCCTCAACAATTATTATCCATCGTTTTATTGTCAGCGGAGCTATCAGGGCAGAAGCCATCCGATACCAGTGTACCTCTGCTTTTGACGTTTAAAGAATAATTATAATAATAAAAAAAAAGGAAAAACGTGGGGCCGTTATAACGCTGGGGGAAGGTGAAGCGGGTAAGAATAGCTCGGGTGGTTTTTATTTGCAGCCTCCACTCGGCCGCTGTTATTCTCCGAAAATCATTTAGCCCGTCGGCCCAATTAACGTTTGTTTCTGTAGACGATTTACGTGTCCCAGGAAACTGTTAAATCACCACACCAGAAACCTTCCATATTTGGGTGAAGGACCAGGGTTCAAATGGAGACACAACATCCTTCCAGAAAAAATACCATGAGAATGATTTTTGTTGTGAAATCTTTTGGCTGTGGTCTTTCGATATTCACCCTGTTAGATAGAAAGCACAACATAATTTTTCTTTGCCAAGCGATAACACCAAGATGTTCAGCTGATGGTAAGTGATACGCTTGCTTATAACGATGTTGTGCTAGTTAGAATGACACAGAACCACAGTGCCATCGCCTTGTATCGATACTCCAGTAATTTTACTAGCTACAGCGCCCTTCAAACCGGAACATAGTTTTCACTGTTAAATCTTTGACAGTGGTTTAGAGGGACTTCAGCAAGAGACGTGTCACCATTAAACATATATAATAAGGAAGAAGAATTTTAATGTAAATAGATCGTCTTTATATGGACTTTGGTTTCTTTCTTCTTCACTTTATTTTATTCTATCATTCTCTTCTACTCTCTTCTCTCCATTCATCACATCAATCGTACCTATTTTATCATTTATTCTATAATTCTCTTGCATTGCCTCAAAAATCGTTTGCCGCATTTTTTATACACAAGTCTAGAAATTGCTGAGTGTTTTTTCCATTAAAAGTTATCTGTGCTCCTTAGACTGCAGTCGTTAATAGTGTACTTTTAGAGCAGGCGAATCTGCAGTTGACGTGGTAAAATAAAATTAAACGGAAATCGGCGCCGACTCATTCCCTCAGGGTCAACGGGCGCGGAAGTTACCCGCAGGCGTTCTAGCGGTCACTTTAAGAGGAAATTTTAATTAAATTCCTATAGAATATCTCAAGGTGTGATATCTTTATGCAGTAATGTACAGGGTGTTCAAAATATTAATAATTTTTTTTATTCGACGAAACGACGACACTAGATGATAACTCTCTATTGTTGGAAATTATTACCGCCTCTGTCGCGAGATAATAATATGCTAATATTACTATGTTCCGGTTCGAAAGGCGTTGTATGTAATTATTTTTATTTTCGAGACATTCACCGGATAGTAGGATGATATACACAGCATCGTATTATGGTCATCGCTTCTATACATTAGATCTTAGTTTCGTTAAGTATTTCAATAATATCGCAAATTACAACGCATTTCAAACCGGAACACAGTTATAAATAATAGAATAATCTCCATTCCATATTAACGTAATCTCATTTTGGTGAAGTTCTTTCAATAATATGAAAAAAATGCAATCCGCCATATTCATGACCGGAATGAGTAATGCGGAATTTCCTTCATAGCATCCCCTTACTTGCCATCAAAATTCACGCGTCCCCTAGATTTACGTAATCCACGTCACCCTCTCACATTCGGCGTGATGGATGGATGAATTGAAGTGCGTGAAGATGGTGCTGTAAACACTAAGACAATGCGATGAAGGTTGAAGGATGAAGTAAGGTATGATAATGGTTGTATTGGTAAGGTAGGTTTGTTGCCCCCTGAACAGGTCCCCGCCTTGTTGTGGCGATGGGGCGCAGTGGACGTGGCTCGGTCATCCATGGTGAAGCGAAGAGGAACATACCCGGCCGGTCCGAGGTGGCCGCTCCAGGTGAGTTCAGTGAGCTCACCTCGGATGTGTACCGCTGGGCTGCAGGGGCAGGTTTCTACTGCTCTTTGTAGTCGAGGTGGAGTCGCTGAAGGAGAGTAGTGTCGGTATTGCGTTCCGCCGCTCTCCCTATTCTCCGCGGCCGCATGACGGTTGGCGGCGGAACTCAAGACCAGATCCGCCGCAGGGAGTCGGGAAGCTTTCTTTCTTAGCTCCCGTGGTCTTTGGGTGACGGATTCGGGAGGATCCGTTGCCCAGGTGACTATAAGATGCCGAGAGGAGGGCGCATTGTATGTTTTAGCGTGTCCTTACAGAGGTGGAACGGGGGTTTCTTCTCTCCCGTGGGGCTGCATGGTGCAGCCGGTGCTGGCGGGGTCGCGGAGGTGTGTGAGAGCGTTCCCGTGGCCCTGCCATAAAGCGACGAGATGGAACATCGTGCGGGTTTTAGTCGGTGCAAGTCCGACATAACCTGTCTTTGCCCCCGCGAAGGCAGGTATGCGAAGGCATTTTCCACACGTAAAACAAAAAAAAAGATCTGTTACCACAGAACGTATAGGTTATACACAGCACCACATTACGCTCGTTGCCTGAGACATAAGAAGTTGAGTGTCGATACACCAGTAATTACACCAGGCACAGCGCCCTTCAAACAGGAACACAGTAATGTTTGCCACACTATTGTTTGGCGGCAGAAGTAGGCGCTGCGGTGGTACCCATCTAGACGATATCTGGCAACAGTGATCTACCACGAATAAGGTATGCGGATATTATTTCTACCGCCGAATGGTAGTGTGAAAATAATGCCGAAATCCGGTTTGAAGGGCGCTGAAGCCAGTGTGATTAATGGGGTAACGAGACTCGACATGTTACGTCTCAAGGCGTCGAGCGCAATATGGTGGTGTCTATCATCCTAACTGGAACCGCATTGATATGAGCAGGCGAATCACTTACCATCAGGTAAACGTTCCCCTAGTCTCGAAAATAAAAAAAATATATTATTATTACCCCATAACAGCTGTTAGATGTAAGTGGATTTGAGAAGCTGGGGACTTCATTTGTTGGTACACTTTGAATATATATCCAGCAATGGATAAAGAGCTGATGATGATTCTTTCCAATTTAGATTTGCGATTTTGAATGTACTTAGATTGTTTATTTCTTCAGTTCCGACTCTATGAATTTCTGCGTCCTTCTTTGAGGATACTACGTTCAGTAATCACCAATTCTCCGGTTCAGTTCAATCCTTTTTGAAGATCCAGTTAAGATAAACTTGATGCATCTAATGTATTATTTAGTTTAGTTTTAATGCGACAGTCATGAGGGGTTGACTTTGAAGTCAGACATCTGTCTAGACGTCATAACTGGCTAATCTTACGGTTCTCCTGTTTTGTAGAGTCCCGGGTTCGATTTAATTAATGACCTATAAAATTACTGAAGATCTTGACTTGATGATATAACTGGATTTGTCTTTTACTTCTACTGTATCTGTGCTTTAGGAGATACATCTAGTTTTATAGATATAGTCGTTGGGTGAGACGGATTTTGGAGTGGAGACCCTGCAAACACTCGGGATGGGTAAGACCATCGAAGAGATGGAAGGATGCCATCTGCCAACAAGTGGGTAAGGTTAGGTAAGGCGAGGGATCGACAGGTGTGGAGAAATGGAGGGGGGGCATATGTCCGAAGACAGATCCTGTAAGGTTAGAATAGATAGATATATAGTGTACGAGTTAGTATACTTTATTAGACCTGATCCAAAGTACTCCAGCATGAAGAAAAATATATAAAGGAACATGTCAAGTCAAATACCTTTTAAATGAACAACAATTTTCCATCTTACATTGACAATTTGGACCTGTGTCCTGGTACCATCAGGTCATTTCGCAGTCTCAGAACAGGTAAGGGAATAATCTTTTTATATAATCCTAGTGCTTAAGTAATTTGAGGACAACATTGTCTGATATACAATTACTACTCCTCCGTATTGAGGGCCTCTACCTGAATAAACGTTCACGCGGGACCGATCGATGTGGAGATCTTTGAGGCAGGCCTATGTTAAGCAGTGGACGTCTATCATTGATGATGGTTGATCCGACGATCCGATGAAGGTCACGGGAAACAGCTGGAAGCGAGCAGCGCAGGACCGATCGATGTGGAGATCTTTGAGGGAGGCTTGTGTTAAGCAGTGGACGTCTATCAGTGATGATGGGTAACCCGACGATCCGATGAAGGTCGCGGGAAACAGAAACGAGCAGCGCAAGACTGATCGATGTGGAGATCTTTGAGGTAGGCCCATGTTAAGCAGTGGACTTCTATCGGCTGATGATGATGATGATGAATAAACGTTAGAATATTACTCGGTCTGTCTAGAGCCGAGGACAATTAATATTAAAATAATTCAAAAGGATTGAAATGAATTTCAGTGAATTGTTGTTATATGTGAGGATATTTCAACAATATTTCTAAGAGGTTCCCAAGTGACTTCAGCAAGAGATGAACCATTGTTACGGTTTAGGTAAACTCTAACAAATAACAACAATTGATATTCCAGCTAAAATATCATATCCGTCGCGGCTCCGGGCTCAACCGTTATCCGGATTGCTTTTATAATAATCCCTGATTGAAATATAATGTTAAAATGACTAGTAACCAACAGATTACTAGCCGTATTAGCTCATTACTAAATTTAGTGAAATTTACTCATCTTATTATACTTATTAAGTTGCGTTACGAATGCTTTACAGCAACCTATGGTTATGAAGACCGAGCAGACTGATGTCTTGACGTCGGATTGATAGAAGGAATATACTACACTAGTTATTCCTCGCCCGCTGTGCTGGTCGTAACCCCCCCTGCAATTACCTTTGGGGAAGAAATTTTGTTAAATCTATTCTTAGCTAACCTGTACTCATCATCGGCAGCCGATAGACGAAAGAACACCATATCTATTGGTCCTGACCTGCCCGCGTCGCCAGGGGTCGTCCTTTGTAGAGGTTTATATGGGGGACTTGGGCCATTTCCCACCACGCTGGCCCAAAGCGGGTTAGTGGGAGCCAGAGCCGCGTTTGTTGAAATCTTACTCTCTTATTTTAGTTAAATGTATATCATTTAACTAATGTTTCCTTTTGGGGTATAATAGGTCCGCACTACAAATCACGGGATCCAAGCCAACCTCACCTGCTCGTGGGGCACCCTGCTAATCAAGAAACGAGGCTCTGGATTCCACTAACTCGCATTGAGACAGCGTGATGGGAAATATCCCAAATCATCGCGCATATGGCCCCCTACTACCATGGAGATCATTGAGGGAGTTCTATATCCAGCAGTGGTCGTCTATCGGCTGATGATGATATCCTTTTAAATCATTGTACATATAACATCAGCAGAGATGTTTGGTTTAGGTTCTATTATCCTTTTTACTACTTTTAGGCACGGAAAATATAAGAGAAATGTATTGCCAGAGTATGAAATACAGCAAGCTGTATCTATACTAGATTTATTAACAGCGTATCGGCCGAAACATTTTATCCATACCTGGCTCTGGCATGTCTATTTTAAACGTTTGGCACGATACTAAATGCTGCCTTTGTACACTGGGAAAGATATTAAACGCGATATAAAGTTTACTATATTACACCATATTCATATATATATATGAATAACTCAATAACTCAATAACCTGGTAAAAATAAAATGTTTTTTCACTAACATATCAAACATTTGTCTATGAAATATATTATAATAAACAAAATATACAGTACTCCCTCCTATAACACGGTGCTCTTATAACGCGTGTTCATATTATACGATTTCTATCCCCTATATAACACGGGTATTCCCCGATGTAACGCGGGGATTTCCCACATTATGCTTCTGTACTGTGAATTTTATAATTATTTGTACAGTTCATAATTATTAGTTAATTGAAATTATCTGTTTTTTTTTACTTAATATAGCATAAGTTTTTCTATTTAAAATGTTATTAGTTTAGTATGATTTTAATACAACGTGTGTATTTCGTTCATAATTTAGTGTATTCTTAATATTCGATTTCAAATGCTTTAGGGAGAAAAGTTTAATGTGAATAATTTATTCGTAGCGCGTTATACGGAAATACTCTTACAACGCGTTACAACGCGGAACCAAACTACCGTGTTATAGAGGGGATTACTGTATATATAATAAAATATCAAAATTAATAAAAGTATATATTCAGACATGAACATGAATAATACATAAAAAAAAACTTATACCTTCAGATATCTAAATTAAGTTATACCTCCCATGGGCTCTGTGGTAGCTCAGTATTGCGAAGCTTCATTCATCGTATACAAACAAGTATACGTATGTATTTATATATATATATGTATATATAAAAAATATATTCATATTATATTATATTCTTATATTTATTTCGTTGTATAATTTTTTCTTTATTAAATGTGGAAGTGTATCTACAAACTTGGTACAACAAAATTTCCAATTTGTTTTTCATTTACATATGTGGCGAGACGGGCGCTATATTCACCTGATGGTAAGTGATACGCCCGTCCATGAGAACGTGGCGCTAGTTAAGCGCTCGACCTGTTAACGCTGAAACAATTACACTGGTTTCAGCGTCCTTCAAACAGGAACACAGTAATATTACCGCATTAATGTTTGGCGGGAGAAATGGGCGCTGCGGTGGTGCCTACCTACACGGTCTCTGGAAACGGAAACCTATCACCAGTAAAATTCTTACTAGTTAATAAGTTCTTACTGAGACTATAATTTCTTCTCTATATATTCGACCATGATTTGAACTAGGTTCTGATGAATGTTGAGCATTAAAGAAGATATCTTCAAATATAGTCGTTGGTAACTAATTCTTTACTCAATTAAGACATTTCTACTATTAACCGTTGTACAGTTTGAAGGGGGAGATGAAAGTGAAACAAGTTATAAAGTAGTTTATAACTTACACGAAGTGGACGGACATGATGACATGTTTGCGGTTTACCAGCCCTGCTCCAGTTTGAACGATATTAAATCCGCCACTCAAGCAAAACATGATGAAGGAGTGTTTGAAGAATCGGAGAGTGTTTCACTGATAGTGTTTACGGTTGCCCTGCTCTTTGATGATGAAGAGAATATGTTTTGCATCCTGTTTCGACGGGTATTCCAAATTTACAAGCAGGATTCAAATCAGAAACTTTTTTATTTATTAGATATAAGTAAGAAGCTGTGATAGATTAGTTTATAAGATTGCCGTAAGAGTGCATTCCATACTCACTTGGCAACAGAAGCTTTTGGATAGTATACTTTGGAAGCTGGAATAAGTTCTGTATTCATACCCAGCTAGACAACCGGCAACGGAGCCGGACCATCATTAAGAAATTCATCTGAATGGTACTCTAATAAAATAGGGGAAAAGAAATTTTGAATCTGTTATTATCTATGAAAATTATTATTATGAGAAACTCCGCAAAGATGCGACGGAACGATGATCTTACGCACAGCGGCTAGTAGCAACTAGATGAGAACAGCAAAAGATCTAGATATTTGCCGTTACCTGGAAGAAGTCTAGCAGTGGACTGATGAGAGCAGACGATTATTCATTTTTAGGAGGCCGAAATTTATTCTTGAAAGTCAGAAATTGGGAGAAATTAACTTTGCTATTAATAATTTCAGTTAGAACTTATATGGTCTATTTATGTGGTGAGGCTCAATTGGTTAAGTACCTTATCAAACAGGATACGGTTTAAATGTTTGTGTAGTCTAGACGTATTTATTTACTTAGGTCCTGAAAGTTCTGTATGTGTCGAATAATCGATACAACTCCCCTGGTTATACATAGGGAGACCTATGATGGAATTTGGATAGTGATAGGGTTTATACTAAATCCATACGGGTCTAAGTATCGTCATTATTGTAAATATGCCGCGATAATAACTTTGTTGTGATCTAGTATTCAACATATTCTGGATATTCCGGGCGAGTGTTCTACAATAGTTATATCTTCATTGTAACTTAACAACATTAATTATCATTCATTGAAAGACTATTTTCATGAGGATTTGTAAATGTATTAGTCATGGTCAAAATGTATGCTGTATCTTTAAAACAGGCGAAGGATAGAATGGTGATGAGGGTGTTCAACCCCCGTCCCGCAAACGTCATCGGTGGTGATATGTATAAACAAATGCCTCCTTAAAACTCCAATGTCGGTGTGAATCTAAAATTTGAAATCGTATTTTGGATAAGTAGTTGAGAAGATTCAGTTGCTTCATAATATCCAAGTTCGCGGCGGATGTAACCGTGGATGGAGAGCGTCCCGTTCCAAATATATATTCCTCGACGGTATCGTATTCAAATCTGTATTTACATCCGACGATTTATTTCAAACTGATTCATCAACGTTTATGTATGCATCTGTTTCTCTCTAACTCTCCGATAACATCCCGTCGGGAAAGTTACGATCTTTGTGATTTTTATGAATTTGAAAATTTACGACGGTTGCGTTTGTACCTATACTGAATATGATATACTGCTGTTGGTAGATAACCTTAGCACGATCTGGTGTTAGATTATTCTCATTACACAATATGGCGTCAAGATCAAGAGAGATTCTAGTTTGGATATTTACAAGAAATCCAGAATATTTTTCTTTAAGAGTATTACTATTTACATCTACTGGTGGTAGGGCTTTATTGTCGGAGTCTGTTTAGATAGGTATGACCGCAGCTCCTATTTCTACCTTCAAGTACACACTCACTTTCTTCTTCTTCCTAAAGTGCCTATCCAACTAGTGAATGTTGCCGATCAGCGTGGTATAGTCCTTTCTGTCTCTGTTTCGGCGGAACAATTCAGACGCTCCAGATAAGCCAGTCCATTCCCTGATATTCCTCAACCAGGACTTTAGGCACAATACTGTGTTCTAGTTTTAAGGTTTGCTAATGAAATTACTAAAGTAAAGAGATTTAATATGTTGTTTCAATGCGACTATTACAATGTGATGTAAGGTATATTATCTTAACTAGCGCCACGTTGTTATAGACAGGCGTATTACTTACCATCAGGTAATCGTTTCGATCGTTTCTACGTTAAAGTATCTCATCGATTTAAAGTATAAATGTACGTTCTGTAACTATCCAAGGAACGCGGGATACATTTCCACTGAACTTGAGACTCCATTGTATAAAAACGTGATGAAATCTACATGTTCCTTGATCAGCTTTGTTGGAATTAGACTTGGGCAGCATAGTGAATTGTGCTTTGACACTCTTCACATAAGAGAAAGCCATGAACTCCGGCAGTGAAAGAATTACAACTGGTTTATTATAATATTTGTTTCCGTTTCTGATCGTCATTGCTGGTCGTAACAACCCCGAATCTCACTTTTAGGAAGGAATTTTGTAAAATTTGATCTTAGTTGATCTCTAAATGGCAGAACCAATATCTTTATCTACTCGTGATGAGGCAATGCATCTCTGGATATGTATACACGTGAACTGGTTAGGTGATTAGGAGACAGTCATTTTTGGGAATGTCGGTAGTATGAAAATATATGTGTTGTAATGTGAAGGCCGTTGTCGTTATATACCATCTAATTTATATGTCCAGCAGTGGACATCTATCGGCTGATGATGCTGTTGATGAATATACTTAAAGTTAAGATTAAGAAGGTTACTTAAGGTTAAGAATGTATTGTGTTACACAAAAAATAAATATATCTATTTATATAGCAATTGGTAGTATAGATTATTTATTCGGATATCAAAGAGATTTTGAAGAGGGCGATGTTAAGGGTAGACTGAAGTGGAGGGAGATCAACAGGAAACCGCGGGCAGACATCGTAAGATGTGACCCGTGTAAAGAAGACATAAGAAGATTAGAAAAAAGGTAGTTCGTTATAAATATACACGGATGAAAAAATAGATATAGGAGTGTTAATTCTAACGGAAATTCTCAGGTCTTTATTGTACTCTCGCATGTCCTACATTTACAACCACTTCCGTTTGCCGTCTCGTTTCACAGGTGTTTTATTTTTCAACAGCTTCAGAGGACGTGGGAGATAATCATAATATCCATAGAAAATATTTTGAAACGTAACTAAATTAAATTATATTTTTATAAAAATGTTTCATAGAACTAATTATTCGTTAATTTTACGAACAAAAAGGTTCAGCTCCTCGTTTTTTATGAGAACAGCTATGGAGTGGAATAACTTGGCGGAGTCGGAGTTTCCGTCCTAACATAGCATAGGTGTCTTAAGATAAAAGTGATTAGGCTGTTACTAGGTTCGTTCACTTTATCACCACAGACCACATAACCACTAAACGTCATGTGGAATCGTGATTTAACCTAACCTAGTTGATTTAAAAAAAAAATTGTTATTAGATATTTTTATTAATAAATAATTTGTTGGTAGTACGTCTCTGTTGCCGGAGACCGTCTAGGTACCACCACAGCGTCTATTCCAGCCGATAAACAGTAATGTGAAAACGTTATTGTGTTCCGGTTTGAAGGGTGTTATAGCGAGCGTATTACTAGAGGAATGAGATATCATTCTAACTAGGGGCACGTTGTTATGGGCTAGCGTTTATCATCAGATGAACGTCTCGTCGCTTCATAGAATTTATAGAAAACCGTAGTTTATTTCTTATTAGTTTTTCTTCAAAATATTCTAGTAGTTGTAAAGTTATTGTCTTGGATGGAGCATTAAATGAATAAATAAATTCTTATACTTTAGTTTTATTTTATAAGTTACAACGTAGTTAATATATCAAAGTGTGTACATTTAACGAAGTAAGTTACGATGGTGAAAGTTTCGCTTAAATAGCGACCGTTCATTTTTATTTGTCGTTTATATCGCGAATGTAGATTGTCCTGCGAATAGGACGAATTGTTTATCGTATCGCAGTAAAACCTTTGCAATTTTCTCTATCGTCGCTACTTGTGTAAGACGTCAATGGCCGTCGCAGATGAAGTACTGTTTTACGTCAGAATGAACCGACGAAAACGAGGTTAATAAAGCTCGCGGCTAGTTCGGACGTCGGGCGGTGAACAACAAACGGGACGAAGATGTATAAAGCGATAGATACGGCATAAATATATAATAATTTTGTAACGGTAAAAGATTTCTTTAGAGTCAAGTTAATTGGACATGGGCTGCTATCAAAACCGACCGGGGGACCTTATTATCACGAGAGCTATGAACCTGCGAAGGGCGAATCTTCCTCGAAGCGTGATTCAGAAAATAATATCCACAAATGGAGCTTTTTAGAAGCTCAGCAAATAAGACCAGCTCCAATTATCTAGGCATAAAGGTACAGGAGAATAGTATATTGTGTATAGCGACAAGCCGTTATAAAGCTTTGTAAATATGTATATTTGTTCGTATACATGAGATTGATACACGCTTGACTCAAATAAATTTAAAAAATTGCTATAGTAAAACTACTACTACAATATTTTTTTTTTTTATTCAATAAAGCCACGATCAGGACAGTCATCGGATGGTAAGTGACACGCCTGCCCACAGCACCGGATTATGCACATTGCAATATCGTTAGCGCCGTAATTTCACTAACTACAGCACCCTTCAAACCGGAACGATACTGTTTGCCCAGTACTAATCGACAGTGGAAATTGGCGCTGCGGTGGTACTTACTTAGACGTCTACATCAGTGAAGTAACAAAAAGTACATGTAGTAAGAAACAAAATGAAGTAGCAGCCTTAATAAAAAAAAGTTAATTTAAATTTCCATTCGAATACAAAGAAAGGAATTCTTAATTTAAAACGAACCTTCCATCAGTCAGTCATCAGGGGAGAGTGAAGAGTAGATCCAAGATATACAAGGAGTAAATAAATATGGAAGGCTGCTACTTATTAATAAATTAACAACTTTAATAAGTGATGTTCTTTTATATATGATCATCATCAGCTGATGCTGATAGACGTCCACTGCTTACTACATCGATTGGGTAAGGATTCATATGGGGGGATTTGCGCCATTTCCAGCCAGAGCCTCGTTTATTAATTAGCAGGGTGCAAGTGAGGTTGGCTTGAATCCTGTGAGTTGTTGTGGTGGAACCCTTACATCCCTTACACTATTTTATTAACTAGTAATAAATTTATTAGTAGTGTCCCTAACCGCCATATGTGTTATTTTTTCATATTTATGTAGTTAAGTTTCTATGTAAAATATTATATTCTAGTATTTCCTTCATCTCCTGAATCTTGGCGTTGTGTTGTTTACTTGACCGGTGGAAAGTAACAGCAGCAGTAACTGCTGTTACTTTTTTGTTACTTTGTTAACAGTGAGTTCATCAAAATAACATTTTACATTCCAACATTTTACAATGCGTCTGCAAGTGCACCCGGCTGCTGAAGGTGGTGGCTCGTATGACAAAGCCTTGGGTCAGAGTACCCTTTATATGTATCGTGTCCTGGTATGTGCGCTGACCATACACTGTATATCTGGTTACGGTTGTATCTCGTGAGATGCCTACTCACATTGTCATGCGCAATTTGACCACAGTTTGTGCTTACACACTAACAATGAGCCGAGTGCTGTTCTACTGGTTCGCCAGTAAACCTTGCTGTGGACTGCGGTCCGAGGCTAGTTATACTCTCCCTGTTACAGGGGTAGGGGGGAGCGCAGTATTTGGTTGGCGCTTACCGCATACGGCGGGGTCTGTTCACTGGAGCCGTATGCCATCCCCACATTTTTTTTTAAATGTGAGGCTGCGAACTTAAACACTTGTGTGGATGTCTTAAGAATTAATTAATATTATAAACCCGTAACAAGATGTGTTCACCCTTTACAAGCGGGGAGGGATTATAAATAAGAAAATAAACCACACGAACGGCATCAGACTATCTTAACAAATATTCAGCCTTCTATAAAAACCTAAAAGAACTAAGTATTGCTATAAACACAACTTAGAACAGGGTCCTGATCGAGACGTTCACAAATGATTATAATTAATTAATGTCCAAAACATAAACATTAATAACACTAAAAAGAGTTGTGTGCGTCGTCCGGGTCACGGAAAATAAGATTATATGAGATCCTAAATATTGTTTAAGGGTTTATTTATAATTCAATTTATTTAAAGGGGGATAGGGTTATACTTTCATCATCATTATCAGCCGACAGACGTCCACTGCTGAACATAGCCCTCCCCCAAAGATCTCCACATCGATCGATCCTGCGCTGCCCGCATCCAGCTGCTCCTGACTTCTGACCAAATATATATATATTTCCGTCACATCCTACCGTCAACCACTTCCTAATTCCACATTGTTATAGGAGGCGAATGTCTTGCTCATTTCTTCGCTTCGTATGATTAAAAAAAAATCTATGAAGCTATGATCTGGTGATCACAGGAAACCTCTGCAAGCGAGCTGGGATCAATTAGTGTAAAGATGCTTGGTGGCCTATGTTCAGCTGTGATCATTAATTGGTTGAACGATTTTTTTTTATTTTTTTCCACAACCAGACTGATGGTAAGTGATACGTCTGCCCATAACAAAGTTGGGTAAGTTAGGACGATATATATATGGAACCACACTGTCGCTTTGCAACATAAGTGTCGTTATCTCATTAATTGCATAAGATATAGTGCCCTTCAAACCGGAACACAGTAATATTGCAAACTGCTACTGTCTCTGATCAGAAACCGTTTAGGTAGGTACCACCGCAGCGTCTACTGCAGCCGACAAACGGTACTGTGAAAACATTACTGTGATCCGGTTTGAATGGCGCTGTAACTAGTGCAATCACAGCGGCAAGGAGATAACGTCTTGTCTCAAGGCGACGAGTACAATGTGGTGCAGTGTGCATCTGTAACTATCGCCGCGTGGTTATAAGTATACGTATCACTTACTATCAGGTGAACGTCTTCTTCCTCTTCTCGCTTTTTTAGAAGAAAAGAACGGATATATATATATATATATATATATATATATATATATATATATATATATGGTGGCGTAGATAACGAATCGACTCCGGTCCGATCCTGTCGTCTCTATATCCATGATAATTCGTTTATGGCCTCGCTTAATCAAGCCCGCCCTTGTTTCGCGCGAGGGTGGCAATTTACTGCCGTATGATAAACTTTTTTATGCGTATCCTTATACTTGTTGCAGGGTGTACATTCAGATAACTGCTTACTTATCAAAATAACGACTGACAGTGTAAAAGATATTGACTGGACTGAAGACTCATTACTGATACCGTAAGGAACTGTCCAGGTACCACCGCAGCAGCCATCTTAGTAAACAGCAGTATGCAAACGTAACTGTGTTCCAGTTTGAAGGGCGAAATTACTGGGGTAACGAGATTTAACATCTCGTGTGTCGAGACGACGAGCATTATATGGTGAAGAGTTTATCATCCTAACCAGGATCATTTCATTAATCTCATTTCTTCAAAAGTACCAGTTAGCACTCCCAATAACTAGTTCTCAAGTTCCCACGTCTGGGCATAGCTAAGTAAGATCATCACAACACTACTACTACTTAGTTCCAATGGCGGACGGTAAAGTATTTCATTTTATTGTTCTCTTCAGCTCCTGATCGATGGTGACCATTCCCCGGATTTTGAATAGAGTTGTATTTCATATAACATTACCATGGTAATTAAAACATCTGCCATAACTTAATACAGAAAGTTTTTTTTTAATTTATTTAAGCGACCAGACGAGTGGGACGTTCACCTGATAAAAAGTGATACACCCGCCCATGACAACATGGCGCCCGTCGTTTGAGACATTAGATGTTGAGTCCAGTTACCCCAGTAATTGCAGTAGCAACAGCGCCCTTCAATCCTGAACAAAGTGCTGTTTGCACACTATCTAGACAGTCTCAAGCACCAGAGACCTACCACCAGTAAATGATGACCTGATCCATCATAGAGATAAGTCTAACACGAGTGTACTTTTACCCTTCAAGATCTATGACCAAGTATCGCAAGTAAAGGTTATCTTAAGTTATCATTATCGTATACATAAACTACTAGCTGTTCCCTGCCCGCTTTGCTGATCGTAACACTCGCCAACTCCCTTTGGAGTAGGAGAGAAAGGCAGAAACAATATCTTCACCAAATTTTGAGTGTTTACCTTCAATAGTTTCGAAGATCGCGTGATGAGTCATTTTATCTCTGGATATAGATTAAGTTATAAATTTATATAAGTATAGTAATCTAATATTAATATTAGAGTAAATTATCACTTTATTTATCTAAAGATCCATACTACATTACCATCAGATGCTGGGGATAATTTTTTTTTAATTTTGCGATCAAACGAGCGAGACCTTCACTCGGTAGTAAGTGGTACCCCTGCCTATGACACCGTCACGCTAATTATAATAATATACACTGAAACACATTATATTCGTCGTGAACATGTGATATTAAATCTCGTTACTCCAGTTATTTCACTGTCCATAGCGCCCTTCAAACCGGAACAGTAATGTTTGTAAATTACTGTATGACGGCGGGAATAAGCGCTGCGATACAACTGAATTACTGCCTATAAAGTCTTCCTTAGTCGCCTTTTACGACATGCCAAGGGTGGTGTCGTGGTGGAGATATCCTAACTCGTCTCCCACACGGGGAAGATGATGAGTCAAACCTCTTCATCCTGATTCAATAGCTGTGATAGATCTATCACCAATTGTTTCGTATATAGGAGTATAATTCCCCCTCGTCTTCACTACGCGATGTTCTTGACTAGTGATGAGTGAAGCAAGAATAAGACCGAGACTTGAATCATCTTGGTATTGGTCTTGGTCTTTGCTTAAATACTAGTCTTGGTCTTGGTTTTGGTCTTACTTTGTTCCAGTAATGACATTTTGTTTAAAGAAGAAAGGCATTCAAGTTATGATAATCATTTTAAGAGATCATTTCAAAGGGATTTTAATTTTCGTTTGGTCTTGCATTAGTCTTAATTTTGGTCTTGGTCTAGTTCATTAGGTCTTAGGTTTTACTCATCACTCTTTTGGACTACGGACTGTATCCCCAGAATTCACAGATGCTGTTGTAGTTGAACAAGGCCGTGTGTGTTATCATTTGTTTGTACCCCGCATACCTGGCTGCGTTTATTGATCAGCTCACCATTATCAGGTGGTTAACGAAAACACGCGTTGTATAACGAAGATAAAGCGTTCACATGTTACTAGTAATATATAAACGTGAATGTTACTAGTAAGTGATAAATTCACTGGCGGTAGGTCTCTGTTGCCGAAGATCGTGCAGACCGCAGAAATCTTTCGACAAAGAGTAATGTGAAATCTTTACCGCGTTCCGGTTTGAGAGGCGCTGTAGCTAGTGTAGTTACTGGGGTAACGAGATTTAACATCTTATGAGTCAAGGCGTGGGAGATAATGTGATGCTGTGTATATCTTAATTAGCACGTTGTTATGGGCAGGAGTATAATTATAAGATGAACGTCTCAATAATATCGTCGCTTATTGAAATATATAATATATTTATATATATGTCATATAATAATATTAAACTATAATATATAAGGGTTTAAGTATATATATATATATATATATATATATATATATATATATATATATATATAGTCAAGATATACACAGCATCACATTGCCCCCCTCGCCTTGACTTATAAGATGTTAAATCTCGTTACCCCAGTAACTACACTAGCTACAGCGCTTCTCAAACCGGAATGCATATATATATATATATATTAAGTGCACATAAGGACTAAGTACATATTTTTTAGAGCTGGGAATCTTTAAAAGATATCCTGTTTCTGAGAGAAGGGGAATGAAGTGGTCATCCTTAGTGCTTCGAAAGAAGTTCCGGGATCTCGTAGGGAACACTGACGCCTGCCTGTACGACCTGGAGAAAGTCATAACTCCTCCCAGCACCCTCGCATTTCTACGACAAGCACGAGACCACTGGTACCTTGTCGTCAACCCTTGGCTCGCTTAGAGGGCAATGAGGGCCTTCACCTCCAAAGCTCACGAACCCGTACATCCTTTTAATTTTCTTCTACCACAGATAGGGCTTACATCAGTCCCGATTTTTTTTTTAATTCAGCGACGCGAGCAGCGGCACGTTCTCCTGATGGTAAGTGATACGGCCACCTATAACAACGTGGAGCTAGTTAAGATGTTATGCACTGCATCACAATGCGCTCGTGGCCTGACACATAAGATATCGATTCTCGTCGCCCCAGTAATTTAAATAGCTACAGCGCCCTTCGAATTGGATTTCGGAAATATTTCCACACTACTGTTTGGCGGCAGAAATAGGCGCTGCGTTGGTAACTACATGGACGGTCTCCGGCAAGGAGACCACCACCAGTAAAAATAATATATAAAAGATTTTTTTGTTTATTCATAAATATATATAAGTTAATTCGTTTATTTTCTGATAAAGAACTGTATCCAGTACAGCATCAAGTTCAAGTTATGATAGATGTCAAACGCAGGGTCCTTTAGAGAACATCAAACCAAGCTTACGTCGAGGTCCTAAGGTCACACATTCTGTAAATTGGTATTTTTTTTAATGCACACCACAAGACGATCAGAACTTTAACCTGGTGGTAATGGATAAACCAGCTCTTAACGATGTGATGATAGTGAAAATGGTAGTAACAGATATTTTTTTTTCTACGCAGCATCAAGCGGGACGTTCACGAGATGGTAAGTATTACGCCTACCCATAAAAAATTGGCGCTAGTTAGGATGTTATACATTGCAAAATATTGTGCTCGTCGTCTTGAGACAATATGTTAACTCTCCTTACTCAACTAACAACAGTAGCTCCAGTGCCCTTCAAACCGGAACAATAATGTTTGTACATTACTATTCGACAGTGGAAATAGGCGCTGTGGTGGTACTTAGACGTAGTCTATATAAGTGAAATTATAGTACCTACCTAGACGGTCTCTGGCAAGAGAGACCTATCAGTAAAAGGTAAGTTACCACCAGTCAAGTCTAGTTACCACGGTAATTTCAATAGTTAAAATTATCTTCAAACGAAAACGCATTAATGTTAACACGCTATTATCTGAACCATCAATAAAGATTTTAACGTTATTTTCTAAACAATAATAAAAATAGTAATATTAAATAAAAAAATAAATAAATAAATGTTGTTTATTACCTTAATAGTATATTATATCTGTAATCCTTATATTTTTTTTTTTATTTTACACTTGAACTCAATAAAAAAAGTGTTAACTGTCGAAAAACTTTAAATTTCGCGGCAAATTTTATCTGTAGTTTAATTCATATTCACAAGGTAATTAAGAATATGTTTTTTTAAATAAATTAATTGAAAACACTCGGAAATGAACTTTAGTTTTTGTTCAGTCACCATTTACTGCGTGTCGTTGACGGTGCGTAGCGACACGTCTACTCACGGCGGACGCTCGCACCTTACTGAGGGCTTCACTAGTATGTTGCTTTAACAAGAACAATAGTGAAACGTCTTCGTTGTTTATGGTATAGATAATTTTTGAACGAAAAATACAGATAAAATATAGAATTAAACTTTAATTTCTAACGCATTTTTTTTTTAATTTAAGAGACTGAAAAATTAAAAAACTGGTGGCAGGTCTTTGTTGCCGGAGTCCGTTTAAGTAGGTTACCGTGTTCCGGAATGAATGGAGCTGTAGCTAGTGAAATTACTGGGGTAACGAGACTTAATATATGTCTCAGACGACGGATGCAATTAAGTGCAGTACATTATAAGTAGCGCCATGCTGTTATAGGCAGTCGTAGCACTTACCATCAGTTGAATGTCCCGCTCGTCTAGCCGCTTAATTATATAAAAAAAATTATTAAAAATCTCTGCCTATGATGAATGGTCCAACATGTTATGGAGCCCACACAAGGCTTTGACCACTAACCAACTCGTACTGGGCCAGCGTTGTAGGCACCAACTCATAGGAGTCAAGCCAACCTCACCTGCTCGTAGTGCACCCTGCTAATCAACAAACAATGTTCTAGTTTCCACCAACCCGCATTAAGCCATAATGGTGGGCAATGGTCCAAACCACTCCCCAATACGAACCCCTATAAACGACGGCCGTTAGTACCCGGCTGTACTGGAAGCCATGCTGAGTGTATAATCTCGGCAGGCCGCTGGTTGCGGGCAGATCAGACCGATCTATGTGAAGTTCTTTGGGGAAGCTCTATGTCCAGCTGTGGACGTCTATCGGCTGATGATTGTTCTTCACAAGTGTTACAGCTTGAACACTACTGTTAACAAAGTATGTAATAGGAATATGTTAATACAAAGAGATATCGGAGCTTAAACGTTACTTAGCTAAAAGAGGGGGTAATAATCCACTGCAAGTACACCATTAGTTTAGGGTAAACAAAGGGTGGAGCACCCTTTGTTTACTCTACACTCGGTTCATTTTTAATTCAATCGAAGGACAAGTAAGACGTTCACTTGGTGGTAAGCACCCATAACAACCAGGTCTGTGCTCGTCACAAGAAAACATACATTAAGCATCGTCACCCAAACGATTCGCTAACTACAGCGCCCTTCAAACCCGAACATAGTGATATTACTATAGTTCTGTTTGACAGCAGAAATATATGTTGTGATGGTATTTACATGGTCTCTGGCAATGTAGACCTGTCACTACTAAATCTATCTAGACAGATGTATTTATTTAGTGATCAGCTGGTGATGATGATTAAATAAACAAATGTATATGTTTTTTATATCATCAAGGTTAGCGTTTTACAATGATCCCATCTGTTGTTAAGTGGTGATGCTGTCTGTGGTGGTAGAGCACACTGACCCAGTAACAGCCTATTCACTATTTTCTTGAAGACACCTATGTAGTATTTGGATGGGAAAACCGACGCAGGAAAGTTGTTCCATTCCTTTGCTGGTCTAATGAAGATCGAGGAGATGAACTTTTTTGTTCGTAAACTAAGGGTGTCCACGACATAAGAATGGAGGATCTCGTGATTGCCTTCTTACATTCATCATTATCAACATTTCAACCATCTACTGCTGGACATAGGTCTCTTGTAATGTGTTCCAAAGGGAGTATAAGGGGTCCCGTATACTCAAGGGACCCAAGCCAACAAGATAACCAACAAATAAGGCTCTGGCTTCCACCAACCCGCATTGGGCCATCGTCGTGAGAAAAGTATGAATCTCTACCGACGACGACACCTTCTACCTGGCAGTTTTGCGAGAAGCACAGGATCAATCAATGTGGAGATCTTTGGGGAAGGACTATGTCCAGCAGTGGACGTCTAGCGGCTGATGATGATGAATGTGTTCCACAAAGCCCGTGTCTTTCGCTGTTTAATTCCAGTGCTTCCCAGCGATTCTTTTTATGTCCTCTGTCCACCTAATGGTCGGTCTGCTAACGCTGTGCTTTCCGGTGCGGAGTCGCCGTTCCAGCTCTAAGGTCTCAACAACCATCGTTTCTACGAGCTACCTGCCTTGCCCATTGTCACTTACGTTAGTACTACCTAATATACATTTATATATATATATATATAGACTTTAGTAAAGATACAAGGAGGCGGCTCTGTTCATGCTGACCGGGATTCTGGTTCCAAGCAGCGCTGGTTCAGTCCATCATGCTAAACGTTTATATTGGCGGCCTTCGAAACTAAATATATGTTATATATATATATATATATTTATTTACCAGTTAAATTACGTCAATGCTGAGGCACAGGCCTACCCTCAATATGAGGGCGTTGGGCCATACTCACCACTCGGGCTCAAAGCGTATTGGTTACTTCACATGCATCTTAGAATAAATTTTAATTAATGGGCAGGTTTCCTCACGAAGTTTCCCTTCACCGTTTGTATTTCTCTGTTGTAACTAAAGTTCACAAATGTACATAACTTAAATATTGAAGTCATCGGTACATGCCGAGATTCAAACCCACGACCTTCGGAGTGAAGGCCGCACGCTCTAACCATTAGGCCAGCGAGCTACTTGTAATATATACTACTTATATCATTGAGGCAGATCTATCTATGTACAGCAGTGGACGTCTATCGGCTGATGATGATGATGATTATATACCATTTCTTAAAGTAAAATATTAAAATATGAAAGTAATAATTTCAATGGTATGGTTCCACTTAACGCTCCCCCATTTCGTGCTAATCTGGAGCGGAGGGTTTTGCAATTTGCATTTATAATTGGGACGGAAAATCATCGTCGTTTGAAGTCTCCCAATTGGGGCCTCTGGAATAACGCACTGACCGCCATTTTTTTTTTAATTACCCCCGCTTAAAATTACAGGTTCTACATAAAAGGTCCATTAGAAAATTGCAGCACCAACCATTCCACGGAAGGAAGGTGGAAGAGTAAAAGAACAAGGACCAGGTATAAACTAAGATTAGTTTTTTGTTCTGTATGGTCTTTGTTAATAAATAGCGTCGACTCTCTCTTTGTGATATAACGCCCCTAATCCCAGCAGTGGGAACTTTAAGGGCACTATACATTATATACTTTCCTCTGTAGATTTCTGTAGTGTAAAAAAAATAAGTTTTACCCTTTTTGACTGTCTCCACGGCGCTGCAGTTAAGCACTTGCTTGTACCACGGATATCCTTAGTTCGATTCCGTGACCATGCTTTCATCATCATCATATGCATAGACGTCTACTGCTGGACATAGGCCACCCCCAAAATCTCCACATCGATCGGTACTGCGCTGCTATGAGCTTTAGTTTAGTCGCCTTCCACAACAGACATGACTTGTCTTATTCATATTCGTAATAGCCCAAGACTACAGCACAAATCAAGAATGGGCCCAGCACTTGACCTCAATTTCAACGGGTGACAATGAGTCCTAAGATGGTGAAGAGTCTCTTCAAGAATATTGTCTCTCATATCCGGACAGAGGAATACTGTTATGGCAGCAGATTAATAATATAAGGATGGTGACTAAACAGATGGTTGTGAAACATCCTACCATGATTAAACCTTCATAAGGCATGGTCATGGAGGAGTGTAAGTCATGGAGGAGTGTAAGGTGTCCCGCACAAGAACTTACGGGACCCAAGTTAACTTCACCTGCTCGTGGTGCACCCTGATAATCAACAAAAGAGGCTCTGGCTCTCATCAACCCGCATTGGGTCAGCGTGTTTGAAAATGGCACAAATCCCCCTCATATGAACCCCCCACAAAAATACCCACCCAAGATCTTTGGGAGAGGCCTATGTCCAGCAGTGAACGTCTATTGGCCGATGAAAAACCTTACTTCTAGAAGCAAAATGTCTTTTAGAAGGTTTTTGTTTTATACAATTAAGCGTCAAGTCGCCCCAAAGGCAGGGTATCTTTCTAGAATATTACCCCCCAACCCTAAAAAAAAATCAAAAAAAGGCCTATTGTTTATGTGTTGTATAGACTTGATAATCAATGTATAGAGTAATAATAATGTAATATATACGTTAGCTAACTTGTAGCTGATGATGATGATGATGATAGAATTAAAAAGAAGAAATTATGTAAGTACTTACACTACATATCCCTTTCCTTTTTCCACTCATGGATCCCTTTATAAGCTTTCTCCTTCATTAACGTTAGCTAGTAGAACAAAATGTGTGGAAAGCTTCTTTGTACTACTCCATTTCCGTTTAACCATTTTTTGTTTTTATTTTATTTCGCTTTATTTGTATGTACAAGGAAGTAAAATAAACAATAGATAAAAAAAATATTGTACGATTTAATACAACCTAACAAATACGTCTTGTTACAGAATACTAGGAAACGGATGGAAAAAGGAAACGGAAATGAACGCTTCTCTCTCATATGGCTTAATGTGGGTCGTTTTTTTAGTCCTGCTGTCTATGGCCAACGATTAAAAATGTGTCCTCCCAGCAATTTAAGGAGATTTATAATATTATATATAGTTAGTGCTTTGGTTTGTTTTATATAATAGGTTAGGTTTTTTTTGTATTCAGGATTTTTTTATTTATTTATCCTTTATTGTACATCAGTTACAAGATATGGAATATATTATATATATACATAGATATACAATGGGCGGTCTTATTGCTCAAAAAGCAATTTCTTCCAGACAACCCATTGGAAAGGAAGACGTGAACTGAAAACAAAGAAAAGACAATAGACAATTTATAATTTAAACTTTATGATAGTTGTTATATAAGAGTCTTTTGAAAGAAAATAGGGATTTGGCGGTACGGATATGGTTCGGTAAAGAGTTCCATCAGCAAACCGCCGTAACGGAGAAGGAGTTTTGGAAAAATGAAGAGGAATGCACGGACGCGAAGGGAAAGGTTTATTGAAGAGCGAACATGATTGGAATGTCGTCGGTGATTTTCAGTAATGCAGTCGTAGTACAATGGACAGGGCGAAAAGCGGATTGTAAGGGATGGAAGAGATTGTTTTTGAAGAAGAGAAATGCTGATTTAACAGATTGGAATCGATATTTGATCGTAGGTTCGAGTTTGGTTTTCCACCTCCCAATGACTTAAGAAATTTCCAAACCCTGGAAGGATCTGGATCTTGCACAGATTCATGAATATGGCGTCATTGTGCGTTTCTATACACATTGTTGCAACGATTCTGCATTAAGCTATATTTCTCTTTATTGCCCGCTTTGTATTTTGATTTGAAACAATTTTTCTTTTTAATAATTATTAATTACTATCATCCAACCAAGGGAAAGTGAGATGACGTTCCTCCACGGTAGCCACGTCCAAGACATCAGACCAGTTAATTTGTTCTGCATCTTTAAATAAACGTTTAGAATCGGAGCCACTAAAGTTACGCTGAAGTAATATTCTCGATTTACCCTTAGGTTTTATTTTGTAAGACAGATAAACAAGGTCATAATAAGAAAAAGCATCAGCAGCTAGCTGATCATGTGTTGCAACATGGTCAAGTGAGGACACAAACATTAAATCAAGAAGAGAAGGAGCAGAACTAAGAAAACGATGTGTAGCAGAAGTGGAGAGGAGTTTAAAATTTGCTGCTACTATAGTGGATATAAGTTTAGAAGCCCTACCCTTTTTTTTAATAGATAAGTATTGAAATCACCCATAATGATTGAATGATGATACGGAAGAGAGATTTTCTAAAAAAATTTCAAATTCGGAGAAATAGTCTATGGTCAGAGAAGGACTGTAAAATAGGATTTCTACAAGGAATCTAACAAGGAGTTTCATGTGAAAAAGGGTTACTTTTATAAATAAAAATTCAGCTTCACTTCCAATATGGGGTGAGGAGGCCTGGACGGTGGTATAAGGTATATGCGAACGAAGATAGATGGCGACACCTCCTCCATCTCTTTCGGGACAGTTGAGTCTAATTAATTGGAAACCTGGAAGCGAATAAGATGTAGAAGGAATATATGGTTTGAGCCCTGATTCCGAAACCAGTATTGCGTGTATGTGTTTGCTATCAGAACTTGTCAGTAAATCATGATAATGAGCAGAGAGTTTTTTTTATTTTCTTTAAAACGAGTAGAGTCTAACATAATATTTATAGGGGACCTGCTTTCACTACTATCATCACTGTCTAAATCATCAGATGAAGAGATAGGAAGTGAACTAGTGCTGCAGTTACTATCATCAAATGCTAATATAGAATTTTAAAAAATACAAAAAATATTTTAATCTATAAAAACGCTACAAGTAACTCAAACACTAGTGATAAAAAAAAAGAAAAATATAGTGAATCAAAAACAAAATAATGAAGGAGAAAAAAAAATAGAAATGTTTACGTAACATTAGAAAAAAAGGCTATGTTACATATTTTGACAGATGAAAACGTTGAACAACACAATAGCAACACTAAAACTTAAGTGCCAGTGAGGGAGCGCTGTCAGTGGCAAGCGTCGAGTTACGACAATGCAGACAATAACAAACTACCGTCAGAAAGAAGCACGGTAGTTGCAAATTACGTATTTAATTGTGAACACGACAACGAGGAGCACAAAGAGTACAATGTATGTATAAAAATGCACAGATAAAGTAAAATAATAATTAATAACAGAAAGAGTAGCAATTATGACAAGAAAAAGTTATTTTTTAACTACCCTCTTTGTGCGCGGAGCACGTTTATCGACACAAGACTTGAAGGCTATAGGCAGCGGCATTGCAACGGGTTCAATTTCAACGGCGTCCAATTCTGCCAGTTTCGATCTGGTGTCGAGTCCCATCAGGAGCCAGGATTTGGATGACGCCATCTCGAGTCCAGCACTTGCTAATGCCGTGTCTTCTTCTGGCCTCCAATAAACATGTTATGGCGATTACGCGTGAGGAGCTCGGACTGTGTAATACCTGTGCCTTTGAGCTTAGTTTTGGAGTACCACACCATGTCACGAACCGCAGTATCAGGAAATTTGACTACTATTGGCCTGGAGGCTTTGTCCGATTTTCCTCTGAGACGATAGTAGCGGCTGATGGCAGTTTCGCTAAAATCAGATAGCTGTAACTTGGAGGTTATAACTGCAGTGACTGTGATACCCGTGTTTTCCTGAAGTTCTTCTGGGATTCCATGCAAAAGGATAATTTCTCTTCGGCGCCTCATTTCAGAGCGATCTAGTTCTCGAGTCAGAAGATCTGGCGTATGGACAGTTGTAAGTGCGGAGAGCATGAAATTTATACCCACTAAAGCCGATTCGGTAGTTAACCTTAGTGCATTGAAATGGATCCCGGAAAATATTTGTACTGTGGTGGTACCAACCTACACTTACTCCAGTGAACGGATGTAGTGGCATTAAATATGTGATTGATTCTATCGCCTTAGTATGTATACACAAAGGCGAAGCAGGCAAGTGAGACGCCCATTTGTGTGTGTGTGTGTGTAACTTATATAGATTACTGTAGCAGGTTCCGTTTGTTTACACTGCCGCGCCTTTCCTCGTCTGTTTTACAAATCGATAGAGATGAGGAATGTATGGAGCAATCATGAACGTTGAACATCTGAATGTATCATTAATTACGTCATCGTTGTAATCATTTTTAGAAATATATGTATCTATATTTTATATATGTATATCTGTTATACTCAATTTATTTAAATTTTTAATATTAATTTTATATATTGAATCTTTTCTTGCAGAGTAAACAAATAAAAGAATTCCTATAGAAATAGATAAACAAGATGGCGGACATTTGCAACAAGATATTCTCTTCTAGTCAATCCTTCAGATTGTAAAGAGTACAAAAATTAGATATTAAAAAAGACTATTGGGTGTAAATAAATAAAAAAAAATTAATAATAGTAGTAATATTAATTTTTTTATGTAATTTCATTAAACGGTTTATATTTTCTTTACAAGTATAATCTAAAATATCTCTGCATTATACTACAAGTCACCATAAAATCGTATATGTATAGAAATTAATAACTTACTACATCCATGTATCTTTGATGACAAATTTTAATCAATAAAAAAATGGTTATACAAGACTCGATATTTATAAAGAAAAATCTATATTGGTACGATTCTCGGAGCTGGTAACCTTGCCATCTTTTACAGCTTCATCGGCCTCAGGGCCTCCGGATCCGGAATCCGCGACCTAATAAATCTTCGAGCTAATATTAACACTAGATATACGAGACACGTCATTTTGACGGCGTTTATGTCCGCTTACAATTTTTCGTTTAATTTTTTTTTAACTTTGGTCACTTGTCTTGACATCTATGGACAAGTTTGCGAGCTGCGAGTAACTAGTGTGTAGCTTCGATAGTTTTGTCTCTGGACTATAAGCGAGTGGGCGAAGACGGTGGGTGATTATTCATACCACTCGTCTTACTACTATACTAAATTTCTTTGCAAACTTGAAAGGAAAAACCTACTAGCTAGGCGAGTACTACTTACAGCTTGGCGAGTTTTCTAATTCCAAGGGAGCTCAGCATACATTATCAATGAGAGCTGATGCTGTTGCGGTAGAACTAGTAAAGAAAGAAAAAGCAATCTCGTTGTTAGTGATAACAGACAGCGATCAACTATTAATATATCTATTTCTTTCATTCACATGCGATTTGTATCTACTGTACTCTTCTTTAGCGAGAAAATAGTAGATGGTCGTTTTCTCGCTTGTGACAAGTGCATTGATTATGTAATTTTTTGATCGTCTTACAAAACTGTTGACATAACTCCACATTGCATTCGTACCCTTAAGACAAGATGGTAAGTCTCGTAAGCTACAGCACCCTTCAAACGGCAACACAGTAATGTTTGCACACTACTGTCTGGCGGCAGAAATCGGATCTGCCGTGGACGTAGATGGTTTCCGGTAAGAGACCTACGTCCATTAGTCGCTGGAAAAGCACTGCTAAGTCTTATTAGTCAACTTATCACGTTCAGAACATCACCAGGTTTTTAGGTTAAGTTTTAAATTGGGGTTAAGTAGACATTTTAGTTAAAAAAAATTGTTTGCTATCAAAGACTACATTGTGTAGGCCTCCGCCCCGGGGCTGTTCTATTTTGCGCAGAATTGCTCTTCGGACAGTTGAAATCGCCTTAGCAAGGAACATCAACTTGATTTAGAGACGACCACAATCTGACAGGGATCCAAGGGTCCAACGGCTTAATTAAACTTAACTGATTGCTGTCAAATATTTCAAGTGGCCCTCTGGACCCTCACTTAAGCGTTGATGGCGAACTGAAACTGGTATAACATTTTAGGATTTAACTTTTCCGAAAGTTGGAAACATTCACAAAATAACGTAGACAGAAATACAAACGTACATGAATGGTGGTATATCTCTATTGTTGGAGACCGTCTTGGTGTGTAACACCGCAGTGTCTATTGCAGCCGACAAATACTACAGTGCAAACATTAGTGCTCCGGTTTGAAGGACGCTGTAGCTAGTATAATTACTGGGGTATAGAAACATAACATCCTCTTTCCCAATCCCAATTAACGCCACAATGTTATGTGCGGGCGTATCGTTTACTATCAGGCGATCGTCCCGCTCGTCTCGTTGCTTCGTTTAATAAATATAGAGTGGCATTACACTTTATAGTCGTAGTTATAGCTGCTTATCGATAAACTTACTAGTAATCTTACCGCGACATAAAAACAAACCGTGTACCGTTATTAGATAAGAATTTCGGCCATTACGATACAAACAAAGACAATGTAGAATAATCTATTAGATATTCCATGGACTGAAAGTAATGAAACAGACATAACAAGAAACTTATATATTTATATATATGTATATAATTGCCAATAATATTTGATAACTTAGTATAAATAAAAAGGTCGAAGCGAAACGCTTTGTACTAATGCGTGAGATTTCGACAAGGAAGGGATGAATGCCCGCTGTACATATTTATGACCAGTGGTAAAAAGGCGATGGTGGAATCAAATTGTACAGGTCCCGGCTCCAAAATGCATTCGACAGAATACTGAGAGGCTCGCTACCCTACGCCGGTGATTCAGGCTAACTACTTTAATATTTGTCAGCTCATAGTCATCGACTATCCTAGTGGCGCGCTTCTCAATCGAGGCTAAAACAACCGGTTGGTATTTAGCAAAACCTGCTCAGATTTGGCAGCAGTACTGCACATAATTGGACCTGCGTTCTATGCACCGTTAGAAGCTGTCCTAGTGTTGAATACCGTCGTACTTTGACAAGGACTCCCAAGCTGTCTTGCAGGTACCTTTGTTTTAGACTCACCGAAAGTTCGATGATATGTCAATTCTTAATAATTGCAGATGGTCGGTGCCCTCCAATATTCCAACTATAAAAATATAAAATATAAAGCAAGTCATTCGGGTACTCATAAATAGTCCTTAAAATGTCTCCCGGGGGCGTTGTGCTCCGATTTTTCCTTCGTTACTCGTCACTAGTAATATTCGAGACGCTCTTCGGAAATGACGCGTTTTATCTTAAACGCTCTTCGTTCAGCAGCGACGTAATTTCAACAAAAATGTGTGATGTTTTCTCTAAAAGAATTAAGAATATGACAAGCGAAATTTTTGTACCAATTCCAAAGAGATAATAAACAGATTTTTCTGTCTCCAAACACTCTATTAGTGATCCTCGAAATCGAACTAAGCAGTCATGGCCAAGGTATGATGAATGTTATTTGACGAGCATATTTAATTTATAATATATGAAAAAACCAATAAAATAAAAATGAAGCAAAAACCCGATTTGTGGTCATGAGACCCATCTATAAGAAATTTAGAATGATGTTACCTAGATGTCTAGAACCTTATTATATTCCAGAATATTACTATACCTTCGTACTCTCTGAATTTTAATAAATAAATGAATGATCTATTTGTTCAAATACCTTAGCAAGATCTATGAAAGCATATGTAAAGATTTGTCGTGTGTCAAGTTCGATGTGGTTTTAGGACCTTGAAATTTACTCCGATTTTAAAGAGAGAAAGGCAGAGAAAAAGTGATACGTAACATTATGGCGTTAACTAGGGCACCGCGTTGGGCTCGTCGCCTTAAGACATAAGATTTTACGTTTCGTTACTTCATTAACATCACTAGTTACATCGTTCCTCAAACCGAAATACAGTAATTTTTGCACACTACTGGTTTCCAGTAAGAGAAAACAGAATATATATATTATAATTAAATTCCCACAAAACTATTAGAACGTCTTAAATTACAATCTTATTTAGATACTGTCGATTTGGAATTAATATAGTCCTTATCTGGTTGCCTCACAATTGCTTTTACACTTTGACGAGTATCTGATTCAGGTCCGAGCCTACTGCGCGTGAGTTTATCCTGTATACAACTACATAATTCATGTGTTAAATGTATATTTGCAAAAACCGATGAAGGTATCGCGAAGGTAAATATTTGAGAAGCCGAAATGTCTCCGATTCCCTCTATCACTATTTAGTGACGTAATCAAATGAACATATTCGTCTGTTTTAATATCAGTATGTCTATATGTATATGATCGACCAAATTTAGTTATAAGTATAGATTTGAGGACCTACAGGAAGATCGAAGACAGAATGGACAAATTTAGAGTCGAGAGATATGTAACGTATGACGACGTCGATGATAAAGCGAAGTAGAGAAGAAATACAGAAATATGACCATCACATGGGGTAAATAGATAGGACGATAGAGATACAGAGATAGAAAGAGATAAGTATTTTATGTGTAACTTGCAAGAATATCTAAGATTACGTGAAAATTTTTGGCTGAAAGGACATGTAATAGATGACAAAGTCAATATAAAGCAAAGATGAGGAGAAACATAAATTTGACTTATAAAAAACCGAGGAAGAATTAAATAAACTTATTCGTTACCATCTGACCATCATTCGAGGTGATCCTTATTTTGATACCGTCACCAATCTTTATCCTGCAAACATCGCCCAGAATTGTATAAAGAATTAATGTTTTCGGTTCTTTCGATATGAAGGTTCTCATTCGTGATACGAACGGCGAAGGAGCTGGTCTGCTTTAGTGATTCCGTTCACATACAATGAACGTCTCCAAGACTGAATATAGTATATTATCATATCATTACTTACTACCAGAAGAGATTATGGTGAAGCCTGTAAAATATAAAATATAACGTTTTTGCAGGATATTCGTTTGTATATGTTGAAAGTTTACTTTTTAGTTGTTCGTAGATTTGATAAAAAAAAAAAACCTTTCCATAAGGATAGTGAATTAAGAAAGATTAATTGGTGGCGGGCAGAGCAGGATCGATTGATGTGAAGATCATTGGGAGGCCTATGTCCAGCAGTGGACGTCTTTCGGCTGATAATGATGATGATGAATTTTGCGTGTGAAATGCTATACATTTTATTTCAGAATCTGAAAATTTTAATTGAAACCTTTTATTCATTTTCTCTATATCAGTTCATTATCATTATCCCGCGGAAGTGCACTGCTGAACGTCTCTACTCAAGTTCACGTTCGGTAACATTTTTGCGAAAGAATTAGGGTATTACTAAAAGATCGAATATCTTTTATCATTTTTATTTAATATTTATTGACAAATTTGCTAGGGAATGAAAGGAAACAAATCATTTTCCAATTTTGGTCATTGTACGTGTCTCTAACAAACGGTAAACAGGGGTTGATGTATGGTGGTAAGTTTTGGACAGGGGTTTATGCGATCAATCAATTGTCCTTAGTAATCCATTACTTGTCGACGTCTATTAAACTAACAGTAAAAAGGTAAGCTGCTTTTTTATGGGTAATAATAACAGTGCCGGTAAAATCGGTAATTTTGTCCATCACCTATTTTTTGTTAGTAATACGAGGAGGGATAAAAAAGTAGTGAGAACGACATATATACTTCTTGGTAAGAAAAAAAATAAATACTGGCATAGCTCGGATACATATTTGTAATATTAATAAAGAAAAAAATTTTCGATTTTCTTTTGTTTTCTGTATGTAGTTATTTGTTTGCTTCGTGTCGGAACGTGTTCTCGAAAATGGAGAATAGCGAAGTGCGAGCCGTTATTAAATACATCTGTTTAATAAAGTTAACGACGCAAGAGATTGGAGGCAACATTAGGAGAGTCTGCTCCACCGTATTCCACTGTCGCAAGGTGGGCTTCTCAATTTCGAGTAGGGAGAACGAGCACGGAAGACAAACATCGTTGCGGCCGTCACCACGTCCATCGACGTCAGTCACACAAGAAAATGTTGCGAAAATCGAGAAAATTGTATTGAGCGATCGAAAAGTTACCATCCGATACTTAATTCAAGGAACGGGCATTTCATATGGAAGTATTTAATCCATATTGAAACAATCTTTGAATATGAGAAAAGTCTCCGCAAAATGAGTGCCGAGAATGTTAACCGACAGAAACAAAATCGACTTGACATTTCGAAGATAATGTTGGACAAGTTTCAAGAAGATTCTGAAAACTTTTTGTCTCATTTCGTTACAATGGACTAAACATGGGTCCACCATTTTGATCGAGGCAAAACAGCAATCTTCGCAATGGAGACGGCCATTATCACCGACCCCGAAGAAGTTTCGCGCCGTGGCATTGGCTGGCAGGGTTATAACCTCAATATTTTGGCAGTCAGAAGGTATGTTGTTGATTGATTACCTGGAACATGGAACCACTATTACAGGCTAATATTATACAGCTTTAATTCCCAAGTTGAAGAATGCCATGAAAGAGAAAAGGAGAAGGAAACTTGGAAGGAGCGTGCTTTTTCACGACGACAACGCACCCGCGCACAGGTTGGCAGTTGCGATAGATGTCATTCAGTAAGCTGGCTTCGAATTGGTTGACCACCCCCCTTATTCACCAGATCTAGCGCCTAGCGATTTTTATCTGTTACCCAAATTGGAAGAATACTTAAGGGGAAACAGGTACGAAGACGATAACGAGGTGATGGATACCGTGGAGAACTTTTTTCAGGACCAACACAAAACTTATTTTTTGAAAGGGATTGAAGCCTTGGCAAAACGCTGGGCTCGGTGTGTAGAGACTCGAAGACTATGTAGAAAAATAAATTATTAAGTTATCAATAGTCATTATATTCTATCTCATTCTCACTTCTTGTTGATCCCCTTACTAAATACTCGTAACGCACTGAAGGCGATCACCAAGCGGATTTCAGTCAGTGTAAATTTCATATAAATCACGTATTTTTCTCAGAAAGAGAGCAACTTTTAAAAATTTCTCCAACGATACAAAGAAAGATATACATCTTCTGATTTTGGGAAGCCTGTTCCCATCACTTCCTATCTTGTTCGTGAATGTTTTGTTCTTGCGTTATTTTAATTTATCTCTGTACAGAGCTATTTGTTTTCGACAGCAGAAATCTTCTGAAACCAACAAATTGTGATTTTATGACTATTCATCATTAAGCTGCCTTTTTTTACTGTATCTTTGTGGTCAGATTGTGAAAACTATTCCGGTCTTCAGCTAATCTTCCCAACTTATAAATAATTTAATCCTTGCTGTATTACATTATTTGAATGCACAAGCTTTCTATTTGAAATCAACTTAATCAAAACGGGAATAAGCATTTTATTAACTATGTACTTTGATGAATGATGATGAAGACCAGTCTTCGAACAGTGCCGTGTTGCCAGTGATGACCTACGGTTTCGAAACTTATACGAAAGCTCAGAATCACACAGCGGACGATGGAGAGCGCTATGCTTAGAGTATCTCTGCGTGATCAAATAAAAAATGAGGAGATTCGCAGAAGAACTAGATTCACCGACATAGCTCTACGAGTCGTGAGGCTAAAATGGTAAAGGGTGGAGCACGTAATTCGAAGAACCGATGGACGTTGGGGTTTTAAAGTGCTGGAATGGCGACCCCGCACCGGAAAGCACAGCGTTGGAAGACTCTCCACTAGGTGCACATAAGACAAAAAAAAAATTGCTGGAAGCCACTGGATTCAAACAGCGCAAGACCGTGGTTTGTGGAACACGTTACATGAGATCTATGTCCAGCTGTGGACGTCCATCGGTTGAAATGATGATGATGATGATGTACTTTTTTAACGTTATATTAAAAAGAAATACGTTTTTTCATGGCGTTAGACACTTTATAAAGTTCACTTGAACGGAGTTCAAATATTAAGTAGACAAAGTAAGCTATTATATTTACACTTTCTATACATTTAAATGTTTAAGATCATGTGTAAGCAGTTTGTCTCCAATGCTCGAGTTCTTGAGAGAGCTAACTGCAAACGTAGGCTGATGACAACCGTTATGTAAAGAGAGGTTGCATTTTTTCGGACACCTTCAAAGAGGATCTGTTTATGAGTTCTCAAGGTTCATTAATGAGGGAAAGATACCAGGAAAACGTCCAAATTTTTTTCTCTGGTAAACAGAGAAAAAAATGGTTTGACGACCTTAAAGAGTAGTCCGAGTATAAAATGCCATTAATTAAAAAGAATAGGTGAGGATCGAATTGGTTTCCTCAATCTGATCGCCAAAACTCTGAAGAGGCCACCTAATGATAATGATACATAACATTGAGTATAAAAACATAAAAGTAATCGTAAAATATGTTGAATACTAAATATATTCATCATGATCCTGAAATAGGAAGGTAATTTCAACACCACAAAATAGAGAGAGATATAAAAATATATATTTCCCTCTCTTTCGTGCGCTTTGTAACTGACAGTCATTACCTTCATGACAGTGTTTACTTTTATCCTTAGTTCGACCAGGTGTTGTTAAGACTTAATATCCCGATTGACCTGAAACATGCAGCGGACAGAATAGTGTGGAGATGGCTGATTGCATAAGATTAAAAGCATTTCATCTCTTTGTATAAGATATATTCGTGGTAGGTCTTTGTTACCGGAAATCGTATAGATAGGTACTACCACAGCTCTTATTTCTGCCGCCGAACTACTGTCTGCAAATATTACTGTTTCGGATTAAAGGGAGTGGTAGGTAGTGTATTTACTGAAGTAACAGGACTTAACATCTCGTGTTTCAAGGGGACGAACGTAAAATGGTGCAGTGAATAACATCCTAACTAGCGCCACGTTATGAGCACGTGTTATTTCCCATCAGGTGAACCTGCGCTCGTCTTGTCACCACATTTAATAAAAAAAAAGATAAGCTAAATTCTACAATTGCCTTTATGGCTCTGGTTCGATTCCATGGTCACAAGTGAGAGAGTTTGTCACCAGCTTTGCTATTTTCCTGCCGTCAACATAAAATAACCGGAGTATTTTGGAATCCTTCGTCTACATCTTAAGCATCATTACTGTATTGATGGTAGGTCTCTGTTGACGTATACCGTCTAGATGGGAAATTACTGGGGTAATGAGACTTATAATTTTATGTCTCAAGGCGACGAGTACAAAGTGGTGCTGTCTATATCATTCTAACTAGTGCCAATTGGTACGGAAAGTGGTACTAGTTACCATCAGGTGAACATCTCTAATTATATAATATCATCCAATAGAAAACAATGAACTCAATAATGATGAACCATTACCAAAATAAATCTATATTATACATAATGAAGTGCTTGTACGTATGTTATTACTAACTTCGATAAATTCATAAACCTGGAAAAGATTTGTTTAATACGATATAAAAATAGTTTTTTCATTTATATGTTGTCGAATGAAACAATAAAAAAAAACATTGAACCGGATATATTCGGATTTTACAGTTCAAAAAACTGTAGGTGAATTTAAAAATTGCTTTATCTTTTCGTACCACAAAAATCGTACGTCCGTCGGCGAGTCATCGCTTTAGTGTTTGCACGAATAACAAATTTTTTAACGAGTTCACCCTCGGGGCGAATGTTCTGATGATGTTCACGTACGCCAGAGATAGACTTTTTAATAACTCGACAGTAGGTGACTTATGCAATGAATGCATTATAATTTTTAACTTTACAAATATCATAAAATGAGGAAAGAATCATTTTCATCGTTATCCTAATAGATGAAGATCAGTTGGACAAGTCTTTTGCTATATTTTTCACTAAACAAAATACTCTTATGATATAATCTGTCTGATATTCTTATGATATAATCTGTCCACTTGTGTCTTGGTAGTCGCTATTTGTTATCGTCACGATTATCAATTTTCAATAGCCGAACTACAGAGTATTTAAAATTGCTCCCAGTTTATTTGAATACTGCCATTTATTCGGTGTAAAAGGCACTATAGTTTTAAAGTATTAGAAGGCTAAGAAAATCTGTACATTATCCGATTGATTAAGATCATTCGTGGTCACATTGTAGAAGAGAATAGAGTCCATAATTTTTTTTTACCGAGTCATTTGCTAGACTTGAGCGCTAGACCGAGTGTTAATGTTGGGTACTCAAAGTTGTCCCCGTTCATCAGGGTCCATCACTCAGCGAGTTATGTTCCTTGATCCTCATTCTCCTCCAAGGCTATAATATATGTACTTATACTTACATATCATTTTTTCATTACGTTTACATATTTTTTTATCGGCCCACTGCATATCACTTGCCATTCGATAAGTTTTATAAGAATAATAAAAGTTATTCTAAAGGAAAGTTTTCAAATCAATCCCATTATAGAGGTTTTCGTTTCGAAAAAGCTTAAATTTCTAAAGTAATTAGTAGAACTTTGTTTTAAAATGAAAGTAGTGAACTTTTCAAATTTTAATGATATTCTCCGGGTTGTTTTTATTTCAAATTGGTTTAAAATCAAAATGAAAAGGAGGTAAACTAATGAGATCATTGTATCAGAAATTCTTACTAATTTTATAACTTTAAACAATTTGTTTTAAATGCAAATAAGTTTATTTTATTTCTTTCACTTCAAGCTATCTGCTAGTAAAAAGTTGTTTTGAAATGGCTCTATTCATTTCGGTGAGTAGCCGAAAGAGGGACAGACAGCGAGACAAAAAAATATTCTATTAGCACTATATGAATGAGGGGTGAAAGGAAACGGAAGTTTACAAGCGCAGTGTCCGTAAACAAGAGAAGCTGTTGCGCTATTCTTTGAGTTTTTTCCTATTATAGTATAGTCAACTAACGATGGCACAAAACTCTTTAAAAATGTATTTAAATGTCTTTTTCATTAAAATTCCAGCTGATAGTTAAAAAAGATGTACAAATTGTATAAGTAATCAAAATGAAGTAGTTTTCAGAGTTTTAGATGAGAGAATGAAATCAACCGTCAATAGATTTAAAAAAAAAATTAAGTAAAAGTAGTAATTAAGGACTGAATTGTAGGAAAATTAAAACTATTCCAAAAACTGTTGCGATTGAATTTAATACTAGTACACTCGAGAGCGAGGTGTCGTGATTATTCGGCGGCCAGTTTAATAGGTCATCATCGTCATTCATCATCAGCTGATAGACGTTAACAGGCCATAATCGTCCCCTAAAAATCTCCACATCGATCGGTCACGTGGTGCTAGCATCCAGTGGGTTCCCGCGATTCTCACCAGATCGTATAAGAGGTCGCACACGACGACTCACGAGTTCCAAGCCAACCACAACTGCTCGTGGTGCACCCTGCTAATCAACAGAGGAGGTTCTGGCACTTGCCAACCTGCATTGGACCAGGGTAGTGGGAAATGGCCCAAATCCTCTAAAATGAACCTCTGCAAACAGGTCATCATTGATAATAATTCCTATAGCATCAGAAAAAAGCGTTGTATTGAAATTTCTAGAGCAGTGTTCTCTAGAAATTTCTAGAACGGTAGACGGACGATATACTTAAACGTCTAGCGAGCAGATGATTCATTGGCGTTTTAGTCTTCGAGGCGATACTTCGATTAATCCGTACAGGTGGCACGAGCGATACACGACTTGGCTATTGATTTTGGACTCGAAGGCCTTATTTTATTTGGACTTTTGTTGTCAACGAATAATAAACGTTTTCATCTTGGAATATAGTTTAATCCGACCAAATACAATCCAGTACGAATCTTTGAGGGAGCCTATATCCAGCAGTGGACGTCTGTCGACTGATGATGATAATTATGTTGGAAAGCGAAATATTCTAGCTGAAAGAGAAGTAGTACTTTAGGAAATGTAGAAGCAACACGTTCATCATAGAATATCTTCATAATGCAACGTAATAATTTTTACTCGGATACTTACACAGGTTTAGTACATACTTTATTACATTTAGGTTAAATATATAACCTAATTGCTCCGGCTGAATAGGAATATTTGCATAGGCCTGGTAAATTTAGAAATGAAAGCAACCTTGGAAAATGATGACATTACTTTTTGCTTAAGTGGCTTTTAAGAATCTGGCTATTGTGTGACTGACATGGGATTATAATAGAATATTATTTCTTATTGTTCGTATAAAAATCCGTCCATTTTTCGACGATATAATATAAAATTGAAAATTTGGACCTGATCAGGTCATAGTATTCAATCATCTGAAATAGGATTATTTAATTTATAGCTATAAACTTTCTGAAAATAGAAAACCATATCACAACTGTTTCAGTTGTTGGGAAGCTAGTAAGAATACAGATAACTACACTTCTCTTCTTTTCCAAGTAGTTGGAGGTCTCCCAGGGCATTTCATCTTAGTTTCGAGAACTAGCGCTGTCCCAATCATATGCGTTGTTGGTTTTCGAATAACGTGGCCGTACCAGCGCAGACGTCTCTCTACTATTTTCTCTTGAACCGGTTTTAATTTGAAGGAACCTTTGACATATATTTTCTGTACTCTCTTCTAGGGTAACTCCTCCTGCCCACCGAAGCTTACGTATTTTTGCCACATGGATTCTTTGCTCTTGCTCCACTACACTTCTCTTCTATTCATGATAAAATAATTCTGTCTGTAATTGTAGTACTTACGCCTTGATGTTGGTGATGAACTAATCACGAAAACCGTGGTAATATACTCCCATAATACATCAAGTAAAATGTTGCTTGCTTCGTGAAAGTAAAGTGTGAAATATCCTGTTCCAAAATCAATGATGTATCTAGTCCATCGTTATCTGTATATTGACCGAGTTTAAAAGCCTCTGTGGTGCAATAGTTTTTGGCTTAAATCCAAGGGGTTCCCGGTTTGATTCTGAGCCTCAAATGTTGTGGGATTTGGCTAACTACCACACTCATATTGCAATCATCTTAATCAAGCCTTTTGAAATTATATCAAGGATATCGAAGATAAACTCATTTATTCTTCTTACGGGGAGTGTAAGGGGTCCGCACAACAACGCACGGGACCCAACCCAACCTCGTCTACTTGTGGTGCACCCTGGCAATCAATAAACCAGGCCATGACTCCCACCAGCCCGCATTGGGCCAGCGTGTTGGGAAATTGGCCAAATCCCCCCCTATGAATCCCTACAAACGACTGCCCCTAGTGCCCGACGTTGCCGGAGAGCGATCGATGTGGAGATTTTTAGGGGAGGCTTATATCCAGCAGTGGACGTCTATCGACTGATGATGATGATGATGATTCTTTTTACTAGTATTATTAGTTCTACTAGTAGTGTTAGCTTATTACTTAGTATCTGCTAATTGTTCGTTGTGTGCACTAGATGAAAGTGACTTCTGGATATAAAACAACACAAAAACGGAAAACTAACGTATAATTTTACCCGCCCATAAAATGTTGGAGACTTAATTGTGGTTCTATGATCGCTGGAGAAATTATATTGAATTGTATATTATTTTAAGGGGATATTATTGCTGTAATGGTATATTAATTCGTTGACGAAAAAATTCAGAAATTTCTTGTCATAAAAAATGCTGCAATAAACGTGCTCAAAGCTTCAGTACAGTTAAAGTTTGGAGTTAGACTAGATCTTCATTTTAATTTCCAATCCTTACAATTTCCTTCTTCCATTCCACTTCTCATTTTATCTACTTCATCTTTTACTCTTCTTTTATGCATCACGCTCAATGAGGAAGCCCACACATTTTATTCCTTTACAAGTTTCTTAATAATAGGCAGAGATTCGGTACCCGTTAAGATTGAAGTTCTGATGACGGAAAACGTAGAAGAAAAACAATCATTTTCTAAGAACAGTATTTACGTGAAGAAATAACATTGAATTTCTTCTCCTTAAAGCACCAATAGTGAGATTATTAAGAGGGCTGTTTGTGAGTATTAAATAGGGCTACGTGTTTCTAAGGGATTATCATCATGAACATGTAACCCTATTTATCTCCCGCATGAGGTATAAAAGAGATTAACTTAGCTTAATTCAGTTTGAAAGAACTTATTTTTTTTAATTGGGTAAGGATTTAACTTACCGTCCATTTTACGGAAAAGTATTATCATTAAAATTAATTGTAATTGAAATAGTATAGCCTTTCGATGGTTTCGATTTTGGTACCATTTCTCCTAACTTACGGTATATATTTATATAATAAGCTGTTCCTCATCTGCTTTGTTGGTTGTAATATAATATAATATTAGACTGCAAAATGACTATTTATAGCAACAGTTACTATGGCAACAGCATTAATAATACGAAACGAAAATCTTTATAAAAGTTAATTAAAAATAAAATGATGAAGGATCTATGAAATTCCAAAAATAAATATCCTATAATTATCTACAAATCATTTCGCTTCGATTGTTCATATTGTCAAGTCGATATGTTCACTATTTTTCACGTGATTGGCGAACAAAAAATAACCTACATATATATATATATAGAGACGGACGAAGGACGTGAACGTCTGTCGGCTGAAATGATAATAAATAGAAGATAGATAAGAAGATGATACAATGCCGGATTGGTCTTGATATGGTGAAACGGCGATCTGTGATGATAATGAAGTGATGATATAAAACCGCTGGATGCGAGCATCGCGGGACGGGTCGTGCGTAGATTATTTGAAGACCTATAGCCATCAGTCCACGTCTATAAACAAACTAATACGACATAGGGACCTTCAATAAGAGAGCGTATTATTTCCTCAAAGGTCGGCAACGCAATCGCGACCCCTCTAGTCTTGCTACTGTCCATGGGCCTCAGTGATCACTTTCCACCAGGTGAACTGTTCACTTGTTTGCCCATTCTTCTTATAAAAAAGATGATAATAAATAACGAATTCGTGGATTTTAAGCTGAACATATTTGCTATCGTCATCATCAAGCAATAGACGTCCACTGCTGGACATAGACCTCCCCCAAACATCTCCATACACAGACAGCGTGGCCTCCAGTACCGCTGGGCACTAGAAGCTGTCGTATGTAAGGGTTCATTTATTAGCACGGTGAACCACGAGCAGGTGAGGTTTTTTTTTTTTTGTTTAACGTGGGGGAAATGCCTGCGCATAACCGTCCTCGCGGCGGCAAAGACAGGTTATGTCGTACTTACATCGACTAAAACCCCACGATGATCCACCTCGTCGCTTTATGACAGGGTCATGGGAACGCTCTCGCACATATCCGCGACCCCGCCACCGCCGGCCGCACAACGCAACCCCACTTCGGGAGGGAAAACTCCCCCTTTCCACCTGTGTAGGGTCACGTCGGTACACACAGCGCGCCCCCTCGGCCTCTTGAAAAACTTTCTTATCAGAGCAATTTAAATGCTCAGCTATTCTTCTCTAGCCCACTTATGATCTATATGCAAATTAACAAGTATTTGCCTAGTTGACACGTCACAACTTTTATTTTTGCTCATTTTGAACAAAATAAAATTCAGATTAAATTTTCAATTGCCGCCAAAATAATAAACAAAACCAAGAAAGAAATGTTATTCTCCAATTTCAAAAAAAGAACGAGCTATGGATGCTTTTTTAAAATGTTTTTAATTAGGCGTCCAAGCGGCCAGTAACAGAAAATAAACTCCAACATGTGTAAGACATTTTGTATTTAAAGGTAAATTATGTTTTAAATTTTATGCATTTAATGAGTTTTTTTTAAGTGGCTATAATAAAAAAAAAAATGTCATGTTTATTAATTATTGAATGTATATATTTTTTACGAACATTTGTACGTTGAAGTTATACTTTATTCATAACAAGTGTTTCTAATAATATGACCACCATTGTATATGTTTTCGAGGTCTATTTTGTAATATCTTAGTACCTTACCATTTATAGTCAAATATAATTCACAAAGAGATTGAGAATTAGGTTTATTTTAACGTAAAGGGATGGGTCTGCGGCAAGTCCGTCGCCGTTTGATGTGTCCGACAAGATATCTAGTACACCTCGCTGCCTTCACGCAAATTGCGAAAATCGAAGTGAAACTGTTCCATCCCTTGTCAAACATTAATGCCGATAGAAACTGTTCTAAGTATACTTATTACTTATATATTATAATGTTTTTTTTTTGTTGTACTTGGGGGAAACACTTTCGCGTACCTGCTCTCTCGGTAGCAAGGCAGGTTATATCGGACTTGCACCCACTAAAAATCTTACTATGTTCCACCGTTTATGGCGGTGCTACGGAAACGCTTTCACACAGTTTCGCAACCTCGCCAGCACCGGCTGCACCGCTTGTCCATCTCAGAGGAAGAGATTCCCTTTCTATCTCTATAAGGGCTCGCTGGTATATACAGCGCGGCCTCCTCTTACGCTCTTATCGTCCCCTAGGCAACTGATTGCACCGAATCCGTCACCTACAAGCCATGGGAGCCAAGAGCGTACTATACTATTTATTATACGTTTTTTATCTTCAATGTCATCATCATCAGCCGATAGACGTCCACTGCTGGACATAGGCCTCCTCCAAGGATCTCCACATCGATCGGTCCCGCGTTGCTCGCATCCAGTGGGTTCCCAAGGTTCTCACGAGATCGTCGGTCCATCTTCAATGTATTAATGGTTAATCCATATGTTTAGTAATAATATTTTGGAGACGAGCACGCGTACTCAAACAAATAAATTCTTGGTATCATATATAGACAGCCGGATATAGCTATATTGTTATGCCAACTGATTTACAATATTAAGTTTTTTTTTTGTTATTCGACGAAATGATGAGACGAAAAAGATATTCACCTTATGGTAAGTGATGTACCTGCCCATAAAACAATATCTTCTTCCGTTTCAAGGCGTCATTACGCCAGAAATTTCATTAGCGATAGCGCCCTTCAAAACGGAACATAGTAATATTTGCACACTACTGCACGGAAGCAGAAATAGACTCTGCAATGGTACATACCTAGACGATGTCCGGCAACAGAGACCTACCACAAGTAGATTATAGATAACTTCACTAAACCTTACCACCAATAAAACTTCACTTTAATTGGTGGTAGTTCTGTTGTCGGAACGGTAGGTACAACCGCCACCCCTATACTCTCGAGCTATTAAGAATAAGACTAAGGTATTTCCTGTAGTGTAAGGCTACTTAAGGGACTTTGGGGGTGCGTGCCCTAAAGGCTCAATAAGCGAGCCTTAGAAGTTCGGCAAATGCAGGGTGGTCTTGTATTTGCCATGCACAGCGTGGGTGCTAAAGAGGGCTTTGCCCTTCCGTGAGATGTTTTAGCCAGTGCAGAGGGACAACGGTGCGTATGAGTAGGAGTTTAGTTCCTAATGCACTGAGGGACACCACCGAGGGTGTTTTAGTCGGTAGAAGCTCCACATCAACTTGTCATCCAACCAGAAGCAAAGTATCTTTTAAGTAGTATTGTTCCGCGATAAAAAAAACGTACCACCGCAGATCTATTTCTGCCGCCGGAACTGTGGTATGCAAATTACTGGGGTAATGAGAATATATTGTCTCAAAGCGACGAACACAATACATCATACTAACTAACGCTAGGTTGCTGAACCGGCATATCTCACTCATCTCATCGAAGAAAAAAGAAAATCTCGACAAATACAAAGCAGTAATCGAATCGGATACCACAAAGTTAGTATACGATATAATTACAGATAATAAAGTTTTTTTTATTAGCAATACAATAGTTTCGATCGTAGACAATTAAAGTTTTTATTTTATTTAACCAAATTTATATTACGATCTATTGTTGTGTGTAAATAAGTATGAGTGATAATTAAATATAAACCGATCGTTTATTATCAAGATCGTTCGTTCCTCCATAATATTTTATGGCAACATAACGAACAGCAACTACAATGGCGCCGGTGACGTGCTGAGGAATAATTCATTATTAGACTGTCGTACGCAGATCTTTGTATTTATAAACACAACGACAAACGGCAACAGACAAAGTTATATCTGTATTAATCCTTTATATTAATCAAAACACGTTTACTGGTGTCTACCACCGCCGCCTATTGCAAGCGAGAAACAGTCATCATCAGCAGACGTCCACTGCTGGACATAGGCCTCCCACAAAGATCTCCACATCAATCGGTCTCGAGTTGCTCGCATCCAATGAGTTTCTGCGACAAACAGCACTGTGAAAATATAACTGTGTTCCGGTTTGAATGGCGCTGTAGCTAGTGTAATTACTGGGATAACGAGACTCAACATCTTATTATCGGACGGTGAGCGCAATGCGGTGCACATACCATCATCACAACATTGGTACTAATCACATTATATATACATATATATATAATTTTTCCTCAGCAATAGATACCTTTTTTACTTTGGTTCTTTTGGCTTCTACGAAGTCAGGGTTATATGAGATTCTTACTCACTAAAATTTCCTTGGTGGTCTAAATCAGTGTGTCCAAGAGGCCCTGGAATCTCATACAGAACGCCCGATAAGGACCCACACCCTCAAGGCCCGCGAAACCCGTAGACCCTTTTAGTCATCTCCTACTACAGGCAAGGCTTATCTTATTCTTATTCATACTATCCCGAGAATATGAAGCTGGATAATAGATGACTTTTTATTTTTCTGTGGGGAAATCCCTCACGGATGCGTTTTCTCATTGCGGAAGCTACCATCAGTGATTCTTAAAAAAAGTATAAATACAATCAATGTGATAGATCATTGGAAATTGATCATGATACACTTTAAAATGGAGTTCCAAAAAAAGGCTTTTAATGACTTTTCATAGTAAAAACAAGTATGAGTTAGGTGACATTCATTGGGCTGCGTGTTCAGACCCTCCAGCATTTCAATTGGAGCGGTTAAATTTTATTGTTGGAGATAAGATAAATCTGGTACGTGCGACAGATCCACGCTGGATCCTTAATAAAACGTTGTCTGGTTTTATGTTCGTATTAAGTAACGAGCTTGTAATTAAATTAAGATCCCCAAGTTAGTGTTTTGTGGCTTGCACACGTGTTTTATGGTCTCCATGATGGGACAGCATCGTCTCCTCACCCTTGGGTTCTAGAGATAAGTAAAATAAATTTAGTTTACTAACTTTGAATATAACCTTTGTTAGTAGAAAAATGAATCATTATCATCAGCTGATAGTCGTCTACAGCTGGATATAGGTCTCCGCCAAAAATCCCCACATCGATGGGTCCAGCGCTGCCCGCATCACCGGGCACTAGGGGCCGCCATTTGTAGGGGATGATATACGGGATTTGAGTACCTACCAAGCTGGCCTGATGCAAGTTAGTGGGAGCCAGAGCCTCATTTGTTGATTAGCAGGGTGCACCATGAGCAGTTAAGGTTGATTAAGTCATATTTTAAACAATTATTATTAACTTATAAACGTCTACAGCTGGACATAAGTTTTTTATTGGATATCATATTATCATTATTATGTTCTGGTTAGAAGGGTGTTGTAGCTAGTTTAATTACTGAGGTAACGAGTCTCAACATCTTAACTATCAGGCGACAAGCGCAACGTGATGCAATACATATGTACTTAACTAGCGCCACTTTGTTATGGGCATATCACTTACAATCAGTTGAAGGTCCCGCTCGTTTCGTCAAATAATTAAAAAAAAAGATGTTTTAAGAAAAAAAATATTTGTGTATAAAAATTCAAAGTACCGTCGTTACGGAAAGCAATCAGTATTCAATCAAATATTCAATAGGGAAAAAGGAACACGCAAACAAACTGACACGTAACTTTACGTAGATATAATATGTTTACGTCACGTGAACATTTCAAAGCAATCAATGTTAAAAAGAAAAGATATACAGTAGTACTCTGTCGTCGGAGATTACGAGTATAAGGTACACACCACCGTTTATTTTTGTCTCCAAGCAGTTACGTGTAAGTACCAACTAACCTCAACTTTAAAGACAGGTTTAGGTGTATTTAAAATCTTATAAGAATTTTTAATTCAATTAAGTGCCGACATATGCGGGGCTCTCACTTGATGATAAGTGATACGCCCGCCCAAAACAACGTAGCGCCAGTTAGGATGACAAATACTGCGCCACATTGCGCTCGTCGCCTTAGATAAAAGATGTTGTCTCGTTACCCCAGCTATTACACCAGCTACAACTCCCTTTAATCCGGAACATAGAAATGTTTGCAAACTGTACTATATTATAATACTCGTACTATGTTTGTGTAATACTATATACTTATTATGAAGTAATATTTTCAATACTATCGATTAAACTTATTTTATCATCGTTTATCAGGAACATTAAAATAAGTATCCAAATTTATTGGTGAATCATCATCATCTGCCGATAAACATCCATTACCGGACATCGTGCCTGATATTTATAGTAAAATAACTTAAAGTAGAAAAAAACTTCATTGATCGACAAGGGATTGTTTGTTTTATATTTATAATTAGTTAATAAACAATATTGGTAATGTGAAGTTGTAATTAAAGCGGAAACTTATATTGAATACTCTTTAGATAGATGGCAGCACTGTTCTACCGCAGTGTTGCATTGTCGCCAGTCAGTCTTTCATTGCCTGTCGACGCGAGCACAACTCGCGGACAGAGTAATAAAGCGATATTTTAGTGTATAGAATACCTGATGCGGTTATTTACTTTATTATCTTTTATTACGATCAGCTTTTATTCTAAAATACTTTTGTATTGTATAGGGTGGCGCAAAAATAACCTTATAAAAAGTACCTTATTACCTGTGTTATAAGGTACTTTTTATAAGGTTATTTTTGCGCACCCTATACAATACAAAGAGTGTGGCTGAGTTTCTTGAGTTCTTCTCAAGAAAACCTACTCTAGCCGGCAGTAAAATAAATGTCTGAAAACGTCGAGCTTACGTGGTGTTATACGAATATCTTAGAAAGTAACTATTAAGAGCCAAATGAGTGACCTTTTCTTCTAGTTGTATAAAAAAATGAATAGTTATTTTATAATTAAACTTAAAAAAAACCAACAACACATCTCAAATTGGTTTTGGAAAACTCTAAAATTATCGCAATCATTCCAGTTGCAGCGACATCATTTAAACGTAAAATTGCCAAACTAGAATTTCTATTTCCGGTGCAAAATAAAATTGGGAATTTTCCTCTCAATTTATCTGATCAACACTTTGGAGTTTATTTTCAGCAGTGACCGTGTACTGCTGATAATGATGACCGATTTAAGAAGTAAATATGAATTTTAATTAAAAACGTTAAATATAGAAATATAAGGATGTGTACAGGTTTTATCCATTTCAATCTTTGCCATATTACTACTCATGATACCTCTCAGGTCCTTAACCATAGCTTTTTTCGGACCCTAAAATAATTTGTAAAATAAATAAATTTGTAAACGGTTTTGTTATTGATTATTCTGAATTGTTCCTTTAAATAAAAATAGGCTGACATAATAAATAAGCAAAGTAATGTAAAATAAATCTTATAATCTGCGTAATAAAGCTCTTTTTCTCTTTGGTCCTATGATACAAAATCGCATGAAAGCCATTTTCGCCTAAAATTACAGAGCGCTGTGGAAAGGAGCTCATGATAACATGATATTATCTGAGTGAGTTGTGACATGGAGAAGAAAATGCCGAAAATGAAAATGTTGGGCTTTAATACGTCGAATACCTACTAATACAACTGAAGGTAGTTGTTGGTTTAAAAACCATCTGGAGAGCTAGCTACATGACAGCATTGCTGTGATCCGTCAGTCTACGTATGAAAACTGGAGTTTCAGACGAATAAGCTTCAATATTTACAGCCTCATTTTGAATTAATCATCAGCCGATAGACGTTCACCGCTGGACATAGGCCTCCCTCAAAGATCTCAACATCAATCGGTCCTGCGCAGCTCGCAAATAGCGGCTACCCGCAACCTTTACCAGATCGTCGATCCACAGCCTGCATGGCCTTTGTTACCACCGGGCACTAGAGGCCGTCATTTCTAGGGGTTCATGTGAAGAGATTTGTCATTTCGCATCACGCTGGCCCAATGAAGCCAAGGAGATCCCTTATACTTACACTCATTCTGAATACACCATACTAAATTTGGAACAACTATAGCTCAATATAGATAAAAAAGAAGAATGGCGGGTGAAATTGTTGCTCCTAAATCATCCACATGAACCTGACGAGAGTGTCCGTAGGCTAAATATTAAACTATACTCTTTAGATCTAATAGTTAATAAAGAAAGTACAGTTGCCTGTTTTATTAAGCAGATTAAATTTGTATTAAGATCTCTTAAAATTCATCATATTACAATTTTAATATTTGAACAGAACTTTATAATGTCTCAAACTCCGAAATATTACAAAGGTAATGGTCGAACCAATTAAAATGATAACCACGACCACTCTATCAAGAGTGATACCGACGAAGAAGAAGAATAAGAATGGCCGACACGTTTTGTAGCAAATAACAGAACTACAGTTATAAAAATTGCTAAACAAATGCAAAATACATTATCATCATCCAAAAAAAAAATATTAGCTAAAGTGATGATGATGAAACTAGCATTCCCAAAATAGATTTTTCTTATGTCAATCTAAATCATTATCGGCACAGAAATTTACACGGGCGTCGTAATGAGAGAGTCACATTTCCTAACGCTCCCAAATAATGTACAAATATAACACCGCCGAGTGAAAATGTATCCTAACAAAGTGGAAAGAACAGTGTCATGGCTACATTATCAAATTGCAAGGTTATGTTAGACATGAACACAGTACATTATTTTATATATTTCAGGCGTTGCTTCACTTCCATTTTGTCTTCATCGTCTCTGACTTTTCATGTGAGAATTTGGCAGTTCTTTCGAGGATGTGATACTATCTTTGTATCATCATAATCATTATTTGTTTCAACTGCTGGCAAGTCTTTTTAGAACAGAAAATAAAGGGAAACCAATGCACTATGTTCGTTAGTGGAGTTAATTATTAAATCTATTCTCAGTAAAATTTGTGGGATACGGTCTATTAAGTGGATCAATAACCTGATGAAAGTTCTGAGAATTGTTGGATGCTGGTGACATTATACCGATCGCGTTAGTAATAGATTGAAACTTATTTTCAGATAGTAAATGGCAATGGGCATGGCATATTACTCGACGGACTGAAAGCCTATGGGGCAGAAAGAACCTCGAGTACCTATCGCGTACCGAAAGGTGTAATGCTGAGAGGTCTTCCTCGAGGTGAACCGAAGATCTGATGTAGGTAGCGGAAAAGTGCTGGATGAGAGCAGTGTATGACCGTTCGGTGTGATGATGATGTATAATGTTGTGATATTTGTGAAACTATAACAGTAGCATAACTTATGAGAGTACCGTTATATCATTAAGATGACATTCACTTGGCCGTAAGCGATATTAGCAACTATGTGCAAGTTAAGATGTTTACACAGAAATGAGCTCACCGCCTTGAGACAAGATATTAATTTATTACTCAAGTTCATTAATATTTATATAAGAAAGTATATAAGATCAAAATGTTCATCTACAAAACAGCGCTGATATCTGCTCTGCTTGAAATACTAGATATAATAGCTATTATAATTATTGAAGTAACAGATAAAAGACTTAAAGCTATTATTACAAGGTGATGTGCAAGAGTTACTACTTCATCATTCATTATCAGCCGATAGACGTCCACTGCTGGACATAGGCCTTTCCCCAAAGATCTCCACATCGATCGTTCCTGCGCTTCTCGCATCCAGCTGCTTCCTTCCTTCACTAGATGACCAGACCACCTGGTGAGGGGCTTGCCAACACTACGTCTACCGGTACGCGGTCGCCATTCGAGGACCTTAGTTCTCCTACGGATCTCCTCATTTCTGATTTGATCACGCAGGAAATATCTTGTTATATTATATTATATAAGATATATTAGATATATTATATTATATAATATTTCAGAATTTTGCCACTATTGAAAATATATAGTTTAGTTCATAAGATAAAACTACAAGAAATTGGTAATTTTGCGAGGGACATTAATTGGCCGTGTCAGAGGAACGCTCCGTTACCAGCGACCGTCTCGTAACTAGTCAGCTGCAGTTAGCAGTCGACACTGTTCAGACAAGTTGCAATACAGAGTAAAACAACCGTCCATTTATTTTATATTCTCATGTACAGTAGTTTCAGATTAATCTCATTGATCAAGTTTGTTACTTTAAACAGATGAATATACGTAGGAGTAAGGGATAGTATCCATAACACTTTAGAAACATTCGTTTTAATATTTCCATTAATGGGATTAGAAGCTTTCCTTCACGTCTTTCTGATGGTAAGTCACTTTTTTCGGAGACATTCTTACCGTTAAGTGAAGAAAATATTAAGGAAACCCACATTGCAAATCTAGGAAAGAACAAGATCTTTCCTAGATTTGCAACATCCGTCAAAACCGCACATAGCAAGCGTGTTGGAATATGTGTAATGATTTTTATTTTTCGACTAACTCACGACATGGGGAGACTTTCACCTGATGGTAAGTGATACACCTTCCCAATGGAGTGCTAGTTATAATGACATATACTGCACAACGTAGCACAACTGTGCTCGTTGCTTTGAGACGTAAGATTTTCAATTACTTGAGTAGTTTTAACTATAGCGCCTTTCAAATCGGAACTTAGTTTGTCAGCTGCAATAGGATCTGCGATGGTACCTGTCTAGACGGTTTTCGGCAACAGAGACCTACAACCAGTACTAGCCTTTGTGCTACAATATTGACCATAATCCACTATAGGTGTCTATTACATTAAAGCTTTGAGACAAGTTAAAACATGAAATTTTTATTTTTTAAGAACTTTGTTACATCATCAGCTGATAGAGGTCCACTGCTGCACATAGGCCTCCTCCAAAGATCACCACGCCGATCGGTTCTGCGTTGCTGGCATCCAGTGGATTCCGTGGTGGATTGGTGGTTTTTGTGGGTGGTTTAAAACTATGTTTGTATCCCCAAAAATATTACAAAATGGCGGACCTAATGTTAAAGGGAATTTTTTTTCAATCTACCATAGAGTTGAGCAGGGAACTAAAAGGTCGATATAAAACAATAAATATGGTGCTTAGAAATATGAATAATCAATCAACAGCCGATAGACGTCCACTGGTGGACACAGGCCTCTCCTTAAGATCCCCACATCGATCGACTTGCCGCGACTCTCACCAGATCATCGGTTTTCCTCGTGGGGAGCCTTCCAACACTACGTCTACCAATACGGGACCTTCAGTCGAGAACCTTACTGCCCCCATCCGCCATCAGTCCTTCGAGCAATGTGCCCTGTCCACTGCCACACAAGTCCAGCAATCTTTTGGGCTATGGTCGGTGACATTAGTTGTTCGCGGATCTCCTCATTTCTGATTCGATCGCACAGAGACATTCCAGGCACAGCTCTCTCCATTACCCTTTAGGTGACATTGCGCCTTTTTATAAGGCTTGTAATAAGAGGTCACGTCTCGGTTCCACAAATATGGTTAATATATAATACCTATAGAACCTTAAGAAGACAAAGAAGATTTATATAATTTCTTCTTATTCTTCTTAAGGTGCCTTATCCGACTAGTGGAGGTAGGCGGTCAGTTCACTATATTCAGCCCTGTGTCTTCCGATGCGGAACAATTGAAAGACACTTGCGATCCTGATCCACTCCCTGATGTTACGCATCCACGATTTCTTCATATAACCAATATTCTTTATACATATACTTCAAGAGGCTAACATATGTTAAAAAAAAGATAAAAGATACATTATAATGACATGCAGCAGCTTTCGCTTAAAGAAAGAAAGCGAGCTGTTCGCACATTAAATGGAAGCTCATTTCAAACTTTTTCCTAACGAGGGTTGAAGGAATTGTTTAGAAAATTAGTACAAGTGGAAAAATTAAAGTTCGCACACACTTAAGTGCTTAGGTGACCTGGAATCTTGACCTGCTTGCGTTAAAGGGTTCGCGTGTCTTGAATTAGTCGCCTTAATGCCACATGCAACGATAAAGGGCCGTAGATGTCGGAATACGATTCCGACAATGTAAAAGAATAATATTATTTTGTTAAAGACCTTGTACATACTACAACGGATATTTCTGTCGCAACGTACTAGTGTATACGTCGCTTTATTCTTATATGAAAGGCACTCTAGCTTATGTGTTTACTACAATTATCTTGTATTCAAAAGAGACGAGCAAAATATATACTGTTAACAGCAGTCTTACTCCTCACTTTTTCTGATAGCAATAGTTTAGCAAAACATAGCAAAAAATTACTGCTTTTTTCTCCTACTTCTCTTTTTACTGTTCTACCTAACCTTCGAAAAGATACTCTGCTTTCTGGGGGGAATCAGTTATGTGGAGATTTTTACCTACTAAAACCTCCTCGGTGGTCATGTTCGGCGTTTAAAGAGGTCGCAGACCTAACCTTACTAACCTAACCTAACCCATCTCCAACATGGATACTTATCATTGGTAGGTTTCTCTTGCTGGAGACTGGTTTCATTTCTGCGATAGATTACTGTATAATTATTACATTGCTCCGATTTGAAGGGTGATGTAACTAGTAAAATTACTGAGGTAACGAGACTTAGCATTTTTCGTGTCAAAACGACAGACACGGTAATTCCTTGTATATCATCCTAACTCGTGTCATGTTATAATGGGACGGCATATGTCTTAGCTTCAAGTGAACACCTCGTTCCCATAAATGCTTCAAATAAAAAAAAAACTTTTTTTTTATTATTTATAAATAATATTTTTTTTATCATTCATCTCTTCGCTAATTGAAAGGTTTATAAGAGACTACCTTTGTAGCATTATGCCATCCTGTCTTTATCTATTTCTATTGGTTTGCTTCGTTACTTTGGTAAGTGTTAATAGTAAAAAAAAATAACAATGTAGTCTTTATTTCTATATTTCAATCATGATGTTAAAAAAAAATTAATGTTTAACTTTTTTGTATGCAAGCAGTGGTTTAATATAAACCCTTGTTTCTATTATAGTATAACGATATTTTTTATATCTAATTATCTGGTATATTATATATATATAACAGCTGTACTGAGCATTCAATGAGTTAATCATCATCAGGTCAATTAATCAGCGGATAGACTTTCACTGCTGAATAAAGCCCCCCTCCAAAGATCTCCATATCAATCGGTCCTGCGCTGCCAGCATCCAACAGCTTCTCGCGTCTTTTGTTTGTAGGGGCTCGTATGAGGGAACTGGGCTATTTCTCACTACCCTGACCCAATGCGGGTAGATGGGAACCACAGCCTCGTTTGTTGATTAGTATGGTGCATCACGAGCAGGTAAGGTTGGCTTGGATCCCGTGAGTTGTTAATAATTGTAACATTCGAGTTAACAAAGACAGTCTCTAAGAAATGAGACCATTAGATTACAATGGAGAAATTACTTTTACAGAAAATTATGAGTTATATTAAGAAACTAAATAACATGAGACATTATCATCATTATCAGCCGATAGACGTCCCATTGCTGGAGATAGGCCTCCCACAAAGATCTCCACATCGATCGGTCCCGCGTTGCTCGCATCCAGTGGATCCCCGCAATTCTCACCAGATCGTCGGTCCACCTTGTGGGAGGTCCCCCAACACTACGTCTACCGGTACGTTTGAGACATCATACAGAATTTAATATCCTGAAATGTCTGAACAAGTATTTTTTCTAATTGTTACCTCTGTAGACGTCTATTAAGCGGAATGAGAAACGTTCATTTCCGGTTACTTCTAGATTCTCCTATGTAAATAGGGTTTAGTTATAATCGTGCTTAAAATATCATGTACTCATCAATGGTAGTTACAAGTCTGAATCAATGACTTCCGGTATTTTATATAGTAGTGTGCAAACATTACTGTGTTCCAGATTGAAGGGTGCTGTAGCGAGTGTAATAACGAGACTCAACATATGTCTCAGACGAGCGCAACGCGGTGCAGTATATACCATCCTAGTTACCGCCACGTTGTTATAGGCAATCGTATCACTTACCACCATGTCCCGCTCGTCGCGTCATCGTATAAAAAAAATGTACTTCCGGATTTCAATGTGAAATATCAACATTTCTATTTTTCAATACAACAGATTGCCAATAGGTCAATTGATTTCGGACAATTGTATCCGTACAATGTATTCCCCTATTTTTATTCATATCACATACTATATAAATATAAAATAAAAAAAACTTTTTTTTTCATCTATTACTGAATAAGATATGTATATGAAAACTCCATAGACTATAACAAAACATTCTAGTAATATATTACTGGTGATATTATTACTGACAACATATTTATGTATACTAAAGTATAAATACTTAGTATTGATTCGTACTAGCCAGTCTTTGTTGTCGGAGACCGTCTAGGTAGGTACCACCGCAGCTCCTATCGCAGCTGACAGATAGCAGTGTGCAGATATTACTGTGTTCCAGTTTATAGGGATATGTGCCTAGTGAAGTTACTAATGTAACCCGACTTAACATCTTGTGTCAAGACGACGAACACTATGTGATGCTGCGTATATCATCGTAAATAGCGCCACGTTGTTATTAGGTGGTCTCGGTCGTGTCTGTGCTTTCTCAAATAAAAAGAAGGTGCAGTTTGTTGGATGTGATAATTTAACTGAAGCTGTAGTACTTGTGATGTCGGTCTCCTCGTGTTATACTTCACCGGAAGCTCAAGATCATTTTCTTTTTAACAAGGTACCGAAATATATATACACTGGTGGTAAGTATCTGCTGTCGGAGACCGTCTAGGTAGGTACTACAGCAGCTCTTATTGCAGTCGACAAACAGTACTGTGAAAATGTAACGAGACTTAACATCTTATATCTCAGCCGACGAGCCACGTTTTGAGCGGGCGTATCACTTACCATCAGGTGAACGTCCCGCTCGTCGCGTCGCTTCAATGTATAAAAAAAATTAAGTTTACTAAAACATGTAAAACTTTTTTAAAGGCCTCATTCAAAAGAAGCGTTCATATAACCGGATCTATCGTTACCAAAAACTGAACTACCATCCTCTTACATGTTATAAAAAAAAATAGGATACGTTGGGCAGTTAACCTGCTAACTGATAATATAAAAAAAATCGCAAATGTACATTCGGCCAATAGCCAGTAAGATATAAAACGGAACTGGAATTACTCGGCCGCTAGTAACGAAGTACGACGACCATATATTTTTATACAGCAGTAAACCCTGGAACAAGCTTAATGAAGTTTGCGGTTAGTTTAAACGTCGCCGGAGACGGACGGTCGGTTAAAATAAACAGTTAAACTGTCTGTAATGTTGCAGGCAGCAGTTAAAATGGCTCTCTTGAGGGAGACGACACCAGGGAACAGCACAGAACAACCAAAAGGACGATATTTTCTAATCTTATACGGAGACAGAGGTTTTTTCCTCAACAGAGATCTCGTTACTTCTCTAAATGGTGAACATGACCACCGTCGGGATCTAAGTTGGTCTCTCCACAAAACCTTGACTTCCGCTAATTAAGCTGATTATCTTTTAGAAGATTTCCCACTCGATATCGAAGTAGCTATTCTCTATTATAACAGATACGTCTCAATTTAAACGCTGTTTCATTTTATTTTTATTCTATTGATGTCCACTGCTGGACATAATTCCATTGTCATATATTAAACATCCCAACGGGGTGTAAAGGGTCGCGCACAACAACTCACGGGACTCAAAAAATCCTCACATCATCGTGGTGGACCATGCTAATCAACAATCGATGCTCTGGCTTCCATCAACCCGTATTAGGCTAGCGTGGTGGGAAATGGCCCAACTCCCCTAGAAACGTAGAAATCTTTATGTGCATGTCCAGCAGTGGACGTGTATAGGCTGATGGAGAAAAAATCCCAATGTATGATTTGATTGTGGTAAGATTATATATCTGAACATACTGAGAGAGAAGGATGTGCGATAGAAAGAGAAGACAAATGGTGATTGCTCGCGAGATATATATTTTTTTAAATATGACATTTGGAAGTTTTTGTTTCTCCCTCTATGTAATCCTCAGATCCCACGTAATGGATTAAGGGATAAACTAGACGGTAGAAACCCTCTATGTAACTTTCCTTCAGTGGGTAGAGTAATTTTCAAAGATTTTTCTTCACAAACATAAAGATATAAATGAAGATAACAGAGAGTAATGTGTTGTGTTTAAAACAATTAATCATGAGAAGTTGTTTTTAGAAAAAATATTTTTTTTTTGTATTTTAAGGACACTAGGTTAATAAAGTATAAGTATAGTAACTTAGTAGTAAGATTAATAGCAAGTTATTCACTTATCCAGACATAACAGATAGAGAGGATAATATGGTAAACATAATCTATATAGTTTAATACTTTTCAAAATATATGATAAAATGATCCGACGAGAGGAGCGGGACGTTCACCTGATAGTAAGTGATACACCCGTCCATAACGTGACTCATCGCCTGATATATAAGATGTTAAATCTCGTTACTTCAGTAATTTCACTAGCTACTACTCCTTCGATCCGGAACAGTAACGTTTGCACACTACTGTTTGTCGACTGCAATAGGAGCTGATGTAGTACCTATCTAGAAGGTCTCCAGCAGCAGAGACTTACCACCAGTGTATATATGATATGTCTAGACTTGTGTTGAAAAAGAATTTAGTACTTACGTATATATATATTTAGGTGCCTTGTTAAAAAGAAAATGATCTTGAGCTTCCGGTGAAGTATAACATGAGGAGACCGATATCACAAGTACTACAGCTTCAGTTAAATCGTCACATCCAACAAACTGCACCTTCTTTTTATTTGAGAAAGCACAGACACGAGCGAGACCACCTGATGACAACGTGGCGCTAGTTAGGATGATATACACAGCATCACATTGTGTTCGTCGCCTTGACACAAGATGTTAAGTCGGGTTACATTAGTAACTTCACTAGGCACATATCCTTATAAACTGGAACACAGTAATATCTGCACACTGCTATCTGTCAGCTGCGATAGGAGCTGCGGTGGTACCTACCTAGACGGTCTCCGGCAACAGAGACTGGCTAGTACGAATCAGTACTCGTACTAAGTATTTATACTTTAATATATATAATGATGTCTCCGAGAGTATTAAACGTAAACACTGAAAACTTGGTAGAGATATTGCTTCTGCCATTTAGAGGGCAGCTAAGAATGGGTCATATAAAATTCTTTCCCCAAAGCGAATGAGGGGGGTTGTTACTGCCAGCAAAGCGGGAGGGAACAGCTAGTATATTTATATAGGTGCGTTTTTAATGGAAAATGGAATTTCTTTTCCGGTACAGTTAAACGTTTTTTATGAGTTAACATTCAAATGTCCGATTCGGCCTTAAGTTACGGTTATAATTTATTTGACCCCCAGCATTAGGGCCCCGCCGGCGGCGCTCGTTTATTTCTTATCGCGTTTAATCAAGCCCACCCCCGCGTCGCACGTGGGGGAGCCTTGTTACTTCCAGAAGATACATCTGATGGCTGTCTCCAGACTTGTTGCGCGGCTCATTCGTTTATCCACACGCTGAAATTATATTATCCACTTGCTGAAATGATGCTATCCAATTGCTGATACCCCGCAGACTCTGGACAACGCGGTGACGAACCAGTCGGTATGGTTTATATTAATTGATACTGGATATTTTGGGGTTTTTTGGTTTGGGGTTTTAAGTATGTCGTATCATCTCAACCCTGTGGTGTCGGACTATTAAGAATAGGACTAGTGTTCCATGCTTGTCGTACAAGGCGAGTGAAAGGGTCTTCGGGTTCGTGGGCTTTGAGAGTGGTGGCCCTCAGAGCTCAAAAAGCGAACCTTAGGAGGACGGCAAATACATGGTGGTCTTGTATTTGCCGTATCACAGCCTGCGTGCTAAGAGGGCTTTGCCTTTCTGTGGGTTGTTATAGCCAGAATGCAGGTGGACAACGGTGCGTTCAGTACATCCCGGAGCCTCTCCTAATGCACTGAGGGAGACGACCGAGCGGGTTTTAGAGGATAGAAGCCTTTTAAGAAAATTTCCTCCGCGATAAAAAAAGGTACCATCGTCTGCCCTGTAATGTCAGGCTATTAAGAATAGGACTAAGGTAAGTCCTGTCTAACACAAAAGGCGAATAAAAAGATCTTCGCGTTCGCATACTTTGAAGATGGTGGACATCATTGCCCACTAAGCGAGCCCAAGGTTAACGACAAATGCGAGGTGAGCTGTTTGTTGTTGTATAGCAAGGGTACTAAAGAGGGTTACGACCCTCTTTGGGACGTAGTGATTTATAATACAAAGAAGCACCGTAGGAGATCCGGGAACCCCTTGCATCTCTCTGAGGATAATCACTGACGGGGTTTTAGTGGGTAAGAGACCAGCGGAAGTCCACCTGATGGTAATTGATACACCCGCCTATAAAAATGTAGCGCTAGTTAGGATCATATACACTGTACCACGTTGCGCTCATCCCTTTGTGACAAAAGATGTAGTCTTGTTATCCAAGTAATTTCACTAACTACAACTCACTTCAATCCGGAACACAGTTATGTCAGCACTCGGCTGCTATAGGCGCCACGGTGGTAACGTCTTAAATGATACATTAACATATGTTTTGTACATTGTTTTTGATGAAGTATTAAATTGTGATTTGCTTGTTTTATTCATCATCATCATCACCAGCCGATAGACATTCACTGCTGGACATAACCCTCCCTCAAAAATCTCCACATCGATCGGTCCTGCGATAGCCTGGTTCTTGTTTTATTACTATAATATACGTTCATATCAAGATATATTAATATTAAAAGAAAAGATACAACTGTGCTTTTAATTATAAAGTGAGTGGGTTTTCCGCCGTCGGACGACCATGAATTACCACCTTCTGTTATAATATCTAGTATAAATACGCTTATCTAGTACTTATGCCGTATCCATAGTATAACAGCTTTACTAAAGCAAGCTAAGCAGTCATTGATATATTAATTTTGGAAATAAAAGGAATATACATAAAAAATAATGCTGTAGATATAATACCTATATATGTACAGGATAAATATATAGATTTTTTTTTTAAAAGACAAACATTCTAAGTCCTCATCAGCAGCCATAGACAAACTCGATGCCTAATGTGGAATTTACTAGATACTAAAACTTAGTAAATAATACCCATACTTTATTATTCATAAAATATATGAATGAGGTTATTAGAATAATCTAACGATTTTTTTTTGTATATATACATTTCTATATAACAAATAGTAATATATATAACGGATTAATTTTAAAAGGTTAATTCTAAATATTTCTTATTAATTATACATTGCTTTGTCAAAAAATTATATTAAAATATATACTTTAATTTCTTTTAATATATATTGATATTAAATTAAATTAAAACAACATAAAAAATATTGAAAATTATGTATCATAAGAATTTTTTTTATTCTATATCCTATATAACTAGATATTTTTTTTATATATGTGTTCTAGATACGTCTAACGTTCGCTTTTATAACATTTACTATACGTTTGTTTTAGGCATTAGATATATATATATATATATATAAAAATGTTTTTACCTTTTAACTGTGTCCTTAGGCAGTTACAAGCTTTCAACAGATGTAGTTTTGAAAATCACATAATCGTTCACTTTTTTTTTATTTTTCATTCATTAGTTTATTATAAATGATAAATATAACACTAAGAAACAAAATAGCAGATAACGTGACTACAATAATGGCATTCAGTCCGTTATAATTGTCTTAAATATAATTTACACAGCGAAGACTTTGTATTACGTTCTAACGTTTATATTATTAATATAGATAGCACTTTTAAGCTGGTATTGTATATATTAAAATAGGTAATTTAATAACAATTAAATAACGATTATCGTAAGATAAAATGCAATGAAACTGTAAGAAATATAAGCGTCCGCACACAAGGAGCTCGCGCACCTGACTGAGCTCTGGGTCTACCAAGCCCGCTGTATAGTTTCCGGCGGTTGGGGCAGCACAGTCTCATATTTTAATATGATTTTCTTTATCTCAACAGCATCATATGTTAAAACATATACACAAACTTTAAGACTATTACATGATATTAATTTCAAATTGCATCGCAATATGAAAACTGGTGATAAGTCTAGGTTGATACCGCATTGCATATTTCTATAATTATTAGTGAGCAAATTTTATCATACAAAATGTCATATAAAAAAATGTATTAATTCATAAATTTGTATCAGCTGTTCAATAGCTATTATATATAAGTTTGTAATATTCATAAATATATAAGAAATATCAAAAAAACTCATACATAAGATTAATAGATATCAATCCTTTATTCAGATGTAATTTAACTATACAAATAATTATTTTTTTTTTTAATTATACAAAGGGATGAAACGAGTAAGGTGTTCACCTGATGGTAAGTGATACACCTGGCCATATAAACACGCGTTAGTTAGGATGTTATACACTGCATCAAATTGCGCTTTGAGACATTTATCGATGAGAAATATAGTAGTATTAACCTGAAGAAAGAGACAGCGATAGTTTAGATAATTTTCATAGATTGGATCCTCATTGAGGTTCCAGTGGTGGAAAACATTTTAAGGGAACCGATATGATTGATCATAGCTTTTAAGTACATGCTTCATCCAGTTCTCACTTAGTCAGCTTAATGGAAGACCTTGACTTATTATTTATAGAAAGCTTCTAAATGATGTTCATGAAACAGTGAAATCTTCCTACTCTAGTGTTTAGACACAATGTTTTTTTTTAATTCAACAAGGCGACGAGACGATCAGGAGGTTCACCTGATGGTATGTGATACGCCTGCCCATGGCGTTAGGATGGTATACACTGCACCACATTGCGCTTATAGCTTTAGACGAGATGTTAAATCTCACAGCTTCCATCAATCCGAAATACAGTAATGTTTGCTTACTACTGTCTCTCGGTAACTACTTGATCTCCGGCAACAGAGACATATCACCAGTGGAATTTGTTTTTTGCTTCCCTTATTACGGTTTCATTTTTGTTAACAAAATGGCGGCAAAGGGTGATTAGTTGATAAACGTTAATATTATAAATACAATTCCCGAGCTCCATTGTTTAACTCGAAGATTAGAAGCTGAATAAACTTTTTTAATTAAAACTCAAAATTTTGAATGAGGGAGACGTCGTGTTTCTTTTCCTGATCCTTCCGCTGGTGCCAGCGGCGTGGATGGAAGCCGAACTTCGCTTCCTTAATACTAATAATTAATTAAGTTGATAAGTATTTAATTTATAAACAACAATAAATTTTGTTTGTGTTATCTGTTTACGCAAGTTGTACTTCTTTGATATGATAAAAAAAAAAAAACAGATTTACTGGTGATTGGTCTCTGTTGCTGGAGACCACCTAGGTACCACCGCAGCTGCTATTTCTGCCGCTCAACAGTAGTGTGCAAACATTACTGTGTTTCAATTTGAAGAGCGTTGTAGCTAGTGAAATTACTGGAGTAACGAGACTACATCTTATGTCTTAAGGCGACGAGTACAATGTGGTGTGGTATATATCATCCTAAGTAACACCACGTTGTTATGGGCGGATGTATCACTTACCATCAGGTGAACTCGCGTCTCGTCGCCCCGTAGAAAAAATCTTTTAATTGAGACTAGTTATATTAGTAGAGAATTCACTCAATGGTAAGTGACAATTAGGCTGTTGATGGTGAAGCGTTCTAATCCAGAATACTCCGCCTTTCATATGTTGACAGCAGAAACACAGCAATGTTGTAACAGCAGCAGATTGAATTGATAAGACTTTAAGTCTTCTTACTCTAGTAATTTCACTAGCTACTACTACCTTGGATCCAGAACAGAGTAATGTTTGCACACTACTATTTGTAGGCTGCGATAGGAGCTGCGGTGGTACCTAACTAGACGGTCTCCGGCCACAGAGACTGGCTAGTACAAATCAGTACTAAGTATTTATACTGTAGTATACATAAACATGATGTTAGTAAGAATATACTCGTAGGAGATATTCAGATTCACTGCCTCACCACCAGATCTCCGAAACTCTTAGACATAAACACTCAAAATTTTGTAGAGATATTACTTGTCATATAGAGGTCAGCTTAGAATGGATTTACAAAACTCCTTCCCCAAATAAATTTGCAGGGTTGTCACTACCAGCAAAGCGGGCGGGGAACAGCTAGTATTTTTATTTAAGTACTGCAGTGAATATTATTGATGGTAGGCAGTGAAAGATTATAAATATGCGCGGCCATTTTGTTTTCTTTAAATTTTGGCTCAAGGCCGCGTGAAATATGGGCCAAGTGTTTCAGCAGCTCCTCCGAATACATTGGGTTTCTATCAATCAACTTAATCCATTTTCTATTTGCAATGGACTGGACCGGCGTTCCGGTCAGGGTCATATCCGGATAATGCAATGTAAGAAAACGACAGCGTATTATTTATACATACCAAACTCGAAACTCAAGTTTTTGTGATGTGATTAAGCGACGAGACGAGCGGTTCACGTTCACGTTCACCTGATGGTAAGTGATACGACCCATAACAATGTGGCGCTAGTTAAGATGGTATACAATGCGCTCGTAGCCTGACACATAAAATGTTGACTATCGTTACCCCAGTAACTACACAAGTTACAGCGCCCTTCAATCCGGAACACAGTAGTTTGAACACTACTGTTGGGCGGCAGAATCAGACGCTGCGGTGGTACCCACTTAGACGATCTCCGGCAACGGAGACCTACCACCAGTATATCTTCTTCGATGGAGTCATGTCACTATCTTCGATGGCTCGAAACAGTTCGGATGATGATAAGACTTTAACTCAAACGAAACGTTTACCCAATTTGATGCTGGTTAGGATGATATACACTAGACGAAGGGGTGTAAGGGGTCCCGGACTATAACTCACGGGATCCAAGCCTATATCACCTGCCCGTGGTGCACTCTGCTAATCAACAAACGAGGCTCTGGCTTCCACGAACCCGCATTGAGCTAGCGTGGTGGGAAATGCTCCAAACACCCCCCATATAAACCTCTACAAACGCCTCCCCCAAAGATACTTTCTTTATTCAATTAAGCGACGAGACGGACGAAACCTTTACCTGATGGTAAATGATACGCCCATCTATAACAAAGTGGCGCTAGACAGGATGTGATATACACTGCACCATATAACGTTCTTCTCCTGAGACATAAAATATTTAGCCATATTACCCCAGTAATTACACTAGCTACAACGCCCTTCAATCCGGAACACGGCGATATTCATACACGATTGTTTGACGGCAGAAATAGGCGCGCTGGTACCCATCCAGGTCTCCGGCAACAGAGATCTACCACCAGTAAAATGTTACATTTTATGTATGAAGCGATCAGCACAATGTGTTGCTGTGTATATCATCTTAACTAGCGCCACGTTGAGGGCAGGCCACTTTCCATCAGGTTACTCACTCCCAACTCTTCGTGAAATAAAAAAAAACATATGATTCTAACGCTCGGTTAATTATAATCTTTAACACAAATAAATGTTAATTTACATTAACTGTATATTGACAGTAGGTTTACGGGGTTATTATGAATCTCGCTACCGAGTAACGATGGAAAATTTTACTGTTATGGTGTATGACCCTGGTGTACTCGTTTGACTGATACAGGTCATTGGATACTGAGCTAGAGGATGCATAAAAAACATTTGTCAATTACTTTGTATGGTGTTATTACTAAGAGGCCGCCGGTGGTGATGAGCCAGGAATACTCCAGTACCGATCAGGTTCCGGCTTTGTCGTGGCGATGAGCTTTAGTAGCCGTGGTTTGTTCACCCACGGTGAAACTACGTGGAACCTATCCAGACCGTCCGAGTTAGCAGCTTCAGGTGAGCTCCATGAGCTCATTTCGGATGTCTGCCAGTGGGCTGCGGTGGTAGGCTTGCAATTCCCTTCGCAGCTGTGGTGGAGTCTTGAAGGGGGAGGAGTGTCGTTATTGCTGTTCGCCGCTCTTCCTACTCTCCGCGACTAAGCGGTGCAGCATCACTGATGATACCTATCTTCCGCGGCTGCATAACATTTGGCGCCGGCGACCTAGGCCTGACCCGCCGTAGAGAACCGAAAGAGTTTTCTGTCTTGGCTTCTATGGCCTCTAGGTGACCGATTCAAGAAAATTCGTTGCCTAGGTGACGACAAATGGCCAAGAGGAAGACGTAGTATGTGTTCCAGCGCGACCTTACATTGTCGTTCGTGACATTGGCATCCGTTGTGGAGGGAAGTAGTTGGGTTGTCGTAGTCTGTAGCAGTTTGGGAGCCTTCAGGATAAGGACCCTTATCGCTCCACAAGCGAACCCACCTGTGACATATATTTCGTGGTTTCGTACTTGCCGTAACTCCGCAATGATGCTAAGAGGGTTTGTTCCTTTCATGGGACCTGCTAAGCCAAAGTGTAAAGGGGTACTGATGCATTTGATGCACCGAAGGAGACCACTCAGACAGTTTTAGTGGGGAAAAAAAACTGATAACCCTGATTTACTCCAAAAGCAGGATATCTATATATTTCTTCACCAACAACCAAAAAAGCTACTAGATTAGTGCACTTTAAAATCATAGATCACATCTCCATTTAACACCAGCTATGATCTAGCTTCTATCTCTAAGATGTTCTAGTAAAAATATAGATTAGGATTAATTCATTCAATAGGCGATTATTGTGCGATTATCGCCGTCAGAAATAAAACGTAATAAAGTCGCGGATTATATGAATCCAGTCGCGACCGGGCTCAAGGCCATAGGGTACGTGTCCCACGTCCGGCCCCACTGTTGACCCATAAACAAGCGAAATCCACGAGCGGTCAGTACTCGGACAGTAAATTAACTTAGCAGTTTAATAACTGCTTTATTACTATTTGTTTAGTTAGGAAACAGATTTCATTATGATCTAGATTAAGCCTTTGAACGTTTCACTGACAATCTATATAAATTAAAATTCATTTTAATTGTTGTCAATTCAAAGGAAACCTAGTATTTCTCAAAAATTCCTATACTTACTAGTAAAAGGACCAAAATTTAGCCATAGGAAATTTCACGAGCTTTTGAATGCTTCATGTATTAATAATAAAAGGGGTGTAAGGGGTTCCGCCCAACATCATACGGGGCCCAAGTCAACCTCACCTGCACGGTGCACCCTGCTGAATAACAGACGAGCCTCTGACCACCCACCCTCACTGGGCCACCGTGGTGAGTTACAGCCCAATCCCCCTTAATGAACTCCAACAGATGTGGAAATCTTTGGTGGAGGCCTATGTCTAACAGTGGACCTCTGTAATGATAATAAATTAAATTTTACTTAATAAAACATTTCTATTGATGATAAATTGGTTCAGTTGTTTTAGACGCTATAAATAATAACAAACATCCCACTTAATATTTCCCCACAGCTGGGACTGAGAATCTTCTATAATAATGTCGTATCCCTAAGAAAACTACTGCTATTGGAACATATCGATTTTCCATGATGTAGACGTTTGCCGGAAGCTCAAGCTTAATGGGGATCGAACCCTTACCCGCACCACTCCCGAACATATACCTTTCACGAAGGTCTAACAAACTGCCATCATGACTTCCACCAGCTTTTATGGATTAGCCTGAATAAACAGGCAGATCAATATTATTGCATTAATTGCCTTATTTAATAACGTAAGCATGTATATATGTTGTATAGACAGGAAGCGGAAGTTTTCGTATTACATTAATTTTTTTTAATTCAACTAAGCGACGATATGAGCTGGACGTTCACCTGATGGTAAGTCATACGCCTGCCTATAACATCATTCGTTGCATTGAACTACATTGCGCTCGTCACCTTCATACACAAGTTGTTAAGTCTCGTTAGCCCAGTAATCTCACTAGCTATAACACCCTTCATTATGGAAGACAGTAATATTTGCACACAGCTGTTTCACGGCAGAATTAGGAGTTGAGGTGGTACCTACCCAGACGGTAACCGTCTCCGACAACAGAGATTACTGTTCCTGTTTCTAGGGCGCCGTAGCTAGTGAAATTACTGTGGTAACGAGATCTAACAACATATGTCAAGGCGACGAGGGTAATGTGGCGGTTCTAACTAGCGCCACGTCATGCGTTGGTGTATCACTCAAATGACCTTATTCATCAGTTGTTCATCTTATACAGACGGTTGATTTCTTATACTAAAGGTTCAATATAGGATTTTGAACTGATATTTTTTTTTGACGATTTGATATTTTTTTTTTATTAACACCGTATGACCCAAAGATGGGGCAAAGGGCGTCCACAGTGACTCTTCTTCGCGTTCAGTCTTGGGCTTCCCACGTAATCTCATTCCACGTCTTCCCGATCTTCTTCGCCTTGTCTGCTACTGTGCGGCGCATCCTCCGCCTCCCTTTCTTTGCAGATTTCAATCAAGCTCCTGCTTGGGAACATGGTTGGGGGATCTCTTCGCAGAGTATGGTCAATCGACTTCCATTTCCAACGCTTGAATGTTAAATCGATTGGAGATTCGTGGAAGAGTTCAGGAAGATTTTCATTGGAGATTCCCTCGGGCCAGTGAATACCCAGAATTCGGCGAAGACAGCGATCTACAAAGACCAAGATCATCTCGCACCAGCTCCAGGTCTTTATCGATCCGGTAATAGGTTGCGATAAAAAGTAATGGATAGATAGATAGGATTTAGATAGGGGACCGCTTTCGATGGCTGGGTCGTTATCATATCCTCACAACCAACGCATTGTCATACTTTATACATTTGAGGTTAGTTTTATGTGAAAAGTTTTATTTGCTTCTACCCACAAACAGACCGAGACTCCACACGTAATGTTCATATACAAAACGCTCGCGTTACCAGTAATTGCGCTAGTTACAGCGCCATTAAAACAATAATACAGTAATTCTTTATAACAGAATTAAGCATAGTCGTACCTATCCAAAACAAGCAAATTTATCCTTCATTTACTAATTCTAGCTATAGCTTAATTCTTCTAGAGGTAGGTCTCTTACTGAAGACCGTCTAGATACCACCACAGATCCTTTTCCTTTCTTTTCGTTCAGCAAAGCGATGAGATGTTGTTATACTTCTACCCATAGCAACATGGCGCTAGTTATATACTCCACTGTATTGTGCTCGTCGCTTGCAGCGTAAGGTGAGCGTCGTTACCGCAGTAATTTCACTAGCTACAGCAGACTTCAAACCGGAACACACTACACACTACTGTTTGGCGGCAGAAATAGACGTTGCGGTGATACTTAACTAGATGGTCTCTTGTAGAGACCTACCACCAGTAAAACAAATAGTCTGCCGATTAACAGTAGTAATACATTACCGTTTCCGATTTGAAGGGCGTTGTAGCTGGTGAAATAAGTGCTGTAATGAAATTTAATATCTTATTTCTGAACACGATTATCACATTATTGTGCAGTGTATATCATTCTAACTAAAGCCACGTTATGGGCAGGTATTACATTTACCATCAAGCGGACATCTCGCTCTTAACGTCGCTTCCCCCATACTATCATCATCAGCCGATAGACGTCCACAGTTGGACATAGGCCTCTCTCAAAGATCTCCACATCAATCGGTCCCACGTTGCTCCCATCCAATGGGCTTCCCGCGATTCTCACCAGGTCGTCGGTCCACCTTGTGGGAGACCTCCCAACACTACGTCCCCCATATAAATAGTTTTAATTGTCTCCTCAGCAGCTTATCTTATCTTTTGACATGAAGACACCTGGCTCAGCTCAGGGCCATGTGTGATTAAGTTCAAGTAAATATGGTTTATTGAACCCTTAAGTCCATTACCCCTCATATTGTAAATCTGCCGCCAACAGCATCGTCGTCTTCCGGCTGTCAACAACCGCAAGGCTGAGTATAAGAACGTTCACGCTTCACATATAACAAATTTAGGTATTTCACCGGAAATATTCTACAGGCGAAAAACTTGGTGAGCAACAAACTTCCGGCTCGATCGATCCACTGACCTCGAAAGTTACCCAACTTGAAGTTTCTGTGAAAAGTGACAGCGGAACGAAACTGTGGACATTATTCTTCGCATCTACTCCCCGGGGTTATTACGTATCTCGCTAACGATTTTACATAGCGATAATCGCACTATAATTGCAGTTAAATGTAAATGGAATAGATTATCTTTATCGTATATACCTAGTCCTGCCATAAGTTCAGTTACAAATGAATATTTTTTTTATGAAGTAATGTAATATTATTAAAATGTATACCAACATATTTATTATTCTCATCAAAAAATTAAAAAAAATATTTTATTCGAAACGACCACCTTTGGCTTTTACACAGGCCTTTAATCTGTTTGGCCACGGATCTATGGATTTACGCGCTGCTTCCAAGGGTAATTTCCACCACCGCCACCGTTTGCCCCAAAGATTTTTTAAGAGACTCACTGTCGCCGAGTCGTTAAGAGCAGCAGCAGGCCATGTCCTCTAAAACTGACCACAATTTGAAGTCTAAGGGGTTGTGGTCTGGGCTAGATGAGGGCTAGTCTTTAGCTCTTGTAAAGTCAGAAAATTTGGTTTCAAGCCGGGCTTGGGTAGTTCGTGCCTTGTGACCAGGTGCAGAGTCCTGCTAGAAAGTTCACGGTATATTTTTAAAAAGTGTATTGTTCAAAGGTTTCACGTCATGATCCAAGACTGTATCTTGATACACTTTTGCTGAAGTTTTCACTCCTTTTTCACAAAAATGAAGTTTTGTGACTCCTTGATAAGACACGCCGTACCAAACCATCACTGACGCAGGATGATGACTACGTTGTACCTTTCCGACCACCACCACTTGAGCAGCTTCTTTAGAACTGTGAGCGTACACTTTATCATTTTGCTTATTGTAGTGTTCGTTTTGATCGGTCCACTCTCTTTAATTGTAAAGATTGATTTAGGTCATGTCCTGTATATCGACGATAAGCACTGAGCTTCAGGTCTTGTTTTATAATACGCGACAGAATCCTAGCGGGAGTCTTCATTTCTCGGGATAAGATGCTTCCTAATAAGGTTTCAATGAATTCTAGCTTTAACAGCATTAACAGCCTTTGTAGTTCTAACAGCACGCGGCCGCCCCGATCTTTTCTGGTCTCCAACAGAGGAAGTGTTGTTGTATCTGCTGATAGTACGATATACGAACATACGGCTGATACCAAGGTTTTGAAGTGTCTGGAATATGACCAGAGCGGCTCTATACCCACTTTGTGCAAGGCGATCACTGCAAGTCTTTAACACCCCTTTGCATATTGTGATTTGATAATGAACACGAAAAAATATGTGAAATGATGCAAAATCGAAAGAGTTTTTAAAATAATATACATGTTCCAAATTTAAAATAATTCAAAAGTTTAAAAAAAATTAATTTTTTATGTAACAGTATTTATGGCCACACTAGTTATATATATTTATTTATATTTAACGAGGCGACGAGATGAACGGGACATTCACCTAATGCTAAGTGATACTCCTGTTCATAACAATGTGGCGCTAGTTAGGATGGTACACACAGCATCACATTGCGCTCGTCGCTATAAAACACAAAATGTTAAGTCACTTTACGCCAGTAACTGCACTAGTTGCACCACCTTTCAAACCGGAACACAGTTTTGTTTGCACACTGCTATTTGGTGAGAGAAATAGGCGCTGCGGTGGTGCTAGACAGCCTCCGGCAACAGAGACCTACCACCAGTAGCTTACAGCATCTCTTCTGGCTTCCAGACTTGTTTTTTTTTATGCGTCGAAGCGACAAGACAAGCAAGATGTTCACCTGATAGTAAGTGATACACGTTCCCCTATGTGACGCTAGTTAGGATGTTATACATTACACCACCTACAGTACATTGCTTTGCGACGTAAGGGGTTAAATCAAGTTACCTCAGTTACATTAGCTACAGCTCCCTTTAAACAGGAACAACAGACCAATACTTGTTTGGCCGAGGATGCGATCTAGGCATTAAATCCTATCTGTCTACCTTTAAAAAAAATTATAGGTCATTGTTTACTAGGTACATAATAACTCCGCCGGTTCTCTTCGTCCGCACCTAAAAAATATTTCCTTTCAATTCTCAAGGGTTTTTGTGTTATGAAAAGAAAAATCTTTTTATCTTGCTGATGAATGTGACTGAAAAAGGAAGCTGTAGACATTCACCTCTGTACCAGTTAACGTGTTAGTCTTAGCCACTTTACGTAAGATGTCAAAAAGTCATGTTTAATTTTCACCCTCGATATTTATTTATTCACTTTCAAGTTCATCTGTCGTCTCTATAAAATATCGCTTCTTTATAAGAATTAATGATGTGTCTTATAAAAGTTGTTCATCCCTCTGTCCGTGTTGTAAAGATTTTTTTTTTATTAAATTAAGTGGCGTGACGAATGGAACGTTCAGTTGGTGGTAAGTAATACGCCTGCCCATAATTATGTGACGCCAATTAAAATGGTATACACTGAACCACGTTCGTTAACTGGGGCGTAAGATTTCGAGTCTCATTACCTCAGTAATTACACTAGGTACGGTACGGTACGGTGCCCTTCAATCCGGAACAGTAATATTTGAATATTCAACCGTTGTCACTTTATGGTGGGGCCATAAGAATGCTTCCGTACCCTTCGCGACCCTGCCAGCGCCGTCTTTGGTTGAAAACACCCCACCCTTACGGCGCGCCGGAACATACAGCGCACTCTCTTCTCAATCTCTTACCGACACTGAGACAACGGATCTCCCCGAATACTGACGTATTCTCTCTCTGGGTGATCTTAGAGGCCATAGGAGTCAAGAGAGAAAACTCTCTCAGCACTCTGCGGCGTATCTTGTCTTAGGCCCAGCCACTAACCATTATGTAGCTGCGGAGGATAGAGAGAGCGACGAAACGCATTACCGGCACTCCCTTCCTCTCGCGGCTTCGCAGCAACCGCATCAGCGGCACCGATTAGTGGCGGACTTCACCACGACTGCGAAGAACGATGTATGTTTTTCCCGAACCCACCGACACACATCCGAGGTGAGCTGATTGAGCTCAATGGAGCGACCACCTCGCGCCGGCTTTACACTTCGGGCCGGCTTTACACTTTGTGCCAGTTGGGTAGGTTTCCCTCAGATTTACCAAGAGTGACCAAGCCACAGCTACTAAGCCCTACCACCATAGCAAATGGGGGCCACGGTGGTACTGACTATATGAAGAGTATACTTATTTAAAGAGTTTAAGTTCACATTACTTAATTAAAAACGAAATACAGCTTCCGGTAGTAAAATTGGCGGTACACATATGTCATATATATGAAGGTCTCTGAAATCTGACTACCGGTATAGGATCCCTTATTAAGTACAATGAGTACCCGAACCTTTTCCACGAACCTCAATTTAGGACTTCCATCGAACCAAATTTAAGTCATGACATAAAAATTATATAAATATTACCTTTTATTAAAAAAAAAATGATATTGAGTATGAGAGCACTCTACAAGTGTTGGTCTCCAGGCTTTTGAGCGGAAAGACCAAAATTTATATATACAATAGCGAGATCTGGACACTAACTGGAAATCGAGAAGCTGAACATTATGGGAGAAGCCAAAGCCCACAGACTTCGCTAGATAGGCCACTTGCTAAGTATGGGAGACGACCGTAGCGTCAAAGAAACGTTCCTTGCAACCCCGATCTGTCAAACCGGAACACGTTAATGTACACAATGCTGCTTGGCAGTAGAATCTTTTGTCTACAATTGTAACAGTATCTTAAGTTTAAGTTCTAGCTTTTAGAGATTATTGTTTTTTTTTTATTTAAGCTTAAGTTATTTTAGTGACAATTTTCACCACGCTGGTCGCCAACATTCACTAGTTGGAGAGGCACTTTAAGAAGAAGAAGTGACAATTTTGATGATACGAGATTTTTCTTTTAATTAATATTGTGTGGACAGCTTTATAATATATTTATACTCTTCGTCTCTCTATGACGTGATATGTTAATATGACGTCATAGTAAAACAAGTGATTACACCTTCCGGTGTGCTTAAAAGACCGAAAACCTTTTCTCTTACATCTCGCCTACAAAGTTGAATCGATGCTTAAAAGCCACAGCTGCTACACTAGCCTTATAAATTATTCAAAACTATTTCTGAATAAAATTTGAGTGAGTGAAAGGAATGATGAAATAGAATTAAAACAGTAGCTATAACGTGCACTGATGAACGTGTGAACGATTAAAGGAATGAAATAATGAACGAGTTAACGAACGAACGATTGAAAGAGAATTGAAAGCATGGACGAATCATGGAATGATAAATGAACGAATGAACAAATAAAGGAATAAAAATCATCAGAATCATTAAATTATAAAAATAAATTAATGATTCTAAAAAAAACATTAAATAATAAGAGCGTTTAAATCGTACAAATAAATTTATTCAAATTTATAAAGTTGAAAATATAATTTAGCGAAACTTAACGATTGAAATAGACGTGTCTCTAAAATATAAAACGATACAAAAATATTTAAAAACATTTTAAACAAACTTTATTCTATGTCTAAAATACGAAAATATGTAAAGAAGTTAAATTTGAAAAAGATTCATTATAATAAGTGAAAAAGTTAAAAACCAATAGTTGGGTGTTCGCGAAACGCCTTAAGGACGTAATACGAAATTGTTCGTGTATCGACCGGCTGTACGGGCGGCGGCGACTCATACTCGCCCTCCTATGTACACACGGGCTCCGGACTCCGGACATGTACTGCGCACGTGTCGAATGTAAAAATTTGCTTCGTGCAAATTGATTAAAATATTGATTGCAAGTTAGATATTTATGACAAGTTTAACATATAACATCAAGTTGGTGAAGAAGGTGAGATACCAGCCGGGTGTAGTTGGTGCTTATTTAAGTAAATATTTGATTATACTCCGGTTCGGGATAAGTATTAGATTGGAGTGCTTCATGTATGGTGATTGCTGGTGGGAGTACGATCTCTCAAGGCTGCGATATAATCGCTTTGCCATCCTATGGGGTGAGCTATGAGCTCCCGAATGCACTCCGCGGATTGCGATCCGCACTGACTACGTAGTTGGTAGTGATATCAATTCCAACATTTTACAATGGGTCTGCAAGTGCACCTGGCTGGTGAAGGTGGTGGCTCGTACAAGAACAAAGACTTGGGTCAGAGTACCCTTTATATCTATTATGTGTCCTGGTATGTGCGCTGACCATACACTGTATATCTGGTTACGGTTGTATCTTGTGAGATGCCTACTCACATTGCCGTGCGCAATTTGACCACAGTTTGTGCTTACACACTAACAATGGGCCGAGTGCTGTTCTACTGGTTCGCCAGTAAACCTTGCTGTGGACTGCGATCCGTGGCCAGTTAAACTCGCCCTGTTACGGGGTGCGCAGTATTTTGTTGGCGCTTACCGCATATGGCGGGGTCTGTTTACTGGAGCCGTATGCCATCCCTATATTTTTTTTAACTGTGGGGACGCGAACTTAAACACTTGTGTAGGGTCTTAAGAATTAATTAATATTGTAAACCCGTAACAAGATGTGTTCACCCTTTACAAGCGTGAAGGGATTATAAATAAGAAAATAAACCACACGAACAACATCAGACTATCTTAACAAATATTCAGCCTTCTATATAAACCTAAAAGAACCGAATATTGCTATAAACACAGCTTAGAATAGGGTCCTGATCGAGACGATCACAAATGATTATAATTAATTAATGTCCAAAACATAAACATTAATAACACTAAAAAGAGTTGTGTGCGTCGTCCGGGTCACGGAAAATAAGATTATATGAGATCCTAAATATTGTTTAAGGGTTTATTTATAATTCAATTTATTTAAAGGGGGGTAGAGTGTTACAAAATGAACGAATGAACGAAAAAACGATTAAACGATTGAAGAATTAACGAATAAATGCTTGAATGAATGATAGAATGAATGATTGAAAGAGTAACGAGTGAATGATTGAAGACTACCGAATAAACGAATGAACGCCTGGACGAGTGAACGAATGAACGAACTATCTAGTTATGCATCTTCATATTAGAAGGTTGACCGTGGATATGATCCTAGGATCTGATGCCGGTCTAATCCAACATGTTACTCAACCACGACGTCTTCCATTTGCCAGCCGGGCTTTTGCCTTGTACCTTGCCCATTATTATTAACTGTAAGAGACTGCTGCAGAGACCTCTTTTGTTATCGAGGGGAGGACTTCTAAAGAGATACCCTCCTTCTGGTTAAGGTTATGTGGGATTTTTACCCACTAAAAAGGCCTCGGTGGTCATCCCCAGTTCTTTGCCCCGAACGCACCGCTGCCGCCCTATACCTAACCAAGGAAGGCTGTAGCCCTCCTCTGTACCCTCGCTTTGGTACACCAGGAACTAGAACACCTCGTACTTATCGTTCATCTCAGGCCCCTAACCATCACATCCCATGACACCATTAACACTTTTAGTCCTTCGATTCTTTCTACGACAGGCAGAGCTTACCTTAACCCGAGATTACAAGGCAATGCTGTAGAGAACTATCACCGGTTATTGTGGATGACCTATATCCAGCTGTAGGTGTCTGATGATGATGATGATTATTTATATGTTAAATTATTAATAATATCCCGAGGAAAGGTTTGACGAGAATTTTAACAGAGCGCTGTCAAAATGTCCTCAGTTTAACGACGTATTTTATGCAAGCAATTTTCCGACCGCTGGAATTTAATTATAATCAAACATTTTCACATCAATTGACACTAGGTTATATTGCTTCACGCAATTTTCCGTGTTCTCGATTGGTGTTTACGTAAACAAGTTACTCGTTAAGTTAATCAGTTCATCATTATCACTTTATTGTAAACGTCGATTGTTGAATACGACTTCCTCGAAGCTATTCACTATTCTCCTAGATATAAAGCTTCCTATTCTTATTTCTCTTTTATTATACGATACTACGAGACAAGCGGGACGTTCACTTGATGGTAAGTGATACTCTTGCCCATTACAACATGGCTCTAGTAAGGATTATCTTCACTGCACTACATTGTGCTCTTCACCTTGAGACATAAAAAACTGACGCTTTTTACCCCAGTTAATTACCCTAGCAACAACGCCCTTCAAACCGGAACACCGTAATATTTGCATACTTGTTTGTCGACTGCAATAGGCGCTGCGATGGTACCTACCTAGACAGCTTCCGACACCAGAGACCTAAAAGAACATATATATACTTCTTTTCATTAACCAATTAAACTATAATATTAACTGCAAAGTTAATATTAACCGATGATAGTTAACTTTTTAATCGTTGGCCTTAATCTATGATTAATGACCAGAAACGCAAAAAGTTTAACAAGTTCAAAGCTTTTTTCCCCATTTTAACTATTAATGTTAATTCAAGTTGAACCGACTTTGAGATATATATTCTTTTTAACTACGAAGCAAAGAGGGAAGCAAGACTGTCACTTAATGATAAGTGTTACCGCTTCTCAACAACATTGCACTGATTAGGATGATATACACTGCACCATATTGTGTTATTTATAACTTAAAATATGTCAAAATCTGATCACACTGAAGTAAGTTACATCAACATAAATACAGATTTAATCATTTTCCTTTGAAACACTTTCCGCCTTCGATTCTTTGAAAAGAACGGAAAAAAATATCTGCAAAACTTAGTATTGCAGGAAACGAACTTTCGATCTCGATATGAGAAAAGTTCGAAGGAGTTTTTTTTTTATATAATAAAAAAAAACAGTAAAATGTACTTTTCATATTAGCTTCTTTAAACGGCGAAGCGGCTGTTAAATAAAACTCAGAATATTAAGTATTATAAAAAAAAAAACATTTATAGTTCATACAACCATGTTCAAGGTCTGACTTGAACTGGGGACCGCAGTTAAGTAACTAGTAAGTATCCTGAACCTGCGATAGTAAACACTGGTCTCATGCTTACCACTGCACGACAATAGTGGCAAAAAGAACTCTCTTTTTCTTGGAAAACTTAAAGAATTAAGTAGTGTTTTTTTTATTCAACTAAGCGAGACATGAGCGGAACCTTCACCTGATGGTAAGTGATACTCCCGCCCATAATATGGACCCAGGATTATCCATACTGCATTACATTACCCTCATCGCCTGAGACGAGATATTGAGACTCATTATCGCAGTAATTACACTAGCTACAGCGCCCTTCAAATCCGAACATGATGATTATTGCACAGTACTCTTTATCAGCTGCAATAGGAGCTGGTGGTACTTAATAGACGGTCTCCGATAACAAATAGCTACCATCAGTATCTAACAAAGCACAACAATGTTGGAAGAGAAGGCAACGCTCCTCTTATAGGAACTGCTTGAACAAATTAAACATAAAGACATGGAATGTTTTCAGGAGATCACATGATCATCATCATTATCAACATCAGCCAATAGACGTCCACTGTTGGACATAGGCTTACCCCAAAGATTTTTACATTGGTCGCTCCCGCACTGCTCCCATCCAGCGGGATAACAACCACCGATATCGCCGGGTACTAGGGACCGACATTTGTAGGGGTTCATATGGAGGGATTAGGACCATTTCCCACCACAGTAGCCCAATGAGGGTTGTTGAGAATTAGGGCCTTGTTTGTTGATTAGCAAGGAACAACACGAGCAGGCGAAGTTGGCTTGGGTCCCGAGAATTATTGTGCAGGATCCCTTGCGTATTTACTTACCCTTACCCTTAATATTTTGTTGATTTACCTATTAGGAAAATACCTGTACCAGGTCATCACCATTCATACACACATATACGGTAAGAATTAAATAATTTATACTAACGTATCTAAAAAGTACCTATTATGGGTAGAAGGAAAAAGTCATGACTGAGGAATATCAGGGAATAGACTGGCATATATGGGCGTACGAATTGTCCCGCCGAATCAGAGACAGAAAGGACTGTACCACACTGATCGGCCAACCTCCACTAGTTGGAGAGGCACTTTAAGAAGAAGAAAAGTATCTTATTGAAGTTATATACTTTTATATATGTGTGTGTCCCTTGGGTGTGTGTGTGTATAAATTTCATCTGCATGTGTGTGTGTCTGAGAGCGTACAATTTAGATTATATATCATAGTTCCTTTACTAAACATAAATAAGGGAAGGGAAGGGTGCTAAGAAATGAGACGATCCGCAGAACTAAGGTCACCGACAAGGCCTAAAAGATTGATGGACTTAAGTGGCAGTGGGCAGGTCACATTAGTCGAAGGACCGACGGTCGATGGGCCAGTAAGGTCCTCGAGTGGCGCCCGCGTACCGGCAGACGGAACGTTGGGAGACCTCCCACAAGTTGGACCGGCGATCTGATGAGAATCGCGGAAACCCACTGAATGCGAACAACGCGGGAGCGATCGACGTGGAGATCTTTGGAGGAGGCCTATGTTCAGCAGCGGACGTCTATCGGCTAATGATGATGAGGATATTAAGAAATAATTCTCCATGTTGTGCTTAACTATAAAGTTACACAGAGCCGTTTGCAGAGAGGTAGCAGTTCCGTTTCGTAAGAGATCACGGCACCTATCACATTGAGAGCAACCAGTGAAAGGGTCTTAGTGGGGAGATATACCATGTTATCCCATAGTGGCCGAAGACCAGTCATTGTCCTCTTCAGGGTCGATGTGAGGATCCCCAACGTCACTGTCCACAATCCCAAACCTAACACATTGCCATGATGACAGTCACCAAGATGTTGATAAATCGTCGTTAAGTGATATCATACAAACATATAGAAGATTATTTATTAAATATCTTATTGGTGGTGTCTCTGATTAAGTACTACCGCAGCACCTATGTAACAGTAATGTGTTAATATTAGTGTTCCGGTTTGAAGTGGGCTGTAGCTAGTGTAATTACTGCGATAACGAGACTCAATACCTTATGTCTCAAGCGATGAGCACAATGTAGTGCTGCATCTATAGATGGTATATCATCCTAAGTAGTGACGTTGTTCACTTCACTTACCATCAGATGAACGTCCAACTCCACTCGTCGTTTAATTGAAAAAAAAAATATGAAATTCAGTTTAATTTAAGATTGCTTCCTTCTTGAAATATTCCTGATATAAAACGAAATCCAGATCCATTTGTTTGATATATAGCGCGGAGGAAATGTGCTGCGGAAACACGCTGCTGCTTCCAGTCAACGTTTCGCTGCTTGAAATATGTACAATTGCTGCGTATTGCGCTGAAGTAATAAACGAAGTCCCAGGTAAAGTGCCGTGCTGGCAATTTTATTACGCAAAAATACGTGGAGGGAGTGTGTGGGGGCGGAGTGGGTACAAGGGTAGTGGGTAAAACATACTCGCTTCTTTGAATTGAGAAATATGGATATTGTTTACTTTTATAGCGTTTGGTAGTTTATTAGAAAGTTAATACTGATTTGTACTGGTGGTGGTAATACCGCAGCTTCTATTTCTGCCGACATACAGTAGTGTGCAAACATTACTGTGCTCCAGTTTGAATGGCGGTGTAGTGGAATTACTTGGGAAAAAGAGACTTAATATATGTCTCAAGGCGTTGATCATAATGTGGTGCTGTATATGTGCTATCACGTCGTTATGGACAATGGTATCATTTGCCATCAGGTGAACGTCTCACTAATATTATTGTGTTAAATTAGGTAAATAAATAAATAAATAAATGGCTGCTTAATATTCCCCTCGGGGTGGAAATAATAGAAACAAACTTATTACGAATGCAATTCTCATGTTGACTACAGCGAGCAATCTACTCATCTGAATACTGTGCATGATAAATACAACAATTTCGCAGAAATTTATGTAAACTAAGTTTAACTTGTTTATGCTTATACATATATGTATACCTTTATATATATATAAATGCTAGCTGTTTCCCACCAGCTTTGCTAGCCGTAATTTAGAATTACACCGCAAATGACTTTCTACAGCATCCGCATAAATAATCAAATAAAAATGTTTATAAAAGTTAATTAGAAATAAAATGATGAAAGATCTATTAAATTCACAAAATAAATAACCTATAATCATCTACAGATCATTCCGCGTCGAATGGTCATGTTGCCGTGTCGATATGTTCACTAGTTTTCACGTGGTTGGCAAACAAAGACAACCCATTTTCAATATATATGTATAGATATCATGTCCGTGAAAAAAGTTCGTGCGTAGGACATTTTTTAATTACTATACATAATACACAGTGTAACGTTTTAAACAATGATATATTTTTAATCAAGATATAAGTCTTATCAGTTCATAGTAAATCACACCATAAATATACCACCAAACACTTGACACTTCCTTCGTAAGATGTAAAGACGGTTTGCTGTTGGAATTGGCTGCCTATCATCTTACACTGTTTATTTGTTTTGACTACATGATAAATAATAAATTGCTGGTGGTATCCTTTGACAGGGATCGTCAGATACATACCACGTCAGCACTTATCGCAGTACTGTACAAATATTACTGTGTTCCGGTTTAAATGGCGCTGTAGCTAGTGAAATCACTGGAGTAAGACCTACCTTACGTCTCAACGCGAGGAGCGCAATGCAGTTCAGTCTATATCATCTTAACTAGCACCACGTTGTTATTGGCAGGCGTATCATTTACCATCAAACGACTCGTCTTAGTAGAATGTAAAAAAAAAAAATTTCTTCACCTGTTAGCAAACTGTCCAAAAATGTCTCTCTTTCGAACTATGGTAAAAGAGAAGTGCTGATATTTATTAGCTGCTGACAATTACCTTCGGACAGCTTGTGGAGTATGGAGTGGAGTTTACTGGTGGTAGGTCTCTGTTGCTGGAGACCGTTTAAATGTGCAAATATTACTATGTTCGAAGGCTTGAAGGACGTTGTAGCTAGTATAAAGGAAAGCCTAGTGTACTGACACATACACATTACAATAATGACTGAGATGATGTTATGGTTATAAATATATCATAGATAAATATTAATATTATAATAACTGGTTCCGTAGCTTAGATGCTAAAGGCTTGCAACATGGTCCTTGATTCGATCCTGAGGTCACATTTATTAGTGCTCACAGTACATTTCTAAATCTGATACCATTATAGCATTGCTGAGTATTAACTGTTGATATAGGAGCTGGATTATTCTTGACTATCTTCTCCATTTAAAGCTTCATTGTCACGTAATACCGTGTGATAATGAGTGTTAGTTTATTATAGATAAACAAAAATGATATTTGAATTGCAAACAACAATTACAAACTGCATTAAGTGCAGGGCGTCCCAGGCGTATTCTCGGTATGCATTCGATTAGTCATTTATGAAGTCTAGACTATTTTACTGCTGCAGCGAGCACCTCTTGTGGAGAATATAAATTACGGATTTACACTCATGTTGGTATTAACGAATTTTATTTTAGAGAAATTTGATTTAGAATTCGTTATATATCAATTTTACATCCAATCCATTCTACAACAGCATAGCAATCAAATAGAGATACTCTTAAGCAACTATGCTTTGTGGAACACGTTACAAGAGGACCTATGTCCAGCTGTGGACATTCATCGGTTGAAATAATGATGAAGAGTCTTAGATAATATAATTTATTAACAAACCGTCGTTTCTATCTACCTATGGACTAATCTAATATATATACGAAGCGTTTCGCAGCGGCCTTGATGCGAACAGCAAAGGATTGGAACAGTCTGCCGGCGACAGTGTTTACGTCCAGGTAAGACGTGGGAATCATCAAAAGAAGTGAATACGCTACTTCTAGAATAGTGCGCGTTATCACTAAAGACTACATTGTCGGGTATCATCAGGTGGGTTCGTAGTCAAGCGCTAGTCTGTACAATATAAAAAATATGTATAATAACATGTGATTTATACTTAAGCATACAAGCTTTTCCCGTTCCGCTTTGCTGGTCGTAAGGATTTTGTAAAATCCATTCTTGGCTGATCTCTAAACAGCAGAAACAATATCTTTACCAAAATTTGAGTGTATACGTATAATACTTTCGAGGATCTCGTGAGGAATCAATGATTCTTGAAATATATCCTACATGTTGATATGTAACATACTAAAGACCACTTCTGTTGCCGGAGACCGTCTAAGGAAGTACTACTGCATAAACAAACTCTTTTGTCGTTCCCACTGTTGGGACTGTCCAAACATATAGACAAATAGGATTGTTCACAAGATGATAAATATTCCGTTTGTTAAAAAAAGCTTATCTCTGGTTAAAATGATATAAACAGTACCATAATGTACTAATTTTGAGGTATAAGGTATTTAATCTCGTTACCATAGTAATTTCTTTATACAAGGTGGCGCAAAAATAACCTTCCGATGTTTTTTGGCTGTAATTTAAAAAAAAAATTAAAAACTTTGATTCTTCTTGTGGATTATTTTTATTTGGTCTTTTAATTTTTTTACATCAAGTCGAGAATATGATGTCATGTAAATGGCCACCGCCACAGTTGATTGGCATTCATGGGGCCAATCGCAAAATTTGTAGCATTTTCTGATAGGAGGCACATTTGCGCCACCCTGTATATAGCGCCTATTAAGCTGAAACGTAGTAATATTTGCACACTTCTGTTTGACGGCAGTAATATCTGCACTACATACCTTGACAGTATCGAGCGACAGGAACCTGCCACCAGTTCTTATGGGCAAGGGTATACCATCAAGTCAGTCTTTATTCATCTCATCGTTTGGTAGAATAAAAAGAATTTATTTACTTCCTATCCGGTTAAAGCCATTCTCGTTTCTTCTTTTATACAATAAAACAAAACTGCCTTGAAGTATGCTGTAGCCAGAGAAATTCTTACTACACACCTTCATCATCTTAAAGTGTCAGTTCATTACTGGAGATTGGCCATCTTATACTACTTAGCAGTTGTAAAGGAAATAAAGTTATGTATGAAGTATTAAATGGACCGAGTTCTCTTTGTAGCGTTTTAATTAGATAACAGCTACTGTAAAAGTAAAGTAAGTATAAGTTATTACCGTTCCCTGTAACAAACAAGATAGTTAATTTAACTTTGGTTCACAGTAAATCAAATCCGACGTCGGGAGGATGCCGATATTGATGGCAGTAAATCAGACGGATCCTTTGAATTATTCAATAGCTTTGAAGTTTCGCAGTAAAAATAATATTTGCATATCGGGATCTTTATCGCTATACAGTTTATTTGATATATCGATGTTGTTACATTTAATTATTATAATATATAGTATAAGGGTTGCAAAACGGCTCCACCCAACATCTCACGGAGCCCAAACAACAGACGAGGCTCTGACTATCCACCAACCCGTACGGAACTAGCGTGGTGGAACTAAAGCCCAATTATCCTTCAGTGACGATCCTTGAGTAGGCCTATGCCTGTGATTGTTGTCCGGCTGATAAGAATATGTAGTAAACATCCCTTATAAAGTGGCTTTTTCCGAAGAGGGAGTTGGGACTCATAAATCACGCTTACCAGGTTTCTGTTGGTTGTACTTCTTAATGCATATAGGTTTTGTCACGACATTTTCTATCGGTGAAGGAAAATACATATAAATGAAAACATATATTATATATATATATATATCATCATCATCATCAGTCGATAGATGTCCACTGATGGACATAGACCTTTCCCTAGGATCTAAAGTCAGCAAAGCCTCTGGTACCGCGAGACACTACACGACGTCGTTTGTGACGGTTCTCATAGAGGCACATGAGCCCTTTCCCACCACGCTGGCTTAATGCTGGTTGGTGGAAGCCAGAGCCACGATTGTTAATTACAAGGTTGCACGAGCAAGTGAGGTTAGCTTGAGTGCCGTGAGATGTTGAACAAACGAGGCTCTTGCTCCCACCAAGCCGTAATGGGCCAGCGTGGTGAGAAATGAACCAAATCCCTTTATATGAATCTCTATCCGATCGATGTGGGAATCTTTAGGGGAAACCTTTGTCCAGCTGTGGACGTCTATCGGCTGATGATGATGATTATACTGCACTACATTTAAGATGTTAGATCGGATAGTGGTACAGATTCTTCTAATACCTTTGCCTATCTGCCTCTTTCATATTTTTAATATGCATTCATAACACTATTACTGTTCCGACTGTCAACATATGAGAGCTGGAGTATTATGGACGATTTATTTCTTACAAACACATATAATTAATGCTTAATTATAAAATAATATAGTGAATACAAAAAAATACTTTAAAAAAGGATGTCGTTTTCGATAAGTTACGTTAAGTAGTGTCTCCACACTTAAGTTAAAATAAAATACGCTCACACGTCGGACATGCATTATGCTTAGCCGCTTACAAACTGTACAAGCTTTCTACTTATAGAAAGCTTACAATCTTTTAAAAGGCTGCTTTTAGGGAAACTATCCGTCTTTTTTTTATTTTACATATGAATAGCGCTGTAGCTAGTGAAATTACTAAACTAACTGCTAACTAAAAGTAGACTAACGTGCACTATATCATCCTAACTAACGCCAAAGTATAGACTTTGTTTTAACTTTACTCTTAACTCATTACGTTGGATAAAAAGAAATTCACTAAGTAAGATCTGAGTTGATGGTATGTCTCCGCCGTGATGATGGTAAGTCTGTTATCGGAGACCGTTCACCATCGCAATCTTTGTTTCTGCCGTCAAAGAGTAGGGTGCAAACGTAACCGTGTTCCGGTTTGAATCATCTTATGTATATCATTCACCATGAGGTGATTGTTTATATTACTTAAACTTTTTTTATATATTATTCGACGTATAGACTAGACGGAATGGGTGTTCACTTGATGGTAAGTGATACGCCCGTTTATTACAACGTGCGCTAGTTAGAATGTTATACACAACACCACATTGCGCTTGTCGCCTTGAGACAAGACGTTAAGGCTCGTTACCCCAGTAATTTCACTAGATACAGCGCCCTTCAAACTGGAACAAAATAATAAGCGCTGCGGTAGTACCTACGTAAATGGTTTCCGGTAACAGTGATTTACCACCAGTAAATAATTATTATTCACCGATCTTTAAAATCTAACAACCCTCCACGTAAGAGTTTTGCAAATCTGGATATAACTGATTATCATTAAGTATAAGATCCGGGGAATAAAGTCAGTGCGGAAGTAATTTCCATCGGAACTCGTTCAAAATATTCTTTGTTTTCTTTGCTGTGTCTGGTCTTCCAATATTCTGTGGCACCAACAGAGCTAGTGAAGATTTCCGAGCCAATTCTTCACAAGTCTCTCCGTCTGTCGCATTGGTCCGGATAATAAATTCGAACGATATTCTGCGTCAATTGCCCTGCGCCCTTTCTTCAGATAATCCGTAAAAATCATCCCTCAGCTATACCAAAAATCTTTAATTAATTCCCAGAGCTTTGAAAACAGCGCTCGGATAATTTCAATGATTTATATAAATCACCTACGTATCAGGTTTACATATATAACGAGGTTTGGGAGGGAAGGTGGTAGGAGGCAGATTAAGGCAACTCATATCTTCGCACATCAGTCTTTGTGAACACACGGATTTACATGATTAATTACGTCTGTATTAAGGGATGTAGGTATCGAAATTTCGTAATACACTGAACTAATTTTTATATAAAATGGAGATTTGATATCACGTTCCCATTTTATGGTATTGGAGAATAATCTTCGAATGATATGCATGAAGGTGAAGAAGAAGAAAAAAACGAATGTGAGTTCACACACGGTATTAGTCTGTCGGCTGATAACGATGATGATGATTCTGGTTAATTTGTAAGAGAATGAGGTGGATAGATCATGATAGTGGCAGAGAGAAAGAGAGAGAAATTGATCGATAGTGTTTTTATCGATCGAAATAAGAAAAGAACCAAAGAGAGAGATATAAATTAAATCACTTGAAGAAACCGTTTAATAAAGATAAAAATTGTTTGAATTAATATGAAAAAAAATCTATTTATTTCACCATCTGGTAAAGTATTGGGCACACTGCGAACCATAACACAAGAAGATGAAGAATCCCCTCCAACGGGTTCTCGCCTTGTCGTGGCGGAGGGGCTTAGTAACCGTGATGCGGAACACGGTGAAGCTAAGTGGAACCCACCCGGCCGGCCTGCGGCGAAGGGCTGGCCGAAGCGGCCGCTCCAGGTTCGAGCACCGGTTGGGATAACTGGAGCTCACCGGAGCGGCCGGGGGCCGTAGGGGCGGCTGCAGAGGCGGTTTCATACCGCCCCTCGCAGCCGAGGTGGGGTCGCGGAGGGAATACCCTCTGCGGCCAACCGGTGTCGCACCGGCGATGCGGCGGCGGTGGGGCCGCGGGGGAAGAGGAGTGCCGGTATTGAGATGCGCCGTTCGGGACAGGTAGCGGCGGGCCTAACATCTCTCCGCCGCGGGGAGCCGGGAGAGGTTTTCTCCAGTGGCTCCCATGGCCTCTGGGCGACAGGTTCGGGGGAACCGGTCGCCCGCACACGCATGAGGTCGAGGAGGGGGCGCGTTGCATGTTCCGGCGCGCCTTGGAAAGGGAGGGTTCAACCCTCCCTCCCGAGGTGGGGCTGCGCAAGCGGCCAGCGCCGGCAGGGTCGCGGTTGAGTGCATGCGTTCCCGTGACCTTGCCATCATTGCGATGAGGCGGAACATCGTGGGGGTTTTAGTCGGTGCAAGTCCGACATAACTCGTCCTCGCCCTCGCGAGGGTGAGGACGAGTATGCGTAGGCATTTCCCCCACGTAAAAAAAAAAAACAAAGATGAAGAATAGAAGAAACTCTACCATAACATCTCACATCGAAGGTTTGCTGGTAGAGAATGGCAACAGGCATTAAGCCCGCCTTTTTTATACCTAGTTGTAAGGTTTTACAATAAAGATATATAATATATTTATTTGTTTTTCTATTATTTATTCAAATACAGACAACTTAAATCCACTAACAGATTGTTAGTAATACCACACACAATTTAGATCTATGTTAGGACTGAAGATATAAATAATAGAATGTGTAAAAAGATTTAAAGAAATAACATAAAATAAGGTTATATAGAAACGCATTTCTTCTCATTCTCTTACAGTTAAAGTCTATGTAATACATTTATAGTTGCCTCTTTTCCGTTACACGTTTTCGTTTCATAAAATCCAATTCACACCGTACCATAAAAGATTTCACTTCAAAAACCTTACCATTTATCTTTATACTATTGTTATTCATCAAACAAACACGGAAATTTCATTTTCATAATAATTTCAGCCCATTGTTGCCCACAGCTGGACATAAGCCTCTCCAATCAATTTCCCATGCACGTGATGATCGTTTAATTACAGATAGTTTTTTTAAATCACAAATATGCAAGGAGGTCTTGATTATTTGATTAAACTTTTAATTTGTAATAAACAGCCTATAAGCTTTGAATGAAAAATATATATATATATATATAGGGTGGCGCAAAAGTAATCCTCCTATCAGAAAATATACAAGGTATACAAGGTGGCGCAAAAATAACCTTCCGATGTTTTTTGGCTGTAATTTAAAAAAAAATATGAAAAACTTTGATTCTTCTTGTGGATTATTTTTATTTGGTCTTTTAATTTTTTGACATCAAGGCAAAATTTATAGTATTTTCTGATAGGAGGATTACTTTTGCGCCACCCTATATGTATTAATTGTGTATCACAATATGGGGGGTGTAAAGTTCCCGTACTACAATTCACAGGATTCAAGTCAACCTCACCTGCTCGTGGTGCTCCCTGCTAATCAACAAACGGGCCTCTGACCAGCATTGTGCAAGCGTGGAGGGAAATGGCCCAAATCCCTCCACATTAATCCCAACTCGAGTGATGTGGAAATCCTTGGTTGCGGCCTATGTCCAGCTGTGGACGTCTAACGGCTGATGATGATGTATAATAATATTATATTTAACACAAACATACTTCAGTATGAACCTTACTTTAAATATACATTTCTATTTGCTTATGAAAATATATGAAACAGAATTATAATTGAAAATACGCAAATGTGTCGCTCTCGAAATATATTTTTCTTATTCAGGGTAACGCAAGGACTTATCCGAGGTTTATTATTCATAATAATACTTACGTTTTTCATTAACTCCGTGGAGATTCCTGAAGGAAATTCCTCCCTTGTTCCTCTTAAAACTTAATTAAGTGAAGTTAACATTGTAATAATTCCGTACTGGAAATTTTCAGCGAAGAACGAGATGAAAGGCAACTATGATAAAAAAAACATTACATTTAATAAAAAAAACCGTCAGTTTCTCTAAAAAAAACTCTACAAACGAGGCCAGGTAAAAATGAACAGAAATTGTTGTTTTTTTTGTGTAGAATATTTTTGTTTTACTTACCTTTAATGTCATTCTCTAAATACTGAATATTAGGTCCTTACATATGAAATTAGCGTTTTGTTGTACGGACCCCTTTGATCTGAAATATCTACTCTCTGGTTAACAATTCCAAATTCAAATTTATAAATTCATTTAGCTGCTACATTTGAATTTCGAAAACAGTCATTCATTGATTTTTTCGTCATTATTTTTTCTTTGACGTCGCTTATTATCCACCAATGGAAAACATGAAATATCGGTATATTTATGAGTACAAGTTCTACTGTGGCACCAGTACCAGTGCTGCAGAAACAGCTCGAAGGATTAATGATGTGTACGGCGCTGGTGTCGCAATAGAAAGCACGGTACGTTTTTGGTTTCAACGTTTTCCTACTGGAAATTTCGACTTTCAGAACCAACCCCGTGGACGACCGGAGACCAAAGTGGAAAATGAAGAATGAAAGGCTATTGTGGAAGCGGATCCATCACAAAGCACTTCAGAGATAGCTGCAGGTTTCGGGGTAAGTGACAAAACTGTATTAATCCACTTGAAGCAAATCGGGAAAGTACAAAAACTTGAACGATGGGTACCTCATGAGTTGAGTGATTCGAACTTGCGAACACGCGTCGACTGCTGCTGCTGTGTTACTTTGCTCAAACGACACAATAATGGAGGGATTTTAAATCGAATTTTTACTTGTGATAAAAAGTGGATACTGTGCGATAATGGGAACCGCTTGTCGCAATGGCAGAACCCTGGATACCCAGCCAAATACTGCCCTAAACGAAAAAGTGAATGTTTGGTGGACTAGCGCCGGGGTCGTTCACTACAGCTTTCTAAAATCTGGCCAAACGATTACGGCAGATATCGATTGTCAGCAACTGCAGACCATGAAGGAAGAACCAGCTGCTAAAGAACCGAGTTTGGTCAATCGCTCTAGACCACTGCTGCTTCACTATAACGCAACACCACCACCATACACTGCACAACAAACAACCACTAAGTTAGATGAGCTACAATTGGAATGTCTGCGACATCCACCGTACTCCCCGGACCTTGCCCCAACAGATTACCATTTTTTCCGGAATTTGGACAATTTCTTACAAGGAAAAAAATTCAATTCAGATGTGGCAGTTCAAACCGGCTTCAAAGAGTTTATTGATTCTCGCCACCGTGGTTTTTTTAGTAAAGGGATTAATGAACTACCTATGAGATGGCAAAAGTGCATAGATAACAACGGTGCATACTTTGATTAATTAAATATATTGTACAAAAAAAATTTACTTTATATTCTTCCCGTACAAAACGCCAATTTCATATGTAAGGACCTAATACATTTACCATCGGCTAGTATGTACGAGTAGTAAATCTATTTCTCAAATAGAATATAACGAACTGTTGATCTTACTCCGCTTTTCTTTAAAAGTATTAATCTACTTTGTATGTAAATTATAGGGCAATGCCAAATTTAATTTCCTCTCGTACATCTGTCGCGAAACTCTGAAGGAGAGAGATTATTTACTGTAAATAATTTATTTAATAACATCACACAGATCCTTCATATTTTAATAGCAGTAGATAGAAGAGTTTAATAGAAGTCTATATCTATTTGTCTACTTTAGACCACTACAGTAATTATGTTTACCGCGACACAGTAGCTTGTAGACGTAACTGTCTTTCTATTTAAAGGTTGATATGGTTTTTTTGTAGAAATTACGAAGAGAATTTTACATATAAAATAATTCATTGGTTATGGGGTACAGGTAAACTAAAAATAAGATAAAAAACTAGATAATAAAAACACTAAATTGCAGTTAATACCGATACAGCTTGTTTATACATAAATATTATTTCATAACCCAATATGTGAAGGATAAAATTCTAAATGTCGACTTGCCAATTCTTTTGTGTATAGTATTGGACAACTTACCTTAATCCAATTATACGAATACTCATATTAGTAACTATTATTCAGTTAAATGAACACTTAAATGTCTACTTTTAATTACACTATCGCAAACCAAATTCTACTCTACAGTCTCACTACTACTATCATCACAGCTCATCATCCACCATTCATTTAGCAACTGTAAATGAATACCTGCAATCACATAACTAATAATTTAGAATAATATATATTATTTTTGATTTACTAAAAGAAATTAAATGAAATAGTAAATCAATCAAATATATGACAGGGTTGCTAACATTAGTACTACTGCTACTAGTAAACATACTGTCATGGCGGCGGATTTGCAACATGGCGGCGGATTTACAAAATGGCGGCATCAGCTGAACATACAGGTTCGAAGAAACTAATATACACAACATATGGCCTTGGAATCTGACCATGGACAAAGAGACAGTTAATCGAGAGGATGATTTTTTTGCGGAAAATCCGGTAAATGTAAAGGAAAGTTTACAGTAGAATGATTTTATGTAACGTAAAAGATTACTTTATGCTCCAATGCTTCGGTGTCTAATTTTATTCATTCAAAAATATTCTTTCTTGTGAGAGAAGGAATCGAGTCCCAGCTGTGGGAACATTGAGTAGGCTATTTGTGAAAAATTAAGCTTTTGCTAATGCTCCATTTTTAGATACACAATGAATTACTACATTTATTAAAAATTTGTTATGCTTATATAAAGAATAAGAAAGACCCAAATTATATTAATTCAACGACTTAATACATTCTTAATAATTAAGTGAGAATATAATACGAAATTATATAAAACGCTTATCTTTTTTTTATATTAGCAATTCTTTTAGCGACTTTAGCTATTTGTTATTGCTTCAGTGTTATTACATTTTAATAATAAATTATTTACAAAAGGTACTTTAAATACTGCGCATTCGTGATGAGTGGAAAAAAGAAATTCCATTTTGGATAATCTGTTAACCTTCATGACGCAAAACGGTAAACCTATTAAAATTCACATCACGTCTACCTCGATTACATCCAGTTATAGCATAGGATTTAAACTGTCTTATAATATCGCTTATTTTCAAAAAGGGTAAGTGTTCATCATCAGACGATAGAATCTCACGACTCTCGATAGAAAGATGACGACGTCTTTGGTTGAGATAATGATTGAAATGTAGTGGTTGACTCTGACAAACCATTCGATTTCCTGTAGTGGGTCGCCATTCCAGTTTAAATCACCAACGTCCATTGGATGCGTAATAAAATACTGTTTAAGGAAAATAAACAAAAATCATCGTTCAACGTTAAGAAAGTTCATCTTTCTTTCTGCCAAACTCTGCAAGTAAAAGAGTTTGTATTTACTAATAAAAACTTGGGATTATTTTATTTGAGACAGAACTGTTTTCATAGCCATCAAAGGAGTAACTTTTGACTTAATTTTTCGCTTTGATATAATGTTTGTCTTTAATTTGAAAACTCTTTTTTTAATCTCAATTTTAATACTTTCTCTTTTTGACATTACCCAGAGACAGGGAGATGAACCTGCAGAGATTTTAGATATACGAGGAGGGATCAAAAATTAGTGAGAATGAGATAGAATATAATGATTATTAATAACTTAATAATTATTTTTTCTAAATCGTCTCCGAGTCTCTCTATACACCGAGTCTAGCGCTTTTCTAATGCTTCAATCCCTTTCAAAAAAAAGTTTTGTCCTGGTCCTGCAAAAAGCTCTCCACGGCATCCATCACCTCGTTATCGTCTTTGTACCTGTTTCCCCTTAAGTATTCTTTCAATTTGGGGAACAGATAAGAATCGCTAGGCGCCAGATCTGGTGAATAAGCGAGGTGGTCAACCAATTCGAAGCCAGCTTGCTGAATGGTAGCCATCGCAACTGCCGACTTGTGCGTGGGTGCGTTGTCGTGATGAAACAGCACGCCGCTTCGAAGTTTCCCTCTCCTTTTCTCTTTGATGGCATTCCTCAACTTGAGAATTAAAGCTGCATAATATTGGCCTGCAATAGTGGTTCCACGCTCCAGGTAATCAATCAACAATATCCCTTCTGAGCCCCAAAATATTGAGGAAAAATAAACAAAAAAGTAGACACATCTTCACAAAGCACTCTTTTCAAGTAGACCTTTCATGCTTGTGAATCAAATAATCAAATAATAATGAGAATGAGATAAAAATTACACATACTTATTAATGCAGATTAGAAATGTTTGAAATTCTTAGTTGAATATTTTTAAAAGGAATACTCATTTTTCTGTGTAAACATCCTAGCACGTATTTTTTTAATCGTAGATTTTTATGTTCTTAATCAGTATTTGACAGAACCGATCGGTGTGGGACTCTTTAGGAGAGATCCTCTGGTAATGGGTGTCTGTCAGCTGTTGATGATAATAACGACGATAACAATGATCAAAACGATGATGAAGATATAGAAGACAACAATGATGTTGATGATTATAAGGATGAAGAAGATGATGATGGCGAAAATAGATTGAAACTCGTAATTAACTATTTAATTAAAACTAATTTAATTTTAAATTAACAACTTCAATGCCAGAAATAAAAATGTAAGGAGAGAGGAATATACTGAATTGTTATAAAACTCGGTAACTTTATTATCAGGAAGGAGATGTATTGTGTGTAATATTTTTAAAGGCCCTGTAACCTACGTAAAATTAATAAAAAAAAAACAATTATGTGTAGCGGAATTACAATGGAGGTGGGCCAAATGTTTATGACTTATGTAAATATGCGAATTTGAAACAAATGGTGTATATCATAAAAATGAATCGTATATTGTTATATTCCGTACCAACAACAAAAACATTGTAATGTTACCAATAGATAAACGAACCCTGACAAATTTCCCACTGCTGGGATTCAGAGATTCACAAGTAGAGAGTTTATTCGTGAAAGCAACGACCCGAACGGGATCGTTCACTTGATTCTAAATGTTCCTTCTGTTCATCAGTTAGGATGATATACACAGCAAACATTTGTGCTCGTTTTCTCGAGATTTAGGATATAAAATCTAGTTAACCTAGTAATTTCACTAACTGCAATATCCTTTAAAGCAATAATGTTTGCATACTAACCTAGTTCTCAGTAAATAGAGATCACCAGAGAAACAATCTCAAGATAGTACCACTTTTAGTTCCCATAATATCTTTAGTAGTGTCGGCAACGCAGCTACGACCCCTCTGGTGTTGCGACTGTCCATGGGCGTCAGTGATCACTTTCCACCAGGTGAACTGTTCGTTCGTTTGCCTACCCTTCCTATAAAAACAAGCCTCACCAAACCGGCTTTCTGGTCGATGTGGAAAGATCAATAGCTATAGTATAAACATTTTACCCCCAGTACAGCCTTCCCACCCTTAGTTACGGCGCAGAGACATGGCACCTGATCGACCTGATCCACCGATTTAAAGTAGCACAGCGAGCGACGGAGAGATCTATGCTTGGCATTTCTTTAGAGGACACAATCCGGAACGAGGAAATTCGGCAGAGAACTAAAGTTGTTGATGTAGCTCTCAAAATCTGCAAGCTAAAGTGGCAGTGGCGGCTGATGAGGGAGGAGAGTCTTGGAGTTGAGGCCACGTTAAGGTCGCAGAAGTGTGGGACACTCTCCCTCCAGATGGATCGACGACATCATCAGGGCAGTTGGAAGTGGGTGGATGCAAGAAGCTGAGGATCGCATTTGGTGGAAAACATTGGGGAAGGCCTATATTCAGCAGTGGATAAACAATGCTAATAATGATGATGATGATGAATAATATTATTATAAAAAGGAAGTACTTGTGTTGCCTATTCGCGTAATAATACTTCCAATGATTCCGGACACAGTTTAGGTAGGTACCAACGGCAGCACCTATTTCTGCCGCCGAACAGTAGTGTGCAGACATTACTGTGTCCCAGTTTGATGGGCGGTGTAGCTAGTGAAATTACTGAGGTAACGAGACTCAACATCCTATGTATAGTCACAAAACGACCAATATATATAATCCTAACTAGCACTACGTTGTTATGGGCAGGCGTATCACTTACCATCAATTGAACGTCTCGCTTGCCTCTTCGCTTCCTTGAATAAAAAAAAAACTCTTTCCGAAGATTACCGGAAACAGACTAATTGCGATTTTTTTTCCGTTATATGTCTCCTGTTTACATCCATATATAGTTTCAAATTTGTTCCTTTACTTATTTATTACTACAGTTGATTATTCTTACTACTTCTATAAGTATACTATAATTTATAAAGTTAAATTAAAGAAGTAACTGCAGTTTTCGCAATGCAAATTATTTTAACGAGTTCTCACCACCAGGGGTATTTGTTCAGTATGCATTTGGGATTGCTCCAAGCGATTACAGAAAACACGACTCGGCTGCTTTTGCCAAAGGCTTGTTTTAAAAGAATCTTACCATACATAACGGAATAAAACACGAGGATTACAACTTTATTAATCTCTTTATTTAAGTATAGATCAAAAAGTCCAGGAGCCTCTGTGATGGTAATTTACCGTCGATAATAAACAGCCGCGAAACCACAGCAGCATCAAATTTGTCATCCTTCCGTAAATCATTAAAGAATATTCTTAATTGTTCCTAAGAAATGTTTGAAACAAAATATCGCCAACAGATTCTATTCTTTTTTTATTTAATTAAGCTAAACAGGATGAACAGCGTTCACCTGATGGTAAGTGATCCACTTGCCTATAACACCCGTGGCGTTATTTGGATGATATATACTGTACTGCGCTAGACGCCTGAGCCATAACATGTCAATCGATATCGTAGTAAATTTCACTAGCTACAAATCACTTCAAACCAGAACAGAGTAATGCTTGCGTATCACTGTTTCGCGGTGGGAATAGAAGTTGCAGTGGTACCTACGTACTACGACAATAGAGACCTAGAACCTGTATTTATTTAGGCTTTAATGTGTAAATTCGGAGACATCAGGTAATATCCTGATGCCTCCTCCTCTATAGGAGTAAAATATAAACTTCTAAATTTCTTCTTCGTTTCTATTTATTTAACTTTGTACGCGCTGAGAAAATTTTTCAGTTGATTAATGATTGTATCAATATTAATATATTGATTTTCAAGTAACACTAACATATAAACTTACACAATTAAGTTATTGTACATACAATCAGATAATAGAAATATCAACTCGCGTCAAGTACACGGCTAAGGAGATTATACAGATTAAGCAAGAACAAAGGGAAACCATAACGTAGGAGTTAATTAAATTCCCTGTATAGAAAAATCTTTAACTTGTGCTAGGAATATTTAACATTAAATATGGAATTATTACAGTTTTAATATATGCGCAGGACGAGTGACAGTGTGTGAAGGATAATAGTGATACTGCGCAGGACTATGGTAATAATGTAATAGTGATAGTTTGTCAACAACCTTCACTAGTTAAGGAGTTACTTTAAGAAGAAGAAACTTTTTTATGATGATATTTGTGCCGCTATATTCTTTGACAACCATAGTCAGCCTTATTGGACTTGTGGCTAAATAAAAGAGAAGAGAAAAGAGAAGAAAGGAAAATGAAATTCACAATAACAAGAATAAAAACTAAACACGCAAACAGACAAATATATACACTATATGTAAATAATTTTATATATAAAAGAGGAAGGACAAAGTTGAGATAAAACTGGATGGGAAAGGGTTGAAAGATGTGGATAGTGATATAAGGGGAGAGAGAAGAGGGTATAAACTAATACATATATAGATAAGTATACATTTGAAATTTTAAACCAAGCCGCGAGTAATGCACGTCGGATGGCAGCGAGGACTATTGGGTCGTCAGGGTACGGCTTGGAACTGTTCTCTGATCGCCTTTGTCCTTATCGCAGGACGAAGGCGATGAGGACCGATGAGCAGAGGGATGTGGCTTGTGCACGTGATGTAGCATGAGTCGCGCTGACCATCGACGTCAAAATGGAGCCGAAGCTCGAGACAGGTTTATGGTATAATAGAAGTAATTATATAGTTTTGTCCCGTTTGGATGCTGCTGTAAGCTAACAGTAGTTGCGCTACCGGGCCCAAGCAAGCAGTCGGATTCCAGTTAAGGAAGAAGACAGTCATCAGGAGCAAGCAAGAGCTCTCAAGAAAACTACAGAAACAAATAGACCCGAGCATAACAACTGCCTACTCTAACAATTGTAAATTCCTTCACAAATAAATATGATTTTAAAAGTCACTAAAGGCATTTTGTTTCTGAATCCAGCATCTCTCACAATATATATATACAATTTTAAATTGTATATATATAATGTAATATATATATATTATTAATAAAATTATAAAGTATTTCTCATATTTATAAACTCGTGTATAATATATTACACTAAATGAAAAAGATACTGTTTTTATAATAATACAAACCGTTAAAGCTTTTTTGGCACTAATTACTACCACTACTCCTCTGGCAGAACAAGCCTGAGTCTTAGCCTCCAACAAGAGTGTTGTCATTAAAAACTACTTAAAATTAAGTTTATATGTTATTAATCGATGTTATAAAAAAAAAACTTATAAATCAATACAATATAAAAATATACTACATTCTAAAGTTTGCTTCATGCAATAAGTATTGTCCCGTTCGCGATACAAAAGTGTCTACAAACTTTACTGCAGTTTTAGTCTACTATGGCACAGTAAACAAAACGCTTCCCAACTGCACCAAGTCGGTATCTACTTCCTGTTCAAAGTTGCCATTCACATTTACACAGCGTTCGTTAGACTCGAGCGCTTCGAAGATGTAGTCTAGATTTATTTTTATTCTACTTTCTATACAAAATGCTTTCGAGCAGTTTATGACAAAAGACTGGTTTAGGCTTTGAAAGGAATTTTTACAAAATATTGGTATTAATCCTTAAAATATATTTTTTTTATTAAATTAGGCGATGACAAGCGAGATATTCACCTGATGGTAAGTGATACGTCTGCCCATAACGTAGCGCTAGCTCTGACGATATATACTACACCACATTGCGCTCGAGACATAAGATGTCGAGTCACGTTACCCTAGTAATTGCACTAGCTACAGCGCCTTTCAAATCGGAACACAGTAATGTTTGTCGGCTGCAATAGGCGCTGCAGCTTTACCTACCTAGACTATCTCCGGCAACAGAGACCTACCACCAATGAAGAGTTTATACAGTTTTAAATACTATAGATATAGAAATGAGGTTTTGTATTATGGTAACTATTGAACATAATATAAAAAAAATGTATTTTTTTTCTTAAAGATTCATAAAGAGTTTATAAGTTAATAACTAATAGCAGGAATTTTACTTAAATACATAATATACAACATCCCTTCAATTTCCAGTAGATAATGAAGCCCTCACACCACAGTCGGAACTAAGATGCTGTTACGGCGATTAATTTCCAATACGAAGGTGGTTGTTAAATAGATAAAAAACCCTTAACACCAATTCATGAACCGTTTTATGGCTGTTGACTTAAAGAAATATCTTCAATCTGAAAGGGATCAGGAAGAAACGTGACCTAGTACTGTAGACTTCACGTTCAGTGATGCAAATATTGTCAGAGATCATTTCCTTATTATCGCCTTCTGAAAAATAATACGAATTCACTCAAGGAACGGAAATTATTTAGATATATATATACAATAATATATATATATAAACAAAGCAATATATATAAGAAAACAATGTTTCAAAATTGTCTACTGCAAATACCCTCTTTTATGCACTAGACTGTCTAGTGCAGCAAAGCTAATTTCTGCCGCCGAATAATCGTGTGCAATCATTACCGTGTTCTGGTATGAAGGGCGCTGTAGCTAATGAAATTACTGGACTAACGAAACTATATCTCGACTCTTATACGACGAATTCCATGTGGTATATATCATTAGCAGGGGCTAGTTATGATATATACTTTATTGTGAGTCGACTGACCATAACGACCTCGTTATGGGCAGACGTACTATTTACCATCAGGTGAACTTCTCGTTCGTCTTGTCACTTCATCTAATCCACACAACCATAGGTAAATTTATTTTAATTGCACCATTAGAATTACAAATGTAGATGTTAAATGAACCTCCCTGAACCAGTTAATTAACTCAATAGTTAACTCTATGCAAAAATAAAAGGAAACGTATTTCATAAAGAATACTTCATAAAAATGGAAAAGGTATTAAAAAAACATTTAAACTAATTAACTCCCCAAAGGATCTAAATGCGTAATTGGCTACAGATTCATACTAATTAAGATGAGAAATTTATGCTTTCCAATGTTATTAAAGCTTAAAGGATTTTTAAGTATGGCAACTTTGTTTTGAAGAAAATAAACCGTAAGAAACCAAAATATATAATTTTACGGATTTTACCTTAAGAGACGTTTGTTTTGTTTTATATAAGAATAGATTGAAGGATTAAAAGAGACGGTAGATTTCCATCATGACATGGTAACGTAGTGATTGTTCGGACGATGGTCCGAACGAACGAAGCCCGCGCAATGTTGCCAATGAAAAAAATAGTTTTCATAAAAATATTTTTATTGTTGTATTTTTTGGCGCCAAAGCCCTAATGGCGCTCGTATATCCCTGATGGATAAAAACCCATAAAATTATAAATGAAAATATTGTAATAATCACGTAAATGTTAAAAAATGCCTGATGAAACATTAATTGAAATGATTTGATTGTATTTTTTTTAAAAACGTAAACTAGCTACACCGATGAATGCCAACATGGCGGGAGTGAGAGTAGTAAGGAGCGTATAAATATCGCTCTCGAGTCGACGTCTATTCACTTCTTCGCAGACTCACGCAGACCACGAGAGCACGGCTACTGTTATATATGATACGAGTATTAACATAATATTCTGTTTTTTATTATTAATACATTTTTAATGTTATTTACTTTTCTTCATTTATTATTTCTCCCCCGTCCGTTCACCTCCCCTCCCCTTCCCCTAGTACTGGCAACGGAGACCTACCATCATCATCATCCGATAGACATCCACCTGAACGCTGGACATAAACCTCCCCCAAAGATCTCCACTTCGATCGGTCCCGGATGCTCGCATTCAGTGGGTTCCTACGATTCTCACCAGATCGTCGTTCCAATATATACACAAACTATCAGTTAAAATCAATAGTTAACTAATAAAATTGGAAATCGTTTATACACCATACGCATCGCGATCAAAGGGTACGAGATCTGATAGGTCTACTAGCTGTAAGTCCTCTGAAAAAAAATCTTTATTACCTTTAAGTTGACAATCACTGAAAAATGAGGTTTTATATTTATTCCAGTTCCAAAACAAACAACATGGCGTCGACGAGAGTACATGGACCGTATTCTAAGCCAATCTAAGTTTACCACCTGGCGTGAGAGTTGAAGACAACTTAATTATACCATGGAGATTGCGTGGTGAGGCCGATGGACTGCTCCATGTAGACGAGGATGTACAGCAATCGATTTCAAATTTATATCACAAATTTATAAAGAAATATTATATTTAAAACGGAAGTCTAATGGTAGATCTGTAAAGGATTGTTTAGATATATGCTGCCATACAGTAGGGCAGAAACATTACTGTTCCGATTTGATGGGCGCTGTAGCTAGTGTAATTACTTTGGTAGCGAGATACATCTCATGTTTCAGGCGACGAGTTCAATATGGTGCAGTGTATAACATCCTAACTAGCGCCACGTTGTTATGGGCGGGTGTATAACTTACTATCAGGAGAACGTCTCGTTCGTCTCGTCACCTTATTAGAAGAAACTAAAGATCTTGTGTCAAGGCAAAGACAACAATCTAGTGCAGTGTATATCATCCTATTTCTACATTACTCTATGCGAGTAAGTAATATCCTGTGAAGTTTAAGTGAAGCTACGAAAAAAGTATCGGTTATTTACTATTAAAGAACGGCTCACGCATTAGCCTAGTAATTTTTTTTTTTCGTAATAATTCCGCAGATTTTGATATATGATCCTTCCTCTATGATTTATGGTATATTGCGGATTTTTTTTATTCTACGACACTAGCCGATCCTTCACCTGATGGTAAGTGATATACCGGCCCATAATATCACACTAGTTACGATGATAATCACTGTACCACATAGCGCTCTTCTACTGAGACATAAAATGTTAAATCTCGATACCGCAGTAATTTTAATAGCTACAGCGCCCTTCAAACCGGAACACGGTAACGTTTATACACTATTTGTCGGCTACGATAGAAGCTACGGTAGTACCTACCTAGACGGTCTCCACTAACAGAGACTTATCACCAATAAACGTTCGTCGCTTCTAGATTAAAAAAAAAAAAACTGATGATAAGTATTCGGATGTGCACACAAACGCATATACCATATCTTATTGTGGATGTCAATGGAACGGCTGAGCCAACCAACATAAATAAGTTACCAGGACTCCGCCGGAGCAATTCCAACTTGGCAAACAGCATCCGTATAAGTACAAACACGATTTATTCTCCGGCCGGCATTCAGCTCAAGGATGTCCTTCGATTTCCTTCACCTTGACGTCGATATTTTAACAATTCTTTTATTTGACGTGACCTTCATCTGACCTTAGACATCTGCCGATAACAATGTGTTAGTTAAAACATATACACTGCATCGTTAACAGCTCGTCGCCTTGAGGCAAGGTTAGCAAGTTTACTGGTGGTAGGTCTCTGTTGCCGGTGATGGTTTAGGTAGGCACCCCCACAGTGCTTATATCTAACTGCCAAACAGTAGTAAAAATATTACTTTGTTCCGGTTTGAAGGGCGTTGTCTAGTGTAAATACTGGGGTAACGAGACACATTATCTTGTTTCAGGCGACAAGCGCAATTTGGTGCAGTATTGTTATAGGTGGACATACAACTTACCACCAGGTGAACGACTAATCACATAATTAAAAAAAATTACTTTACGACGGGTTTATGGGAAAGTTTTTGTACACCTCGTTCCCGCCAGCGTCAGCTGCATCTCGGGAGGAAACACCCCCTGTCTATCTCTGTAAGGGTGCGTCGAAACACAACGCGCCCTTCTCTCTGCCTTACCGTCACTTTGGTAACGGATCACCTCGAATCCGTCACGTGGAAGCCATGGGAGCCAAGACAAAAAATTTTCTCGGCTCTTTGTCTGTTTTGGTCTTGGGCTCCACCGGAAACACAATACCGACACACTCCTCTTCATCCGCGACTTCACCACGGCTGCGAACGGCAGTGCAAGCCGAGCTGAGCTTAAGGATCTCACCCGAAGCAGCCACTTCAAGCCGGACCTATGCTGGGGGCAAACGGGTAGATTCCCCTTAACTTCACAGCTACTGATCCCCCACCGCCACGACAAGGCGGGCACCTGTCCGGGGGCTGGTGGTATATACCTAGACTACTCACAATACTATATACATAACTTATATAATACTTATTATTTAAGTGATATTAAAACTAACAGAGCAAATGCGATGTTTGTGTTTCATTCGATGTGTTGACTTTGCGCAGCTCCGCAATTCTCATCAATTATTCAATTCGATTATAACTCGTATCGTTTCATTTTCTTACATAAATACTAGTATTTTTATATGACTAATAATATGATTGTAACACTGGTGGTAGGATGTCGGAGACTGTCTAGGTAAATACCACCGGAAGTGTGCAAATATTAGTGTGAGCTACTGTGTATTAGTGTAATGAAACTCGACATCCTATATCTAAAGCGACGAGCGCAATGCGGTATTGTGTATACCTTCTTAACTAGCGCCACGATTTTATGGTCAGGTGTATCACTTACCATCAGATGAACGTCCCGTTAATCTCGCAGCTTCATTGAATAAATAAAAGTGGAGTATAGTAAAGCGTTAATGATTATTTGAATTATGATAATGATGAGGAAATAAATCGCTTTGTTTCTCAAACAGTGCTTCTGGGAAGACAGGGTTGTGTGGAATTTTTATCCACTAAAACCCTCTCGATCGTGACCCCGTGGTCTCCTGCCGAAAGCTTCCCTAAAGCACATCCCAGGGAGGACTGCAGTCCTCAGCGGCACTGTCGCTTTGTTACGACATCCACTAGACCACCTCATACTTGTTCATCTCGGCTTCGCTTAGTGAAGAATGAAGACCCCCACCTTTAAAAGTCACGAACCCGGAAACCCTTTCAGCCGCGTTCTACGATAGGCAGGGCTTACCTTAGTCCTACTCTTAATAGCCTGTGACTACAGGGTAACAGGAAAGGAGACATACCACCAGTAAAATTATGGTTTACTCGTTTTTTTGTTATAAAGACAGTTCCGTCAGGTAGCATTAAATCGTTTCCTACAAATAGAAGTTGGATTTTTATCATTCCGACGTTTTTTGAGGACTTCCCAACACATTGCGCGGGAAATGATAGATCGTTGACTGAGCCGAACTGACAAATGACACGGCGAGGGCCAGGGGGTGCGGAAGGCGTTCATTTATCACTTACAAAGAGTCTGTCGTGAATGTTTAGCCCTTCATCATTATTTAGTTGATGATTCATTAACAAGATAAGGGAAGTAAGTAATGTTGTGGAAATTTGACAGCCGAAAAATAATACAAATGTTCTAACATAATAACTTTAAAGTAATATAAGCTCCAATTTTTAGATTTTTTATAAACAATTGCAAAGTCGACTTTTTACGTCTTAAACAGTACATGTTATAGCTATCGCCGAGTATCTACAACTTCTTAATTAGTTAATTAAATATAAAAGTTCTAGTTACATCTTCGCAGAATGAGCTGATCATGGATTCAAGTCACATGGTGGTGTTCCTGGTGTTTGATAAAATTGAATTATTAAGTATTTGAATAAATTAAAAAATCATTATATATCTACATAGAAATGTAGGGAGTCCCGCACAACAAACCACGGGACCCAAGGCCATCTCACCTGCTCGTGGTGCACCCTGCTTATCAACAAACGAGGCTCAGGCTCCCACTAACCCGCATTGGGCCAGCGTGGTGGGAAATGGCCCAAATGCCTCCACGTAAATCTCTACTCGATGGATGTGGGAATTTTTGGAGGATGCCACGTCCAGTTGTGAACGTCTATCGGCTGATGATAATACCTATATAGTGTCTAATGTAATTGTATTTGAAGAAAACTGTAGTTTCATTCCCCATCTTTTAAAGTAGTATTTATATATTTGTGATTTTTAGACCTTTATCTATATATGTATATGTATAGCAGGTTTCCACGTATGTAGAAACTCATCACGATATCTCTGGAACTTTAACGGCTGGAGATTCCTTTTTGCCGAGTATAGGTTTTTTTTTAAACAACGAAGCGACGAAACGGACTAAACATTCACCTGATGATAAGTGATACACCTTCTTATCAAAAAATGGCTCTAATTAAGATGGTAGGTCAGCTAAGAACGGATTTTACAAAACTCCTTTTCCAAAGAAGGTTGCGGAGATGTTACGACCAGCGATACTGGCGGAAGACGGCTTGCATATGTATTTATATATTGTAGTTCTATATTTGTAAAATATTTATGCCGGCATATACATTTTTTACAACTGTTTCTTAGCGTTTAAGCTTATATACAGCGGAGTACTCTTATTGCTCATACTCGCAAATTACAAAACAATTTGTTCCGAAAAAAATATTTAAATAAACAAAATCGTTCTTCAGAACTTCTATTGGCCTCCGACCTGTCAGCCGGTCTAAATATCGTTGGAAGGATGCCGCAGAGCACGATCTACGCGAGCTTCAAGCAGGGGACTGGCAAGAGGCAGCGCAAGACAGATAAGGTTGGCGTTCTCTTCCGTAGAAAGTCTTAAGACTCACGTTTGGTCGCTGCGCCAGAACAGTAGGAGCAGTAGTAAGTAAATACAATTTTTACAATAGTTTACAAAATGGCGATAGAGATTAGCTACCTCGTAAAAACATTTAAATTTCTTTACAGAGATAATAATTACGGTGTACACTATATAAAACGCCTGTCATACGCATCTGAGCAATTTAATTAGCATTCATTTTCTTATTTAATTTTGGCAGGCGCTTTGATTTAAATATTTTCACGCATACTTATTACTTTATAGAAAGTCTTGTATTTTCACGAAAATGTTAAGCGCGTCGCGAGGCTGTAACTTAACAAATGATGTTGGCACAGCAAACAATCTCTACTTGTCGTTATGAAGTTCTAAGCGAAACTTCGTTTAATCGTTCTGCGCGAGTTTTCGGTATGATATTTATACTGACGCAATAATCGTGACAGTGTAAACTTGGTTATGTGATGTGTTTATGTATCATTTCACTGTTAAGCTTTTCTTGACATATTTAAGTAGGTGGCTAAATTATAACAAAATAAATGTTTTAAGAAATATTAAATTACTTTGTTTTAAGAAAATCTATCAACCATGTTTTGTACGTCCCTACGTTACAAAAAAATCTTAAATGTTAGTATTAATAGCATCTTCATTAAAAAATAATCATTAACTGTGTTCTTACTTGTAGATCTTTCTTGCCAAGGTATCTCTAAGTAGGTCAAAGCGGTTATTTCTGTCGCCAAACAATACAGTATGGAAATGTTACTAGATTTCTATCGAAAGTTTAGTACAAATATGTTAACTTATATTGTCTCAAGATGAGGAGCATAATGTGTTGCTGTGTACATCATCGGCACTATCACATTATGGGTAGCCGTTTCAATTACCATTAGAGCAACTTTGTGCTCGTCTAGTAGATAAGTCGAATTAAAAAAAAAAGAAAGCGTTGCGTGGTTTCTAATAAACAAGTCGCTCCCACCCCGCCGTATTAAACTAATTACACCCGCCAGTTAGTGGCGGTACGTTGCCAAGTTATTGCCAATACGACTAAGCGGCAAATGGACTTAAAACATGCACACAGCGTCCGTGAAAAGTTACCGTATTAGTCGTATTAAGTTATCACTTTACACCGTTAATTGCTTTTAATTAAAGTAAAAATTCACTTATTGGTGCATACTACATTTATGTTTAATACAGGTGGTAAGTCTCTATTGCCGAAGACTGTCTGGGTAGGTACCATCGCAGCGACTATTCCTACCGCCGAACAGTACTGAGCAAACATTACTGTGTTCCGTTTTGAAGGGCGTTGTAGCTAGTGAAATTACTGGGGCTAACGAATTACAACATCTTGTCTCAAGGCGACGAGCGCAATATGGTGCAGTGTATATCATTCTAACTAACGCCTCTTTGTCATGAGCAGGCGTATAACTTACCATCAGGTTAACATCGCACTCGTCTCATCGCTTATTTGAATAAAAAAAAATCATTTTTATGAAACGAGTAAGTGTAAACTGACAACAAAGTATTCATAACGTTTACCATGAAAAAGATATAGCGTTTCTAAATAGTTTCCTTATCCTTCGTCTGTTCTTTGTTCTATAGTCAGCAGCGCGGCTGCTGCTCTGATTCCTGGTTCGTCAATCCATACCAGGATGTTGTAAGTATATATGATCAAAAGTCATTTTATATCGATTCTAGCAATTTCTATCTTCACTATCATATATCTTTAAGTGCTTCAATTTATCTCACGCTGTTTCTTAATTCTTTCCTAATTCAATCAATAACAAAAACTTGCCGATTCATCTATCTCTCACTCTCTCTCTGTTTAGCACCTCCATAGTGTATTAATCTCATTCTCTTACAACTTAACCAGATTACTAAGTTTCGCTTGTATCGCGTGTGAACTCATTGTGGTTTTTTGTTTGGTCCTACACCGATAATAATTTATACATTAAGTGAATGTAAGTTACATTTCACTTGGCTAAATGCGTTATCAAATGTACAGTATGGGTGTATACGTGCGTGCATGTGACTAACACATACATTACTGTACACAAGTAAAATACTTCCTCAAACACATTAATCCACGTCTGTCGCAGAATAGATTTATTAAGCGGCGCACTTAAGTAGATACGTTAAGTGTAAGTGTAATCAAACAGAGTTTTTTTTTTTCGACGAGACGCTCACCTAATGGTAAGTGATACGCCTGCCTATAACGTGGAGATAATTAGGATGTTATACAAAGCACGGAAATGTGTTCATCGCCTTTGAACATAATATGATAAGTCTCGCTATCCCAGTAGTGGAGGATGTTGTAGCTAGTATTTCACTAGCTGCAACATCCTCCAAACCGGAACACAGTAACGTTCGCACTGAACTGTTCGGTAGCAAAAATAGGAGCTACGGATGTTCCTACCTAGATGGTCTCCAGCAACAGAGACTTACTACCAGTAAGAGAGCTCTCATTATTTATTCTACAGGGTGGCGCAAAAGTAATCCTCCTATCAGAAAGGTTATTCGGATTATACATCGGAAGGTTGTTTTTGCGCCACCTTGTATAATAATCAAAATAGGGCGACGTGGTGAATAGAATTTAGGAGACGGTAATATACCCTTAGAGCCTCTATACAGGAGTAGATATCTGTGACTTTAATATGAAGGTCTTTAATTCGATTCCAAGTTTGTAAGAGAATGTTGTTGGTGATAAAGTTTTTAAGAAGTGAGTCTTGGTTTCCAGCAGTCTACCTTTTGAAGGTTTCATAGCACGAACTTTATTAAGTGGGCGAATTGTCAACAACCACCATGATGTTAGAGGGCTATATCCTACTTTGGTTGTCAAGCCCTAGCTCTAGCCCCGGCTTAGCCAATTAGCTCAGCTTAGGTGTACTACAAACCATTCCCCCATTCGCCACCAGGACGACACTCCCCATAAGCTATGAGAAACAGCGCGGGGTACTATAATATTATTAGTATTGATATTTTTAACATTAATTAAGTTACTAAACTTAGTAGTAAATAAGTGCTTTTAATTTAGAGATACATTACTTATTTTATAATAGCATAAAGTTATATTAAAATACCCTAAAATATCTTGTCAATATGTTTCTATGATATCTTAGACATATCTAACTTATTATTTAACTATTTGTTCAAAGATCGCATTTTTTTATTATATTCTTCTTCCTCTTGCACTTTTCCCAGCAATGGGGTCGGCACAGTATGTACTTCTCTTCCATATCCCTCACACATATCGTCTTTCACACAATCCATCCACACTTTCTTCGGTCTTCCTCTACCCTTATAATCATCCACGTTCATTCTCATCACTTTCGTTGTTACATGTCCTTCATCCCTCCGCATAACGTACTCTAACCTCTTGCTCCTCAATTTCTCTGTCACTGGAGCAACTTATATACCTCCTAAAAGTATTTTAAGTGATCACTTCATATTATTGAATCTGATAAGGAAGTTGCAAACAGTTCAGCAAACGTATATCCTTTATCTCTCTTCTCCAGCTCCAATTTCCGATGTAGAAAAAGAGAATATCATATCTAAATTTAAGTGAAAATTGTATCTCCCTACCCAGTTTTACTTATTTATATATCAATAATTTATATTACAGTAAGTTACTTGAATAACATAAGCAGTTTATTTAAAACTTGACAACGATTAACTATAATACTAACGAGATCGTAAATGATGAAATATACTCTCACAACACTGCTGGTAGACAGTCTGTATCATATTTAGTCACCACGACTCTTTCTCTTACCTATTCTACTACTACTCTTTCATTTATTTTGTGTTAAACAAAGGCGAGTAACCTGAAGAGTTCTCTTCCAGCAAAACCTGACAGAGAATTAACAAGTATAATAACTTTACCGTGTAGTAGTAACAACAATACAATAACGATGAAAAATTTATATAAAAAAAATACAATACGTATATAGTTATATGTATAATAATATATTTTCAACTATGGTTTTAGAATATAGTCCTTGACTTAAATTGGGTGTATTCACTTAAAAATTTTGCCATGCAAAAAGCAATTTAGATATACGAAAAAAAAAATCACTATGGAGCATGGTAAAGCGTAAAGTAATTTGCAAGGTGACCCATGCGTGCCAACATGAGGTCCGAAATAGCTTTGTGACTAAGTTCGGAGAGGCGTGATGTGACCCGCTCCAATGCCTCACTACAATACAGTTTAGATCCAACACTTCGGCTGTTATTTAATCAAAAAAAAAATTGAAATGCTATTCACAATGATCTGATAAATATCCATATTATTAACATCAATAACCGTGTGGGAAAACAGAACTATGAAACGTATTTAATAATACCGGTCTTAAAACCTAGTATTTACTTCTGAGTATGCGCACGAAAAAATACTCCTTTAAATCAATCAACCTATATTAACATAAACCTGTGCGCAAGGAACTTTAAAATATTATTTACTGTCTTAGGTCTTTTTTTTTAATTTATAGCTTACCCCAGTTTATTTTGTTATCAACTTATGTCCTTCTTTCTTTTCTGTTATCATTCATACTGCTCTTCTTACATACTTATTATCTCCATTCATGCTATATCCTATTTCCTTCCTCTATATCCTTTGCTCAATGAAAGACTATCGTCATAATCATCCAAAGTACCGCTCGAGTATTTTTATTTTATAAGATCAATATTCATTAACTATGACAATTGAATAAGGTTGTTTAAAGTATTATGAACTAGGTTTCCTACCCTTAATTGTACTCCTGGTGAAAACAGTGAGGTGCCAATATGAATGTTAAAAACATCCCTGTCGTTTTTACACAAATTCAGTCTTTATTAGAATTATAAGTTACAGCTACTCTCATTCCAAAATAATCCTGAAAAGCACCGCTTGAGTTTATATCCATCTCCATCAAAAGTTAATGATTAAAGTTTTTTTTTTTTGTTTAATTAAATGACGGGACTAACAGGATGTTCACCTGATGATAAGATACGCCTGCGCATTACAATGTGGTTCTAATTGCGATGGTATAAAATGCACCACTTTATGCTCGTCGCCTCGAGACGTAAGATGTTGAGTCCCGTTACCCCAATAATTATACTAGCTACAGCGTCCTTCAAACTGGAACTCGGTAATATTTACACAGTATTATTTGGTGCAAAAATAGACGCTGCGGTGGTATCTACTTACTCGGTCTTTGGCAACAGAGACCTTTTTTTTAAGTGGTATACCTTCGCATACCTGCTCTTGCGGTGGCAAAGACAGATTATGTCGGACTTGCACCGACTAAAACCCCTGATGTTTCACCTTCGTCACTTTACGGAAAGGCCACTAGAACACTTCGCACACCTCCGCGACCTTGCCAGCGCCGGCTGCACCATGCAGACCAGACCTACCATCAATAAAAGGTTTACCGGCTAACCACGACGTGTTCTGACGAAGCTTACCACGCATCGAACCCGTGCTTCTTCATCGATTTAGCTATCGGAATGACAGAGGTTGCTTCCAAGATATGTGGTGGAACCAGTCGTTCTCTGCCAGGATCCTAACTTGTAATAAATACCTTTAGTGGTCACAATCATTCACTACACATATAGCGAAGTATCAAAAGAATTCCTTTGGTCTCGTAATTCCATGGCGCCGTCAATAAAAGGACGAAGGAAGTCACTGTCAAAAACATTTTAATTAAATAATTGTTGTAAGAGATTTATCTAACAACAAAGAAAAGACTTTTTCTTTCATCTGGTAACGACAAACAGAAATTCCCCGGTTCAAGCCCTGGCCATATTAGCTCTTCCAAAGTCTAACAAGTATTTGGACGGCGGAAGAACTTAGACTGGCGCCTAAACCACTCGGATATTTAATTCCAGAACACAGTAATCATGGAGATGGTGGTGAGCTAGGTCAATTCTGATATCTTTACCATTATCTAAGACCCCCATCTGTTACCAGCACCAAACCAAAAACCGTTGTTTTACAAGGTTACAGTTAAACGTCACAGTGGCAGCTTAACCAAAATGAGTTCACTCGTCGTCACATTTTTGGTTTATGAGACCCTGGGAGTCGGATTATAGACCTCCGTGTTCTAAACAGATACAATATAGAGAAGAAGAATTATTAGGAATAATTATAAAAGAACATTTTTTTTTATTCTACGAAGCAACAAGAGCCTTAAGAGATTGTCTCGTTTTCTCCGTAATTTCACTAGGTACAACGCCCTCCTAACTGGAACACAGTAATTTTTGCATACTACTGTTTGTCGGATACAAAAGGAGCTGTGGTTGTGCCTGCCTAGACGATCTCTGGCAACAGAGACCTACCACCAGTAAGAATGACTGGATGTGGAATAAAACAAAAGACAGTAAGAAAGGGATAGATAATAAACAAAAGAGAGCAAGCGAAAGATATATGTAGAGAGAGTAAGGGGTCCCGCACGACTCACGAGACCCAAGCCACCTCCACCTGCTCGCGGTGCACCCTGGTAATCAACAAACGAGGCTCTGGCTCCCACCAACCCGAAATGAGCTAGCGTAGTGGAAAATGACCCAAATCCTCAAGTTCCGGAGACCATGCTGACTGTAACGGACGTTGGCAAGGCGCCGAACCCAGGACAGCGCAGGACCGATCTGTATAGGTCTTTGGGGGTTGCCTAAGTCCAACAGTGGACGTCTGTCAGTTGATGATGATGATGAATTAAGAAAGTTTTTGAAATATAGAAAAAGAAAGAATAAACTCTTTATGATAAATATTTTCGTTCAGGAAGTTCAGTACTTAAAGAGGAGTATTTTTATTCGAAATTAATTTTATATGAAAATCCCTGGATTCCTAAGATTTTTTTTTTTCGAACATTAACCTGATGGTAAGAGATAATCTCGCTCATAACAACGTGACGCTAATTAGGAGGATATACTCTGCACCACATTGTGCTTGTCCGTGAGACACAAGTTGTTATAACTCCTACATATAACGCCCTACAAACCGGAAGACGGTAATTTTCGCACACTACTATTTGGCGAAAGGAGCTGCTGTGGTACCTGGATGATCTCCAGTATAAAACACCTAGCGGAAGTTGGATATCGGATAAACTCTATCTGAGACCCATCGCTCTTACCTTTAATAAAAGACGACTTATAAGAAGTATCTCCATAACAACAAACATAACAAATGTTAACCTAATTTGTAGCGTTTTTTATCTTAACTTAAGTAATACAATTTTAATTTATACTGAATATATTCTAAGTTATTCGCGAGTTATAATTGTTTGTGAAGTGGCTAGTATTATTCATAATTCAACCACTTACTGATAACTTGACAAGTCAAGTTTATTCAGGATGGCCCTTAAACACAAATGGGTTAACGGCTTATACAAACCATCATAACTTGAATGCTGACTCTGGTCTTTAAAGATGGAATTTATAATTCAGACTATCTTAATTCATCTGATCGGAATCGAGCTGGTGAATAGCTCCAGCTTGAGATGATATTCACAACATCATGAAATGGCGACTATAAATAGGTCTTGAGATATTCCTGTAAACGACATATGGTTTCTTTCAGCAAATATATTGTAACCCACATTTTCTTCATACTGCAAACCCTTTAAAAGCATTTTTTTATTTAGACGAGCAGGACGTTCACCTGATGGTAAGTGATACGCCTGCTCATAACAACGTGACGCTAGTCAGAATAATGTACGATGCACCGCATTGTGCGAGTCTTACGTCACAGGCGACAACCGTAAAATTAGTTACCCAAGTAATTACACTAGCTATAGCACCCTTCAAACCGGAATACAGTAAAATTTGCACAGTACTATTTGCGGCTGTAATAGACACTGCGATGGTAAACAGTCTACCACTAAAAAATAGTTGTGACTCTGACAATAAATTAATAATGACGTCTACCACCAGCCCGCATTGGGCCAGCGTGGTGGAACCCCTACAGCCTACGGCCCCTAGTGCCCGACGGTACCGGAGGCCATGCTAACCATAAGGTTGCTGGAAACCACCGGACCAATCGAAGGGATAATGAAACTCGACATCTTTTGGGAGACCTATGTCCAGCAGTGGATTTCTATCGGCTGACGATAATGAGGATGATCCCTTGTTATCTACTATAATCAAGCAAGGGTTAGTAGGATATAGTATAGAGTATGTATTGTATAAATCTCGATTAACATTGTACGGTAAATTAGCTTTAGCTGTGGGGATGAATCCCTCCAAATGCACCCCATTGTTTGTGCTCTGCGTAACATTAGCATATCATAATAGTGTTGTAACTTCGGAAATTAGACCGTTTACTTTTATAATTTAGGTTATTAACCTTGAATAAGTTATTAACTGGTGTCATTCATCAATTCATCCCAAATGTACTGCTTTATACATATATTCATCTATCCATTCATTCGTTCGTTCATAAATAAATACGTTTATAAATATGTTGTTTTATACATATGTAGCAATGTCTTTGTTTTTGCGTATATGCTCGGTGAAAAAATAAATTATTATTTCACCAAACATACACTCATCTAACCATTCATTCAAACATACATCCATTCATTTGTACATTCTATATTCATTCGTACATGCATTCATTTATTTATTCATTCGTACATTCGTCCATTTATCCATTCATTAGCACATTATTTCGTTTTCCATTCATTCATTTATTTTTTCATTCGTTCATTTATCCATAGGTTTGAATGAAAATCTTTTTCAGTAAATTGTTAAAAATTATCCTTTTGAAAAGCAAAGAGGATGAGGAAGAGAAAAAAAAGTGAAATGCTATTAATGGTAGGTCTCTGTTGCCGGAAACCGTTCAGGTAGGAACCACCGCCGCGCCTATAGCAGCTGACAAAAAGTACTATGTCAACACTACTGTATTCTGGTTTGAAAGGCGCTGTAGTTATGTAATTGCTGAGGTAACGAGGCGAAATGTCGAATCTTGTCTCAAGCGACGAGGGCAATGTGGTACAGAATATATCATTCTAACCGGCACTACATTGTCATGGGCAGGCGTATCACTTACCATCAGCTGTACGGCCATCACTTACCATCAGGTGCTCTATTCGTCGCTTAATTGAATAAAATAATATATATATAAAACAAAAGCGGTAAAAAGAAAACATTTTCCCAAATTATTATATTGGCTAAACGTTAAAGAGGCTTAGGAGGGTGCGGATAACGCTTCAGACTCTTTATTCTTAAAGTAATCCCTGCTATGTTGTGTCTAAACGATTTGTGTATGTTCTTTTAATAAATTAATTTTCCAAATATATGACTAACACATCTACTTCAAGTTCAAGTTATAGCCATTTTAGTTAAGACAACTTAAAACTAGCTAGCTTCGTTATTTCAACTTAAAGACTATATAGAACAAGCTTCAATTCTGTTTAGTTTTATTGAATGTATAATTTGCTTTTATTTATTTATTAGCTGTTCCGCTTTGCTGGCCATAATATAGAAATAGACTTGAAATTTGCCTGAAATATTCTTTAAGAGCAACCGCAACTGCAAATGACTTTCTATAGCAACCGTTACTATAACAACCGCAGAAATAATACGAAATGAAAATATTCCTACAAGGATCTATGAAATTCAAAAATTAAACATGCACATATATATACATAAATATATATATACATCTATATATATACACACACACACATATATATAGATCCTTTACACGCCATTTGGGTTTAATGCCTTTACAATTATCTTCCAGTATATCTTTAATGATACAGATGCTATGAGGTGTAGATAGTAATAAAAACATAAGAGCAGATATATAATTATGATACATATCATCATATTGAACAAAAACAAATATTAAACATAAATTATATATTAAAAAAAATATATTTAAACTTATACCGAAGGAAACATAACGAACAAAATTAAATTTTGAAGTTTTCATATAAGAGGGTTTCTGGTGGCGGAGACCGTCTAGGTAGTTACCACCGCAGCTGTGCTTCCGCCGCCAAACAGTAGTGTGCAAACATTACTGTGTTCCAGTTTGAAGGGCGTTGTAGCTAGTTAAATTGCTAGGGTAAATGGACTTAATATTTTATGTCTCAAGGCGGCGAGCACGTTGTCATGGCAAAGCGTATCACTTACCATCAGGCGAACGACCTACTCGTCTCGTTGCTTCGTTAAATAACGTTTTAACAACTAAAGTATTTATATTGTGTCTAGATTTTACTATATTATCATTATTTAACATTTTCTATGTTCAGTTTATAAAATATTGTTTACATGTTGTAGTGTCTGAAATAAACATTTTCCAATGTTTCATATTGACAAGCCTGGGTAAATTTGGATAAAGGGGTAACGTCACAACGGAGTGAAACGAATTCTCTGAATTTCGTCATGGAGGCATTTCTATTGAAGTGTATTCAACAGCTTCCATCAAAAGATCATCATATTCACAATTCGTATAACTGAAATTACATTACACATATATGAAATACTTGTGTAACTACATAAATATATAATACATTTAGATAATATTTATCAAAGCGATGGACACGCAAATAACACATAGTATTAATACAAGTATAAATACTAGTTGTTTTGTTATTATATAACTACTAGCTGTTCCCCGCCCGTTGTGCTGGCCGTAATATAAAATTAGACTTCAAAATTTGTCTGAAATATTCCTCGAGAGTAACCGCAACCGCAAATGATTTTCTATAGCAACCGTTACTATAGCAACCGCATAAATAATACCAAATGAAATTGTTTATAATAGTTAATTAGAAATTAAATTATGGAGGATCTATGCAATTAAAAACTAAATAGCCTATAATCATTTAAAAATCATTCCGCGTCGAATGCTCATGTTCAAATTTCGATACGTTCACTAATTTTCACGTGATCGTCGAATAAAGGAAAACCATTTTTATTATATATATAGTTATTATTTATTTGTTTCGAATTTTATTTTTTAAATTACGAAATGGCGGACTTAATGCAAAATGGCGTACTTAGTCCAACAAAGTTGAGTAAAGGAAAAAGTTGTTTACTGCTGTAAGTACATAAGATAATACACATTATAGGTTAGGTAAACAATAAATATGATTAGTGTTTGTTATATATTAAATTTATTCTTATATTATCCATTTAACGATTGACATTTGCTTTTTTTTTACTCAAGCGACGTGGCGAGAAATACCCTTGCTCACAATAACGTGGCACTAGTTAGGATGATATACACAGCACAACGTTGCGCTGATCCCCTGAAAGATAAGATATTAAGTCTCGTTATCCCAGTCATACTAGGTACAACACCCTGCTAAACAATAAACGAGGCTCTACCTACTAACTCGAACTGGGCCAGTGTGGTGAGATTAAGGCCAAATACTTTAACGAGGATCCTTGAGAGAGGCCTATGCCGAGCTGTGGCCGTTATCTGGCTGATAAAAAAGAAATAAAACAATACTTATAGAAAAGTTGAAGGTTGTCAAATATATCACCACTGCTCTACTTTTTACTGTTGGCGACATTAATTTCGAGAATAGAACCTTTAAGACAGAAAAATTACTTTAAGTTCTCCTAGCAAAAAAAAATTACATTATGTAATATAAGAAGAATATAAATAATATACCATTTTCGACTGTGACTTGATTATATTATTCCGTATTAAATTGTTTAGCGAAAGACTTTTACACCCACGATGCCTAATTCAATTCATTTATTGAAGGAGGCGTAAACAAGTCTGAGAGGAAATCATGGGAAATAAAAAAGGTTCTCCCGTAACTTCATTACATCTTTCCCTTCTTTAACGTCTTAGTTGGCATCCCCTAACATAATAACAATTTCGCCGAACAAACGAGAATAATAGCCGAGTTGTACATGTGTCATATTATCCATTAAAGTCGATTGCTAGTTTACATTACAGAGCCATCTAGCGGCAAATTGAAACAGAAATATATCTAAATATTCTGTATAGATAGGTATTAATACAATTGATTTTTTTTTTACAAAACGAGACAATGGGACGACAACAAAACGAAGAGACGTTTACCATCCTAATAAAAAAGTTAGGATGGTATAAGTCTGAGTCATTAGACGTTGAGTCTTGTTACCCCGGCAATAGCGACTTTTAATTCGGAACACAGTAATATTTTGACACTACTGTTTGGGAGTAGAAATAGGCACTGCGGCGACTACTCATCTAAGAGTATCAATATTAAAGTGTAATATGCTCCAGAAGCCATCTTGATTTTCTATCTACTTCCAAGAATTATTAATAATAAATTTACCCTCTAACATTGCACGCCACAGAGAATTAGGGTATTCATTAAAACCGATAATAAACTTATTAACAACAACAACCCAGAAAGTATGAAAATTTTCACGTAAATATCTTAAGCAAGTAAACACAGGCAACTTTGACGGCCTTGAAAAGTGTTTAGAGATAATTCGTATTCAAAAGCAACAGCAAATCCTTTTAGGCTAAAATATATTCCAAGCAATCAGGAAAACCTTCAAAAGACGGCACTAGGCCACAGTCGTGTTACAGACTAACCTAGTCCTTTTCTGGGATATGAGATACAGTCTTGATGGTTGTAGACTCTTTTTGAACCTTTTTTCTATCGGGGAAAAATCTTCTAAAAAGATACGCCGCTTCTGGGCGGAACACAAGATTATGTCGGTGGTCATACTCAGCGCGTTGCGAGTGACTCTAGGATAACTAAAGCACGTCCCAGGGGCGGCTATAGCTCTCCTCGGCACCCTCGCTTTGGCACATCAATCACTAGAACACCTCATACTTGTCGTTCATCCAGAGCTCACTTAGTGGACGATGAGGCCCCCAACTTCAAAGCTCACGTACCCAAAAACCCTTTTAATCAACTTCTACGACAGGCAGGACTTACTTAGCCCTGTAGTCTCGGGCGATTAAGAATATGACTAAGGTATTCCCTGCCTGTCGTACAAGACGACTAAAAAGGTCCTCGGGTTCGTGGGCTTTGAGGGTGTGGGCATTCAGAGCTCAATAAGCGAGCCTTAGGAAGACGACAAATGCATGGTGGTCTTATATTCGCCGTAGTACAGCGTGGGTGCTAAGGAAGGCTTTGCCCTTCCGTGGGATATTTTAGCCGCAGTGCAGAGGGACACGGGTGCGTTCCGTAGGAGATCCCGGAGCCCCTCCTAATGCACTGAGGGAGTTTTAGTGGAAAGAAACCCCAAATAACCGTGTCTTCCCCTCAGAACCAAGATATCTTTTAAGATTTCCCCGCGAAAAAAAAAAGGCAAGGCTTACTTTGGTTCTATTCTTAATTACACAAGACTACGGAACAGAGATTCTTTTTGAATCTACAGCTAGCTGCCATATGTGAATATGAGAGCTGAATTATTCTACGAGCACTCTTCAATCTGAACATAATGAAATTATAATCAAGCGTTAGCTAATTATTGATAAAATAAAACATTAAAGTAAGGTGCTAAATTTATAAACAATTCGTTTAAAACTTGCCGTCCATTTTGTATTCGCGTTCAAATCGTAAAGGACCAAGTTCCACAAGCTTTGTCTGTATAATTATTTATTCAAATAGACTTTGCTGTAGTGCTGCTAGGGTATTCAATAATTCAATAACAAATGCTAGACGAAGACTACTCCTTTTTCCACCCCCTCTTCCATTCACTATTTCTTCTAAACTAGTAAATATACAGAGTTCTCTGTTACCGGAGTTCATCTATATAGATGTGACCGCAGCTCCTATTTCTATTGCCAAACAGTAATGTCAACATTACTGTGTTCCGGTTTGAAGGGTGTTGTAGCTAGTGTATGAAGTAACGAGATTATCATACGTACCAGGGGATGAGCGCAATGTGGTGCAGTATATATCATCCTAACTAACGCCATGTTGTTATGGGCGAGGGTATTTCATCCGGTAAACGTCCTGATCGTCGACAACGCCAAGGCGTTTTTTTTTTAAAAAAAAAAGGCCGCATTGCCATGGTAACCGTGATCTGGACCTACAGTCAATGTATAAGAAACTTATATGGTCAATCGGATGTCTGCCAGGATCAGCATACTCTGAATTCTGCTGAAGACCGATGTGCTATTAATGTCGAGTATCATGACAGACATTCGTTTTGTCTTTAGAAATTTAAATGGAGTTGTGAAGGAAAAAGATGTATCCCGACTCATCTCCCTCTCTCTCCACGACCAACTTCACCACTACATAAAGCTGGATTGATAACTTAGTAACACATAAGCCATACTTACAATATAAGCCATAACATACAATGGTCGAGTATTTATTATTCATACATCATACATGTCTATGAATTATTGAATACTACAAGTTTCTATCGATTAGGTTAATATCTTGATTCATATGTTAATATATTATTAGAGGGTACTTAAACGTCCCCTCTTGAAAATCTGGTGGTGAAAGAAAAAAAAAATATACTTAGTAATCCATACTATAAAGAACCTTGCCAGAAGAAAACTCATATATAATTAAGCTTCCTTCTTTGTATTGTTTATATTCATAATATTTTATCATCATCAGCCTTTATTTAACCATTACTGAATAAGGGCCGAATTATCATCATCATCACTAATGCTATCCACCAAATACGAATCTTAGACCTCGCTTCCACGTCCAGCTTTATAATGTCGTCGGTCTATTTGGAAAGAAAATGCTCCTCATCTTTAAATCCAACAAGCAGTTTCCACTCCAGGACTTCCTTCACCTATCGATAGTCATCATTCTATGAAGCGATAACACGAGCGAGCTTTCAACTGATAGTAAGTGATACGCCTGTCTATAACAACGCGGCGTTAGGATAATATGCACAACACCACATTGCGCTCGTTGCGTAACACGTAAGATCAGTCTCCTTACTACGTTCACTGCCTACAACACCCTTCGAACCGGAACATAGTAATGTTTACGCTCTACTGTTTAACTTTGGAAATATGAGCGGCCGTGGTACTTACCTAGACGGTCTCCTGTAACAAAAACCTACCACCAGCCTTATACATGTACACCACAGTCAGGTCTTTGCTGTAACATCACACAAATCAAATCCTGGTCAAAAAAAATGTTAATACATTTGTCAATAGCAGAAGAAAAGCAACACGGACCCTTATTTTCTTATTAACTTAATTTACACTTAACCACCGTCCCCTACGTGTCAGGACAAACTAACAGTTGGTTCAATAGGATCTCCTTGATTGGGGCTGATGTGCGGTCAGCTAATACGTGCACGGAATCAAAGTTTTTTTTTTCATATAATATAATATTAACAAAGTTATATTTCCTTATGAAACGTTTCTTGGAACGCAGAGGTCATGGGTTACATTCTAGATAAAATGGCAGAGAGCCGCTAAAGTTATTTCTTTTCTTATGGAATGTATATACTGAGAAGTGGGAAGATTGTCTGGCTATTAATCTTGTCATCATCATCAGCCAATAGACGTGCACAGCTGGACATAGGCCTGCTCCAAAGATCCCCACATCGATCGGTCCTGTGCTGCTCGCATCTCCGGGCATTTGTAGGGGATCATATAAGACGATTTGGGCCATTTCTTACCACACTGGCCCAATGCGGGATGGTGGGCCCAGAGCCTCATTTGCCGATTAGCTGGTGAGGTTGCCTTGAGATGCCATCGACTTTCAAACGGAAATACAGTATCTTTGACAGTCAGAAATAGGAAATGCGGAAGTACCTAACTAAACAGGCCCAGCAACAAAGACATACCACCAGTAAATTCAATTAGATAAAGGCTGGATTTTAGAAGCATTTCTGTAGGATGAAACAAGTAAATAAACCGGATGTAAAAAAAACATTGCAGAAAAGAATAGCTAAACAGTAGAACAGTCTTCACAGTCTGTTAAACTTTAGCTTAAAGAAGACCTACATCATGTTGATGAAAGGTCGAAGTACACATTTGAGAACAATAAAAGTATTTTACTACATCCCGACACATTTTACTGTAACTATCGACATTTCTATTGTCGTGTATTGGACGTCTCTAACATGTCTCATTGTATCAATTCTTCTTCGACACCGGATGTTGTGGAATTTCAACACCTTTCTTCTGTAAAGGAATATTGCTAACAATTATTGTAACATTGTAATTGGAACTAAGAGTATAACTTTTATTTTAAACACTGTGCCCACCGATGGGATTTGAAGCTGTCTCGGATAAAATCGAGGACCTTTATCAACCACCACAGTCAATTGTGGATGATATCGCCTGTCTTTGAAGACTGTTGTTCTGGGTTTAGTCGCCTCGCCATATATTCGAGTAGCTGATGCTCAAGCGTAGTGGAGATTGGACCGACGCCTCTTTACGACATCTATGACTGCTTGTGTATAATCAGCTCCCACGATTTCCTTTTCTTATGTCGTGAGAGAGATAAAAGAATTTGTATTACCTACGAAAATCTTCTTTTGAATTCTTCAAACTAAGCTATCATTCATATAGATAAATGTAGGAAAAGAATTCTTATCGATGCAAAAATATTTCATACTATATACGCAGCGAAGTATAAAAGTACACTTGTCAAAACTATGAAGGAATATTGAAGTAAAAACGGAACCGAGCGGAGACGGAAGCTGAATGCGTAACGAGATTTCTCTGTGACTCGCTGAAATAGCGATTTTGTGCAAATCGGGCGACGTATAAAAGATGTTAGTGGTTTTTTTTTTCTATCGAAATAAATCATGTTTGCAAATCATTTTCATTGTTGATTTCATTACAGTTATTTCATCATCATCAGCCGATAGACGTCCACTGCTGGATATAGGTCTCCCAAAACATCTCCACATACAATCAGCACGGCCTCCAGTACCGCTGGGCACTAGGGGCTGTTTTACATAGGGGTTCATATGAGAGGATTTGGGCCATTACTCACCACGCTGGCCCAATGAGGGTTGGCGGTAGCCAGAGCTTCGTTTATTGATTACCATGGTGCACCACAAGCAGGTGAGGTTGGCTTGGGTCCCGTGCGGGACTCCTTATTAGTTGGAAACCTAGAAGGTTATTTAAATTATTAAATTCCGCCCCTTTCTAGTTGTATAAGATATATGTTAAGTTAATATCAGTGATAGCTCACTTACACAAATTTATCTATTACCTTGTGATTTATAAAATAGTCTCCATCATCACCATTATCAGCCGATAGACGTCCACTGCTAGATATAAACCTCCCCCAAAGATCTCCACATTAATAGATCCATCACTTCCCGCATCCAGTTGCTTTCCAGTAACCTTCACCAGATCGTCGGACCACACGGTGAGGGCCTGTCAACACTACGTCTACCGGTACGCGGTCGCCATTCGAGGACCTTAATGCCATACCGGCTGTCAGTCCTTAGAGCGATGTGTCCTGCCGATGGCCATTTGAGGCTAGGAATCTTTTAAACTATGTCGGTAACCTTAGTTCTCCTGCCGATCTCCTCATTTCTGATTCGATCACGCAGGGAAATCCCCAACATAGCCCTTTCCATTGCTCTCTGTGCCACTTTAAGTATTTTTACAAGGCCCACTATAAGCGGTAGTCTTATTATATTTGAATCGTGTCGCTTCCAGAGATTCTTTTGTCATCATCAGTCCACCTAGCGATAGGTCTGCCTTCACTAGGCTTATGTAGTTTCCATGGCCATTCCAAGATTTTAAGTGTCCAACGTCCAACAGTTGTAAAAGATAAGTATCTTATCAGTACCAATACAGTTTCGTATCTCATGTACATATTACTTTCATTGTAAAAAATATCATGCACGTCACATCGTTTGGATTGGAGGGTACACTCTTTTACCACCCTTCCTTTTGGTACAGGGGTGAATATAACAAAGTTTCTACAGTTCCAAAGTAGTCATACTGCATGATGGAAAGCAATTTACATACACAACAAGGCAATTTAAGTTTAAGCCGACTCTACAAGTTGTTTAAAACTTAATGTTATAAAGTAAATTGCTAGATGAAAGTTGGATGTACTTTTATTAAAAGTTACCATGCCTTTATACATGTTTATACTATTATTAGGTAGTTTATCTGATGTTAAATGATTTTGTTTAATCTTCAAATGGATGAAAATTGTTGTGATATTAAGTGTATGTTCCATTACATGTAAGATATTTCTTCTTCCAAACAAAAACAATCAGATTGTTACGGCGTAATCGTTGAACTGTGTCTGTGACAAAGAGAGTAACCTCTTCCGTTTTAACCTAGATATCCTCTGTTCATTACGAGGTCACATAATTTTTGTGGTCCTGATAGGGCTAGGGTTTTTAGACTTGAAAGTTACCTTTAGTCTTTTTTCAAGCAATCTTTGATACTTACTTCTCTAGCGTAGCAACCCAAAGTGAGTCGTGGCCTTTGACACAAGAGAATGGCAACGTTGACTTTCTCGCACTGCCGCTTGCCAGTCTACTGCTTGAAGCTCGCGTAGGTCGTAATCTACGGCATTTTTCCAGCGATATCTGGGCCGGCCGAGAATCTTTGCTAATCTAAGAAATACTCAGAGAGGAATAAGAAAACGAATATTCACAAACTCGTGTTTCTAACATTCACACCCATATTCTTAATATGCCATCATTAAAACATCGCTGAACCCCGACAATGATATATATAAGAGTATTTTGAGGGAGCATACTTCATTCATCTGTTAGTGATAAACATATGAGATGAGACTAAGTTTTTTAATGAACAAGGCTTTTGATAGCTACCGTAGAGGGTAGAACTATATTGAAATAAATTAAACAAAAAAAGTTAATTAAACAAAACTGTCTCCTAAGCGACTAGCAACAGTTCTATGACTCGCTTTGGAATTTCAACTCGGCAAGTTTCAATCGTTCGACAGACTTACTGTCCTTGTCTGCGTTGTTTTATTCACTTCCATGAGAGAAATGCACCATCTCTTTAAGATTTAGAAGAAAATATAAAACTATAGTTATTTTCAGTAATTTTTTTTATAAACGTAGATAAGCTGGTATACATCTTTGTCAACTTACGGAAATGTCACGGGAACGCCTTAGATATATACTTTTTCTCCAGGTAACTGATACCTCGAATCCATCATCTAAACGCTACGAAGACCAAGAGCTCAAATACTCTACAACCTTAAAGAAGAGAAATATTCAAAGGGCAGCGAATCATAATACTGACTTCTCCGTCATCTCTATCATGGCTGCTTTTATTAGGAAAATTGATTACACCTGTACCATTAATATCTAAATAGGTACTGCAATAATAGATAAGTACCCTGCTCCAACAGGATCTGGCAAGAAAGTGCTACCAACAGTATATACCGGAGAAGAGGTGATGTAAAATAGTGAAGAAATTAAGTAAGCCTTAGCCGGTGCACTTCTAATTTAAACTCTACGGCAAATTGTTATTCATCTCTCCACTTTAGCAAAGTGTTATAAAAAAACCTTATTGTGAAACAGTTTCAAGAGAAATATACCGTTCAATGCAATCCATTACTTGATTAAAATCCTGCAGAAATGTGTTTACAATAGATTTAACACTGCAAGATGTTTATTTTTCTCTTCTACACTACAATCCTCTGTGAAATCCTTTAACAAATTAATATTTTACTCTTACATAAAATGATCTCAGTTGCAATGAAAAAAAATATTTTTCAATCATGATAACATATATATCTACTTAAAAATATCACACACATTCTATATAATATTAGAAATATGGTTACGAGACATATCTTTAGGGGTTGTAGTAGCTTCGGGAAGAAAAGAAGATTTATGTACATATCTCTCTTTCTAAGAAGGTAGATCTTTTTGATGTTATAGGAGGTACCCGGTAACGATACCCTTCTGCATTTAGGTTAAACACATTTTAATAAAGGCAATGCTGTCTTTTAAACCCTTGCTTTTGTACGAAAAATATTATTTCGATTTTGTCCTCTCACCATCAAGACCTGCGAACCCAGAGACCCTTTTAGACGTCATCAACCACAGTGAAAATTTACCTTAGCAATCCTTACTAATCTCAGATTACAGAGTGTAATTTAAATTATTAACCATACAGAATGTATTTAACCTAATTTTAAAATAATCCTGCAAGGTAAAACCAAACATTACCTTTTAGGAAAATTTTATAATTTTTACTGGAAAGATGAAACTTCTTTTCACACGAGTTAGAATAGACTATGGTAACAGTTACTACCAAATAAATTAATAATGTTACAGGAAGTTTTGTGTCCTGAGTTTCCTCGATACAGACACCGCCTAATGAGGAATCCCAGGGTTTAAAATAAAAAACAAATAACATCATTCGCAAAATAGTTACAACTACAAAGAAATCTATTTGTAATAACGTCTGTAAAATTTGCTGAAATAAATAATTTTTCAAATTCTATGCAATACTAATATAAGTAAAATAAATATAGACCGTACATCTGTCGGATTCATCATCATCATCAACCTATAGATGTCTACTCCTGGATATAGGCCTCCCCCAAAGATTCCTACATCGATCGAGAAGGGATTTATATGGACGGATTTGGGCCGTTTCTCACCACGCTGGCACAATGAGGGTTGGTGGGGCGCAAGAGCTTCGTTTGTTGATAAGCAGGGTGCACCACGAGCAGGTGAGGTTAGCTTGGATCTCGTGAGTTGTTGAGTCCTTACACTCCTGTCGGACTGATCTGGTCCTAAATAAATTTTGTTGTCATTAATTCAATGAACTACATATTACCCCTACATATAATTTGGTCCTTTCCTTTCAAGTAACACAAATTCTGGAGGTCTGGTAATATAAAGCAAATTGCCACGTGTCGAATATATTACACCATTTATACGAAGCTCACTGCTTACTCCGCCGAAATTGCTTTTTTTTTCTCTTCATAGAGGACCCTCCAAAAGATTCTTTGATGCCATTTGAAACATGTTTATACCTTTTATTATTACCAGCGATACTTACGTCGGATTACTTGACATGTGAAATGTTACTTTGTGCATAAAAGCTACGAGCATGAGAATGAGAATTCATCTTCATTTCCTACAAATATATTATCAGCTAGAAACTGGATACATGCAGCGTAAGATCTGTGTGGAATACTTTGAAGAATCTCATGTGCAGCGAACGCTTTCATTAATTAACTTGACCTAAATTTCATATTCAGAATATTAAGAAGTTCCACGGCGTATTACAATGAGACCTAAGTGGCTACTTCTTTAACTATATCTAAACAGGTAAAGAGAAACTCAGCTCTTCATCATATTCTTGGTTGCTACTTCTATGGTATCTAGAGTTGATAATAATTATAGCTTGTTTCTTTGGCTAAACAAAAATATTGATTTGCGAAACCCATTTTAATTTAACAGATCGTGGATAGGGTTTCGGGTAATGTCGGTACCGAATGGGGTTGAAAAAGGTCGTGCATTCGTTTTCACATCACCGCTAGTAATTGGATGAACGATTCAAAATAAATTATTTATTCAACAGTTTCCTCATTCTGTACAACATTCTACTTAGTCATCTCAATAATCATCCTAACTAGATAGTGGCAACACAGATGACACGATCTGTGAAAGTAAAAAAACTCTTTTATATAGAAAAGTATAGTTTATATAAAGTACTTTATAAAATACTTTTCTTACGAGACGAGGAGCGTGAATTTTCGCAATCTTTAACACATCAATCACAACGACTGGTCAAGATACGTTATGGTAAAATGGTATAAGTTACCACTGAGAGATGAAAATTAGATTTCTCTCGCATCTGTTATCGTGTATCATTCGGTGTGACCAGAATATTATAATACTGTTCAACGTTTTATAAAACGGATATGAAGTACATCATACTGTTTTAACTATAACAATTTAGCGCTGATTAAAATAATATATCGCCTTTAGACTTTTAGTCTTCACTGGTGGTAAGGTCTCTGTCGCCGGAAATCGTCTAGACTATTTCTGCCGCCAAATAGTAATTTTGCAAACATTACTGTATTTCAGTTTTAAAGTAGTTGTAGCTAGTGAAATTACTTAGCTAATGAAACTTAACATGTCTCAAGGTCCGCTTCTTTTCTGCTTAAATGATATATTCATTTTTCTCACAATCAGTTTGAGACAAATGGCTGGCACTAAAAGACAGGAGAAAGGGATCCAGGAATTTTACTTTTTCACGCACATTTACCTAAATGGTAGTTTCGCGCCCGATTGAGCATCTACACACAACGACGGTTAAGATTTTCTTAGCTCAATAAACAAACGCCTTTTTCTCTTTTTTGTATATATATCTAGTACGCTTCTAACCGAAACTTCTAATTTTTGCAGGCAAGAATACGGTCTTTGGCATCAGAGACCTACCACCAGTATATACGTCTAGAATCCTTAAACCCGTCTTATTTCAATAGCGATATAGCTTTGGTGTCCTATTAAAGTATCAACGAAAAGATTATACCTATCACCTAGCAGTAGAAAAAGCAGTAATATGTAATTACTGTTTTTAAGTTTAAAGGGTTCTAAAGTATAAGTTTATTAAGTAATAAGACATTAACACCTTTTTCACATATTATGTTTCAAAGTGACAAATACAATATAGTACTTTGTAGCAGCTTAGTTATCAATCAACATTATCAGCCGATAGATCTCTGGACCTAGGTATCCCCCAAAGATCTCCTTACGGTAGTTTAATTAAAAATACATTATTTTGATCAAGCATTCGTCAGTCCTCGTATTGAATAAATATTAATAAACTTTTTTTAATTAAAATCATTTGTAAGGAACTGAAAATCGGAGACCAGAGACAGAATTATCAAAAGAGTAAACTAACGAGATAAATTAGATATAACGCCTTTAAGATATTAGAAGGCTATTACAAGATCTAGATTTTATGTTAAATAATTTGATTAATACAAAATTACTTTAAAATCTATAGACAAAAGCAATTATCTAACCTTATTCCTTTCCCACTGCTGGGATACAGAAGACTTCACTCGCAAAGACAGACTCAACAGTTTATTTAATACCTTGATCAAGTACTCTCTTAGTAACTAAGTAAACTCTTGTTTTTGTAATATAAAAGTTTCTTCACGATGCTATCCTTGATGTGATGATTGGGATTGAATCCAGGCCTATTCAGGTCTGCTTCTTCCCAAATCTGTACAAGCCTAAACTAAAAGAAAGAGATAAAATGCACTACATGATCCGAAACATCCGTGTTTGGAAGGTTTTACGATTGGACATAAATTGCGCTCTAAAACTTCTTTCACAACGACCCGTGAATGTTTTCCAACCCTACTTGTTTTACACATTTAATACGTTAAATTGGGGATGAAAAGCGAAATTATTTGCTTTAATACAGCTCTAATTTTAACTGGAGGTTCTTAATTCGTTATTTTACTGCTTTATTGTGAAGGTATTATTATTAGTATTATTTATTGTTTCTCTTCGTTAGTGCCGTCCAATGTTATACTAAGAAAGGCGGGATTAATACACACTGAGCCTGAGTTTCCAATAAAGTCTCGTTACTGAAAAAAATATATCTGAACCGTACAACTCCAAAAAGAATTTCTGGTGATGCTCACCATCGTTAGGAAATCGACAAGTACCAAGAACGACAGCTTTCATGGGCGTGACTTTAACCAATCTCTTTATACAAGGTGGCGCAAAAATAACCTTCCGATGTTTTTTGGCTGTAATTTAAAAAAAAAATTAAAAACTTTGATTCTTCTTGGAGATTATTTTTATTTGGTCTTTTAATTTTTTACATCAAGGCAAAATTTATAGCATTTTCTGATAGGAGGATTACTTTTGCGCCACCTGTATATTGTTTATAGTATATAGTAAAGTTTTCTCAATAGGTCGACGGTTATCAAGTCTATCTATAACCTAATCGTAATTTAACCCTCCAAAGACTTCAAATCGGGTTTAATGTATTGGTATCGTAGGTAAGCGTTCGTGTATATAATTTAAGGATGAAAATCCAATTGTCTCTAAAGCTAAGAAAAATTGAAGTTTGGTCGACTGAAAATAATCGTTGAATAATTTAGCTATACCATTCGGATGAGGATCTGGTGTCGTCATTACTTGCACGCATATCTCGTGCAGGATAATTTATATTCTAAGTACATAAATAACGATTGGGAATCTTGTGTAGGAGGACATGTTCGAATTGGAGTTATGGTGATGAACTCTATAAATACATGGTAATGCATCACAGTGACTCCATTCAAAGTTATGGATACGAAGCACCGTGTATTTTTTTATGCGACTTAACAACAGCAACGTTGTTAGCATGTTTACACAACGACACATTATGCTAGTCTCTTTGAGGCGTCTCTTAAATCAGTCAATAATGTTACTAGCTACAGCGACATTCAGAACTAAACACGATGATGTTTAATTATTATTTTTTTATAACAATGATGATCTTCGCCAACTTATACATCTCAACTATTAATTACCTGTCTGTATTTGCCACTTAGTATAAATAAACTGGCAACACCGCGGCTCACGCACACGTTGAAACGCTCCGTGTATTTGTTATGCCACGTCACTCGGGGATTCCCCGACGTGTGAGAGAAGGGATCCAATTCGCAGCTGTCATCATGTTAACCTCTTGCCACTCACTGAAGCTTGAGTGACGCATTCAATGATGCGGCTACGATTGAAACTCGTGTATAAAAAACGTCTTCGTATTGATTTATTTATTTTGTTTATTTTTGGTATAAACCATTAGGGTGAAGAGAGTGGGAATAACGCCCTAAAACCATTCTCTGCCAGTCAACCCTGAAAGGTACGAGATTTTTAGGCAGGCTAGGTAGGAGCAGTCAGATATTCATACATACAAACACGTCATAGAAGCTCTGAATATAAAGAATCTAAAAAGAAAGGAAGTAAGAAGATCCGTTGAAGAACAAAGGCCGCAGATAATGCCAAGCGGATTAGCAAAGTGAAGTGGAAATAGGCTGGATATACAGCCGAACGGTTAATGGGGCAAAAATATCCTGGAGTGGAGATCACGTAAAAGCCAAGTGGTTTACTGGTGGTAAGTCTTTGTTGCCGAAAATCATTTAGGTAAGTACCTCCTATTTCACCGTTCCTCCTATTTCTGCCGCCAAACAGTACTGTGCAAACATTAATATATTCCGGTTTGAAGTGTTGTGACTAGTGAAATTACTGTGCAGTATGGTGCAGTGTACACCATTCTAACTAGCGTCATGTTGTTTAGGGGTGGCCGCACAACTTGCCATCAGGTGAACGTCTCGCTCATCTCGTCGCTTTGTTAAATAAAAACCACACCTGATGAAGATCACAAGGATTTTTTGGGCAGGTACTACCAAATCAGTCGACTCGAACCTGAAATAATGATACTCTATTCTATTCTTTAAAACCGTGCCTGTTAGGTTAGGTACACTAGTAAATATACTATGACCTATACACAAGAGGTATACCTATGTAATTAGTACTTTATATAGAAGAATGATAATAAATGTTAATATCTACGCATCCAAAAAGTAATGGTGTTTAAATAATACAGCCCACTGTATGTTCCCACAGCTGGCACTCAAGGTCTTCTCTTCCAAGGAGGGAGTGGAAACCGTTTATCCACTACGATAGCCAAGTATGGCTCGATGAATGTTATATCGGTTCCTAAAGGTTTCCTTCATTTCAAACTCAAGGTCTATAGAGATTGGTTCACAAAGTTAACGATCACAGCTTCATATTAATCAGTGTACTATACTAGATAGATCACATTTTTTTTTTTATATTATTTAATCTTAAAATCTACTGCAAAAGAGCGTTGTAGTTATATTTACAAAAGAAACAAATTCATTCCCTTTCTTCTCAAGATGACGAGCATAACTGAATGCAGTGTTAACAATCCAAAAGGCACCATATGGTGTATAAGGAACTACAAAGTACAAATCATGGTCATTTCCTGGCTTTATAGTGTATAGTATAGTAATTTCATTTAATTACTTTCATACTTATTAATTACTATAATTTTGAATACCATCAGTCAAAATTAGTTGGATTAGTTTTCTCAATGTGATCGCCAAACTTCATTTCGAGAAAGGTACTTCATGATGATCATTTTGAATTATATTCTCTTTTAACAAAGCTGTGTGTTATCATTTAAGTATCTGGAAACTCCATTTTGTGATGCTCCCGAAATATGGCAATAAATTTCTGTACGGAACGACTTAATCTGGTTTACGAATCGACTTACTTAAAATCGAGCTTACTTGGTAACATACCAAGCTTTGGACGAGCGCCAACTCATTCCATCTGATCGTTGGGACGACGAGATTTAACGCTGAACATACCCCTGTTAAATCTTAAGGTCTAAATCCGTAAAGATAAAGGTTCTGTAGAGTTATTTAATTTTTCTATTCCATAGAAAGGCAAGATCTGCGGGGAGCTCACACGATGAGAAGTAATACACCTACCCTTAACAACGTGGCGCCGGCTATGATTATCTACACAGTACCATATGCTCGTTGCTTTGATTTAAGATAGCTCATCTCCCACCCCAGTCATATCACTAGCTACAATGCCGTTCCAACCGAAACAGTAATATTTGCAGAACGTTGTCGAAAGATCTATCTTTTTTTTATTATCACAGTGGAAATCTTTTTAAAAGATACCCTGTTTCTGAGGAGAAGACAAGGTTATGTTGGGCTTCTACACACTAAAACTCTCTCGGTGGTCTCCGCTAGTGCATTAGGAAGACCTCCGAGATTTCCCATGGAACGCACCGGTGCTGTTGAAAGATCTATCTGAATTACAGACTAAGAGTGGCAAAGACAGCTGCCATAGCAAACGGGTACATCATTAAGTAGCGGCTTATAAGGGTAAGCGGAAGAAAACTTGACACATTAAAAGAAATGAATTTTTAATAGGCGGTCACCAAGGTTGTTGCGGTATTAAGGGTAAAATAAAATATTTGCACACTACTGTTTGAGAGCAGCAAAATAAGCTGTGGTGGTACCTACTCAGATGATCTCCGACAAGAGAGATCTACCACCAATAAATTATTTATTTGATAAAATGACTAGATCAATGGGATGTTCACTGAATAGTAAGCGTTTCGCCTGCCTATAACAATGTGGCGCTTGTTGGGTTAATATACACTGCACCACATCATGTATGTTGATTTGTTGACACAAAAATGTAGCCCAGCTACAACATACTTCAAACCGGAACACAATAATATTTGTACTTTACTAGCTACAGCTCAATTTGTTTTGGAACACGGTAACGTTTGCACACTACCTTGCTGTAGAAATTCGTGCTGCGATGATACTATGTCGATCTCCAGATATATTATCTTCTCTTATCTTATCAGCCGGATAAGGTCCACTGCTGAACATGTACCTCTCTCAAGGATCTCCTGGCTATCATAATTAAACCCTTGTAATAGTAAATAACCTTTTCCGTGGAAAACTAAACAACACAAAACAATGTTATTGAATCATTAAGTATTTTAATTAATACCCAACTTCGAGCACCGTTAACATTATTTCAACTTCTCGTATATAAATAAACGATTTACAATATATTAATTTCATGAACTCGCAAGCGAATTCACAATAATACGATTACGAACGAACACTTAAAATTATGTAAAGCACTTTAAAACTTGTGAACAACACTTAAATTTTGAACTGTAATCCCTCGCGCTACTTTGGTTTCAAATTGAATAATTTTACTGAATGAGGTACCTCGATGATTTACATACTTTGTTTTACAATGTTATAGTTGGATATTAAGAATATAATTTATTATGATATAGCGCCTTTTATATATTTAAATATTTTATTCTTTTCGGTTAGTATGAATTCAATTTTATGAAACGAAAATGTGTAACGGAAAAACCGTAACTCTAAAAAGTTTTATGCTGTACGATGACGCTCATTAGATGAATCGTGTTTCTACATAGTTTTGCCATCATTCGTCTCCTCTTTATACTCTAATTCGTATCAAGTCCACTACTCCACCGCTGTATGTAGGCAAGAACAGACTAGACCGGAAAATGATATAATAAAAAAATTCGATCGCACAATTACTGTTTAACGAAGTAAAGATATTACGTTACTCATCTGCCTTTGTTCATCAACAGTCTAAATCTATCTCTACCGTTTTATTTTACCTTTTTTTTTTTGTTTTACGTGGGGGAAATGCCTACGCATACCCGTCCTCGCGGGGGCGAAGACGGGTTATGTGGGACTTGCACCGACTAAAATCCCCACGATGTTCCGCCTCGTCGCCATGATGGTTAATCTCCCCCTCCTCTCATTCCCTCTCTATATCACTCTATTTATATTTAGTATAAATTTCACATTTTCTCACAAATTAACCATAACACGAAAATTCCCTTCTACCGCATTTTGGGGTCCCACTCGTTTTTATTTATTCTCATTCATCAAGTCGTTAATACTCAAAGGTAGAGATTTTAAAATCTATTGCAAGCTTTTCAAAACTTACTTTAATTTATATTATGATTTACAGTTCAGTTAAAAAGAAGTTGATTAGCATAATAACACCTGACCTTCATCACAAGAACGATGATGTATATTCAAAGAGAATTTATTTCATAGCGACTCTTTTGTCCCATTTCTGTCTACCCATTTAGGTTTTCAGCGCAGCAGTCCGAACACGTTTCGAGGATTATGAAAATTTGATCATTGAAAATAAATTTATTCCGGCCGAGCCATCGTCAAAATTAGAAGTCGACGCATTTGTTGTTGTGCTCCATTTATTAAGTTCACTAGAGATTTTAATAAATTTTTAATTGCCGATAGCTAATAATTGTACTTGCTGTCCTGATGGCGGTCCTTGTTTTAGCATCATAAACTTATTAACTGACCCCTTCGAACTGAAAACTAAAATACAGTACTAACTTTACCGTATTTTCGTAAGAACGGTGTTGGAGTAATTAAAATTTGGTAAACAGCAAAAGGAAAAAGAGATCTCGAAAGTGAAGAACGCAAGTGTCAAAGTCAAAATGGTAAAATCAGGAGAAGGTAAGCAAACAAGCATTTTGCTTGAACGTTCTTAAAAGCTTATAATCAAACAAAACAACTAGTACCTTAAAAATCTATGGAGTGAAAGGAATGACGAAAACTGATTTTTATTTACGATGACTTCAAAGTTAAAATGTTTAACATTATACCGTTTTATTTTGTCCTTTACTATCCACTGTTTTATTTTGTCCTTTACTTATCCAATAAGAAAAGAAAAGATTAAGTAGAAGTCGCAGCCGTCGGTCGTCTTTCATCAAACAAGTGATTATTCAAACAACACAAGGCAACCCTTTATCGGGTTCCGTCCTCTGAATTGATACACAAGGACTTTATTTTTAGGTTTTAAATGCGCACCGCTGATAAGATAATATTTTTCTATGGAACCACTGATCAGTTCTTAATTCATATCAAAATGTCTGCACTGAAAAAATTAAACATTTTAATATTATTTTATTTATTTTCTATACAATCTAAGTTATACGCCCGCCCGTAACAACGTGGCGTTAGTAAGGATAATATATACTCCATCAAATTACGCTCGTCGCCTTAAACGTAAGACGTTGAGAATCGTTACCCCAGTAATTACACTAGCTACATCGCCCTCCAAACCGGAACACAATAATGTGTACACACTACTGTTTGGTGGCAGAAACAGGCGTCCTATCTAGACGCTCTCAATCAACGGAGATCTACCATCAGTGAAATTTTAAATAATTATGTGTGACCTTTGGTTTTAAACGCTAATTTAACGATAGGATGATAAACAGTGCACTACATAGTGCTTAATGTTTTTATACTCTAGATTTTAGTCTAGTGCATTAGTAATTTCTCTAGTCCTCTTTTCTACCATCTACTAGTACTCAAAGATTTTCGAGTTACTGCCATAGGGCAACAATATACAATTACTGAATTAATGACAAATACCATCCTAACTTTAAAGTTGATAAGCGTAACGTGGTGTTGTGTAAACATCCTTTTATGGGCAGGTACTACCAAAGAAACTTTCGGCGCTTATCGTTGAGTTCTCGTATAAAAAAATTACAAATTATATTGCAAATTTTAAGAAAATAAGAAATTTTACAATAAAAAATAAGGTCAACTTTGAGGTATTTTATTTCGGTACTTAAAAGAAAAGGTTTATTTATGATAGACCTTTTACTTTTATTATCATGCCTATAAAAACAATTAAATTGGAGACCTATACAAAGATGTAGGTATTAATAAAAAAGCAGCTTTATTATCTTTAATCAGATCAATACATAAATCTCTGGATGACTTGCCTTGAAATGCGGAATTCCCTAGAGAAATATAAGCAAATTCCTCGACTGCAGTTAGGTTTGGTCGCTGGTCGGGTCTACCATCCTTATACTGTAAATCTGTTATCACAACCATGTCGCAGATTTTCGATCACCACATTACAGCCAAAATATACTGGGCAACTATGTTTCATCATCTACGTCGTCATTCTCATTCACATTCATTTGAAGCTGAGGTTAAATGTTAAGGAATAAATATTTGATAAACTCTCGCACCGTTCAGCAATTATCAAATATTTTCGGTTTACGTAAGATATTTCTTATCTTCTTTCACTCTAAAATCTCTTCACAGCATCATTCTCTTTATCAAAGCTTCCATTGTTAAATTAATGCTGTAGAATCTACAACGTTTTGTATAAAATAATAATACTCCCTATAAAATGTTATCTCATTAACGTCCCCCGGGGTATAAAGTGACGTGAAATTGTACAGCTGTGCTCGGAGCACTGTTCATACTCAGATTATTCACTTTGTTGTTCCAGCTAATAGTAAGGAAGCTGAAATGTTATATTTTATTTCTGTATGTAATTGAAAACGGAAATGTGTCACTAAAGTACTTAGCTAATTAGAAAAACTGCAATATTTCTTTTAGAGTTAAATTTTTGCTGGCGAAGACTAAGTATAATAGATATCATAGTCGCATACTTTGCTTTGATTTGACGAGCGTTGTACTTAGTGAAATGACTGCATTGCTTACTACTAGATGAACATCCTGCTTTTCTTGACGTCGCTTAATTGAATCAATAATTAAAACAACACAACCTCAGGTAGCCCCAGTTTCAGTCACATTTTGGTACATCAAGTTTTGTACTAAAAAAGACGTTGATTTTGTAAAGAGTTACCAGCTGAATCCCTAACCGTAAAACTCACTAAAACAATCCGAGAAAACCAGTAACAAATAATAGTCCATGGATCGACAGATAGGATGATCAGTCTGAGGTATCTTTAAGAATTCTTGATGCCCATCGCCTCAAAAACTTTGAATGTAGAACGTTTTAGATAATTTCAATTAAAAATACAATCATTATATAGCTAAAAGTCACTAAAAGCACTACCAATAATAAATTATCTAAAGTACAAATACGGAACAAAACAACTAAACAATATTCCATCACCCTTAAAACCCTAAAACTACGGCCGGATGTGATAAAAGTTTACAATTTAACAAACAACCGTGCAAACTTTATCTATACCCTATAATTCTTTTTATTAGTCCATTTAATAAAACTAACTTCATACGGAAGAAGAAGTCTACTTCTTACGTACAATATATATATATATATATATATATATATATATATATATATATATATATATATTAATATAGAATATTACAACAGCCAGTCAAATCTTGATATGTTATAAAAAGCGACTATTAAGCAAATAATTTCAAGGAAAAAGCAGCATGCAGCTTTTCTCTGCAACCGTTACTAGCATACTCCACCAGCCAATTCACACCTGAAGGTTCTCGAATAGGAAAATTACTCCCAATTGGCGAATATTCCATTCCAATCTTTTCATGTCTGCTGAAAGAACTGCAACTGTTCAAAGATTTAATATATTCATGATATCAACTTCATGTTCTAATTGGACAGAAATTATGGTATTAATTATATTGAGACATAATATTTAAAAACCGAGACCTATCGATGTGGAGATCTTTCGGTGAGGCCTATGTCCAGCGGTGGGCGTGTATTGGCTGATGATGATTTAAAAATCCACAACAGATTTTTCTTGGTAGAATTTCAAGTTTCATTAATTTTTGTTTAAGTACCTCATTAGTAACTTTTTTGGTCTCTGGAAGGTAAATATTCAAAATGAATCCAGCTTCTAGGTAGAAGTCACCATTTGGAGATAATGTTGCCTACATCAACGATAATGTACCATTGATCATTTTTTTTTGTGTGATTATAGCTCCTCGCTTATTAAATATAACTAGTGTGGCCATAAATACTGTTATATAAAAACTTGGAATTTTTTTCAACTTTTTGATTATTTTAAATTTAGGACACGTATATTATTTTTAAAATTTCTTTAGATTTTGCGTCATTTCATATATCTCTTCGTTTTCTTTACCAAATTACAATATGGAATGGGGTGTTAAAGACTTGCAGTGATCGCCTTGCACAAAGCGGGTATGGAACCGTCTGTCATTTTACAGACACTTCAAAAGCTTGATATCAGCCGTATTTTCGTATTTCGTAGTAACAACAGATAAAACAACACCTCCTCAGTCGAAGACCAGAAAATATTGGGGCGGCCGCGTGCTGTTAGAACTACAAAGGCTGTTAATGCTGCTAAAGCCATAATTCGTCGAAACCCCATTAGGAAGCAAAAAATCTAGGACTCTGTCGCGTATTATAAAACAAGACCTGAAGCTCAGTGCTTATCAGGTCACGGTCGATATACAGGACATGCCCTAAATCAATCTTTACAATTAAAGAGAGTGGACCGATCAAAACGTCTTCTGTCGCGATACGCAGGTGAAGGCCATAGAAATATTCTCTTTATCGATGAAAAAAATTTCACAATTGAAGAACACTACAATAAGCAAAATGATAAAGAGTACGCTCACAGTTCTAAAGAAGCTGCTCAAGTGGTGGTGGTCGGAAAGGTACAACGTGGTCATCATCCTGCGTCAGTGATGGTTTTATGAGGCGTGTCTTATCAAGGAGTTACAAAACTACATTTTTGTGAAAAGGAAGTGAAAACTTCAGCAAAAGTGTATCAAGATACAGTCTTGGATCATATCGTGAAAACCACCCAGTTTTTTAAAAATATACCGTGGTCTTTCCAGCAGGACACTGCACCTGGTCACAAGGCACGAACTACCCAAGCCCGGATTGAAACCAACATTCCTGACTTTACAAGAGCTGAAGACTAGCCCTCATCTAGCTCAGACTTCAACCCTTTAGACTTCAAATTATGGTCAATCTCTTAAAAAAAATCTTTCAGTGGCGACGGTGGAAATTACCTTTGGAAACTGCGTAAATCCATAGATCCGTGGCCAAACAGATTAAAGGCCTGTATAAAAGCCAAAGGTGGCCAATTCGAATAAGAATATGTTTTTTATTTTTTGCTGATAATAATAAATATGTTGGTATACATTTTAATAATATTACATTATATCATTAAAAAAAAATGCATTTTCATTTGAACGTATGGCTGGACCAGATATATATATTTATTTATAATATTTTTGATATTATTATATCTACTTGTTTTTTGTCACGGATTTTAAATTTGATACTGTAGTATAATGTCTTGTAATCCTTGTAATAATTTTTCAGCTGAATTGTATCCGTTCTTAGTGTTTAGTAAATATTTTAATGTAAATGTAGCAATCATTGTTATTTTCTTTTAAATATTTTTACCTTTTTTTATTGTTACTGATACCAGCTGAAAATCAGCGTTGCAGCGTTTAGCTGTAGCATATGGCATTTCTTTCTTTCTATTATCATTTCAATCGATCGACGTCCACTGCTGGACATAGGTCTCTTGTAATGTGTTCCACAAAGCACAGTCTTGCGCTGTTTGAATCCTGTGACTCCCAGCGATTCTTTTTATGTCGTCTGTTCACTTAGTAGGTGGTCTACCAACGCTGCGCTTTCCGGTGTGTTGTCACCATTCCAGCAGTTTAAGGCCGGATCGTCCATCGGTTCTACAAGCTATGTGCGGAGCTCATTGTTACTTCAGCCTCGCGACTTGTAGGGCGATATCAGTGGCCCTAGTTCTTCTACAGATCTCCTCGTTTCTGATTTGATCACGCAGAGATACTCCAAACATCGCCCTCTCCATCGTCCGCTCTGTGATTCCAAGCATTCTTATGAGACCTATAGTTAGCGATCATGTTTCGGAGCCGTTGATCATCACTAGCAACACGCGTCATTCGAAGACTTTGGTCTACAGGCACTGAAGTATTTTAGATGATAAGACCTTGCGAAGTTTTGCGAACGCTGCCCATCCCAGTTGGATTTGGCGGTTTCCTCTTTCTCGAAATTGGATCTACCTAATTAGACCGTTTGTCCCAGGTACAGGTATTCGTCAACAATTCGAGTGCTAAGTGTCATTGGGTGGCAAGTATCATTAGTAAAAGTAACATTTGAATAAATGATGCACGTTATCTGCTAAATAGAACGGAAATACTACTTGGATCAGTTTTATTACAAATTTATAAACAATTTCAGCCCAAGTTTCCCTCCAAGTAACCGAACTCGCTCAAGAGATACGTAACTTTGGGGCAGCGGTATAACGTCACGTAAATTATTACTAAAGTTCTCTTAAACTATTAACTGGGACAATATTGATCCACACTAATTGCTTTCAAGACTGAAGCGAACCCCAGTCACCAGTCTTGTAACACATGGTTTTAATAAATCTTGGAGTAACACCCTGAATAGTTCAAAAACTGCTGCCGCTTTATTGGCTCCTTGGATATTTCAGTAAGCATATTCTATGCGTAAAACTGTTATAAACAGTAAAGTTATTGTTTATTTAAGGATACTAAATAATACATAGAATCCTTAATAAAAAAAAATACACTTTTATAATACAAATATCTTATATAACCAACTACGAGATAACCTGATGAAATGGTCTAACTGGTGATAGGTCTTTACTGTCGAAAACAATCTATGTAGATACCACCGCAGTTCCTCTTTCCGCCGCCAACTAATAGTTAGCAAACACTTTTTTTTTAATGAAGCCACCGAGCCGCTATAAATCAGCGTGGTGGTAAATGTCCAAGTCTCCCTACAAACGACAGTCCCTGGTGCCCGGCGATGCAGACACCACAGAACCGATCGATGTGGGGATCCTTGAGGAAAGCCAATTTTCAATAGTGGACGTCTATCGGCTGATGTTGATGATGAAGCGACAATACGTTTGAGACATTCGCGTGATGGTAAGTGATACGCCCGCCCATTACAACGTGGCGTTAGCTAGAATGCTATTCACAGCCCCACCTTGAGCTCCACGCCTTGAAACAGATGTTAAACTTCGTTACCCCAGTTATTACACCAGCCATAGCGCCCTTCAAACCGTAGCACTAATAATGTTTGCACAATAGTTCGGCTGAAATCGGACCTACGGTGGTACCTACCTAAGCGGTATCCGCCAGAGACCCACCCCCGATGCATAAATGGAAAACATAATTGTGTTCCGGTTTGAAAGGTGTCATCTTATATCTCAAGTCGATAACCACATTGTAGTGTTGTGTTTATTATTATAAATAGTATAAGATTGTTATGAGCAAACGTGTCATTTATCATTAAATTAACCTCTTATTTTGGACTCTCTTTCCCAGTCTGGTCACATTTTTCAGTCATTCATTCATTCATTATCAATCTTTCTTTATTCACTGCTAGATATAGGCCTTCCCCAATGTCTTCCTCCAAATGCGGTCGTCAGCCTCTCACATCCTCCCACATCCGCCCTCCCTGATGATGTCGGTTCATCTGGACGGAGGGCGTCCTACACTTTTGCGACCTGCACGCGACCTCCACTCCAAGACTCCTCCCTCATCGGCTATCACTGACACGATACATATAACTGGCCCACTGCTCTCTATCGTTCGCTATGCTAATTTGAATCGTAGGACCAGCCCAATAATCAGGTACCATGTCTCTTCGCCATAAGTGACGGTGGGGAGGACGCACTGGTTAAAGAAGCATCTCGTCACTAGTCAGAATAAAAAAAAGATATCGTGTACTATAGACTACAGCAGTGGAAATAAAAACTAGGAAAAAAATCTGTATAGAAATTTAAAAACCATTTGATACCGTAATTACTAAAAATCTTATTATAACATTGTATTAAATGATTATGTTCTCCATGATTGAAGGTCGTGCTTGTCCTGTAATGCTCTTAACAACCTGTCATCCAGCTGCTTCCACACCGCTCTATTCTCGGCACGTCTCGGGCATTCGGAATGTCGGTGCCTAAGATTGCTTGGTCCCCGTGATCTCTTGCCCTCGATCTTTCATATTACTACCAGCTAACCAGCTGCAAGGATTTATGACGTTAATTATTACTTGTATATCTTTGTTACAGAACACAGTTTACCATAAACGGTATTATGGTTTCCTAGGGTTTCAGTATTGGTAATATTCTTTACGTTGGCACCAACCACGACTGAATCGTTCTGCTCTTGATGTGTTTCATCCTACTTAATCCAAAGCAAACACAGAGGTTATAGTGTCACTGGATGATATAAAACTCTCATGCAATTAAAATCTGGTAGTAAATCTCCAAGTTTTTTTGAAAAACAAATAGCTTTCATTGGGAGATTCGGCTCTCAAACGTCGGACATTTAGGTCTGATAATAAAAACAATCAATTTTAATTAAAAATGTATTAATTGCCAAGGGACCGCCTTTATGGCCTATTACAAGGGCAATAAAGAAAATTTGTTGATCGTTTGTGTGTTTACTTCCATTTTTTGCGACGTTATCAAAATTTATAGATTTTTCAACGTTTTCTGGTCACATTGTTTACATACCCAAAACCTCAAAGTTGTTATTAATTGTTCCTATAATTTTAATTAAATACTACACGATTTTAATGGTGCCACCTGCCTTAAATATCCTGAGACATGTATCATCATCAGTAGCTTTCCACCGGGTGCATTGTTCGATCGTTTACCCACCCTTCTTATAAAAAATAAAAAGATCGTCAGATGACCTGTCTGATAGATAAAGAAGAGAGAAGACCTCGCATCTCATTCAAAGAACAAAAAGTAGGCTCTGATTGTATGCCTGCGTGAAGAAGTACCGTACACCAAACCGCACTAGACTTACTAAAAGATCTGATTGAACCTTGTGTGAGAAAGCGCCGAATCCCAGTAGTGGGAATAATAAGTGAAATGTTTGTGTTTATATTCAGATAAACTAACCAATCTTAGTCTTAATAGCAAACACAAAAAATATAAGAACACTTTACTGTAGTGATAGGACTCGAGGTCACCGCCATATTAGATAATTAATCTCATTACACAGCCTCTCATATCTTATCAGATATTATACGTTACATCCCGGATAACCTCTATAAGCCTTATAAACACAATAACTGTGTTAATAAGCAAAACTGTTAAGATACTTAGGATATAATAATGTTTTTCTGCTTATGAGATAACCGAAATATCATATCCGAATAAAATCTTTAATTAACGCTCCTACCGTCTAAAGTAATTTTTTTTATCAAATAGATCACTTATCATACTTATGTTTTGGATTATCTAATAATTATATCATTTTCATCAAACACCTAACCATTTTTGGCTCATCATCATCAGCTGATAGACGTCCACTGCTGGATATAGGCCTCTCCCAAAGATCTCCATATCGATCGACCCCGTGTTGCTCAACTACGTGCGCCAAATCAAAGAGATTCGATAAAGCTTTGTAGGAATACGAGACTCGTGAAACAATAACCAGCTCGTTAAGATATTCACACTGCATCCCCTCCGTCACGTTAGAACGTGAGGTATTTAGTCTGCTATATTAATTTCGCTATCCACAGCCCCCTTTTAAAATGAGACTCAGTCCTAATTGCTTGCTGTTTAGGGACAGCGGAACTTCCTTAATCTGTTTCCAGCAACAATCTTTCAAATGAGACCCTCAATCTTTGAAATGTTTTTTTTTTTTATTCCACGAAGCGAAGATACGTACAAGTGATGGTAAGTGATACGTTTGACCATAATGAACATGGCGCTAGATAGGATGACATACACAGTACTACATTACTCTCATCGCCTTGAGACATATAGGGTGGCGCAAAAGTAATCCTCCTATCAGAAAATGCTATAAATTTTGCTTCGATGTAAAAAAATTAGAAGACCAAATAAAAATAATCCACAAGAAGAATCAAAGTTTTTCATATTTTTTTTTAAATTACAGCCAAAAAACATCGGAAGGTTATTTTTGCGCCACCTTGTATACAAGGTAGGCAAAATTTATAGCATTTTCTGATAGGAGGATTACTTTTGCACCAACCTATATAATGTTGTCTCTTTACCCTGTAGTTTCACCTACAGCGCCTTTCAAACCGGAACAATGTTTGCAACTACTGTTTGTCGACTGGAAAAGACGCTGCGGTGGTACCTACCAAGACGGTCTCCGGTAGCAGAGACCTACCACTAGTAATGGTAGGCAAATAGTAATAATTTATTTGGAAAACCGGTGATTTATCTCTGGTGTCATCTAGGTTCATACAACTTCAGCAGCTCTATCTGTCGTCAAAGAGTATTGTGCAAACATTACTGTGTTCCGGTTTGAATGATGTTTGAGCTAGTGTGGAGTAGCAAGATTTAATATTGTATTCCAACGTCGAGCACATTGTACGAGTACATCATCCTGACTAGTGTCACATTACTTACCATTAAATGAAGGTCTCGCTGACCTCGTCGCTTAGTGGCACACAAAAACAAAACCTATAAAGGACGTTGGTTCAATTGTGGAGGGTTAAAATGATAATCCCTTTTTCTATATTTGTGTTTTATTCATAATGCGCGGTCCTCCCCAAATGTAAACATTAGCGGCGACAGCCGGAACTTTTAATATAAATGCAAATCTTGAGGGAAGCGCATAATGTCCTACAGGACCACAAAAATCCTTATTCACAGCGAAAGGAGTTAAAGCTTTTATATGATCTTTAACTAAGGCGAATTAATCTGACTACAATATGATAAATCCATATATATATATATATATATATAATGAAAATGATTTTTGTTTGATTACCAATCACGTGAAAACTAGAGAATGTATTGACACGGGAACATGAGCATTCGACGTGAAATGATTTTTAGATGGGTTTTAGAGACATTTTCATTTGGTATTATTTATGCGGTTGCTATAGTAACGGTTGCTATAGAAAGTCATTTGCAGTTCCGGTTGCTCTCAAGGAATATTTCAGGCAAACTTCAAGTCTAATTCTATATTACGTTCAGCACAGCAGGCAGGGAACAGCTAGTATAATATGAAAACAAATCGACTTGGAAAGTATACCTCTTTGATTATGAAGCCCTATTTCTTCCGCTTAATAGTAATGTGCAAATATTAATATGTTCCTGTTTAAAGAGCTGCAGTTAGTGAAATTACTGAAGTAACATAATTAAACTGATGCAGTATATCCTCTTAATTACCATCCTCACGTCGCTGTTTCCAATAAAAATAACTACACTGTTTTTTATTTATGGTCAGTTCAATAGTAAAACGAATAGTTGTGGGAAAATAATAAGTAGTTATTTATCGCTGTACAACGTAGTCGTATTTGTACGTAGCCAATGTTGAGGTCGAAATTTACTTGAATAATAAAAACAACCCCTAACTCTTGACGTTTTACCCGCAACCCGCCATTTTAATACTATAGTCCGAAAACGTCGTAAATTACGGCGAGGTTTATCCAGAGCCGACCTTTTGTGTGGCTTATACATACATAGAGGTTGTATAGGCATCCATTGTGAGGTTTTTTTTTTATTGACGGCGAACGAAACCTTTACATTTCATACAGGCTTTCTCGACTCACGAGTATAAAACAAAATGATAACGTAACAAAAAATACGTTAACTGCTTGTTTCATACATTTTTCTTAAAATTGTTTGATAAAGATTTTACTCCTGTCCCTGTGTAACAGAAACAGAAAAAAACAAACAGGTTTATCTATACTGAAAAAAAAAAACTATTTTCTACTCCAGTATATGTCATTCATATATATATATATATGGTAAATACATCTATTAATAGGTTCCCAAACATAAATCTCCACTGAATATTTTCACACGGAAAGCACACATTTTCCACGAAATTAGTTTGAATTATTACCTCTTTAGTCGACTTTTACGACATCGGAAATAAAGTCGGGATGCTCTGACCCGTCTCCTACATTTAATCTTAATAAAAACGTTAGCCATATCTTTTACTTTCTTTTCATAGACAGTTGTTTCTTCAACAACGTGAACTTTATTCGAATCTGTGCTGTTTGTTTTAAATCTTCATATAATGAAATTTTACTTAACTATTTCATTAAATTTATTAAACACCTAACTACCTTTAACAGGCTTTAAGTTATACATTGTTATAACTTAAGTTACAGTGTAAACAAAAGCGGTTTGTCATTACAAAGTTACGCCATAATTTTCATGTATGAGCGGCGTCAAAGTTCTGTGACCACACCTCAATGAGTTTTAATTGGAACAATTTGTTACTAACTATAATGTGATAATATATATATATATATATATACATATATAATGACTTGTTTGTTCGCCAATCACGCGAAAACTAGTGAACCTATCGACGCGGAATGATTTGTAGATGGTTATGGCTATTTATTTTTTGATTTGCATAGATTGGATAGCAAACATTTCCATTTCGTATTATTTACGCGGTTGCTATAGTAACGGTTGCTATAGAAAGTAATTCTATATTACGGCGAGCAAAGCGGACGGGGAACAGCCAATATAATTATATTTAAGTATATATTTATATGATAATGATATCATTATCTTCATCTAAAGCGCCATGGACACAAGTGGACCTGGATTTAGTACAGTTAATTTAACAATAAACAAGTAAAACAACAAACAACTAAATAACGATAATAAAATAAAAACAACAATATTTTCTATTTAGTTATTTGTATACTAAGATATACAAACAAATAATAGATAATATTTAGGTAGTCTAAATAGTTATTTAGATAAAACAACTGATAACTAGTTAATTATTTATAGTAATACTCATTTAAGTATTATAACATTATCAGACACTAGTAAACACCTTGTTAAATCCTTTATATGACTATATTTAAAGAATTCGTAGCGGCGGCGTACTAAATTGATTTTCTTCAATCGATTCAGTTTAATGCGAATAATTACTAAAGATAGATAATCGATTGATTTAATCGACTGATGGTGGGTCTCTGTTGCCGGAGACCGTACAAGTAGGTACCACCGCAGATCCTATTGCAGCCGACAAACAGTAGTGTGCGAACATTACTGTGTTCTGGATTGAAGGACGCTGTAGCTAGTGTAATTACTGGGCTAACGAGAGAACATCTTATGTCTTAAACGACGAGCACAATGTGTTGCTATGTATAACATCCTAACTAGCGCCACGTTGTTATGGGCAGGCGTATCACTTTCCATCAGATGAAGATTCCGCTGGTCTCGTCGCTTAATTGAATAAAAAAAAATAACAATTGTATAAAATTTTAAGTTTAAGTTATTATTTTGTTAAACCGCGACACGAGCATAACTGTTAACTGGCATTGTTAAGGACAAGTTCTTAGTTATTCCACATTTTCCATAAATGACAATTGGCCTTAACAAGGCAGAGGCATATTCCATTCGTCCTCATTGCATTATATGATGTTACTGTTCACCAGTTTATTATACCAGCTACAGTAAACTAAACACCGAGATGACACAAAGACTTAATCTGCCTTTATGATGAAGTGGATAACCTGGTGGAAGGTGTAACATAGAGATCCCTGGAGTAAATTATGAATGGCGTTCGGTTTTTCGAAGCCGCACAATGTAAATATGCTGAAATAAAGTGATGCTGTATCCGGCAGTTAACCTATAAGAAGAGAATTACAAGTGAATGTACTTTACCTTTTAGAGCCTAATTGTCACTTAATATTAAGTATAAATTTTAAGAAGATTGTCACTAAGTAAACTCAACTGTTAATAAAACCAACCTATTTAATTGGAAGACGTTTGAATAACTCGGTGGCAGTAACAGGTACTGAATGGAGATATTAACGGTCATCTTAAGAGAGACCCACGACCAGTACGGAATGGACAATTAATGATAAACTTCCACCAACCCTCATTGAGCCACCGTTCTGAGAAATGGCCGAAATCCCCCCCAATTGAACCCTTACAAACGAAGGCCCTTGGTGCCCAGCGGTACCGGTGGCCATGCTGACTGTGACAGACGTTAGCAAGGGGCCGGAAGCAGGCCAGCGCAGGACTGATCGATGTGGAGATCTTTGGCGAGGCCTAGAGTCTATCAGTGGACGTCTCTTGGCTGATGATAATGAATGATAAAAAAAAAAAATTGTCATTAAAAAATATTTATTTCACACTATTTACATCCGTCTTTCTTCCTCATGATCTTCTTTAGTTGTAGGAAAGAAGGTAAGATGCTCATGACAATTAATTATAAAGTAATAGCTTTTACCCGCCCGCTTTGCTAGACGTAACACCTCTTCAGCTCTCTTTGGGGGAGGAATTTTGTAAAATCCATTCTTAGCTGACCTCCAAACGGCATAAGCTATAACTCTACTAAATTTTAAGTGGTCACGTCTAATAGTTTCGGATATCTCGTGATGAGTCAATAGATCTCTGGATATCTCCTATATATAAAGCGTATTAGGAGACCCCTTCCGAAAACGAAGACAGAAGATACTACTAATGACACCTTTGGTGATGGACCGGTAAAAATTGATGCTGATTAAAAAAAAAAACATATTTTTAAAACGTTTTATTAGCATAATTTACGCTCAATCATGTTTTATTTTTGGATTAACGTGGGGGAAATACCCACGCATACTCGTAATCGCGGGGGCAAGGACAGGTTATGTCGGACTTGCACCGACTAAAACCCCACAATGTTCCTCCTCGTCGCCTGATGGCAGAGTCACGGGAACGCTTTTGCACCATCCGCGACCCCGCCGGCCCTGGCCGCTTTCGCAGTCCCACCTCGGGAGAGAGCGTTAAACCCTCCATTTCCACCTCCGCAGGGGCACGCCGCACGGATTCTCCCGAACCCGTCGCCCAGAGGCCATGGGAGCCAATAAAGAAAACTCTCCCGACTCCCTACGGCGGATCCGATGTTGGGCCCGCCGCCACCCGTTGTTAGTCGCAAAGGGTACCCCCTCCGCGACTTCACCTCAGCTACAAGGGGCAGTATGAAATCGCCCCTGCAGCCTGGCCGCAAAGGGCCCCTTGCCGCTCTGGTGAGCTCCAGTTATCCAACCGGTGCTCTAACCTGAAGCGGCCGCCTCGAGCCGGCCGGGTCAGTTCCTCTTCGCTTCACCGTAGGCGACCCTGCCACGGTTACTGAGCCCCTCCGTCACGACAAGGCGGGAACCCGTTGAGGGGCGCTCCATCATGTTACTACAGCTAAATGAAACGACTTTTATTAACAACATTGTTATTTTATTTTTCATTGTTATATCAGGATCGATTTTTTTCCCGTTCCATCATCAGAGGTGTCGTTAGTACTATCGTCTGTCTTCGTTTCCGGAAGCGGTCTCTTAACACGCTGTATAGTGGCAAAACTAGTATTTGATTAATGATGAATAAAACAAGTAGTTTTTACCCAAATGGTTTATTTCCCCGTCAACACATCCGGATATTTGTTGTTAAAATAAGCATCATCGTTGTTCCCGAACCACTGTTCGTAATCCTGGAATATGAACTAGAAAAAAATCTAGATTTGTAATATATAATTCGCTTACTTTATTACCTTCTTATATTTATACAATTTTTTGAGACTTGACGAAGAGGGTAATCGCCATTAGACTTGAGATCTTAGGTATAATTATCCCAGTTATTTCACTAACTTTACAGCCCTTCAAACCGGAACACGGCAATGTTTGCACAATACTGTTTGTCGGCTGCAACAGGCGCTGCGGTGTTACCTACCTAGATGGTCTTAAGCAAAAAAAACCTAACTAACATTCTCTTAATCCTAAAGCATTATAGAGATTTTTTTATATAATTTACAAAAAAAAATTATTTACCGATGTAAATTACCAAAAATATTTTTCTCTCCGTGTATGTATTCTTTCAAAATCTAAAACTTCATAATCATCAGCCGAAGTCCACAGCTGGGCTTACGCCTTCCTTAAAGATCTCCACACCGATCGATCCTCTGCTGCCCGCATCCAGCGGCTTCCCGCAACCTTCACCTTGGGGTGGGGTCACTTAGAACTACGTATAGCGACACGCGGATGCTACTTACCGGTAGATAAGGCTATGGGGAAACAATGTAATAAATTTTAATTAAATCTTGATAAATGGTACTAAATTTATGACAGAACATTTTTTAATTACTGTTACTGATGGTATAAACAGACTCCTACTTGGAAACAGAAATGAACACCACTTCCTTGTCTTGTGGAGGACTGACTGCCTTTACATATTTACAGGACGACAAAGACAGTTTATGCCAGAGTCTCACTCACTGAAACTAATACAATGTCCTATCTTTGTTACTTCATGGCAAAACTTAACTGTGATCCGGTTTGAAAGGTGTTGTAACCAGTGAAATTAGTGGGGTATCGATACTTAACATCTTATATCTCAGAGCGATGAGCACAATGTGGTGTACACCACATTTCTATATCTTCTTAACTGTCGCCACTTATGGACGACAGGACGCCATAGACAATAATTGTAATTACCATCAAGTGAACGTCTTCTTCATCTTGTTACTTCATCGAATAAAAAAAAAGGTATAGCAGAGGTCTACTGTCAATACCACATTTACGTTAGATCTTACGAACATTATCTTTCTGAATGTAGTTAATGATTGCAAGAAACATTTAATAAATATATATAGATATTTGTATATATATATATATAGCTTACCATCTGCTTGTGTTCACCGTGAAAACTGTTGTGATCCTAAATAAGATTTTTTTATTAATAAAGCAATAAAACGAAAAAGATATTCAGCTACGCGAACCTCTAGTCATCTTTTGAGATTGTTTATGAAGTGTCAATGGTAAGGAAAGAAGTTCACTACTCTATGTAATATATATCAGAATACTATCAAATCTATTCTCATAATATCTAAAACAGTTCCAGAGACTTAAAAAAATCTATATACATGCGTAGTTTATTTAAAAAATATACATTCATATACAAATATGAATGATTTAGTACTAATCGATTTTGTTTTAAAATGACAAATAACTCACGTAGTGACGTCCCAACCAAGTCTTCTGTTAAACAGAGCAAAAATATATCATTCAAATATATTAAAATTAAATAAAAAATTCGTACTAATATATTATTATAAAAATATTAATGATTTTACCCAAACATAATGTGAGAGGAACAAGCGTGATATATATATTTTATAATGATATAACAATGACATAACTCGATGTATGCACACCACTACTTTAGTGTGCGAAAGAGATAGAACGATAGCCATCGTATGCCTCAGTACAGCTGTACTGAAGCTGCGGCCCGTCGGTCTATGGTATTGTGATAGGTCTCTGTTGCCGTAGACCGTCTAGGTAAATATCACCGCAGCTTCTATTTCCACCAATAAACAGTAGTGTGCCTACATTACTGTTCTGATTTGAAGGACGCTTTAGCTAGTTAAAATACTAGGGTAACGAGACTCAACATCTTATGTCTCAAAGTGAGAAGCACAATGTGGTGTTGTGTGTATCATTCTAACTAACGTCACGTTGTTATGGATGGGCGTATCACTCACCATCAGGTAACGTTCCGCTCGTGTTGTCGCTTCGTAGAATAGAAGCATATGTTCAAATTATGAGAAACATTTCAACTCACCACTTCAACGGAATCTTAATTTTTTCGTCTTACACATTTGGTCTTGGCCTTACATAATAGGTCTGTGTTGGTTTTAGTCTTGGTCTTATTCATTCTTGCGAAAGACCAAGACCAATTTTACTCATCAGTAGTTGTGTTCACCGTCTACTAAGTAATTTCGCTACAAATCTTACCTTCTTCGCACTGCTTTTAAATGCACGTATCCTACCACCATGGCTTTTGACGTGGTGATATTTATGCTAAAAAAAAATATGATCAAGTTTTTCAAAAGATTGAAGTAATTGGAAATCCTTAGAAGAGATCTAAGTCAAAAAATGAACTCCAAATTTGATGTACTAGTCCATATGCAGTTGTATTGAACCTTCCATCCAATTATGGTCTCCTGTTTAAGGTTCACTGTGTTGCTGTAAACATCCTAATCATCCTTTCCAGGCACTGCGGTGGTACCTAGACGGTCTCCGGCAAATTAGACCTACCACTAATCACCTTTCATCCAAACTATCGTACCATTTACCATCAGATGAATATCTCACTCATCTCGTTGATCTGCGCAATTAGATAAATAAATAAATGGCCGCTTAATATTCCCCTCGTGGTGTAAAGTACACAGACTTATCAGGAATGCAATTCTCTTGTTGACTACAGCGGGCGACGTATTCATCTGAGTATCGCATATATAAAACGCAATTTCAAAGTATTAAGCTACAGTGGTCTCCTTATCACTTCACAGTAGTATATGCAAAGAACTGCTTAACGGCAGATATAGTCGGCGGTGGTAAGCACCTATGGGATCACCAACAATCTGAACTTCATGATCATTGGGTGATCGTAAGATGTGTGAAACTGTGCCTTATGAATTACTTCACATCGTTCTGCCCTTTGAATACTAGCTTTTAACACTTCTTTTTTTATTTCCTTTCCTTTTCTTTTCTCTTTCTTACCTCACCTTTTCATGTTCATCGCTTCCTTTCTTTCCCATACTCTTTTTCCTTTCATTTCATTGCCTCCTCTCCTCTCCGCGAAACTAATGTTACCTCTCTCATTTTGTTGAGGGTAAAAAGAAACTTGAAACGCTTCTCACCGTTTCTCTGTGGTCCACGCAGACATTGTGTTGCCCATTGTACGTGCATATAATATTTTTCTTATTCTTTTTATTATGTACAATGTGTTTTAACAAAAAAAAAACAATAAGTGTATTAAGTTAACCAGCACATATGTTAGTAACAAAACGAATGGCTGCTAACATCTGCGTCTTAGGGCTAGTTTCTTTAGTACTTTGTACTAAAACATGTAGACTTACCGAATATTTGTTGTTAACTATTTTATGCTATAAATAATAAAAAAAAATATAAATAATTTAAAATTTATGTTAATGTTATTAATTTTTTTATTATTATTTGTCTATGTAACATTTTATTAACAAAGAAAAGGCAAACCAAAAGGCGTGAATCTTAGAATTATCTATCACGAGATAAAAACATCTCAGCCGACGGACGTCCGTTACTGGACATAGACATCCCCCAAAGATCTCACATCGATCGATTCAGCTGCCACACACGACCTTCAGTCGTTTGTAAGGGTTCATTCAGGTGATTCAGGTGATTTGGGCCATTTTCCACTGCCCCAATGCGGGTTGGTGGAAACCGGAACCTCGTTTATTGATTACATTTGTGCGGGACCCTTTACACCCCCACAAATACTAATAAAGAACAATAATATTATTTCACTAACACTGTTCAAGTTGTACCACCGTTTGTGATGATGACCATGGTCCTGAAACAAAGAAGAGATAGATTTCCAATGATATTTTTACACTGGTGGTAGGTTTCTGTAGATGGAAACGGTTTAGGCAGCTGCTACTCTTGCCGCCAAACGCTAGTGTGCAAATATTATTGTATTCCTGATTGAAGGGCGCTGTAACTAGTGTGATTACTGTGGCAACGAGACAACATACGATCTCAAGGCGACAAGCGCAATGTGGTGCTGTCTTTTCTCACAATAGAGAGTCAAATTATCCAACACGCTGGTCAAGTGTGAGCTGCCAGTTGCCATGGATGCTCTTGTTCGTGGAACTTCACGGTATTCTAATGATGATGCCTTATACTGAAAATTCAGTGAAGATCGAACCCACGACACTTCAAGCTTACGAACTGTTTACCAACTGAGCTACAGTTTTAGTACATGTATGATGCAATATTTACTAATAGATCTTCTTGGCAACTCCTTGGTTGTATGCATAGTACTGAAGCATATGGCCATATAGGGCCAACCCTAAGCAAAAGGTCAGCCTTGTACATTACTTTTCGCTTCGTCTTATAAGATTAACACGATTACTAAGCAGTCTCATAGGATCCTGTTCAGAGATCCAACGACAAACAACAACCTAAACTCTCACTTTTGCCTGTTGACCTGGTGAAACTGTTCCACCTGGTGGACCAGCACCCTGCTGAACGTCGTTGCCACACAAACCACACAACAAGACTCATCGCAACTTTTAACATAGTACCAACAAACCTCACCTCCGTTGCCGTTGAATTATAAGCAATAATTAAAATGCATGATATCTGCAATAAAGCGAAATGCATTTTGCACCACCAATCACCACATTAGATCCTGATAAGCCTTAAATACCACCTAATGCATCCAATTATGTGAACATTAACAATTTACGAAACAATTAAACAATGGAAATGATTGTGTAAACTATACACTGCAATTATGCCGATGATTTTTCAGCTCCACGTTTCCTCATTTCATTGATAATAATATTAATACAAAGAAACCTAAATTTATAACATCATCTTCATCAACAACAAGAATCAGCAATTAATGGAGAACAAAGGACCAGGGGTCACCATGTTCGCAACTGATGACAACTCCCGATATTCTGCCCTGACCTGACATTATGGAAAACAATAGAACACTTTATTATGTTAATAGTTGTTTATATATACAGCCTTAATTTGCCCACTGCTGGGGCTGGTGCTGTAGAAACATTAGAGAAAGCTATTTCTCATGAGTAAAGAATTAAAACCATTTATAAACCACCTCACCTGCTCGTGGTGCAGCCTGCTAATCAACAAACGAGGCTTCGACTCCCACCAACCCGCATTGAGCCAACGTGGTGGGAAATGGCCCAAATCCATCCATATGAACCCCGACGAACGTGGAGATCTTCGAGAGACGCATATGTGCAGCAGTGGATGTCTATCGACCGATGATGATGATAAGCCCTATACTCCAAGTTCCACATATTCCTCTCGATGTTTTACTTCACCGGAATTTCAAGCCCAGGAGGAAATCCGAGGTTCTTCGAAACGTACAGCTCGTCTAGCACTTCCTCTGAATGCAATAGCCTTCTGAGGAAAGACTATTTTTAGATATAGCTTGAAACTTAAGATCTCTTGTGAACCTCATCATCGGATCTTAGAACTGCTCCAGAAAATGAACCTATAAAGAAATTCCAAAAACGCGTTATATTAAAATGATGCGGAGGAAAAACAGAACAAAATTTTAAATAGAACAAAAACTGTTTTTTTATTCAACAATGCTGTTAAGAAAGGGACATGATATTCACCTAATTTTAGGTGATATGCTTGTTATCATGCGTACAAAACTCCATCATAACTTTTCCAACTAACCGACAAGAATTGCAGGACGTCCATCTGCTGTTATACAATACGCCTACAGATAATATAGCGGAAGTTAAGAAGTTTACACTGCACTTTACAAAATTGACTACATACAGCACACTTCAAACTGGACTATAGTAATGTTTCGTCACACACCTTCCTACTACGATCAGGTCTCTAGCTACGATTAAGTCTTCTCTCCTTTCATCTCTTGTCTCTTTGCAGAACAAATCTACCTAAAACGCATTTGTTACCTTTATTATCCTTTATTCAATAATGCAACGAAACGACTGATAAATTCACCTGATGGTAAGTGATACGCCACCCATAACAACGCGGCGATAGTTAAGATGATATATACTGCACCACGTTGCGCTCGTCGCCTTGAAACATAAGATCTTGAGTCACATTACCCCAGTAATTAACACTAGCTATAGCGCCCTTTAATCCGGAAAACAATGAAGTCTGCAGACTACTGTTTGACGGCAGAAATAGGCGGTCTCCATCAACAGAGACCTACCACCAGTATTTTCATCACCACCTTTGAGAGTTCTTAATAAATCCTACGTCTTACAGTTCGACATGTAAGTGAAGAAAATATTTAACCACAAATCAAAATGAAATAACATTTATGAGGGAAATGAGTTTATTTGTCAGGTCTGATTTCAATGGTAAGATACGATCCGCTTTGTGATGATGAAGAGCCTAATGAGCCTCGGCCTGCAGGAGCGCCAGCCACTCCGTTGATAATGTTCTGACAGCGCTGCCCGTTGCACTGTAACACGTTTACCTCAGATTAAAAGAAAAGTAGCAGAAATAACCAAAGTTACTCATCTCAATTAATATCCTTTGTGTACGTACTACTCTGTTCCGGTTTGAAAGGCGCTGTTTATTTTAAGATCACAGCGACGGGCATAATTTAATTTACTCGTAATAGCTTGTTGTCGTCCTAAGTATAGGTCTCTCCAAGCACCAGAATGTCCGCGATGTGATGTAGTGTTCATCATCTAATACCACATCGTTATGAACGGACCTCACTAACAATTGAGTGAGTGTTATGCTCCTATAGTTTCGTTAAAAATAAAAGTTAATTATTTCCGCACTTTTAAGTGTAATGGGACATATATTAATTTAATAGTCGTTGCGGCGGGAACTGTAAATGTATTCGGTTTAAATTTGAACCTTACTTCATATGGCCTCGGAACATTTAGATTGCGCGCCCGGGCGGTCATTGATCCGAGCATCAGCTGTTTTTGATTTTGTGTTACATTACTGTTTTTTTTGTAATTGTATTTTTTATGAAACTATTATTTCATTTAACTATACTAACATGATGGAGCGTAAATAATGCTAATAAAACGTTTTAAAAATATATATATTTTTTTTAATCAGTATCGATTTTTTTTCCGGCCCATCATAGTCAAAGGTGTCATTAGTACTATCGTCTATTGTCGTTTTCGGAAGCGGTCTCCTAACACCCTGTATATAATATAAAATAAAGGGTTAAATTATTTTCATTAGTGGTAGGTCTCTGTTATCGGAGACCGTCTAGGTAGGAGCCACCGCAGCGTCCATGGCACCCGACAAACAGTACTTAAAACAGTTACTGTCGTCCGGTTTGAAAGACTCTGGCAATGAGCGCAATTTGTTGCTGATTGCAGCAGATTATATTGTGCGCGGGTGTATCCCTTACTATCAGGTGAACGTCCTAGTCCGGCTAGTCTCTTCGTTTAATTAAATAAAAAAATAAATAAAAGATAAATGGTGTCAATGGCTTACTTGGGACGCGCAAGCTTCACCAGTACACTGTTAAAATAAAAAAAAAAGTTATTACAATAACATGCAAAAAATATAAATTTTAAAGCATTTACTTAAAGTATGTTAAATTTTTGGAGATTTTTACATAAATTTATTAAGATGAGAATTCAAACGTTCACCTGATGGTAAATGATACGCCTGCCCATAACAACGTGGCGCTAGTTAGAATGTTACACAGTGCGCCATATGCGCACGTCGCTTGATGTGTAAGATGTCGAGTCTCCTTACTCCAGTAATTACACCAGCTACAGCGCCCTTTGAACCGGAACGCAATGATGTTTACACAGTGCTGTTTGACGACTGTGATAAGCGCTGTAGCGTTACTCAACTAGACGACCTACAATCCTGTGCATAGCGACGCCATATTTGATTTTGCACAGGCGAAACATTTCGACAGCGACAATTTAAAAATCGAACGTCAATTCTGCGCCGCATTTACTTTTGAAATGATGTAAAGACATTATAACGATTTTTCAATTCCTGTGTTGCCAACAGCAGAAAAAAAATTATTTAAAATAAACAACGGGAATATCATCATCATCAGCCGGTACCACTTCTGGACATAGGTCTCCCCCAAAGATCTCCATATCGATCGGTCCTGCGCTGTCCTTTATATGGGTTTATCCATTTCCCACCACGCTGACCCAAGGCGTATTGGTAGGAACTAGAACCTTGTTTGTTGATTATCAGGGTGCATCACGAGTAAGGTTGGCTAGGATCCTGTAAATTATAGTGGTGAACTCCTTACACCCTAACCTGGTTATTGGATACCACATTAATATTTGTATATTTCTCTATTGAATCAATGTTTGTTGAACGGAAATATACCCTAGGTAATTTAAATTAAATTTTGACTTAATATACTTTGCCTGTAAAAAAATTATAATATATATAATTTAATAAATCGAATATAGGAAACTTCTATCAAGTAGCCGTAACACCTCGAAGAGACATGATCATCATTGTCATCATCAGCCGATAGACGTCCACGTCCACATAGGCCTCCCCAAAGATCTCCACATATAATCACCATGGCCCGCGGTACCGCCAGGTGCTAGGGACTGTCGTATGTAGGGGTTCATATGGGGGGATTTGAGCCATTTCCCAGATATATTATCGGAGAATTCGGTCTACAATAAGCTCGAAATAAAATTAATTTAAAACCAACCCTTAACATTTAAGACTAACCTCATTTAAAAGGTATATCTTACCGTAGCAACACAATCTTCTCCGCTGCACTAAATAAAATAACTAAGTTATATTTATTTTGAAATTAAAATTAATTATCGCAGTTAAATCTTGTGGCAACATTAGGAGAACTAATTAACATCGATAATCAATTAATTAAACATTTTTTTTTACGCGACGAGACGAGCGGATAATTCACCTGATGGTGACACGCTTGCCGACAACAATATGGCGCTAGTCAGGATAATGCACTGCACCACATTGCGCTCATCGCCTGAGACCTAAGATGTTGTGTCTCGTTACCCCATAACACTAGGTATAGCACCCTTAAAACCGGAACTTAGTAACGTTTGCACATTACTGTTTGTCGGCTGCAATAAGCGCTGCGATGGTAACTACCTGACGGTCTCCAGCAACAGAGACCTACCAATAGTAAGTGATTGTATTGTCATCATCATCATCATTGTTGTCATTGAAATAAATTTAATTCCTCACAATGTTTCAAATTTACCGATATATAATAAATTTCTTTAATAATAAAATGATAACTTAAAACTTGATCATCATCAACAGAACTAAATAATTATCTATATGATGGTCCTGACGAGCACCAGTACACCTTGAGCAATCATGTAATTTATCATCAGGTGTACTTCATAATCATGTTTGATGAGATGTCCAAAAGAAAACTTACCAACGCTCTACAACCATGACCTTCACACTGAAATATTATTGTTTAAATATTATATTATTTTAAACTTTATATTATAAACATATATATATATATGTTTCTGGATCGTTTCTTCATTCCTCAAGGTCGTGTCTTTTGAACTGGTTCTTCATTTCCTTCATCAAATTTGGCTACTTTTTCTTTTGCTTTATTTTCTTTTATATCTTATTTTTTTCTAACTACATTATTCATTATCTCCTTTCATTCATTCCAATCTTTGATACCTTGTAACATTTACATTATTCACTTTCTTCTTTCACACTTTGCCTCTAATGTCATTGGTACTTAACTTAGTCATTGCTTACTTTTACTCTACATGATTTACTTAGATCCAAGAACTACATATTTACTACCAAATCCTACTATTGGCTTCGTTTAGGACTTTCTTTGTTATCAAAGGAAACGGGATCACACAGATGCCTCTACTTTTTTGTTTGTTATCAAGAGGGAATTCTTCTATACCATGCTTATAAAGTAAGTCTGAGTTATAGCAAAGTTCAACTCACTAAAATCCACTCGATGTTCACCATCGTCCCGAGTGATTCGGATTTTTTCCGGAATTTGGACAACTTCTTACAAAGAAAAACATTCAACTCTGATGCGGCAATCCAAACCGCCTTCAAACAGTTTATTGATTCTCGCCCCCGTGGTTTTTTAGTAAAGGGATCAATGAACTACCTATGAGAGTGCATACTTTGTTTATTAAATACAAAAAAAATTTACTTTACATTCCTCTCGTACAAAACACCAATTTCATATGTAAGGACATAATAACAATAACATACTTACAGATACATGACAAGCGGGACCTGTGCACTGTAAATTTATAAATATACATATATTAAAACACGGCGCTAACATTATCCTTAATATTATTATTTATTATTGATAATAATTTCACAAAGGATTAAACCATCGATAAATATAAACTGATAAAACATAAACCATAAACTATCCGCAGGTATTAAAAGTTATGTTATTCTTCTCTAAGGGAAGATTTTTATTTTACCAACAGAAAACCAATAAACAAATTCGGACCACCCTGTATAATTATATTAAAACTACATTCAAAGCAATATTAATCTTATCTTCCATATTTCTTAAAGTACTTTTTTTTTTAATTTCATAAAAACTGCTCGATGTACTCCCAAATTAAAATGAGAGGTATCAAAATCGAGCTTCAATATAAAAATAGAGGCAGTCAAAAAAAAATAGAACAAAAATAAGAAAAAAACGACAATTAAAAAGAGAAGGGTAGAAGATTAAAGTAATAATAAAGAAGATAGAAAGAAAACGAATAGGTTGGTTGGGTATTACTGGTTGAGTATATATTTCGTTCTGTTTATCATTTGTGAGAAGGACATTAAAATTATATTTACCTGTGTGTTCGTATCCTTGCCTATTACCTTTGAATAGAACAAAAGTTATAAATTCAGAATAGTACAATAATATTAAAAGAAAATAGAACAGGTCCTTACTTCTGACATGCATGTTTGTCCTTGGCACTGTAATTAAAAATCGTAAAAATTAATTCAATTACTGAAAAAATTAAGGAATAAACAAAAAGATCAAATTTAAGACGGCAGACAAAAAACATAAAACGTTATCGAATTAATAAAATAATTAACGAATTGAATGAATGATTTATACGAATGAATTGAACGAACTAATTGAAAGAACGAATTGAAGAAATGAATTGAATAAACGAATTAAACGAATGAATTGATAAATGAATTAAATGAATGTTTCGAATAGATGAATTGAATGAACGAATTATTCAATTCGACCATTCCATCGGATATATTCAACGTGTGAATTGAATGAATAAGTTTTTACTCCATTTTCCGATCTATTAATCTATTGATTTATAGTTTTATGCAATAATTTATATACATTTGACTATTTCATATTTCTGATAGAAGATACTGAAAAATTTTAGAAACAAAATAGATCATTTATAGTAAATACCTTTTTTGAGATGGAATTTATTTAATTAAATCCATTTCAGTGTATATTTTTTCCTATGAATATATATTAATAAAAATCTAGTGAAACTGGAGTATATATATAAACGTGTACCTTACAAGGCTACTTTGCTTTTTTTATTTTATAATATATTTGTTAGCAGTCTTTGTAAATATAATAAAGTAAATTACATCTAAGGTGATCACAGAATGAATGGTGAAGCTGTATGGACTAGCAGCGTCTTTTCTTATGTAAGGAATTTTTTAATTATTTATTTATTTATTCTTTTTGTACACACATTATGAAAAAAATATGGTTCTCTTAGGATATAGATACAAAGGCGATAATAACTCTAAAAGAGCGTGGAGAGGATTTAAAATGCTGTATGCGGACAGAACTCGTGTACACAATCAAATGATCTCACAGACGAAATATAAACAATCTTTATCTCATTTTATGGTATTGGTATAATAAATAAACACTGGAATAACACTATAAACCACGCTTAACCATCAAATGAAAGATAGGTTATAAGCCATAGTAGAAAATGATTGTAAGCAAAACACTCTTTAAACAAATTGCTAGAATTCTGCTGACCTCAAGACATAGCTATTGCTATTATAGATTTCTCTACAAAAACGCAATTTGTGGTGAGATTCTCTCCTCTTATTAATTCGAAAGTACAGATCTCATTAAACATTAGGGTTGTCAGTATCTTAAAAAAGGTCAAAGATAAGATATTATAATTTGTTTTTGATACTGAGATGATCGGAATTACAAGAAATGTATTGTATAGACTTAAAGATTACTTACGTGCCCTTTACAAGCTGTTCCCATGCACTAAAATAATAAGATATATAATAAATACATTATTTTTTTTATCTGCATTAAAAAAAAATTGCTTTAACTTATCTAATTTTAAAACATTAATCAATTACTTGATTGTAAAGCACTATTAAGTGGACGCCTTATAGTATTGAAGTTATTGTAGTTGAAAATATATAACCAAAGAAAGAGATCTCTGATGACGTCACAGGAACTACTGAATAAGTATCTTGATACAGAACCGCTCGGAATAATGTCTAAACGTTTGCCTTGACACAGGGAAGTCCCATATCCAATTCTCGGGTCACTGATGTGGAGTATGGTTGGTATTTCCGGATCCGTCTAACAAACCACTGCTCTCAAATCTGCCGCCATAAAAGGATCACTGTATTTCGGTTGAATATGTGAGCCGATATGCTGTCAATAAACAAGCTTCATCAATAAGAGTCCATTAAAAATGGGACTCATCATCATCATCATCAGCCGATAGACGAGCACTGAGAGAGGCCTTCCTTAAAGATCTCCCCATCATTCAGTCCTGCGCTGCGCTGGTACTGGCGCCTTGTCAACGTCTCACAGTCATCATGGCCTATGTTATAGCCGGGCACCAAAGGCCGTCGCTTATAAGGGATCATGTAGGGGGATTTGGGCGATTTCACCACCACGCTGGCCAAATACGCGTTGGTAGAAAAATGGGAATACTTATAAAAAATACTTACTGTCACGTAACATTCGGTACCGGTGCACTGCAACGTTATTTTTTTTTATTTTAAATAGTCAAGGTTAGCCCTCGACCATGATCCCACCTGATGTTAAATGGTAATGTAGTCTATGATGGTGAAGAGCACTAACCTACAAACAGCCTATTCACTTCTTTGTTGAAGACACCCACGTTGTATACATTCAGTTTATCATTATTAAATCCACTGATCCGCTTGTACAGCAATGTGCTTTTTTTTATTCAATTAAGTAACTAGATGAACAGAACGATGACCTGATGGTAAGTGATACGCGTGCCCATAACAACGTGGCGCTAGTGAAGATGATATACAAAGCACCACATCGCCTTCGCCGCCTGAGACATAAGATGTTGAGTCTCGTCACCTTATTAATTACACTAGCTACAACGCTATTCAAACCGGAACACAGTAATATTTTCACAGCGGCAGAAGTAGCCGCTGCGGTGGTATCTACCTAGACGGTCTCCGGCAGCAGAGACCTACCACCAGTTCGATTCGCCAAATAAGAGGCAGAGCTTAGATAGCGGTAGCTTTTCCATCAAGAATCTCATCCATCCAACCCATCAAGTATCCTAACACATTCATTGTAAATCTACCGCTACGACAGCATTGCTATGTTCCAGTTATCATAACCGAAGCCAAAGACCTATGGACGAGGAGACATAACCATTTAAGGGTTGATCATTAACATCGAATGAATTTTATAATTAGCTTGTAAAAGTATTGTCTGTTGTATACTAAAGACAAGTTATCAGTTTAAGTTACCGCTAATAAATTAAACATATACGCAATGAAAAAAAAATTACTTCCGAAGACGTATTAACACCGATTGCCTGAAAATTAATAAGAAAACGATTGATGAAGAATAATTAGTTAAAATAAATTATTCAGTTTTATTTTAAAACTGTTTACCTCCGCCTTGCAAGTGCCGCCATTGCACTGAAAATTAAACAAACAATAATCTCTTTTTTATTAATCTCACCGTCAACCAAACTCCACATATGACCATGGAAGCGGAATGGGGACTTCCTAGTCATGATTAGACACTACTTCAAGGAGGCAGGTACTATTTTATAACACCTTTTTATTTTATTTACTAAAGGGACTACAACAAAGGAAAAACGAAATATGACAAAATGTAACAATGGTAGACATTTCTATAGTTTACATTGTTAAATATTCTTCAATTATTTGTATGTTATAGGAAACTACATTTAAATGTTTATAAGACGTCAAAAATTAATATTATAATATTTTAAATTTATAGACACGTTGATTATTAGTTATACAATAGAATTATCTAAAATAATTTGAAACAGGCAAAGCAGAATATAACATAACAGAACATTATGGAGAGAGTGATTAATTAATTTACTCACAAAGTGATCTCTAAACTAAATTCACGAGATACTTGTGGTACTAAAATGACACTATGTTATAGATAGATAAAATTAGTCTTACATATAAACCATTCTAATAAAACAGACCCAATGAATCTTGTCTTATGGGATGATGTATAGAAACTATCTTACGATATATGTATAGAAACAGCTCACCATTGACTTGCAATCGTCTAATTCGCACTGAAATTAACATAACATTTAGTACTATGCAATAATAACAATTCTAAACTATCGCTAATTTGTATGTTGTTCATGATCAGACAAAAAATTTTGTACTATTAATACATACTTTAATATATACAGCTTAAATAACCTTACATGAGTTTGTCGCTACGTAAGTTTTGACTAATATATTATCAAAAATATTGTCCTATATATAATATTAGTTAAAATATCAAATTATTATTGCAGAGTATTTTTGGGGAAATACTCTTCAACCCCCACATACGAGACATAAAAATTTTACTATCAATAATTTGTATCTGGAGTTCTTTAAACGCGACTAATATATACTAAGAGAATAAAAATACTATTTTATTTTCTTCGTACTAAATATACTAATAGTACTAAGAAAAAATTAGGGCTTTCTCCTGGGACCTTTACCAATACTCTACTCGCGAATAGTACCACTTTTTTTTTGAGAGGATATCCTGATATGGATACCCTTCTGCTGTCGGGGCAACAGAAGAGTTGTGCCGGACTCTTACCAGCTCAAAACCGCACGGTTTCTCACTCAGCGCATTTGGTCGGAACCACGGGAACGCTTTCGCACAAAACCGTAGTTCCCACAGCAAGAGACCCTGATGAGACCAAGTTTCGGGTTGGAGCTACTACTCTCCTTCCCCTTTAAAAATCTTAGGCGGAAATACCACACGCACCATCTTGAGGCATCGCCAATAGTACCAAGCATAGTATGACAATGATAATTATTACAGAAATAAATATTAAACAAAAATGTTCTCACTTTAGATCTGCAGACTCCCCCCATGCACTGAAATTAAATAAAAATCACATTATACATAATTTTTTCAAATTATTAATAAAAAAACGTATTAAACCATAAAACGACAAATTATTAAATACTTTTGCGATGCACTCTTTGCCTTGACACTGAAACAAAAAGTATTTGTCAAGATTTCATACGAAGTATCTATAATAATATCAAACATTATACAAGTTTCTAAATTGATAAAAATTGTATGAAATAGAAAATATTTATCTGTTTAACTAGTCTACTTTGAAATTTTTTTATTACAATATAAGCTCTTGGAAATAACTTCACCACAATGTCACTTGATGGTAAGCTGAGATGTAATTTTAACAAACGATTACAAATGAATTATTGTATTATTAAATCTCTTTGATTTTATTATTCTAACAAATTTCAAATAGTTAACCTTAAAAATATTTCTATCGGTATCAATTACTTTGTACCATTAAAAAAAAACAGTGATACTTTACCAGGCAATTGCAAACACCTCCATGACACTACACAACAAAAATATTATAATTATTTATATTACTAAAAGAAAATGTAAACCCGATTGAATAACTTTTTATCAAATCGCTCTTTCTTGTAAAATCACAATACAACAAAAAAAAGTTAATTACCCACTAAACTAATAAGTGTTTATAAATAATTAATTTTACCTGCGCGTTACAACGTTTATCTTGACACTGTAAAATTAATAAATCTATAACATCAATTCTAGTTCTTTAAAAATTTATTTATAAATTTAATTTAATACAAAACCTTACGTTCGCTATACATTTGCCTCCGTAACACTGTAAAGAAAAAAGTATATAATAAATAAACTGGAACATTTTAAGACTTGGCTGTATGGACATTCGTTTTTCGCCTTTTGTTTTAAAGATAAATTAAAGGTATATTTTAAGGTTAGAATTTTACCTAAATTCATATGGATCCAAAGTGTGTATCAGATAAAAATAAACGTAAGTATTAATTCAATGGATTCGATAAATAAAGTTATGAATAACATTAAAAAATTTATATTAAGAATTAATAACTTTGTCCTATTATAAATATACAAAGAGGATATATTTGAAAAGGAATTTTTTATTCTCAACCATATGTTCATATGTAAGGCAAGACATAGTTAATTAATTGATTTAAATTATTGCAAAATGGGGAGAAATCTGTGCATTAAAAAATTAAATAAAATTAGCTTACCGTCGAAGTGGATAAGTCACCTTTCGTCTGCAAATAAAACATGGACAATTTAGTGATATGAATAAACAACTGGTGTTAAAATTAAATGAATTATAAGTAAATTAGTTTAAAGGGAAAAATAATACCTTTGCTATAGTTAGAAACAGATCTATTAGACTTATTATCGGCAATTAATGTCCATTGCTTGATGAAAATTTTCAAACAAAATAATACAAATAGGACATCATAGAGGTCGCTAAATTCAATTTTACATGTACTTAGCTCCCGAACTTCGTTATGACTAAATCAAAGTTATCTCATTATTATATTTTTGTTTTAATTGGGACTATATTATTAAGAAAATTTATCTATCACATACTTACAGTTGATTTGCAATGAGAGCCGCTACACTGTAATTGGCAACAGAAAATTAAGTGAATAAATTATTTATGTAATATACCCATTCACGTAACTATACGTGTTGCAAACCACGAGGAACATAGTGGTAATTAATGTATAACATTCACATGAATATAAGAAATCATAAAATCATTGAAATTTACTTACTGTTGCTGCACTTTCATATCCTTCGCACTGTTACAGATAAAAAAAAATTGATAGCTTTCCCATATTTCGTCTTTTTTTATATTCGACGAAGTGACGAGACGAGCAAGACGTTCATCTGATGGTAAGTGATACGCTTGCCTTTAACAACGTGGTGCTAGTTAAAATGATATACACAGCACCACATTGCGGTCGTCCCCTTGAAACATATGATGTTAAATTTCGTCATTACAGTAATTACACTAGCTACAGCGCCCTTCAAACAAGACCACAGTAATGTTTGCAAAGCATCTACCTAAACGATCTCTGGCAACAGAAACCTTGTTTTTTGTATTTGAAGGAAAAGGAAATATTCGAATGATACCCTGCTTCTGGGGAGAAGTCAGGTTATGTGAAATTCTTACTCACTAAAACCTCCTCAGTGGTCTGCATCAGCGCATTAAGAGAGACTCCGGGATCTCTTACAGAACGCACCGGTGTCCCTCTATACTTTATGTTACCACATCTCTGAGGAGGGGCGACACTCTTGGGCACCATCGCTAAGTCATACGCTGTTCCAAGCAGGTTCGCTTGTTGAGAGATAAGGGCCCCACCCTCAAGGCCTGCGGAACTTCTAGACCCTTTTAGTCTCCTTCTACGACAGGCAGGGCTTACCTTAGTCCTATTCTTACTAGCCCGAGACTACAGGCAGGCGGTGTTACCCACCTAGATGATCTCCGGCAACAGAGACCTACCACCGGCAGAAATTTGTTTTGGTCTTTTCGTTATCTTGATGAATCACCAAAAAACCTCCAATGCATTTAAAAGGAAGTTTATCTATTTAAGCAGTTTTTTTTTTAATACGAAAAATGTTTAAAAGCGTATAATAAGAACTTTTACCTCTGCCAAGCAATTAGACTTGTAACACTGAAATTATATTAAAACTCTTTTAATTCATTTACTTGATAGAATTATTTTTTTTTTATCGATGCTAATATACCTGTTGGTTACATTTCGTGGCGCTGCTGTTTCTCCAAAGGTTTGGGAACATAATCTGGTGAAAAAAATGAAACCTAGATAGTTTACTTCAAGTATATCTAGATTAGTATATCGAGTCGCGAAGCTGAAGTGGCACATAGACTGTAGAACCGATGGACTGTGGGGACTTGAAGTGCAGGAATGGTAACTCCGCACCTAAAAGCGCAGCGTTGGCAGAGCCACCATCAGGTGGACAGGGGACATCAAAAGAACCACTGTATTCTAACAGCGCAAGACTGTGGAACACATAACAAGAGACCTATGTTCAGCTGTGGACTTCCATCGATTCAAGTGATGGTGATATCTAAATTTTTATTTTTAAAAACTTGTGATTGAGGAATATCTTATAAAGGTGAGATTAATTAAGAATTCATTTTATCAAATCTTTATAATTTTTTTTTAATTTTACGAAGCGATGACACGAGTGGAACGTTCACCAGGTGGTAAGTGATACGCCTGCACACAGCACCACATTCCGTTCATCGCTTTGAAACAAGATTTTAAGCCTCATTACGCCAGTAATTTTACTTGCTACAACGCCATTCAAACCGAAACACCGGAACTATCTTACTAATTGCTGGCATCATAAAATAACGCTCTTAATATTCCCACAAGTGGGACTCGGATCCATCTCTTATGACATAGTTGAATCCATTTATCAATCATGCTGGAATAGTGCGGGTTTGCGGATGACATATCATAGAAAGCTGTTGTGGTCACAACAGGTCGGTTTCCTGACCATGCTTTCCTTCACCGGAAATTCAAGCTTAATGGAGATTGAACCCGCGTCTTCTCGAGACGAACGACAGCTTCACAAACTGATCTATCAACTTGCTTACTTATATTATCGGTATCGGACATTAATAATCAATTTTACCGACAACCCCCCGACAAAGAATTTATTATATGGGGTGCAGTAAATATTTAGTATTAGATATATATACACATATATGTATCATCATCATCAGCCGATCGACATCTACTGCTGGACACAGGTCATCTCGAAAGATCTCCACATAGACCGATGCGTTGCTCGCATCCAGTGGCTTCAAGCGACTGTCACCAGATCATCGGTACACCTTGAGGAAGGCCTCTCAACATAAATAAATATATATATAAAATTAGAAAAGCTCAAGTGGCTTTCTGTAGCAACCGTTACTATAGCAACCGCCTAAATAACCTAAAATTAAAATGTTTAGAAATAAAATTTGGAAGGATCTATGGAATTCAAATAATAAATCGTTTATCATCATCTACAGATCATTTCGCGTCGAACACTCATGTTCCCGTGTCGATACGTTCACTAGTTTTCGCGTGATTGGAGAACAAAGACAACGCATTTTCATTACATATAAATATATTAAAATTCTTAAATTTAAACAATTTTTTATTATTTATTTCATAACCTCTTTTATGTTTAATTATATATATACTTGTTACCGATCTTCTGCATTAAGTCTTACGGAGATGTTAAAACAAAATGAAATATTCTTACCGCATTTAGAAATGGCAAGTAAAATATTAAAAACACACATGGCAACATTATCACGGAAAGCATTGACGAGTTCCGCTCGTGATGGAAGAATTGCGAAGAGCCGAAGTCGAATCGATTGAATCCAATATGATTACCACGATTATAAGCAATTTCATGGACCTATTCCGGTTTATTACTTAGCAACGAGATAATGCACGACGTTTGATATTTCAATGTTTTTTACATTATAGCGCTGGTTATGATGATGTACGTTGGACCACATTGTGGGCGACTGAAGACTGGAGACAAGATCAGGAACACAACTTGGTACAGCCCTCTTCAAAGTAGAACATTTCTTTTTTATTCGATGTATGTATCCCGTAACAACGTTGCACTAGTTAGGATGATATACACAGTACCACAGTTCACTGTTCACCTGACACGATGTTAGACCTCGTTACCACCAGGAATAACACTAGCTACAGCGCCCTTCAAACCGGAAAACAGTAATGTTTGCACAATGCTCTTTGACGCTACAGTGTTATCTATCTAGGTAGTCTGTTGCAGAAACTTTTTTTATTTGTTATCGGGGGGAAATCTAAAAAGAAACCTTGCTTCTGGGGGTAAGACAAGGTTATGTGAAAGTTTGACCCACTAAAACAACCCCTCAATGATCAATCTCAGTGTTGCGGGAAGCCTCTGGGATCTCCTACGAAACGCATCGGTGAACTGTACCGGGAGATATGTAGGCCTCCTCAGCATCCTCACTTTGGTACTACAAGCACTATACCTTGTACTTGTCGTTCACCCCGGGCTTGCTTAGTGAACCGTCAGGGCCTCCACCTTCAAGGCACACGAAGCTACCGACAGTGGAGACTTACCACCAGAAGTTATTATATGATTTGGTGTTAAGCGATTATGTAATATTATAACACCTTAACCTAATATGTATGAAGCAGCTACATTTTTGAACGAATTTACATTGCAAATGTAAATATATATATATACCGCCATTTTCATTGTGAGGGGGTTCCGAGGGGTAATATAAAATTATTTTTCATCAGCACAAAAGTCAAGTATGACGTGAATTTATTCCTTTGAATTTCTTTAGGGAGTGTCGCCGAACACTCGAGTCGAGGGTTGATGCCTATTTGTCTCACTTCCTTCAGATTACGCGTACTAAAGAAGTAATTTAAATCTAGATTTAGTGCCATCAGCAACATTGCGCCGAACGACGGTCCTCCATTTGCGTGATGGATAAACTTCTATTATTATTAAATTTACGGGTTCAGGATATTTATATGAAAAGAGTGAGAGTAGAATTTTCATTATATTTATAATATATATTATATATAATATTTAAGGGGTTCGAATTGATCCGAGGAACCAGAGACAGAAAGGACTATACTATCCTGATCGCCAACCTTCAGTAATTGGAGAGGTACTTTAAAAAGAAGATATTCATTGACTCATCAAGAGTAGATAGCTAGAGATATTGCTTCTGCTATTTACATCAGCTAAGAAAGAACTTTATAAATTCCTATCCACAGAATACTCCGAAGGTGTCACGACCAACAAAGCGTTAGAGGAACAGCTAGTAGTAATATATAAAAGACAATTTTCTTAGTCTGATTACCGTTGAACACGAAGAAAAACTTACACCGAGTCTATGTATTTACAACTACAACCGTCAGCTATAGAATCCTGAGAAGGTTAGGTGTCCAGGAATATCTCTCAATACTCATGTAATATAATAGTTTTATTTTATAAACAACGTTCTACGCTCGTAATATGTCACCAACAAAGTCCAAAGGCTTGATTATCTCTAGCGGCAGTGGGCAAGACACATTGTCAAGGACTGATAGTCGATGAGGCAGCAAGGTCCTCGAATGGCAACCATGCACCCGAAGACAATGTTAACGTGCCTCCCACCAGGCGGTCCGACGATTTGGTGAAGGTCGCGGGAAGCAGCTGGTTGACGGCAGCGCAAGACCGATCGATGTGATCTTTGGGAGAGGTCTATGTCCAGCCGTGGACGTCTATCGGCTGATGATGATGAATGTACAAAGGTTATTTGTTAAATCGTAAACTTTTCACATATCCGATGGTAGTTGAGCTCGTTTGCCTGGAAGGGTTGGGGCTGACGGCGGGTTGTTTTTGTTACTAATTAGTTGTTTTACTGTATCTGTTTTTATATGTTAAACATGTCGGTTGGTGGTTCTTTGAACTCGCCTCGCTAGTTACTACCCTGATGAATCTATTACCCTAGTAAAATTGCCTGCTGTTAAAAAGCCGGATTTTTTGGAATGAATGCTGCTTCACCATCCACGGTTCATTTCATAAGACCAAGTGGTCAATTGTTAGTCTATTGTAGATAAAAAAATCTAGATGTCTCTATGATCATCATCATCACGAGCCGATAGATGTTCACTGTTGAACATACGCCTCCTCCAAGTCCTGCGCTGCCGCATCGAGCGGCTTCCTCCAGTCAGTATGGTTCCAGTACCGCCGGGCACAAGGAGCCGTCGTTATAGGGTTTCATATGGGAACTATATGTATTCCCTCCATATCTCTACGATAGTCTCTACGAATTTCAACAACGCAGTTAATGTATTATTTAAACTGAGTTTACATTACATTATACATCTCTCGGGCATTGTGAAAGAAACCGGTGAACATTCATCATAAATCATGATCAATGTTAATAGTATACGAAATTAAACAAACTTTATTAACATAAATCATAAAACTTTTCACTAACAACAAACTTTCAAAGTTGGCGAATGTAAATACTGTAGAGCAACTTCTACTCGTATATTCCATAACGATATGGTCAGGAAACAAATTGAAATAAAAATAATTAGATTACATTACGTGTGTTTTAAATAAATTTTGTAATGAATATCATTACTCTCACATAAATGGGGAGGTTTTTTAATATTTATAACCCTCCGTTCCTCATAATATATATATTTAATCAGTCCAGTTTATATTCTCTCTAGTGAGTCTTTGAGCCTTCTCTTCTAGAGTTACGAGCATATTCTCTAAAGTTATGTAAATTCTTTCAATACGCTGCTGATGCTGCTGCAGCTTGCGTCTGAGCTATCACGGCTTTTACGGTAATTTAGCAGTCTATCTACTTTCTTAAATAGATATATCTTTAAGACAACAAAACTAAAAGATGAGTAATAAGTCACCTAAATCTATTATAAAGAATACTTTTTGTTGATGACAATATAGCACAAGCTTAGATCACTGCTGTATCATAATTAGTTTCTAGCTATATGTTCTTCTCCTTCGTCGCTATCACTCTTGACAGAGTGGTCATAGTGTGGCATGTTGTTGGTGACAAATTTCACAACACGTCGCTGTTCTCTGATAGCCACCGTCCTCGTAAATTTGTGTAGTGGTAATTATGATGAGCTATTTATTGCCGCTTTTATCTAGTCAGTACACCTCATAGGCGATCCTCAACCCTTTCCTGGACCCTAATCCGCTCAATAGCCACCTCTTCTCGACGTATATGTCATTAAAAAGGCAAAGATACAAGACTGTGCTAAAGATGATAAACGTTGCTTGATGCAGAGTTCTCGAAGTATAGACTCGGTACGAAATTCAATCAACAGCCTATGAGACATACAATATACCAAATGTTTGGTCAGAAATTATTGTATGAATATAATTAATTCATGGTTATTCGTTCTTCTTCTTGTGCCTCTCCACTACTAGACGTTGGCTGTCAGCTAAGAGAACTTCTCCCTATCTTGTGCCAAGCGAAAAAGTTGTGCTACGCTGGCTATATTTGTCCATTCCCGGATGTTACGTAACCAAGACTTTTTCGACTTTCAACGCGCCTTTTGCCTATGATTTAGATTTTGATTATTCGTTGGGAATTCATAAAACATATGTTTGACTTTTTTTTCCTTTTATTTTTGTAGCATAATTCAAAAAGGTTATTCATTAAAAATAAATTAGTCTGCCTGCTATCTATTGGGAGGTGTATAAATTATGATATATTTAAAAATTGTACAATAGTTTCATGGTTCCTTAATACGTGTGAAGATGGCGCTGATATAAATAAAAACGTTTCATTTAGGTACTGAAATTTGTGATATTATCTTTTAAAAAAAAAATTGCAGTTTCAGTACTTGAATATAAGCTTATTATAAAATCATAAAATGTAACTGTAGATCTCCATAGACTAATGTATAAATTTCTTGTATAGAAGAAATGAGTAATATTGCATACATTAGCTCAAAAACGCAATTTTAAGGACATTACACAAATGTTATTAAGCAGAAAATTAAAAACAAATAATTGACCTTCTATCAACATTTATTTATTAATAAATTGTATAATTTACTACATAGCCTATTGATAGCATTTATATATAGAACATTAGTAACAAATGAACAAAACAAGGCTGAATATCACAGAAACAATATTAAACTATTAAAATTGTAATATATTTTAAAGTAGCTAATGAAATTACTGGTGTAACAAAGCAATACAGTGTATATCATCCAAACTAGCACTACATTATGCATAGGTATATCATTTACCATCGGATTAACATCCTCCCGACCACATGACTTTGTTAAATATATAGAAATCACTGATCTTCAACTTTATCTTCGCTAAATTGCGATGAGATCCATGTCAGAGCCCACTTTAAATTTGTCAACATGTACTTCAATGCTTTCGTCCAATGCTCCTCAGAATTAAATTGAATTTTGATTGAATAAGCATGAGGCGGAGATGCTGTGTCCTCAATTTTACCTTTATCTATTCTATATGGCAAACAAAAACCGGTGTTTCCCTTCTCCACCTGCTCTTTGAACTGTTGCAAGCAATCCAAAAATGCTACCATAGCTGCATCAAATTTAGTGTCCCATAAAAACCGAAAACCTCCCGATCCGTATAATGGTAAAACTTTTTGATCCTCTAAAACTTCTATATAGGAGTGATTACCATATGGTACTAAGCGATAGCGTTGAAAACAAAAGTTTATTTTCCTTGCTAATGAAGACAGAAGTAAGACTGTTTGGCCCCAAGCCGCATTTATCTCTGACCAATCAACAGGAGCTGTGGGCAATCTTCCCAATCGAAAATTGTTTATTATCCCAAACTGACCTGAATCAGATATGTGAAAAGTAGCTTTGAAGACATTGGTCTTTTTCAATTTCTCAAGCTGAGATTGAGTGTATGACAATTGGCACTCATAAAATTTCATCTGGTCTTCTGTTGTCATTAGGTCCTTACGATATTTTGTATACTCACGCCAGTATACATCTTGTTCTTTCTCCAAGCGATCATTCTCTTTCTCTTGCACATCTATTTCTTCTTTCATAGCCTTTTCCTCTTTTTGCAGAGCCGACAACTCTTGCAACAATCTACTTTGTTCTTGTTTCCAGTCTTCTAATTCTTTTTCTAGGCCTTCCAAATTTAAATCTTCCTTGTCATCTTCTAACTTTTTTAGATAATCATTGTAATCTTTCCATTCTGCTTCAGTCAATCGTAACTGGTTATCCATCAATTCTAAAAGAGTGTCTGTACATTCATCACATAGGGGGTGATCAACATCAGAGTTGTTTGAAAGTAAATCAAATAATGTTGCTTTGACATGTAGCTGGTGTCCTAAAGATGCAGTTTCCCAGCCATCAGATATTACCATGAATCCATTGGCACCATTACCTAAAACAAATAAAAATCTTTATATTATCACTCTTTTCCAATAACTATGTTATAGACATATTTGAGCCAAAATATTCCAAGTAAGTAAACTTCACTCTGTTCAACCTCACACTTTATTTGAAACTGATGTCACGCTTTAGATTCAAGAAAGAAATGCAAGTAGGGAAGTTGAGCAAAAAGATTTGTAGTATTTACAAACTGAAAACAAACATTACTTTGTTCTAATTTATTTCAGCCTATAAGTATCATTACTTGTTATTACTCAATATAACTATGGTAATATTAAAACCACATCTTATAGTAATTTCTACATCATCATCAGCCGATAAGCGTCCACAGCTAGACATAGGCCTCCTACATAATAATAAAAAACTTCTGCTTTGAAAACATTTGTGACTTATTGTCGATTTCCAGTGTAGATAGTATTATAATATTTGATTTATTATTTACCTGATTCAGACATTCTGAAAGGAGGTACATAGTGCTCCAGGCTTGCCGATTGCAAATCCAAGTCTGCTTCATTGTTTCTACGTATCTGAAGGGTCAAGTCAGCGATCGTGTGCTCGCCGAGATTATTCAGTGATTCGTCTAGCTTTAGCGGCTGAAGGCACCGCTGACAAGAAAAATTTACATACGATTTGGAATCACTCATGATGTCGACATATGTTTTACTTTTATATCACTAATTAACTTAACGATATATCCGAAATAATTAACGTTTTCAAAAAAAAATTGTTTATTAGCATCTGTACATAAATATTTAATTAAACTAATCAGTCGTTGAAATTTTTATAACAAAAGAATCAATAAACTGCTCGCAAAATGTTATGATCATATTGACAATGACGGTAAACATTCAGTGTTTCTATTAATATAAAACATATTTACACAACCAAGTTTCCAAACCTAGTATATACTTTCTGTATGTGTACTAGACCCGATCAAAATTTTTAAAGTATTTAAAGACTATATTATAGCATTGTATAAGAATCAACCGATTCTTATCTACGTTACTTTTACACTTTAATGTTAACATTGCACTCAATGTACGTCAAATACAAACTATAAAATTTTTATTAGACTTGAAAACTGAAAGAATTTATATACAAATCTTAAGATAAATGTTTACCTTTCGTGTGATTCATTTTGTTTTTAAAATATTTTTAGAGTTAATCTTTTCAATTTTATTGATATTGCCATGTATTGAAAATACTTTCAAGACATTTTAAAACCTAGTTTCTAAAGCTGGTATTTTCTATAAAATTAAATGAACACTAAGACGCCCTTGTAATTTTTTTCTATGTTCCTTTAATTATGCAATAATTCAATTTATCATTTTTTATTTTGTTATAAATCAGTTTAACTATTCTAGACTATTACGCTTTATTATTAATAGTGTCGTCGACACTTATCATCGTTTAAAGGGAGTTTACTTTTTTATCTTTCAGAAGTGTGTTTTGTTCTCAAAACATCAGTAATTAGTTCAACAAATTAATGAACATACAATCAAAAATGTTTGAACTCATTGGATTTGCTTCTTTACTGTATAAATGCATCGCCATCATACTGTTTAGCGAGGAATTGGACCGGAATCTTGCCACCGCTGGTTTACACCGTAGCTACAGACCTCCCATCCTCATATTGAGGATAGGCTTGTGCCTCAATAGTGGGGACGTAAATTGGCTTTTGAAAAAAAATTTTTAATGAAATAGCATTTGCATTTTATAATCGTTTAATACATCTGTAGACTAGATAATGACTTTTGTATCATAGGAGCACCATTATATATACACAGATATGATTTACGCGATAACAAGAGTCTCTCGTCGATTTGAAATAAGTTTAATAAAATTTTAATGGAAGAATGTCTTAAATACTAACTATATTTACTTACATAATACGCGGAGTCAATATAATAAACTTATAACCTCGTTTTGATGACGAGGCGTGTAAGCTAAGGTGTAAATAATGAAATTATATACTTGTAATCTATAACAACAAATTTAGCAACTACAAAAATTAAATAACATACCACCCTTATCTTTTAAAGTCCTTAAACCACAGATCCTTTATTAGGCGCAGGACAGTATTTTTCTATTTACTTCTTCTACTTTCCTGTACATAGTGTTTGACAACATCATTAAAGTAAAATATTTAATAATAATTAAACATTACTTGAATGTTATACCTACTAATTAAATGTACAATTAGTTCTGAAAGAATATTTATGATTTATATTTTCTGAAAAAGTACCGGAATTGATATGAACACTTTAAGTATTAAACTTAGAACATTTAGAACATGAAATATATTTGGCTGCATAGGAACGAAATTTATTGAAACTTGTTAGAAATTCAGGAGATTTGCATTTCACATTACATAGTACATTATGTGCCTCCGTGAAGATAATGCGATGCATCTTGTAGTTTATGATAGTAGGCGTTTGGCAAGAAGGACTGAGGAAGGCCCCCTTGTGGGCCAACGTACTGCGTAGACACCAACATTTCACTGCAATTGAAAAAATAGTACATATCTCACAAAATTAGTAATACTTCATTTTAAAATATAAAGAAGTAATTAAATTCAACCATTACATAGAAATTAAAATTGAATTTGATCGACTCTCGATATATACTTAATTTATGTCTACTAAAGAATGTTTAAATTATACATTTAGGTGGACTCCACATTAGCACAATCCATTTATTTAATATAATTATATGAGATTTTAAAAAAGAAATATTTAGAAACGCCTTTATGCAAATTTAAAAAAAAATTGATCAATATGAAAATTTTGCGAGTGTTAAAGACGGGTGCACAACGACCGTATGTGCGTACAGGACGAAGCGCCTCGCACTTATTCACCAATTTTTCACGTGAATCTACCCTCAGTTCCAGGATTTTTTTTGTATTTTAATAATGGTACAGAAGTTCATTAATATTTATTAATCATTTTCCAAGTATTTTCCCAATATTTCTGACTACAGGAATAAAATGAGTTCACAAACGTCTCCCACTACATTGAGCTATGCCACCGTTGCTCAGAATAGAATATTTCCGTAAAAAGACCAGGCTATTGTCATCGATGCCCTCGAAAACATTCAAATTAAGGACTATGCACTAGCACTAGGAAAAATTTTTGTCTAGCATAAATACGATTCTTATCCAGATTTCTAACAACCGCATTTGTGTATAATTAGCATCAAAACTGATAGCGGACAACATTACAGATAATAAAAAGTTTATAACTATTCAACGTCGTAAACTTAATATTCGCTCACTGATTAATAGAAACAAACGTATTATTCTCTTGAACGTATGCCAATTATTCCATATACGGAAATAAAGAAAAAATTACAAGAAATAAGTATTAAACCTATGTCGTCAATATCATTTCTGCGTGCGGTACTATACGTTTCAGAATATAGCCATATATTATGTTTCCGTCGGCAGGTTTATGTAACCCCTGAAGATTTGTGTCGCCTAGCTGATTGGATGTCTATCTAATATGATGAGATCGATTATTGGATTTGTTTATCTTCAAGCACTACGACTTGCTTTGTGTGCAAAAAAGAGGGTCACATAGCCTCTAAATGTACTGAAAACATTTCTTTAAACATCTCGGACGTGATAGATGAAAATACACTGCTCAATACCGAAGCGTGTACTTTTAAACGTCCACATCAGCCAACTGATTCATCTAAATCAGAAGTTACGCAGGAACCAATGGAGGAGACCACCAGTGAAATCATTAGCGACGAGGACAGTGATACATTATCACAAAGTTGCACACGAGTCATAGATGTTATTACTGATAAAAAGCGGAAGAATACGACTAAAAGTGATTTTGATTCTATTAATTGGAAAGAAATATACAATTTTATATCCATGTCCATCAAACCATATCCTTTAAATGGAAAACAAGTTAAAGAATACCTTAATTCTACTTACGGAATCAAAAATATCCAAGAAATTACTTATAGTTACACAGACCACATTGACGATATAATTGAAATGTTAAAAGATATATTTCCCAAGATATCATGTCGAAGTGTTAAAAATAGGATGACTCGCATGATAATTAAACTATAGTTGTAAATAAAAAAATTAATAATATGCTAAATACTATGAATTTAAATCTTAAAATTGTGCAGTGGATTTATAGAAGTCTCAGTCCTAAACTAAACGAATTAGAAGCGTATTTAAATCAGGAAAAAAATCATATTTGTGTCTGTTCGGGGACATGGCTGTCACCGGCGGTAAATGTAAATATACCTGGCTTTTATTGCTTAAGGGTGGATAGGCTGGATAACTTCGGAAGTGTTGCCATTTTCTTACAGAATTCGATTATATGTAAATAACAAACGAAATATTAAAAAAGCTAATTGGGCTATGTTCAAACAGGAGATAAGTATGAATTGCGTAGATTTTACTTTAAATAAAGATTTACAAGTCTGTTATGATAGATTTCTCCTAAACATAAATAAGGCAGCCGTTAAAGCTATACCTTATTCTAAATTCCCAGAAAAGTCAACATCCTAAAGTCATTCCAAAAAGTTAGTGGAATCAAGATTTATCCCGAATTATAGCAGAAAGGAGGTTAGCTCTTAAAAACTTTTGCAAAAATCGTCTAAATGAAAATTTTATTATTTTGCAAAAGAAAATCCGAAAAGCCAGGCAAATGAACAAATCAGCTAAAAGAGAATCATAGCAACAGTTTTGTAATAATATAGATTCAAACACCTCCAATACAGTTTTATGGAATAAAATGAGATGGATCAAAGGTCAAACAGGTTTAAAGAAGCAGAATTTTTTGCAGGACGTAGATGCAGAAAGTTTCCTTTCTGACCTAGCTCCGGACTGTGTTAGTCTTCAGCTCTGTCAAAAAAATAAGTCGGATATAGTAATGCATCGATTCACATTATCCGAGCTAAACGCAGTTCTTAGAGAAAATGATACATCCGCAGACTTAGATACTATACTCTATGATTTTTAACATACCAACAGAAGCTAAAATTATACTGTTGCATGTGTATAATCTAATATATATAAAATCATTACTATCCCTAAACAAAATAATAACGTTCGTAAATTTCGCCCAATATCTCCTTTAAATTGTATTAGCAAAATTTTTAATATCATGGTTACAAAATGACTCGAGTTCTTTTTTTGAAATTAAATGGTTATTTAATGATTACACTTTGGGTTTCCGACGTGGTTTCTCAAGTGTTGATAACTTGTCTCGCTTCGTAATTGACGCTGAAATAGCTCTGACTAATAAACAATACATGCTCTGTAGTTTTTGTGTTATAACTAATGCCTATAATAATATTTCGATTGTAAGTCTTTATCACTGTTTATTTATCTTCGGTTTTGACTCATATTTGTATGTATATATTTATGAATTTCTGAGAGAGCGGCACCTATTTTTGTTCCTTCAATCGGGTGAGTGTTTGTCAAGAGTATGTAGACAAGGTCTTTTTCCGGAGGACCCCATGTCTCCAATATTATAACAATAAATATAAGCAATAGCTCGTTTAATCAGTATATCGCAATATGGTGATGACTTTGCTTTCTATTGCACAAATAAAGATATTAGTTATTGTGTAAATATTATAGAAAAAGCTCTTAACGACTTTTATAAACTTTTACAACAAATCGGTTTAAATCTGTCTTATAATAAAACTAAGGTATGCATTATTACTCGTAAATATCGGATTCCTCCCATATGTATTAAGATAAATAATATAACAGATATTGTAAAGTGTACAAAATTTCTTGGAATGTGGATAGACAATGAATTCAATTAGTCTAAACACATTAATGAATTAAATAGCAAATGTGTATCATATATAAATATATTCAGATATTTAAGCAATTCTGGCATTCATCCTAATCAAGTGAGACGATTATATAATGCTTTGATCCAAAGTAGGTTAGAGTACGTCAGTTTTCTTTATAGAAATGCAATTACAAGTCTCTTAAGAAAGATAGATCTTATTTAAAATAATGTATTATGTATTTCTGGTGGTTTTATAAGATTTAGTTCTGCACATGTAATGCAATCTGAATGGAATATTTTACCATTAGAATTAAGAAGACAATACTTATGCCTTAAATATATATTAAAAGTTTGGTCAAGGTCGATGGATTATTTACTGGAACGTTTGTCTATGTTTTCGGAATTGTTATCCGGGAAATGACAATATTGGCGAAGAAATAGAAGAAATGATGATGGTCAATACATATGAAAGTACTAAAAAATTTAATATATCTCAGTCGCAGATATCAAAGTTACAAGAAACGGTAATTGATATAGACCAATTACCTTTTCTTGTAACAGAACTGCTACTTACAGATATAATATCTACTAAAGTAAAAACCATAACCACCACAAAAAAAAATTACCAAGTCAAGTTAATACTACAGCGCTGTTAAATCAATGCTTTCATTTGAATACCAGGAGTTTGTGCAAATTTATACCGATGCTTCTAAGGATAGTGTAATTCAGAATGTTCCTTTTACGATCAGAGGACTTCTTTTAAAGCCAAATTCAACATAGATAATAAGCTGATTCCTATTATGGAGTTAGGGTTATTTGCAATATAGAAGCTCTTTGTTACGCTGAATCCCGCTGATATAATCGAATAATTATACTTACGGACTCTGTATCATCATTAGAGCACCTGTTAAAATGCAATAAGGGTTGCTTTGGTAAAGGTGAAAGTTTTACCATTATTAAATATATTTGGAATTCAGTATGTAACGGTGTTCAAGTTAGAATATAATGGCTTTCTTCACATGTAGGAATAGATAGTAACGAGGTGGCTGATACAAAGGTAAAACAAGGCTTAAGTGAAGGTGTAGAATTAAGGGTACCTTCTCATCACACTGACTATCTGGGACAAATTGGAAAAACTATTATTGATACTTGGAAAAAGAGGTTTAACAGAATTTCTAAAGAAAAAAGTATATGGTACAATACGCTTATGTCAAAGCCACTTATAATTCCGTGATTCTACAAATGTAAACTTAACCGTAGAGACCTTATTGTCTGTATGAGAGTGCGGTCCGGATACGTCCCACTGAATGTGTTAAAATTTTTAATGGGCAAAGGAAATAATCCATGTTTTGATATAAATGTAAAAGAAGATTTATATTATTATACTTTAATAGAGTGTGACCGGAACGAACCAGAAAGAGCAAATGTTATTAATAATATCGAATGTATGTATGATTTATTTTTTGTTTTTCACAGAGTTTGTAGTTCCCAGTTTACATGTAATGACAGTAAAAGAATCTTAAGTATTCTTGTTTATAGCTTCCTTAAAATTAATGGTTAACTATGTAGTAGCCGGCGTAACCTATAAGGTGTATGGCTTAAAGTAGAATTTAAAAAAATTGCGAAAGTACATCAGCTCTAAACAGTGGCTAGACCACATAAACTCTGAATTCATTAAATAGGCAATAAAAACTTTTTGTATACTTTAATATACGTACGGTATTTTATTATTATCAGCGATTCTTCAATCTTTAACCGTTTGCAGTGGTGTTCTAGTGGGTCAAAAATTATCGCAATGACTAGGAATAGAATATATAGTAGAATAACTTAAATGCTTGTCTTATAGGACGGAGGTCTGTGGTTAAAGTACGAGCCGGATGTTGCAGAATTAATTGGTGGAAGATTTTATTCGACCCCTAGTTAACTGTTAATTATACAATAAGAATCTACTACTACAATAGCATTGCTGTATTTTGTTATTCTGCCCAAGCTTCACCTTCCATGGTTTTTGCGTCGCTTATCAAGTACAATTAAGTAAAGTGTTAGACCATTATATAAAAAAATATAAGTGTGTTATGCAGATTTCGTCCAGTTCTGTTTTCATTATTATTAAAGCTATACTTTTTTTGCATCTCAGCATGATACCAGTGACAACTACATAAGCGTACGTTTTGACAAATGACGCAAACGGCATGACTCCTATTTTTTTTCCTAACACAATAGATACCGACTGACCACTTGTTCTAAGCACACGTGATCCTGTGACTGTAAACGATTGATTAATGAGCCTTAATGAGGGTTCTTAAAAATATTATTAGTTCTAACAGGAAAAAACGCAGGGTAACCATAATCTTTATAATAATCATTATATGACTTCCGGACATGATGATATGTTGTTCTTACATTTTCTATAACATAGTGCGTAATCAGCGAAATATTAAGGAACAACAGATTTCTATGTATAAACGAATTATTATTACTATTATTATTATATATATATATATATATATAACCTTCTTTAATACGATTTGTTATTGGCCATAATAAAAAATATATACTAATTATAATATAATAATAATCACAGATATACAAATACAGTATCACTATAAAAGTTGAAAAGCCTTTATTACAACAAATAATAATATGTACGTAAATTAAAAAATGATGAATTAATGTAATTATATTATAGTTATATACATTGTAGTTAGTAGTATATATATATTATAGTTTCATATTACTTGTATTAACTTGTATTTGGACTTATCCTATAAACGTACCACTAGCGCCATGTTTGATATTAACAACCAGCTGTTATTATCCATTTATTGTTATAAAAATACTTCTTAAATATACTAGGTATTTTAAGATATCTGTCCCTGATGAATCAACAATATACTTACCCTACTGGAATAACACATGCTGGATGGTTACTGCTGCTAGAAATTTTATCAGCCATTAGTCATTACATGCAGTAAGCTTTACCAATATTTTTCATACTACCCATTCCATTTCTACGTATATTTATTATCTGTTACTTCTTTTGTTGTCTAAGTGACCTTCATTATAACTAGCTGTGGACTGCCGCGGACTGATGACAATGATAAACTCTTACGATGACTATAACACACGTTTTTAGGTGTGTAGTGGTTAATCTAGTATCGAAATTACTTATTCGATTTTGATGCCTCGTTTTGTGGAGTTTTGTTGGTAGTAAGTTTTAAAACGGAACAAGTTAATGTTTGCACACTGAGAGCGTGTTTACCTTGCCGGAGACAAAGTAGCACCGCAACTCCTATAACTGTCGCCAAACAGTAACATGCCAACATTACTGTGTCCAGGTTTAAAGTGCGTTGTAGCCAGCGAAATTACTGCGGTAACGTAAGTTAACGTCTTATACCTCAAACAGACGGTGCTCAATCATTATTAGTTCATCCTCAGTTTGAAGAGGCCACCTAATGATGATTATCTCAAAGTGACGAGCACGACTACTAACAAGCGTCGCGTTGTTATTTGCAGGCGTATCACTTACCATCAGGTCAATGTTTTTCTCGTCTCGTCGAATAAAGTAGACTCTACTTTGTGGCGATGGAAATAGAAGCTGCGGTAGTACCTATCTCGACGGTCTTCGGCAACGGCGGATATACCAGAGACGTTACCAACACTGATGTCTAAAACAGAGCTGTCATGGCTTACATTATAATAACGATAATTTTTTTACCGTTTGTAATTTTTAAGCGTGCCAAAGCAGCGGTTAGAAATATATTGTGTAATCGGAACCGTCAGTAAATCAGGGCATAAACTAAATATTGTTTTTATTTCTTATGAGCGGCTCTTTGTTTCCGCTGCGGTCGGGTTATGTTTGTTCTCGTCTCAAGGTCCCCAACAATAATATAATATGTCAGAACAACGAAAGTCAAAGTAGTAATTGTTTATTTTTAACCTTACTATACTACGTTCAACTTATAAATTTTTTAAACTGTTACGTAAGTGAGTTAGATTGATGTTAAAATATTAAACAGATTATTCTGCCGACTACGGTGCCCTTAAAATCTGAAAATTATAATATTTGCACACTACTGCTTGATAGTAAATATAAATGCTTTATCAATACCTCTGCCGCCAAATTATAGTGAGCAAACATTGCTATCAAAGTGTTTCGGTTTCTCTCTAGTCAATAAGCACAATATGATATAGTATATATATTTCAACTGGCACCATATTATTGTGGGAGAAAAACCATTTCGTATAGATTTCATTCCGATCATAGTAAACCTTGTGATAATGATAATAATACATATCGCTCTATAACAGTCACACTTGGGAGATGATGGAGATATTATAGACAGGCGTAAGGAGATTTTGCATATAAATATTTTTTTTATACTATCACGCCTTTTTTCCCAGTAGGAGTAGGCAGAAGCGAATAAACACCCACTTTTCGCCAGATGTGGTTAGATTAGGTCCCATGTAACAGGGGGCGAGCCTGTTGCCACTTTATTGGGACCACCACACAAAGATAATTTCAGTGTGTGGGTTTCCTCCCGATGTTTTCCTTCACCGTACGTGGTAATTGTAACAATATGCACATTAGGCATTAAAGAACTGTCTAAGAGGTGCATGCCCTGGCCGGGATTAGAACTCTCGTCATCTGATTGCGATTTCCGAGTTCATAGCCATTGAGCCACTATGATTTATATATACACATATAAAGAAAAACAAATATATTTTAAAATTAAAGGCAACATGCACATTAATTTACAAATAAAGTTATTACAAAAGCAAATTAGGTAACCAAAGATGTCCAGAGACAAAATTTGTGTATTAATAATTATGTAATATTACTCACGGTCTGTTCGGCTGCTGTGGTGTTCTGTCCCTCTGCCTTCGGTTCTTAAACCAATTTGAGACCTGGGTGAGAGTCAGACCTGTCTTCTGAGCCAATGCTCTTTTCTCATCGGGTGTTGGATATCTGTAAATAAAATGTTTTTAGTTTATTTTGGCAATGCATTTAAGCCTTTTAATGTCCTTTGGTGAACATAGATATCGGCTTCAATTGTCTTCATCACGTGGTATCCAAGCGTTTGCTTTATAACATGAATGTCTTGCTTCGATTCTATTTGTTGTTTAATTTGATAAGTCGTAGGATTCTTTCAAACCTCCTCAGCTAGGTGTACTACCAACTAAATTTTAAATATAACACCATAATAGCGTTGCTGTGTTTTGGCTATCAATAAATGAGAGTTACAATATTTTAAGAGAGTTCACTTTACCATCGGTTTCACCGAACACCAATATTATTAACCCATTGTAGGTTAAAAAGGGGCTCAAGTTGCTCAATAAGCAACAATACTAGTATGTAATAAAACAGTAGAAAAAGCTACAGTTAAGACAAAAGTCGCTGTATTATTTCTTCATGTATCTTGTACAGTTTCAGTTGTGTAGCAGAATTAATTCTAGGAGAGAAAAAACACTGCAGCGTATTATCCTCACCTATTTCTGTAATAGCAATCCTTCAACGCATTTCTACTTTTTTCTTTAAAACAGTAAACCGTTTCCTCACCATCCCATATCGTCTTAGGCAGTGGATATTTTTTTCTTAATCGATATTTATCTACTGCACCTAAAAATATATTATAATCCGTTACATTATTCTCAGTAACAAAATAATAATGGTTATACTTAATAAACGCCGTTTTCATATATTAATTATTATGAAATCTTAAGGTTGAAATTAATGAAAAGAAAGTAGAAAGAAACTACTCTTTAATGTTTAGAAGTATTTTCAAGAGACAAATAACTGCTTTAGTATTTTATAAAGCTGTAAATAATACTAGTAATAAATAAGGCTGTACCTAAAGCTCTTCCCCGGACCTTTTGTGCCTCTTTATAATGTGCCTTGAACCACAGATCTTGTAAAGCCGAATGATGACGCGGCGGGAAAGTGTGCGATTCCAAAATGGCATACAGCTCTTGAAATACGCCCCTGTGGTACGCCACTAAAGCTCGTGCCCTAAAACCAATGCAAATCTTTTAAACACTTATAATATGATATGTTATCAGTGTATATTATTTATCTGAAGAAATTGTATCCAGGATGAAAATTGGCCCTTTATAGTTCACGACAGTCCAAGAGCAGTTTCTTGCGTACAAAATTTTGCAAACGTTATTATTTACTTATTATGCTTTAAACAATTAAATAACAGAATACTGAAGGTAACAGCGTCAAAGATTTATTATATAGTATATTTCCGATTCTTTACGCACTCAAACCATAACTAAATGCCTCTTCTAACTATCTCCGTGGCGCAGGTGCTAAACGCTTGTCTTGTAACGCAAACATCCTCGGTTCCTATCCGCGGTCATTAGTGATGTAGTAAATTTTTTTTAATTTCCTCCCACAATAGCATTGCCACATAGCGCCAGCCAATTTACGAGAACCAGAATATTCATGGCGATCAAACATTAGTTTCTGCGGATTGTGAATATAGGCCAAATATAGATAAAACAAATCAAACCATCTTATCCATACGACAATTTATAAAAGATAGCAACTGTCATGGTGAATAATGTCAATAAATACCTCAACACTGTATCGTTTCCTCTAAGAAGTTCGTTTGGTGGAAGACTCCACAAAAATGCAGCAAGTTTTTCTATATCACCTCTTTGCTGTAAGGCCTCGCAAACGCACTGCACTTGCTCGGAATTGAAATTTAAACATCTCCGCATATTGCTACCTTCCGTCTCAGCAAAGAATGACGTAGCAACCCTTTCTCTATCATTAACAATATTGTTAACATTCTCAAAATTCACTGGTGGCGCGTTTACGTCAATTTCCGCTAAATTAGGATTATTTTCATTTTGAACACAACTTTTTAAATTTTGAACTTCATTGAAATAGGCCGAACGGTGCGTGCGATCTTCGCCTTCGATTTGTGAGAAAAAGTTCTCGTGAGTCGATGGAAGTTTTACGTCGAATATTAAATGTTTTTTGCCGGTTAAATAATTTTCGAATATTTTATTGCTCTCCTGCAGGTATACATCTTTCCTCTCGTCGTTTCTTGGCGATTTTTGTTTGCAAGAATAATATTGTTTCTCGCCGACATCAGTATGTGTATAGAAGTTGCCATTTTGATTGTCATAGGCAAAGGGGGGTAGAGATGTTTCCGACTCGCTGGTCAAGTCACTGGAAGGACTGAGACGATCGGAACATGATTCCATGTTTGTTGATTTCATTATAGCTTATTTTGTTAAGCTGAAATAAGAAATAGTTATTTAATATTTATAACAGAGTATTTTAAAGACGACTTGGGTAAATACAAAGCGAATCATAGAATTTTGAAAATGACGTTTTCTTAACATACTGTATAGAAATGAATGTTTGTGACGATTTCAAACAAAACAAACAAAGGGTAATTAATCTACCCCTAAAATGAAAACAGCCAAATTCTTGCTTTTAATAGTATTAATCTTCAAGCGTACTACACACAGTATTCGTTAATCTCGTAGAATATTAGACGAATGGCTTTGACTTTATCGTTGTGATAAAAGAGTCCCAACAGTGGGAACATAAAAAATGCTGTGTATATATTTATACATTGAGTTTTGCCAGCCATTGCATTGAGCTTTTGGATATTATATTTCGACACTCATTGTTTCCCTTAACATAAACTCTGTCCAGTCCATCACTAGATAATGTAACTAAAATCATTCGATTATCTACACTCATATTGAGGTGTATTATTTGTTTGAAATTGTTAACATTATATTTTCCGCGGACGGATGTCGGCTATCCATTTCGCGACGTTTAAAAAATTTCTGACCGACGAGTAAAAATAAAGCATTTGTTTCCATAACATCTTTCGACACCCACCGGAGGTGCTACAGCAAACAAACGACTATAATTAGGTCATTTTTTTAAAATTGCGGGTTAGGCAGACTTACGTGTGATATAGATATTACAAGTTTCTTTTATAAATAAGAGCGCAAAACTAAACCAAATTTTCATGTGATGTTATAAGATAAGGAGGCTGATGTATCGAAGCTTACTCGCTCAGAATTTTCCATAAATTGAAAGCCATATTACAACGGCAAAAAATTTACAAAAATGACTATCTAAGGCTACCAGAGAGGTATGGTAATACCTTACCTTAATCCACGAGTAGTAGCCCTTGAGTCAATGCTACAAGAATTTAATTTTTTCTAAGACTATGTTGTGGAGGGTGAGTAAATCAGGTCCATATCGCTAAAATACTAATACATTTAATACGTATCTGTGAATACAAGACCTATTTCGGTAGCCTAATAATTCCACTTCCAAATTGACCGCACTAACGAAATATATTAAATAAAAAAAAAAAACAGCAGTAAACATTGATAATTATTTCTATATAGAAAAACATATATAAAATTAGCTAACTCTATAATAATGATAATTTTATTTATTTATTAACTGCGTCCGTGCTGCGGCTAACCTTTCCCTGGAAGTCGGAAACGCCGGTAAGATTTCAGAGCTACAGATATAATTGAATGGTTGATGGTATTGTTTTCCACATCCACCTGGCTAAGAACCACCTTCATCATAAATCTGGTGACGTTACAAAACCGTTACAGCTGTGTTCCGCCTGTCGACTTATAAGTATGATAGTATTTCGATAGAACATGTTTCACTATCTACCAACCCATTGTAACCTATTAATAAAAAATAATTTTTAGCTACAATGAACTAACACTAGACTCTAATTCCGAAAAGGAGAAGTCTTCCAGGTTATTCTCATATTTTGTCTGCGAGCTGGGTGGTTTAGAAAAGCTCTACCCCTTGTCAATAATGTTTTAATTTATTAGCTTGATTTGAAGTAAATTCATCATCGTCATCATCTCAACTGATATGTCCACTGCTGGACAACTGAGACGCTGTTTAAGTCCAGTGGATTTCAGCCATTTTTTTAGCCTGTGACATTATAGACAAACTTTAACTGAATTTAGTTAAAAAATTAATTAATTTCCGTTATATATTGTCTTCATTACGGATCCCTAACACTTATACGGCTGAATCGTTGATTATCCATTCTCATTTATCTCTTATTAATTATGTATTTTTTTTAATTTTTACGGCTTATTTCCAATATAAAAAAAATCTTTCTCTACTCTCCTTTTACTTATTTACATCTAATTACTGAGGTACCTAGATACTTAGTTCTAATTCTAGATAAGCGTTATATTAAACCGGATTAAATAGAACCGGAACTATTTAAACAATAACTGCATAACTTATAACAGTGATCTTAAATTTAACATAAAGTTTAAATTAATAAAAAAAAAATCGCTAGTTGGACTTCATACATATATATTCATATATATTTTCTTTTCATATAGGAATTATTAAAATATATATGAATCAATAAATATATTCTAAAATATGTAAAAATCTACTTAGGAATAAATAAACAAATTTTATATATCGTTTTAAAATCATATGATTATTATACAAGCAATATATTCTATTATTTAATAATAGTACTACCATTACCTTTTTATTGTATATTAAATTGTTTATTTTGAACATAATAAGATATTTTTTTTTTGGTTACATCTAAAAATGAGCTGTGTGGTATAATTTCTCACCTGCTGTATAACTTTCACAATAGCACTTTTTTAACTTAACACAAAACGACACCAGATTTTATTCATAATTTGACACCCCGAGAGAAAAGTCTCGCACTCCCTCATCCACCGACGTCTCGGGGTCAAATGACAAAGGTGGGTGTCATTTCAAAGCAACGGACAGGGAGGGAAGATGTGCAAGCGAGACGGAAGGGGGGGCGGCAATGGAAGGCTGTTTTGCTTATTAGGGCGGAGCTTTCAAGTCGGTTGCAACTTTATTCTCTTTAATATTTTTTTTTTACTAAAGAATTTTTACCTTTTCGCCAGGTGGAGTGTTCCTAATGGTACTTTTTAGTCCATGTTTTATTTTGTTCAGATTTTTTTATAACCTAGCTTAGTTATTAATTGTTATGAAGCTGGCTAGCTTAGTTTAAATTGTTATTACTGTTAGAGGGAGAGTGGAATTAGAGAAGGATTTACAAATAGAGACAAAAGGGCTGTAGATTGATAAATTTCATCATCATAATCACTGGTGGTAGGTTTCTGTTGCCGGAGACCGTCTAAGTGGCCACCACCGCAGCCCCTATTTCTTGTAGTGTGCTAACATTACTGTGTTTCGTTTTGAAGGGCGCTGCAGCAAGTGTAATTACTGAGGTAATGATATTTAATATCTTGTCTCACGGCGACGAGCGCAATGTTATGGGCAGGTGTATAACTTACCATCAGGTGACCGTTCCGCTCGTCCCATAAGACGTTCTTCCACCCATCCTTTGAAGAGGATATAGTAAAAGATAAAATGAACGAGATTATGATAAATAAAACAAATAGTTATTAATTATTAATATTTAATTATTATAATAATAAATATATGTCTGTCTCTGTAGAGGGTAACCGGTTACTTTGTAATTCAGATCTCCCAGTTTCCGCTGTCATATATTTTAGATTTTGTCTGGTGGTACAGCTTTTGCATACCAGCTCGGATAGCTACCACTCTTACTGTCTGTCGCAATATCAGAATTGCTGTGCATCAGCTGTGGTCATGTAAAATTTAGATAATTGTTTATATTACTATTTTTTATATGATTATGCCCCGTTAGGTTTTTTACAGTTCACTTTAATTTTTAGATATGTCGGTATCTGTTTTACCTCTTGGTATTATTTCAAGTACTAACTGTTCCCTGACTGTAATATAAAATTAGTAAAGTATTCCTTGAGAGCAACCGCAACCGTTACTATAGCAACCGCATAAATAATACCAAATGAAAATGTTTATAAAAAAGTAATTAGAAATAAAACTATAAAGAATCTATGATATTCAAAATAAATAGCCTATAATTATCTACAAATCATTCCGCGTCGATTGCTCATGTTCCCATATCGATAGGTTCACTAGTTTTCACGTGATTGGCGAACGAACGAAACCCATTTTCACAATATACGTAGTTTTAAATTTCTTTAAATGAAATATCTTCGTAATTTTTTCCCGCTTTATTAACACCGCTTTGATATACGAAGCGTTGAAATACAATGCTGCCTGATGATGCACGGTTTGCTTGTTAGGTTTATAAAATTGTTAAGTTGCTATTTCGATCGACATAATTCCTCCACCACACGCGATTTTTTTTTATACACCTAACTATTTGTTTACACTTGAAAACTGCTTTGGTATCCGTTGTACGATACATTATTTGTCGCGTAAACACGTATAAGTAGAACTGTTTTTTTTTACTATTTTATAAGTTAAGCATTAACAATGTTATTGTATTGGGCAAGTCAATCTAAAGTATCCGGTTCAAATCTGACTTAACTATAATATAATGCACTTCTCATAAGTTCTTATTTGGCGCTGAGCAGCGTGACTTAATTTCTTGTTTTTAAAGTAATATGACAATAACATGAAAGGATTCTGAAAAAGGAAGTAAAATAAGAGCTTTTTAGTTTGATAATTAAACACTGTCACCTCTTCCATATAGTTGAAAGAAATGGAAGTACCGAAAACGTGGTCAGGATACCTTCGTCGCATCATCGTGTGTAGATAAAAATTAACAGAAGATAAATAGAAGAAAAAAATTACAATTCGTAACCAGGATTTTACTCTCAATATTCATATCTATATATTTATGTCCAATAATATTCTGCTGTATTTCCTTTAGCTGCCAAGTTCTTGTATCGCTCTCGAACATATCTTCCCAGTAGATAGGCTAGTAAATATTTCTATTCTTTTCTTCGACGTTTTTGAGATATTGGTGCCATGTATACCATGTACTAAAGATACATGATATTCTACCGATATAACGCTTTATTTGTCTGTCGCATATTGTTAAGATAATTATAAAGAAAAGCAGCAAGTTGGAGCAGTAATGTTACTCTGTGTATATTGTTTTCTTCCACATGTCTATGTCTATGTCCAGGAGTGGACGTCTGTCAGCTGATGATGATTAATGTTTTCTTTCACAGGAGGCACAAGCTCAGTGTGGATCGAACCCACGCCTCCTCAGGTCGAGTAAGGCATAGTCCTACTTACAAACTGAACAATCACCGTTTAAATTCTAATTTATTTATTACAATCTCCAAACTATCACCATCTCCTTGAACAGAAAGTCTTATTCTCCTTTCCCTTCTACTAACCGTCAAATCCTAATTCACTCCTTTTGTATCATATCTTCTTCAATATAATCCATGTCTCTTGTTTAGAGCTCCTCTTTCGCATATTCACATCCATTATCATTCTACCAGTTATTCCTCATGTTTTCTGCTACTGTTATACGAATATGAGTTTTATTAACAATAAAATAAAGTTCTTCCTACATTATTAACACGGCCATCATCATTAAGTGACGACTTCAAACTAAAGTTTAGCGATCAGAATGAGAAAACCAATTAGATCCTCAGTTATTCTTTTTAACTGATGGTATTTAAGCACAGTCCACTCGTTTATTAACACGTCCAAACTTAATGTGGCGTTTTTGTGTTAAATCTTTATAAGCCTCGTCAAAAATTTGTAAATTTTATGGTTAATTTAAATTTAATTGAACCAGATTACCGTTAAGTACACTAAATGTGGTGCGATATGAAGCAATGCTAGCTGAGCAGAATTATATCCCGACCGTTCATTCACACGGCTTCCTCATTATCCGTGCAAGTCATCACAATATTCATTCACAAGCACAGTAGTAAGCATTGGCGAGTAGCGAAATGCGATCAAACGAATGTTTCTCACGGTTATAATGTTTATTCGGACTTCGCATCCTTCTTTAAAATAAAAGGCGTCGACTTTCACTTAATAATAAGTGAGACGCCAACTTAGAAATCTATAGGTATTAAAGGATCTCGGTAGAATAGTAAAATCAAATCATTAGTATTACATTACTTATAACTCCCTTTAAACCAGCACACAGTAACATAGTATGGTTCATCATCAGCTGATAGACGCCCACTACTGGTTATAGGCATCCCCCAAAGATCCCCACGTTTGTAGAGATTCTAATGGGGGATTTAGGTGATTTTCCACCACGCTGATTTAATGCGGGTTGATGGGAGCTAGAGCCTCATTTGTTGATTAGCGGGGTGCACCACGACCAAGTGAGGTTTGCTTGAGTCCCGTGAGTCGTTTCGCGGGAGCCCTCGCACCCTTGTACTGTACGGCGGCAGGAATAGAGCTGCAATGATACCTACCTAGAGGTCTATGGCAACAGAGATCTTACCACCAGTGAAAATGACGTAAGCAGTATTTTTAATGATAAAATGACATTTGTATAATAGAAAAATGACCAGTTTGAACCAGTTCAATGATACTTTTCTCGACCATAGACTAATACTGTCTTTTTTACAATATTTGGTGTTAAGTAATGTAGTCTGTGATGGTGAAGTGTGCTCCTTGGAATACACTACCTCTCCGGAACACAGCAACGCTTTTATGGCGGAATATCAATAGCGTTACTCTTTTTTCAGAAATTTTCCATTTTGTTCCTGATAGAAAGTTTCTACCAATTAAAACTACCTTAATAGTCTCCTCATAGATCTCTTATAGAAAACACCGGTACTCCATTTTGAAATATCTAGGAGCATTAGGATGAAAGAAACTTTAGATGAACAGTTCCTATGTACTGCTGGCGTATACCATTTAAGTTCATTAAAACGGAAATGCTTTTAGTACTTTCGGGTTAAGAAACAATAGACAAGGTATTATGTTTTCGGTCCATTGGGACAGTAAGGTCCTCGAGTAATTATGCTACACATGTCCTTTTGAAGATCCTCCATGAAATGGACCTAGTGAAAGAAAAGTAGTGGATGCGGACAACACAGTGCCGATCGATGTAGAGACAATTAGGAGAGATTTATTTTCAGCTGCGGCCTGGTTCAGGTGTGGTGATGATGATAATGTCTTTTAGCCTAATCCGCGTTATTAATCGCGCCTTTGCATGTGACGTTTTACAAGAAGCGAATGCATTAAAGAATTGTTTATATGTGGATCTCGTATGACACGAGTACAGTGGATATTACTTGGAAATCATCGACGTGGGAACACAATACCTTCACATTTACAGCGAAACGCGCCGACGACTGTACCGGATGTTCGTTATTAGTGCTGGGCAATAGTGATTTCGTACTGTCCCTCCGGACGCGATTCGAAAGACGCCACATTCCATGACACTTGTTGTTCTCGAAACTTATAGAATCCTCCCAAGATCACTGGGGGTCGTACCCGATTTTTATTGTAGATAGATCTCTGTTGCTGGAGACTGTCTAGGTGGGGATCACTCTGACCCCCTTTTTTGTAGTCAAGCAGCAGTGTGCGGGCATTGCTGTGTTGGGGGCCGAGCGTTGTAGCTAGTGTAACCACTGGGGTAACGATACTCAACATCTCGTGTCTCAGACGACGAGCACAGTGTGGTGCAGTGTATGACATCATGACGAGCCCCGTTGATATGGGCAGGCGTATCACATACGATCAGGTGAACATCGCTTAATGTTTTAATTTATTTTGTTTAAAAAAAGTTTACAATATTTATTAAGAAACCTGCACATTCTCTTCTTATTGAGCCTAAGAGTGCGTTTCACAAACTTAGATGGACGTTATTAATGAAATTGTTTGTTTTGAAGATGAAGAAACTGAGATGAAGTATTAGCCTAATATAGATAAAAAAAAAATTATTCACAGCATTTCTTGATAAATGAGTCCTTTTTTCTTAATTAGATTAAATCTCACTTCAATTAAATATTAAGTTTAAGGATTCAAATTCAAATTAATGAGGATAGATAGAGATACAATACACGAGATAATAGAATATAAATTTGTTTTTTTTTTATCAAACATTGCCAAAATACAAAAGAAATAAGACAAGTAAATATTACTTTATATATACATATGTAAAAACACAGGACACATCGCTGGAAGCATCGACAGCCGATGGGGCATCAAGGTCCTCGAATAGCGCCCGCATACCGGAAGGCGCAGTATTGGCAGGCACCTCACTAGGCAATCCGACGATCTGGTGAAAGTTACGAGAAGCAGCTGGATGCGGGCAGCGTATGATCGTTTGATGTGAATATCTTGGGGTGAGGCCTATGTCCAGCAGTGGACGTCAGTCGGCTGATGACGATGATGTAAAAACATTGACATAAGTTATAACTAATAAAAACAATGTAGTAATAAATTTAAATAGTTTAGATAAAGGCAAACAAAATAGGGGTGTATGGGGTTCCGCCCATCTTACGGAACCCAAGTCAACCTTACGTGCACGCAGGCGAGTGCTAAACATCAGGCGAGGCTCTGATAACCCACCAATCCGCAGTGGGCGAGCGTGGTGGGGCTAGAGCCCAATTCCCTCTCAATGAATCAGAATCAGCAATGGCTGTTATCAAGCTGATAAGAAATTTAGATAAAGACAAATAAAGCTCTAAACAATAACATCAGAGAGAAGCACAGATAAAAAAACAGATCGTAATTAATACACTGTTTTTTTTTTTTATTTAGATTAATATTATATACAATTCGGACAAACGATGTTTATTCGATATTAAGTGCAGTTAGACATAACAAGTTAGAAATTGTTTACAGTGAAATAATATCGTAAGGTTGCGTTCCCTTTGTCGGGCTGGTGCCGCGCAGCGGGAGGTCAGGTTGCGCAATCCAAGTAGGCGCCATTTTGCAATACGACCGAACAGAAATTCACAAAGCTTTGCATTTATCTCTACAGTAAAAACAACCTAAGTATTACTCGTCCCATATTGTTTATAATACAAAAGATATAATAACTCCTTTAATAATAACTCGTGGTATTCTGTTGCCGGAGGCTGTCTAGGTACCACCGCAGCGTCTATTGCAGCCGACAAACAGTACTGTTCAAACATTACTGTATTCCGGCTTGAAGAGTAGGTAATGAAATTACTAGTAATTAATTTTAAATCTTCATTAGACTTAAAATGATCAGAGTATCATTACCCCAGAGTAACGCTACTTCAAATCTTATGTATCAAGGGGATGAGCGCAATGTGTTCCAATATCACCTAACTATCACCACGTATAGGGGAGGTATATGCGAACGTATCACTTATCATCAGGTGAAAGTCTTGCCCATTTCTTCACTTCTTCGAATTAAAAAAAATCCTTTACGTTAAAGCTACGATACGCGCATAACTTTATGGCGCTAGTTCCGATGATACATAGCACCATGTTATACTCCTCGCTACTTCAGGGATATTTAATTTCATTAAATCATCATTCTATTCTATTTATACTTCATCACAGTATCATTTCGCGGCAGAAATAGATGCTATAGTGTTACCTAAACAATCTTCTGCAACAGAGATCTAGAACGATAATTGTGCTAGATCTCTATTGTACTAACATCTTAACTAGCGCCTCATTGGTATGTATAGGGTGGCGCAAAAGTAATCCTCCTATCAGAAAATGCTATAAATTTTGCTTCGATGTAAAAAAATTAAAAGACGAAATAAAAATAATCCACAAGAAGAATCAAAGTTTTTCATATTTTTTTTTAAATTACAGCCAAAAAACATCGGAAGGTTATTTTTGCGCCACCTTGTATACCTTGTATATTTAATACATAATAACATAATTAAAAAAAAAAATATGAAAAATTTTGATTCTTCTTGTGGATTATTTTTATTTGGTCTTTTAATTTTTTTACATCAAGGCAAAATTTATAGCATTTTCTGATAGGAGGATTACTTTTGCGCCACCCTATATAATTCATGAGTGGACCAATATCACCAGACGACGGTCTTGTCTCTTCACAAAGAGAAAAAAATCTTTGATTTTAAAATGATTGTTATATACTACGACATTTTTTAGATTCGTTATAGATAAATTAAATTTAATAGCACTTATTTCATTTGAGACAAACAACACTTCAAACAGCTTGTGCTCTCGAACAGCACCTGACAACTGGGCCCACCGCCATTGGCTGCTAGACATGGAGGGTGAGGTAAACAAAGCCCTCATTGGTCTGTTTCCTGTAGGGGTTGTACGGGCATCGTATTTCACATCCCTTGTTAATACAGACCCCAGTGATTTAAAGCTTACGGAATGTTTTGCGGGGTTTTGAAATCAAATTCGGATTACACGACATATATTTATTATGTTGAAAAAACAAGGCTTTTTTAATTTACAATTTTTTTTTATTTATTTCTTAACATCTTTAGCTGCTGTGGTCCTTTTTGTATACACTAGCCCATACATAATTCTTTGGTAACAAAAATAGCTAGTAATATTGTTGAAAGGTCCCCTAGACGGACGATATGGTAAAGTTGGCGGAGAGATACTACATGCAACCAGAGCAGGACCGATTACTGTGAAGATCTTTGAGAGGGGAAGAGAGGCTATGTTCAGCAGTGAACGTTTGTTGACTGGTGATGATATTAATGATGATGAATACAGATCGCGAAGAAAAATAATAATGTGCATTGACATACTTTCTAAAACGTAGCTATACAGCACTTTCCGAAAAAGTAATAATTAAACTTATTGTCACCTATTGAAGGACCCTTCTTTCTCTCCTTTTCTTTAATACTCCACGAAGCAATTAGATCAGCAGGACGTTCACCTGACGGTAAGGCAAATAAATACTACACTACATTGTACTCATCTCTTTGTAGCAAAAGGTGTTAAGTCACATAATCGCAGTAATTTCACTAGACATAACTAACAGGCCGTGGACCCAGGTCCAACGAACCCAATATCAGATTGGCTGTATAAGTCAAAATTACCAACAAGCTTTCCACATCATCAGAGAATCGAGAGGTATAATTCCCTTCTAATGAGACACCAGTAATGTTTGTACACTACCGTTTGTCGGCAGAAACAGATGCTGCGGACCACCTAGTCGGGGTCTGTCAATAAAATACTACCATCTACCTATTTCTTCCTCCTCTTCTTTAGAACATTTAAAGTAACGACTAAATATCTAAAAATATATTCTATATCTGTATTTTTCTAAAATGTATATCTCCGTGGGAATCACAAATGGGATGGGGTGATAATGCGTAGGTGAAGACGCACATCCGATTATATCATAATCCTTGGAAGCATTTGCGTGTTAAGATGGGATAGATTGATAAAGCTGTTGTCCTTGCCATGGTTGTTGGTTTAAACAAAACAATTGTGTTGAAATGGAGGATTGGAACATTCACACATGTATTTTGTAGGTTAGATGAAATTATATAAAAGGATAACGCTTTTCGTATCATAAAAAATGTCCTGGTTTTGTTGCAGTTTTTCGTATGCAATGATCAAACGCTTGACAACAATTTGTGATGGTGTTAAGCAACTGTAAGACCTTAGAAGGAAGTGTGCACATTCAGAAAATCATCAGCAGCTGGTTCTTATATATTGACAGCGGGAACGTGCCGTGGTAATAATTACCAGGGTCAGAAAAAAGTCCCTATATCTATACCGCGATACATGTGACCCCCGATCGATTGATTCACTGTAAATAGTTATAACACGTCATAAGAAAAATTCCATTTTGTTGGAGTCTGATCTGATGAAGGACGCACACCTATGTTCAGTAGACGTCTAACAGCTGATGGTGTTATTATAAATCAAAATACCCTCTGTATCGTAGATAGAACATGCTTACCATTGACATGATGTATAACAAACCCTCAGTAACTCGACATACTTGACATCTATTAATTTGAAGTACCACCAGGGCGGGGTGAGTCGGCCGAATTGTACACGTTACAGTTCGTTAGAGGCTCGATGGGGGATGAAATGCGCAACACCGATCCTTTGTTGTCACCAATGTTAGATTTAGCGGTGATTGGAGTTGAATAACATTGTAACTTGTTTTGCGTTCACATGAATTTGGATTTCCAACTTTGATTTATTTCTTTCAATTGAATAATTTAGGGTGTATTTAATAAATATAATAAAAAAGTGATGGAATTAAAGGAAAAAATTATAATAATTAATTTCTATTCATATATATGCAACCTCCCTGTTTAATACCGTTCTAACGACAGGTAATTATGTAGGTTTTATATCCATTGTTTCTTCAGTCCAATTGATCTTAGAACATTACATATTTTAGGGAGAAACTTATCAAGCACCCACAAATACAAGCTTATATCGTCCGGTGATAAAAATACATCTTCTCATTGTGAAAACATGAGAGAATAAGACTTTCTTCTTTTCTTTATTAGAAGGAATATGTGATGAACGGCGCCGCATCTCCATAACTGTATCATATTATAGACAAAGACTAAAGGCTGTAGTTGAAGTGTTTTATATCAGGCACTCTTTTCTTTGCAATGTCAAAAAGCTGTTTACGTAAGCTAATATATAGTTATCTGACTAAATCAAATAATTTAACGGAGTTACAACGGTGTTACACTCATCCCAACCAGTTGCACCACGCTGCACCCAAATCCCAGATCCCAAATCCCATTGCGTATGTTGTGCGATTGTACAAAAGAGATGTTCATTTCGCACCCTAAACTATTGTGGCCATTGTCACGATACTCGTAACTGCGGATTAACAGTGTCACGCCTCGCTTCAGGCTATACAATCAATCCAAAAAAAAAAAAATCCAACCACACCCCATAGTAATACGTAAGGAGTTTGTGATTTGGTACAATTTTGAATAAGGATGTCTTTTAATAGAGTTAGTAACGATATATTCACACTAGCAATAAAAAAATATTTAGAAAAGTAAACTTTATTGCTTATTTAGTATTTTTTGTTATTATTTTCTCATATCTTAACTTAGTAGTATATTGATAAAACTTATTAACGATCTTGAAAGAACTTATTCCTATCACAAATCAATCTTTGTTTGTGTTTAAAGTTAATATTTTACTTATAAATAGATTTTTTTTTGCTACTACTACTTCAGTCTCCTTATAATTTAATGTGAAGTAAAGTTGGGGTCAAGTGTTAACTAATTGTTAATAAAAAAAAATTACAACAGAAGCTTTTGGAAACTTACTACTTATTAATACAAATTAGTCGAATAATGTACTTCCTTATAATAATTACGGCCAATAGTTTTTTAAAGAAAACAGCAAAAAATATCAAATGTTTAGTAAAAAAAAGTTTCCTAGTAATGACAACTACTGGTGGGGTAGTTCTCTTACCGCAGTGTCCCGGAATAAAGGGCGCTATAGCTAGTGTAAATACTGGGGTAAGGAAACTCTACTTCCTGTCTCAGTCGAGGAGGGCAATGTGGTACAGTATATGTCATTCGAACTAGCGCCACGTTGTTATGGGCAGGCGCATCACTTACCATCAGGTGAACGTCCCGCTCGTATCATTGCTTTATTGTATAAAAAAAAAACTATTAATCTATATTTTCATCACATTTCCAGCTAATCCAATAATTCAATAGATCGAAATAAATCAAAGATTAGTAATACTAGTAAGTAATTATAATCACTGCATATAACCTTTTTAAATTTAGTGTTGCCATAATTAAATATTGTAAATTTTTTTTATTGTGAAAACACCTTAATTACTAACCTCATAAACTTGCAACAAATATACTAAAAATATAATATAAAATTGGACTTTATTATCTTCTAATAAATATTATATTTGAACGGAATCCACAAATAATAGACTCGGCAACCGTTTCTATAATAGTCAGGATTAATATTTTTGGTCGCCTTTGATAGTTCTAAATAGAAAAAAAAACAACACCACTGCTAAAACCACGTATCTTAAATAATTGATGACATGGTGTAGGAAACTTAGGACAATGGTGGTAGGTCTCTGTTGCCGGTAGTACAGTCTCGGGCTATTAATAATAGGACTAGAGTAAGCCTTGCCTGCCCAAGAATGCGATTAAAAAGGATTTCAGGTTCGTGGGCTTCGAAGGTGGGGGCTTTCAGTGTCCACTAAGCGAGCCTGGGATAAACCACAATTACGAGGTGGTCTAGTGCTTGTCGTATCAAATCGAAGGTGCCGAGTACAACTACAGACCGTGGATTCGGATTTCCCCGAACCCGTCACCCAAAAACCATGGGCGCCAAGAGACAAAACTCTTTCTGGCTCTCTGCGGCGGATCCTATATTGAGCCCGCCGCCACCCGTTGTTAGTTGCAGAGGGTACTCCTTCCGCGACTCCACCTTGGCTGCAGAGGACAGTATAAACGGCCGCCCCTGCAGACCCCAGCCAGCTCTGCAGCCCCCGGCCGTTTCGGTGAGCTCCAATTATCCAACCGGTGCTCTAACCAGGACCGGCCGCCTCGGATCAGCTCTTTACCGCGGGCCAGCCAAGTAGGTTCCTCTTCGCTTCACCGTGTGTCTGTGCCACGGTTAGTAAGGCCCTCCACCACGACAAGGCGGGAACCCGTAGGGGGGAGTGCCAGGAGGTACCGGAGCGTTCCGTAGGAGATCCCAGGGCCTCCCGCAACGTACTGAGGATGACCACCGAGGGGGTTTTAGTGCGTAATAATCCCAGATAACTTTTTCTTTCCCCCAGAATTAGAGTATCTTTTAAAAATATTCCCCCGATAACAAAAAAAAATCTCTCTTGTCGGAGACAGGGACGAGCGCAATATCAGCATATAACATCCGGCGTATCGCTTATTATCAGGTAAACGTACCCCTCGTCTCGTTACTTAATTGAATAAAAAAAAAACTATTTGGAATTTTTTTTACGGTCAAGTAGAGTTGGCCTTAATTTTAAAACATGATCATACAACGGTTTTATACCCACCATTAATTAATAAGTTGACTTGGGGAGAAAATTTATTCTTGGACCAGTTTATTTATATCTATACTTTGTGATTTTATAGTATATAGCTTAGCTTAGCTACAGCTTTAAATTTTTTATTGTAAAATTATTTTTCGAAGCGTACCGAAGAAACAATGATGGGTGGTTTGGTTGGTGATGGGGTTTTTAATACCGCTTGACATTGAGGTCGAGGGTCAGCAGGTAGTAAACAAAATACTATTAAAGTTACGCGCTGTAAGACCCAAAGATGTTGTTTGAAAACTTAAACATAAGCTTACAGTGAAAGTTGTGAAATAAAAAACTAAAAAAATTTCATAAATATCAGGTTTTAGACTTTGACTGGCTCCTTGTTAAAGAATTAAACGTATCCCAACAGTGGGAACATGTAATGTAAATTGACAAGCTTGTAAGTTATTTAATTCTAAAGTTCGAAGCGGTTTTAAATAATGTTTAAATTTCAAAACTTACTCATGACGAGTAACATATCGTCGTACCTCCAATAACGAAGATATCATAATTGTGGTAACCTACCAGCTGAATTGTGTACTGTATTACAATGATTTAAGTACTATTTTTAATCTACCATCATCTTCAGTCCAGGAGTCGAGTTACTTATTCTTGTGTATCATAAAAAAGAATGGCGTTATTAGACACTGTTCTGCGATTAGCATAAAGTTACCGCTCGCAGTCATGGGATTGGTATCACTTGAATATGAGATTTATCATAACATTATATCATAGAAAACACCGAGATGTCATGAGCATCTGATGGCAGGTCTCTGTTGCCGGGTTGCCGGAAGCCGCTGAACGGAATCGAGAGAGGGTTGATTCCGCTCGGACGGAGAAGACGTCGGGGCGATGGTAATGGACACACCAGCCCGTCAACCACTGTAGTCTTGGGCTAGTAAGAATAGGACTAAGGTAAACCCTGCTTGTCGTAGAAGGCGACTAAAAGGGTTTAGGAGTTTAGCGGGCCTTGAGAGTGGGGGCCCTTATCGCTGAAAAAGCAAAGCTGATATAGCGTATAGCTCAGCGATGGTGGCTAAGAGGGTTTGGCTCCTCCTCAGATACATATTACACAAAGTATAGAGGGGCACCGGTGCGTTCTGTAACAGCCGGAACCTCCCCGAATGCAGTGATGCAGACCACCGAGGGGGTTTTAATGAATAAGAATCTCACATAATCCTGACTTTCCTTCAGAAGCTGGGTATCTTTCGAAGATTTCTCTCCAAAACAGAAAAAGGTACCACCGCAGCTTCCATTTCTGCCGCCAGATAGTGCTTTGCAAACTTTACAATATTGTAGTTCCAGAGGACGCTGCGGCTTGTGAAATTACTGGGCTAACGGACAGCATCGTACAATACGGTGCAGTGTCATCATCCTAACTAGCGTATGTTATTATGGTCGGGTGTACCAATTACCATCAGGCAAATGTCTAACTTAATTCGTTGCTTCGTCAAAAATGGATGATGGAATCAATTATAAAATAAATTTTTGCGTCTTCGTTATAATTAATATATCAGAGTCATCAACAACAAACAAATTGAAGAGTTATTCGCAAGGCTTGCCAGACTGAGGACCGGGCTGCGAGAATATACGAGCCTCGGGTCTGCACATCATTACCCGAGTCTATCACTCAGCGAGTCATGCTCACTGGTCCTTAATTGATTAATTACCTTCAAAAATAAGAGTGCGGTGTGGTTATACTTACATATTTCTCATCCTACGTTAGCATACCTATTTAGGGTATCATTCACGATCATATTTAGTGATCATACTATAGATTATCATAGTCAAATTGGTCCCGAATGGAGTAGAGCGAGCAGGATGTATTCCTCAGTCGGCTAACTCCTGCAGCAATTATTGAGATAAAGAGCACTCTTTCAACAACAAAAGCATGCTATATTTATCCTTAAATAAAATATACCGTATATAATACTTTTATTGTATTTTCTTAATACTTAGATAACAGGTTTTATTATGTATGTACGACCTAGATGTCAACTGAGACCTATTATCATTAATTTTAATTATTTGTACCGTTTTAAAGAACCTGTCGAAGAACTAACGTCTAGCGATATCTAGTATCGATACCTGGTATAGTTACACCTGTTACTTGTAACACCGGATCTGTTCGTCAGGTCCGAACCTGTCAAATTGATATTAAAAATAAATAACAGATCATATTCAGTTATCTGAATATCCACATTCAGACAGTTGAATTTCACGGACCGTCAGTAGCAATCGGTGCGTTACCATCAGAGCCATAACAAGATATTTATAACTACAATGGAGCAGCATATTGAATTTCTTCTGAGAAAATGATGAACCAAGAAAAGATCATCTCAGTGATTTCATATATTTACCCTTTATCTCTTTATATTTATTTTATATTTACATTTAATGAAAATTAACTTCGTCGTGTTCACTGAATTATTTATAACCCCACCGTTTGCAGCAGCCATGGTCATGACTACTGAGCTAATATATGTCCTAACCTTTTCATAGTCTTCAATGGCGGTGTAAATAACCAAATAAGAATTGGCAAAAGTGTATGAAAGACAAACATTAAGATATTTGAGAAATACTTTAGGTACTACAACAACAAATGTGATTTTTTTTTGTATAATTAATTTCCTCTGTGGTGAATTGGCTAATCGCTTGCCTTATGAGATACGAAGATTTTATTAATCTATCTGGCCATAACAGCATCACAGTATTCTAACTGCAAACATTTAAGAGCCGGTGTATGTAGACGAGCAGCTTCACTGTCTACGGCCTCATTTTATTCAACACCATGCGAAATTAAGATCAATTCTCCTGACCTTTCCCCAGCTATATGGAGTCGACATATAAAAAATCGTAAAATAAATATAAATAAGGTTTTAACTTTAAAAAAAAGATATTAATTGCAATTAAAACAGTAAAGTTGCGCGAAGATTTGACAAATTAACTTCAAAGGAACGCAGAGGTCGTATATTTGTAAAGAAATTCCTTTCTATCCTTTTTTAGAAAGAATCTGAATTATTTCCTTTAAAAATAACACCGCTATTTTCCTTTTTTTTTCGTCATTGGACACCTCATTACTGCTTGTTTTTTAAATCGATAATGAAGTATAAAAGGATAGGATGTAGTGGATACGATACGGATTATTCACATCATTGTGTTATTCCTATTCCCAACTGATACTTATTGTGTTACAACCTACAGTTATCGACCTTATCGTCTTCTTTATAATAGAAGATTATATTCTTAAATGTTACTTGTTACATTAACAGAAAAAATATTTGAATTTACAACAGTTTTTAATATCTTTATTCCTTTTATTAATTTAACCGATACAATTTCTATTCAGTTAAACTTATTTTCATTGGTATATTTTAAGTATCTTTTGTACAATAGGAGCGGTTGTGATGAGTAAGATTAGTCTTCGTCTGGACCTTGCTAAAAAGCAATCAATCGAATGAACAAGACCCATACCAAAACCAAGAGGCCTATATGCAAGACCAAAACCAAATAAAAAAAATTAAAATTTCGTTGAAATTATGAGTTAACATATTAATCATAACTTTAACATATTCTTTTCTTCTCCAAACAAAATATTTAACCAACCAATTTGACCAAGACTAAGACCGAACAGAGAAGACTAAAACCAATACCGATATTTTCCAAGTCTTGGCTTGTTCTTGTTTTGGTCATCACTAAGAAGCGATCATAGTTTAGTTTGTTAAAGCGATAGAACTATCAAATTTAAGACACAAAGAGCCTTATCTTCGATCCCTACTCATTGTGAGCTTTCATTAAAGTAAATTAGTGAGGAAATCAATATACTCGTATTCCAAGAACAACTTTCTCTAAGATCCTCCTCTTAGCGGCATGTCCATATTATTTCCAGTTGTAATAGTGAAACATCGAATGTGTCAGTGCGGAAAGTTTTTGTAGCAATAAATCTGTCAATAGGTGTCACTACTGCCCCTGTATAACTGCCGAATATAACCCCTAGCGAGTTAATTAGTTGTTTTTATCTGCACATAATAAAAATACGACTAATATTCTAAAAAAAGTACCCATCGTTATCTTTTAGTTGTGGTGTATAACATTTATGAATTGGATTTTGATACGACAGATTGAAGTGATGACTGACAAAGTAGATGTTGATCCAATCCCTGGGACAAGGAAAGAAAGGAATATTTTGAGGGTATTAAATATATTACATATGTCTGTTATGAATGTCATGCAATCTTCAGTTTTATTCATATAATTTGTGCTGAAATTAACAGAATATTTTCAATGGCCTCAACATAACAAAAGAATTTTTTCATCATCAACTTCCATGATTCAGATCTTGATAATTGTACAGACCTGGCCGTATTGTGAAAGTGTTTCAAAGGAAATATTCATAGTTATATTTTATGTTAATGTTCAATAATATAAAAAAATCTATGTCAGTAATGCTTACCGACTTAATAGGGATCACTGATTGTTATTATAATTAAACCAAATTTTATTTAATCACGTCGAATTTTCCAAATAATTTGCCAATCGCCCCCATCCGATTACAGCATATGTCGTGTGACCTGTCAACAGTGGTATAAAAGGGGTTGCCTCCCTTGTAATATTAACCTTATAAAGAGGGTTTACGCGGAGTCGCGTGTCAAATTGATCGTTGTGAAAATTGCGAATAATTTATTTAATTGTACATATACTTTCATTTAGGGATTTATTAAGAACATAGGGTTTATTAATACATTATTATATATAAAAAAAATACTTACTTTGATAACTATTTAAAATATTTTTTCTAAGAATGTACTGTAATTAATTGGTCGTCTCTGATGAGACAAACATTTTCATAATATTGAATATCTTAGAAGTCTCTATACTTAAGCAACAGCTGCTTTTTCCTCTTGCTCGTGCGTTTCTACGCGTCGCTCTTAAAACTAACAGCATTAAACATCATCAGAGAAAACGATCTTGCTGAAGTGGTACTTCAATAAAAGATATCGAAAGATATCATTCGTCTCGTGTAAAATTAATCTTACATGTATATACAAAGGCTGGACTGATCAAGTGAAGGAGACCCTTGAAATACCTGTACATGACGCTATACAGAAAGCATAAAATAGAAGTAACTAGCGTATCATCATTAAGAACAGGTTATGAATAAGAAGTTACAACTCTCAGCATTGAAGAACCACATAAAGAGTGAGTATAATCACTTAGACTTTTACCGTGGTGAACCTGTGTGAGATATCCTTCATAATATGCTCTTCTCCACTTATGCACGACTCTTTCGCTCTCGTCCTACGAGAGCCTCACTTCTAATAAACCTTCCAATATAAGCTTCAATAAGAAAACAAATATTTTTTTTTATTTTTAACAAAAAAGTACAAGCAGCTCACTTTATGCTATGTGATTATCGTCTAGCAAGGAACAATCTGACCACACCAAAGGAGTAGTCAAAGTGAGCAGCCTTCGAGAAAGCAGGACCCCTTTCCTACATATAATGATGCGAGGGAATCAGATTATGTTACAAATATTTGTCATGAACGCCTCCCCTATTCCCAAAAGTGCCAATTAAATTTATTAGCAGAAGCAAATTGGCCAAGGGTGGAACAAGGCGCTGGACGGGATAATCTGAAGTAAATTAACTTCCCGAATAGCAATTTTAATAATTAGGTAATTTATATAATCGTCAAAAACAAACAAAATTGTTTTGTGATCTTTTAAATTAATTAACTTAATTTACTACATCCCTATTTTAACTACAATTATTTACACAAATGCTTACAAATAACTTTTACTGGTGGTAGGCCTGTTGCCGGAGACTGCCTAGGTAAGTGCCATCGCAGAGCCTATTTCTCCCGCCAAACGATAGTGTACAAACTTTACAGCGTTCCGGCTTGAAGGGCGCTGTAGCTAGTGTATTTACGTACACAATGAGACAACATCTTAGGCTATGAACGCAATGTATAATATCCTAAATAGCTCCACATTGTTATGGGCAAACATAACACTTACTATCAGGTAAACAGGTAAGATTTTTTATTCCTCAAATTTAAACAAATTGTTTTGCAAAAAACATATATCAAAAGAGCCATCTATGATTACCTAATTAAATCAAAAATTATTTTAGATAGACATCCACTGCTGGACAAGGGACTCATCCAAAAATCTCCACACCAGTCATTCCTGTTTTGCCTACATTCAGCAACATTCCTTCAGCAGATCGTTAATCCACCTTGTTAAAGTCCTTCCAACATCATGTCTCAGCCGTCGGTCTCAGGAGTATAATCTCTATCCGTTGCGACTTAAGTCTAACATTCTCCTGGGCTATTTCGAAGAGACCTATTGTACTAACTAACCTTCGAACGTTGAGTGAAACTAGGCGTAGCTCTCTCCATTGCCCTTGCAGCACATTTATAAGCTTGTCACTTGACTTGAAAAGGATTTCTTTCAAAAGGTCCTTAATAGACCTTTGAGATCGGATTCATACAAAACGCATAAAGAATTTTTTTTTATGTTATATAACTCCGCCGCTAGTTATTTTGACAACCATTGCAGCCAACCAACCATCGTGCAAAATAAAGGCTCGAAGGTGTTCGCGAGAGATCTGTTTATCAGACAGAGCCAGCTGACGCGACTGAAGACGGTTCCCCCCAACAAATTCCCGCCTTGTCGTGCCGGAGGAGCTCAGTAACCGTAGCGAATTCGCCCACAGTGAAGCGAAGAGGAACCTACTCGGCAGGCCCGCGGCGAAGGGCCAGCGCGGGGCGGCCGCTCCAGGTTAGAGCACCGGTTGCACAACTGTAGGTCACCGGAGCGGCCGGGGACTGCAAGGGCTGCTTTATGTTGCCCTTTGCGGCCAGGCTGCAGGGGCGGTTTCATACAGTCCTCTGCAGCCGAGGTGGGGACGCGGAGGAAGTACCCTCTGCGAGCAAACGGTGTTGAACCGTGGATGCGGCGGCGGAGGAGCCGCGGGGAAAGAAAAGCGTTGGTATTGCGATGCGCCGTTCACCCTATCCTCCGCGGCTGTTAACGGGTAGCAGCGGGCCCAACATCTATTCGTCGCAGGGGGCCGGGAGAGTTTTTTTTCCCGTGGCTCGGGGAACCCGTCGCCCGCGCGACTGCAGGAGACCAAGGGGGAGGCGCGCTGCAGGCTCCGGGGCGCTCTGGAAAGGGACGGTTCATCCCTACCGCCCGAGGTGGGGCTGCGAAAGCGGCCAGCGCCGGCAGAGTCGCGGCGGATAATGATGATACGTAAATAAATGTGTGTATAAAAGAGAAAGGAGAAAGGTGAGATAATATTGAATGAGGTAGAGTTAAAGAAGTGGATTGTGATATAGGGAGAGAGATAAAGAAGGTGTAAATTAATATAAACATAGACAAGTATGAAAAAACTCAATATTTTTTAAGTAATTTATTCATAAAGACAATGTCGACAATCGAACTAAGTTACAATAATGTTTGAGATATGTCACTTAGATATTATTCAGTGGTGTTTGTTATGTAGTTACATTCCTACCACAAATTGGTGTTTATCTCATCCCTTCTATATATTGGTATATATGTTAAATAGATAAAGTATTAATTTTATTAATCATATTAATGGATAGAAATAATCTTCATTTAATATCGAGTATTTACGATCTTTTATATAAAGATCATACTGTTAGCATAGCGATGTTATTTTTGGGGTTATAGAATTACCTTATGAAATAAATCACCAATAAAATTTAAAGGAAATTGTTTACAGATACAGAATGCTATTTTGTAACCTTACAATGCTTACGTATATATATATATTAATAAAACGATATAAATCTGTCCGTACATCACATCATCATATAACATCGTAACATCACCACCTTTACTTACACGTATATAATAAGCTACAATACGCTATTGTTATAAGATCAATGTTATTGGAAGACAAATCGTATGGCATATAATAATTTTAGTACATAATAATTATTTTTTTTTAATTTCAATAATTAATTCATAAATGCACCGACGCATGCGTAAATACTAGAAAACTATCAAGGGCAAAATATCTACGGGAGTTAAATACAAAATATTAGGAAAATAGAGTTTTATAGTACTTGAAAATGTTTCAGAAATATAAGAGACCTTAAAACGAATATATGAGATCGAATTAAATTGTGTGCGAATGGAAATATTGAAGTTATTTACATTAGACGAAAGAAATAATTAATATTATATATATATCGAAAATTTGAAGTTGAAGTTTGTTGTTTAAAAAAAAATTGTTAAAAATAAAGTGACACTAAGGATAATGCATCTAAAATATTGTCACACTGCCACAAGAGATGGAGAACATCTAAAATATCATAAAATATAATTTCCACATTAGTTTTGATTACTTATGTAAAGACATGAAAAGGTGTGAACCCTTTATTTTGAAAGTGGTGGTGGCGGCAACTCTTATACATTGATTTAATCAAACTCACTTAAAACATATTGATAAATCAATCGCTTAAATGTATATATAAAAAAAAAATATTTAATTTTTTTTTAATACACTAATACTATCAGTGATGGAGCCTATTTATCCACCTCGCTGGCCGTTAGTATTGGCAGATGCCGCATGTCCATTAAAGCTGTTCTTGCAACATGTCGATCTCTTCACGATGATCTCCACAGGTAGCTCATGCTTATTGGGGATTGAACCCTCGCCTCTTCATAACGTGTAGCACGTATGACCTTACAAACTGAGCAATCACGGCTTCTATATAACAGTTATATATAACAATTTCATCGAAGTTAAGAAAGTTTGAATCGCCGATGCCTTTGTATATCATTGCTGAATCGAAGCAACCTCTATGTACAGCTAGAAGCGAACGAGTAGAGAGAACTATAGCTAACTTAACCTTATTCAACTCTTACTTAATACAAATAAGACTTAGATTAAAACAGCAATCATAAAACTTGTTCGAGATAAATGTATTATATGAAAACGATATGTATAATAATTGATGAGAGTATTTAGATATATTATTAAATAAATAGAAAGTCGTTGCGACTTTATAAGCATAACACACAGCATACCTTAACTAGCAAAACTTGAATACACTAATGCTTAAATAATAGGAAATAGGAATACTTAAAGATAAAACTAAATAACATGGAATTAAAACTCAAACTACACTATTATATTTTTATATCTGACATATAATGGATTAACACTTGTCCTAAATTTCACATAGTGTTAAGTAACATTGAAGCTGTTGATAGTCACACTAGCTTAGAATACTTTAGCTCCATCTCAGAGCAACGGTAGCATGTAGTATGTTTAGACAGAAGCTTATCACTTAACACTTATTCAAAATTAATTACGAGTATTAAAAGTTAGCAATACATGTGATATATTTGAAAAAAAATATTAAATTTAGAAACAGGATATATATTTCAAACAGTAAATAGTAGACGGAACTTAAGGTCGGGTTGTAAATAAAACCCGCAGTATATTTGTTGAAAAATGCTCTATGCCGTATCATCAAATATAATCAGGTTTAATTTAACGATTAAATTTAATATTGATCATTATATTATAATCAAGATATGTATATAAAATGGCGGCAAACACAAAGTGTAGACGGCGTTTAAGCATTAGTAGATAGCAAGTTTTGCGCACATTACAACATCAACATCGGCCATATGCATGCGCAAAATGGCGCCCAATAGAAACGTACTTATTGCTTGTACACGTAATTTCCAAATATGTCCACTACACCGCAAACTATATATAAAACACTTTATTTAATCACAAATTACACAATAATAGAGATTAAAAATAATTTATATATTTATTATCATCTGATATGTATTATTATTATTTATCATGAAATATTGTGCCATTTATCGACATGGGATACTTTTATAAGACATAGAAAATAAAGTTTAAAGTATATATGTTTTTTCTTTATTCTATAAATAAATAAAGTAAATTAAATATGTATACTTAAAAGTTTTTTTCTTATGTAATAGTTTACTGTACAATAAATTTAGCGTCAACTTAATAATACATCAAATTTAGTTCAATTTATTAATTAATAGACACTGAGATAATACTTTGCTCTAATGTTTACTGACCTTTTTTAACCTCAAAACGAAACGTGCTTAAATACTGTCTTCATAAATAGAAACTATTTTCTTTATCTGTAGCACGTTGTGATCATCATAATCGAAAACGACACAAAATCTCCAATAATCATAATTCAATAGCCTTAAATACTTACGCAATTTATAAATAAATCTGTAATTGAGAATTAATAATATTTAATCTGTACTAGATGACAATTCACACACAAAGTGCAAATCCTAGCCTATTCATAATATAATCGGAATATAGGATTATATATATCTTTACAACACTACTCAACCATAGACAACATTAAACATTTGTTCAGCCGAATTCTCTCGCTCGACTAAATCCTTACCTAAACGAACGACTCGTTCAAATCTTTGCATCATAAACAAATTAATTAATATGTGAAAAACAATTCTATTATTACACAATTTATATATTACTTTTAATAAACCAACCTAGTTTAATATAATTATTTGCAAATAATCCTAATTGCACTTTGCGATAACTAATGTCTGTATAACAGGTTTATGATATTAGAAACTGGAAACATTTTCTTTTATTTTAATTACTATGATGTTACATAAATTTTAAATCGAAAAAAATCTATAATATACTCGTGAAATATTAGGCTGAATAAATTGTAATCACAGACTATTTATTAATCGAAAGTTTCTCCATGTACAGACTGTTCTTGGCATCTGTTGTATTGATATTTAGTGCAAACTATAACATAAAAAAAAAAAACAAATTTTGTCCAAATTAATACATAATAATATAAACTATTTATTCCTAGATACAGTTAACACACTATACTGTAATAAGAACGTAAATCTCCAAAACGAATACATCTATCATAATTTTTAAGACAATATTTATTAAACCTAACAACGTGATTAAAGTTAATAAGTCCGTTAAATTTACACTACTCATATGAGAAGATACGATTTTTATTTTAGTACACATGTAGAAACACTACACAACATAGGATTTATTTAAACTATATATATAAAAATTATAGATATATGAAATTATCAATACATAAAACCAGACAACAAAACTAATAGAAAGTATTTTTATGTAAATCTAAAAATATTCCTCTGAAACTTATTCGCATTTTTTAAACAGACTAGATTATATTAAAGGACACACTAATTAGATCGCGATCATTAAATTAGGAATAATGTTGGTATAAAAAAAAACCTTGACAAAATAATAATCTTCACTTCAAAGTTACTATACTAATACAACGGTATAGTTACACATACTTTAATACATAAACAAATTGAAGGCTAAATAAATAATATTATTTATACTATTTAACTTTTATGTGAAAGGTTATATTAAAACTGTTTTTTTTTATATTTTGAATGTAATGTCTAAAAATTTCTTCAGACGTCACATATTGTATGAATAAACGCGTTAGTAACTACATCTTTTTTATCAGAAGTACCAGCACAAAGAGTTTGATAAAATCAGACATATTAAAACCTAAACTTCCGGTTCCACATCAAAGAATGAGACGTTAAAAAAAATTACATTATCCAATTTTCTTCGTAATGTTACATCGAGCTGTTACACTTACTATGTGCGTGTAACATAAGTTATATGAAGTAATTATTTTTACTCCAAATTTAAAACCAAATCAAATCAAATCATTTTCGGTGATATGTTATCAAAACTTTTGCTTTGGAATAAATTATAAGGCCAAATAAAAAAAAATATATACTTTCGTTAATTAGCAACATTTTTGACCTTTTTACTTTTAAATAGCAATTAAAGCGGTAAATTAAATAAAGGAAAAAAACCAAATCAAACGTTTCATTCCATAGTGTCGTATTGAACCTTTTTTACTTTTACGTAGCGCCAAACGGCGTAACCAACCAAAGTGCCAGCGGTTGCTAGAGCCAAGGCAGCGCCAACCGCGACCGGAACAGCTTCAGATCGGGTGCGCGCTAAATCCGAACAGTGCCAAGGAGGTCCGAACTCCCCGTCCCGTTTGAACATGAACGCCTGGAGACGCATTTGGCGTAAATAGAGTTTAGCGCGGTGAGCAACGTTGGAGCTGTTGACAGATAATAATTTGCTCTCTTTAATTTTGGCTGGCCGTAGATCCCTGATGCCGACACCGTCTACGTGAGTACCACCTCAGCGTCTTCTATTTCTTTTGGCAGGCGGAATTATGAAAATTGTATAATCTCAAGCGACGAGCACAATTGAATGCAATGTAGAACATCCTAATGCCACGTTGTTATGGACGGTCGTATCACTTACCATCAGGTAAACGCCCCGCCAGTCTCCTCACTTATTTTTGTAAGAATAATCGATTTGTAGTTCTGTATGGTCTATTATCTTTGCCTGTTTCGAATGACACGAACAACTGCAATTAATTTTTAATTCACAAAATGGCGGACACAATGTTGTGTCTATTTACGTGTAGTGTCTAGGCTGGTTTCAGCTACGGCGACGGGTTCAGTTATTTATTTGTATTTATGAACGTTGTGTTTAAAAAAGGGCATAATAGTAGTATTTTGTATTATACGGATTAATTCAATGAAACCAAAAAACGAGAACAAAAGAGTCGCGGTGGCTATGAACTCGGACATCGCAATGAAATGACGAGGGTTCTAATCCCGGCGGGGGCATGGACCTCTTAGGCAGTTTTTCAATGGCTAATGTGCATATTGTTACAATTACCACGTACTTAACGGTGAAGAAAAAACATCGTGAGGAAACCCGCACACTGAAATTATCTTTGTGTGTGTGGTGGCCCCAATAAAGTGGCAACAGGCTCGCCCCCTGTTACATGGGACCTAAACTGCCCATATCTGGCGAAAAGTGGGTGTTTATTCGTATCTGCCTACTGGGAAAAAAGGCGTGATAGTATAAAAAAAAACAACCGTTTCTATGATATGGAGAGAATTGTTAGAGTAACAATAAGTTATTATCAGCAACAAGTATTGGTCTAACGCATTGACATCAGCAAATAAATACGATATCGATATTTGTTTTCATAGCACGCACCTTAATGGGACAATAAGATTATACTTTCGCAATTAGATAGTTGTAATTACTAATTGTTTTGAGGAGATGGTTTAATTTGGGTCATATTTTTTTTTATATATAATAGGCTAATAACACCTGACTTCCATTTCACGATAATCATCTGGCGTTTTGCTCATCTTTACATGCAAATTGTGTTATGAAATTACCACCGTGGCGCAATGGCTAACCGCTTGCCTAATAACGTGGAGGTCCCCACCAATGTGGTTGTGGTGTCACCTGCCATCATGTGTGAAGATTTTTCAAAAATGGTCAATAAATAAAACTCTAGAATTCTTACTTTGCGTTGTCTTCGGTCAGCTCAATGATTGTCTCTTCAGGGCAATAATAAGATTTGCCCACAGGCGTAGGGAAGAGCAAAGCCCTTGGTCCAGTCGTCAAGGTGACCCTACGACCCTGCTGTGCGGCGTGTTCCAATATACGTGAGCTGGAGTTGTAGGTCAGTCTGATGTTGTCCGCGTACCAACGTTCACCTCCTGGGGTCTGCAGATGGTAAATTAAAATATTGTTTCACAAATGTACCAAAAGAAAAATACCAAAGGTTACATATGTGTTTCTATTTTTATGATAGAGGAAGAATAAACAAGCTACATCCAGATTCGAGATATATGTACTCAACTATCAACTAAATTACAAACAAAGAACAGCGCATAATTTCTTACCTTTGCGAAGGACCATTCTAAAGAGAACTCCTTGAATGAAAGCACTAAAGTTTCAGCATCCCCCTCCTTACATACACCAGCTACATTGGCATTGTTTGGCACGAACGTGTTAGCATCCTGGAGTAACAAAGTACATCAGAACACATGAACAAACAAACAATATATTTAGAGAGGGGAGATTTATAACAATTCTATAGACTAAATTCTACACCAGCCTGACGCCTATATTAGTTGCCATTAGTAAAGTGTCTCCTTGAGCAGCTATTAATGCAGCAGTCTCCATTTTGTCTCCCAACATTTGGTTGGGTTTCCACACTGGTAAGGAATTTATGAATCCTGGTATGGAATGAATGAATCTTGGTACCGCTCTTATTTTAATTGTTTTTCTAATTTTAACACTTTTCACCCGTGATTCTAGAAATAATCGATATCGACCCCATACGATTAAAATCGATTTCCCAACGACTTCGAACAAAACCAATGTTGTAACAATAGAAAAAAAATTGAATAATTTTATTAAAGTAATTTGGGTATGGGGATCTGAGCTGCCAGTTCATTTTGGAAAAGGGGTCTCTTGCACAAAATAGTTCCCAATCTTTTATGAACTACCGCCCCCTTTATAAGAAAAAAAAACCAACACTCTCTTTTACATAATAGTTAATTACAGTCTCTCCATTATCACTTTACTGGTGGTAGGTTCCCGTGGCCGAAGACCGTTTAGGTAGGTACCACCGCAGTGCCTATTTCTACTGCTAAATAGTAGTGTGCAAATATTACTGTGTTCCGGTTTGAAGACCGCTGAAGCTAGTGAAATTACAAGGTTAATGTGACCTAATGTCTTATGTGCCAGAGCGACGAGCGCAATGTGTTGCAGTGTATATCATCCTTACTAACGCCACGTTGTCATGGGCGGGCGTATCACTTACCATCAAGTGAACACCCCGCTCGTTTCGTCGCTTTGTAGAATATAAATGTCTATTAATACATAATCACAATTTAAAAATTAATAAAAAATTCTGTTTTTATCTCTCTTTAATAGTTTCTATAGGTTTCCATCGGGGACCGTCCCGCCTGCTGATAGCAGTAGGACCCTCGGAACCTGTTCCCTAGGCAAACGCTCTGTTAGCTGTTGTATTATGGTCTAAATTAGGTCTAGTGGAATATTTTAAAGATTTACTACTTTAAAATTCATTTAGAAAATTACAATAGTGAGTAAAGAGTTACATTAACACTCACAGCGCGTTCGTTGAGCTTCGTAAGGTAGGAGATGTCAAGGAGGGCGTCCACGTTGAGTAAGATGCAAGTCTCCCCACCACCTCCCAGCAGACGATATGTAGCAGTTAAGAGGCTCCTCTCTGTCACCGCCTCCTTGAAGAGAAAAAATACGATAATATTAAAGAAAGACCAGCTTACGAGGACAAATATTGAAATACACGGCTTCTTTAACAGCTGACCTGAATAACACGAGGGTTGGTGTCAGATTGAACCATAACTCAAAATGTAATATTTGCGAAACATTCATCATCATCGTCATCATAGGTCTTTATCAATCTATTGATGAACATACTTTCCCTAAAGCAATTCATAAAATACGGAGTGTCATAGTCCTTAACCCATTTTTTCTGACCATTCACATCGACTCGTCCATCTGGAGACAGTGACACTGATGACAAGTATCTGTAATTACTGAGACAAGGAGACTCAACATCTTATGTCCCAAACCACGAGCGCAATATGGTCCAATGTATATCATCTTATCCAGCGCCACGTTATTATGAACAGACGTATCACTTACGATCAGGTAAACGTCCTGCTTGTCTAATTTGAATAAAAAAAGGTCTATCATGCCGGAGACCTTCTAGGTACATACCACCGCAGCATCTACTTCTGCTGCTAAACAGTTGTATACAAACATTACTGTGTTCCAGTTTGAAGAGCGTTGTAACTAGTGTAATCACTGAGATAACGAGACTAAATATCTTGTGTCTCATAGCCACAATCATAACGTGTACATCATATGTATATGGGTAGCTAGCATCACGCTAATGTCGTTAGTTTTCCATGACATCTTGTCCCAAGGTCACGAGCACATGTCGCAGTATATACTTAGCATCAGATGAAGGAGCTGCTCGTCTCATCGAATGAAGAACACTAGTAATGTTCCAGAACAAATAACTTCAGTACGTATGATGACTCTGGCTGTGACGCATTCCAGACGCTTCCATTACGCGTAATAGAAAGACGTCGTTTGCACAATAATATATTACTTTACCGTCTTTGAGAGACAATCCGCGTCTTTTCTACGATTCTAACTTGCAATTACTTATCTCCCACATTTATGTAATAATATTACTTATCCAATTTCTTCGGAAAAGTTATTTGTAGTTGACCTTTACCTAAGTAATTTTATAACCTTAAAACACCTACAGGCAAATTATCTTCTTGATGTTTTCACGGTAAGCATTTACGTAGAAAAAAGTGTGTGGGTGTAATAAAATTAAATAGAGATTGTAGATATTATTTTTCCGATGAAAATAAATGAAATATCAAAGATACGTTTAGATAAATAAATAAATATCTCAAACTCATTTTGTAAGGTTATCGTAAATGTCTATACGTTTCAGACACGAAGGTATACCTTAAGTTTTCGATGAAAGTAAAGATCGTGAGATAACCGACATGTTCCAAGAACAGCTTTCGAAGATATGTGACTTTCACCATTTCACAAGAGTAGTGGATAAAAGGACTTAACTATGATTATCTTTATCATAGAAGACTTAGTAGTGGGAACATTAAGAAGACTGTTTGTAACTCTATGATTGCGATAATTTCAAGTTCGGAAGCTTTCGAGGACTTGCGCCATCCTTCGATCAGCTTAACCAGTAAAGTGGGTCCGAGCCCATCAAGGAACATAACTAATAGAGTAAAATAAATAACAATGCAAGTTATGATTACCAAATTATTTGGGTATTCGATAAACTGTCGTGTAGAAGCATGGTAAGTATTACACCAGCCTAACCTAAACTGATGGTGGATGACAAACACATTGTGCGTGTTGCATAAGAACAATAAATGTTAAAGTAACTACAAGGCCCTTCAAAACAGATCACAGATTTTTGCGTACCTAATTAGACAGTCCCCAGCGACAGAGACTTACAACCAGTTAACTTGATCCATTGACTTAGGTCGAAACAACTAGTTACCATCAGAGTATCGAACAAATGGTATTATGTCACTCACCGTCGATCCGCCGGGCGTGAGCGTGGTCTTGCTGTACTTGGTGACCCTCGGCCGCCTCGTCGACGCCTGACTCTCCAGCTGCAGACACTGAGCTGAACATATCACCAGTACTGCGAACACATACAACATAGATCTAGATCTCCGTCCGTTGTTTTACACTCAGCATTTCACTACCACCTCGTACAGTCGAAGGATTTTTCCTACTCGCAGCGGTGTATTGAATTGGCCTGAATTATAAGAGCTTGATTCGCACAGTGATGTCCTGTATATTTATTTATCGATATCGATTGAGGAAAACAAAAAATATTTATCATCATGACCTTATTATTGTCATCATACTATTAATAATAGGAGCAACTTGAAAGAATAAAACTGTTCTAGATTTTTTTTTATTCATCTAAGCGACGAGATGAGCAGGATCTTCACCTGGTGGTGAGTAATACGTCCGCCCATTATCAACGCGAGGCTAGGTAGGATGATATATACTGCACCACATTGCGCTTGTCGGCTAAGACAATTCAGTCTCATTACTCTAGTAATTACACTAGGTACAGCACCCTTGAAATCGGAACACAGCAATGTTTGTCGACTGCAATAGGCACTGCGCTGGTACCTAGACGGTCTCGGGCAACAGAGACCTTTCACCTCGATTGCATATTGTTTTAAGTGACAATAAAGTAGTGGACGGGGTAGTGCGTTCGTCCAGAATACTCAGACTCTCAAATGTCGACAGCCGGAACACTGATGCTCTTTCGGCAGCAAATTGAAAATACGAGGGTGAAATCTAGCCAGGCGGAACTCCACACCATGTTGACTCGGAAAAGAATACAAGACCTCCGTGTTACTCTATTCTCTGATGATGTATAGCGCGTGCTGATAATTTTGTCTCTTACTGCTCATCTGATACTGGGCTCACGGACTCGGGTCCACGGCCTGTTGGCGTGTTACTGAGGCAGTGAACAAACTTGAGTACATAATAGAAACGAACTCTCACAAAGAATACCTTTGATAAAGTATTGACTTGAACCTTTAAGCCAACCTCAATATCACAAAAGTATGTATTTTTTTTTTTTCATAGGAAAGGTGGACAAATCAGCGAACAGTACACTTGGTGATCACTGACGCCCATGGCCAGTCGCATACAGAGGTCGCGGCTGCGTTGCCGATCTTATGACATATATACATAAATATTACGTATGTACGTACGTCATAGATATATTGGTTATATCAAGGATGGTGAGGTCTGATCAATGACGTATGTAATATAAATAGAAACAAGTCGATATACCAATGGAGTACACCTCTACGTTTATTGTAGACGGTAACGTTCATAACAAAGGTTGGAACTGACCTATTGCTCCATTTTAACTACGCTTGGATCTGATGCAAGTGAATCGTTAAACGGAGAAGTCTATACTCAGTGTTTTTCTACGAGGTCGAATGAGGAGTGAGGGAATCAGTACAAGAATAAACGTCGCTGACATAGCTCAGCTGGTTATTAAACTGGAGTGGTTAAATAGCTTGAAGAACGAACGGCCTATGATGTAGGAAATTTCTTCAGATATTTGTGTTGATGATTCTCAGTGATCATTAGTCTTCACTAGATGGACCGACGATCTGGTGAAGATCGCAAGGAAACGTTGCATGCAATTGACATTGGACGCGCTGGAAATCAATTAAAGAAGGTCTATTGCTTTAAGTGACAATAAGTTGAAATGAGGATGATGAATATTTCTATACATAATAACATCAAGGAAACATTTAAATTTACAACTTTTTAAACAGCTTCCATAACACAGTAGCTTACTACTTGCTTGTAACTCAGGAAGTCCCAAGGGCCATAATTAATGTTTGCATCATTTAATACTTAAATATTCCAATAGCAATTTAGTCGCCTTTTTCAGGCAGGGTTTACTTAGTCCTATTCTTAATAGCCTAAGACTACAAGGCAAACAGTAGTACCTACCTAGACAATCTAAGGTAATAGAGACCAACCACTAATTCATTAATCTGGCTAAATCATTGAACTGTTTCGAAAAATCTAAAGATGTTTATTAAAACAAAAATAAAAAAAGGAATGAATATTAAAAAAAAATCGTTAATAATATCGCCGGATGGGAATGTCATCAACAAATTAAATCAACATCCAGTCGATCCCGAAGCGGCTGACTCTCAGTTCATCTGAATTTCATTTCGCGCATCAATGGGAACAACCAACAAAAACGACAAATCTCCATTTATTTAATACTAGCTGTTCTCCGTTCGCTTTGCTGGCCGTAATATAGAATAAGACTTGAAATTTGTCTGAAACATTCCTTGAAAGCAACCGCAACCTAAATGACTTTCTATACCAACCGTTACCATAGCAACCATATAACTAATACGAATCGGAAACCTTTATAAAAATGAATAAGAATTTAATGATGAAGGATCTATAGAATTGAAAAAAAGCCTATAACAATCCACAAATGATACCGCGTTGATTGTTCATGTTTCCGTATCAATACGTTCACTAGATTTCACGTGATTAGCGAATAAAGGAAACCAATATCATTTTATATATCGATCGATGAGGAGATCTTTGGGGGAGGCCTATGTCTAGCAGTAGACGTCTATCGGCTGATGATGGTGATATATAATTGTATATATAGATGTGTATATATATATAAAGGTGTGTCTTAAGGAGATGAGTACTATGTGGTGCAGGGTATACAGTCCTACCTTGCATCACGTTGTCATGATGACATCCCGCTGGACTAGCCGCTTCGTAGAATACAAAAAAAAACGAGATAAACGGGAGCCAATTCTCCTGATGATTAGCACGCCCGCTCATATCAATGTAGTGCTAGTTAGGATAATATACACTACATCGTACATACTCGTCGCTTGAGACACGATCTCTCGTTACCCTAATGAAGAATATTTCAAATTTATATATAACATTTATTGACCAGCTTTGTAAATAAAATGAGATTAACCTCTCACTGTGAGAGAAAGCCCTGAGTCCCAGCAGTGGGGATATTCAATGGGCTGTTTATTTTTATTTCCAAAACCACACTTTAACATAGCTCGTAAAAGTAAGCAATACAATATACTAACCACTGTGTTACAGTATTCATAAAACTTAAGTACGCAAAACTGACACTGTTAGGTTTGTTCTAATTAAGCAGGCCTGTTTACGACTAACTTAGGGAAAGTTCTTAACTTCACACATATGTAACTTAAACGTTCAAGTTTAGATAAAGTACTTTCCTAAAGCTTTATGCCCTCAGCAATAACATAAAGTACGCGTATACTCAAAGAATCCGTGAAGTTTTCATGTTACGTAAATTTATTGCACACCGTATTCATCTTAATTCATTATAATAATTTCAAAGAAATAATGTACATGAAACATGGATGTTATTATGCAGTATTGAAACACGCACTCATCAGCTAATAGTTGCCCATAGCTGGTCTTAGGGCTGCCTTAAATATCTCACTGATCAATCCAGCGATGTCTACATCTGTCTTAACTTTACCTTACGGCTAAAGCTTCCCTGTCAGCACGGACGTTCCTGGTTCGATTCTGGAGCCACATGTGTAGGTTTATAAGCCTCATAAAAAGACTTAATGTCATCCAAAGGGCGGAGACGACAGTCCAGCAGACTAGACTAGAAATTAGAGTTTTATTAACTCATCTAGCTAGATAACACTCTCATATTGTATATGTTCCACATATTAGTACTCTGCCAAAATTATATTATAATATACAATAAATATATAAAATATAAAGTTATAAATAATGAATATTAAACAAACAGTTCACATAACGGGTTGTATAAAAAAAATATTAATGTCTCCTATAATAAGTAAGTATCAAGAAAAGTGGTAAAAGCACACAAAGGACCTTTGAAACCTTTACGCAATAGATTGATGGATATTCGACAGGGATGTACTACTACACCCCCGTGTTTGCCCTTTTGCTTCAGACTCGGGTTAAAAATGACATCAAGTCGTTATATTAAATCATTAACGATCACGCAAAGGTTACAATGTCATGTTGGAACACATCATGTCAGGAGCTATCAGGTAATTCCGATTTTCTGTATATATCCCATTCAAAATAAAACTATAGAGATTGTACGATTGGATGATGAAACGTTATTCCAAACAAAACCAGTAAGACGTTTACTTTATTATTTTTATTTTTATTCAATTATGCGACGAGACGAGCAAGAGATTCACCTGGTTATAAGTAATACGCCTACCCATGACGTGGTACTAGTTAGGATTCAGTAGCCGTGGCTTGGTCATCCGTGGTAGAGATAATAGTAACCCAAGACCAGATTCACCGCAGGACGACGGGAGAGTTTTCTCTCTTAGCTGCCATGACCTCTGGGTGACGGATTCAGTGGGATCCGTTGCCTAAGTGACTGTAAGAGGCCGAGAGAAGAGCGCGCTGTATGTTCCGACGCACCTTTATGGAGGTGGAAAAGGAGGGTTCGACCCCCCGTATGGGGCTGCATGGTGTAGCCGGCGCTGGCGGGGTCGCGGACGAGTGCGAAAGCGTTCCCGTGGCACCGTTATAAACCGCGACGGTGGAACATCGTGGAGGTTTTAGACGGTGCAAGGCCGACATAACCTGTCCTTGGCCCCGCGAGAGCAGGTAAAACAAGGTATTTCCGCCAAGTAAAAAAAAAGTTACTAGTTAGGATACTGCACCACATTGCGCTCGTCGCCTGAGACACAAGATGTTGAGTCTCATTACCCCAGTAACCACAATAGCTACAACGCCCTTTAAACCAAGACACTAAAGTTTGCACACTACTGTTTAGAGACAGAAAAAGGCGCTGCTGTGGTACCCACTCAGTCGGTATCCGGCAATTGAGACCTACCACCAGTGATAATAATAATTGATAAGACCGTCTATAACAATATAAAGCTCGTGAGGATAATATACACTGCATCTCATTATACTCGTCATTTTAAGATAAGAGGTTCTCTTTAACTGTGATGTAACTAGTTACAGCACCCTTCAAATCAGAACACATATTACAGAGTCCTACTAGTGTTTCAGCCAACCCCCTACCCCTACTACAAAAAAAGAGGTGATTAAACGAATTATTTTGTACAATAACACATCACTTCAAGATGCTTGAAAAATTTGTGTGAAGCTTCCAAAAAACTTTATTCCTAACCAAAATGTATAAATTTGTTACAATATTAAAACCTTAGAATTAAAATTGGTTTAGTCAATCTCCACATAGTCAACCTCCATAAATTTTTTTTTAACTAAAAAGTTGTACATTAATATTTAACTAAATACAATCTTAACAATGAACTCTATTATCTATATCAATACCGGAAATACATTAAAATTTATTGAGTTCTTTCAACGTAAAAGGCGATACCATTACCAGTAATACCATTGGTGGATATCATTATAATAGATATGATGTATACTATCATTTTAATCATATAAGTGGTATACGGTATAAGTATCCATCGACCCAAGAAATTAGCCATCGTGGTGGATAAGTGCTCTTGACTTTTTTTTCATTCAATGAAGCGACGAGACGAGCTGGACGTTCACCTGGTGATAAGCGATACGCCTGCCCACAACATGGCTCTAGTTAGGATGGTACATGTCGCACCACATTGCGCGCGACTCCTGAGACATGTTCAGTCTCGATGCCCCAGTAAATACACTAGCTACAGCACCCTTCAATCCAGAAAACAGTAATGTTTGCACAACACTGTTTTTCAGCAGAAATAGGAGCAGCAGTGGTACCTACCTAGACGGTCTCCGGCAAGAGACCTACCACCAGTAAATCTATCTAATAAATGTATAATGGGAACTTTGAGTCCTAATTATTTTAAATAAAATATAGAAGCAGACAAGACGTGCTATTTTATTTTATTCATAATTATTACAAGAAAAATTAATTAACTTTTTAATGTAAGATAAAAAAAAGACTTAATGCTAAACTCAACAACCCTCAAGGGAACACGCCTGAAGAACCTCTCAAACTTCTAGATTAAACGTCAACGGAGAATGGTTGCTTTTAATCAAGCTTAACTCTCAATAGTGTAGCTCTCGAGACTAGTTAAAACTTTGCATTCTCCACATCAAAAGTCATAGTAACTTTTTTTTATAATATGCAATATTCAATCCGGTCAAAACACGGTTAAAAAGAATTGCTGGATGCAGTATTAGTTTGTTCTACATGATTCCTAAACAACAATTTGAAGAAGGCGTGACGACGATAAAGTTATCTGATTGTCTTGGAGAGGATGACACTTCGTCGAGAATGTCTTAATAAAACGACGATAATTAAAATTATAGCAAAATTACACAACAATGATCATCATCTGGTAGACATCCAAAACTGGACTTAACCCTCCTAAAATTGTCTATGCCGTACTACGAATTATATCTGCAGTCTGCAGATAAACCATCAAAAGCCGTCTGGCTCTAGTAAGATCAAGTCTAAGTAATCTCCTACATCCAGACGACAACGAAAAGTCGAGGATTAGCGGATGTTCAGTAAAATCTACACCCCTCACTAAAGTCGAGCATTTGGACACAAGCAAAAGAGCATTTCTGCCATTTATCATCCAACACCACTTAAAGTATATAGAAATCAGTAATAGTAAAAAAAAAATTCAAACAAATATTCTGTACTCGCAGAAATAAGAACATGAAGTGCACCAATCACCAAATTGAATGTTCTCCCAATTCTATCTCGCAGTAGGAAAACAATTTATTTTATTACCAACAAAAAGGCCTGAAGGGTTCTTTGAGGCCATGAAATTTCCAGCACTGTCTCGAATACCCTCATTAAGGGGTGCAAAGTGTACTGTGCAAACCATCAGCATAACAATAGCTAACTAATGCAGTGACCATACGCATTGGTTTCCAATAAAAATTTTGAAATGTAGAGATTAGTTGGTGATTTTTTTTTATTTACGTGTGTAAGAATATGCTAAAGGTCGCACACCCCGAAACCAGAAAGGCCGGTAACGGGGTAGTGTCGGACTCTAACCGACTAAAAAGCTTCACACGGTATTCCAATCACTTCCGAAAATATGCACGATGGTCACGGGATAACATCGAGCAGTTCTTCCGCAACCCCCGATCTGCGCCCGCATCGAACAGGTCGGCCTCGGGGAGGGATATGAAGCACCCCTCCCGACAAAAAACCCCTACGTGGTAACGCGTCGAAATACGAGACGCGACGCCAGATCCACACCAGGAACCATTTCCAAGGGGGGCCCCGGCCCGACAGCCCATGTCACTCGCGAGACCAGGTTCCTCTGGAGATTGCTTGGTGATAGAGGTTTTATTTTTCCATCTTTTGCTACCAAACTCATATTGTAAATCTGCCGCCATAACAGCATTGATGCTGTCCTGCTGTCTGTATATGAACTAAGAGTACGTCACTTAATGTGACATTGAAGTCAAACTCACGGTAAATAAAAAAAAATCCAGATAATAAACGATATCCTTACCCATAACATCGTGGTATGAATCAAATGTTTACACAGTACCACATCGTGTACACCGCATTTAGATCTTTAAGTCTCATTACTACATCTTCAGAAGCGACAGCTCTTCAACCTGAGACACAGTAACGACTGCACACAACTACGTTTCGATTAATTGATATTTTTTTAAAATTTTAATGTTTATTTCTATACAAATAACTATTTAATATTAGAGCCTACAAAACATTATTATCTTGACCATTATTATTATCGTATCTAATAACTAAAACAAAACTAAATATTAATTCATTCTCATATATACTGGTCTTTTGTTTTTTAAAATCTTACGAATATAGAAACATGGGTTTTCCGGAAGTGTCCGTACAAAAGGCAACGGAAACGTCGCCATCCTATGCATCTGTTGATGGAACTCCCACGTCTGTTTGCTTTCCGGCCGGCTTCCTTTACGTCATCGCCGAAGGTTATAGGTCAGATTTGAATACTATTTTTAGAGCTACAAGGTTTGAAATAGTGTAATCGTAGACTGCATACTCTGAAAGCAACTTCTTCGTATGCTTAGAATAATCAGAAGAAGCTGCTTTAAATTTTTCGTACTAGTTGTGCAGGTAACCAGTGGTAGGTCTTTGTTGCTGGTGATCGTCTAGACAGAGGCGTATGCTCCATACAGGCACATAAGCACTGCATACCCTGGCTCCTCAAATCTATCTAAATAATAAATCCACACTCAAAATATACAAAGTTATGCTTTGACTATTGCTAAATTGGTAAGTCTATTTTTAAGTATAGATAGACACTTAAGTATATATATATATATATATATATATATATATATATTTATATACATATAGATAGACCCGAAATCTGTGCACGTTCAGAAAAATTATTTCAAAAGAATCCTGCTAAATTTATTCATCTTATTTAAGCCGAACATCTGGCCTCATTGGATTTTCGCGAAAGTTAGCGAGCACTCTCTCTCTGGGGTCGTTACCTCATGTCTGAGCATCGTGGTCAGTGCTAGGTTTGCTGTCTGGAGCGGACGTTGTGCTTCCACCGACTCATATCCAGCGCATTTCTTACGACTGTGACGTTGAGATTGCGTCGGGCATCAGCCGGAACGCCAGACATATTTACTGTTCTTAGACCTTTCATACTGACTCTCTTGGGAAGAATAGAAGCAGTGGTTTCCCATTGCCTTCTGCCCCAGAAATTTCTAGAGTTACTTATACTCCAAGGTCATTGATGCCTCTTCGGTCGGTTGTTTGACCGGTGATATCGTTATAGCGTTACTGCTCGGTCACCAGAGCCTGGTCCGTTCTCTAGCAAGGAGCACCGCGACGCTTAGAGAACGGCGCCGTCGGTGGACCGACACCTGCAGGTGACGCTGACTGTTGGGCCGGGTAATGATGTTATTTCGTTATATGCCAGTAAAGGTCACAAATACAGCTGGAATTATTCCCTAACAATCACCGTTTACCACACACTGTGATTAGATTAGCGATGGTATATACTCTCTGCCATCATCACAAAGATCTTTGGCGAAAAAATAATTTTCTGTTACATGAGTCACAAAAGAATAAAATAAATCAATTGTACATAAATATTATTCACGTGTGTACTAACTCATAAATATGTAGAATTATACAAACATGTATAAACGTTCAATATATTTCGGTTCAGATCAGAGATTACCATATTCCCAAACTATCTAAATCCCCAGTTCGAAACTTTGTCGGATATAACAAAGGTCAACATAAATTGGATATTGCTATCTATGTCATCCACATTCAGGAACAACTATTAAACCAAAGTTATTTCAGTGCGGAGAATTTAAATTATGTTATTTTGAATCTGAAGCTCATATTGCTAATAATATTTCGACATATTAAACCTATATCCGAAAGTATTAAACATATATTCGAAAATATAGAACATATTATAAAAAAGAGGAATTCACAGAGAGTACAGCTCTCAAGCTACCGTTAAAAGCGACGCAAAGGAAACTATTCCAAAAAAAGGATGATAATAACTTTCCCTTTTTCACTAAAACAGATAAGTTTTCCTACTTGATAAAACGACGAGATTATCAAGACGATCACCTGATTGTGAGTGATACGCCTGCCCATATTAATGCGGCGCTAGTTAGAATGATACACACATCACTACATTGTGCTCGTCGCCTCGAGTCATAACTTATTAAGTGTATTACCCCATTAACTCCACTAGGTACAGCGCCTTTCAAACCCGAACATATCAATGTCTGCACACTACTGTTTGGCTTTTGAAATAGGAGCTGCGGTAGTACCTAAACGGTCTCTGGCAATGGAGACCTACCAAAGTTACTTAAAATATATAATACCGTTTATTAAGGGTGCACTGTGTTGCTCCTAGTTAAAATATCTGACCTTTAAGCGTCCTCCTGGTATTAATTGAAAAAAAAGTAAATAAATATAAATGAAGCAAAGTATTGTATGTTATGTCTATCGTTCTGCTATTTCCATTTCCACAGTCCACGCCTTGTTCCATTTAACAGAGACCGTAACAAATCTGACACGGAAACAAAATAACACGATCGATTACTTACTTATACTTCCTTTATATTTTCGCACACAACCTTTTTTTTATTTATCTACATGTTAATAGTAACTTATTACAAATAAAACACAGTTATTTTTAAACGGATGCTAGTTATCGATTCGATGAAATGGAGAGTTCTTTTTTATCTTTATTATTCTTAATACACGTTAAATCCGTACTACTGCTATACTGGTGCGAGATGTGGAAGGTCACCAAGATCATCTCGCACCAGGTTCGTCAGCTTCAGGTCCTCGTCAACCGCTGCCCTCGTCGAATTTTCGGTATTCGCTGGCCCGACAGAATCTCCAATGAAATTCTACTGAAGCTCTGCTGCGAATCTCCAATCGATTTACAAGACAGGTGTTGCAAATAAAAGTGGACTGGTCATACTTTACGAAGAGATCCCAACTATATCCCAACGCAGGCGCTTGATAGGAATCTGCAAGGAGAGCGCAAGCGCGGAAGCTCCAGACAGTTGTGGCACTGCACAGTAACAGACAAGGCGAAGAAGATCGGGAAGATATGGGATGAGATACCGTATATGAGTTGAACCGCCTTGTCCCGTTACGCCTTGCACCATGAAGGGACAGGGGTTAAAATAACTCCACTCTGCCCTCACCATATTGTAAAATGGCGACTACGAAAGAATATCAGGAAAAGTGTAGCAAGTTTCTCCGAGGCACGCGGAATACCGTTCGGAGTTTGTCGGTAGATGCCACAGGAAAAGATGGTACCATTTTCGTGTGACCTTTACCTACGTACTCCGCACTGCAATCCTCTGGCCAAATACCACATTTGCCACCCCAAAACTTAAGACCTATGTGACGCTACTTATCTGCCGCATAACACCCACTACTGAGTATAGGCCTTGCTCAAGGATCTCAACGCCGATCGATCCTGCGCTGTCCGTATCCAGCGACTTCCCGCAATCTTCATCAAATCATCGGTCCCCCTAGTAGGAGGCCTGCCAGAACTGCGTCTGTCGGTACGCGGTTACCATTCAAGGATCTTGCTGCCCCATCGGCTGTCAGTCCTTCGAGCGATGTGTGCTACCCATTGCCTCTTAAGATTAGCAATCTTTTAGATTATGTCGGCGACCTTAGTTCTCCTACGGATGTCCTCATTTTTGATTTGATCACGCAGGGAAACCCCGAGCATAGCCCTATCCATTGCTCTCTGTGCGACTTGAAGCTTTTCTACAAGGCACACTGTAAGCTGCCTCCTCTCGATGCCGTAACTCATCACCAGCAACACGCACGAATTAAAGACCTTTGTCTTTAGATACTGCGGTCAATGGGACGAGAATAGGCTACCATGTGAACCATCGGAGATTAATGGAAAGAAATGTTTATAATGATGATTCTAGTACCTAATTCTAAATCTGTCTTGATAAAATATACATCATTATCATCAGCCAACAGACGTCCAATGCAGGACATAGGTCTCCAGCAAAGATCTCCGCATCAATCGGCCCTGCGCTACCCACATCCAACGGCTTCCCGCATGCTTCACCAAATCATAGGTATCAGGGACCATCGTTTGTAAGTAGTTCATATGAGGAATTTGGACTATTTCCCACCACGCTGGCCAATTGTGGGTTGGTGAAAGCCGGAGCCTCGTTTGTTGATTAAGAGGGTGCACCATGAGCAGGTGAGGTTGGCTAAAGTCCCTTGAGTTGGTAACACTGAACGCAAGAATGGCAACCCTGGATATGAATTTGCTAAAACCGTAACAAATCTACCATGAAGAAGACTTAATAATACAATAAATACACCACTGCAACGTTCAGCAATCAAATAGGAGTATGTTGAACGTTTGTGTTCCGGTTTGAATGGCGTTGTAATTAGTTAAATTACTCTAATAAGAAGTTTCCTTTACGTGTCTCGTAACGACGATCACCACATTGATGCAGTGTATATCATTCTAACTAGCGCTATATCGTTACTGGGCTTCAACATCACGTGAATGTCTTGCTCGTCTCATAAAAAACATAATTTCTTTTATTCAATTAAGTGACCAGAGGAGCGGAACCTTCACCTGATGGTAAGTGATATAATATTAATGCTCTTTTGAACATGATAAAAAAAAACTCGTTTGAAGTATTAGTATATAATTATTATTTTGTTTCGATCGTGTAACTTTCATATTAATTAGAGATTTATTTAAACGAGGAGAAGAACTGCTCGTCGCTTTGAGACACAAAATCAGCAATTTCACTAGATACAACGCACTTCAAACCGGAACACAGTAATGTTTGCGCAATATTATTTAGCCTGAATGATCTCCGGCAACAGAGACTTTAACAACTGTCTAACGTAGAAAAGTAATAACAAAAATATGAAATAAAGGTCGAGTGTTGAGTCCGTTGTGGATTTAAAAAATGCATTTAATAGGAACAGAAATATAAATTCATTCTTTTTTAACCGCATAAAAGAAGCATTGAGTCGAGTGCATTTATATAATCGCATTTCAGACCTCTCGTTCGCGACCTCGCCTCGGAAACCCGAAGGCGAGGATTCAAGTACACTCTGAATTTTGTTACTTCCGAAACTTCTACACTCGAGTACAGCCTTCTAGAAACAGAATTAGAAACAACCGTATACAAGTTTGTATTTCCTTTGAAAGATTTTCTATGAAATGTACGAATAATACTAATATATATAATATATGAAAGGTGTAAGAGTCCCCGCACACACTTCTCATTAGAGTAATTTAACTAATTACAACGCCGTTCAAACCGGAACACCAACGTTCACATACTCCTGTTCGGTTGCTGAACGCTGCAGTGATGTATGTATTGTATTATTATTTCTTGTCCATGGTAGGTTTATTACGGTTTTAGCAAATTTAAATTCCAGTGTTGCCAATTCACGGGACACATGCCAACCTCACTTGCTCATTGGTGTATCCTGCTAATCAACAAACGAGGCTCTGGCACCCACCAACACGCATTAGGCCAGCGTGCTGGGAAATGACCCAAATCCGTCCATATGAATACCTATCAGATCGATGTGGGAATCTTTGCCGGAGGCCTATGTCCAGCATTGAACGTCTATCGGCTGATGATGGTGTACAAATAAAAATTAAACTAAAGCATAATTTTTTTATTTACAAATTATGTACTTTTTACAGCACAGACCAGCATACTGACGATTTTTATAATATCGACAATATATAATTAGTATTATCATAAAAATATATATATATAATATTATATCAACATATTTTTGTATAGGAGGTGGAGAGATTTGCGCCATTTCACACCACGCTGGTCCAATGCGGGTTGGTGCGAGCCAGAGCCTCGTTTATATATTAGCAGGGTGCACCACGAAAAAGTAAGTTTTTTTTTTTTTTGTTTTACGTGGGGGAAATGCCTACGCGTGCTCCTCCTCGCGGGGGCCAGGACGGTTTATATCGGACTTGCACCGACTAAAACCCCACGATGTTCCGCCTCATCGCCTGATGGCAGGGTCACGGGAACGCTTTCGCTCGCAACGCGACCCTGTCGGCGCTGGTCGCTTTCGCAGCCCCACCTCGAGAGGGAGGAATGAACCCTCTCTTTCCAGGGCACGCGCAACATTCAGCGCGCCCCCTCCTCGGCCTCCTGCAGTCGCCCAGAGGCCATGGGAGCCACGGGAGAAAACCTCTCCCGGCTCCCTGCAGCAGAGAGTTGTTGGGCCCGCCGCTACCTGTCCCGAACGGCGCATCTCAATACCGGCACTCCTCTTCCCCCGCGGCCCCACCGCCGCCGCATCGCCGGTGCGACACCGGTTGGCCGCAGAGGGTATTCCCTCCGCGACCCCACCTCGGCTGCGAGGGGCGGTATGAAACCGCCTCTGCAGCCGCCCCTACGGCCCCCGGCCGCTCCGGTGAGCTCCAGTTATTCCAACCGGTGCTCGAACCTGGAGCGGCTGCTTCGGCCAGCCCTTCGCCGCGGGCCGGCCGGGTGGGTTCCACTTAGCTCCACCGTGTTCCGCATCACGGTTACTAAGCCCCTCCGCGTTAGAGGCCGCGGAGGATAGAGAGAACGGCTCATCGCAATACCGACACTCCTACCCCTCCCCCCCTCGCGATCCCACTGCCGCCGCATCCCCGGTGCGATACCGGTTAGTCGCAGAGGGTACTCCCTCTGCGACTCCACCTGGGCTGCAAGAGCCAGCATAAAGCTGCCCCGGCAGCCTGGCCGCAAAGGGCAGCATAAAGCCGCCCCTGCAGCCCCCGGCCGCTCCGGTGAGCTCCAGTTATCCAACCGATGCTCTAACCTGGAGCGGCCGCCTCGGGCCAGCCCTTCACCACGGGCCGGCCAGATGGGTTCCTCTTCGCTTCACCGTCGGCGACCTGGCCACGGTTACTAAGCCCCTCCACCACGACAAGGCGGAAACTCGTTAGGGGGGAGCGAGTAAGGTTAGCTTAGGTCGCGTGAGTTGTGAGAGACCCTTTCCACTAGACCAAATATCCATATAGACCCCTACAAACGACGGCTCCTGGTACCTGTCGGTACCGGAGGCAATGCCAACTGTGACTGTGGATGTTGGTAAGGCGCGGAAACCAGGGCAACGCTGGACCGATTGATATGGAGATCTTTAAAGAAGACCTATGTCCAGCTGTGGACATCTATTGACTGATGATGATAGTATTTTTTAGCCAATGACAGCCCACAGCTGGACATAGACCATTTATCTATATAAATATGTTTTACTGGTGGTAGTTCTCTGATAACGGAGTCCATCTAAGTAGGTACCTCGGCATTTCCTATTTCTTCCCCAAAATATAACTGTGTTCGGATTGAAGGGCGCTGTAGCTAGAGTAATTAATGGGATAACGAGTCTCAACATCTTATGTCTCAAGCGACAAGGGCAATGCAGTGCTGTGTATATCATCCTAACTAGCGCCACGATTTTATAGGCAGGCGTGTCACTTACCATCAGGTGAACGTATTGTTTGTGTCGAGGGTTCGTCAAACAAAAAAAAAATATTAAAAATATAAATTTAGTGTAATTTAAAAGTAAAACGAACATTACGACGGTGGCAAAGGAGCCGGGGGACGGGCTTTGAGTTGGAGCACTTGCTCATTGTTTATGCAGAGTATCCTTAAAATTAAAAGGAAATAATTTCGTGCTCTAGAACATGATGCCTGTTATTTAGACTAAATTATATCCTCTCATCAGCTTTCAGTAAATGTACAGTCAGGAAGACAGCTGTAAATCTACTCTAGGAAACTATTATCCGGAATATAAAAAACTCTAATATTAATGCAATGACACATGTCACATAAAAAAAAAACATGAAAACAACAGAATAATCTCTTAAAAATTAATGTATTTGTTGTAATTTTCTTATGATTAAAAATGGACGTTCTAAATTCATCAGATAATGGAAATAACTCGAACAAAAGAAAATAGTTAAAAAGGCTAAAAATTTGGAACAAGAAAAACAAATTCGTTCTTGAGATTTTAAGAGGCGTCGGATAATGTCCGTCATTGTTGATGATGATATCTTTGAAGAGATTCGCTGGAAAGCGTCCAAAAAAAATAAACTCATCAAAATGGACGGTAACCTAAAAGACATTCTACCATTGACCTGTTTTAAATGCTTTGACATCTAGATTTAGCACTTCAAATTGTACTGACAAGCAATATATAAAAATAAACGTACCTACATTCTATTACTTGACTCTTAAAGTGTATGTACAATTTTATTTGAAACATATATATCCTCTTAAAAAGTATTTTAAAAAACTTCGAATATTTCTAAAAAAAAATTAAATAAAGCATAATTGGAGTAATTAAAGCAATTCAACCTTTGTAGTACTTAAGAAAAATTTATATTAAACTAAGTAAAATACTTTCATTTATATACTGCAAAATCAATAAATTTTTTACAAAATTTACAATATACTAACGTTAATCATATTTAATCTATAATAATATCTACATTCCATACGAATATTTGTCATAGACTTAGACCGTCGCAACAAACGGTTGTCGTAGCGGATATCCGTTGTAGCGATGGTATTTGTTGCGGTCTATCCTAGTCGACGAGTACTGTAGCGAACTCTTGCCGTCGAAGCCTTTTCATGCAAATAGAATATTTGAGACAAAGTCAAAAGTCAACTATAATATAACATTAATACACTGTAGGAAAATCATAACAACAGAAGCACATGTTCTTTTAAATTAAAACAGGGTACATACAACCTAGGCCTTTTTAAACCTTAGTGTGCTGGAAGAACCTCCGTATACCTATATTCTGTACGTAATCAATACATACCAACGGTAGTTTTAAAAAAATTAATACTTTCTGAAACCTTACCATTATAAAAGATAAAAGAAGTCAAAAAACAGGAATCCAATATCAAAAACCATACACAAAAAAAAATACTTCATAATTATTAATAAAAAATAACTACGTAATGTATTTATTAATAAGAAATTTCCCTTCCAATAAGATTTTATAGTAAACCAACTGCGAAAAAGCATCGCATAACTGTAAAGTAGAGAACAATGAAACTGTGTAAACGAATCATAAGAAATGGGTGCAATGTAAATACATTAAAAAAGATGCATTATATAAAATGAATTTAGTTAATTTTGTCATTGATACATCATTCAGCTATCAAGTTTATAAAATGGAATAAAAAAATATCTATGGTCATATACTAAAAGATTCGGCATATTAAAACAGCAAAAAAATATATTAATATGACGTTAAAAAAAAGTATTAATTTTAATAACGGAACTATAACTAAATAATAATAGATACATGTTATTCCATAATTATCTTCAAACTAGACATTTAATATGACTAAATATTTTTAATTTATTTATTTTTACCGAGAAAAGACAAAAGGTCATTGCAGTGAAGCCTCGAAATTCTACAAGAAATTTAAAGAAATATTATTAAAGATAAGGAATAAAATATTAAATATTATGTAGTACTCACGTAAACACAGTATTTTCGTCAGCATTGCGAGCGTTGTATCAAAAAGCGCGAAGTAATTTCTCTTAGCTACCACGCGACAAACCATTTTGATTTCCTTAGAAACCGTATCGCGCGATGAATTTTATAAGAACCTATTTTTTATATCATTTATGTATACAATATTATTATATTTCAAGAGGCACGAAAAGCTTTGGATTAGGAGTTCGATCATCTGCTAGGGTTTTAATACAAACTGGTGCTGAGGAATGTTTTTAGGTTTTATACGGAGCTAGCTAGCCGAGTGGCGGACATTTTGTGACGTCATATACACCAAAATCAATCCTTCGGAGCATGCGCAGTGTTTCTCGCTGGCCCATTTAACGGTGGAGATGCGTGACCGTGACGAATTCCGTTTTATATCACAAAATGGCCGGCTTTTTTTATGAATGAACTTACGACGGTCATTCAATCGTTATTTTTAGATGATCACTTAACGTAATTAAATTGAGAATAATTAAGGCAAATGATCAAGGTCACGCTCACAATAAATCTATATATACATAATGAAATTGAGTTTTCTTTGTTCGCTAATCACATAAATAGTAAAAGTGGGACCTACATAGGAACATGACCATTCCACGCGGAATGATTTGTAGATGGTTAAGGACTATTTATTTTTTGAATTTCATAAATCCTTCATCATTTTATTTCTAAATAACTTTTATAAACATTTTCATTTGGTACTATTTATGCGGTTGCTATAGTGACAGTTGCTACAGAAAGCCAATTGCGGTTGCGGTTGCTGTCAAGGGATATTTCAGACAAATATCAAATCTATATTACAGCCAGCACACCGGCCGGGGAACAGCTAGTTATAAATATTTACAAAATAACAAATTTGTAATAAAAATGTATCAATAATTAATTTCATCAATCATGGTTACTAACTTTGGTTGTTCGGTTGTTCTTTTTATGACATAGTGTAATTAATTGAAAATTTATGAAGTCTTATCAAATGTCACAAAGTTGAAATCTAATTCGCATAGTAACAAATTTCTATTCCAACTCAATTATTATTTAAATCATAATTTAGATAATAAAATTAACTACAAAATATATCACAAGACACTGTATCGTAGTAATAATTTGTTATTCACAGTAATAATTAAAAGTTTATACACTTAAAATTATGCATTAATAACTTCTGATTTAAAATTTTCTTTTAACAGATAAAATAAACAAATTGACTAGAAAAGCATATTTAACACCCATAAAGTTTTAAAACTTAATCACTGTTTTATTTATACATAACCTAAAACATTAATAACCAACGTGTATTTTAAACGCTGAAAAGTAATATTCAAAATACTGAATAACGAAATGATACCTTTTACATCTTAAGCGTTTGAGAACAATGAAGAACTTTTGAAACATGCCGACTACGACCATGAAATGAAAGCACCTTCCGTGGCTTGTTTCTCAGTGACAATAATTATTACTAATTATTTAATTAAAGTAACAAACGTATAGTTATATCAAGAATTTGCTGTTTGTTACAAGCATTACGCAATTTATTAAGGGTTAATAAATTGCCTAATGATTATTAACATAATTGTCCTCTAGTATCGTCAAGCTGACGACATAAAAAGAATTGCTGGACGCCATTGGACTGAAACAGCACAAGACCTTGCATTGTGGAACACGTTATAAAAGCCCATGTCCAGCATTGAACGTCCATCGGTTGAAATGATGATCGTCAAGCTGGCACCGGTCAGCCCTGCCTGTCGTAGGAGGCGACTAAATTTCTTTGGGTTTGTGCGCCTTGAATGTGAAATATCGCTCGGTACGCATAAGTAATGGGAGACAGCGAATGTAAAGTTTCGTGTTTACCGTAGCACAAAGGGAGCACTAAGGAGTGCCTTGTCGTTTCCATTCCTGGAACTTGTCTCGGTAGATACCACTATAATGCCTATTTCTACCGTGAAAAATGTCATATCATACCAAAACGATGTCACAAGTGACATCCTGTTTCAAAGTGACGAGCACAAATTAGAGCAGTATGTGTGTATTCCCACCCAGAGGAATATTGTTGTTAGCAGATATCAGATGAACGTAGTGCTCGTCTTGTAGTATCGGCAAATAATTAAAATATGTTTTTTATGTTTATCAAACATATACAAAATAATAATATTCAAACATTAATATTTTTACACTAGTTTGTTTTCTTTTACATGTCAGTTTGCGAATGATTTAGTAACGTGATTGCTAGAAATTAGGTCAGTCCCGTCATGTTATCTCCTCAAATTAATTGACATTAACACTTATGGTAATGGAGCTCATCAACCGTTACTTTAAAAGCAATCATACTTATTAATACAATTTTGGAAAATGTAACAGAAAGATTAACTACAGAATATTTTATATATTAATCACATTTCATTAAGCATTTAATGTCAGACAGAAAAATTATTGCTAAAAATACAAGCACACAGCGCGCCTTCGTCTTGGCCTCGTACGTCACCTGGCGAACGGACCCCTCTGAATCTATAACTCAAAAGTCATGAGAGTCAAGAGAGAAAACTCTCCTGGCTTCCTGCGGCCGTTATAAGGCCTCGGAGGACAGAGGGAGCGACAAAAAGTAATACCGACACTCTTCTTCTTCCCGGCCCCACCGCCACCGTATCAGAGATGCAACACCGCTTAGTCACGGAGGGTAAAGAGAGCAGCGAACCGCAATACTGATACTCCTCCCTCCATGAGCCCACCAAGGCTGGGAGGGGCAGTGCAAGCCTGCAAGTCCGAGGTCAACTCAGGGGTCTTACCTGGAGCAATCACCTCAAGCTGGCTCTACGCATCGAGCCAGCAGGGTAGGTTCCTCTTAGCTTTACCGTGGGTGACCAAACCACAACTACTAAGCCTCACCGCCACGACAACGTGGGAATTTGTTCGGGGAAAAAGTAGTTACCTATATTGGCTGTATACTCTTTTATTATAAACTACACGTCTCGCTTATCTTTCTCAATCTTAAAATATTATTAAACTTTTTTATGCCTCTTAGTTCATAATGAACACAATTTGTTATATTTTTGGTGTAAATATTAACTTATAAGTTTAATGTATAACAAAATAAAATTAAGAAATAGTAAAATTATAAAGCTTTATAAATATACAAAAATAATTTTATTGCTTTCGTCACGTGTATAATTAATATGAAATGTCATTGTGAAAACATATTTAAACAAGTTTCAGAACGCATCGTAGAAAGAAATAACAACAAGAGACATGTGTTTTAAACTGTACTAAATGTACCTTATTCATTATTATATTAATTTCATTTAAATGTTTAGACGTTATTATGTCTCTTAATCCTTTGAAAGGTAAGATTTGTTAAAACATCATTTCGTTACTGTTTAAAATATAAATTTAGTAAGTTTATAACCTTAAAAATATATTGTTTTAATTTTGTTTTGATCTATTATATTTGATAACTATAGTCTTACACTAAAGTGTTATTTATTGTGTTAACAAAAAGCAGTTTTTAACATTATTCTCTTTCTTTGCAACTTTTCTGTACTAGTTTGTTTTTAGCATTCAAATTCCAATTTATGAAATGAATCTCTTTTTTTATGTCATTCGCTCACAGAACTCAAACGTAGATTGGAAGATGATAGTACTCCTTTACCAAAAAGACTCCGTCTTGCCAAGAATGTAATACATTCAACACATTTCCCTACTGCTCCTAAAGAGAGAATTGTTGCTGAATGGTTAGAGAATATAACAGAACGCAATGGTCTCGCTAGTAAAGATATTAGAAATGTTATTGGATGGTTAAATTATGCTGATGATTTAACCAATGATTTAAAATGCAGATTGATTAAGGTATAGTAATTTTTTTTATCTTTATATTATGTAGTAAGGTAACTGGGACAAATAAATATATTGATAATAAGTATTTACAAATATACTGTTAATCATATTTTTAAATGATTAATATTTTATAAAGCTGATTATTTTTTTTTTTAATGTGTCACCATCATGAGCTGTCCATTCATTAAAAGTCCACTGCTGGACATAGACATATATAATTGTAACTATATTAATAACCAAATGGTTTGCTATTAATGTTGGGTGTCCCATAAACTTTTCTCACCATTGTATAATCAGTTTAATAATAAATGAATATTAATTTCTGAATTATGTATTGATTTTAATATAAGTAGATTATAAATATATATATTAATAAATAACAAACAACTTGTAAAATATTGCAACAAAAACAATTTTTCCAGGTGCTATCACAATATCTTCATAACAACTCTCCTAAGAACAGTGACATACATTTTATTGTTAAGTTTGTAGTGAACAACAAAATATTGGTATCTCTAAACAGTCAAGTAGATGATTATTTATTTATAACAATGACATTACTCCAAAATCTAAGATATACTGAAATGGGAAAAAACAACTTTATCCAAAAATTGCTTTCTAACTTAATTATATATTACAAAGAAAGTACAAGAAAACTAGATTTCATTATCAAATTGTTACATGGAGAGCATTTGGAAACACTGTTTAGCTATCTTGATTCAGAGCACAGACAAATGATTTTAAATGTTTGTCAAAATATTTTATTTCCAATCACCAAAAAGCCATTATTTGCTAGTTTTCTTCAAAATTTAATATGGAAGGACAATGTAGATGAACTTATTGCAGAGAAAGGTGACAAAATACGATCGGTAGTAAAAATTTTGAGTGCATTCTTTATTTTCCCCAATGGAAGAACAGTCAAAGATCCAAAATTCTTAACTGACTTTATTGATGTATTCATTTCCTGTTACCATAATGACAGTCAAATTATTTTTGCTTTCTGCATTATGGCCTTCAATTGCCTTAACATGAATCAAAGCTGTTTCATACCTACAATGAAAATGGCTGCAATAAAATTTGAGGAAAATGATGCAAAAATTAAAAGGAGCATATTTTTAAAAATATTAAATTTATTGGTGATGAATGAAATTGATACAAGTGTGAAATTGAATTTTACATTAGGTGAAAAGATTTCTAAAGTGGAAATTAAAAAGAATTTTACATCTCTGTTACAAGCAACAATGCTTGGATTGTTAAAGTTAGAAGGTAAACCTGATAAAACAACACTTCAAATTATAAAATCGGCTTTAAAATTAGATCCATCAATGATTGAACAAAAATTAGATGTTATTCTGCCACATATAATGATTGCGAAAAAAACTTCAAATGCTTTAAAAGCATACATTGAAATGTTAAATTGTTTAATGGATACTTTGTTCAAATTGAGTCGAGGAACTACATTTTTTAATTTAATTCTCAATAATATAAAATTTAAATTAGAAGCGATTAACATTGAGCAGTTTGAATTGAAACATAAGTTAAAAGACAATACAGATGATGATGATTTAGGAAACATACAAACTAAAATTATAACAGTCCATGATATTTTACCTCAAGAATGCATTGAAGTATATGGAAAATTGACATCTGAACTTATGTTCAGACAAAATGCAGGTGTACTAATATCTTTGCAGAAGGATTTTGAAGAAAATTGTCTAATGATGCTGGATGAAGGTTTCGTTAGTATGTACTTTGTTATTATTTTTCATAACATAAAGCAATGAAACATTGAGGACTTTCACAAAAAAAATTAATCTCCCTACTTTGCAAGTATTTCTGGCCAGTACCTTGCAAATCTGCATGTTATTCTAACTACATAGGGTTTTTTTTTTTTTTTTTACGGGGGGAAATGCCTACGCATACTCGTCCACGCGGGGGCAAGGACGAGTTATGTCGGACTTGCACCGACTAAAACCCCCACGATGTTCCGCCTCATCGCCATGATGGCAGGGTCACGGGAACGCATGCACTCAACCGCGACCCTGCCGGCGCTGGCCGCTTGCGCAGCCCCACCTCGGGAGGGAGGGACGAACCCTCCCTTTCCAGGGCGCGCCGGAACATGCAGCGCGCCCCCTCCTCGACCTCATGCGTGTGCGGGCGACCGGTTCCCCCGAACCTGTCGCCCAGAGGCCATGGGAGCCACTGGAGAAAACCTCTCCCGGCTCCCCGCGGCGGAGAAATGTTAGGCCCGCCGCTACCTGTCAACGGCCGCGGAGGATAGGGAGAGCGGCGCACCTCAATACCGGCACTCCTCTTCCCCCGCGGCCCCACCGCCGCCGCATCGCCGGTGCGACACCGGTTGGCCGCAGAGGGTACTCCCTCCGCGACCCCACCTCGGCTGCGAGGGGCGGTATGAAACCGCCCCTGCAGCCGGCCGCTAGGGCAGCACACAGCCGCCCCTGCGGCCCCCGGCCGTTCCGGTGAGCTCCAGTTACCCCAACCGGTGCTCGAACCTGGAGCGGCCGCTTCGGCCAGCCCTTCGCCGCGGGCCGGCCGGGTGGGTTCCACTTGGCTTCACCGTGTACCGGACCACGGTTACTAAGCCCCTCCGCCACGACAAGGCGAGAACCCGTTGGAGGGGAACTACATAGGGTTGGTGACAGGGTTTTTTAAACCAACCTGGCTGCTAATACATTTATTATGTAAAACTGCCAACATGTTAGCAATTCCATGTTCAAATTAACAACATATGGAATCTTGATTGTTTTGGGCGAACACATTTCAGCTTCCGTAGGATCTTCATTTTAACTTAACACTATTTGGTTATGATGTAGTGTTAACCCAAATTCACAAAATTTCTTAAATAAATATTTATTCATAATGTTATATTATTATTAACTCCAGGTCCCTCAATAATTACGTTAACGGAAATGCTGTCGGCCATTTTGTCAAGTTTTTTCCGACACAACAAAATGGCGGATCACACTGTGCCACAATCAATCTCTGAGGAGTTTTGGACTTCATTCAAGATGTTTGAAGACGAATGTATAAAAAAAATCGGTGAATGCATTCTGAAACTAAACTACGTAAGTATTTAATTTCAGTATTATCTATGAGTACGAAATTTATTAATATTTATTTTATTGGAGTAAAAAAAAAACAATAGCTATAATTTTGTGCAAATCGGCGGTATGGGGTTCCAAATGACCTTGGTCCAGCAATGGACCTGAGTCGCTTAAGATGATAATTTCTTATAATCTAAACTGATTACAATCAACTTAATAGAAGTTAAATCTTGAATTATTATTATAACATCAAATTATTGATAATTGCTCTATAATGAGAAAAAAGCAAAGAAATAATACGAGATTGCATATTTTTTTATTATATGAATTGATGAAACAAACAGAATGTTATATTGATATACACTACACCAAATTCATAATTATGCTTGAGATATCAAAACTACTTGTTTTAATTTTATCATTACTTTATGGCAATTACCAATAATTTTTTGTTTCGGGTTTCACCAGTGGGAACATTAAGAATGCTATTTATAAAATTACATAACGAGGTTGTTAAAAAAATACTTGATTTACAGAATCCGCCGCTATTAACCTCATTTTTAAAACTCTGCTTAAGTCATTCCCAATTGAAACTGATCAATCTCAAATATGGCAACACTAAGAAGGAAGAGGTGAAAGTTAAGTCAAAGAATATATTTGACTGCAGCTTTATTTTACCTTGTTTGAGTGGTGACCAGTGGAATGCACTAGCACAAATGATACAAGATGATGAAGCTTTTATTATATGGGTAAGAATTCGTCACAAGTGTAAATTTCGGGATTTTTTGTATGAAACGTTTTAGATATATTCATAAATGTCTATTGTAAAGACAGTGTTATTTGCTGTTGGTAGGTCAGTATTACAGTAGAATATATTGGTAGTAATCATTGTAACATATATTTCTGTGGAAAATTGGATTGTACAAACATTACTATTTTTGTTTGAAAGGTGCAGTAATATGTAAATCTAAATAACAAATATAACATCATATTCCTCAAAGTAAAAAGCATAATGTAGTACAATGTACATCATGATAATACAAACAAACACATCTCTTACCATTCATTCCTAATTATCTTGTAATTTGTATCATTTTATTTTGAGCTGCAATGTGATGTTATATTGCCATGATTATCTCCTTGTCTTGTTCTCAATACATGCAAATACCATACAACAATTCCCTGTTGTTTTTTTTAACAGTCAAATCACAATTCGTTCCTTTCAAACGCATTTTCACCTTTACACAGTTCATATTTTATGATCTACCTCTATTTCCTTACTCTCTATATCAGTGTATTAAAATAAGTTAAAAATAATACCATAATATTGATTTTCAGGATAACCTGCTTCTAATTAAGACAATGGCTATGGAATTATCCAACATTAACAACTCAGATCTATCTCAAAATGAAATAGTGTCATCTACAAGGGAATATCTAATCAAAAGGCTAACAGGAAATCCTGATGTAATCATCACTGCCACATATTTTGTTCAACAGCTCTTTTCAAACATAGATGAGGGTCAAGCAAAAAATTTGGCAAAGGCATTAGTAAGAGTTCAAATGAACGATGTCAATTCAGACATATTTCAAAATGATGCTATAAACAAAAACAGGAAGTTATTGAACGCACTTGTGTTAGAAATCACTAAAAATATAATGAAGCGCTTCGAAAATACTAATGCATTTAATAAATCAATGAGTAAATCTAATTTTGATATAGTAACATTTTTGCAAGGTGTTAATGTTAGGGATTATTTTACCAATTTAACAATAGATAATGAAAATAAAGATTTGTTAAAATATATAGAATTATTAAGAAACCTGCAAATTTACAATTTGGAAGAGAGATATCAATTGGTTACAATTTTCAGTGTGTTGGCTGTTAAAAAATGCTGCCAGACTAAAAAATTACGTCGTAATATTGATTACTTATTACAGTCGTTGTTTGAATTGAGTCCTAAGTGTCCTGATCTATTAAAAATATTTCCTGTTGATTACATATTTTCAACCGACGACAAGGTTATATTAAATTTATTGACTTTATCTATAAAAACCACAAACGACCAATCAATAGTAAAGAGCGTATTAGAAGTTGCTGTTAAAAAAGTTAAAACGAACAGTGAAATTGTGAAGGAATTAGTAGAGATACTTTTATCGAAAAAAAGGTTATCGAAGAAGAAACCTTTAAAAAATCTAGAATATTTTAATGACACAACATTTCAACTTCAATGTATAATTTTACCAATAATCGCTAAAGAAAAACGAACCATAACTGCGAGTGGGTTCAGATCAATTTTAGCTAATTTACAAGAAAGCCTGCACCAGGCAATGCTGGAATCGTTTATGCATATGGATTTTAGTAAAATTGGTAGTTTTGGAAATGATGATGGTGATAACATTGTTGAAAGTTTAGTAACTTCAAAAGTCAATGTGGCAGCCCTTAACGCTATTGGAGCGTATTCATTGACTTTGTTGAAATATTGTGAAATGACTGACGTCGAAAAAATTAAAAAATTAGATTGTCTATGGTCAGGATTGGAGTTCTTCGTTCAAACTGCAGTAAGTAAATATTGTATGAACTTTGTGTCGGGTGCTGATCAATTAAAGATATATTTACAAAGCCGTAATCCCCTGAAGTATGAGCCGATACCCTTTAGACAAATAAATATATTAAATACAATACATTTACTGGTGGTAGGACTGAATTGCCGGAGACCGTCTAGGTAAGTACCACTGTAGCTTCTATTTCTGCCGCCAAACAGTAGTATGCAAACATTACTGTGTCCCAGTTTGAAAGGCGCTATAGCTACTATAATTACTGGGGTAACGAGGCTCAACATCTTATGTCTCGGGCGACAAGCGCGCTCCGGTGTAGTATATCATCCTAACTAGCGCCACGTTGTTATGGAGTGGCATAGCACATCATCATGTGAACGTCCGACCCGTACAGTCGCTTAATTAAATAAAAAAAAAACATTCACAATATTTTTTCTGAAAAGTAAATACTATCTCATTGTTATACTGACATATTGGTATCGTAACGATGTGTAAAAATTTTATAAAACAGGATTGAAACGATATACAAAGGCTGAATTTTCATTCAGTCCAGGGATAGGTTACAGCAAAAAAATATTATTATATAAAGAGTAGAAATACAATCAAATACACCACAGATTAAAAAATACAATGATCATGCACTTAATACTTGACTAAAACACATTTTTTTTTTAATTACAGATAAAAGCAATTGAAAATCCAAAATCTAAATACCAACATGTAGATTCTTCTATTCAACTTTTAAACATTATACTAAGATATATAAAAAAACTTGATTCTCATGAAATGTTCCAAAGGAAGGATGTGATATTTAAACAAATATGGAGAAGTATAAAAGAGAGGTTACTTTTGATATTCAATGAAAGTTCTAAAAGACTGAACAATGCTTTGTTGGAGAATATATCAGTCACATTGAAATTCTTAGCTGAACTAACATTGATAGAAAATTTTGTGTCTCAATTTGTTGGGGACTTAAATAGTATGTTAATTTTAAAGGTAAGTTTTATTATATTCCAAATAATTATATTCTGATTTAAACATTCATCAGTTAATCTTTGCTGGGAGCACACTTTCATAACTATCATCATCATCAGCCCATACACATCTACTGCTGGACACAGGCATCCCCCTAAAGTTACCACATCAATTCAGTAGGTTCATAGGGAAGAGCTTCACACTTATAGTTCTTACATAAATATAATTCGTAAAAATATCTTACAGTTCATATTTATAAATTTATAATTTACTTCTCACTTGCTTCTGTTACATCATAATTGTTTGGAAATAAAAAAATGTTAATATTCAGTAATGAACAACATTAAAGAAATGATAACTTACAGTGGTGGTAATGATGACGATGAAGTATAACCCCCAATTATTATTTTAGAAACCATCAGAGATATTGAAAAATGACGACATCACCAGCACGGAGTTAACAACCCATCGCACATCCAAATATTTGCTTCAGCATTTTCTCAAAGCGAACATCGTCGCTCCCAAGTGTGCAGCTTTAAAAAAACTCATGTTTCGAGTCTGCAAAGATATGAAGTGCTGGATTCAGGAACACTATGAAAGCCACCATGATAATGTTAACAGCAAAAAGACACAAAGTAAACATTTTATAGAGAAAAAGGAAATTTTTGGGGAAGTTCAATTGACATCATATAAAGTGGATGATTCCATTTGCATAATATTAAGGATACATTTGGATATGTTAATAGAGATTGTAATGGCAGCAAAAAAGGTAATTTTTATATTCATCCTTTTAAAATATAACATATACAGGATTCAAGACTGTAAAGGAGAAAGTCAAAGATTTTTATACAGTACACCGTCCAAGTGAATGTTGGCGGATGTCAAGTCTGTCAAGTGTTTGGCATATATCGATTTACTCATGTTGACACCGTAATATTATAACTTCTATTCTTTTCCAAGTATATTAGCATATATATATTTTAAAATTTTGCTTTTTCATTTCAGATGCCTCTGGACTACAGGTTTCTTGATGCTGTATTCGAGCTCCAACATGTAGTGCATTATATTTTAGGATGTAACTTGATAGATGCTAAGTGTGAAATAAGTTGGCAATCGTTCTTTGATTTGCATGAAGGCTGTACGTTAGTGTTGAATAAATTATTGCTCGGGCGGGAGGAGCTTTTGGAGGACAGGTTTGTTTATATGATACTCATGTACTTATAGTGGAAGATAAGAGCATCCCTGACATAGGATTAAAACCCGTGCTTTTACCACACAGAAATCCTGGCTTTGATTCTGGGGCTACAAATTGTAGAATTAGGATGGTGGTAGGCTTTCCCCGAACTTGTCTGCTAGCTACCACCCTAATTGTAAATCTGTTGTCATAACAGAATCGTTTTCTATTACGACTGACAACATACGAGAGTTCTTTGTTAATAGCAGATGACAATGAGTACTTTAAGGTTTTTTTGTAGTCTTTTATTTGCCACGTTAATTTATCAATATTCTTATAAGTACTGATGAAAGCTTTCTATTGCTAGAAAATATCCTGGTAGGTATCCTGGTGCTGCTCATATATCTACCGTCAAACAGTAGTAAACAAACATTATCGTGTTGTGGATTTAAAAACCTTATAGAAACTGAAATAATTGGGGTTCAGATACTATTAGAGGTTTAAGTTCAATCATTCATAAAATTTTTTGCTTATTTCTTGGTTTACAGGTGGCCGTGCTATATGCAGTGCTATAAATCACTAATTCTATGTTTATGTGATAGAGTCGGTACACTGCAGCAAATAGATAAAGAAACAGAACAAAAACTTGCCGAAACAGCACACTCAATAGAAATGTAAGATAATTTTAGTTCCTTAACAATTGGAAGATAACAAATATCATTTTTATCCATTTAAGTAGACTTTTATGACAAGAACTATATAAAATTATGTACTATATAGAAGATGTTCCTGTCTCATTATCAACCATCGGCTCTTCATATTACATGGCCCGTTTATTGCCGCTTCAGATGTATATCTTATTTTCCACTATTACTCTGGTCTATCTCTATGAGGTCCAACATTCAACTCCAATTTGATAACAAATATTTATACAGAAATAATATTCTGTTGATATTAAATGAATACATTTGCGTAATAGTTTACTTCATACATTTTTGCAGATTAACTCAATCAATGTGCAAAAGGAAAGCACACGTTTCCAGAATAGCGGCGTATGCCCTAGCGGATATATGTACATGGATAGAGAAGACAGCCCCACCGAAACACATTCGGCAGCATCTAGAAAATTCCATAGCTCTGTTAATACAAGCTTCGGATTCCACTTACGCAATGGCATTTCTCCGAAGGGCAATGGCGGGCTCCGTCGGCCAAATGACAATGTCGAACATGTACTCTGTTTATAAAAGATACCACAAATATGTCGGCAATGCATAAAACATCAATAAAATATTATATTATCTTTTTTTCTTTTCTCCACTAATGAAAAAAAAACGAAGTATTGATAAAGATTTTTAATATATCTTGTACAATAGAGCACCAAGACAAGCAGACATCACGCGATAGCTAAAACGCTCGCTATGGTCACGTTAATTAGGATGATGTACACTGCAGAACATTGACTTCGATACATTCAAACGTAGTTATATTATAAATTCACTAATTACATCGCCCTGCAAATCGGGACAAAATAATGTTTACACATTGCTCTTTGGCTGCAGAAATAGGTGTGGTGATACTTGCCTAGACAGCGTAGGGCAACATAATAATCAGATCGCTTCTCTTCTTCTTTGATATCTTTCAAGTATGTCATGTCAATTATAAAAAATATATTAACATACGTATAAACTTTATACTAGAAATGTTAATGTGTGTACTTTTGAAAGAGCGTATTTGAATAGAGTAAATAAAAATAATAAAATATAGGCTTACACATAAATAATAAAAAGTAATAATCTTTTATTCAATCCTTTAAAATTAGTGAGTTTGTTGACACTATAGAAAAATTTTCGTTCTAAAACATAACAATAAATATTTTAATAACATTTAATTAAAAGTTCTGTTATTAGTTCGGAAATAAAAAAAGGCGTCTGCTATGAAAATCAAAACAGGCGCCAAAAATCAAATTGACGTAAAGATTCGAGACAGTTTTCTTCTGCCCATATATGGGCATTTATTGAGTACTCGTTGTGGATTGGACAATGTATCTACGTCATCAGTGAGTCACTTTTAAAGTAGTAATCAACCGAGTGGAAGTCTCTAAATCAGTATACACTTCGTTGAAACGGTTCTTTCGTTTTTATCTAATCTTATCAAAGCGAAAACGGCTTTATATATCCAGATTATTTTTATTCCTACACTGACAGAGCATAGAGCACTATAGACTAGTAGCGTTTAAAAGTTGTCATCTTGTGTAGCATTATTAAACAATAAAAAATCGTTGCAAATATTAAAATAAAAGTAACATTTAATAAAAAGTTTATTTAATATTATAAAATTTTTAATTTTACGTTTGTTTTATATTTAGTGAAAAAATAATTGTTTATTTAATCAGTGTGTTGACTCATTGAAACAAATTTGACACATGCGCTCATTGGTCGCCGCAAAATAACGTGCAGCCAACTCTCCGATATCCAGTGCCGTTCCGGTCGTCGTTGTGGACTCGTGAACTATTAGTGAAATTTTTACGTGTTATAACATCAAAAAATGGTAAGTTATAGAAAATTAAATTGTAGTGCTTTTTTTGCAAAAGTGCGCTTTTATAAACCAAAGAATCGTGTTATTATTTATTGAAACAAATTAGCATTGTTACATATTCTCATTAGACCGGTGCCGCCATATTTCGCACAACCCTTTGCAGACCGCACGCCTTTTCATGAAAATAGTTGTCGCTGTTCAATGATTTTATGCCACGTGTAGTAATTTAGCCTATTCATGTCTTATATAGAAATTGTAATTGCAGAGTTTCGGCGTGGGCAAATTTATATGTCTTACGGTGTTGAATTTCACGCTTGTTAAAATGGTTACAGTCCCGCGGCACCTTTTATGACGAGGGAGCGCGCCGGTTAGTCTATAAGGCGTCATTTTCCTTGTCAAAATATGCTAAGAGCTCGTTAGATGAGTTATCGGGCGCCCCGTTTCGTCGGGGGCATCGAACCTAGTTGGCATTGCAACGCCGCGCAATCGTATATCGCTTGCCCATATATGGTATAGCGCCCGCAGTGGGCTGTCACATCCATTTCATGTCTATTTTGGGGTGCATATAGGCGTCGGACGATGGTGGGCGCGCCCCGTAGAAAACTTTCCCGACGGTGTTACTATAGCCAATGTCAAGGTTGCATACAATACGCGTCTGTTTGACTAATATCGATTATTCTTATTGTGCTGTAATTACATTAGGCCGTTTTCAGATTGCCTTATTTGTTAAGTATTGATCATTTGGGGACAATCGCCCATTTAGAATGATTCATGACTGGTCGATTGGCTATGATGAATCATTGCTCCTACGTTTGCTTGTACACGTTTTTATCAATCCACTTTTTTCTCTTATGATGTTTAGTTAATATCAAAAGAAATGTTTACTTAAACAATTAATCAATACAAATAGTAATTTAATTAATGTTATAAAAATAGGAATTAGTAGTTTTCACAATGTTCAAATTCATCATTGTAACATTTACTTACGTGAAAGTGTAGTACACAAGTTTGATGCAATTGCAGATACAAAAGCAACTATTATGTTAGAAATACAAAAATAATCAATTATGTTAGCAGGAAAAAAATCGATAAATTTGCTGTACAACAAAGCTTCAAAACCAGATTGTAAAGATAAGACAAACTTAACTTATCTTACCCCATAGCTGAAGAATTTCTCCTTTATTCCATGCATTGTTTTAACTTTATCAATACTTTGATACTTACAAATGAATTCTTACCATGAAATCATAATTATTAATTGTGTTAAATTAATATTAATCATAATTAATGTAACATTAAAAAGTAATGTTAAATTCTTCACATAAAATTTTTCTAAATTATTTTTAACAATTTAATAATTTTTCATAACATGTATTCACAGGTTTGCAAACATATTTAATTGTTACTGGAATAAGCTTACTTTTTATTTGATTATAGCAAATGAAAACAATATTATATAGGATCATTACAAGGATATCCTACTTGGTTTATATCTTCCTAATTAAAAAAAAAATTATTAATCTGTTATACCGTGACAAGCATAAAAATCACATTATTTATTTTAATACCAGTTTATTCATAGAGTACAGCAAACATTGTGCACTGTGCCAAGACACAAATCTAATGAAACTGAAATCACTCTCATATTTATAGGAAATAGTGGAACATTAAAATTTCATCGATAATTTTTTTTATGTAATGTTCCACAGAAATAACTAGTATTTTGAAGAAAACTATAATTTATACATGATAATAGTATATTATTTAAAGATCTAAAAAAGGCCCTTAGACCTTCAAATTATTTCTAAGAACAAAATTGATGTGTATAAATTTTTCATAAATTGTTAATTAAAATATATGCTTTGAAAAATAATTAAGTTACACATGGTGGGTATTGGCTATTTCTATATATTATTATAAATACAACTAGTTAATTGTGACATTGAAGGTGATATATATTTACATGTATGTATATATAATGTTTATGTTATATACAATTAGTGTAATTTCGTGTCATTTAACTAGTTTTCAGATAAACATTTATTTTAACACAATACACACAATTCTTAGCAAGGACATATTCTCCATTTATTTATATTTAGTTCAGTTTCATGTAATAAGCAACAAATTTCAAATACTTGACACTTGTATGGGACATTCTTTTTGTTCAGAATTTAACATCTATATTATTGTTATCGATCTAAAGTAAACGGCATCCTTAATTTATATTAAAACTTTTTTATATTATTTTAAGAATCCAGATTTTATCTTGCAGTATAAATTTTTTTATACCTTTTTTTAATCTACAAAACAAGATATTACTAGTAAGGATGTTATGATGTACACAGCACCACAATGCTCGTCGCTTTAAGACACATCTTATAAGTCTTCAACCTAAATCATTTCGCTAGCTACAACGCCATTCAAACCGGAACACAGTAAACTACTGTTCGTCTGCAGAAATTAACTACAGTAGTATCTACATTTTAGATACTTTAATAAACTGGAATTATACTGATTTTACATCAGTTAATTGTTCTTGACATAAAATATTTTTACTATAAAGTCATCTTTATTAATAATATCTGGAAAACATCTGTTTAGTGACAAAATCCCTACAGACTACTGATTAATAAAAAAACAATTCCTACTGGTGACTCAAACACTAAACAATGAATTATAAAGGTGATAACTTAAGTCATTTGAACTTTTTAACCTAGATCTTAAGACAGTAAACTCCGTCAGATTTTTATCAGTGATTCATACAAATATGTAGCTGAAATTCCATTAGATTGTTGGTAGAAGTTTCTTTTATATTTTCTTATATGTACCCTCACAATTATTTATCAGCTCCACATTAATGTTCATTTATATTTTTAGTCATGTCCTATAAGTGTTTAATAAAATATTTATTTTGACTAAACAAAATACAACTTGCTTCTAATATTTTACTTTGTGATACATAACGGGGAACTAATAAAGAATTTCTTTACCTTTATTTTTCGAATATTCACTAGTGCTTGACTACGAACGACCCTACCAGATGGTAAGTGGGGATCTTGTCTTTGATAATAAAACGTACTATAACTGTCAAGAATGACAATTGTAATATTTATAAATAACAATTAGTCTTATAAAATAGTGATCCCAATCCAATTTAGGCAAGGGACCCCATATCGAAAATGAACTGATACATCAGACCCCCCATTTCTATATTAGTTTAAAGTCTATCTCTATTGATACTAAATACTTGCCAATTTCAGAACTACGATTAGACTGAGTAAAGTTAGCATATTTTTTTCTTAAAATTTAATAGATATAAAATTCAGTAATCATCATCATCATTTCAACCGATGGACGTCCACGGCTGGACATAGGTTTTTTATAATGCATTACACAAAGCACGATATTGCGCTGTTTGAATCTAGTGGCTCCCAGCGATTTTCGCCAGTTATCACCTACGGCTCCGAAACTTGGTCGCCAACTATATATATATTAGTAATAATCAAGTGTAATTAATAATACCAAATTTAAAAGATTCCAATAGGATTCTGTGTTGATTGTAGGAGTCTACTTTTAGACCTCGTCGAATCCAAAGAGTCTATATCGACTACTGGGAATCTCTGTTATAAATGGTTCACCATAGACATTATAGCATAGACAATCTTCATCCATTCTTCATAAATAATGTCAATTATTAATGTTATATGAATATTATTGTTCCGAAGATTAGGTTCTTCACATGGGCTTAAGTTATGTTACAAATCATCCTATTTACCCTTGACATTAAATACATTATTTTAATAATTCAATGTTTCACCACTTTGGACTAAGCGACGAGACGAGCTCGACATTCATCTCATGATCATAAACTTGCCCATGACGTGGCGCTGGTATGATGTACACAGTAAAGCATTGTTCTCATCGCCTTAAAACATAGAATTTTATGTCTCATTACCCTAGTTTCACTAACCACAACGCCCTCCAAGCGGAACACAGTAATCTTTGCACACTATGTTTGACGGCAGAAACAGAAACTGCTGTCCATCTAAACGATCTGCAATAAAGCCTTTTTTCGTGAGGGGAAATCGTCAAAAAATGCTCTGCTTGTGGGGGAGGTAGAATTATGAGGGATATGTACCCACTAAAACCCCTTGCGGTGCTCACCTCGTACTTGTCGTCCGTCCTACGCTCGTTAATAGAGGGTCCCTACCCTAAAAGCCCACGACCCCGAAAACTCTTTTAGTCGCTTTCTACGACAGACAGAAGACTACTGGGTAGAGCAGTAAAGACGGTACCACAAGAATAATTTAACTACCGTATTTTGTAAAAATAAAAATTGTTTTATAAACATTTGTTCATTAAAATGTTTAACATTGGAAACATAGCTTAAGTCTGTTTTCGCAATAGCAGTGTAATGACTTATCATTATTATCATTCAAAGCGTCATTATTTCTCATTACCTGACTCACTCCATCACAAGGTGACGACGTTTTGTCGCGTTGGTCGTTACCCTCTCTTCCGTTTATTTCATGTTATCTTACGTTCAATGATACTATTTTAAGTTAAATTTTTTTTAACGTTTTCTTTATTTAATTAACGACAGACACTGTTTATGTCTGGTTCTGTCGAAGCATATTAAAGTACTGAAGCAGCGAAGAAAGGAAATTATAGCGATGGTTAATTCTGGTCTCGTTAAAATAATATTACATATATATAGGAGATATACAGAGATTCATTGACTCGTCACGCGACCTCTGAAAGTATTACACGTAAGCACTGAAAATTTCGTAGAGATATTATTACTGCTGGTTTACAAGGTGAACTAAGAACTAAGAATGAAAATTCTTTCCCCAATGGGAGTTAGAGGTATTACAGCCAGCAAAACGGAAGAACAACTACTTTCACATATAATCATAGTTCGAAAAGGCCTTTAAATTGAAACTATTTATTTTACTTATTACCGGTACCTGTTGGTTAAGATCGTAAACATCTTAAGCACGCCAAACATATGAACTACCGCCCCTATTACCTGAAAAAAAAAATTAATGCTCTCTTTAGGTCATATTTAATTACACAATTTTTTTTTTTTTATCTAGTAATAATCACAAATTATAAATTCTCTCTTTCATATGTGCTATGATAAATCTCCAGAGCCGACTAGGGTATTTAGTAACGCAGCATGTATAAGGCGACCTCATCCCCGTTGGGAATCCATGGTCTAGATAGTAGTTACCCCAATAGCGCCTGTCTGCCGACAAACATTATTGTGTTTCGAAAGGCGCTGTAGCTAGTGAAAAAATCCTATGACGACAATATAATGCTGTGTATATCATCCTATCTAGCTCCATGTGGTTAAGGGTATGCATCACCATTAAATGAACGTCTCGCTCTTCGTGTCGCTTCGTCGAAAACAAAATACTGTCTTCCTGTTTACAGCTCTTGTTATGTTAATCACTACATTATCGGTATTAAGGTTATCATAATATTAACTAGCGCTGCACCTTTGGACGTTAGATCAGAATCTCTAGTAGTTTTTATGAAAGATTTAACACTAGGTTACAGATAGACGGGACAAATACAGTAAACCTAAATTATAATAAGTACAATTGATTTTCATCTTGTCCACGACCAATTTACAGACAATACACGAGCCTGACCAAAACTAAGACAGACTTATTATGCAAAACTAAGACTAAACGAAAGAATTAAAATTAGGTTGAAATTATGAGTTAAAATATTTATCATAACTTGTGAATACTTTTCATCTGAAATCATAGTATTTAAAATATCAATTGACTGCAAGACCAAGATTATCAAAGTCTTGTACTTGCTTTGGCCACCACTAAACTGTTTTTAAGTGTTTTTAGAAAATTGTTTAGTTCATTGTTTCCTAGCAAATTGTGTATACTAAAAAACGTGTGGTATAGTATAGTGTTATAATTTGATAATAGAAAGGTAATGCAGCTCCGTGAGCCGATCGCTTCCTCCTTATTCGCTGAATGTTGCCAACTTACCGCGGTAGGTATGCGGATTATCGATTTTGTCGCATCACGCCGCACCGGAGAACTTGTACCCTACAGTATACGACTCATTTAAGTACTAACCTACACCTATAATTAATTAATGCAAGCTGCTGTCTCCTTAGGTTTATGATGCACATAATGTTTTATAGTTTGAAGAACTTATAACAATAAACTAGTATTATTATACTACATATATCATGTCTGTGTAGATGTTCATTTAATACCAAAGGCCGACTGGTAACCACTGCACTGATGATTAGCTTCGGATATAACATTGTTAATTAAAAATTAATTATTTTAAATATCTATTAACAATTACCTTAACTTCATTTCAACTAGAGAAAAAAATATTTTGTGGTACGCGTAATGTTCGAATGCTTAAAGTTAGATATTGAAGGATAATCCGTAGGAGTCCGTCATACCCTTCTAACTGCCATCTTCTATGAAGGCGTATCCCATGTGAGTGAAAGGGATATCCTGTAAAGCAGCTTCTCCTAGCCTGTTGTACCCATGTACCCATAAGGGTGGGGGGTACGTGAAAATAATTATACAATGGGAAAGACAGAAATACTGAGACGTTTAAACAGTTAACTTATTTGATTATTATATTCTATTATATCTATAGTTAGTAGTTTATAGTTAAACTTATAATTAATAATTTAATGAAATGCAAGGAAGTATATTTCAAAGTTAACATTGATAATATGATAGAACATAAAATAAACGAGACATTGTATAGGAGTAGATAATGGAAATTATCAAGCAAGGGTATCCATAAAAAAATTTAGTAACAATGATTTAATTGCTTTTGCAGCAATGATTTCATATATTGGCAGTTATTAAAGTAGTATTATTAAATAATACTACGTAATTGATAGAAGTTCGTTATTCACTTCATTTATAAATACTCATAAATATTCCTCTACTTAGTGGCCTCATATAGTGAAGATTAGCCATCAACGTGGTACAGTCCTTTTCCAGTTTTCCAGTCTCTGGTTCTTGACACCTCAGATATGCCAGTCCATTCCCTGATACTTCTCAACCATGTCTTTTCATACCTATTATTAATAGCCAATGAGTTATTGTGATTTATTAACCGATTATAAATTTTATATCCGTACAAATAATAATACTTTAGTAGTCATTTAATTAACATCTGTCTTACAGTCGTTTGAATATATATATATATTTAACAATAAACATAGATTGCTATTATTTTCTGCTAACTATATATCTTATCAGAGTATTCAAGAGGCTATTGTAAACTATTCATTTTATATTTTACTCTTAAGCTCTTGTATAAAACTCTTAACATACATAAAAGATATTTACATTTGATAGAGAGTATACGACCTGAACTTTAGTAAAGACGGATATAAAATGACAAAATGAAAATACCGCATCTTTTTAAAAAAATTTTTTTGCTACGAGATGAGTAAGACATTCACCTGATAAGTGATACTCCTGCTCATAACCACATAGCCTTAGTAAGGATAATATACACTGCACAACAATGCGCTCGATGCCTTGAGACAAGATGTTAAATATTATTACTCCAGTAATTTCACCGTCAAACCGGAACACATTAATGTTTTCACAATACAGTTTGACGGCGGAAATAGGAGCCGATGTGATACCTACCTATAGATGGTATCCGACAAAAGAGACTTACCACCAGTTTAGGAGATGCATATTAATCCTACACAGTAATATAATCATTATAATTTCAATACATTAATATTAGATTTTTCATATAAATATATTAATTGAAAATGTTTATATCACTTTATTATGAGTATATTTGTTTGTTAATATCGTAACCTTTATTAGTTTGCCTTTGCCTACCGAACTATCTAAAACTAATGTACATAGTAAAAACTAATCGAATGACTCAACGTTCGTAGCTGAATGTTTATTGCGAATGAGCCACAGGCTAGTAATGGTTTTCCGGCAGTTCACTTGTTAATGCCCACCCATTCAGCCATTGTTGCGGCAGCTAACATTCAGCAGGCTCGGGGACTGAGGTACCATGGAAGATAAAACGCGTAGCTAGTGAAATCAACCTATCCGATTTATGTCTCTATATTTTATGAATAGAAACTAAACCTATTAGTTAAATAATTTTCTGGACTGTTTTCTGATTTAGACTTGAAGTTTATCAGATATATTCCCGCTACCTCCCGGGCCCTGTCCTGTTATTAATATCTCCGCAACCCCTTTTTTGGGAATAGCTTTTCGTAAAATTCGTTGTTAACTGATGTATATTCTGCAAAATGAATATTCTTTCCAAATTTAAGTCTTCTGACTTTATGGTTCCAGAGAAATCGCGATGAGTAGAGACTCATATATAGAGATATAGCTTGAAATCTCCAGTTACCTATATATGTTGTTTTTAGTGTGTAAAAGTGTTATACTGGAAATGTAGTTAATACAAATTGATAAATAATCACTTATATAATATGTACACGAATCACATTTCAATAACCAATCAATGTTGTTAATACTTGTTCATAATTTTTTTTTGTTTCAATAATCTTACAATATTTTACAATTCCAAGAGAGTGAATGTTCTTATAGTCGGGTTTAAGTGAAGCCTGTACATTCTATTTTTACAAACTGTAGGGTACATTTAACATTACTTCGATGAGCTTTACCAACTGTTTCCCTGTAACCCACCAAATAATAGTTGAATACAGTCAACGCCAAAATATAATAACAGGACAATATACAACATTCAAACACTATGACAATGACCACAGTAATAAATTATTCTGTTTCTAATAAATTCTTGAAATTTGTAAACTTCCTGTAAGTAATGTATTTCATCATCAGCCGATAGAAGGCAACTGCTGGACATAGGCCTCCCTCTTAGACCTCCGCATCGAAGCGTTCATTGAAGGAATTGGACCTCAGCCCACCACGCGGGCCCAGTGCGGGTTAATGGGTGGTCAGAGCCTCGTCTGTTATTCATCTGGGTGCACCGCGTGCAGGTGAAGTTGACTTGGGTATCCGTAAGATGTTGGGCGGAACCCCTTACACCAATTTTTTTAAAGTACCTCCATTTAAGACCTTTTAGCGTAAGTTCATAGTTTCGTAATAGTAAGATGAAATTTTGTCAGTAACATTTATGATGATGAAACTTTAAAACTTCAATTTACATTATTGTTTAAATAGGGTTTAAATCAATTGTCAGGCCAAGACGTAATAGTTTTTTTTTATCTAAAACTGCGAAATAAATAATATGAATAATTTTAACTTTATTATACTACCTAATGTCAAAACACGTTATTTGTTTGCAGTAATCTATTACATCGAAAACAATTGCAACTGCTCTAACTGATAATTACCGTAACAACCGAGCACTTGAGATAGTACAGCAGATAGGCAATAAATTTAATACCTATCGAAACACTAGATTTATTTGAAACTGCACCGAATTTAAAGTGAACTAGATATATTGTGAAATCTTTCTCGTTCACACTCGTGTATATATAATACGAATCGATTTCGACATTTCATATTTTCCGAACAGTTCTCTAAAATATCTTTTTTTATATAATAAACCTGTTAAGGTCACATTATGCAATAATATTCAAACTGCAATAGCTCAATTTGTTAGGCAATCCAATGAGCTTTAAATCTCTGGCAGGCGCGGGTTAGAATCCTATTAAGCATGAGTTTCGTGAAGAAACTTGTGATTTGATATTATAGTACACGAATAAGGGCCTTATAACATATTCGATAAATAAACATTACTTACTTTAAAAATTACGGTGGGGGCTAAATAATTTTTGATGATATTTCATAAAAGCCAGGAGACAACTAGTGACTTTCAACTGACGGTATGTGATATCCCTTCCCATAACAACGAAGCGCTAGTTAGGAATGATACACTCAACATCGCATAATGTTCGTTATAACATAAGATGTCCGGTCTTGTTACTTCGGTAATTTCACTTGCTACAATGCCTTTACAACCGTAATACAGTAATGTATGCAAACTACCTACCTAGACGGTCCACGGCAGCGGAGATCTACCCACTAATAGAACAGGTTAATAAAGCAGTAGAATATTATAATTTAGACCAGTGGTACTTAAACTTCTTTATTGGGGAGGGGACCAATAAGTGATAGTGACTTAGGTCGTAAAGAAAATGAAGTAATGATTTTTAAGGACTAACTACCACTTTGGGCATGAAGTTCTAAATAGTTTAATACAAAACAACACGATATGGAAGAAAGCTGGTTTGGACGGCTATAGCACGTCGATAGTTTCCGCCTGATGTTCATAGAAGTCAAATGTTCAATATTGAAGGGAGTTCAACTTGACTCCTTATGAACGTATGCCAGGGATATATTTAGGCATGCGGCCAATGTCTCAAGCGTTTCGATATTTTTACACTGCAACGCGGGAGACTCGCCGTCTTTCACCCTTAGTAATCACAATGAACTGTTCTCCAACCGAGTACGTCTGGCATGAACGGCCGTTTATCATTCCACTCTTGTTTCAGCTTGTTTAACATTTAAATAGAGCGAAACTATGATAATTATCAAAGCCAAGAGTTGTAATCATTTACTGTAATTATTTTTCTTTTATTATTACTAAGTATTACACAAGAAATAACTCAGTTTTATATATTAATAGAAATAGTTATTGGCTATTACAATCGCTCGAACTGGAAGTCATAATCTGCAGTGCTACCTTATCATCATCATCAGGTTGTAGACGTCCACCTCCTTCGAAGGACCTCACACATCTATCCAGAGACGGCGACCTTCATAAGTATGATATAAATACCTTCATGAGAAAAGCATTTAATTTTTTTTTACACAGCTAAAAAATACTATGAACGTCTACTCCTTACAGTTCCTCTCCATTACTGGAGGTTCACCATCAGATCTGCAAATGTACCCATTTTGAGCCAGGCAAAAGGTTAACTTACCCTCGTACTCCTGGTCCACAACCATATCAGTTCGCAGCCAAGGTATAAAATGTCCTTCGCCTTAAGAAGTTAGTCTTCCCACAATTGGGATAGCCAATTTAAGAATGGACATAATGACGATGATAAATAAGTAACCATAGTTTAAATAGAATATTTATATATGTACTAAGTTTAAACATAGTCTGGGGTGACGTCTAAGGTCATGATATTAACCAATAATATTTTCTATTTATTGGTACATCAAAGTTTCAAGATGAAGATAAGCTGGAATACCCGCTGGGCTATATCCTGGCATTCACAGTGTAAATGTCGTTCTTGCATCATCAATGTCATCATTATTTTTTGTAACAAAATTATCTTAATCTTAAGTATCTATCATTTTATACGGTAATACAACTTGGTTAATCGTCATACTTGCCAACTTTGTTAAGTTCAGGTACCCTTTAATACATTTATGAGTTCACCCTCCTGTTAACCCCATACCTAGCTCCTGTACAATGTGTCTCATTTCTGTTAAGCTCTAGTGTCATTCTTAACTTTGAACTATCCTCTCTTTATTCTCTAACACCTCGGTGAAGTATTAATTATAAGGTTCAGTTTAAACTAAATATTATAAACATAATACATTATAACTGTTTTAACTTCACAGTACCCCCATTACCAATACAGTTTTTATTTATGTTCAGGGGTTGGTTCGGGGGTCACTTGTATGCCGTATATCAAAGGCCTCGATGTGGCGCGTGCGGTACTTCTGTGCGATAGTGAAAGGTGGAGAGTGACAACTCAACTCTAAGGCGAGATCCTGTGATGGATCAATGATGTTGGGAGTGCGGAAGTATGCGCAAAAGTTCCCATAGTTCCGACCAAAGGTTTTGACAAAGATACCGTGGAGTTTTAGCCGGCAAGAGTCCGGCATAACTCTGCTGACTCGGCAGAAGTAGAATATCAAATGCATGATTTTTCCACGAAGAAAAAAAATGGGTACACACACATACCAGCGGAGAGAAATCGCTGATCTAGTTAAACTTTTCGGTTTGCCTGTATATCCGATGATCACGCAAACTCTTTCCAATACGAACAATGCAATTGATAATAAAAAATCCATCGACTTTATGCTTTCTTAACAATGTTTATATTCATTTCGTTTTGGTTCACGTATCTATAATCGGTTAATAGTTAATTTAAACGAGAAATTGGTAATTGCTAGAGACTCACAACCCATTTGGTTATTGGTCATTGATCAATTTCAATCATCACAAACATTGAACCTATGGACAATGCGTAACAAATGAATAGCCTGCACAGTCAAGTGACTTGTCTTGTAACGCGAGAACTCCCGGCTTAATACCGGGAACATATTCTGTGAACTTGAATGATGGATAGGACATTTTCGACCTCGCCTGCTAATTCCCTCCCTCGTATTGTAAATCTGCTGCTGTGACAGCACTCTACCATCTACTATCTCTGCGGCTTAACATCATACACAATTAAGATCAAATGTTAGCTGTTCTAGATTTGATTATTCTTCTTATTGTTTTGTTCTTTCAACTAGTGATGATTGGACAACCAGTATTGCGAATCCCATTCATGCAACAGATCTTACTCTTACCGGCTCTTTTTTCAGCAGTACAGTGTATTTGGCATTCCGGGCTTATATGTCCTAGATGTGCTGTCGTCCGCTTTTTGATAGTTAGGACAAAAGCTACACTTTCGCTTTCACTCTCTACACATTTTCATTAGTCACCTTCTGTACTCACGTGATTTTAGGCATGCGGCGACATGGCCCACATTTCGAAGGCATCAATCCGCTTCCGAAGGCTTTCTTTGACTGTCCACGCCTCGCAGACCTAAAATTACATCTCTTATACTGCTTTATTAAATATTGAATTAATCAAGATATATAAGATTACAACTCTAGTTAGTTCTGGTTGTAATTCTTTCTTCAATACATAGATCAGTGTTGTTTGAATGAAAGAATGGAGATCCGTATATAAATCGCGAAGTGGCTAAATCCGCCACAAAAACGACCGTCCGGAAATAGAGTAAGGCGTGACGGCAGCTGCGCGCGCGATTACATGAACGGGTCGCATTTAGATCTCGGGCTTTGCACTACACGAAGATCTGCTCCAGATTAGAAACACAAACGTATTACTATTAGTCCAGAATATAAAATACACTTACATACAAAAAAAAAATTAACTTATAAAGAAACGTTTTTAATGTACTCTTTAGATTGGAAATGTTTATAAAAATATATAAACATGGTTGGATTATTCACATACAACTTACATGTCTCTATCATCATCATCAGCCGATTTGTCGCGTCCTGTCCGGCGGCTTCTGAGCCCTCCACCAGATCGTTAGCCCACCTTGTGTCGGGTCTTCCAGCATTGTGTATAGATATCACATTTTTTTTATTTAAAGAAGCGACGAGACTTATCTGATGGTCAGAGCCAATCCATAAAATGTGGAGCTAGTTAAGAGGACGTACGAAGCGTCACATTGTGCTCGTCGCGTTGAGACATAAGATTCTGTCTTATTACCCCAGTAATTTCATTACCTACGGCGCCTTTCAAACCGGAACACAGTAATGTTTGGACACTACTGTTCAACGGCGGAAATAGGGTTTGTCGTTGTAATAACAACAGATATCTAAAATAATAGTGATTATTGACGAGGTTCTTTAAGGAAGGTCTATGTCTACTGGCGAGCGTCTATCGTCTGATGATTAAGTGGTTCTAGGTAGCCCAATGTATTATTTTTTTATAACTTATGAATCACTATATGAACACGACAAACTATCATCATCATCTGCCAATAGACGTCCACTGCTGAGCATGGGCCTCCCCCAAAGATCTCCACATCGATCGGTCTCGTGTTATAGATGTATTAAATATAATGTAGTGTGCGTTGAAGTATAAATATACATATTTACTGGAGGCAGGTCTCTGTTGCCGGAGACGTTCTAGGGAAGGTACCACACCAGTTCCTATTGCAGCCGACAGCCAGTATGCTGAAAACATTACTGTGTCGGTTTCAATGGCGCTGCAGCGAGTGAAATTACTGAGGTAACGAAACCTAACATCTTATGTCTCAAGGCGACGAGCACATTTTGGTGCAGTGTATTCCATCCTAACTATATTATTATGGTCAGGCGCATCACTTACCATCAGGTGAACGTCTCCGTTAGTCTCATCGCTTTGTTGATTAAAAAAAATGTACTTCATCAGTGAGCTTCTGCTATAGTATAGTTTTTTGTTTCATTAAAATTAGTGATATTGATTATTGACCCTTAGAATAATGTCACAGGATGGATAGTTGGGACCCCAAGTCAATATGAAGATACACAAGGCCTGATTGAAAATATAAATTCCCAAAGCAACTTCATTAAATGTATAAAACGATTACAAGGTTCAAGAATCATCATCAGATGTCCACTGCTGGGCATCGACCTCCCCAAAGATGTCCACATCGATCGGTCCCGCTAGCTAGCTTAAGCGATAACACATTTTTTGTTATATATATATATATATATACAACTTTTGCTGCCAAAAAAAATGAGGGGTTTTTATATTAAATCCGTATATATTAGTCTCTCTGGCGAAACATATGAAGACTAGGGTGATCGATAGAAGTAGTCACGACCCTCAGACATGAGGAATACGATTTAAGGAGGAGAATTGTAAATTATAAACATCAATCTTTATATGAGATTTATTTGAACAATAACAGTATGAGAAATTTTTAGTAAAAATTTTTTTCTTAACCTTTTTTTTTTTTTTTTTTGTTAAAGTACTATAATGAGTAATTCTAACTTTTAGTTTTAACGTGTATTTTTAAACTAGTTTATAACCAGTGCATTGTCATTGTTCTAGGCGTCTGGCGTGACAGTCTCGGACGCTTGCAAAACCACCTACGAGGAAATTAAGAAGGACAAGAAGCACCGCTATGTCGTCTTCTACATCCGCGATGAGAAACAGATCGACGTGGAGACGATAGGCGAGAGGAACTCGGAGTACGACCAGTTCCTCGAGGACCTCCAGAAGGGCGGCACTGGAGAGTGCAGGTTAATAGATTTTTTTTATTGCGCATTTAGATGGGTAAGTTTTTTTATTCGACGAAGCAACGAGACGATAGCCTATAACAACGTCGCGCTACTTGAGGTGTTACTGCATCACATTGCGCTCGTCGCCTTGAGACATAAGATCTTAAGTCTCGTCATCCCAGTAATTTTACTAGCTACAGCGACTTCAAACCGGAACAGTAACATTTGTGCACTATTGTTTGTCGACAGAAATAGACGCTGCGGTGGTACCTACTTAGATGTGTCCAGCACCAGAGACCTAACACCAGTTTACCTGATAGTATGTGATACACCAGCCCATAACAACATAACGCTAGTTAGGAAGATGTGGACTGCACCACATTGTTCATCTCTATGTGCGATATAAGATATTATCTCGTTACCTCAGTAATTTTTTTAGCTGAGACCGATGAATAAAAGGTGTTCACACTGAACTGTTGCTCTCGTTTTATGGTTATCGCAACACAGGAATGTCGTTGAATTCCTAGATAATGACTGATAACGTTTACCATTTTCTTCTTAAAGTGCCTCTCCAACTAGTGAAGGTTAGCGATTAGCATGGTACAGTCCTTTCTGTCTCGGGTTCGGCGGAACAATTCGTACGCCCCAGATATGCCAGTCCTTTCCCTGATATTCCTTAACCATGACTTGTTCCTTCTCCCCACCTTTCGTTTTCCAGAAACTTTACCCAATATAATCAGCTATCTTACCATCACTAAATTATAAACTTCTGGTTAAGTATACTTCATCCCCTTTTCATGAATTGCTCCTACACTTGGAAAGATGCATATCCTTTCATCTCATGATGTTGAAACTAACAGAAACCCAGTTTATGTTATTTGGTTATGGGAGCCTGAATTCAAAACCTATTAGATTTTAAATAAGACAAATCTATTTTATTATTCTTTTAATGGCAGTGGTAGCAATGGTATATTGAAATAATTGCATTTGAGTGAAGGATAACGGAAATGAAGATAATCATTATATTATCTCTATTGTAGTATTTCCTGCTTCCAGTGAACTGCTCTGAAAATGCTAGTTTTTTTTTGTTTTCAGATTTTACTACGTTTTACTTTTGGTCGTATTCATTTATTTTTCATGTGTAAACTTATTACTTTTTGTGACTAGAACATCTATTAGATCTGTTTTTGACAAATGATAGTGTACTTTTAACAGAAATTGATTAATTGATAAATATCTACATGGAACTTGATAGTTACTGGTGTTTCAGATATGGACTATTCGACTTCGAATACACGCATCAATGTCAGGGCACGTCGGAGGCAAGCAAGAAACAGAAGCTGTTCCTCATGTCCTGGTGCCCAGACACCGCCAAGGTCAAGAAGAAGATGTTGTACTCTAGGTAATATATGTTTGCCTTCTATAGATTTGTATATCCGATCGGAATTCTCTTCTTGAAGTTAAGAGAAAATCTTCGAAAAGTACCCTGCTTCTGAGGGGAAGTGAAATTCTTACTCACTAAAAACCTGGTGGTCTGCATCGGTGCATGCGGAGAAGCCCCGGAATCTCTTAATCTTAATCTCTACACTGCGTTGTCACATCTCCTGAGGAAAAAGCAAACCCTCCTCCCAGGCACCATCGCGGAGCCATACGCTGTCCCACGCAGGTTCGCTTGTTGAACGATAAGGGCTCTCCTCAACCCTCATGACCCGCGAAACTCCTAAACGCTTTTAGTCGCCTTCTACAACAGTCAAGGTTTACCTTAATTCGATTCTTACTAGCCCGAGACTACAGGGCTGGTGATAACAGAGACCTACCTCGAACTGAATTTATGAAAATCTCCTATTTATACCTCCACGCTGCTCATATTATTTTGCTCACCGTTGTAGACCGGCACCAATATATATTCGTTTGACGGCGGAGCAATAAACATTTAACGACGGAACGTCGGAAATTACTCATTCCCATTGCGGTTTCTCGCTAACGCATCTATATCTGACTCCAGTTGATGTATAGGATACTCCACGTTCATATAATATATATTTTGTTATAAACGAAATCGTATGTTGTGTTATTAGTTTCAGACGAAATCATCAGTTGTGTATATTTTAGGTTATGATATCCGCATCCAAAAGCTCTGTCTGATGAAGCTTTAAAGATTGTTATCGGGACTACGAGCCCTTCAGTTTAAATTACAAATGATAAAATAAATAAACATATCTTTTACAGCTCCTTCGACGCGCTGAAAAAATCTCTGGTCGGCGTACAGAAGTGCATCCAGGCGACTGACCTCTCCGAGGCCTCGCAGGAAGCCGTCGAGGAGAAACTGCGCGCCACCGACCGCCAATAAAGCAAGCATTTAACTTACCGCCATCACCGAGCTGCGGCCCGCGGGACGGCGGCCGGCGCGCGGCGCCTGACCCACGCGACCCTCACCACCCTCACGACCCCCGTGTCACCCCAGCCTGTAACCGGGCGGCGGTCGCGCGGGTCACGCGTCGCGCGGCCCCCGACCCCCGGCCCCCGCGCGCACCGCACCCTTGGGTTTCTTTTTATATATCGTTTCAATTAGCTTTCAGATGTCAGGCGCGACGGCGGCGGTCCTATGTTATCGAACAGACAGACACACAGACGAACCGTTTCTGTTACGCAACGGCCGGAGCCGCGCGATAACTATATAGCGATCGATGAATCGTTGTATGTAATAATTTAAATTATACTAATTATTATTATTATATATTTTTTTTTCCTATAAACTAAAGAGTAAGTTAAGCTCAAATTAAACGCAATTGATGGGGGAGCGTCGACATTTCTTCTTCTACGGTTCGTGCCGGTAGGCTTTTATACTGATTAGATTGTAATATATAAAAACGTGGGGAACGATTTTGTACGATCGCCTAATACTTTCGTTTGAGATTCAACTCGCTAACGTCGTAAGCTTAAGGCCCGCCGCTTGCGGGGCGGGCGGGATAAGTATTTTGTAACCAATTTATCCAGAAATACACTCGATATAAGTGAAATAAGTGGTTTCATTTGTTTTCACACCCGCTCTGATGCACAAGACCTCTCCATTACATCAGCCTGATAACACCCACAATGGGCATAAGCCTCCCTCAAGGATCCTCGTTGAGGGGAAATTGAACCGCCTCATTGCGCTGGTGATTTGCGGGTTGGTGGGATGTTCAATGCCGCATCTGTTTAGCAAGGTACACCGTGCAGATGATATTGACTTGGACTCGGTAACACTGGGCGAAAACCATTACACTCTGAACAGGTGCACATCGCAATCTGTTGGAGACTGAAGCGGCTCTGATCTCGATTCATATACAGCAGACTGGTTTGTTTAGCTTGTATACTTTGATAAAATTTGTTTCATTAAGTGACGAGACGACAGATTGTCAGCCTATAGCGTACTACGTATGATGATGTACACTGCACCTCGTCTCCACATGGTGCTCGTCGTGTTGAAACATTAATCCTCGTTATCTCAGTAATTTCAATAAATAAGGTTTACACACAACTATTTAGTGGCAGAAGTAAGAGCTGCGATAATACCTATTTTTTTTTTGCTCAAGCAATGAGACGAGCGGGACTTTCACCTGATGGTAAGTGATACGCCTGTCCATAAAGTGGCGCGCACATTACGCATGTCGCCTGAGACAAGATATTGAATCTCGTTACCCAGTAATTATAGGATGGTATACAGTGAACCAGATTGCGCTCGTGGCCTTAAAGCTATTACCCCAGTAGTTACACTAGCTACAGCGCCCTTCAAACCGGAACACGGTAGTATTTGCGCACTACTATTTGTCGGCGGCAGTAGACGCTGCGATGGTATCTAGCTGGACGGCTTCCGGCAACGAAGTACCACCAGAGATGATATTCATAATGTGTTAAACTTAAATCATTAAAAAATAAATACTACTTTTAACATATATTAAATCTTTATTGACAACATTAGGGCTGCCACAAAACTACTAACAGTTAATTTACGACATTATTAAATCATATAATTGTAAAAGTTTATCATAGGATGAGAAAGTATTCGCAGTGCTAATTAAACAAAAGCAGCCCTTGAAATTAAACTAATACATTTACTTACTTAAAATACTGAAAATGGTCTTAGTTTTAAGGGTGGCAACGAAGACTAACACTACCCCGACAGTTCCTATTTTTTTTTTGTTTTATTTCACATTGCCATAAATTAAAAACTATTTGATAGATACATGGTTTAATTGTAAAGGGGCTGCTTTTTATAAAATTAGCGTATACTACTTTTTATAGGCGTTAGAAATTTGAAGCAGTCTTAGAAAATCTACTTTTTAATTTAGGATAGAGTATCGTCCAAAAGATATGTTTTAAACATGTAACAACATATCTACATACTAATTCTAAATTTTGATTTGAAAATTTTATCACATTTGAAGACTAAAAAGTTTTTAAATTTATATTAAAATTCCTTTCGCATATTTAGTCTCGATGGAGGTAAGAAAGAAAATTTTATATTAATATTGTTGTTAACTTGTAACTATTGTCTAACAACTATTAGGCCTATTTCTTCTACGTTTGTGCCTAATTGAAATAAAAAATATTAGTTATATACTCTATAGAAAAGAAATTGTTATATAACAAACAGAACAGTTATAAAATATTTAACTTAATAAATATATATACACAATAAAATTTACAGTTACAAGAACATATAAAAGTACACAATGGAGGACCAATTGAAAATCGCAGTATAAATGTTAAGGAAAATACATCTCTCACTATGACTAGAAGGAAAATATACATGAAATTAAAAAAAATCAACATATATTTATATATATATATATAACATTGTGTGCGACCAATATTATTTCCAGGCTGTTATTTTGAGAGATATAAAATTAAAAATCAAGCGCCACATTTGATCTATGGCTCTCCTCTACTATTTATGGATGTTATAAACGACGCGTAAATTACAATCGACTTATCAAGACTTTAATGTTTTTTTTTCTATTAATCATATATTTATATGCGATTTTTTTAATATCGAATTTTTTATAAGAGAAAAGTTAATGTTCAACTTCAAAAGTACGTAATACTGTTAATATTTAAAAACCGTCCCCCATCTTAAGATTCATGGTAACGTTTGGCCAGCCGTCGAGAGGCTGCGAGTGCGGCAACCGAGATGAGTTTCAATCATCTTAGATGCTGATCGTGCTTATGGTGTCCGCTGGGGCAGGAGTGCCATTAGTTTTCTGCACAGCCGGGTTCAATAGAGGAATGCTGTCGGTGGTTCTGAAATGTTAATGTTTATTTGGAGTTAATAAGAATACAAAAGTGGACAATCAAAGAGTTTTAAACACAGTTCCACCGACACTTATTTATCATCAAAGATAGATGAATAAATATACTAAATACTTTTTTTAGTATTCCCGAAGGCCGTGTATGTAGATACCCCTGCAGCGCTAATTTCTGCTGGTAAACAGTGTGCAAACATTTCCGTGCTGATTTGAACAGCGCTGTAGCTGCTAGTCATGTTATTGAGATAATGAAATTGAACATATCTTAAGTCAACGAGCCAAGTATGGTAAATCATCGTAACTGGTGGTGATAGATAAACGTCTTACTGGTCGAGCCGCTTTGTCGAACGAAAATAAACTTTTTTTCCGCAGATTATTTACGCCTCTTCTGTTGGAGCACAGGTCTACCCTCAATAATAATAATAAGTCATTTAGTTGTCTAAAAAAAACTTAAGTCTATGTATATAAGATTAAAATACAACATAAATACATTAGACAAAAAGGTCCAGGAGTCAGTACATTGGCTCTGGTGCTAAGTCCTGTTATTCTGCCCTGGCCTAACATTGAAACACGTGAACACTTAATTGTATAAATGCTTGATTTATTAAGTTACGAAAACAGTGTAATGACAAATAGCGAATACACAAGAATCAACCAGAATTGTTTGTGCCGAGTGATTGCTGCATCAGAAGCCATCTGCGACAGTTGCACTTAGAGGTGAACCGAGATATTATACGATACGGTACAGCGGAGGTGGTAAGTCCTTTCATTTTGATGCAGCAAATTTGAACTACCTCGGGTTTGCTCCAAGATGTGTTTTGGTGTAGTAAGAGGCCCAACGTGCGGTCTCACTCTAGCTCTGGAGAAGTCTGCGGATCAACTAAGCTTATTATAGGAACCTGACGTCGCGACCGACATGGGCCGTCGTGACGGCGCCCCCCTTGGAGGGAGTTCCCGTGGTATATCTGGCGGCGCGTCTCTTATTCTGACGCATCGCCACGTAGGGATTTTCTGTCAGGAGGGGTGTTTCACACCCCTTCCCGAAGCGGGCCCGTTCGAGCGGGGGGCCGATCGGGGGTTGCGGAAGAACTGCTCAATGTTTTCCCGTGATCTTCGTGCATATTTTCGGAAGTGATTGGAATACCGTGTGAAGCTTTTTAGTCGGTTGGAGTCTGACACTACCCCGTTACCGGCTCTTCTGGTCCCAGGGTGTGCGACTATTAGCATTTTGTTACATACGTTAATAAATAAAAAAAAATGAAAAAGATTATCAATATGAGGGCGATGGGGTCATAGTCACCCCGCGGGCCCAATACGGATTGGTGAGTTCCACACATATCTTAGAATAAATCCTAATTCATGTGCAGGTTTCCTCGCGATGTTTTCCTTCACCGTTTGTATTTTGCTGTTGCTACTAAAATTCACAAATGTACATAACTTAAAAAAAACTTATAATTTATGAATAAGAAGTAAACAATTCATACCTAATTGGAACGATTATGGGCTCGCCGACAATATCTTCGCAGCAAGTTGAAATTGGTTTTTTTATAACCATCATTGGCAAATTGGAGCAGATTGTTGCAGTGAAGTAGACATACTGTTGAAACAATTAAATATTAAGTTAAAATTTCTAAGTAGACCCTTGTGCTTGAAAATACTACAGAGGGATACCAGTGCGTTCTGCAGATCCCTTGGCTCTTCTAACGAACTAACAAACACCACCGAAGACTTAACTTTTGGAGATCCAAGATAACTAATTTTCCTCAAGAAGTTTGTTACCTTACAAAGATTTAAATATCCAGAACTGGTTTAAAACCTAGGTTATAATGAAAAAGTAAATTGAACTACGAAACTTAACAGATACTAAAAATTGTTTAAACATTTTTTGTGTATTTATTTCAATCTTAGAGTATTTGATTACAGAATGATTAATTTCTGATTAAATTGTTATTTGTACTATTTATTTGACATATACTTGATAAGAAAATAAAATAAAATATTTTTTGCGAAGTTGTGTGATGGCATAAGCATGAACGACAATGGCAATGTTCCCTCTTCCGGAACTCTGGGTATTCTCATAAGGACAGTTAAGACATTTTATTCACCGCCCCGGGCAAGTTAAGGGATGCGTAGTTAATGCTTACCATCGTGATGGCAAGAATTAAATAAATTGTGGGCGTCGTCCAATGTCCAGCATTCTCTATGGCGGCAACTCCCATTACCCAGTTAATCGCGAAAAACGGCTCCAGCACGAGGCAAAGGTTCAGGTAAGTTTTCATTTCAGTCCCTTCGGTGCCCCAATCGAATTTCATCCACAGTGGCTCCGCGTCCACAGCGTTCGTAACGCCACGATCTTGAGAATCCTTATCAGAATTGTTTTGCTGGAAAATAAACTTAATCCATTTCAGATTTAGTTCAATAACATATTTATAATTGATCAATTAATATAACCGTACTTTAAACTACAAAACTACATGTCGCAATTGCTATGCGTTTGTTAGAATTTCTCTGGTTTTATTTTGAAGACCACATGTTGCGGAAATTGGTGGTGGTTTACAATTCACGGCCTTTTTGTTACTTAGCATTATATAAAATGAAAATGGGCTTTGTTTGTTCGCCGAACACGTAAAAACTAGTGAACGTATCGACATGGCAACACGGTTATAGTCTAGTTAATTTTTGAGTTTCATAGATCGTTAATCATTTTATTCCTGATTAGCTTTTATAAACATTTTCGTTTCGCATTATTTATGCGGTTGCTATAGTAACGGTTGTTCTAGAAAGTCGGTTGCGGTTGCTGTCATGGTATGTTTCAGACTAATTTCTAGTCTAATTTTATATTACAGCCAGGTAAGTGGCCGGGGAACAGCTAGTATTTATATAACTTTAAACGTATACTAATCGAAACAACTAAATTATTTTATATTATATCTCAAATATAAGTAATTTCTATCGATATTAAAATATGAATCTACACAAACTTTTAGTAATACTCACATCGATTCCTTCATCCATATTTTCCTCATTCGGCAAATCAATATTGATATAGCAATTTTCATCACTCCCATTGGATTCTCTGTCTAAAGTGTCCGAACTGTCCGTGTTCTTCCTGCTGGTTCCGGCTATGTGGATATTATCCAACGCGTCATCACTCTCATTTCTAGTGTTAACATCCACTTGTCCATTTTTACGAAAAATCGCCTCGTGCTTCTCGAACAGCTCCTGCAACCTGGTCTGAAGCGACTCGGATTGTTTTTTGTTAACCACTTTCAAACCGAGGAGGATGATTCCTGTATTCACTATGATGAGAAGCATAGCCGGTATCATAAATCCCATGACCATTCCCTTCTCCAGCGACATCCAACAGTAATGTTTGATCTCGTATTGTTCCATTGATAACGCATAATTGAACTGTAATATAACGGTAACTTTAGTAAGAAAAAATACAATTATAAAGTAACGATTATTATTCACTTAAAACTTTCGCTATTATAGAAAAAGTAAAGACAAGGAGCAGCAAGTGTTTATTAAACGTACTTAGGTATAGGAAATTAACGACAACATAAGAAAGGCGAACCGTCATCTTGCATGCGACTGCATCACAAGTATTATCTTATTTCATGTCATCTTTCACAAACGGTGAATATTAAACTATTATTCCAAAATTAAATCATTGATCAGCAGTGAACGCTTATTGGTTGCGATTAAGATGATCATCATCATTTTAAAGGTGGCACATATACAGGATGAAAGGTAATAGGTGTAAAAGATCTGGAGGGGTTAAAGTATAGCTTGTATTTATCTATGTCTGGAATACCCCATACAAAAACCTACCTTGTCGGATAGGTATTGAAGTCAGGTACTTATTTATGTGCTTTATACGTATTTGTTATAAATAAAATTTTAATTTATTATTAAAAAAAATGTAAATAAGACGCATTATTTTTTACTGTCACGACTTTCAAACAATCTAATTTAAAAGTTTTAGCCTCTAAGTGATGATTATTAATTTAATTTAATATAACATTGATTAAACAGTAATTATTACATTAAAATTTGTGTAGAAATAAGTCAGAAATAGAATAATCGGATTTTTTCCTAGAAAATCGAGAATTTTTTGAAAAATATTTAAAAAATTAATAACTCCAGATTCATTGTTTTTGTATGGTGTATTCCATACATAGATAGATAGGATACGAGCTATACTTTAGCTCCTACAGATCTTTTACACCTATTACCTTTCACCCTGTATATTCATAAGTCCAAAGATGAAGAAGAAATGTTACATTGTACCTACTTATAACAAAACGGTTACCGCCACACTTATGAGACAGGTTAAATAAAAAATGTCCTAAAAGCTTAAATTGTTTTTTTTTTTTAATAAAATGATAATCGCTCAGTTATAATTACACCAACCATAATCATTTACGAAATCACAATTGTATGTATAAACAGCGTGGATAGTTTACTTGACTCTGTATATAAATACAGCAACATATTGTGCTTAAGATAAGGTGTCAAGTTTCGTTACCCTAGTAAGTTCGCTAGCTATATATAACTTTAACGGATTAACACAGTTATGTTTGCACATCACTGTTTGGCTGCAGAAATAGTAGCTGCAGTGGTAAGCTACCTAGACCGGTAACAAAGACATGTCATACCATAACGATAACGGCAGGGATTCCGTAGGCGAAGAGGTAGTTGTACTTAATTGACATGATGGTGTTGTAAGCGCAGTACTCCGTCAGGGCTGCTGCCATCGCCACTATCCAAGTGGCGCATGTTAAGTAAGTGTAATGCAATAACAGAGCGATCTTTTCGCAAACGGCCGGCGAAGATGAGCCCTGTTGTTAGAGAATTTCACAGTTTTATATATCTGTATTGCCGTTTTAGTCGCATAATATAAATAATTCTCTTAATATCCAATTCCTAGAACTAGGGGCCTTCTCCTACATAGAAAAAGCCCAGACCATTTATCAACCTACTTCGTCCAAGTGCGGTCACATATCCGTATCCATGCTTTACTTGTAATATGTCAGTTATCTTTCTACGGCAATTTACACACAGTGGGGATCGAACCCGCACCTCTTCAATATGCACAGCAAATACAACCGCATTATCTATTAAGCAATCATGGCTACGCTAACTATTGCCAAATTAATAATTGTTTGTACATAATTTCAGTATTTAGGTAGAAATCTTCGCACGTACTTCGTCTATTAATTGCAAAACAGGGGTATTATTTATACTCTCTTTTATTCTCTCGAATCATAATCGAAATGTTATTCTATAATTTTGAAGTTTTTTTTATAGAAATAAAATTACATAAAGATTTCATTTCCTGTTTGCAGAAGTATGGGTTTATACGTTTCTCTGCAATGTTATCATCAGGTCGTTCACTTATTGCTAAATAATTAGGAAGTCTAAGGATTTGCCCGAAATATACTTACCGAAACAGCTTTGACGTAAATCAACATGCAAACAACAAAAGAACAGCAAAGATTTACTGTGATCGGATAAAGTTTGCTTTCCTGACGATACTTTGCCGTGTGTTGACTCAACATAAGCCACAACAGCGACCCGAAGACCATGACAGATGTGATGGCAGTGTTTATAAATATCTGTTAAGAATAGAAAAACGTTAGCAAAATTTGTTTAACTATTGCTATTGCTATAAATGTATTACCTATACTACGCGATATACAGAGGCATCTAGACATCAAGATTTTTCAAGAGTAATATGGCAATGAAATATATATGAAATAGCTAAGCAAAGCTTACAATACTGTTATAAAAAGAAATATCTTTTACCAATATTATGTATTCATTTCTTGGTCCATGACAATTACTAAATCCATAAAGGTAAGTAACACTATCGATAATATTATGTTCTTTTAGATCCGCGTCCGCTAACGAGTCATCAGGCAACTCCACTTCATTTTCTCCTTTACTGTCCAGCTTAATAGCTACAAAAAGGTTTATATTTAATACTGATGACATTACAAATGAAAAACCTGCAGATCATGGTAATCAAATATTTACCAAGGTTTTTAGAAAAATCTTCAGGATTAGGATAAAGTGGGGGATTATCATCATAAATGGAAGACGTAAAATTTGACACAACACCACCGTATTCAGTATCGTAAGAGTTTTCGTAATCCGTTCGCTCATCGGCTCTTGGATAAGATGCCTTACGGTATTTTATAGAAACCGGCTGGTAAGATTTATACGAGTCCTGTTTTTGGTTTTTAAAAAAGCTATCTTCTACACCTGATCTTCTAACATGATGGAGAGTTTTATTTTGCTGAGTGGCTGTAAAAGATATTAAACAATTTTTATATCAATATTACACATTAATAAATAAGAATATGTCCGATGCTACCTTCGGCGTATAACACAAAATATAACATAAGAAATGTTTTTCTAATAGAAGAAGCCATAGCAACTTTTTGAAAATAAGATCAAATATATTAACCAAACACTTTATTTTAACACTTAAAGTATAACTACTAGCCGGTTGTCCGTGTAACTTAAGCACTTTTCACCACTTGTTTATTTTTAATGATATCGATTATATGTGGTCCCACAAATCGATACTATCTGTTACATTCCTTTATACGCTATCAGGTTTTTCATCAAATAATCAATTTGCTTGTACGAGAAAATAAAACAATAATATCTACGACTGGTTCAATTTAACGTTAGATTTAATGTAATATAAATTACCTTCTACAGTATACTCCTTATAATAATACACAATGTTTACAGATATGTAAAATTTTGCAACTAGCAATGTTTTAATTTTTTGTTGTCATATGTCACCTGATCGACTGTTGTTTGTCGTCGTCCTTGTCACCTTGTCACCAACAAATTCAAACGCAATACATAATGCAATAAGACCAAAAATAACTCCAGGATGAGTGCTATACTGAAATTCATCCGTGAAAACCACATACTAGCAGTGATAGAACAGGCAGTAGCGAAAAAGAAATCTCGTTTGAGTCTGAACGCTTTTGAAATCGCTGAAATACCAAATTTGCTTTACACCTGTCTAGACGTCGAACATCTCTATCTGCATAAAAATAAAATTACAACAATATCAGTGCAGCTAACTCAATTGTCCAATCTCACAACCTTGACTCTAGACTACAATAATATAAACTCGTTACCTGCAGAGATCAGTAACTTAAAAAACCTGGTCAATTTAAATATTAGTTACAACCCCTTGAATGAATTAATTCCTGAAATAGGAGAATTGGAGAACCTTGAAGCGTTCTGGTGTAATCGTACAGGATTAAGAGAGATACCGAAGGAAATTGGAAAGTTGTCCAAACTAGATACTTTTGGAGCAAGGGGCAACGAATTGAAGGAAATACCTGAAGAAATGACAGCTTTGCAAAAATTAAGGTATTGTATAAAGTATCCTAATATAATTATATCCAAAATACTTAAATGATGTCTTGCAATAATTATTTCTACTTTTGAGTTATACTCTCTATTAAAGTCAAGTACCTTATTTACTTTTTAAAATGTGTTATTTGTAACTGTGATTAAAATCTAAGTATAATTGTAGATTGTACTGTAACAGTATGTTGTTCTTGAGAACATAAAACCTTTTTGAAATGTGTAACTTTTATGAATTTAAGTCTTTGTGGTTTTTTTTTAATTTTTGCTTACCTCACAGATGGTTAACTTTAGAATATAACCAAATAGAAACATTACCAAAAACTATGGACAAATTGGAGTCATTAGTTCATTGCAACTTGAGAAACAATCAAATCGGAGAGTTCCCTATGTCAATAATGAAGTGCCCTGATCTGATGTTTTTACAGCTGAACAATAATCAGGTAAAAATATTTTTTTTTTTATATTATTGAATTATCCCTGTTAAAGACATTGAGGACAGAGTTGATAGCTAAGTGATATTCTACTGGGAATAGAAGGAAAGTAATATTGTAAGCTGTTGAAAGGTAAACTGAAAAAAAATATTCATAAAGTAAAATAAAAGTAACACTCATAGATTCTCAAAAGCACAAGGATTATTTGCATTATTTTCTTTATGCCTTAACACATTGAATATCTGTAGAGAGTATGACTGCTTGCAAACTGAACTATTATAGCTTTATAGATTTTTACCAATATATATTTCAATGTATGGTTTATTTACTATGTTAGTTATTAAGAACTGAATAGGATGTACATAATCTGAAAAATGTGTTATATTATTTTCTTTTTGTTCAACATTTGATAGTGACTTCTCTAGCATATCGAGATATTGTCCTTGATAAAAATAAATAATAATAATGTTTTATTTCAGATCTCTTCTTTGCCAGATGATTTTGACACTAATCCTCTTACAATGTTAGAAATGATTGATATAAGATCAAATCCTATCTGTGAACTGCCACACCAGGTAAGTAGTGTTCAATCAAATAAAAGCTTGCTCTTAGAGAAATCCTTAGCATTTCTCTTTACATCTCTCTATAACTGACTTTACATTGACAATCCTGGTACAGATGACAGGAAAATTTGCAGCCTTGTCGTCTTTTACTACACACTGCAATGAGAATTGCATTAACCTTATTTTAAGTCAACTCTGGTGAGGAGAATAATTAAATAAATTATATATGTATTCCCCGATAGGAATCCCTACCTGATGATGACATTAAAAATTTAAATAACATAGATATTATTTTATGTAGGAATACCCACTAGTTCGTTTCACTGAGGAAATAATTCCAAACCCTCAACCATCAAGCAGCAGGGCGCATGCCACACAAGCTCTGGCTGTCAATGCAACAGCTCTTAGATTACCCGCTGTACCAGCTCCAAGGCATGGTGACCCACTTGTAATTGGTAAGATATCATTACTTTGTACTAAACTTTACAACTTGAACAAGAATCAATAAGTATTTGTTATAGATGTTGTTTTTTCTTTATATGATTGTTTTGCTTAGTAAAGATAATTAAAAATAAATAACAACTTTTGACTTTAAACAACTATTTAACTTATAATAATTATAACAAACTATCGAGTACCCTTGTAGAGCAACTGCAAACCTCTTTCCTGGTAATCTAGGTCCCTGATTACACAGCATGTGTGACGGTTTTGGGATAGTGGCACCGTTTCCCAGTGGTTCTTAGAAAACGCTAATGTGCTAACTACCAAATATTGTAATTAGCTTCCATAACAGCATTGCTGTGATCCAGCTTTAATATATTAGAAACAGAATAGTCTATACACGCACATTCCACAATCTTTAACCTCATTCACACTGAACATCATTTGAAATTGAGGTCAACTGTTAGTTCATTGCAAGCGGTTACCTGCTGGCTACAGATGCTGCTAGATTTTCAAAATAAATATTTTTATTTTGTTGTGCCATCGACAGCTGAAATGGAATTAGATGCTTCGTCGATCGAGTCTTCGGAAGACTGGGAGAACAGTGTCAACAGCTCAGAATTAGACGTCCAATATCAAAGCGATGAGGAGCGTGCCGAGAATGAGGTGAGTCCTAGTTCAGTGAGTTTTTTCTGTTACGAAGTTTTTTTAAAACTATTTATTAATAATAAAGTCTTCCCACACGAGCTAACCTTTTCATAAATTCCTTCTCTCATTCAATCCAGCATGTTCCATAAAATTCGGACGGTAATGTTAACACGCTAATTTTAGTTCGTACAATTTTTCCAGGCTATCGGTATGGTGTTGCCAGAGCTATCCCGATACGCTTCAACCGCAAGCTGAATTCATTAATAATTATACGTATTTGGAAATATTTGTCTGCAACTGGCAACACTTTATTATAAATGATACCGGCTGAAAATCCATCGAAATGTTATTTCTTAATTAGCAAAGGTTATGAATGTTGGGAAATTAATACATTATTCATTTGATGTAAATTATTAAGACATTATTCTAACATATAATATACCTGGTCATGCGTTAAATATTTCCCAATATCAGTTAAAAAGTTATTTAAAAAATATATATATATATGTATATACTTCAATAGTTTATTAAATAACATTTTTTTTACAAATTGATGAGTCCAATAATTAATATATACTAATTATTTTCTGGAAAATTTATTCATAATAATTAAGTTCAAATCACTACTCTAAACATTGAAGGTACTTAATTTTTTTTTTAATTCTAGTTCATTTCATAAGATTTCGAGTTAATTACTTTAATACAAACTTTCTACGTAATTTACTAGATAATATGATAATTTCTACACAAAATCAAAATAATAATTATTTAGAACTGTCATATTGAACATTTAATCTATATTTTGGAATTTTTTTTTAATCCCACCTTTTGTGATCTATATATACATAACGTAGATTGACTGTAATATATCCATTTATTGTTATCGCTAATCTCTTTACATATAATTATCTAGGATCATAGGTTTACTAATTATATAGCAAAAAAAAAAAAGTCCGCAGTTTTTTAACATTATATTTATAATTAGTTTTCCTTTAAAACAATTTATGTTCAACTGCATTTGACAACAACGTTAGGTGCCAATCTGTTTACATTTATGATGGACATGAAGTGGTGCTATCTTTCAAAACAATGTATCACATTGTTCTACCGCCAAACATTGGTATCTTGCAAAAATGATATTTACAAGTTATATTGTTGTTAAACAATTATAACATTAGCTATAAATATATAGCAAATTAAAAAGTCTTTACAAAAAAAAAACTATATAAGATTAATTGAAGTAATCAACGATTTATATGCATTAGAGCTCTCTTGTTTATGTTCAATAAAATAATAGTTTATTGTGTATACTAAATGAATGACTTAATATGACATTGAAAGACAACTTTTTATTTACTACACTTCACACATTTTGATTTTTGTTCAAGTTAATTTATGATTATCAGAAAAGGCAGACAAAACAAATTACTAAAAGTATTATTATTACAATTTAAAACTGTACACATTGGAAATCTTTTTTCTAAAGTTTTTATATTGAGACATCGAAACTGACAATATTATTTATCACTGATAATATAAAGTGCGGTGCAACGTTTTTGTATTCTTTAATTTTGAATTATTATTAAGACAAAAGATGTCCTTAGAGCCAACGGATGAAAATAAATGTAGAAGAGCACAAACATATAATCAACTGACAGGTTATCTCCACAGTGCCACCAGTGGTAGTTGCCACAGGCCATGTAAGCAATAATCACTGCGGCTTCTGTTTCTTCTGCCAATCATTAGTGTAAACATCACTGTGTTTGGTTTTCAAGGGTATCGTAGTTAGTGTAATTACTGGGGTAACAACGAAATAACATCTTTCAAGGGATGCTCGCCTTAACGTTACCTTTCTGTACATCATCTGTACTGGCGCCAATTTATTTTATACATGTCTTTTAGAAGGAACATTTGTTTTTCTATTTTTTAATAATTATTACCGACAGTAAGTTGACAACATTTTTCTCTAAGTTTATTTGATATATACACAAATTTATGAAATTAATAGTAAATCATGTTTTCTTTATTTTCAAATAAGTTCACATTTAACAAAGTTGCTATTATGAGTTTTAAATACATTACAGGTTTTATAATTTTGAGTTTTTTTTTTTTATTATTATTTTAATCACTGTATTTGTATGTTAATGAAATCATTTTGAGGTATAAATTGTATTATTGTAGATAAATCATAATAAAGGTCTTAGTTGGTTTAAGAAACCTACATTTTGAATGTAGGCAATTGGAATGGTATTGTAGGCAATAAGTGTCGAATGTTAATTTAAAAATCTTATTGTTATTAATTTTCACTAAAACATTAACAATTTCTCAGCACAATTTAAACAGATGGCAGTTTCGTACAACTGTTTATTTTGCAAGATCAAACATACTCTTACAAGATTTACATATAGTTTTACATCTCATTGGCATTAAAAAAAATGCATTCGCTATATAACATTTCTACGTCCGAATCTTATTAAAAACTAGGTACTTGCTTAAAAAAACATGATAAAGCTTAATGAAGGCATAAAACTGCAGTAATATAGATATTATTAAAAAATAGAGCTATGAATACAAATTTTTCTTTAATGTATATTATACTGATAATATTACCAAGCTAAGTTCGAAATGTTTATACTTCTTGAATTGTTTTCTTCAACTTCTACATTATTGTAAATGTAGCAAATACTTGATTACATTTGTAATATACATGTTGTCAAAGAATATTATAAAATGACCTTAAGCTTATTGCTATTATCATACTTGGCCATGGGTCCAACATTCTAGGCAGAAGGATACATAATCTTAAATTATATATTAATATTAAATATCTAATATTTATATTATATATCTATAATTGATATTAAATATCTCGACATGTTATATTTTTTTTAACGAATGTGTCGCAAATGTTTTAAGTAGAGCCATCTGTTAAGGCGAGAATTTCAATTTCTTAATCAAACAATTTATCATTATTCACGTAAACATTTTTAAAACAAGAAAATCATATAACTGAGTATTTTTATGTCCATGTTTATATTTTTACAATTATTGAATTATAATATCTTTTTTGGACTCAAATTTTTCTTTTCCACTCACTACTCAAAATGTTGCCTGGAAAAAAAATACGTTGTTGCATTATGACCGACTTTTTGTTTATCTATTTTTATTGTTTTTTTTTGTTTGGTCTGTTTATCCTGAAAAAAATATTTGAATAAGAAATAATTAAAATAATTTTATCGCACAATTTATTAGTTAATATAAACGTATACTGCCCTCTCTGCCTTTGGAACGTATATAGGACAATTACGAAATTTTAGGAGGAAATTTGGCTTTGTATAAACTGTATACACTATATTATATACCGATGTGCATTTTGAAGTTTTAATCTGTAGTCAAGATCTGTACATATCATTATTAACGGTGTATATACTTTCGGCTATGATATTTCAATAAATGTCGCAAAAATATCGATGGAATAATTTGTTTTATTGTTTTGTCTAAATCTTCCTTTTCCAAATGATCACTTAAGTAGACGCATAACCAAAAGTAGCAGAGTTCTATTGTTAACTTATAGGAGAGACAGGACACCAATGTCGACTACTGTTCCCCCAGTGGTTCCGCCTGGTGAGAAGATGTTTGAAATACACAGAAAAAACGCCAAACAAGCGGCTACTGCAAACCGAATTTGATGTTTCCGTGTTTCATTACCTGATTTTTAGTTACCACGGTTATTTCTTTCCGGTTGCCTAACTACCACGTTCACCAAGTAAATCAGTTGCTATTACCGCCTGCCACACTGTATGTTATAAAAGTGGTAGCTGATCTTTAATAAAGTAATCATAGCTATAACGACTTCTCATCAACTAAAATAAAGTTTGTCGGAAAATCCTACATAGTGTTAAGTGTCGCCGGAAACCACTCCAAGCCACTTCCGCGGCGTCTATTTCTGTCGACAAGAAGTATATGTATTACTATGTATTTCGTATCAAATCTAGCTGTAACTACGTGTAAAGAATCTTGCACTATAACTCACGGGACCCAAGCCAACCTCACCGGCTCGTGGTGCACCCTGCTAATCAACAAACGAGGCTCTGGCTTCCGCCAACGCGCATTGGGCCAGCGTGGTGGGAAATGGCCCAAATCCCCGCCATATGAGCCAATACATGCGATAGCCCTTAGTGCCCAGCGGTATTGGAGGTCAAGTTGAATGAATGTGGAGATCTTTGGGGAGGCCTATGTTCAGTAGTGGACCTCTATCGGCTGATGATGATGTAACTACGTAACTTATCAAAATACTAGAATAACAATGAAGGGACGTTCACCTGATGGTAAGTGCTACGCCTTATGGTCATAACAAAGGTGGCGCATGTTAAGGTGTTATATACTGCACCAAATTGTGCTCGTCGCCTGAGACATAAAATGTTGAGTCTCGTTACTCCAGTAATTTTAAAGCTACAACGCCCTTCAAACCGTAACAAAGTAATGTTTGCACACTACTGTTTGACGGCAGAAATAGGCGCTGCGGTGGTACCCACCTAGACAGTCTTCAGAGACCTACAACCAGTAAATATAATGTCTGAAACGATGATTATTAATGATTGTCCAGTGCATAATTAAGCCGTGAGCCTCTGGTCCGCGAGTTCAGTATCTGATAAGCTGTCTAACACGAAAAAAAAAAGAAATTAAGAATAAGTTAACATCTGGTAAACGTCGCAGAGACATGCCAGCTGACCATCGGTATAAATCGATATAAAAAAAAAGTATCGATATAAAGTAGCACAGCGAGCGATGGAGAGAGCTATGCTTGGTATTTCTCTAAGGGACAAGATCCGGAACGAAGAAATTCGACGGAGAACCTAAGTTGTCGATGTAGCTCTCAAAATCTTCAAGCTGAAGTGGCAGTCAGCCGGCTATGTCTGTCGTGTCAGTGACGGCCGATAGGGGAAAAGTCTTGGAGTGGAGGACGCCTTCCCTCCAGATGGATCAACGACATCATCAGAGCGGTTAGAAGTTGGTAGATGCAAGAAGCTGAGGATCGCGTTTGGGCCTATATCCAGCAGTGGATAAACAAAGGCAGATAATGATGATCAATGATGACGTACACGTTTCATCCGTAGCATCTTATTAAAAAAAAAACCTCAATATTCTCAACGTTTTTATTAAACAGCTTTGTACACACATTTGCCACTGATATGTCTTAACAATTGGTTACTTTAATTAAAAAAAAATTATAAAATCGATTATATTATGTATGTAAAGCACAAAGTACGTAAAAAATATATTTATTTTCAATATTTTCCATCACTGACAAATAATTCGTCTGATTTAGGACACAAGGTCAGAGACCATATAGCCTAATCTTTCTTTTCAGCCTGCTATTGTTTTTCCTCTCTCTTTTTTAAAAATATTTATATTCTTATTAAATAAGGCGCAAAAAGTTGTCATAAGTAAAATTAAAATAATTTCATGTCCTCTTATATAATTTCAGTGAAATTAATTTATTAATATTTTAATTAATAATTAATTTGAAATAAATAACGCTGCTACTGAAAAGCTGCAAAACATAACTTAATGACATAAAAATTCAGTCTTTCAAGGCTTCTTCTTCATTTCAAGTCGTTGAAACTCTTCAAGAAGCGCTTCATCCTCGAAGAAAGGGAAGTCTGAAGAAAGTGAAACCTTTATTTGTCATATTTCCCTTTTCTTTTTATGTCAATAAAAATAGGAAAAAATTAAAAAAAAAATTACAGAGCTGTTCACTTCCAAGGTACTATGTTACAATCTATATCTGAGAACAATCTTATAATATGACTTATGTATAATATATTTAAATAATTATATTAATGCTATATACCTTTACTCTCCTTCTCCAATTTCACTTTACCAACGGTGTCCTCAGTCTTGACTTCAGCGCTGACAAACTTTTTCTAAAACATTTTTTAAATATATTATTATCGAACCAATACAACATGGAGGACAAGAAAAGAGCACCGGCACCTCTGCACGGTCAGCCAGAAGTCAGTACCGCAGCCGCGACTCCTCTGGTGTTGCGACAGTCAGCGGACGTCAGTGATCACTTTCCTCCAGGTGAACTGTTCACTCGTTTGCCTACCCTTGCTATAAAAAAAATAAATAAATACCACCATTCATGCAGACCGTGTCATAGTTCCTATTACAACTACCCCTACATGCAGGGACAGTTGCTTATGAAGAGCTACAAGAAAGGATAACATCTTTTTTTTTATCATATCTTAAAACTCGTTCAAGCATCAAATTCCTTTACTCAACTGTACATGATTAAGTGAAAGATAAATTAAAAAAAAAATCTCCGTTCTTCATGAGAACAGCTAACGAGTGGAACTGCTTATCAGTGTCAGTGTTGCCGTCTAATTACAGCGTGGGTGTCGTCAAGAAAAGAGTGAACAGTTACTAGATTAGTACACTTTACCACCATAGACCACGTCACTTAACATCAGGTGGAATCATGGTTCAGCGCTAACCTTGACAATAAAAAAAAAAAAACAATAATAAGTGTAGCGATTTTTAGTCGAAGCGTATGGTATGGTATTTACTGGTGGTAGGTCTCTTGCCAGAAATCTTCTACGTGGGTAGCACCGCAGCTGCTGTTCCTCACACAACTGCTATTGGACAAACAGCAATGTGCAAACGTTACTGTGTTCCGGTTTGAAGGGCGCTGTAGCTAGTAAAATTACTGCGGGTAATGGGACAACATTTTTTGTCGTAAGACGACGGGCGTAATGAGATGCAGTGTATATCATCATAACTAGCGCCACGTTATCGGGCGGATCATTTACCATCAGGTGGTGGTCCCGCTTGTCTAGTCACAGCACCGCATTACGCTAGTCGCCTGAGACACAAGTTATTGAGTCTCCTTACCCCAGTGATTACACTAGGTGCAGCATCTTTCAAACCGGAACACAGTAATATATACAGTTTGCAGATTACTACTGTTTGTCGGCTGCTGTAGACGCTGCGGTGGTACCTAGACAGCCTCTGGTAGCAGAGACCTTACCACCAGTAAATATAAAAGTATTCGTTTGATTTGGTATTACCTTTATAAACTCGGGGAGTCCGTCTTGAAGGTGGTACCAGCTCAGGATGAAGACGAGCGACACGAAGAACAGATTCGTGCATATTCCTGCAAGAGTATAAACACTCAAACTTCATGTTAATGAAAATCTATCTGAATTATCTTTAGTCGACTAAGCGACGAGACGAGCAGGACGTTCACCTGATGGTAAGTGATACGCGAACTCATAACAACGTGGTACTAGTTAGGATGATATACACGGTCCCCACATTAGGCTTGTCGCCTTGAGACAAGTAATTACACTCACTAGGTACAACGCCTTTCAAACCGGAATACAGTAATGATTGCACGCTACTGTTTGACGGTAGAAATGGGAGCCGCTGTAGTATCCTTTTTATTTAATTATGCTAGGAGACGAGCGGGAGTTTGACCTGATGGTAAATGATACATCATCATCATCATCATCAGCCGATACACGTCGACAGTTGGACATAGGCCTCCCCAATGATTTCCACATCGATCGGTCCTGCGGCTTCCCGCGACCTTCGTTTGTAGGAGTTCATTTGGGGGGACTTAGGCCATTTCCCATCACGCTGGCTCAATGCATTATCAAGTTGCACCACGAGAAAGGTGCGGTTGGTTTGGGTCTCATGAGACACTAGTTATGATGATATAGAACGCACCATATTGTCTTTCTCGCCTTGAGACATAAGATCTTAAATCTCGTTACCCCAGTAATTACACTAGCTGCAGCGCCCTTCAACCCGGAACACATTTACGTTAGCACAGTACTGTCTGCTGCAATAGGAGCTGCGGTGGTACCTACCTAGACGGTCTCCGACAGCAGAGACCCACCACCATTAAATATAACAGAGCCTGACAGCTCAGGTTGAAAGGTGAGTCCTCGTCGCCATATGACTGGAGAGACGCGAGTTCGATCCTCATTAAGTCCTAATCCTCAATAATATCCTAATTCAATACGTGACAACTAACAGCTCGCAATTGACCAGCGTGGTGGATAAATAGCTTTGACTCCCTCCTTTTTAGAGAAAGTCTCAAGTCCAGGGTTCGATTCCCAGACCACTTATTGTAAAGTTCGGATGGTGGAAGTGTTTTTAGGACCCATCGGGATGGCTACCACTGTCCTATTGTAAATCTGCCGCTGTGTAGAGAGTAGAGATAGAGTAACATGGACCGACGATCTGGTGAGAATTGTAGGAACCTACTAGATGTGAGCAACGCGTGACTGACTGATGTGAAGATCTTTGGGGGAGGCCTACGTCCAACAGACGTGTCGGCTGATGATGATAAATAAAGAAATAATTCTTCTGTGAATTGGTTAATGAAATTCTATCCCCTAACAGTAGTGTGCTAATATTACTGTGTAGCAGTCTGAAAGGAGCCTTAATATCTTGTAAAAGCGAGGAGCACAATTTGGTGCAGTGTATGTCATCCTAACTGGCGCTTCGTCCAATAAATAAAAAAAGCATAAAGCTGCAGGGACAAATGTCTTGAACAGTTTTACTGACCTAGCACTGCTGAGAACCGCGGCCAGTAATACATGATGTAGCGAAGACCCGTGAAGTGGGCCTGGACGTGCAGCTCGCAGCCGTAGCTCTGCGCGTAGCGGGACTGCAGCTCCACGTAGGCATCGGTCACGGGCAGCTCCTGGTTCATGGTTTGATAGCTTCCATATAGCAAAACAAAACCTTAGCTTCACTGGTGATAGGTCTCTGTTGCTGGAGACCTTCTAGGTAAATCAGTAGTGTGTAAACTTTACTATGTTCCGGTTTGAAGGGCGCTGTAGCTGGTTTAACTACTGGGACAACGAGACTCAATATCTTAAGTGCCAAGGCGACGAGCTCAATGTGGTGCGGTATATATCATAACTAGCGCCACGTTCGTATGGACAGGCGTATCACTTACCATCAGGTGAACGTCCCGCTAGTCTAATAACTTCATTGGAAAAAAGCAAGAAGCTCACCTGATAGTGTTTGCCAAAATAATATAGCGATAGTTAATATAATAAAGTCTCAGTCTCAAGTCTTGTTACCCCAGTAATTCTACTAGCTGCAACGACCTTCAATCCGGAACATAGTAATGTTTGTCGGTTGCAATAGGAACTGCTGTAGCACCCACTTAGACCGTATCCGACAACGGAAACCTGACACCGGACAAAACCTTATCTAGATCATCACTACCTCCCGGCGATCTGATGATCTTATTGCACAGGAGTCACGGGTTCGATTCTGGGGTCACGTGTACCGAGGATGGTGGCAAGGTTTATAAGTCAAGCGGAGGTTAATTATAACAACACTAAGTCCTCAAACCGGATCATCGACGAAGTCGCTGAACAACTCCACGTGAACCTGCTGCCTTTCCTCGTCGATCCCGCTGAGGTACAGCGGCGCGAACACCGTCGTCCTGATCAACTGGTGCAACCTGGATCTGTTGGGAAATCTTTATCACCAATACACCACGAAGTTTTATTAAACAAATTGTTTTATTAGAAATTCCACGCGTATGATTCACCATCGCTGTCGTTGGTGCAATTATTGGTTTCCTGGTGGTAAGTCTCTGTTGTCAGACACCAGCGTCTGGGTAGGTACCACCGCAGCACCTATTGCAATCGACAAACAGTACTGTACAGATATTACTATGTTCCGGTTTGAAGGGCGCTGTAGTTAGTGAGATTACTGGGGTAACGAGGCTTAACATCCTATGCTTCAATGAGAACGAAACGTGATGCTGTATCTGTATCTTAACTAGCACCACGTTGTTATGAGCAGGCGTATCACTTACCATCAGGTGAACGTCCTACTCCTCTCTTCGCTTCGTTGAATAAAAAAAGGTGTGGTGGTTACAACTATACCTTCGAGATGACATACCTGTATCTTATCATAGCGGACCTGCAAGACGAGGAGACGAAGACACCACCCTTCGCCCGCATCTGCGCGCACACCATGAACATCCCTGCGAACAGTCAGTGTGTCCATCATATAGGGAACTGTACTGGTGGTAGGTTTCTATTGTCGGAGACCATCTAGGTAGGTACCACCGCAGTCCCTATTGCAGCTGACAAACAGTACAGTCTAGACATTACTGTGTTCCGGTTTGAGGGACGCTGTATCGAGTGAAATTACTGGGGTAACGGGACTTAACATCCTATGTTTCAATGCGAACACAATCTGGTGCTGTGTATTATCTTAACTAGCACCAGGTTGTTATGCGCAGGCGTAGCACTTACCATCAGGTCTCGTCGCTCCGAAAAATAAAAAAAAGGCAAATAAGTACTGCGTACCCTGACTCCTCAATCTAAATAATAATCTCAACTCAAAAGCTACGCAATTGTGCGGTTTTTTAACAGGCCGTGGACCCAGGTCCACTTGCCCAGTATCAGATGAGCTGTAAGAGTCAAAAATGACTACCAAGCGCTCGACATCATCAGAGAACAGAGGTGTTTTTTTTTAAATCGACAAGGTTAGCGCTAGGTCACAATACCACCTGATGTTGTGGTGATGTAGTCTGTGATGGTATGGGGTAGTAATCCAATAACAGCCTATTCACTGTTCTCTCTAAGACACCCTCTTTGTGTTTGGACGGGTACACCGACGGAGGCAAGTTGTTCCGTACAAATTGGTAAGTTCATTTCTAAGTATAGATAAGCGCAGACTTCGGGTACAGTGTGCATACCTTACTTTGTACTTCCCCATCTCTAACGAATGTCTTTACATTGTGTAACGGGGAAGTCCCTACTGTTACCTATGCATAGTTAAATAAGAAAGTAAATTATTCCACATTGTTTTATTTAAAACAAATAGGCAATGAGCAAATTGGTATTCACTTGATGGTGGACTTGATGGTAAGTGGAGTGTAAGGGGCTCCGCACGACAATTCACGGGACCCAAGCCAACCTCACTTGCTCGCGGTGCACTCAGCAAATCAACAAACGAGGCTCGGGCTCCCACTAACCCGCATTGGGCCAGTGTGGAGGAAAGTGGCCCAAATCCACACATATGAAACCCTACAAACGACGGCCCCTGGTGCCCGGCGATGCGGTCAGCACAGGACCGATCGATGTGGGGATCTTTGGGGGAGGCCTATGTCCAGCAGTGGACGTCTATCAGCTGATGGTGATGATGGTAAGTGATACGCTTGCCCTTTACAATGCAATAGATAGAATTACACAGGATTCTATCACATACATTACCTTACATAAGATTGTCCGCAACAATAACTATTATAAATATCCTCTCAAGGATCCTCATTAAGGAATTGGCTTTGCCCCCCCCCCCCCACGCTGGCCCAGTGCGGATTGGTGGATGGTCAGAGCCTCCTCTGTTGTCTAGCAGGATGTATCGCGTGAAGGTGAGGTTGACTTGGGCTTCGTAAGATGTTGCGCGGAACCCCTTACACCCCCTAAATACTAACAATAATTATATACATTTCACCCTTATCACAGTAAAGTTTACTATGAGAATAATTTAAAGATAACTAACTATACCTAGTCTTTACAGATAAGCATTGCTACTTTAAATAATTATACTAGTTATGGGATTAATTAGTTACCTACATAATTAATTATGAGATTATTATTTACTTGAAATAACGATATACTTAAAGTTGATCATCACCCGAGACACGACTAGTATATACCTCCCCCAAAGATCACATCATCTTCCGGCACCTTACCAACGTCCGTCACAGTTAGCTAGGCCTACTGTACCGCCGGACACCAAGCGCCGTCATTTCTTGAGGTTCATGTAGGAGGATTTGGGCCATTTCCCACCACTCTGACCCAATATAGATTGGTGGAAGCCAGAGCCTCCTTTGTTGATTAGCAGGGTACACCAATATACTTAAAGTTATATCACAGTATCTAAAAAGAATGATGTATTTTTTTTATTAATGAAGTGACGAGACGAGTGACGTGTTGACGCCCATAATCACTTGGCGTTAGTTAGGATGGTATACACTGCACCAGATTGCGCTCGTGGCCTTAAAGCTATTACCCCAGTAGTTATACTAGCTACAGCGCACTTCGAACCGGAACAGTAATATTCGCATACTACTTTTGGTCGGCTGCAACAAGAGCTGCGGTGGTATCTACCCCGACAGTCTCCGGCAGCAGAGACCTTACCACCAGTAACAATTTATGTTTAATATATTTTAATAGTTTACCTAAATCCTTATTGATTTGCGACTCGGGCATATCCAACACGAGTTTTATCCTGTACGGCTGACCCGACATCAGCAGGCTGCTGCGACGGGTCAGCTGAACGTGGGCCGATGGAAACGAGCACACGCCCATTTGCTCCTCACAAGGTCTGGACAGAATAAACTAACTTAAGCCAACTGAATAAAGAATATAGCACAAACTTTAAATGCATCTTTCTATATAATGAAAATGAGTTTCCTTCGTATGCCAATCACTGGAAAACTAGTGAACATATCAACACGAGAACATAAGCATTCGAGGCGGAATGATCTGTTGATAATTATAGGCTGTTTAGTTTTTGAATTTCATAGATGCTTCATCATTTTATTTCTAATTAACTTTTATAAACATTTTCATTAAGTATTATTTATGTGGTTGCTATAGTGAGCCCTTGGCAGTTTAATTCTATATAACAACCAGCAAAAGGAGCGGGGACCAACTACTTGCTTTATAAGTTAGTACTCTTTGACCAGTTTCACATTTAAGGTATATTGATTTTATATCTATTTCACTCAGTTTCACAAAATGAGATCTACTTGTTTCTAAAATTAAAGTGTTGATAGTTGACATCTAGACAAACAAATCCTGATTGAACATCATATCCGTTTCTTCAGTATCGTCATAATCCAGAGATCTCTCACTACTAAACATAGCTCTATTGTGAGGTATTACACAAAATCCAGTCACATAAACCCTCAAACAAAATGGTAAAATTATTATTAAAGGAAATATATTCTCTGGGTTGATGGTTCTCCAAGTCAGTGATTACACACTTACAAACATTGAAGTCCCTGATTTGATTCCTCTAGTCCTGTCTTGACACTTTCTTATGAGAGAAGAACTCAGGTCTTAGCTATGGGTATTTTAAATTTCAACTGCTGATTCTGTACTATGATATTCTTATGACAGTAGCAATAAAGAAATTTTATTCACTGGAGCTCAATATTATAAAGCAAAAACATCTATTATTATTTATTAATGGCTAAGAATAATATGCAATACTCAAAACTTAATTGTTATAATTTCAGCAATAGTTATCTCACAAAAGTAATACAGTTTAACTGTAAATGAAAGAGATATATAGGTATAGAAACGTAATATTTTGTATTAAACCATATAATTAAAATAGAACATAAATAATTTTTTTTCTAAATAATAAAGAGAATTTATACTTACTTGAACTGCAAATGGACTGGTCGAATATGTGTTACGTTAGGCATGTAAATGTAATAGAATATAACATACATTAATATAGAAATCCATAAAATTGCCGATAAAAACACTGCAATTATACCAGCTCTTAACAGTAACTCTTTGACACTGTTTATTCCTTCGTTGGTTTTCTTTTTATAATCGAAATATTGCTTTCCAATAAAAGCTTCTATAGGTATACGTACAAAATCTTTAAAAAATCTAAATGGATTTAAATACACCAAAAAAGACATCTCTACTCTACTCGATATACTAACTACTGACTTATTGTAACTCGGCTTATCTCAAAAACAGTCAAGGAAACGGACCTAGGACTTTGTGGGTAGATAACACTTCGAAAAGATAAATTTTTCATTGATAAGAACAAAACAAGGATATATATCTCGTTTTTTATAATAGTAATAATTTGTTAGAGGCTTGTACTTTAAAACTTAAGTCATAAATAGTTCCATAAACCTTATTAAGTCTAATTTCATATTTGTAAATATAACTCCGCTGATAAACATGGGAGTGAAGATCGAGAACTTTATTGCCTTTTCACTCTTTTTAAGTCACACAGTGACATTAGAATTCCTTATTACACTAAATTATCTTCAATTATTTTATAATCATTGAACACAAATTATTTACCAGAAACATAAAAATTACATGTATTGTTATAAAAATCGTTGTTTGTGACAAACCTTGTTGATTACTTTTTACATTCCTTGAGAAGTTATAGATTAATAGATATAATTGATATGCACAAACGAATGTTATGAGGTAAATTTAAATGACCTGTTTTTTTTCTAATTCTTTACTTTAAATTATACTTATTTAGAACAGAAATATATTTCCTCTTCAAATACTATTAATACGTAAAAACAGAAGTAATATGTAAAATAAATCATGGTTTTGGCTGCAGCGACACTAGACCTTTACACTTTTCATTTCAGAAAAATAAAATGAATTATAAGCGTCAAAAACTCAAAACAGTTTTAAAATTTGGTATACTAATTAAATAAAAAAAAAAACATAAAAATGCTAAAATTTAATGTTTTTACTAAATAAACATGGCATTGATTAGGAAGAATATTAAATTGCCCAATTTAGTATTTTGTCGCACTTTGCATTTAAGCTCAACTCGTATAATTTTTACACCAAGTTTATCAGCACCGACGTATAAACCAGAATTAGTCGAGAAACATAAATACGAAGGATGGGAAAGAAACTCACTGTTTACAGCTGGAAATTCTAGCGATATACCTGTGTTTAGTGTAGTCCTACCTCCGCCGAATATTACAGGGATACTACATTTAGGTTAGAATAAAAATAAATGTAAATCTTTTTATTTGAATTTCAACAGTCTCCTTGGCACAGAGGATAATTGTTTATTTTTTAATGCGGAGATTCTTGGGATTATAGATTCTATGAATATAACTAATAATAAGTTATAAATATGAGACATTGTAAAAGCATTTGAATCATTTAACTCTAGGTCAACTGTTGTGATCAATTCGTTGTGCAAATCTAATTTCAGGTCATGCATTATCATGTACTGTTCAAGATGTAATTGTAAGACATAAAAGGTCAGTGGGACACAACGCGTTATGGCTTCCTGGGACAGATCATGCTGGTATAGCTACTCAGGTACATTATCAAGACAAAATGTAGACATATTTTTTCTTGCTTAAAATGTTGGTGTGATTGAGTACACTTAAGATCATTTTTCTCTGCATTAGATAACAAAAAGTACCATTTCTTTTTTTATCAATTTTTTTAATGACATCGAGTGTGAATTATAGGAGAATGTTGTTTGTATTACTATTTAGGGTGTAGTCGAGAATTATCTGAAAATGAAAAAGAATATAACAAGACATGAAATTGGCCATGAGAAATTTTATGCTGAAGTGTTAGATTGGAAGGAAAAGCATGGTAGTACCATATGCAACCAACTGAGAACATTAGGCTGTTCTCTTGATTGGTCTCGGCAAGTCTTTACAATGGATGAAAATCATACACACTCTGTAAACACTGCTTTCATTCAATTGTTTGAAAGGGGACTCATTTACCGAAAGAAGGCTCTAGTCAATTGGTGCCATGCTTTGAAATCTACTGTTTCGGATATAGAAGTGGACAACATGGCTGTAAATAGACCAACATATGTCAATTTACCAGGTTATAAAAATCCAGTGAAGTTTGGTCTAATTTACAACTTTGTATATAAAATATATGATAGTGACGAGGAAATTACTGTTTCTACAACCACACCGGAAACAATGTTAGGTGATACTGCCATTGCTGTACATCCAAATGACTTCAGGTAACTGCTATTTTACTAACCATTAATATTCATAGCACATATGAATCTCCAAACAGAACTTGATCATAATGTAACAATTTTGAGATTCAGAGTTTAATAGATATTGATATGGTCCAATGGCCAAGCTCTTGTCTTGTTCCTGGTTCAAAGTCTTGGTTACATATTACAGTGTGTGGAGTTTTTCAAACCTGTGTGGATTACTACCACCCCCGATTTGTAAATCTGCTGCCATAAAAGCATTGTTTTATTCGAACATATAAAAATATGTCTTGTTGGCCTCATTGACACTTGGCTTCAGTTATAATTTAGGTCAAGTGTTAACCAGTTGTACATATGACAACACAAACATTAATCATTAAAGTGGTATAAAATTCTATTGCATGAAAATATAATTTTTTATCATAATATTTCTATAATCCTCTACTGATAAATTGAAAATCGCAAGCCACCATTGCTTTTCAAATATAGAATATCCTTATTCATTTGTTTTACAGATATACACACTTACGAGGGAAGAGAGCTGTTCATCCATTCAGAAATGATACTATCCCTATTGTATATGATGAGATGGTTGACACGCAACTAGGCACTGGTGCTGTCAAAATAACTCCAGCTCACAGCAAGATTGATTACGAGGTGGCCAAGCGACATCACCTACCCTTAATACAAGTTATTAATGAAGATGGACTAATGCAAACCATTCCAATGTTTGACCAAACAAAACGATATAATTGCAGAGAGAAATTGATTCAAATATTAGATGATATGGGGCTGCTGAAGTCTGTAAAAGAGCATCAGATGACTTTGCCAGTTTGCAGTAGGACAGGCGATGTTATTGAATATCTACCTAAAGAACAATGGTTTTTATCGTGTAGGAAATTGAATCGCGCAGCGGCTGATGCCGTCACTTCAGGCCACTTAAAAATTACACCTGATAAGTACATTAAGAATTGGATGAACTGGACAGAATATGAAAGAGATTGGTGCATATCCAGACAACTTTGGTGGGGCCATCAAATACCAGCGTACAGGTGTGTAGTAGACAAAGACGTTATATGGATTGCAGCGCCGAATGATATTTTAGCAAAGATACAAGCATCAAAGTACCTGCGAGCGCCAACAGAAGAAATTACTGCTGAAAGAGATACAGATGTTCTTGATACATGGTTTTCGTCGGGTATTTATCCGTTTGCAGCATTAGGTTGGCCAGAATCGCATAACAATCAGGATTATAAAGATTTCTATCCCCTTAATCTCATGGTGACCGGGCATGATATCTTAGGTTTTTGGGTTCATCGGATGGTAATGCTTGGTATTGAGTTAACTGGACGTTTGCCATTCAATAGTGTTTTATTACATGGAATCATTTGCGACAAGAAAGGTGCTAAAATGTCTAAAAGTAGAGGCAATGTCATAGATCCAATTGACGTTATTAATGGTATTTCTTTAGATAATCTAAAACGGAAAGTTGAAGAAATGAATGAAGATGGGGTACTTAATAAAGAGGAATTAAACAAAGCCATAACTTATCACAAAACGAATTATTCCAATTCCAACGGAATCCCGGAGTGCGGTGTCGACGCTCTGAGATTTACTCTGATATCCCAGGACATCAAATCTCATTTCGTTAATTTCGATTTGCACCAATGCCACGCGAATAAATTGTTCTGTAACAAAATCTGGCAGAGTATTAAGTACACGCAATTATCATTTGAGAAATTAAGAGAAACTGACACAGACATCACGCATAACGATTTGACCTATTTCGATAAATGGATTCTCAGCAAGCTTGCTTTTTTGGTTGAGGAAGTAAATAGAGCAATGGACGATTACGATTTTCACTTAGCAACGAAGGCAATTAAAAAACTGATGTACAACGAGTTCTGTGATGTTTACCTGGAAGTAACTAAGCCCGGTTTCGATAGTGATGATGAAATTATTGGCTACGCGCATGCGCATACTTTATCAGCAGTTCTAAACACATCTTTAAGATGTCTCGCACCAATCATGATTTACATAACTGAAGAGTTGATCCCAAAGGTGCCAAGTTTTGAAACTAACATTATTTACAATTTCAATGACAAAAGGAGGCCTTATTTTGATTTTCCAGAAACAAGAAATTATCAAATGTGGCGAAACAAGCATTTAGAAAATCAAGTAGATAGACTACTTAGTGTAATAGGTCTAGTCAGGAAGTTAAAGGGAATTTATAATATTACGAATAAAATACGTTCTTCGATACATGTGTCAACCAATGACAATGTACTAATACTTGATTTAGATAACAACGAAGACATTGTTTTACATCTGACCAGGTGCGGAGCTGTTAAAATAAATGTAAATTCAAATAAAAACTATGTAGCTGCTTTGCTCGATAAAGATACAGAATTGAAAGTAGTAATTGAGGAACAGGATGCAGACTCTATAATATCCGCTGCTAAAGAGAAACTAAAGAACAAAGCTCAGAAACTTGAAATTACTTTAGCTAAGTTGGAAGAGAAATTTTCGACTAAACGTTATGTAGTATCAGTGCCGGAACATGTTAAAAATTTAGATAGAGAGAAGTTATTGCTGAAAAAGGAAGAGTTAAAAAATTTGCAAAAACTGATAGATTGAAGAGTCTCATTACTCTATCGGACAAGATTTTAATAGTACTTGGGCAGGTAAAATTATCGATGGACATAGTGTTCAAGAATTTATATCTTCCTAATACTTCTGAGAAAGCTGTGGATCTTATACACCTGTGTCTGCAGGGACATTACTGTATCCTGGTGAGAACGGCACTATAACTAACGAAATTACTAGAGCACCGGAAGTAAACAAAAACTGTTGATTACTCGGAAAAGATTGTGTGCTCATATGTAGTTCAATTATCGTTTCGTTGAAGTGTTACCATATTTTTTACAGTTGTTACAATGTTAGTAAATTATAACACAGAAATAAATAAATTATTAAACTACAATTTAAGTTTTCCTCTATGCATATCCTCAACAATAGTCGCTTAACAGATTCAGTGTCTCCGACTCTTCTCTCAAGTCGATCTAAATTTTACTCCAGTGCCGGTGACTCGCAAGGTGTTAAATTTGGAAATCATTCCCCAGTGCTATGGACGCCCAGGGCGAGTCCACTAACACAGGCCCTTAACATTTTTCATTGTTTTCCAAGTCAGCCCGATTAGAGATTACCTAATATGAATAAATTAATGATAAAGTAAAAATTGTAATTCCATTATTGTGTGTATTGTCAATTGTTATCGCTTTACAGGTTAATTATTTTTTATAATTAATAAACTAAATCTTTTTTCTTTACTACTTGAGAAGTTATTATATTGACGGTAGGTCTCTCAGGCAGTCTAGGCAGGTACAACCGCAGCGCCTATTTCTACCGCCATTGTGTGCAAACATTTGTATTCCGGACAGAAAGACGCTGTAGCTAGTATAATTACAGGGGTAGAGAGACTACATCTTATCTCAATACGATGAGCACAAGATGGTGCTGTGTATATCGTCCTAACTATCGCCTTGTTGCTATGGACAGACACACTTACCATACAGTGACCGTCCCGCCGCTTAGTTAATAAAAAAATTCTTTTACCACGAATCATCGCGAGTTCATCGCACAATGTATGCGACTTCCGGAAATATATGATAATCGAAATTGTATTGAAAGTGTTAAGAGGTTTTTTTATTATTCCGGTGTAGCATATATATCCATACCAGCCATTCACCATGAACCCCAAGAGATTCCTTACTTTTAATTCGAATTCTCTTAATGTATATAATAGGCAATGTAATAAAAAAAAAGTTCGGGACAATGTTTCACGATCGTTCACATTACCGTGTAACAATAAAACAAACTTCGTAACATCTTTTAGTGAAGAACTGTTCAGAAGTGGATGTTTACTAGGTGATCAATAAAGTATTTTTTTTAAAGAATTGCGACGCTTGCTTTTATAGCGCCACGATGTTATGTGCAACTGTTACTAATTTTTTAATGATGTTACGATCACTAATAATTGCACAAAAGATGAGTACTTGTAACTTAAAAGAGGCTTAAAATTTTCATCTACCCCACGGATTTATTGTAATAAACGTTCTCCAAAGGGGGGTTTCAAATATAAAGCTGCACCAATGCGTTTACAAATACTTTATTATATTCTCTCGGACACTTACATTACTCAATCTTACTACACTGATACCAAAATACGATTCACCGACGATGCCCCTCTTTGTTCTCTCTATTCCTTTTTTGTCCCTTTTTTTGACACTCGACGCCACGCCAACCGTTATTTTTTCGTTGCCCGTGAAAGTAGCTAATTAAAATTAATAGTTATAACGTGAAAATAACGATCAGAGTATTCGTTTATAAAATAGTTGTTACAATTTAATATCATTTTATAAATATCTATATCAAATTAATATGCTTTTTATTTTAAACCTTATATCAGATTTCTCGCCGAAAAGAAATGATATGCCTGTGTTCGGTTTGCTTCGGCGCAATAATAGCTTTTTAGGTTAAAAAATATTGAGAGAGAGTAAAGAAAAAAAAAAGATAAAAAAAATCACATCATATAATTATTTATGTACATGTTGAATTATTGGGCCACTGATATCGAACATTAAAATCACTAAATAAAAGTAATGATATATGTAATCATACAACAAATCAATTATATAATACTTTGGTATTATTTAGTAGAAGGACATTTATAAATCAACATGAAAAAATGGTTTTGTGCATCAATCGATGATGATGAGTCACATTCACAAATGTTAACACAAATAAAATTAACCAGAGATAAAATATATTCCAGAACAATACAAACATTACGAATTAAAAAGTTTATAACAAACATAACCTTAAAATAAATTATTGCCACAATTTTAAACGAGGTTGGGTGACTGAAGTCGTGGATGGTGATGGGTGTTCCACAAGAGTATAGTTGAGGTTGTGGATTGAGAATACGATGGTAGCTAGTCAGGGGGGTTCGAGTAAGATACCACCATCAATACCAGCACTAATGTTACAAATAAACTAAGGAAGCCTCTGTTTTATGTTAAACCTTTTCTTAACGATAAGTCTGCATTTTTTCAAACAAGTGGTTTTGTTTTTAACTTATTTCTAAATAATTGTGCTTATTTAAGTAAATATATAATCAAATTTTCTCAAAGTTAGAATTCTTTAACACATTGCCGCAAAATACAGATACAGATACAGACCACTAAAGTTAAATTCGATAAATTACGACAACGTGATAATTTTGACATGGGACAGAGTCATACATAACAAATGAAAAAAAGGGTTTTTGAGCGTAATCGCTAAATTAAAACTGCAGCATTGTGTTAAACAATATAGGTACATACATAAACAGCCCTCTTAATGGTCAACTAAAACAAAAGGGCCCGTCCCATTCTCTGACTATGAGACTATGATAGAATCAAGGCCATTTAACACAAAATCAAATACGGGTTGGTAAACTAACCAAATGACCACCATTTCGTAATCACTACATAAAAAGATTACATCATCAATAAATTGAATATGTCAGATTCACAAGTAATTTGAAATACAAACTAAAAGTTGCAGTTTTTACTGCAGGTTGAGATATACTGACAAGTATTTAAACTATAAGAGAGACTACTTTTCTTAATATACCACTTTCTTATGTTGACATTGAAATTTACTCAATATTTGATAGTTCTCATTATTGCTGCACCGAAAATAACAATTACTTGAGTCCAAACATTGTCTTATTCACATTTTACTTTACATTTTCATGAAATTGTCCATTAATATAATAATAATTTTTAAATTGAGTAATTTAAAATAACCATCTGAATGCAAACCACAGAAAATATTATTACAAATATAAATTTACTACAAAAAAAAAAAAAAAAAATTAGCGCAAAAGACTGTCCAGATCAGATAGACTCGAGCTGCAGGAAAGTTTTTATAGTAGGCCTACGTGGTGTTACTTTATTTTAAACCACTTTTAATTTCGCAAACATTAAAAATGTTAAAATACACACCATGATCCTTTATATTTATTTAATTAAACTTGTAATAATCACAAAAACTTCAATTATTAATTTATTTTTTAAAACATTTTTACAAGAGACTAACACAAGTTTGTAGCTCTTACAAAGAAAAGGTTGAGTTACACTGGTACAATGAAAGAAAGTTATCTTTATTCACTATTAATCACTTATCTCAGGGATCACCTAGCAAATCAAATTTACCGGTTTTATTTCTAATATACTCGACTATAAAATATATTTAAAAACTTTTGTAATAACAAAACATTAAATAAATCAAGTATGAAACATAATAGGTTCACTAACACATACGTGTTCTACACAAAAAATCCAACAATTACAATCTATAATTTTTAAACCTAAAGACTTTTAAATACTACTCATTTCTCTTAAAAAATCAAATTCGACCATAATTAAAAACATTTTCAAACATAGCACCGTCCGCATGACATCCAAGCACTGTTACCAAATGTTTACCATTCAAGTAGTTACTGGCGATGTTAAAAGGCTTAACTGTAAAACACATGTATTACAACTTCTATTGGTCATAAACTTACCAAGATAATGCATTTCCTCGCCACAAATCACAAAGCCATTTAACATCAGGTGGGATCATAGTCAAGTACTCTCTAATGATCAGTGCAACACTAACCATGTTATTTTCACATACTTTCCATTTATTCTTTTTACTTGAATACAGCTCGTCATTTTTCAATATTTTGCATTATAAATTTCCAAAAAGGCCTAAAACGGACGCATTTGTTTCATATTACTAACGAAAAACAATTGTTGAGCTATGACTTCTTTGGCTTCTTACATTTATTTTTTAATTCTATTATAAATTTACGCTTGCATGTTCGCGATGAAAATTCTTTATTGGTCTGCAATTCTGAAAAAAAAATGTTCTAGTTATAGACAATAATTAAGCAAAAAAGATGGATCTCTTGAATTTTATTGAGCAACAAAAAAATTTATTATTCATAAGTAGCAGTGCTAAGTAGTAGTTAACATAAGCATGAATTAATTTCCATATATATATACATACATATATACTGATATTACATAAATAAAGAATTCAAAGATCTCAACAATTAAATATATCAAAAAATATTTTTCCAGCCCTGTGATTATTATTAATCTTTTACAATAAATATTTATTTTATAATAACTAAAGAATGTATAATTTAATAATAACTGCATAAACAACAATAGGTTAATCTGGATATTCACAAATATCTATTGTAATAACTCATCATTCCGCTCGTCTCATCACTTAATTGCATAAAAAAGAGCAATATGGCTGTCCTGCGCTTTTACCTTCACAGATGCACATCTATCCTAAAATTATGAACTGTGAAAATATCTATAGTAAATCAATTGTAAATATACCATAAAGGTCTGTTATGAATACTAAACAAGTGCATCTTCTCTATCCTCTAAATAATAGAAAAATAATCAAACTAACTCTGTTTATTTATTTCATTTTCTTTCTTCCTCTTCTGTTCATGACATCGGACATGTTTTATCAGCAAAAGTAGCTTATCAAAGCTCTCTGAACATTTGGCACATACATACATCCCAACATCTTTATTTTCATCTATTAAATTCTTACAAGATGAAGTTAAATCATATTCATATTTGTCTGCATTCTTTATCACACCACCCGGAAGTATCTCTAATGTTGGCCAACTATCTGATTCCTTTGCTTTGGGTTTTCCTTCATGCTGTGAAAAAAAGAAAATTACTAATCAGAATTAAAAGTATGTACGTACCAAAATGTTAGTGAAAAGAACATTCGTCTTTGATATTTATAGAAAAAGACTAGTGGTACATCCACAAAGCCAATATTTATTTTTATTCACATCTCTCACCATTTTTGTTAACGGTGAAGTTGCAACAGATGAGATGTTGACATTACAATTTGTCTTTATCCAGGAAGAGAGTGAAGAAATAAAAATACTAAAGATCTAATCTTTCGTTAAAGATAAATGCTTGTTATTTGTACTTATAACAAGACCATATTTATATCAAAAAGCAAATCAGTTCTCATTACCAAAAGCTTTTCATTTAATTAGGATCATAGTACTTATTTAAGTACAAGTAACAGACATATATATGTCTGTTAAGGATTTGGCAAGGGGAGATAAGTATGTATGTATCCAAAAGTTATTTTAAAGAAAAATGTAATAATAAAAATTTCTTACAAATCGAAGAGGATCTTCATCAGGGTCAATCATTTCTGAACTATTACTATCATCTTGCCAGATAACAACTTCTTCAGACTTAATCAAAACCATACTACCTATGTTCGAATTGTCATCTTCATTTATAACACAACTATCATCAATTTCACCGACTACTCTTTGTGGCGGGTTTAATACTTCCACACTTCTGTCAGGTTGAACATCTTCCATTCGTACTAATGGCACGTTCTCAAGATCCTCATTGTTTTCTAAAACACTTGTTGCAGACATTATTATTTGTTATAAAATACGAACAGTTTTGTTTATGACATTGGCGATAATTGATGACCATTTATTACATCAGAAACAAGGTTTATTTTGAAACGAAGGATGATGAAAGCTATCAACATCTATTTGAAGAAAATATAACTTATCAAGAAAATTATGGAAACTTTCCAAAAATATTTAGACACTGACAATGACAAAAAATAAACAGATGATACTAAGAGCATTGCCAGTACTTTCATAATTGGACATAGATAATAAAAGAAAATGAGATAAACAGTAACTGTGGCAATTAGGATAAAGTTGTGATAACTAGTTTCTATAATGGTCATAAAGACTATATTTGGCGCGGATTGCATTCGAAAATTCACATATTCGATTTTTTTTTATGGTGATGTTTGCGCCGCAGTTTTATTGACAACCATTACGGCTTCATCGGACTCAGGGCTCGCGGATCTGGTATCCGCGAGCTAAAATAAAAGAAGGAAATGAAACTAAAAATAAGATTAAATTAATTTGAAATTAAACCAAAACTTTAAATTAACACAAAAACTAAACACAAAACACGAAAACAAAAAAAATAAAATAAATATATACATATGTACACAAAGTACTATGTAAAAGGGGGAGAAGAAATGTGAGAAAATATTGGATGCGGAAGGGTTGAAAAGTTAGATGGTGCTATAGGAGACGTATTCCGAAAATAACAGTTTCCGTAGAAATGTAACACCTACCAATTTGTACTTGGCCAAAATAATCGATTAATTTCCTTTACTATGTCCTTATAAGAAAAGGTTTTCAGTCCCTGTTGTAGCAACATTAAGAGTGCTATTTATTTAATAACTGTCACGGTCGACATTTCAGCGAGTTAAGGTTGTACAACCCACCATTTAATCATTCAATCATGAAACTATCAAGCTATCAGGTTGCTGATGTTATCGCGAATACGAATTTTACTTTTCTTGAAAAAAACCAAAAGCAAAGGGGTGTACCATAAGCAATAATTGAAATTTATTACATATTATTAAGCAATATTTTTTTTTATAATTTACTCTATGTTCACGAGGTATACATGTTAAGCATTCAAATAAATAAAACCACTGAAACTGTTACACATCGTTTATATATTTAATATTCCCCATATTACAGAAAATACAATAGCAAATTGTGTACGATTTTAAGCCTCTACTGGGAAGTATAACTGCATCAATGATTCGTAAATATCAACATCTACTGGCATAAAAGTACAAAAAATTACTCTTTGCATATCATTATTGGATTCAAGAAACTTCCTGACTGTTTTTAGGGCAATATGTGCAGCGTGGCGATTTGGAAAGCCATATATGCCAGTTGAAATGCATGGAAAAGCAATAGATTTAAAATGGCATTCACCTTTCAGTGCCAGGCAGTTATCATAGCATGACTGGAGTTTTGCTGCAGAACCATCTTGGGGACCAACTGTATGAATGACATCTATAAAGAGAAAATATTTATAACACATAAGTTACACTGGTCTGATAGATCTCTGATTCCCCAGTGCTATACAACTATCAGAGTATGTGCCTCTACAGTATCTAATTATACCCTAAAACATTGTTATGGAAAATATTTGTTTAGGAATTCAGGATGATGAACCTGGATATATTTACAGGTGTAATTTGCCTGTACATCTTTTGATGACTAGTTTAATGCAGTGCTATTAATCTTAACCAGCAAATTTGATATCATGGGAAAGTATATCACTTACCACCTGGCAAAAGTTGTTGTTTCATCGCATTTGAAAAGCTTTTTCTTTTTCTCATTTGAAAAGCAAAAGCTTTGAATAGCTTTTTCTCAAAAGAACTAGTATATAAAATATTCTTCAAAATTAATAATAATGTGATGTTAACAATAAAGACCCAGATCAAACTTGTTGCTTTAAGATATCAGCAAAATTTGAATTCAAAAAGAAAATTATTTGTATTATGTTGGGATTTTTCACACCACATTGAATCAGTTTTATACTAATGGTCGTTAGTTATGTTATAGATAAGGACTAAGGTATTTATTACATACATTTTGCAGGCAAATCATATCCACTTGTGACTTTTGCCTCTCCTGTGGGACAACCTCCTAGAGAGTTACATTCATCCTGCAACAAAAAACAATTTTAGCACCATCTAATATATTCTTTGAATTGTTAACCATACACAGGTAATAGGTATGCATTTTTATAAGATTTTTCAAATTATTTTCAAAACAAAACCTAGAACCTTCATTATCCATTCCTTCGTTCCTTATATTTTCTGTAAACAATATACTTTTAATTTTAACTGACCATAGTTATAAGTGCTAAACCTATGAATTTTAATTTTTCAATTTAATGCAGAAATAAGATACACAATTCTTCTGGAACTTGTATATACTAGTATTTTTTTTTCAACAACTAATTTTCGCCCTTACTGTTGGGGCACAGGCCTACCCTCAAAACGAAGGTGATGGACCATACTACTTTTTGATTGTTCATATACACTAGCATATATATATATGAACAATGAAGTGTATGTTCTACAAAAATCTAAAATATTAAAGATTATTGTAAATAAATTTCAAGTCTCTAATAATCAATTAATAATATTTGTACAAATTTACTTTATAGTTTGTCCATTACTAAAATTAACTGAAGTAAATAATAATAATTAAGAGTAACTGTTAATCCTTTTGTTTGTGAGTGAATGTTAAAAAAATCTTTCTTTAGCTATAAAAATGACTTTAATCATCATTTGTCATCTTATATCTTAAGAATTATAATTATCAACATTATATTTAACCTGCAATAGTGATCCTGCTGCTCGATGTATGGCCCCATCGACACCACCCCCAGCCTTCAGACGCGAATTTGCTGCATTTACAATAGCATCAATCTAAAATAGTTAATATTGGATTAATTAAAAACAACCAATTTGTATAACTTTATATCAATAATTTTTTTCAATATTACCTCCAATTTTGTTATATCTCCTTTAAAAATCGACACCTTTTCGGAGAGACTAACATTCTTTCCTGGGATTATAGAAATTTTTTTAAATTCATTAAGATCATCTTGGGTACGAATTTTAGTTTTGATATGTTCATTTTCCCTCGCATGTTCAAGCCAGGTATGAATACGGTCCAAAACGATGTACTCACTGACTCTGTAAAGCTTCCTTTTTTCTTCTAATGGTAAATTTTGAATACGATTCTTTTCAATTTTCCACTTAGAATGAGTCGTCATTTTTGTTAATGAGAAGGCGCGATATGCTGTACTACGAATACGTGCAATATTAAATCGAAATATGTTTTTACCTATTTGCGCGCATTGTAAAACTGGCGATAACATTGCATTCGGTTTTGTTCGTGTTGACGTTTTGTTATCAATTGATCCAGTGGTTTTGAAAGATATAAAATATCAATTATTTATTCACTATAAATCTATTCGGCTTAGAAATTTGTCAAATACGTTTAATTTAAAATGCATATTAAGCAATATGTAACAAAAAAATAAGTTTATGATTTAATATAACGAATTCAAAAGAACAATTATATATTTAATACTAGCAACACATTTCTTTTTTGTCAAAATCGCCAAACGGTATTTCTCCACGTAACTAACGTGTGGTTTTTCTAATAAATTGAGTGGAGAAAAAAATTTCACGGCATATTCTTTGCGATGTTTTGATAGAAAATTCAAATATCTTTTAAGTAATAGCGATACTTAGCCTATAGAATAACTTTTGTTCAGGTATTTTATTAAACACTTGAGTACATTAATGTCATTGTTAACCGGTCTTTGTGTATGACATTGTTATATTTCGGTATTTTTCAGAATGACGGGGTTAGGTCTTCATTTAATATTACTATTTGCTACTGTCGGTGTTTTCGGAGTGGACAGAAACAACTTTAAAACATGTGAACAGTCTGGGTTTTGTAAGCGCCTCAGGCAATTTAAGCCAGAAAAATCTCAGTACGTGCTAAATTTGGACACTGTCATAGTCCATGGAAATGTCTTATCCGCAGAGGTTATAACTGTTAACCGGGAATCTGAAAAGAAAGTACCCTTGGTAATTTTTTTCTAAATCTTTGTTTATAGATAGATGTATCTTTGGTTATATATGCTCTTTTATTTGACTAGAAATATTTATAAGGTTTACCTTTAGTTCCTTGTATACTTTTTACTACCACTTTTAGCATATAATTAGATCTCTTTTTGTGTTAGTAGTTTCTGGCATTAAAACTGTCACTATCAGGAAAAAAAATTAGTATCTGAATGTTTATAACATTTACTACCCACAGTGTGTCATGACAAAGGTGGTGAAGAAGAAAAGGTACTTTAAAACCGTCACCAGCTGCTCAAGTTATTTACCAACATATGGCATGTGGATGTCTTAGTTATGCTAAATGTGATGTGTTATAATTATCCCATAAATTGAGATAGCCTGTAAACATCACCAAAAAGTTGATTTTTTCTTTAAAATTCAAAGTTTTTGAAAAAACTATTAAAATAGCTAATGTTAATTCTTTTCAAAAGAGTCACTGTGAGATATGCAGTTTTGGCTTGTAGAACTATGAATCTGAATTTTAACCATGTGTATGATTCTATTTGTTTTAGTGGCACTATGCTTTAAGGCTCTCTGCTCTAGTGGATGGCACATTCAGGATTGAAATAGATGAGGCTGAACCACTACACCCACGCTACAGAACACAGTTGGCTTTGAATGGAGAGCCCAAAGCAGATGGGTAAGTATTTTTTAAGATTAGACAGTTTAAGATTTTGAACATTAATAAATATAGTTAACCAAAAATCTCTTTTTGGCTCCAGAGTGGCAGTGGAGCTGTAATACCATTATATGATAAAAATGACAAAATCTAAGAAATTTAGTTACATGAAATATATTGAAATTGTTACAGACTTAAATTAATAACAAATGTGGATGGAAAACTGACATTGGTAAACAGTCAGGGTCATAAGGTTGTTGTTACTGTTGATCCTCTTAAGTTTGAATTCCTCGACCAGAATGGTGATGTTGCAGTAGTGATTAATGAGAATTCGCAACTCCTGGTTGAACCGTTACGTGTCAAGAGGGAAAAAACAGAAGATGAAGAATTAGGAAATCAAGAAAATGCAGTTGAAATTGTGAGTATTCAGTTTAGTATTTACACCCTATATAGATATATATTATACATTGCTTTTTTTTTAATCTTTAAAAATGTGTTGGTGACTGCCTCTAATCAAGTTTTTAAAACTCTAAAAGAAAATATTAACCTAATTCGCTTGAATTAGGTTAATATTTCTTTGTGTGGAGAGTGGATTATACATACGTATATTGAATCCATTCGGTCTGGATTAAATTGTGAATTAGGCCTATGCATTTAATTCTGAGCTCAAATCGCTTCCTAAAATATTACAGAAATTGTAGCAATAGTTAATTTTTTTTTTTTTTGAAATAAGAATTTACACTTTAACTATGTAATTAAATATGAGGTTTGAGAAGTAAATTGCGTAATATTATAATAAACCTTTTTATGCGGTTATGCCTTCTTACTGTATTTAGATTAATGTAATTTTAATATTGATACATATGTCAATAAATGTTTATTAAAAATACATTAGTTAAATAATGATGTAACTGTGCTATTTAATTTTGAATGAAAATGATTTTCAAGTTAAATCTTTTGGAGTTACTATTTTTAACACAGTATAAGGAGAAATTCCTGGTGTAGTCTACTACATATATAGAATTTAAGTGCCTCTGTAGCTTTGCTGCTAAGGCTTGTAACACAAACTCTTCATATTAATCTGGAGTAAAATTTTGTGGAGTTTCCATCTTACGAGCTGCTAGCCTTTATTTATTATTTTTGCCATATATGGTATAAAGTGCGAACTCAAGGCTTGGGTGGCTTTTTCTGCAAATCAACCTTGGGAGACATAGAAAGGAACAAATTATAAATCTCCCAAAACATCAATGTGTCCTGATTAGTAACTTATGATGTTTAGAATATTCTGGACGAGCGTTTTACCATCTCCTGTCATAAAGTCACTAAAGGCTATGTGAAATTCGACGTGAAATAATTTCCGCACAGTATTGTATTTTCGACAATGTTCCTAGGCGATCCTCATGTTCAAAACTAGCAGACCTAATATTATTTTATAAAAAAAATCATTAATCGTATTGAAGATAATGTTTCTTATAGTAATCGTTTTGCAAAAAAAAAAAACAATAAAATGTGAGTGATATTTTATCAGTCACGTATAAAGATAAAACTAGAGATCATTGACATTGAATCTCCGTAAAGCGTGTCAATCGGTCGGAGAAGCATGATAATGTCAAATTGATAGTTGGACTTCCTTAAGACTAGAAAAATTGGAATACGATAGTGAATCGAGATCGATTTTGACATCCACATTTAATCCACTTATGTATTTTTTTTTATTTTACACTTTCTACATACAAGTAAAGCAAAAACATGACGTTACATGGAAATGGAGTAGCAAAGGCGAGCTAAATTCACATTGCTTTCACAACTAACCTTAGCGAAAGAGTAGTAGTAAGCCCATAGGGTTGTCACAAAAACAAAAGTGAAAGGAAACATTTATCATATAAATGCTCTACCTACCTACATACACACTACCTTTTTTTTTGTTTCGATAGCGAAATCTTCGAAAGATACTCTGCTTCTGGGGGGAAGTCAGAGTTATAAAAGATTTTTACTCACTAAAATCCCTTTGGTGCTTTGCATCAGTGCATTTGGAGAGGCTCCGGGATTTCTTATAGAACACAACAGTGGTCCTGTAACTGAGTCAACACGTTTCCAAGGAGAGGCTTAACCTTCCTAGGTACCATAGCTGAGCCATACACTGTCCCATATAGGTTCGCTTGTTAAACGATAAGGGCCCCACCCCCCTCAAGTCCCGCAAAACTCCTAGACCCTTTTAGTCTGCTTCTATGACAGACAAGACTTACCTTAGTCCTATTCCTAATAGCCAAAGACTACAGGGCGTGCAATGGATTAATATTTAATTTTAATTTCACATGATGTGATGATGAACCCTTAAATGGTAAAGCATTCTTGCTTGTATAAAAAATATATCGGTAGGTGGTAGCTAGCCAGGTGGTTGGTAAACCCTATAACCATTAACTCTTTTTTACTGGTGGTAGGTCTTTGTTGCTGGAGACCGTCTAGATGGGTACCACTACAGGGCCTGTTGCAGGCGACAAACATTACTGTGTTCCGGTTTTAAGGGTGCTGTAGCTAGTTAAATTACTGACGTAACGAGACTTAATATCTTATGTCTCAAGGCGAAGAGCTCAATGCGGTGGAGTAAATATCATTCTAATTAGTGCCACATTGTTATAGGCAAGCGTGTCACTTATCATCTAGTGAACGTCTTGCTCATCTTGTCGTTTCGTGGAACCAAAATAATTCAATCTCTATCACTTGTGGCCTCAAATTGTAAATAGTTGTTTTAAATATAAGAGGTGAGCCGCTGCCTCATGGAACTGGACTGTTACAAAAAATTAGGTCTTTATTTTGATCCTTATAAATCGTTTTGTTATAGGCTTCTGTAAGTTAACAGGAAGGATAATATTTACTGTTATTACATTAGAATTAAAGGGCGCAAACCAATGACTGTTCCTTTGTCTCCCAACTGCTTATCATGAATTTAGTTTACACAAATGCACGTGGCATCAGACTTATTAGTAATAATATTAATTGCGTTGTACAGATATATAGCTAATTAAATCTAATTAGATCACTACATAGTAAACAAAACATATATAAGTTACACATATACTTTACATATAATATTTGCCTTTTCTTTATTTTTTTTTATTAATCTATTTAATGAATCCATAACATTTGTTAATGCTATAAGTTCTATTTACATAATTCACTCAGCACTTAATTAGTTGTTTGTTTAATTATGAATTTATATATACTTATTATTATTGTTATATAACTAAGTATTATCAAGTTTGTGTTTGTTATATAACATAAACATATAATAAGGGCCTCTCTAAACCTTATTAATCAGTTCAAAATGTTGTTGATTGTATATGTGTCCATACTCTATTAACATTTTTTATTTTGTGTACAAAGTTGTAATATCCTTATGTTTATTTTGGTTCTGGCTGGACTCCCAGTAATTTCTATTGTTACAACACCCTTCGTACTGAAACTCAGTAATGTTTGTATAGCACGGTTTGGTGGCAGAAATAGTGCAATGGTTCCTATAGGCCTTCGGGCAACAGAGACCTACCATTTAGTAGTCAAGTGTCTTTAATGTCCCGATGCATGAAATAACAATTATTAGTTCATTAAGGTTATCAGTGACTGATGTTTCGTTACGTCGTAACTGGCCTTGGCGCAATTGCTAATCGTTTATAATACGAAGGTACGTGGTTCGATTCTGGAGCCATCAAGTGATGAAGTTCAGATGGTGATGTAGTTCTTTTTAATGCAGATTAACTACCATCCCCATTGACAATATATAGATTCAAAGTATTGCTGTGTTCCGGCAGTTAGAAACATGCTGACCGGAAGCTTCCGAACAAAGTATTATACAATCGTTGCTCCTTTTCTTCCTGAGTGCTCATGTAAAATTGAGGTTATATTTTAGTGCATTCAAAAAAAAATGCTTTTTTTGCAGGCGGAGGATGAAGGCGCTTGGGGTGAAAACTTCAAGTCGCATCATGACAGTAAGCCTAGAGGCAACGAGGCGGTGTCCATTGACTGTTCGTTCCCAGACGCTGACCAAATTTATGGTGAGGAATATGTTATGAAATCTACATTAGTTTACGGTTTCCCCTGCGACAACACAAGGGTCAAACTGCCTCTGTGATCCAGTGGATAATTGCTTCCCTTGTAACGCGGAGGTCGCTAGTTAGTTTTCGATGTCTCAAATTGTATAAATTGTTTGGTGATGCAATTCTTTCGAATCCTCCTAATGAAGGTGCGAATCTCGTATTTTCAATCTGCTGGCATAACAGGATTGCTGTTCCTGTGATTGTGTGCAGGATATTCTGGGCACACACGCTTTACCATCCCTATAGTCTCATTCACTTGACACAAATTGTGAAATTAAGGTCATGTGGTCATTGCAGATAAAAAATGATCGTAATACATATCTGGTTGTCGGCAGGTATCCCCGAGCATACAGACAAGTTCTCTCTGCGCACCACCTCTTCCGGTGAGCCCTACCGGCTTTACAACTTGGACGTGTTCGAATATGAACTGGACAGCAGGATGGCCATTTATGGAGCTGTGCCGGTGCTGTACGCCCACGGGTGGGTTTTTCTTTTGTTATAATGAAATAGCCTATAGTTGAGTAAAGGAAGTTCAGACTAAAGAGAAACTCCTTTCATGAGATTGACTGATAAGATTAGAATTTAGAAGAGCGATAGCAAGTAAGAACACATTAGTGCATGCTATTTATATCCGATTTTTATAAATCATATACAGGATATTTTTTTCGTATTTCTTTTATATTATAGCCAACATTAGTTTTCATTATGTGGATTGTGGGGATCTTTCGAGGTCTGAACCAAAAAATGGACTTCTATCGGCAAATAATGGTAATGAAGATCGATTGGAGTAAAATAACAATGTTTAAACATTTGTTTGCAGTTCAAAACGCACTGTTGGTGTTTTCTGGCATAACTCTGCCGAAACATGGGTGGATGTGGTGAACTACGCTGACGGTACGGTCGTTTCGTCTCTGGTCAACTTGGTGACCGGTGGGCATAAAAGACGTGTTGATGCAAGGTAAGTATTTACAGAACTCTCCTTAGACTAAGAGAAAGGAGAACAGTAAGGTGTTGTAAAATTCTATGTCTCGCCAAAGTACTATAAATAAAGAAGTAAATATCCTTCTAAATGTTGCACTGCTGGGACTCAAGGCGTTCTCGCACAAGACAAGAGTCAAGACCTTTTATAACCATGCTGGCCAAGAATGGGTGTTTTTGTATTATGAAACCCTGTGTGTGATGGGTCAGGGCTTCTAGTAACTTTACATTTACCATCAGATTTTTATTTACTTATTCAAAAGTCATTGTCATCTTGCTTCCATCATATCTTTCATACTCCGCTCTTCCGTCACACTTCTTTTTTACTTTCATTTTGCATCTTATTTCCTTCTTTCATACCTCTCGCACGTGAAGTCTGTCGCCTTTTCTCTTCTTTTACATCCTGTAAAAAACCTGAAATACATGAAACAATGACTAAGGATGGGTTGGCGTTTACCACATGCCCATGAACATTTCGATTTACTCACGAAGTCTAGCTTACGACTTAAACTGGTGCATAACTATATTTTCATAATTTTATGCTATGTTTTCATATCTTTCTTTCATCAGGTTTATAAGTGAATCGGGTATAGTGGACTTATTCGTCATGATGGGCAGCACACCAGCTGATGTGTTCAGGCAGTACACCACGCTCACTGGCGTCGCTCCTTTACCACCTGTAAGTAAATATAACATCGCATCGGCGTTGCCGTCGTCATGATACAAGGCAGTTCTCGACTAGCTCATCCATATTTAGTAATCGGAAATACTTCCGGTCATAATGCATTCACAAAATACTTTTTTTTTAACTGCTGATTTAAAACTGGCATTAGCATGACCTCGTAAGGTAGATCGACGATCTGGTGAAAGTCGCGGGAATAAGCTAGATGCAAACAGTTCAGGATCATGTGGTTCAGTGTATATCATACTGACTAGCACCACATTGTAACGCGCGGACGTATCACTTACCATCAGGATACGTACCGCTCGTTTCGTCGAATAAAGTATATTTCTTTTAGAGAAATTCTGTGTCCATAGAGAAGCATCTCGCAACTGATGATGGTTACTAGACCAACGTGTTGTTTACAGAAATTCTCACTGGCGTATCACCAGTCGCGTTGGAACTACGTGGATGAGGCCGACGTGCGTGGTGTAGATGAGAACTTCGACGTGCACGACATACCCGCTGACGTCATCTGGCTCGACATCGAGTACACGGATAGGAAGAAGTAAGTAGAATTTTATTTTAATTGATTGAGTCCTTCTGTCCACATTGTGCTCGTTATCTTTATGCAAGATGTTAAATCTTGATACCATGGTAATCATATTTGCTATCATCATCATCAGTCGGTAGACGTCATCGTCACAATCATAATTGCTATAGTTCTACTCAAAAGAGAACACAGTAATGCCTGCTTACTACTGCAGTAGTAACCAGGTAGACAGTCTTCAGTATGTTTGTACACTTCCATTTATGATTTTATATTAACAATTTTTTCTAAAGGTATTTCACATGGGATCCGGAGAAGTTCCGTCATCCAGGTGAGATGGTTGCGAACCTGACAGCTAAAGGCAGACGTCTTGTGGTGATCATCGATCCTCATATTAAGAGGGAGGCGGGCTACTTCGTGCACGAAGATGCATTGGAGAATGGTCTTTATGTAAAAGACAAGGATGGCAATGTCTATGAAGGTATAACGATATTTTACAAGTCTACTATTTTGAAAATATTTTATACAGGAATATAGTTTTCTCTTGAGGTAAATGATTATTGTTATCTATATTTTATTTATTTATTTCTCTACAGTTGATTAAATTCAATTAATTGTTATATATCGATGATTTGTTTAATATAATAATAATGATAGCATTTACATGGTTACGAGAATTGAATTAAATTTAAAGAAAAATGCTTTTGGCATGCTTGTGGCAAGTTCAGAATAAGAAAGTGGTAAGAGTTTTAAAAAACATCATCTCAATAATAATTCAAACATGCGCTATGGATTTAAAACTATATATATCTTGACCATATTAGCGTCATGAGATAATCCCTGTAATTTGTATATTCATTATTTTCAATAATTTTTGTTACAGGTTGGTGCTGGCCTGGCTCCTCTTCATACTTGGACTTCTTCAATCCTGCCGCCTCCAAGTATTACTCCGAGCGATACCGTTTCGAGAACTTCCCTGGCACCAGCAACGATGTGCATATATGGAATGATATGAACGAACCCAGTGTGAGTTAAATAATAAGTTACCAAATCACAAAAACTTAGCCAGTCTCTGTCCACTTATGTTAACTTAGTTCTCTTGTACCAACATAAGACAATAGATTTTACTTTTCAGGTATTCAATGGTCCGGAGATCACTATGCCTAAAGACTGTAGACATTACAAACCTTCTCAAGATGGTCAGGACGGGCTTGCCTCTTATTGGGAACACAGGTAATTCAACACCACCACCCAAACTCTGCAAATATGAACTCTAGAATCTTACTAGACATGTCTACATGATGAGGCAAAAATAATATGCCTTGAAGATAGTTAAGAAAATCTATATACATATAGTACCTATATTAAAAGTATTGCATTTTACACTCATCATGGGTCTGAATGATGATCATCAGTCTTGAAATTAACTGTTTGATTTCTAGGCATGTGCACAATGAATATGGGATATGGCAGATTCGAGCAACTCATCAAGGCATGCTGGACAGATCGAATAACAAGTACCGACCATTCATTCTGACTCGATCCACCTTTTCTGGTACACAAAGGTTAGTTATGTTGTAATTTGTATGATTACTGGGGTAATTTATATGTATTGAAGCGAAAAAGATAGCATTGTGTAGTGTAAACATCTTGAATAGCTTTTCTTATATGAGTTCTTTTATAACAGATAAGTCAACAAAAAAAAAAGAACCTAATCAGATTCACTGAATGTTGTCTTGATAAAATGTTATCCTCTAGCATTCGATTATTCACCATCACCAGATAGTTAGTCCTCCTCGTGGCAGGCTTTCTTTTAATTACCATCTTAGATATTACCTGTATGCTTCAATTCAAACAGGTATGCGGCTGTATGGACTGGTGATAATGCAGCAGAGTGGGGCTTCTTACAGGCTTCAGTGCCGATGTGCCTCTCCTTAGCAGCTGCAGGCATTAGCTTCTGCGGATCAGATGTCGGCGGTTTCTTCAAGTACCCTGAAGCCGAACTAATGACCAGATGGTACCAGGTCAGGTCACTAAAATGTTGATAAAATGTGAAATTTACTTACTGTTAACTTGCTAACATGTTACAAGTTAAGAATAAACTAAAAATATATGAACAATAAGCAGTGATAGTTTGTATATGCTGTAACAAGACTCGAAAAGGCACAGGTTCGATCCTTACTCAGCTCGAGTATCCGGCAAAGGAAACATGTTATACATACCCACCAGAATCTAATCACTGGTTTGGGTCCCAGTAGTGGGCACATATACACGATAGACTTCCAGCATTGAAATTGTCAATTAAAACAAAACTACTTCATCGATGCAGGCTGCCGCATACCAGGCATTCTTCCGCGCGCACTCGCACATTGAGACAAAGCGCCGTGAGCCCTGGTTATACGAGCCAGCCACTACCGCGCTGCTCCGAGACGCTATCAGGAGGAGATATGCGTTGCTGGACTTCTGGTTAGCACAACATACTCATTATTTTTACCTATTATGAGCCACATCAGTTCCATGACTCGGACAGTATTTTATATAATGTTATCTTTTTTAAAGAATACGAATTGGTTTTCTCAATCTGTTCACCAAACTTCAGTGTGAAGCGGGCACCTAATGATGATGATCATGATGATATTACTTTTTTATTCAATGTTAATTCTCATTATCCCAGCAGTTTCACTACCTAAATATTTCAGCTGATAAACATTCATTGCTGGACATAGGCTTCCCCAAATATCTCCACACCGAACTTCCACCAACCTTCACCTGGTGATCGTATATCAAATTGAAACACCTTAATTTTTTCACACTACTGTTGTGTACCTTGACCATCTCCAGCAACAGTGATAGAAATATCTTTGTCTGTTTTGGCTGCCTATAACAATATTCATCAACATCATCCATTCCAAGATGTTAAGTCTTATTATTAATGTACTACAGGTGGTCGGTCTCAGTTGCCAGAGACCGTCTAAGTAGGTACCATCGCAGCGCTTATTTCAGCTGACAAACAGTAGTATGAACACATTATTGTGTTCCGGTTTGAAGGGCGCTGTAGCTAGGCTAATTACGGGAGTAACAAGACTCAACATCTTATGTCTCTATGCAATGTGGTCCTGTAAATTCTAACAAGCGCCACATTGTTATGGACAAGTGTATCACCACCAGGTGAACCAACCGCTCGTCTCGTCGCTTAATTGAAGAAAAAGTAAATAATAAAATCAAACTTACCAATATGTTCACAGGTACACTCTGTTCTATGAGCACACACTGGACGGCACTCCCGTGATGAGACCTTACTTCCAAGAGTATCCCAAAGAAGAGGAAACTTATACTATCGATGATCAGTATTTATTGGGTAAGTTGTTCAATTACAGTTCTACTTTTCACCTATTTTAAGACCACAATTTGATTGAAGGTGGTGGATATATTTTGTTCTTTGAGATTTTTAATGGAAGGGATACCAAATATTGCTTGTGATTTTAGAAAGGAGTGGTGGCTTTTTATTTCACAAAACTATTGTGAGAGTAGAATGTAGACACTCCTTTTAGTAATCAATATAAGTCCATGACGATATGATGCTAGATAGGATATCATCATCATCATCAGCCAATAGATTAGACTGCTGCACAAAGGCGTAGGCCTATGTGCAGCAGTGGACACTTTTGATCTTTGGGGTAGCCCAAAGATCAAAAATAGGATGATATACACTTCATTAATTAATTTTATTAATACATATTTCTCTGTCTTATTTATATTTACTCTGTAATGTAATTAATGTTACTCGGTTCATTTAAAATAATTAAAAACAAAAACTTTACATATTTAGGTGATAAGTTGTTGGTGCGCCCCGTGCTGGAGGCGGGAGTGAGGAGTGTAAAGGTGTATCTGCCCGGTAGAGACACCAACACGCTGTGGTACGACGTAGACTCTTACCAGGTCCACAAGGCGAACGGGTACTTCAACCAGGAAGTCAATATCGCTAAGGTGGGTATACTTACATTGTACACAATAGTTTATAACTATTTAAGGATATCACGTGGGTCAAGGCTACGAGCTCAATGCCGTGCTGGGTTTATCACGGATATTAATGCTGTATTGTCATGGCCAGACATCATTTATAATGAGATGAAAGTCCTGCTTCTCTTAGTTTGTGTTTATCATCACGTTATATAAGATAGATTAGATCTTAGATGAAGATGTACCGTTTGATCGTTATCAACTGGCTGGATACTCTTGTCCGTAATGTGACGCTGGTTAACATGATGAACAGAGTAGTATTATGTAGTGCTTATTAGATTTTTATATTGACCAATATAAGTTTAGTATTATTTGAGAAAATATTACATCCATTTTTATATACAAGGATTTAAGTGTGGCGATGTTCCTCAGGTGCCGGTGTACCAGCGCAGCGGCAGCGTGGTGCCACGGCGGGAGCGCGTGCGTCGCTCCTCCGCGCTCATGGCCAATGATCCCTTCACGCTGGTTGTGGCGCTCGACGCTAACGTAAGTTTCCCACGTGTACTCACGCATTAATCCACAAGACTGGTGAAGCTATTGACTCTCTTAGTTGCTTTCTGTGACACGCACGGCATATTCATAGTAGATTTCAGACTCGAGACTTCAGGGCTGCATACATCGAGTAGTGTAAATTGTAGTTTAGTTAAACAAACAGATTTTTTAATTGTCTTGTAATTTTTTTGAATTAGAGCTTATGTATTTTGACAGAACACGGCGCGCGGCTCGCTGTACATTGACGACGGGGAGACGTATGAGTACAGGAACGACAAGTATATTTACGCTAAGATCGAGTACGAGCCCAGCCGGATGACATACAGGTGAGTATACCGCCTGTCTTAAAGGACAGATGTAACAATGTAACAGATCCTATCTTTAACTGTCTCCATCGAACAGTGGGTTACTTGCCTAGTAACACCGAGATCCTTGGTCCAAATACAGACCAGATGGGAACTTTGTTTGGTAGATAGGTTTCCTTCTAGATTCAGAGATAGTCTGAGTTTCTTCACTTAATACCATGCGAAAACGAGGTTAAGTATTAGTCCATTACACACAAAAAGCTTTGGCTTCGTTACCACAGTAATATCACTAGCTGCACTGCCTCTGAAAATGGAATAGAATAATATTTGCAAATTACTGTTTGGCGGTGGAAACAGGAGCTTTGCTGGTGTCTTCCTAGGTGGTCGCCGGCAAAATATAGACACTATAACTGATCATTATCACTACTGAACAGGCTCGTGAATCCCAAAGCGCAGTTCACGACGCGCGCGTGGGTTGAGCGAATCGTGATCGCCGGCATCAAGACGCCGCCGAGGACCGCGCGCCTCGTGCAAGGCGGCCGCGGCGGCGCGCTGCAGATGACATTGCACCGCGGCAACGACGTGCTTGTGGTGAGGAAGCCGGGCGCCAGCGTCGCGGCTGACTGGCACATCGAGTTCGCCAACTAAGCGTATATAGTACTCCCCAATCTTCGATCAACAACACTAGATTGCGGATCAGGTACGAACGAGAAAACTTAACGAAGTCCAGAGCACTTGCAGCAGTATGCAAAAAAATATCAAAAAATATTAATCTTATAAGTAAAAGTAAACAAGTAAAAGAATTCTTTAAACTTGAATCTCTCTGTCTGAGAGAGGACCCTGAGTGCCAGCCCCGTGGGAACATTATATAAGCAATTTACATTTATTTTCAAAGCATATGATATACAATATACCAATAAAAAACCAGCATGAGGATTTCTCCTTTTGCTTATATTCCCAATGAAAAAAAAAATAATATGGGCATAGATCAAATATATATGTATGGAATATAGTAAGGTCGAAAACCATTTGCCAATTATTACCTGCAGTATTGTATAAGATAATATTTGGAACCGATCGTAATAAAGAACTCTGAAAGGGAGGTCTACATCCAGACGTGGATATGTATTGGGTTGATGAACATAATCTTCATTCCAGCCTATTGTCCATTGCTGGACGTGGAGCACTTAATTTTATTCCCAACTTGGTCGGTGTAAGTTCACCAGCATCCAATGCCTTACCGCTTGCATAATGATGGTGATTTCTCTGCACTTTGAACTACTACTGAATCATCTAGTACTGTCTGTTGATCGAAGCAGCGGATGTTATAAATTGTTTAGTGGGACGTGGGGCGCCGTTTCCGTGTCCGTGTGAATTATTAACGATGACGCCGGTTTTAAATGATTTTTTTATGTGGCATTTATGGATGTGGCAATACTCAGTGTTCCCCCATTCAATTCATATCGTTCGCAATGTTTGTGACTGTCCCATAGAACTGACAACAGTATATATACATATAGATAATAGTATATATATACTAATTCGTTCTTTATTACTATTATTAATGCAATTTGTATGTAATATTTGAAGGATTTAATTCAATAAGCAATGTTGCCATGTGCGAATTTTGTAACAGAACAATTCCGAAATAGAATTATCTATTTCAATGATGTATTTGTTTTTGGAAAGTTTTATAATATATGAAGTCTAAGTATGAACATGTTTTATATTATAAATAAAATAGTGTGCAGTGTACAAAATACAAATGTTTTTTTTTAAATATGTAAACAAAATTACAAATCATCCATAACGGTAACAATTTAAATTTCTTAATGTACTTTCTACCGTAAGCATGGCAACACCGGAATATAAATCAGTATCATGTGACAAGATGTGTGACTTGTGCTAAGGTACGTTATGGTTACAATGTAAGCAACTATTTCTTAACATAGTTAAATTTTTTAATGTTTGAAGTATTTTAATGAGAAAAAGAATCACATCAATGTCCTCATCGCGAGCTGCAGCACGCCGACTTCCCGTTAGGATATACGACACAATCACGATATCATGAACACGTTTAACATATGTTTACAATGATTTCCACTTACGTTACTTAATATTTTTCAACTAGTAAATAGTTTACTGTATTACGATAGGATATAAAAGTTACAATCGTACAGCTGACGTAAAGCAATATGCCCCCGGCCATAACAACGTGGCTTTATTTAGGATTACGTACACTGCCACCACTTTGCAGTCCTTACTTTGAGACGGGAGTTATTTGAATAGTTTACTCACTATTTACCACCAGTATGATGTCTTGTTCAATTTAGACAGTAATCTATTCGTAAAGATTTTATATAATTAAAAAGTTGAACAATATATATATATATGTTAAATATGTCCACGATATGAAGATTGCAGCAGATTAAGGGAGTCAGCGTGTTGGAGTTTGACGATTGCGTGTTTGATTCGTGTCGATACATACAGATGTAATTTGGTTAACACTCTGCCTGTTGTTTATATACATATATATATAGGGTGGCGCAAAAATAACCTTATAAAAAGTACCTTATTACCTGTGTTATAAGGTACTTTTTATAAGGTTATTTTTGCGTCACTCTATATATATATATATATCCGTCAACAGTTACCATCAATGATCAGAGCACTTGATAATACTACTACAGTGGTTTAATAAGTAAATCGCACAATAGTTAATTACTATTTCTTATTATGTATCTGCGGTATCTGTCCAACGTTGCTCATGTCCAGCGGTAGGCATCCATCAGTTGATAATGATGATCAGCGGTAAGCCATTGCTAATTTTTATAATCAAATTACAAACGATTTTTTTTTTCTTTATTAAAATCATTGACGTAACAAGTTTGCGACGGTGACGTACTTTATATGTAACAGCAGCCGAAGTGTTAACTCATTGCGAAACGACAACGAACGCGCGGAGTTCATCATATCTTGTGATAATAAAATAGATTTTTAAATATTCACAACTTTTTATTTCTCGCATCGCCCTCTCCCGTTATTTGTAAGCGCTGACCAAAGCCGTCGCGGTCACCCATCCGGCTGCGGGATGTCAACAATCATCCAATATACTAATCATACTATTGTATCATTGACACGGCCAATATAAACAAATAGTATTAAATTTACATTTGTCTAATATACAAAGTAAATTCACAATTATTGTTTAAACATTTTGTATTACTCCATTTGTTTTAAATATAAATACCAAAATCTATATACATATATATTGATTAATAAATATATTTATAATACAAAAAAAAGGCGACTTTGTGAAATGAAAAACTCCTTGAACTTTTTCAATTTAATAAAGGACATTACTTAACCTAACTACGAAGATGATTTCTTCAATATTAATAAACAGCCATCTTAATATTCTCTCTTCTGGGACTCCAGGCCTCTTACAGAAGAGTAAACGCAATTTGTCCATCACGCTGGTCAAAAGCAGGTTAATGGATGAAACATGCCATCGAAAGCTGCTGCAGGGACAGAAACCAGAAATTTAAGCCGATTGGGGATCGAACCTGCACCTCGAAACTATCATTTCATTTTCAATATCATAAAATTTATCACAATCCAAGAACATGATCAATATGGCAGTGTCTTCCTAATAACAATTGATTTATTCACTATAGATAATAAAATCTAAATATATAACTTTTAGATGTGATCGTACATGGAGGTTATATATTCGATACGATCATCGACTAGATCCTTGTTGTTATAAACTTTGTTATCGATATCACAATCAAATCGATTAGGGAACATTATCTAATATAAATCACATGTAATAATAACTATATAACTGCTAGGCTCCATCCTAACTTGAGCCCTCATTGAAAGCTAAAAAGGCACATAGGCTACCGACAACAAACACTGCTACAAAACTACATTGTTACTTAAAACCCTCAACAGATACTAAATTAATTGGAGAGGATTATTAAATATTTTTTCTAATTCTTGGTGCGACGAAAGCTGATCTTTCAGGACGGTTCATAATATGTCACAGTTTGGCGATAGTTACGACAGTAAACACTGCACCAGATTATGCAGCTTTGAGACATAAAATTTTTATCTCTCGTTATCCCATTGATTTCATTAGTTACGACGCCTTTCAAACCGGAGCTCGGCAATAGGCGAGTAGTACAGTAGAATATTTTATATGGTGTACAAGCTATAGCTAGTGCAATTACGGGGGTAATGAGACTCGACACCTTTCATCTCAATGACGAGCGCAATATGATGTAGTGTTTATCAACTTAACTAGCGCCAAATTGTTATGTTATTGCGCTAGCTTCGACGTTTAATTGAATAAAAAAAACAACTAACATATTAACGAGGATACTGTAAGTATATATGAGTATCCATGCGAGATTCAAGTTGATTTACAGAATAAACATCTCATTGATAAAGCGTAGTAAAATCGTAACAAACTATTATTCCAACGTTACGATCCATCGAGGGATGTAAAATGCAGTTTAGGGTAAATCTTAAATATTAATCAGAATAAATATAAATCGAAGATAATAATTAAACTTAATTTTGCTATTAAATATATTGTCTACGTATACTACAGCAGGAACTAAATTACACAAATGTGTGGGGGGGTGTAAACGCCCGTGCGCCCTAAAATCACATGGAATGTTGTGATGTTGTTGTTTACTCTTTTATATTTCAAACTAATTAATATTAAATACATTCCGATGTTGGATCTTGTAATTTATCGGCCACTCGACATAATTGATGATAACTTAAATATTAACTGCCATAAACCTCCGTAAAGAAGTAAGACCAAAACGGAATTACTTATATCATAGTGTAGTTTCGTATTAACTTAATGTACAAAATTATTTACAAAATTCACAACACTTGCACAAACACACCGCAATCGCTCTAACACTTGTGATGAAGCGTGCAATATTATTTTTAGTAAAAAAAATTTTATACATAGATTTAAAACAAATGGAGTTCATAACGACTTATTGTTCTCACTACTGAGACTCGACGGCTTCTCATCAAGGAGAGTCAAGGCTGATTATCCACCACGGTGGCAAAGTGCGGTGAACGTCACATTTCCACGACTAGCCATCTCCTTTACCGGAAGCTCGAGCTCAGTAGGATTCGAACCAACGTATCCTCACAACATAAAGCAGATACGATCGCGTTACGAAGCCATCACAGCCTCACACCGGATTTCAATCGAACGCAATCATAATTAATAAAGCTAATTGTAAGTGGAAAATATTCTAACTACAAACTTTACATGTTATATGTCAGCGGTCCCCAAATCCTCTCTCTCTACGGAAAGTGTCCTCATTGGTGCTATACTTACTGACAAGTAGTAAAATTTACTGTGTACTAGTAGCCCGGTAATACCTAGGTTTTGATTTTCAAAGACTTTTGGACCTCGCGTTTTTTTTTTGTTGATTTCAATGTATCAAACTGAAATCATCAACTCTTTATAAACCAAATAGCTTTCCGAAAACTTCTTTTTATAATATTAAAATTAATTAAACGATTTTAAGAAATTGTAATTGGTGCAGTTTTAAGTTTCCTAAATAATTCAGATTTTTAACTCGGAGAGATTGAGAGAGACGATTTGGAAGCACTCTATTGTTCGAAAACTTACTTAATACGACAAAAACTCATTAATAACGGACAAGAGTTGCATTATCATCACAAATCATGATTTTATGATCTGTGCTGGTTTCTCAATGTTTAGTTATGAAAGTATGCACCTCCATCCAATGGCAGGATTCTATTTAAAAAATATCCTCGTGGGCTTATCGTCGTTAGGTATTTCTATAAACGGATGTGTGTTCTGGTGCTTCAACATCTTCGATTCAGTTTTGAATGTCTCGCCGCAGATGTCACACGTCGATCCCTCGCCTGCAGTAGACGAGGATTCTTCTCCGCTCTCACCTTCCGCCTTCTTTCCTTTGACGACTACCCACTCATCTTTCTCCACGGAGTCATCCGTTTTAACCTTCTTAGATGTGGACTGTTTCTCTTCCTCTAACGGTTTACCAGTTGCCAAAAAGTCTTTCATGTTCAGGTGCTTCGCTGACAACTTGTGCTGTTTCAGCCGGTTCTCGGAGGTGCACTGGTACTCACATATAAAGCACACGTACTTCATATCACCCGTGTGCAACTCCGCGTGGACTTTTCTCTTCTCGGGTGTCGCAAATCTAAAGTCGCAGAACTTGCACGGATACTTCCGTTCCATCGAATGTAGCCGCATGTGTGATGTCAACGCGTTCGAATCTCTGCAAATCTTTCTACACTCTATGCACATGACCGTATTGTCGACCGTTTCCGTATCCTCCATATTCTCTGTGCTATGATGAACACGTCGGTGCGACGTCAATCCTTTCTGGGTTATGAACACTCTTCTACAATCTATGCACTGGAACTGCGGTTCAATTTTAAGATCGGGACTGTGCTTTTCTATCTGATGAAGCGCGAGTTTGTCGGCTTCGTGGAACTGAACTTCGCATTCCTCGCATTTCCAGGCCTTCACCAACTTCGAGAAGGCTTCTAGGACATCCAATACCGATTGTCCTTCAACCTCAGGGTGATCCGTTTTTGTATGGTTGCCGAAATCAATGATTTTGGAAAAGGTACCGTTACAATGTGGACATATGTACGGCTCCTTATGATCGTCCATTACATGAGACTTCAGCTCCGACAACTCCAAACAAGTCTTCGAGCACATGAAACATTTTAGTTTCTGTTTCCCTTTGACCACTTCTGATAACACTTTATACTCCATGACTTGAACTTTTTGATGTATCTGTAAATGCTTGAAGAGTTCTTTCCGCGTGTTATAATCTGTAGGGCAAAATTTGCACGGAAACCTCTTTCTGTGCAGTCTTTTCCGATGCAACGCAAGTTCTTCCTTATTTTTAAACTGCCTACAACACGTTACGCATGGAAAGTAAGAATTTAGATCGGAACACATGTTGTGTGATCGCAAACACGTCTCCATTCGACTCCGACGTCGAAAAACCTTACCGCACGTACATTCATAACCTTCTTTCTTCACATTGTCAACTAAAGATATTACATTCTCAATTTTGATTTCTTTTTTGACTTCTTTCCTCGACTTTGGAGAGTAAATCTTGTCCTCCTCTTTAAGCTTTTTCTTCATATTAGCCATTCTAGTCTTTTGCCCCTTTATAATTCCCATAGCGCGTTTTTCAATACTTGCGTGGACGTTCTTATGTTTTCTCAAACACGCGGCAGTTTTGTACGCTTTCGGACATTTAGCACATACATATGGCCGATCTAATTCGCTCATTTTACTTTTCGCTTCTAAAAGCCCGTAAGCCTCTTGCTCTAATGACATCACATTTCCAGTAATTGAATTTAATTGAAAAGTGTCATCGTAATCCATTTGATTGCATTCATTATGAGTATAGGATGTGGGGAGTATTTCTTCAGGATTATCAATTTTGCTTAAAGAAACACCATGTGTATGTTGCATTGGTAGTATTTCCATTATTAATGTCTTTGTAGTTTGCGATTCAATGAGACCATCATTTGGATTTGTTACTGTGGATGTGGTGTTAAAAAGTTTATTAGATATAAGGTGAGTTTCTGTCACTGTTAATTCCATTTCATCTTTTACATTTACTTTTTCCATTTCATGATTTTGATTTATCTGTATAAAAAGAAAAATCACATTTTTCTAGGTAAATATGAACACATTCTGTAAAACTAAAAGATATTTATAATGATATTCTGAACGGTAATAAAATAACTATATATTGTAGACTTTTTTCTAATTTGACCTTTGCTATATATTTTTAAAAACATTAATGTCCTATCTTTTTTAGAATAAATTGCCAAATATTTATTGCTTAAAAACTCATAACTCTATAACTTGTATAAAAATTTGAACCAACCTCAAATAACTCACTCTCAGACTTTATCTTGATATCCTCCTGCAGACATGCCTCAACATTATTTAAAGCTTTCGCTTCATCACTATTCATACTTTGTGAATCTTCGAAGACTGAATAATCACATGAATTATCATCTATCTCATCTTCTTGTTTAATTTCTATATCATCATCATATATATTTGTTATTGTATCTTGCTCTATCTTACAGTTTGATGCGTCATTATCTTTTTCAATTGCTATATCATATGTTTCATGCCCATCATTATACCCTTGCTTTTCAATGCTCTGAGACTGTGTGAATTCCTGTTTAACATGCAGTTGTATATTTTCAAACACATTTTCACAAGTTGAATGATCAATGTATTCTGGCTCAGTTTTAACCTGTACATCATCTTTAATTTCTGAATGGATTTCTTGTTTTATACTTATTTTATTTACACTATCACAGGAAACTTTTCTTTCTTGAATCAAATTGTTTTGCTGCTCCATATTTGAACCTGGAGTGTAATAGTTCAATTATTAAAATCACAATTAGTGTAATTTTACACAACCCTTATTGATATTCATGATTTAGAAATAACACTATTATTAGTATTGAAAGCATTAAATAAAAATAGTGTAATAATTATAAACCATAACCTCCAATGCTTAAGAATAATTAAAATTTATTTCATTAATAAACTGGTACTTTACAGTACAAAGATTGATCTACTATATAGTCATAGTTATTGTTACATTCTTATAATATTTACTACTACAAAAGAAAAAAACTGATTTACTTTCTAATTTCAAGTACATGTATTTTTTGGAAATAAATTTACAGGCACTCAATAACACGATTTCGATTGCAAAATACATAGCACATATTGATGTGTATTAGAATAAATCTTTAGTCCAGATAATATAATCTATTTTAACAAATAATGCTTTAATTAAAGTCCTTAAAAGATAAAATAGACCACAATTATAGACTGGAAGACTTCACATATAAGATAAAAATTTACACAAGAAGTATGTAATAAAAAGCTTAGAGAAATAATTTAAATATAAATACATGAAATGTAAATTTTAGAAACGGAGACATTATTACATTTAAAAAAAATATCAAAACAAAAACTTACCTTAACACAAATTGTTGGCAAAAGTCGATTCCTTTTTATACGAGAATGTAAATTTATAGCTACGATTCTGTTTTCAGAGGCAACATTTACGTTTTTTTGACTAAAACGATTAAGTATTCAGACAAAACTGCTTCTCAAGTCGGTTAAAATGCATAAATCATGATACAGAAACCTTGTACATTCATTCATTTGAATTATAATTTTGTATAGGGGCTGCTAAGAAACTTCAAGACTGCTTATCCTCCGCAGTCTTCTTAGAATTTTAAAGCGTTTACACTACGAATTAAGACATAATTATTCTATTTGCCGCAATAAAAGTTACAAAATAGCAATCCAATACCATCCTTATATTAATTTTTGACAGCTACATTTTTCTATTTATATTTTTTATTTAATATAGACAATGAATAAAGTTAGGATAATGCTTTTAATATTCTGCCTAGTCATAAGAATAAAAAAGCTAATTATTTTAAAAGATTATTGCAAACGAATTATATTATTAACATTTTTTAAAAATTGTTTACTTCAAATTTTTTCAAATCCACTCGCAGCTCTGTATCATCATAATCACCAGCCTATAGACGTCCACAGCTGGACATAGGTAATGATCTCCATATCGGTCAGCCCTGCGCTCCTCACATCCAACAGCTTCCCGCGACAGTCAGTATCGCCTCCGGTACAGCCGGGTACTAAGGGCCGTCGTTTATAAGGGTTCAATTTGGGGGATTTTGGCCATTTCTAACCATGAAGGTCCAATGCCAATTGATGGGAGCCAGAACTTCGTTTGTTAATTAACAGGGTGCACCACGAGCAAGTGAGGTTGGCTTGGATCCCGTGGGTTGTTGTGCGGGACCCCTTACACTTGTCACTGTATAAACAATGGCAATTAAACATGTTTCTATTTAGCTTTAAAAACACTTGATTTGTTGTTTTAAACAGCTTTCCTGAAAAATAACCGGCACTACATTATTACTCCTATATATCTACATGAAATTTAAGAAGAATACTTTTTTCCAGAATTTGATTTACAGTGTCGGGACAAGAATTTTATTTCATAGTAAAACCTCGAGTAGCGTGGTCCTAGTTATATCTTTTAAGCACATTTGTGATTCAAAGTAAAATTATAGTGTAAATCGGAGTTTGCAGTAGTTAAATAAAATAAGGTACATTGCTGGCATAGTATTCTGAAAAAGAGATTTTTCTTATTTAATCGAAAATCCCATTTTTCATTATTTCTTTTATCAGAATCATTAACAAGGAAGAATTTTAATCACATTATTCAATGAAAACTGTTGGTTTTGTAATAGTTTCTTCGATTTTTTAAATTTATGACGTACTAGGTTCATAATATTTTATCTATGGTAAATGCTTAGGCAAAATGGCTTCATAAATTTCTTAAATTGAACCTAAGTGATCGCTTCCAAATAATTAACGTCCGAACGCATCAATAATAAAACCGAGGTAAAATCTAAATTTATTTTGACTGCAGTTGTTGTCTTAGACTCTTAATTTTGTGTTTACTCATATATAACTCAAGATGTATTTTCAGTTGAAAGTAAATTTAAGCAGAAAATATGGCAAAAAATATCGATATAAAAGATGTTGTGAAACATATAGTGAATGGAACATTGGACGAGAATTTGTGCCGGGTTTGTTTGCAAAGACTCGACAGTCTCAGCGAGAATATCTTCACTACAGTATGCAAGGATCATAAGGAGTACTGCATTGCAGACGTATTAAAAGAAATATGTGACATAAAGGTCCGTATTAATTTAATATTTAAATCAACAAATATGACGAACATCAGAAGAAAATAAATAAAAATTGAAAAAATCGAGTGTTTACAAAAAGTGAAACTTTATATCCTAGTTAATTAGCAAGAGAATAAAATGTATATATTATGGAAGTAAAAAAGAGAAAGCGTTAGATCGACAATTTTTTGTTGATTTAAGTATGAAATAACAGACACAACAAAGAGCAACATGTTAGTATAGATAGGAATTGTTCAATTCAAAATAAATATTCAAGCGTTAAGCCTTACATGTAGTTAGTATGCATTGCTAATAAGTGATAAATTTAGGCAAACGATACCTACTTGAATTATTTCTGTCATCTTGTGTATATGACATACTATAGCACTTGGCCGACTCAGCATTTTCTACAGCTGATATAACCTGTGACGATTTCTGTCTCGCACGAAATTTACGAACACGCTCCGTAGAAGTCATTGGCGTTTTTTTAGTTTTATTTTTAGCAGCTTTTTTTCTTGCACGATACTCACGAACACGATCTGCATTTGTTTTCGCCATGTCAATAACACTACACACAATTTTTATAAGTGCGTGATTTCACTACGGTATTAAAGAAAATAATGTACACAAGATTTCAAAGTTTTCTTTCTTTTTTTTCACACATTTGGACTTTATTCAGCGGTTAATATTAATGCGTGGAAATTAATCTCCGTGTACAGAGGTAGTGGGCACGCCACGTTTGTAGAAACGAATTTTATCTCTTTCTTTCGCAGCTTAAACCGTATAAATACATTTATAGCTGTCTCATTCTCGTTACACTTTTTCGTTTCATATAATTAAATTCACACCAACCCAAAATAAGTTTTACTTCAATTATTACTATGATGTGTTATAAAACTGAAAGACCCGTTTTTATTTTTATATCATATTATTGCTTTCGACGACGGGTTTTAAAGCTTATTAGTAATTTTAAATTTTTTATTTGACCACGACTACCTTGCTAGGAGAACAACGACGAAAAAGAAATTGCAATTACATGTTGGCATTTATTTAAAATTTTATCGTTATTCTGCTTTACTCATTCCAGATTTCCTCAAATGACGAATCCAAAATTTGTTCTGAATGTTTCATTGCTGCTTCATCTGCTTATAACTTTTTTTTAAAAACAAAACGTAGTGAAGAAATTTTGAATTTTTACGTAACTTTACTAGAAGAACAAATTCAAGTTATTGATATTTCTGATCACTTAACATCAGAATCCCTGTGTGTGACTTTACCTCTATATAACCCAGAAACAGAGGTCTTTGATTATGATTTATCAGGTATTTTGACTGAAAACATCACAGAGATCAATGAATATGGAAATACAATAAATAAGCCACCTAATGAGCAGGATCACAATATTTCTGGTAGTGAAGATAATGGTGATATAGTCATAATAGCAGATGAAGATGGAGAGCCAACATTTTACAAAGCACATGAGGGTTCATTGGTTCCTGTCAATGAAGATAGTATGAGTCAATTGAATGAAGTTTTAAGAAGAACTATTCCAAGTAATAATAGGATGAAGAAGAAAAGACGGAGAAATCCTATGAATTATATAATGTGTAGCAAGTGCCCTGTACGTTATAAGTTTGTCACTAAACTGAAGGAGCATATGAAGTCCGAGCATGACATTGATATATTTTTATGTACGGTTAGTCTGTATTATGAAATTAATATTTTTTTATTTGTGTTTAATTTACTATCAGCCGATAGATGTCTACTGCTGCACATAGGCCTTCCTCAAAGCATATGTATAAATATTATTAATAAAGGCTTTTATAATATTTCCATTGCTTGGTCTCGACGACTTCTCCCACAAGGATTGTGTTAAGGCCATTTATGGACCTCGTGCAAGTTGGTGATGCAAGGGGTGAATAGGGCTCAACATTTTACGGTGCCCAAGTCCACCTCACCTGTAAGTGGTGCACCCTGCTGAATAAGAAACGAGGCTCTGACCACTCACCAACCCGCATTGGGCCAGCATGGTGGGTTATGGTCCAATTCCCCTCAATGAACTCTAACAAAAGACGGCCCCCAAGTGCTCGGCAGGACCGATGGCTGTGCCGATCATGACCGAAGTCGGTGATGCACTGGTACCAGGGATGTGAACTCGAAGAAAAATTAGGCAGGATTCGTTCGAGCGTAGTGGGATTGTCTGAGGTCCGAAAAGAGGGTGAGGATACTATGATTGTAAGATCCGGCAACCTGCTCTATTTCCGGGAGGGCGAACAACTGTCCCAGGGTGGTATCTAGTTCATTGTGCACAGGTCTCTCGTGAACAATGGTGTACAAATCGGGAGTGTATCGAACAGAGTAACGTACCTTATACTCAAAATCATCAAACAGTATTCACTGAAGGTCATACAGGTATACGCGCTAACTTCGACGCACCCTGATAAGAAACTGGAAATAATGTATGAGTACATCTCTCGGGCAATGCAATATCCCAGTATTCATTACACCTTTATCACGGGAGATTTTAACGCAAAGTTAGGCAAACGTCGCGGAGAAGAGTTGAAAGTGGGGCACTTTGGTGGAGGAATCCGGAACTACCGCGGTCACATACTAGTCGACTTCTTGGAGAAGGAAGGTCTGTATATGATGAACTCCTTCTTCAGGAAATGGCAGCACCTCGGACTCACTTTTGATTCGCCGATGATAGTATGAGTAGTCATGGCTGAGACCTTGGAAAACCTTGGCAAAATGCTCGATGACCTCAGTAAAGCATCTCAACTCGTGGGCCCTTAAAATCAATATGGAGAAGACCTAATTTATGTCAAATGCCCATATTGTACCCACGCCAATTATGATTGCAGGCTCTACACTGGAAGTTGTTGATGAATATATTTATCTGGGACAAATAGTTCAGCTTGGTAAGTCAGGAAAACTAAGGTCACCGACATAGTCCAAAACATTGCTAATCTCTATTAGCAATGGGCAGGGCACATCGCTCGAAAGAGTAACAGCCGATGGGGTACCAAGGTCCTCGCATTGGCGACCGCGTATCGGACGACACAGCGTTGGTAGGGCCCCCACTAGGTGCTCCGACGATCTGGTGAAGGTTGGGGGAAGCAGCTGGATGCGGGCAGCGGCGGAGCGATTGACGTGGAAATCTTTGAGAGAGGCCTATGTCCTGCAGTAGACGTCTGCAGGCTAGTGATGATGAAGTTGGTGGCAATCATGGGTGTTAGACATGAAGCTGCTGTACTTTTAATGTGTTGGGTTCTTCCTTGTTCAGTTAAAATATGTTTGACCTTTTTATAGAGTTGACAACCACAGCTTTAATTTTTTGAATCCTTTGCAGGTGTGCAAGACTGTAATTGAGAATGAAGATGAGTTCGATAGACATTTAAAAACACATTCAAATATACATAGATGTGCTATATGCAATTTAGTATTCAAGAACAGGGAAACTGTTATTTCACATCTGAAATGGCATGAGATGGAAAATATTAATGGAACAGAAAAGTCTCACATCTGTGAAGTATGCGGCTTGGTACTTATGGATGAGGAGCAATTGAAAGAACACAATGATAAGAAACATGTTAAGAAATATACATGCTTTTACTGTGGACGGATGTACAAAGGGCAAAACAGTTTCGAGACTCATATAAAGAAACATGAGATGCATATGAAAGGCAGAACAAAGTAAGAATTATTTAATTCAAATATGATGATGGTTTCATTATTTATTATATGAAATGATAATACAAGGGATTTAATATGATAATATAAACTGCACCACATTGGGACAACAGAGATCTTTCACCAGAACATGTATGATGTTGGCAATATGATATATAAACACCCGTTTACTGATGGTATGTTTGAGTTGCCTGGTTCTGTTTAGGTAAGTACCACCTCAGTTCTTATTTCTGCTGCCAAACAGTTGTGTGGATTGAATGCAATGTGCTGCAGTATATATCAACATCATTAGTGCAATATTCTTATGAGCAGGTGTATCGTTATACATCAGATGAACATCTTATCAAGTCTCTTCATTAAATAAAATAAATATTCATTTTTCAATAAACCGGCTGCATTTAAATTGCTTTTTCAAGCTACATAATAAATTACAATCTATTAAACTGTTTTCTGAAACATGTTGCAAGGGACCTTGTTTCCATCTGTTGAGATGACAATGACCTAATACAATAATGTATTGCTTCCTCAATGTCATAAGAATATGTTAACAGGGAACAAATGGCCAAAATTAAACTCGATGAAGCGGAGGCTGTGAAGAAGAGCAAATACAGCTGTGAGGTTTGCGAGCGGAGCTTCGTCGATGAAAGGTCGCTCATGTGGCACCAACGGCTGCACACCAATGAGAGGCCCTATGTATGCGATGTAAGACATCAAATGGATTCTGCATTATAGAAATAACTTTAGTTTTTTTTTATTTAATAAAATCAGAACAGGACATTCATCTGATGATAAGTGATAAGTTGTATGCATCAAAATTCTGTTGTCATACATACACTGCAATATATTATCTGTTAGTTCGGAAATAATTGTTGTTTTCATATCCCAGTAATTTAAAAAATAAACTATAGAACTGGAATGTAGTAACGTTTGCAAACCATACTTGTGTAGATAAACACCAGCAGCACACTTACGGTTAAACTACTGACAGGTGTTTAGAAAAAGTAAAAAAAAAAATCGTAATTCAATTTTACTAACTTGTAAAGCTTTTATATATTTGTAACTAGGAAAGTTTTACTGCATAAGAAGTAGTAGAGTAAGAAGTATCGGTAGTGTTTAAATAAGTGTTCACTCTGCAGGTGTGCGGCCGCGGGTTCGTGTCCTTGAACCGGCGCAACCAGCACGCGGTATGCGCGCATACTGCCCCTGCGCGTCGCTGCCCCCTCTGCCCAGCGCTCTTCCACCTGCGCTCCATGGTCAACACGCATGTCAAGAAGGTGCACAACAAAAAAACATAGTACATTGAAATTTTCAAATATGAATTGTAGTGGAACTGTCTACATAATAAGTGACTCCAGTGAGTTCATTGGTGGTAGATCTCTGTTGCCGAAGACAGTCTAGGTAGCCGATAGTATTATTATTATAATTATGCATACTTTTTCTAAATGTCCTCTATTTTTACAATGCCGACAGACCGCGTTAACAAATCGACACTCGCCACCATGGCGTTCACCGCAACCATAACAAGAACCGGTCTTGTGTAGAGCATTGATATCCATCGGTTCGTCACCACCGGCACTAACAGCATTGTCCCCAATCATACAAACGTCCCGCATTGCACTTTCTGATAGCAACATAGCGTCCACCACATGCTGATAACATAGATTGTTTCGTTTTAACGGTTCGTATATATTCATCTCCCATGCCGCACACCAGCCTATCGCGTAACATTCGCTCCAGTTCCATGAAGTCACATCCGGTACTACGTTTACGCAATCGTGCAATGTAGTCGCGAGCTGCTTCACCGCGTTTCTGATCGCAATTGTAAAATTTAATCCAAGCCGAAATTTCGTTTGGTTTACGGCTATAGTGATTAGTCAAAATTGTTTGAATTTCACTAAATGTTATATCACTCGTTTTTTAGGAGTAACTAACGCCGCCAAAGTCTCAAACACTCGCTACCCACACACTAGCTTCGAAATATATAATGATACTAATTGTCCGTTAGTGGATTAAATTCTTCAAAATTGACTACCTTATTGTTCACGTTTTTAACCTCGCCACCACTTTTATGTACTGAATATATGATAAGACACATGAGTAGGTACTGTGCGTTGTGAGCAGCTCCGTAGCCGTGTTCTAAAGTGTCATTATGTGAATATATTATGAAGTACCCACTTAGTTGACATTATTTGTCAATAACACATACAAGTCAAGTATCGACGTATATAACGCACTTACTATCTGCCTTATAAAAAGGGTGAAAGGCACGCAAAGGGTAATGGGGAAAGCTATGCTCGGAGTTCCTCTACGCGATCGAATCAGAAATGTGCAGATCCGTAAAAGAACAGGTCACCGACGTAGCTCAAAACATTGCTAGATTTAAGTGGCAGTGGGCAGGGCATATTGCTCGAAGGACCCACGGCCCATGGGGCAGTAAGGTCCTCGAGTATCGCCCGCGTACCGTTAGACGTAGTGTTGCGAGGCCTCCCACAAGGTGGACCGACGATCTGGTGATAATCGCGGGAATCCACTGGAGGCGAGTAGTGCGGGATCGATCTATGTGGAGATCTTTGGGGGACACCTATGTCCAGTAGTTAACGTTTATCGACTGATGATGATGTCTCAATGTGACGAGTACTACGTGGTGCAATGTAAATTATCAGATGAACGTATCGTTCGTCCCACTGCTTCATCAGAAAAAAAAATAGAACTACCTGTAAGACATATTGAGTAATATATTTTCTTCTTAACATGGTGGTGTCCAATTCGAGTCATGACCAACATGTCATGGACAGTTGGTGGTGGATTTGTTTAACCACTACTTTGATTTTCCCATTCTTGTCACCATGTTAATCAAATATTACATTATAAAAAAAAACCAAAACTTTTACCATACCACAAAATATATTTAATGTGTAAATACTAATCTTATACTCACAGGTGCACCTGAAGGCCCACAAGCGACGGAATCGGACAAGCAAACACCAGAACGTATTCTGGCGGACGGAGCCCGTACCCATACAGGAGCTGAGTATCTCCATACAGAATGATATACTGGAGCTGCAGGCTGCTCAGAAAGGAGCTGCCGATGGGATTGAATGGGTTAGTAGTCAGTTTGTGTTAAGTATAATCCCACTTCATGGAAAGCGGAGATATAGTATGCGTGGTCTGATTGGAGATATAGTCTAGAAGAATCTTATAGCAAGTGACCATAACCTTATCATATAATTTCAATAAATACTTTAGGATGTTTTTAGAGTGCAGAATGTTCATTTAATGATAAGTAATACAATCCATAACAATGTAATGCTGATGAGGATAAGCAAGCAAGCGCCACAATCTGGTCATCACATTCTACGTAAGATTTACTACACCAACCGTTACTATAGCAACCGCATAAATAGTACGAAATAAAATGTTCATAATTAGAAATAAAACGATCAAGGATCTATGGTATTCAAAAAGATAAATACTATACACATATCATTCCGCGACGAATGCATGTTCCCGTGTCGATATGTTCACTAGTTATCACGTGATTGGCGAACACAGGAAACTAACTAACTTCTTAGGAATTAAATGGGATATTTCTTTCACTTAATAAGATCATCACATGTATGTACTGATAACTTCCTCACTACGTGGAACGATGACCTGGTGAAGATATGGAAGCCGTTGAATTTGTATAAAGCAGTACCGACCGGTGTGGAGGACTAAGCACAGTCCATATAGTTAAATCTAGTCTAGATGATATTTATGTGTTAAATCTTTCTTAAGAGATAATTACATAAATAACACATTTTCATTAAATATATATATAATATATGTAACACTTCCGAGTATACAATAAAACATTCATCATCAGCTGCTAGACGTCCACTGCTGGACATAAGCCTCCCCCAAAGTTCTCCATATCGTTTGATCCAGTGCTGCTCTCAAAACCGCTAGGCATTAGGATTCTTCATATGTAGAGGTTCATGTTGAAGGGATTTGGGTCTTCTCTCACTATGCTGGCACAATGCAGGTTGGTGGAAGCCAGAGCCTCGTTTGTTGATTAGCATGGTGCACCACGCGCTGGTGAGGCTGGCTTGGGTCCCTTGAATTGTTATGCGGAACCCTTTAATCCCTATAATAAATCATTAAATTATTTAATCTTTGTTCCCAGTGAAAAGAAGAAAATGGGGCCTATTAGAAGCAATTTTATTTAGCATTTTTTTTTAATACGAATAAGTTACGTAATAAGTAATATAAAAGTAATTCGATTGATACAATATATGAAACAGTTTTTAGAATCGGAGTTTGAAGTTTTATTTTTTACCTACATAATTAAACTAGAGTCTAACAGCTTTTTTTTACATCAATTATCCGACGAGACGAGCGAGATGTTTACATAATTAGATGATATACACAACACGTCATTACGCTCGCCGTGAGACACAGGTGCGAGATCCCGTCACCTCATTAATTACACTAGCTACAACGCCCTTCAAATCGGAACACAGTAATGTTTGCACACTATTTGTTGGGAGAAATAGGCGCTGCGGTGCGACCCTAATTGTCTCTAGTAACAGAGACCTACCAACAATGTAGTGCACTGTATATAATGCTATCTAGCGACGTATTACTTACCATCAATAGAACGTCGCTCTTCTCTCGTCACTACATCATCATAATTTCCACTGCTGGACATAGATCTCTTGTAATGTGTTCCTCAAAGCACGATCCAGGGCTGTTTGAATCCAATGACTCCCAGCGATTATTTATTGGCTCGTCACTTCGCCGAATAAAAAAAATATTTCCATACATTATACTTTGTGTTAGGAGACCGCTTCCAAAAACGAAGACAGACGATAGTACTAATGACACCTTTGATGATGGGAAGGGAAAAAAATCGATGCTCATTAAAAAAAAAATCATATGTTTAAAACGTATTATTAGCATTATTTACGTTAGATATATTTGGTTTCAATTTGAACCTTATTACATATGGCCATAGAGAATTAAGAACGGTAAGACGTGTCATACCAAATATTTAATATTTTAATTTTTATGAAACTATCGTTTAATTTAACTATATTAACATGATGGAGCGTAAATAATGCAAATAAAACGTTTTAAAAATATGATTTTTTTTGTATCAATATAGATTTTTTTTCCGTCCCATCATCAAAGGTGTCATTAGTACTATCGTCTGTCTTCGTTTTCGGAAGCGGTCTCCTAACACCCTGTATAAGTAATCAATGGAATGTAACATGTGAAGTCGTTATATTGACTTACTTTATCAAACTGATAACACCTGTGTGACGCTGCTGTGTAAGTATTCTAACTGGCACCTTACTTTTCAATTATTATTATTAAAAATAGGAAAAATTCGTTGTAGTTAATAAAACAACAATTTTGTATATACATTTATTTTGTTTATCATTTTTTTTTGCATAATTTTAAATCCATTTTATCCAGATATATAATTCCATATATAATAATAATCATCAATTGGCTATTGATATATACAACTTACAAATTATTTTTAGAAGGTCCTTAAAAACAACTACACTTGAGTCTTATTATCTAGGTGGAATCATTTAGTTATTTTCAAAATAATATTCAATTCTGATGGGAGGATTCTGTGGGAGAGATAGCAACATGTTTTCTATGCTAAATAAAAATAAATATCTTTAGAAATCATAATATAGTTTGAATTTTTTTTATATTAAATAGGTTAGTGCATGACTATAAACCCATCTGGAGTAAAGCGGCGAAGTTATCAATGACATGGTACACAAATAGTTTATACTCAAACATTTGAATGCTGTATATAGAAGAAATAATAATTATCAGTAAAAACGTATAAATGGGTTTTCACAAGACGACCTTGCAACATTGATTAAATTCGGATTCGAACCGATATCATCAGATACTGTATCATCTAAAGCTAACATTGTTCGGTGGGGGCTAATAAACTTAATGGTAGTACAGCGTAACCAGGTTCAGTTTATTAAATACTAGAATTCGTACATCTAATTCACATATCAGGGTGTAAGGGGTACCACATAACTCACGGAACCCAAGCCAACTTCACCTGCTCGCGGTGTATCCTGCTAATCTACAAACGAGGCTCTGGCTCCCACCAACCAGCATTAGACCAGCGTGGTGTGAAGTAGCCCTACCCCCTATATGAAACTACAAATGTTGGCCCCTGGTGCCCGGTGATGCGGACGGCACAGGACCGATCGATGTGGGGATCTTTGGGGGAGGCCTGTATCCATCAGTGGACGTCTATTGGCTGATGGTGGTGGTACATTTAAATCCAATATCAGAGGAAGAGAATCTTCATCCTCTTCCTCTGATGTTTTAATTAGATGTACAAATTCGAGTATTAAACTGCTTTAGATTTAAACATGATGCCTTAAAACGCCTTTTAAGGCATCATCATTATTAAACATAAGGCCACATGTTTAAACCTTATTAAATAAAAAAGGTGCCATTGAAATATAGTATAATCTACCTGAAAGTATTAATAATTAGTGAGACTTTTATTTAATTTATTTATGTATGTATGTGTACTTCACATACGGATCCGAGGCGTGGCCCTTACTGTCGGCCTTGTAAAAAGAGTGAAAGTCACCCAAAGGGCAATGGAGAGGGCTATGCTCGGAGTTCCTCTACGCGATCGAATCAGAAATGTGGAGATCCGTAAAAGAACTAAGGTCGCCGACATAGCCCCTAAGATTGCTAGACTTAAGTGGCAGTGGACAGAGCACATTGCTCGAAGGACCGATGGCCGATGGGGCAGTAAGGTCCTCGAGTGGCGCCTGCGTACCGGTAGTGTTGGGAGGCCTCCCAGAAGGTGGACCGAGGATCTGGTGATAATCGCGGGAACCCACTGGATGCGAGCAACGCGGGACCGATCTATGTGGAGATCTTTGGGGGAGGCCTGTCCAGCAGTGGACGTCTATCGGCTGATGATGATGTTATTAAAAAAATATATATTAAATCAATAAATTAAGTTAAAAAAAGATTATATTTGTATAAAATCCTCGTAAATTTTCTTTTACGCGCTGCAAGTATTGTTCATACGGTTAAAACTCTTTTTTATTAAACAAAGCGACGACAAGAGCGGAACGTTTACCTGATGGTAAATGATACGCCCGTCCATAACAACGTGGCGCTAGTTTGGATGATATATATACACAGCGCCACAATGAGCTCATCACAGACATAAGATGTTAAATCTATAACTCCAGCGATTTTATTATCAACAGCGCCCTTCAAATTCAAACAGTAATTTTTGCACGATACTGTTCGTCCAGATGAATGCTGCGGTGGTACGCACCAAGACGATTTCCGGAAAGAACTTTTTTTGTTTCGAGGGGAAATCTTCGAAAGATACCCTGCTTCTGGGGGGAACTCAGGGTTATGTGAGATTCTTACTAAAACCCCTTCGGTGATCTGCATTAGTGCATTCGGAGAGGCTCCGGGATTTCTTATAGAACGCATCGGTGCTCCTCTACACTTTGTGTTACACGTCTCTGAGGAGGAGCCTAACCCTCCTATGAACCATCGCTGAGCCGTACGCTGTCCCACGCAGGTTCGCTATCTTGAGCGATAAGGGCCCCCACCCTCAAGGTCCGCGAAACTCCTAGACCCTTTTAATCTACTTCTACGACAGACAGGGCTTACCTTAGTCCTATTCGCACTAGCCCGAGACTACAGGGCTGTCCGAGAACAGGCCTACCACTGTGTATAGCGTTCGGCATAGGTTATATCTATAATTGTGTATGGAAACAGAGTATTAACGTACAGGGTCACCGCGGTCGCCTAGCGCCGCAGTCCACGGTTCAATTACCATAGACATGGAGAGAGAGCCACGCTGCTCGCGCGCCATCATTCCGACTTGACCTAAACTTTGACCAAGAAGTCTTACAAGCGGTTACCTCACTTGGATCAGTGAGTACAACACGTACTCCTAGGTACTAGGTGCTGCATACCGTTCTGGTAGCAAAGCGTGGTTACATGTTTATTTTTAATTTAACATTACATTAACCAACAAGCGCAGTCTCCTTCCACGCTGTCAGCTGTGAAAGATACACGGGTGCAGTTCTAATGGAAAGTTCCACAGTAAACAGCACCACTCACCAGATATCTATTCCCTGATGATGTATAGTGCTTAGTCATTTTACCGACTACCACATACACTGGACTAATGGACCTTCGGTCCAGGGCGCAATACACTGGATATAGATAAAATTATTAAGTGAGATATTGAAGTGTTCCAAAACACATTAGACTGACCATCTTTTGAATGAGCCGTCTCATTAATGCTTGGTAATTAAAACCAATTCATACCTTATTATCATACATGGGATGGAATCTCGCAGTTATAAATATCTACGACGGTTATTAGCAATATTATTAATAATATGAATCAGTGGCGAACCTTCTGATCATCATGAACTTGGTCGACTGGTGATCGACGATTTGAAGTATGTAGATCCTGATTACCTATTTACGCGAATTATTTATTTTGTACTACATTTACAAATTTAGTAACTCCTAATCGAATTCGTAAATTATATATTATCAAACTAGAATTTTTTCAGGTGTTGGATAAAAATTTACGTTTCTTAAGTATCTTCTTATAGATAACGTTACCATCTTTTTAACTATAATTGAATCCCTGAAAAGCAAAAGTTTATGAAGGTATTTGCTTGATAAATTTAGATAACAGTATTGGACTGACTTGTGTAAGATTTTAGCTAGATCAATGGTCACCCAATTCAGATATAAACCGTTGTGTTCTTTTTAAATAAACTTACTTTTTAGTTATGTCTCATCATTAGAATTATTTACTAAAACTTCTTTTGTTGTGGGGAAAAAGGTGATCGCGTTCTTAGTTCATTTTAAAAATGTAGCTTTGATAGAACTTAACGTTTAAGTGACTCTGATTATTTATACCAATATGGTACGAGTATGATGGGACACCTTGTGTAGGTAATCTTCAACCCTTTTCAACTACACGTAATTAATTTTAAGACAATTTTTTAACATCTATAGCGCTTTCAACTTAAGTTAAAAAAAATCATTTATTCCTTCTATTGTCAGATGGTGCATTCATACATTTTATTTACTATTAAATAGCTTTATCGAAATATTAATATTACTAACATGTTTGTTTTTGTAAATCATAAAATGAGGTAATCTAATCTATAATTAACATTTACAGCAAAGAAAACATGTTGTTGATTTTTGTCTAAATAGCCTATACACATTGCCCTGAGTTTCATGAGATTTTTAAAGGTATATCTTAGTGATATGTATTTTAGATGCTGATGAAATAAAACTTACTAGCTTAAGTCAATGTGATTATAATACAATGTAATATTTTGAAGGTTATCTTCGTTACGCTTATCAAGTCGTTTTTCAGAGGAATTAAGACAGTGAGAGACTGTAGTCAAGAACAAGACCAGTTTATGCAATTGATTAGAAAAAAATACAACACATCGAAGTGATTTTAAAATAAGATTTAAAATCCTCATCATTATACGTTGCGTAATCGATCAATGACCTTGACAATTTTTTTTTGTGATAGCAGGCCCCAAGTTCTATCAGTAAAAAAATTCAGTGGTTTTATTATTTACGTGTGAGAGACACTGCAGGGCAATGTATATATAAAGCAAAAGTTGTTATAAAGTAGAAGAAATACATCTTCCATGTGAGAAATATATTATCATTAGTGTTACAATTTTAAAAAGACAATTCAACTAAACTTGCGGGAGAGTGAGGTAATATGACACAGAAACAGTTTTTCTTCCACTTTGTACTGTTTGACCTTTTGCAGGGAAGAACCATTTGTTTAAACACATAAAATTTTTAGTAGCGTTAAAGTTCTTGTTGGTGTAAGGTCATTAAAAAAATTCTAAGTGCCATTTAATTATCTGAACGTCTGTATCATGAAAGAAAGACGCATTATATCAATAACTTCCCTGTAAAGGTCTATTAAAAATATCATCCTATGAATTATTGAACGAAACTTACTTGCGGCCGCGTTTCGTCCGTCCGTCGACGACCTGCAATTAAACGTAAAAAACACAGGACCTTCGAAGTCAAAATATAAAATACACTTACACGAGACTAACTTTTTTTTTAATTTTCCTGAATAACATCCTAACTACTAAAGACTTAATGTAAACGGCACGTATCTTGAGCGCTCTGTGTTGAAACTACAGATTTTTTTTTTATTAAATAGGTTAGTCACGGTTCCAGCTGTAATTTGTGGAACAATTTTAAAGATAATGAATACCATACAATGTTACTCAATCGCTGATAGTATTGCCTCAGCTCTTCATTCTATTAACATCTGATAAAATTACCCAAACTTTCACTACAACCCAACAGTCTACGCTCAAGATCAGTGACGGAAGTTAAACGTAATGACCACCACGCGACATCAAGTGTCGATGTGAATATAAAAAATACGTCAAATCACATCTGACACATCCGCCGTATCAGCTTAAGGTGCGATTTGAACAATGTCAAGCTATATAACAATAATGAATGGGATCGATTAAAATAAAAATCAACAGTTATCTCGAACGAGTGCAAGCGATGAGCCTCCTTGCTTAATGATGCTGATGTCTCCGATGAGTACCAATTCAACTCGAACACTCACCCTGAGGCGATTGGAACCGACTTACCAATATCCAGCACGAGTAAATCTGTGTGTGCACTGCGAAGTGTCACTTCTTACTTATGCCTACAATCACAATTCACTCAACTTCATCACTGTTATGTCACAGTCACCACTTAAGCGCGTTTCACTTTGTTTATTTTGACGTTACTGGTTCCGTATATGAACCGGTTACGCCATTGCTCGTACTGCTACGTGCAGACAATGCTGTTCGAGGTGGAAGGGTGTTCTGTGGGAATCTGTTTGTCTGTCTTGTTCCTCTGTTCCATTTGTTCCGTCGCCGTTGGTGCAGTGCCGTTTTGCATGTTCACCTCGTACATGTTTGATGAGTTAGAATCTTCGTTGTAGGATAACACGCTCACTTCATCTGTCTGTTAAAAAAAAATATATAAAGTTCAAGTTAATTTTTAATTATAATTTTGGCCTCTTTGTAATGTAACCACATTTATGGTTAAGTGTTTGCCTTCTAATACTGAAGTTATTTACTTCGATTCCAGGGCATCAGTTGTGGATTATAGTTGGTGAAAGGATTTATTCGAACCCGCCTGTCTAGCTTATGCATGCTTATGTCTTATTTATATAAATAAGACCCCGCAACAGGTATTCTGACTGTCGACATATGAGATACAGAGCATTTTGGCGAACTCGATTAATCGTTTACAGCGTTATTGTAACCTACGGAGGCCGTCTACTCCAGTGACAAAAGTGTACTACCAGTAAATCATCATCATGTGATAGATGTCCACTGCTAGACATAGACCTCCCTAAAAGATTGTCACATCGATCGGGTAGGTATTCAAATGGGGAGATTTGGGCTATTTCCCGCCACGTGGATCCAATGCGGGTTAGTGGCAGCCAAGGCCTCTATTCTTGATTAGTAAGGTACATAACGAGCAAGTAAGATTGGCTTGGATCCCCGAGTTGTTGTGGGTGGACCCTTACACTCCACCAGTATTGAGACCAAATGTGAAAAATTTTTATTCAGAATACTCTGACCAATAAAAATATGAGGACAGTAGTTAGTAATGCGTGTTCAGTGTAATTCAGTGGGGGCGTACGGATTCCCGCACAACTTACGGGATCCAAGTCCACTTAACCTGCTCATGGTGTACCATACTAATCAACAAACGGGAACTGGCTTCCACCAATCCGCATCAGGCCAGCAGGGCCGGTAATGGCCGAAATCAATACCTGATCTATGTGAGAATCTTTGGAGGAGGCCTATGTCCAGCGGTGGACCTCTATTGGCTGATGATGTACAGTGCAGGAGTAAGTACGTAAGGTGAACCTATAAGGCAAAGGTCCCAATATTGTTACACCGCAATACCTATCTCTTTAACGGTAGAAAATTATTTTGCAGAACCCTTATGGGTGAAAAATATTTTGCAGCACAGGTAGCACTTAGGCAGTTTGAAGAAAAGAAGCAAAACAGTGCAAACTAAATGTTCAGTTCTCTTTAATGCGATTAATGAACCTGAAGGGATTTTGCATGATATTTTTTACGTCTATGGAAAATTTAATTTTCATTACAGCCGCAGAGTTAGTAAGTGTGATGCATAGCTAAATTAGGGCGTGATAATATTTCTCCGGGGTCGACAACGTGGTTGTGATGTCTCTGGTAATACAAGCGTCTATAAGCTACGGTAACTGTTTACCATAAGCAGGCTGTATGTCTGTATGCCATTTTATTGGTATAAAAAGAATCCTTTTACTTCCTCAAGTAATTTTCTTTAAAAAATAGCAGGGTTTTAAAAATGAAATTTTTTTAGCCTATTTATATGATTATTGCCACGAGACTTCTGGCGTATGCCATCGACATTCTGTTTGGGATTCTTAGGGAATGGATTTCTTTATATATTAAGATGTGAACTCACACTACTCTCGGAGAGGCGACGCGTGCGCTTGTGGGGCGCAACGCACGGTGGCGCAGGCTCGTGTGGCCGCCGCTTGGCGCCCGACATGGTGCGCTCGCGCTTCAGCAACGAAGGGGACAGGTACTGGTGCAACTGCTTTCGGCGCACATGTCGCGCCTGCGGTCACAATTATAACATATTAAATATATGCAAGAAACATCAGGTGCCTTTAACGTTTATCATTTGTTCAGCTCCATTACAAATTCTTTACTTATTAAAAAATGTAAATAGTGTTTTACGATTTGTTGTAAACAAATATTAACAAACAATAAGCTAACTTAATGTAGTAGAAGTTTATATGTTTTCTTAGTAACTTTCATTTGTTATTATATTATGTGAATCATTTAATTCACATTAGCTATTCAAGCTTCACACAAGAACGAGATAAAGCCATTTATTCACCACGCTGGCCAAGTACAGCTTGGTGGATGTTATATATCTGTAAAAGCCTCCTGGTAGGTGTTGATTTCTTTAAGCTTTCCTCCTCTGAAAGATGGGGATCAAACTCAGACCTTTTAGGGACGAATGGCGGATACAGCTAAAGCTTTTGATGCCATTTTTTCGCCTACACAAAATTACCGCTATACATATGGGTTTTGGCGGGCGTGATTAACAGATATGTTACTAAGTCTCACAAATTGTACTAGTTTTCCCACATGACGATTTTAAATTAAAAGAAAAAAATATATACATTAACAAAGGATAATTGCGTTGAAGAGTGTCATAATGACTATATGGTGTGGAAATAGTACTTCTCAAGCAGCAATACGTGGTATGTAAGACATCTTAGAATTTATTAAAAAAATATGTATAAATATCCCGCTCAATTTCCTTCGCCCATTCTTCTCAGCTCCAAGATATTTTTTATGCAGATGGGTGGTAGATTTTCTCAACTAATAAGTGAAGGAATATTTATAAGTAGAAAAAAAACTTTTGACTTGACTACAACCGCCTTACAAATTTAGCTATCGCGACTTATGTATCTTGAATAATATGTAATAAGTTACCAATGTTTTAGTGTAAAAACTGTACCTCGATAGACATGCCGTCCCTCAGCATACTTGTATTTTCAGCCTGGTAGTGGACCGCCTTGGTGAACGAGGATATGTCATATGTGAGGTCCACATTAACATTTGTCTTTTCGAATACCAGCCCGATGAACCACATAGAGCAATGGTTAGCGATCACTTCGCCCTGTGGAATTGGATCAGACTACAGCGACATCAAACGGATCGCGGTGAAAGGGAATTGATGAGATCTAAATAACTTAACTAAAAAGAAGACTAAAAATTATATAAAAAACAACTCTTGCACACTACTGTACTATGTTTAGAGCATTATAGCTCTCATATGTTGACACGGTAAGAACACAGTAATAATATGACGGCAAGTTATGTGAAATGTAATAATAGTAGCTCAACCGGTGGTCTTAAAAAGCCGTACTATTGCAGATTGGGAGGCTTATGTTCAGCAGTGGACAACAAAATGTTAAAATGATCAGAATGAGATTTTCCACAATCCCCTATTTATATTACCATAGAAAAGCATCATAAACTTTCATGTCACAAGCGGACAGCAGCTAAGGCAGTAACTGTTTAAATTTATGTAGAAAGCTGAAAGGTGTACATGACTGAAAATACCTGATAGTATGTAGTTACTCCAACAGGCTATTTTAGTTTAGAAAAAAATTGTTAATTTATCCTACATTAACCTAGTAACTTTTGAATGAACATATGTGTATAATCTATAAATGTACTACCATAAACTAATATTTAAATGTTATGTCAATGTAATATAATAACTTAATTTCTAAATATCATATAAATAATGCTCTAAATATCAGTTTTTTATACTCTAATAGTGACATATAAGATAGCCGATGACTTCAATATTTGCTAGAAAATCTCATTTCCAGCAAAGGGTGGCACGATTAGGATGAATGTAAATTTGTTGTAGGCTACTAAAAAAGCCTATGGGTTAGCAGTCCTTGTGAGTGGTGGCTCTTATTTGCAGAACCACAGTACTGGTGCTAAGGAAGGCTTTGCTCTTCCTTAGGACATGTTTACATATAATGCAAAGAGGCCCGGATGCTTATCGTAAGAAATCAGTGAGTGAGCCGCTTCCCAATGATATTGTTAACATTCTTACTTGTCGAGGACAGGCCCATCATTTACCATCATGTTAATGTACTTGTAGCCTTACACATTTAGAAATAAAAGAGAAATATAAATTTAACTTACCAGTTCATTTTTTTTTATCTCTGGCGCAGGGTCAGTTGGTAAAGGTGCCCCTGAAAATGTTATATTTTCTTTAATTACAGGTCTCTTTTTATTAAATAAGACCAATTGTTTGTCAACTAAATATGTCTATCCAAGTACAAGAATTAGAACTTTATTGCTTTCCATTTTAAATTACATGGGAAAGTGAAAAAGAAAATTATAACCTAGTAAAAAGATCTTGTAATCAGATGAATGGATTTCGTAATATATTATATATTAGACGGGCCAAAATTTGATTGGAATTTCTTATCATGTAAAGTGACAATCAGGTTGTGGATGATAAGGCATTTTTACCAAGAATACTATTATGCTTCTTATATTTTAACCGCAAGGCCGTTATAGCAGCAGTCTTACAATATGGTAGTGGTAACCAGTTTAGAGTTTAAAAATATAACTTCTAAAGTCTAAAATTTATGGCCTGGGCTTATAACCATGAGGAAGGGCATTAAAAAGAGGTGTTCGAAGTGAGCATTTCTTTACATAAATTTAGGATTAATATATATAAAATTTTCTATACTCATTGGTATAATAATTACTTTAAACTGGACAATTTTGATAAATAAAAGCACTTACCAGGTGGTAAAGCAAGTGGCTGGCCATTGTTGGTGTTCAGTGGGACAGAGTTGTAACACTCTGGGTTCACATGAGCTATTGTAATGTGTTGATTTCTTTCGAGAGTTGCTGCAATACACAATGTCAAATCAATTAAAATAATGTTTGGATAGATACCAATGAATTTACCACAAATTTACACAAAAAAAATCTATACAAAAATACAAGTAAAATATTACAGCACTGGACATTCATCAAAGAATTAAAATTATAGTCGACTTTTTTTTGTACAAACATTTTACTACTAGTTTTTATTGACGAAATAAGAAAGTGAATGTCTGTTAATATTACTTACCATCAGGGCTACCATTTATAAAGTAAATATCAATTTATATGAAATATTTGAAGCGACATAACAAATATTAGAAATGGGAAACTTTGTTACTATGTTAATCAGTTATTATTGATGAAATCACAGAGAAAAAATTTTAAATAATATTGTAAGTTAAAAAACTTACTAATGAGATGTCTGATTCTACTCTCTATGAGTCCACACCACTGCAGCTGGTCAACAGGACAGGCTGATGATGCTAGGAGAACGATGAAATGCTTGTAGCGTGAGAAGAAGTTGGGTGCCTCGAACAGACGCTCCCACCCGCATTTGCCCAACATTATCTCGTCCGTTATTGCTAGACCTAGTATTAGAGAAGGAGCAGTGTATATCATCGTCACTAAGAACAAGTCTGCTGCTGTTACCTACATTACATATTACAAACAGGTGTTTTTTTTTATATTATCACGCATTTTTTCCCAGTAGGAGTAGTCAGAGGCGAATAAACACCCACTTTTCGCCAGATGTGGTCAGATTAGGTCCCAAGATGGAGGAACAGGGGGCGAGCCTGTTGCCACTTTATTAGGACTACCACACACAAAGATAATTTCAGTGTGCGGATTTCCTCGCGATGGTTTCCTTCACCGTTAAGTACGTAGTAATTGTAACAATATGCACATTAGGCAATGAAGAACTGCCCAAGAGGTGCATGCCCCATCCGGGATTAGAACCATCGTTATCTGATTGTGATGTCCAGATTATAGCCATTGAGCCACTAAGTCTTTTACTGAATTTATATGGATATAAAATTAAAAATGATAAAATAAATTGCAAACTTGTTTATTTAAAAAATATATTTAGTAATAGAAAGGAAGTTTTAATTCTAAGAACTGACAAGTGACCTACCAAGTCTGAACTCCTCCATGATGACCGTACGTGTAGACGCAGAAACATTGAAAGTAGAGTTCTGTTGGGGATAAGCCGGTGTGATTATCGGCATCAAGTGGAACCTATCAGAGACATTCACCTGTGGACATAACACAAAAAATATGGTAAAATCTTAATGATTTTAACAAATGAAAAAGTAAGCGGAGAAAACGTAAAAATCATACGTTCTTTTTATTTACAATGGGTTGACACTTGACATCAATTTCACTTGGTGTTAAGTGATAATGAGGCTGTAGATGGCGAAGCGTGCTCGTTCAGAATTCTCCGGTTCTGCTATGTTGACAGTTGGAATACTGCATTACTGTAATAGCGGCAGATTTACAATATGACAGTGCCACCAACGAAAATAAAAAATATATGGCCACAGACTCTCCCCAGGAGTCGTCCTTTTATAAAGTGTTTAGCCATTACACCATAAAAGCATTAAGAGATCAAAGCATTTTTGTAGAGTCTACTGTATAGGTAAAAATAATATAACATCAATCTACAACATGCCAACAATTGTGTTTTAGTTAATTTCCCACATCAATAACTAATTTTCACTCACCCGTGGATCCCAAACTGGGAATCCGAGGTTAACAGCATCCGGCTGCTTAAGGAGAACTGGTTGAGGCCACTTCCATTGGCTGAAGACTAAAAAGAACTTGTGTACTAATGTCGCTGGTAGAGCATTCGGGTAAAGTTGGCATGTCCGAGCTACCAGCATTGCCCAAGAAACACCTCCTAAATATCCCAACGTGTTGGAGTATATCCCATGACCTAAAAACATAAATGAAACTGTTAGTCATATACACATATATATATACCAGACATTTTGCATAACAAAGTTCATAAGTTTTCTATTTCAGCAATAACTTGTGCTTAAATAATATTTTATAAATAATATGCTACTAATGATATTTACATTTAAAAGTATTCACAGTAAATACTCACGTTTAGCCCAAAGCTTTATGGCGCGCAGCGTGAGTCTGAAATTGTTTATGTTAGGCACAAGACGCAGAATTTCATCGGTGACGCGACAGCCGTTTAACGATCTCACGCACTTTTGATCCAGATTCTTTAGCAACATGTCATCTCTTAAGTCAAAAGAGTCTGAAGATGAAATACAAAAATTGTATCATAACTATTTTTTTACAACAACAGATTATATAATAACAAGCTTTATTTCCGACTATAAATATCTGCAGGAATATAAATAGTCACACGAACAAAAACATAATAAAAGGAATTTATCTGTTATGCTGAGGTGTTGTTCATGAAACATGGTAGTTTCCTTACAATGTTTTCTTTTGCTAGCATTTACAATAGCAAATCCACAACACAAATCTCTGCCAAAAACCTTTGTTCTTAAATAATACAATGATTATATTACAATATTTTACCTGGTATCTCCTTCAAGGCAAGTCTAGCAAATAACAAGTCAATTTCTATTCCATCAAAATTCATCTTTATGACAGGCACAAATGCATCTTCCACAGCTCTCAAGTCTTTAACCTTAAACAGTATTAACATAAGAGAATCTAGCAATACAGATAAAATAAATCAAAATGGTCCTTATGTAGTTTCTTTGTTGTTAAGGGCCTCTCTCTCTTAGGGACCTATCAGCTTAAATCATAAAAACTATATTAAAGTTATTGATATAAACCTGCAAGGCAACAAACAACTAAATATTTAAAAAGAAGATAAGAACTCTTGGACAATGTGGAAAAACTTATCATGATTTTATTATTGTCTTTTACTACAAGATATGGCACCAAACAATTCATTATTTTTTGAAAAAAAAATCTGTTTTTGAACATCATACAACTTTAAGGCACCAAACATTATATTAAACAAGGAACAACACCTTACCTGCACCTGAGATTTTAGTAATTCATAAAAAGACTGGAAGTAATCTGTTCTGTCAATATGCCTAGGGGCTACACACAATGCGTCTATATCTGCCCCTCTGTGATGCACCTACAACAATAATTTTATAACATAAATACATGTTTGCACACATATAACAAAATTACAAACTATTTGGGAGAAGTGTTTTTTAGTGTATATCATCGTAAGAATTCAAAACACAGCATAATTTCAAAACATACCATTTATAGAATCAAAATTTATTTTTTAAATTAGTAATAAAATGTTGGACACCTTTAATTTATGGACATATATGTTTATATATGTATATAGGAGATTTTCTCCTATATAGAGACTCAACACTATATATAGGCAACCATAAGGCCTGGAGACTTGAAATTTGGTTGAATGAGTATATGTTATCTAAGGACGGATTTTAAGATTATTTTTTATATTATCGCGGCTCTTTTCCCAGTAGGAGTAGGCAGAGGCGAATAAACACCCACTTTTCGCCAGATGTGGTAAGATAAGGTCCCGTGTAACAGGGGGCGAGCCTGTTGCCACTTTACTGGGGCCACCACACAAAGATAATTTCAGTGTTCAGGGTACAATGTTTTCCTTCACCGTTTGTATTTCGCTGTTACTTAAGTTCACAAATGTACATAACTTAAATATTAAGTCATCGATACATGCCGAGATTAGATCCCGCGACCTTCGGAATGAAAGCTGCATGCTCTTACCATTAGGCCAACGAGCTACAATTGTTGCAAGTTTTAAAATGTTACCCACAAAAGAGTTGCAGGCGTGTTAAAAGCGGGAAAGGGTCTGATGCGAGGCTTGTTACCGCCGGGTGAGAACATCTGAGACTAATTACAAATCTAATTATATATTACAGCGAGCTTTGCTCGCAAGGAACTAATTTAAGATTTATGAATCACAATGACAGAAAGAGACTTGTGGCAGGTCCTTGTTACCAGATATTGTCTAGGTAGTTACTACCACAGTGTTTACATTTGCCGCTAAAATGAAGTGTCCATACATTATTATGTTCAGGTGGTATGATGGGTATGGATAAATGCATAGTTAAATACAGTACATGGAACTTAAAGTCAATGTGTAATCATCATCAAGTTGTGGCAGATGTATTATCATAAAACGAATTTCTTCTATGAATAGGAAGAACTATTCCCACCACAAAGGTCTGGTCATCTTGCCAATAACATATTACAAACTACAAGTAATATTCAAACTAGAACAAAGACTGGTATGGTTGGATCTATGGCAATAGAGCCCTAACACTGACTGTCAACATAACATTGTTAAACTTGCATATTTTAAGACTTTTAACAATAAACAACATGTTTTGTAATGTATTAAAAATTTTCTTAATGAATGGAAAAAAAATCCAACCTTGTTTGTTATTTCAGCACTCAACATCCTAATTTAATAATTTTTTTTTGAAATGGACTCCATTCACAAACTTACCCCAAGTCTGTAGGACCCAAATGTATAAATATTACCCCCAACAGTTTCAGCAACACTGATTGGCATATTCTTCCTAAGAGATTCATCTCGTATCCACTGTCTGACAAGCCGGTGTAATGATCCGAGCACCTCCATACGATGGTGCATTTCAGCTTCCGATTCAAACACACCAAATGGCACAAGAGATTCCTTCAAATCATTTGTCTTCTCTATGTCAATTGGTTTGGGCCCTGAAACCGAAAGATGGTAGTTTTTTTTAAAAATCATACTATTAATACAACATAGTGAAATATATAATATAGTGGTTATTAGTATAACATATTCAAAAATCGGAAAAATAATGATTGACAAAAACAGTCTAAAAAAAGTTTTATAAAATCAAAACACTATAAAAAAAATATGTACTCCTAAATCTCCAAATAATCAACAGACAATAAATTTCAGCCTATCTAAAACAAAATCGAACAAAAATATACTGAAAAAAAAAGGATAAACAAAGTAAATTGTACTTAAAAAATTGTTTATTATTTTAACTGAAATAACAAGAAAATAATTTTATGTAAACATGATTAAGTGGCAGTGGGCAGGGCACATTGCGCGAAGGAACGACAGCCAAGGGGCAGTAAAGTCCTCTAGTGTCGCCCGCGTTCCGGTAGACGAACTAGTGAGAATCGCGAGAACGTGAGACCAATGGATGTCGAGATCTTTAGGGTACACCTATGTCCAGCAGTGGAAGTCTATCAGCTGATGATTATGATGATATATGATTATAATATTACATTGTGTAATTTAGTGAAAAAAAATAAATAATAGTGATAATTAATTTATAATTAAGTTTTAATTTAATATTTAAGTTATTTATTTAAGAGCTTGCTAACTCAATTATTATATGCATCAGATTAAATAATACTTTTATGTTTTTTTTAGGCTATAAACTTTAAAAGTTGTAAACATTTAAAAATAACTATGTGTGTTATTGGAAACCAAATTAATATAGGTTAAGAGAATTCTCAATGTTAACATTTCTTTAAAAACAATTCAAATAAGATTGAATTAATTTGCTTTTGTACTAAACTTACAATGTGTTGAAAATACACATACATTTTTAAATCAGGAAATAGGAAGTTAAACTAGTGATTTATCGATTTCATAACACAATGCAAGTAGAAAAATAGAAAGTTCATTTTGTAGTAAGAAACTTACTTTAGCTATAACTATTTAACCTAGTTTTTTCATGACAAAAATAAAGCAGCTTGTTAACTAAAATACTGTAAAGATTCATATTCTTTTTGTAAAATAAACTTTTAAAACTACAATGTGTCTATAATTTCTATTTTAATATATCTACAAATTTAATACCATTTTATTCTTAAAACTGGAATTATTTAATTTGGTGTTCTATTACATTTTTATAAATATTACCTATATCATCGAGAGTAGAAAAGGCATACAATGCATTATGATTAGATAAATTTTAATTAAAGGTGCCTTTATACATTAGTTTTATGCAATAAATCTTTTTGTATCTTGTAACAATAATTGGAAGTTGAAATGAATAAACATAATTTCAGAAATTATTTATATTATAATGAACTTGCTTACCTGCCATAGATATAGCTGAAGTCATCCCTAATGTCTTCAAGTTTTGCTGATTTTGGTGTTCATTAGTCTTTGTAACATTGCTCTGGTATGGTGTATTTGTGTGAGAATATTGTGATTGTGGCCACATTTTGGACATTATATCTATTACACAATATTAAACTTGAAAATATTTATAATTAATATGTGCTAATGGTGGGCTAATCTATAATAAATATTGAATAAATGCTCCTTGCACAGGCAATGGCTGACTGAAGGTCTGAAATAAATGTAATAAAATAAAAAGTTAAACATATGAAGATTTCTTCTTCAATTATCAATTTAGGTAATATTTATTAGTAAATTATTATAATAATACTAATTAAATGTCGCTTTATAAAACATTGACCTTTAAAAACGAAAACATCATAGCAACGATGTTCACTTGAAAATATTTTAAATTAATTTACTTTAGGCATAGAAGACAAAAAAAAATTCTTTTTTAAAATATTTATTAACTTTACTTTTAGGTTTGCTTAAGAAAAAGATCATCGAACTCTCAAGAACATTTTTGTGCCATTGCGCCTTAAAGGACGTTTATTGTTCTGTAATTACGGAGTAAGGTCGCTATCTTCGTAGCATAATAACATGATTAATAAAACAGTGATCCTAATATAATTTCATTACAACTTTGCAAGTCTTACTAAAGGAAATAAAACACTGAATGACATGATTATAATACTCACAAAAAGCTCACGTTGCGTCTAACAGTTATTACGTTAGCAATTTTTCAAGTACATAAATAAAAACGCAACGATAGTTTCACTTACCAATAAACTGTATCATACATCGCACATTGCTATGCATCACATATGTATTAATTACTATGCACAACAAAACAAAGAAATAAATATTTATTCCCTAAACAAGCACCCAATAGTCGCCAACAACAAGGCAGCCATTTTTGATTTTTTGATAAATAGCTTCAGTGTTTTAAGTCAAAAAATTATTAAAAAAAATTGGTTTTTGATCATAAAGTAATTTTTTGATTACTGGTAAGGTATTTGTTATGTTAATGTGATCGTTATGGTAAAAATGTTTAAATATTTTAAAAACAATGAAAAAACATTACATTGTACAAAAAATTTTACATTTATTTATTAGTATTTTTATTATTTATTACAATTTTAAATATATTTTATAACATGATCATAAAAACATATTATTTGAATTACAGTGAACAATTAGAAATGCATACAATATAAAATTTTCGAACATTTGCGCATGCTCTATTGGCAGATTTTCTGTGACGTACCCACGACGTTTAATAAAACTCCGATGAAGTTAGTCACATATTACTATCTCATTTCATACAGTATCAAAGGAAAGGGATTGATAGAGCCAGTTGATGTTTTCGTGTCAGCCTTGTGCCCATTTATGAGGAGTAGGTAAAATCCGCCATCTTGAGAGTGTATTCAAGAATATACGGACTTTTAGCGGAATTAAGTGAAGATATTTAATAATTTTATTATGAAATTGACGAACGTTTAACTAATAAACGATTTTACAACATTTTCACGGGTCGTTCGCTTTATAGAAAACGCGTTACGCGTCGGCATTTATCTGTAACGCCGAATTCTTTCGTAGTGTTTATGTGACAGGAGACGGCACTGTAAGCTTTCTAATAGTTTTTTGCGTGTCTATTTCCGTTTTCCATCTCAACTTTCGTTAGCTTTTACGTGAAAGTGAAATAGGAATGCGTATAGTGTTTCAGCTTTTTTAAGAAGTCTCCACTATGTATTTTTATGGTCGAAAATGCGGTTAGATGGGCGTTGTTGTTCGGCAATCGGTAAAGTTGATTTGGAGGCAGCGACGCCGTACTGGTGAAGGCCTGGGCCGACTGGGCTGGCTAAGTGGGCGGCGATCGCAGAGAATGCGAGCAGTGAGGGTGTGCTAGCGAGGTGAAAAGTGTACGAACTGGTGTTGAGATGTCGACGACTATGCGGCCAACCCTTCAGACTGTGCCGGAGTCGCTGCCGGCTGACCACGTGACGTCGCCGTCGCCAGCTCCCGTGGCCACGGCTACGGCAACCGCACCGTCTCAGCCAAGGCACCCCCGGCCTATGTTTAAGGTTAGTCACTATCTTCCATTCATGATTCCCTGATCTTTGCACACTGAATTAGTCTTAAGGTGCCAATGTTTATGTTTTTAAAGACCAATAAATGTGTTTTTATCAAAAAACGTTTCAAATATTCTAATAAAAATCTGTTGTTTTTGTTATGGGTAAAGAATATGTACGTTAATTTGTTGATAGTTAATTCTTACGTAAATAACTTAACCTTAAATAAATATTTGGGAATATAATTGTAATTGTTGTATGTGTACATACTTCATATTTTTTTTCTGCTTTATGTTACTTAAAGATGAATTACTGCAATCTAATGCCTGCATACTTTTATTTTTCATAAGTATACTATTCTAAAATGTGAAAAGAAAACATCAGAGTACTTTCAAAATCACTCCACTCCCATTACTTTATTTGGCCTACTTATCTTTAGAGTTTTGTAAATGATATTACATAATTAATAATTGCATATGTAATAATAAAACTGTTGAAGATATTTCATGAAAGTGTTCTTTTGTGATTATGATAATAATGTTATTGATTAGTTACTTGGTATACATTTGATATAACACTCAGTGATTTACTAATTCTTTAACCAGATTTTGATATCCACACACTGCTGTTGCTTAAGAAATCTAATTGAGTATATTTTATTTAATAGCAATGTTAAAATCATGTTGTAGCTGTAAAAGTTAATTTAAAAAAAAAAACTGCAAATTAGTTTTTATATACCTGTTAAATCAAACAACTACTTAAACATGTACATATTCAAAACAGCTTTCCATCTATTGTAAACATATTTTAGTAACAAAACTCATGAGTCATATGTAACACAGTCCAATCAGACATGACACAAAAACATTTTCAATTGTAAATTATACTCAGCCTTTTGAACAATTTGCAAAATACATTCAAAACTAATTCAGTGTGTTTATAGATTAATATATTTTTTTAATGCAGATGTACTTACAACCAGATGTGTCCATGTTAAACCAATAAATATGATTACATACTTAATTATATGTATATACATACATGTAATATTTATATGTCCTTACTATATTAATTTATAAAGTTTTGTTTATGATGAGATGATTATATAATTTTTACATTTTTTTATATACACATTATAATACATTTAAACAGTACATTACTGCAATTCGGCTGACACATTTGGTTTTTGTATGATGAATGTGTTGTACATTATGACTGTTTTCTTAAATGTTAAAGATCAGGGAACATATTTGCTGTTCTTTGCTGTCAGCTGATTTCCGTCATTGTTTTTTCAAGGATGTCTCACTTGTGTTGTATGTTTCTGTTTGTTGGTTACTGTCAATGTTAAAATGGTATTATGAAATATTAATATGGTAGCTATTCTACCCATCTTCTAATATTTTTAGAATATGGTGTTATTTAAGTGCAGATAAATATTATATGCAATTAATATAGGTTTTTAAGTAAAATAATGGATTATTTAAATTTATTGCATTATTTATTTTTATAAAATCTAAGAATTATATACTGAGAATCAGGTTTACCTTCAAATAAATATAAACTTTCATTTACTTTTCTTTACAAAAATTGAGTGAGCTGTAGAGAAGAGAGATAAGAATAAGAAAAATAAGATGAAGATAATAAGAGGAATAAAAGGAAAATGGGTAAGAAGTATAGGAGTATCACTATTTAACATAAAAAATTACTTCCTGCCAGTCCTTGATCTGGACTTAAATCTATTGGTGTTTGTCTACATATGTCATTTCACACATACATCTTATAGCAGATAAACAAACAATGATATGGTTTATGTACTGAAACCAAAAATAATTTACAAAATGTGAGTAACCATTGCATGCACTGGTTATGTATATTCATTATGATTATCCTTATTGCTGAATTTACATGCAACTCAATGTGTAAAGATTACTATATGGTATACATTTTTGCAACTGTCCAGTTGAGTGACTTTTCGTGTCCATTTTAAGTCCATTGACAAGCATTGAAAATTACATTGCATTTATGACTATGTTCATTATTAAATTGTTCACACAACCATGTATGGTTTGTATACCCACTTTATCGGTGGTAGTCATAGGTGATAGCAAAAGATCATCTAGTTAGGTATCACCTCAGAACTTATTTCTACCTCCAAATAATAGTCCGCAAATATTGTATATTGAAGCGTGCTATAACTAGTGAAATTACTGGTGTGATGATACTTCATCTCTTACGTCTCAGGGTTACGAGGACATTGCGTTATTATATATATCGACGAAACTAGCGTCACGCTGTTAACATCAAGTAAGTATCCGTCTTGCTCGTCTCGTTATTTCTGCCACTAAAGAAATAATTACTGTGTTCAGATATTTTGGGTTCTGTAGCTGGTGAAATAACTTGGGTAATGAGAGTTCACATCGTATGTTCTAAAGCGACGAACACAGTGTGGTGTTACGTGTCATCTTTACTATCGCTACATTGTTAGGGACAAGCGTTTTACTTACCATCAGGTAAATGTCCCGTTCGTCTCTTCGTTGATCAAAAAAAAAATAAGTGTCGTTTATGGGCTCTTACGTAAAACGTAATCCTCTTGCGCGCACCAAAGGTAATATTTCATACCGCAACTTGTAAAAGTACACGCTCGTGCGTTTGTCAGCATTTACGAGTTATTTTTATGCTGATGGACGCGAGCACTGGGTACGCGTTTTTTTTATCAAAACTTGCACTAGAGTCTGTTTATTTTTGATGCTCAAATTGCAAGTCATAACAAATAGTGTCATGATAAGCCCTGCCTTATAGATAATCTTTTAAAGATTTCAAACGAATAAGTATAACCTAATCAAAGTCGTTTCAGTATTAACTCGACGTTTGATTAATCGCCGGAGGTTATCTAAACAAAGTTCGATTGTTGTTTTCGGTATAAACAACATATACTGTATATGCTATATTTACAACAGCACCATATATATTGCACTCATCGATTTGTGACATAAGACATTTTCCTGTCCTTAGTAATTTAACAAACTGATGATTTTCGGAGATCCGTTAGGTTTTTATATCACTTTGTATCCATTGTATATTTTATCACCTTCATTAACTGTTCGTTTCGTAGATACGTCGTGTCATTCACTTAATATCACCCTCTCTGCGTAGATCGTTTCTTCATCCTCTTTGAGGGCTACCCATTTGCAGCTCCACTCAAAGGCTTGTGTTTATAGCACTTTTTGTACTATAATATTTACGTGTTCTTAAGCTTACATGGTCGGTCTTCATTGCCACTTTAGCTTGCTTATTTTTCCTTTTAAGCCTTAAATTTATAATCAGCTCCTACCTAAAAGCAGTGTTTACTTTTTGTAGCGATTACATAGCTTGTTTATAAAAGTAATTTTCACTTAGTAATATATCAAAATAATGATTTAAGTTAACTATACAAATTTTGTCTAAAAATATATCTGCAACGGATTCCCATTTTACTTCAAAATTGATTATTCGTAATAAACGTTTAATAAACCGATAAATTTGTGAATATTAAAAAAAGGTTGTTTAATAGACGCAGTACTTGTTCTATTCTTCCAATGATAATATGGTAGCTTGCATCGCCGGGTTCATAGACCTTCGTCTCACTAGCCCAATACCGTGCACACCACCGGCCCAGTGTGCAAGCGGCGGTAGTTCTATTTACGGAGCAGCCGAATCGTGACAACTAATGCGGCATTTCTCCCAATCGTCCCGCACCACCAACAAACCACCAGCCCACGCGGTTTCCCCGCTCCGTGTTAAATTTAGTTCCGTGCATAGAGTGACGTAAGCGGAGACGGTCATGTGTGCAGCATTGTCACTTAACACTCGTCTTTTGAAACACATTAATATTTATTCGAGTTTGAAAATGTTTCATGTGACCGAAACATTTCGCCACAGCACTTTTATCGGGAACCGTTCCCGGAAACCGTCTAGGTTGGTACTTCACGTGTGCCTGTCTGTTGGTGCTGCGTCTGGGATGAACAACAGTCAGGCCGGTGCGTCCTGGGCGCCGAGTGGCGATTTTGCTGTAGCGACTATTTCTGCCGACAAACATTACTGTTCTGGATCGAAGGACGCTATATCTAGTGAAATTAGTAGGGTAACGACACTCGACATCTTATGTCATAGGCGACGAGCGCAATGTGGTGTAATATATATCATTCTAACTGGCGCCATGTTGTTATGGGCATGGTGTATCACTCGCCATTAGGTGAACGTCCCGCTCGTCTCATCGCCTAATTGAATAACGAAAAAATATTTTGCGGTACAGAAGCGGTTTGAAGAGAAGAAGAAAAAATATTCAAATTGTCTCTCAGTTGTCTCTAAAGTCATGAATAAAGCTGTTTCGATGAACTTTTCATTAATTCCTTTATGGTTCATTGGAAGTTTAGTTAATTTCTCGTAGATTCGCGAGTTGGTACGTGTGGTGAATTGAAACTTTGTCTATCCTTTGACGTAAATTTATTTAAAAATTAAGATATGATACTTCTAGGTTTTTCTCAGCATTGCCGCGTCACCGCTAGCGAATGCTTGTTATATAACCCTTGCTTTCCCCCAGAAGAAAGAAATCTTTCTTCTAGGGAAAGCATTGTTATATAGGATTTCTACCGACTTTCGGGGGTGGTCTCTTTCAGGGTACTAGTACCAAAGTATACAGAAATATGTCGCATAGATTTTTAGATAGTAGCACCGGTTTTGTAGTGCTGTAAGTTTTACTATGTATCTAAATGATTCTCTAGATTCTCAATAACGAAGCATCTGCTACTTATCACTGACAAATACATAACTTTTACTATTTTCTGACATGATGTCTCATATCAAATTGAACATTGTTTTTATCGTAGGGTCATGATACAAAGATAACAATTATACGAAGAAAACTCTTTTTGCGAAGCTAAAGTACATCTCTTCAGTATATTTTATTAGAGGACAGTTTTGGATATATTCATAAAAGACGTATCTCCCTCTTCGTCTATTGATATGTATCTAAATTTATTTTCATGTAAATATATCTTTCATTGTTTGAGCATATGTTACGATGAAGCTGTGTCACAGTTAAAGTTTAACCCGGCGGACGTTGCCCTGTTAGGTGTTTATTTTCTTTTATATTATTTCTATTGGTAGCAAATGAAATCTAAAGTGTCTCACAAATTCAAACATTTAAGATGAAACAGAGTCTGAATATTTTTACTCAAAACCTTCTTTCCTTATTTAATCCGTTTTCCGGCGAAATTCTTGTCATAAATCATGGTTAAACCACTTACGATTAAACTATTGTTGTCCTTACCGTTGTTGATGTCCACTGCTGATCATAGGCGTCAGCCACGGTTGAATTGCTAATTGGCGAGCGACATTCTTTGAAATAGCTAGAAATTCCTTTTTTTTGGAGTATTTTCTCAATACTTCCCTTGTACAAACACTTAGGGTATGTATGATTATAGGGCGATATACTAAACCTCTTCCACATTACACAGTAACAGACTAAATTCTCAAGAGATAGTCAGCTATCTACTAAATTATAAATCTCTCCAGAGTTGATTCATCCAGAAATCGGTCCCAACGGTTTGTATGTTTCAAAGTTAGAGCGAAGCTCTGAATGATTAAGCAGACTAAAGATCAAACGGATTTAAATATAAATAAAAGCGTTTGAAAATATGTTATTTGAACCAATATTGACAATTTATATCTAATCAATCCAATTAAATATGAGTCAAAATAGGGATGGTAAAAATTTATGAAAAAGTTTAAATGAATTCGTTGGGATTGTTTCTTTTATTTGACGAAGCGACGAGATGAGCGAGATGTTTATTCTAATAGAAAGTGACACTTATGCCCATAACAACATGGAGACGTAAGATGTTGTGTTACCTCAGTAATTTCACTAGCTTCAACGCCTTTCAAACTGGAACTCAGTAGTGTTTTCAAAGTGCTTTTTGGCGGCGGCGGTGGTAACAGGAACTGCGGTGGTACCTACCTAAACAGTCTCCCGCAGACATTTACCTATACTGCTGGATATTTCTATCAGTTGTGATTTAAATGATTAGATAATAGAAACGTTCACGTATTGAGACAATACACATAGAGAAAATACAAAGTATAAGTTCAGTGGTGGTTGTATCGGGCGGTGACGTCATCGATTCACCGTTGGCACGACTCCCCTTTTTATTGTCAGCGCGGGTTCAATAAACAGACCGCCATTGGGCACATTAATATTGATGCCGGTGTCGATTCTCCGGCGGGGACGACTTTTACAACTAGTACAACCTTACAAGCGAAACATGGACGTATAACGCATCATTACATATTACATTTGTTACTTTTATTATATACCTAGATATATCATATCTTAAATGTTCGAAATCCATTTACCAGTAAAAATCTATTAGTCTTTAACCGGTTCTTTGTTACTGCAGATCGCCTTGTAGTTACCACCTGTTACTGCCGACAAATAATAGTATGTGTAGCTGCTCAAATTATTGGAGTAACCGAAATTTAACATCTTGTCTCAAGGCGACGAGCACAATGTGGTGTCTGTATCAACCTAACTAGCATCACTTACTATAAAGTGAACGTTTTGCTAATCTCGTCGCCTAGTCGAATAAAAAAAATCTAGTTCATTCGTAATTTTGTAGAAGATAAAGTACACCTAGTTGTCCAAAGACTTGACTTACTAGTCGTAAGCTCCAAACACTATGCTTCTTTTCCGTTCAATGATGGCTTTTTAGACACCCCGCCACTTTCTGTCGTTGGTGGATGTGACGTAATTTAAGACGGAAGTCGTTAAAGCTTAAAGATATAATGGCCAATAAGATTAATGGCCGCTTGGTTGTTTCGATTGTTTGCCTGCTCTTTTATTTGTTTCCAGTTCAAATTGGGTCACTAAGAGTTTGCTGTGTACTTACGTATTGGCATATTTTCCATAACGACAATGTTTTCAAACTTACAATTGACTGTTGACAGAGGCCGTTTAGGAAGGTACCACCAGTGCAGCGCCTGTTTCTTGCTGTTAAACATTATTGTGTATCAGCTTGATGGTGCTGTGGTTAGAAAATTACTGAGGTATTGATACATAACATCTTGTTTCAAAGCGGAGAGCAAACTGGCATAATTTTAACTAGGACCTCATTGTCATGGACGGAGATATCATTTACCATTGGATGAACGTCCGGCTGATGTCTTTGCTTTGTAGAAGAAAAATGGCACCGTATCGCAGCGACGAACTTATTGCTATAAACACTCAATGATGTTGAGTTGCTGTGTTCTATATATCAATGAAACGTTGCGATTCAAGTCTAGTCACGAGTAGTGCTAGTAAAGCGAATTGTCTAGACAATTTAATGGATCCCAATCTCATATCTACTAGACACGTCGGAATATGTCTGGCTTAGTCTGGCGAGTGATTTGCGTGTCGTGTTGATATACTAGTTTTGAACTTAATGAGACATTTTAAATATCATTTACAATAAACTCACGAACTGAAAAAAGTAATCACAAAGTAAATTACAGATTTTAATTATAAGGAGAAGATGCGTTTCAAATTTAAAATCTCATTCAGCTGTAGAAACTGATAGTAGGTCTTTATTGCTGGAGAACTACCTGCTTAGGTATCTAGGAAGATACCACCGCAGATATATTTCTTTCCACAAACAGTAAGGTTAGCTACAGCTAATGAAATTATTGGGGTAACGAGACAACATTTTATGTGGCAAGGCGACGAGCACATTTAAACATTAAGCTCATCTCTTCGCTTTGACCAATAACAATTACAAAGACAATTTGTTTGCAATATGAACATTATGAATATATTCGACGCTGTGATGGTGACTGTTGTCTTCTGTACCGTTCAAACATTTTCTATGGTTAATTATTAATATAAAATCATTATACAATAGCTTGACATCTACAGAATTGAATTAGTCACACATATTTAGGAAATGTATGTTATGTGCTCGTATGTGGTACTTAAAATATATCATCATCAATCGACAGATGTTGTCCGCTGGACGTAGACCTCCCTCAAGGATCTTTATCATCCGTCTTACGCTGCCGGGATCCAGGCAGATATCTTCATCAATAGTTCTATTATGAAGTTGTTGAATGAGATAGTCATGGCAATCGATCAGGCGAACAGGTGCCAGTCTATTGTTAGACATTCAAGGAAGGTCTAACAATATCAATGTTCCAAATAATATGTCGGTTATTCTTTTTAGAATCTAAAATATGTTCATAGGTAAAAATATCGTTTTACATTAATTGTTTTTTCTCTTCAATCGTCTTAAGTAAAACTATGTATTGCTTCTATTGTCTTTAATATTTATAGGGCTGTAATATTCTCCTTCACAGACATTTAAGTGAGATAGATAATAGAAAATCTTAATAAGGAGCAACTTATAAATGTCTGAAATTTATTTAATTTAAAAATATGTATGTATTTAAGTTGGAGCGTGGTTACAAGGTAATGCTTTAAGTAATACACGACCGTCTGCGAAACCAAAGCGAATGTGTGCCAAGTTTAACCAGCATTCGACCGCTACCAACTACGGCTTCCGTCCGTCTTTGCAGTTCAAAATTAACATATTGATCGACACGTTATACAGGCGTTATAACTGTCTGTCTATATATAAAGATTACCGTAATCGAAATAGTAAAGAACTGGTAATCGAGTCGGACCTTCGTATTAACGTAGACGTCTTCATTGGATGATCTTCTAGTTACTAGTAGTCGCCCTAGAAATTTTCACAATTAAAATTAGTTGATAATAAAGCATTAGTATTATACATGGTTAGTGATATATGTATCAATTCTTAAGTGTCTGGAAAAATACGTCTCATAAAGCTTTGTTATGGTCTTTAGCTGATAGTTATTGAATGGAATAGTCGTATAGCAATAATCAAATGAACAAATGTCGGAAGACATTTAGGAAATGTTTCCAAATTGTTTTCTTCAAATCCAGAACTGATAGTTGGTAATTAGCAGCATCAGCAATTCAGTCATAGTACTATTCTACATAAGGCCGGGTCCGATGTAGTGATTTTAAGACTTTGTAAACAATTATCTTTTATTAATTATAGTTTTAGGCACGCTATGTTTTACATAGTTCAAACCAACGCCTAGTTTTTTTTTTTGTTATTGTTACTGTCTTCAGCTTTTATAATACATAGTTAACCATGTCACGGATATCTGAATATTATAACATTAGTTTACGAGGTCACGGACCATCAAAATGGAAGCACCTAACCGTTAACGTACTCTATCATTTACCCAACGTGAATCCGTTTAAGAATTTGACATTCGTTTTAACAAAGGAGCCCGTTCGTTTGCATCTAATTGAAAGCAGGATATCGATAATTATAAACATAATGCATTGTTTTTACTTATATGAAGTATTTGTAGATATATTTGGTATTATAAGGACGAAATATTATTTACAAAATGTAGCTTTAACGAGCCTATCCGGCCAATTCGAACTGGCATTGAACGTTGGTAAGTATAAGTATTGTGCAGGTTGTTTTGAGTTGGCATTGGACGGTTAAGGTGTGGTTGGTAATCCAAGGTGAAGACTAAGAAATTATAATATCGAATTTCTTTACTTCTTTGCAGCGAATGAGACAGGCATCTGAAGAGTGTACTCGATGTTGAATGCTTGATTATTAACTTGTGTTGCAGTATTAACGAATTCTTGCACTTAAAATTTAATGCTCAAGTCTAAATTTTAAAATGTATTTGTTGTTGCAATACTATTGTATCTATATTATTTTGTTTATATAACACAAGTCTTCGTGTTCTCATTGTCATCTAAAACTCAATGTACAGTATGCATTATTAATATTAGTGATAAGTAATTAGTAACATTATCTAAAATATATCAATGACCAAGGTTTTAATTCCGGCTGTGACATTCTTTACAATGCAATCTATTGCAGATTGTAATGAGCTAATTAAAATTCTAGTCGTGATCGCTTTAAACAGAACTTAGACGAGAATCTATTCTCACGTTCATTTCAATGCGTTCCGACCGGTTTTAAGTTAATGGTTAAGTCATGGGATCGGTATCCCATCGGTTATGTATATACAGTAAGAACTATGTATGCGACTGTAAGAGTAGTTTTTTAGATTTCAAATTTTGTGGTGAACAAAACGATGACTGCCTACTTACATGGATTCAATATCGTATAAAAAAATTTATGTAAATAAGTTAATGGTAATATAAAAATTGTTATGAATGTTGTCTATATACTCTTTTGATCGCATAATGCTGAAACATATAGGTTTTTGTGTTAGTGTAAAATACAGCCTTCTATATTCTGACTTAAAAAGGCTCTGTAATAATGTGGTTATTTAGGATAATGACACTGAAGTCTAGAAGTGATAAGTACTACGTTTGCTATTTTAACTAGGGATACATTAATGTGGGCAGGTGTTACTTTAATTGAATGTTTTACTCATCTTGTCACATTTTTGAATTAAAAATGTTCATTACCATCATAGCTTTTTATTGTCGAATTTCTCTTAAATAATAAGCGTATTAATAACACAGTGAATTTCCGGAAACAGTGGTATGATTGCGGTAACCATGCGGCCAATAAAATGGAGCCCAATGTAACCGTATACTGGGAGAAAAAACCATAACCGTTGGTTTGCTCTCACTAAATCGCCATTGGTATTTTGTTACGTAATTAAAATAAATATTGGAAGTTTTTTTTTTTTTTCATAACAAAAAATATGCAATCGTAGTAATTTTTATAAGGTTTTAAATAATTTTCCTTTCCCAAAGTCTGTTGTTGGGTTATTTATCTTTAATTAAAACTTACACATTAATCGGCAGATATAAACAGTCTACTGTCTGTCCACATTATTGGGGTTGTAAAAAGGAAAGAGCCCGGTAAATGATGCCAATCATCGGATGTTTGCATATCCTCGTAAATTGTTGCTCTTAGAACATGTCGGTATTCAAAAGACGTTTTACTATCTATCTTACTTACATGTATCTTCGAGGCGCATATCGTAAAGTTCCACCGCACTTATAAATTACTTATCGCCGCTTCCGCAGCTTAATGGTGTCCGTTTATTATTACTTGTTAGTCTTTGATGTCTTTTGAGGAGTACATACCGTGCCGACCCTACATAGCTGGGAAAAGGGCAGGAGGGAGAAGAGTTTTTGATGAAACAGTCGATATATTTTGTTCCCATAGTTCTCTTTAGTAATTTCCCTCTTCTACCTATTCCATAAATATCAATTTGCAGACAGCTTTTACTACTTTATATTTATAACGTGCATCGGCACTGGCTTACATTTTAAATTTAATGGTCAATAAAATTAAGTGTCGGGAAAGAAATCAAGTACAATTAGTTTGAACTCGTGCGACTCGAAAGTTCTGCAAAAACTTACACTGGACACGAAACGGACGCGTTGAGCTGCTGTCTCCTTTTAGGGTTCCGCGGAGAGAGTCGCCTCCTTTCCTTACTACTACTTGACAGCTTTGTTAAGCATACAATGCTGTGTGCTTTAAAACCTATTCCATTGCTATAACGTACGTATTAGTGTGATTATTAAGCAACCCACTAGTTATCGTATTTTTTTTATTAGTTAATAGTTGGAATTGCATTTTATTGCTTCCGTCTGACTCACTTATGGCGCGCATTATTTTTGATGGTTTATATATCTTTTTTTACATAAGTATTAGTATATCATTTTCAGATATAATATCAGTTTTAGCAGAAAATATAATGGTAAATTCTAGTCTAAGAAACAGTCTCCGTGGCGAGTTGACCGTTTCTTTGCATTGTCGCTAACTAGGGAGTACCAGGTTTGATATCGGTACCACCTTGATTTTGACCAGGGAGGAAATTTTCAAAAGACAGCCCGTTTCTGTGGGAAAAGAGAGATAATGTTATGTGAAATTTGTACCCGCTGAAATCCTCTCGATGGTCATCCTCAGTACAACTATGAGGTCGCGGAACCTCTTACGGAATATTCCGATGTGTCCCGGCACAGCATCTAAGCACGTCCCAGTGAGGACCGTAACTCTCCTTAGTATCCTCACCAGAGACAAACACGAGACATTCTCATGTTTGTTTTCTACTCCAGGCTCGTTTAATGGACAGTGTATGACCCACCCTCAACGCCGGCGGATCTGATAACCATTTTAGTCGCCTTCTACGACATGCATGGCTTACGTTTGTCATATTCAAAATAACTCGTGACTTCAAGGTAGTGATACTTGCAGAGCCTAGCTTGCTACTAACTTCATATCCCAAATGAGCTACCATAATAGTGTTGTGGTCCTTCTGTTAACAATTGAGAGACGGATTATTCTGGACCAGCACGCTTTACCGTCTTCAGTCCCGTCATTTGGCACTGTGAAATTGAAGACAAATGTTAGCAGCAAATTGTAGAAGAAAGGAAGCACATTTTGTGATCTATTTCCTAGAGGCTTTTCTCAATTGTGTGTCAAAACACGTCCGGACCACCATCTGCGTCCCTTGAGTACGGGCTTATGCAAATTTTCAAATGTTCCAATTCACAATAGGGCTTCACGCCCCCATTTCAAGTGACAAAGTTTCCTAAAATTGGATGGTTATTTAAGCTTTTACATTAATTTTCAAATAACTTCGATATAACAAGTTAATGACGTTTCCCTTTTGTATTTGATTACTACACTGCGATAATATCGTAACGTACTTCTTGTTACATCTGCCTGACAGTTGACATTTTGAATTTTATTTATATAAATAACCAAAAAAAAATTGCCATTTTATTATAAGGCAAAAATATTAAATGAAAAAAGTATATGCTTGCAATATAATCAAACTGAAAATATTTAAGTATTTTAGGTGTCGAAACTGCATTATACGACATGAAACTGCCACGGTTATTATTTAACCATCTTATAAAATTACTTTTAAATTTGTTTTGTGCGTCAATAAAACGGAATCGTATGCAATTCGCGGTAAGCGGAAAGCTTGATGAGATGTTTTATTGCCTCCTTAAATGTTTGTTTGTTTGTCAGTAAACATTAATCGCGGCTGCCTGCCGCACTCGACGAATCAGTTCACTGTAACGGAAAGTATAGCAAACGTTTTATAAATGATTGTATTTCGAAGATATTTTACATGTTGTGATTTCGTTTATATAGTTATTCCGTAATGCCTATTTCTGTCATTAAGAAAAAATTATAGATGCCTATATATCAAGATGCCGGTAGAGGTAGTGTGAGGCCTCCCATAAAGTGGACCGACGATCTGATGGGAGTCGCGGGAACTCACTGAATGCGTGCAACACTAGACCGATCAATGTGGAGATCTTTGGGGGAGACCTATATCCAGCAGTGGACATCTATCGGCTGATGAAGATGATATATCAAGATGATAAGCGCAGTATGCTGCTGTTGTTAAGCGCAGTCTTAACTAACACCAAATAGGCACACGTTTCACTTACAATAGATCGGATCGTTATATACCAACACTTAACGTCCAGGCTGAAACCAATTTTGTCAGTAACTTTTTTTTCTTATACATTTAAAATTATTTCTTATGTTAGTAATTTTCCGTCTAACACCGTTACAGTTTATTTCGTAGTAATATTACATTGTCTGGGGATTACAGCGAAACTGATTCCTCTAATTTCCTCTGAGGGTAACTTATACAGCAAGACATCTCTTTCGCTCGAAAGTAAAAGTAACAGACAATATAAACCTAAGCAATGAAATATATTTCTTATTTCTTTAGATTAATGTTGAAGTATTGAGCAAAGGTGGATGTTATATAAAACTCGATAAGAAAAGCAAAAAATTTAATAAAAATTTACATACATGAGAGATACATTATATATAAATAAACGCAAGAGTACATAACAAAATATAGCATAAATAAAAAACAGAAAAACGTGTGCGCATTTTTTTTTTGTATACAGAAACACGTCATCGTTGTCGACTAATACACACCCACTGCTGAACATCTGACATTTCCACGACTATCGCTCCTACGCTGCCGGCATCCAACGGTTTCCCGCGACCTTATCACCTCGTCGAGGCACCTTGAGCAGGGTTTTCCATCGATGCACTAATTTTGTAATTATAAAATTGGTAACACAAAATGTCAATAAGTCTTATAATACAATCAACTGAATGCACACCAGTAAATTTAGAAATCCTCTTATTGCAGTAAAAACGAACATCTTTTATGTAGTCGTGTTCACTCCGAGTGCACTTTGCGAGATTTATCTCCGGCCGGTGACACCTCCACGTGGAATGGACGTAGGAAGGATGACTTGATGCTTTATATTTATACAGAGTCCATAACTTTAACATTAGAACTTGAAGAAAGTACTATCTATACCTTGGATCATAGGTATTCCGATTCAGTAATGGAATACAGGTATGCAAGAAAAAGAAAAAGGCCACCTTTTATATTATAGTTGATTAGTTTATTCACTCACATTAGTGTATGTATATACATATACACATTTATTCTTTATATACAGACCATAAAAAAAAGAAAAAAAAAACTAGTAGTCTTATCTGTTCAGTCTTAATCTTGGTTTTGGTCTTGCATATGCAGTGTTATAATATATTAAATATTTTGTTTTCAGAAGAAAAGCATGTTGTGGAAGTTATGATAAATATTTTAGCTTATTATTTCAACAGGATTTAAATTTCTCGTTTAGTCTTGCACATTTGATCATCCTCGTGTAAAATTGTGACAAATGTAAAAAGACCAAGACCAATTTTACTCATCATTTAGAGAGAGAGAGACATCTATTAGTATGTTGAACAGTTATATTTTCTTTTCATGATTTCAGGCAGTCGATACTCGAGAGGTATGAAAGATTTCACATTACTTTGTTCCTAATTTTGGTTCATTTATTGTCAGCACATTTATCAATATAAAAATGTCTCGATGCCATCCAACTTGAACCATGAACCTGTCAGCTTTAAGGTTAGGGGTGACTAATTGCTTTGTTAGTAATGTTGACAACTGTTATTAGTAAACAGATTCGAAAGAAAACTTACAGGATTAAACTTGCTCATGTAATATTTTCGTTAGTGTGTTCATATTTTTTGGGCGTTGTTTTACTATTGCGAAGGCATGGGTTCTGTTATCCTTAGAAATGGTAAGGGCTATGCTTGAGGTTTCCCTGTGTGGTTGAATGAGAAATGAGGAGATCCTCTGGCGCATTAAGGTCGCCGACATAGTCTAAAAGATTGCTAGTCTCAAGTGGCAATGGTAGGATACATCACTCGAAGGACTGACATGATAGGACACCAGAGTCCTCGAATGGCAAGCGCGTATAGGAAGCAGCTAGATGCGGGCAGTGGATACTTTTGTCTAGGTGTGGATGTCAGTCGTCTGATAATGACGAGGTTGAGCGTTTCAACAATAATGGAAATGTGAGTTTAGAAAAGTCACATTTGGTTGGCGTGGTGGATTAATTCCATGATACGAGTCTCAGCTGTGAGGAACATTGAGTGGGCTGTTCATTAGATAGTAAAAACACTGATAATAACATGTTGTAGTTCGTAGCGTTTACAACTGTAACACAATACAGCAGTTGGTGACCAACATCGGTCTAGTTAAAAATAGGCGTATGCTTAATTGTCGTTTGCGTTCGCTGGCCGCAAGTTTTTGTTGATTAGCACACTTGCGTCACTTAAGGGTGCGTATATAATATTATACATTCGGTAAACTGATATTTAAAAACTCGGTTAATATCTTTATTAATTAAAGTAAACAGGAACAACTGTAATATTCTATGGTATCGGTAGAACGTTAGACTAATTACTTTTACTAATATAACTATTTTTATTAGATGAAGTGGCGAGACGAGTGGGCCGTTCACCTATTTGTAAGTGACATGCATATCGATAACACCACGGCGCTAATTACTATGATATTGATACCACATTACGCTCGTCGCTTTGAGACAGGATGTTGAGTCTCGTTACCCCCGTTATTTCATTAGCTACAGCACCCTTCAAACTGAAACACAGTAATGTTTGCATACTACTGTTTGACGGCAGAAACAGTCGCTGCAACAGTACTTACGTCGACAGATGCAAAAATATTTTTGCTATACTTTTTTAATACTAAGCGGCCGTTACGCAATGCCGTCCTTAAGTTCAAGTAATGCCGCGCGTTTCATCACGCAGGTGTGTACGCGCCTTTATGAATACCTAACATTATGAGTTGCGTTATAATTACAAAGCGTATTAATTAAACCATTTGGTTATTTAGTATCCGAGGTCACGCGGAACCTTTTAAACTAGATTACATTACTATTTCAAATAATTTTTTTTTGCAATTTTGAAAAGATATTTGAAAAAAAAAAATTTCTTTAATGTTGTCTCCTTCATACACAAGATGTAAAATCTCGCTTTCCCAGTAATTTCACTAGCTAGTTAGCCGTTCAAAATTTGGTAGGAATATTTCCCCCAAAAGCAGTTGCGGGTGTTTTACAGCGAGCAGGTAATTTAACAAAATTAAATTTTAATGATTTTATTGTGTTTTTTTATCCTTTTGTTATTTTTTTATCCCCTTTCCTTTCGACTGCTTTGCAGCAGCCATAGTTACGGGGGGACTGAAGCTTATAGATATGTCGGTACCGTGTTACGGTTTGACATTAAATTTATTATATTATATATTTATCTATTACATCTCCTACGTCTGCCAGAGTTATCGGGTCCAGTGTGCCAAAATACTGTGCATCAGAAGAATAAATAATGTATCAATAAATTTAAAAATGTTTTGTTCTGTACGTTTGATTCTGTCATCAGACGTCTCCCAAGAATATAATAACGGTTTTGTTTTAAGTGTGCGTTAAGATAATCTCTGCTTACCTCTTAGAGGACGGGCGTCACAAGTTTAGCGTGAGTCAGCGGTCAAGTTCAAGCGGCGGAGATCGCCGTGGGCGTGTTGACTTGCTGCGCCGTTCGTTTGTTATCTATACAGTTTAACCGTTTCATACCGTATCGTATTAGCACGCTTATTAGCTTTCGTTAGCAACCTAAGCCTTGTGGCGAGTTTTCTACTTTCATTGTTCTGCTTGATAATAGTTTTATTATTTGCTAAACTAAGTCATAACACAATGGGGCATTAGCTAAAGCATGCTGTTTTAAACATTTTCTAAGCTCTATCCCCCTGCTTATTAAAACAGGGTTTTATTTTAAATTTTCCTTTTTTTCTACTTTAATTCTTTATTTCTATTTCCTTCCATCATTCCTGTTCTCTACTCTCTTATCATGTTTCTCAGTCTTTGTTTGTTGTTTGTTGATGTTTTCATAAATCATCCTTATGAAAATTCATTGCACGCTTTTATTGCAATTCTGCTAAAACCTTCGTTCAAACAATAGGTCGTCCCGTTATAATTATCGGCGTTAAAAATGCTGCGGGTGTTAAACAGTACAGCAAAATAAAGAAGAACATTTAACTAGTTAATGTTTCGCTCTTTTCCTCAAAGCGAATATAAATAGAAAATTTGATTTGGTACAAACCTGTAAATTGGAAATACGAGCGGACGGAGCGCCTTTTAGTTATTTGCATCAAGTCTTAACGAATATTGACAATTCGCTGATTGTCTCTTCATTTCCTTAGTACTTAAAAGTCGTTACTTAGATCGATGTTTGAAAAATTTTATTTAATTTTTTTTACCTTTTTTATTTATTGTTTAAGATAAAAAAATTATCATAATTAGTTTTGTGTATTAATTAGTGTTATAGATTTGATTCAAACAAATGAAAAATACTTTGTCGTCAAGTACGTACTCTTAAACGGGTTACTTAATTTTTTTAAGCAATAACATACAATAATTACACCATTTCAATCTCCGTGTATTTTGTTCACAAGGCAATCGTTCATTGTTTTGTATGATCTTACACCTTACGTGAACAGCGTAGGCATGTGTAAAGCGGCATTGTCATTAAGGATAAATCTCAGTGGTTTGTGTAACATTTTCATATTTCCTGATTGTGGACTTTCACTTGATGGTGACAATCTTGCTGAAAAAAACGAGACGTTAGTTAGGATGACATACACAGCATGACATTGTGCTCGTCGCCTTGTGACATATATTAAGACTCGTTTACTCCAATAATTTCACCAGTTCAACGCCCTTCAAACGGGAATACAGTAATGTTTGCACACAACTATTTGGAGGCAGAAATAGGAGCCGCAGACGAACCTACCTAGACGGTTTCTGCCTACTGTGTACGTAGAGCAAATATGTAACGGTTATGGTGAATAAATAAAAAAAAATGAGTAACCCAGTTAACGTGTGTTTATTTATTAGTTCCTATGAGCTCGTGCTTTAAGAAGCAGCAAATTGTATAGCGAAGTCACCATCGTACGCGTTGGCTTTACACAAGTGTGCGTATTGTAAATGTCATATTGTCCACGTTTAAAAATATTTGAGATGGTCATGTAAGAATACCTCACCGTCAAACAGGTTCTGTTGCCGTTTCGCACTGTTCAGTCGTTACAATTTTATTGTTTTTATTAAAATAACATCAACATCCATTGACTTTAATATATTAATAATGAAAGAGTTTACTCAATCGGATTCCAATACACCGAATAATGTGTTAAATAAACCAATTAACTGGTCGATGCACGGGGCTCCGTACAATATTAATTGCGTTTAACTGGCTTAAAGAACTACTCGTATCCGATAACCGGCGGCTTCTGATAAACTCGCTTGGGGTTAACTTTTATGAGACGTACGTAGCTTGGGTGGTGGTAAGGGATGTAGGAGTCCCGTGCAACAACTCACGGGACCCAAGCCAACCTCACTTGTTCGTGGTGCTCCCTGCTAATCAACAAACAAGGCTCTGGCTCCCACCAACCCGCATTGGGCTAGCGTGGTGGAATATAGCCGAAATCTCCACCCATATGACACAGTATATACGACTACACCCTATATACGATAGTCTCCAGTGCCCAGCGGTACCAGAAGCCATGCTGATTGTATGTGGGGATCTTTAGGGGAGGGCTATGTCCAGTAGTGGAGTTCTATCGGCTGATGATAACCTAGCTTGACAACTTGCAATTGCAGACGATAGGAATGTGATTTTGAACATCCTCACAATAGTTTTAGGTTGTTCGTTAGATAGAAAACCGTCTACAACGATCGTCGCATAGCTTTATTCCGCCGCCTGCTAATATTCTCTAAACAGTACTATGTTACAGTCAGGTGTTATATCTTAAGTGAGTAACGATATTTAACATCTTATGTCTCTAGCAGTGTGTACTCCAGGTCGATTTCGGCTACGGCGGCTGTGTCACATAGTTTTAACTCTCATATGTCCTAATATGCCTGATATAATATTACCCGTGTACCGCTTACCATTTGATTTACTTGTTGCTGATTGCATATAATTATCTGGAAAAGTGCAGAATTTTCCAACACAGCACCACATTGCGTTCGTCGTTTCGAAATATAAGATGGATAAATCTCGTTAGCGCAGTAATTATACTAGTTATAGCATCCTTTAGACCGGAACATAGTAATGTTTACACAATACCGCTCGTTTATGTAACCGCAGCGTTGGTTCCTATTTAATCGGTTCCATCAAAGATAAACATTATTATATCTTTTCACGTTTATATAGGTTAGAATGTCCCCACTGTTGTCATTCTACTTACGTTGTGTTGTAAATGGCGATGATAGAGAAAAATTATAGTAAAAGGCAGTATGTGACTAAGTTAAAAGCATACTATAAACATATTTCTCAATAGGCATTTGCTCTTATTTCTATATTATTTAATAAACAGCGCAGATAATGTTTCCAATAACGGAAGTCCGCGGCCACCTTCAGAGAGCGGGAAAAGTGCGAATTGCTAGATTTTGTAAGATTATCAGTAATATTGGAAAATGTAGGTTATCTTACAATATTTTTCTTCGACAGAAGCTTTGAGTGATTTATTCGGTTAATCCATATGGTTAGGAGTCTGAAATGATGATTACGATGATAAAATTTCTTTACGTATATATCGATAGGATTTGTGTGGGTGTAAATATTTTGCGATTAGTCAAAAAATACAGTCAAAAGGTTTAATGGCCTACATTCAGTTTGTCACACATTAACGTAGTTAAATCATTTGGTAAACGGGTGCGTCCCAGCCCGGCCATCGATCCGGTGTCACGGCACGGAAATTGCCTCTCCACAGATATTAACCTCGCGGCCAACTTTGACGAAGTTAAACTAATGAATTAACCAAGCTCCAATACACCTTTTGCTGTTTACTAGAGAACAGGTCTGGTTAATGTTTAGCAGTAGGCTTAGTCATATTAGTCATATACACGTTCCCCGTTTTATTTCGAGATACATAAATGGCAGAATTTTTTGGCTTCTGTTGCCGTACACTCTCTACGTTACGCACTTGATTCTGTAGTCAATTCTAGAAATTACTAGGGTAACTAGACTTAACGAATTGTGTTTTAAGACGACAAACACATTGCAGTCTTAAAATTAAACGATATTTAGGCTAAATTAGGGGACTACTAATCTATTAAATAAAATCAGATGCATGAGATGAAATATATAAATGTAATGTGTGTATACTTAGTTACTGCTATTAATATTCTGTAGCAATAAACATAAAAAGTTAGGGCAATTTTTTTTATTTTACTTAGCGATGAGATGAGCGAAAAGTTCTCCTCACGGTAAGTGACATACCTGTCCATAACAATGTGCCGCTAGTTAGGATGATAAACACTGCACCACATTGCGCTCGTCGCCTTGAGACATGTCATTAAGCCTCGTCGCCCAAAAAATCCCAAAGCACAATCGAAACACAGCAATATTTGCACACTGCTGTTTTTCAACAGAAAGAGGCGCAACGATGGCACCTACATAGACGGTCTCTGGCAGCAGAGATGTACCACAAGTAAAAAGGGTGATTTATCCTTTTATTTTTTTATTTCATCTTGTAACAATTAAAGTCGGATTGAGTGTACGAGATAGTTTAGGTTATAAAAAACTATAGACAGTCGTTAATGTACTCTCCTATATTTTAAACAGTCCTGTTGTAATATTCGATCACCCATCGTAAGACAGAGCGAAGTTGGCGTTGGGCAAGCGTTCGTTTGAGCAGTTGTTCAAGTAACACAGCGTGTCGCGTGTGTAGCGTAAAACTCACAAACGGTAGCGCGGCGTCCATTAAGCGGCCGCGCCGGCGTTACATAAACGTGTTTACGATTGACACGACTAAGCGCGGCCCGCGGCCCGCCGCCCGCCGCCCGCTCCGCCGTCCTGCGCCGTAAACGTAGACGAATAGCGGAAACGAATATAATAATACTCAAATGTAACTATATACTCCTACAGTTCGCGTAGAAATGGTTTCACGACATAGAGTTCACCGGGATTAAATACCATAGAAAAGCTGAGGACCGAATTAGTTTTCTCAATCTGATCGCTAAACTTCAGTATGATGAGGGCAGCTAATAATAAAGATGATAGTTCGCGACAGGTTAACATGGCATTTGGAATATGATTTGCACTAAGAGGTTCCATCGCTCACGCCCTCTTAGCGCACGAACCCGCATCGAACGCTTTTATCAAATTCGATATCGTTCATTGTTCTCTACATTTCCTAGTGCTCAACCTTCTATGATGTATTCCTTTGGAAGTCTTCTCCATGATCTTTCATTTTCCATTGCATGTCGAGACGTTCAAACGATTGCACATATTATTAGCACTGATAATGGTGTTAAGTTAAAACAATATTAATAGGCTAAATTGATCGTTCAATATTTATTAGACAACACGCTACCGTCGTTCACTGAACTCGCAATCTTACTACGGACGTATTGCTTGGCACAAAGCCAGCACCAATGCACACTACTCACTGGCGGCGCGTCTTCCGTTGTAAATAATATATATAGCCTTCTCGTTCAGAGTGCTATCGGTTTTACTGTCTTCTTACCACTACTACTAGATGGCTAAAATATTACAGCAGAAACCATCCAATGTCGTTATTTTGAATTAGTGTTATATCTGTCGTAATTTACTAAATGTCATCATCATCTTCACTGTTAGACATGGTTCTTATAGGCTATTTCGTAAAACACAGTCATGCACTATTCGCGTCCAATGTCTCTTAGTAATTATCTTTGATATTCATCTGTCCTCTGTCCACTGCTCGCTTGTTATAAATGTTTAATATTTACAACAAATTAAAATCAAATTCATATTCATCTGCAATAATAGTACCTTCCATTTCTTCCCTCTTCTATCATCAACGTCTGCTCTACTTTCCGTCACACTCACACGGTTAAGACATTAGAACACAAATCATCCTTTGTCCTTATCTTTAATCAGAACCGAGTGTTCATAATATTGTGAGGATACCGAATAATAAAAACCAAGAACAATAATCGTTCTCTCAGTTGGACTTGGACTAACATCTTCAAAATAAAAAAAAACCGTGTCAATTGAATTAACCCTACAATCGCGGTGTTCATGATACAGTTGCAAAACGGAATGGATTCGTATTAATTGAATCTGTTCGCAAGTTAATCAATTAGAATAAACAGTTAAATATTTTTGTAGTTAAATTAACCGCAATCACTAACACCATCATTTTACTGTAACGTCTGTACTTTGTAAAGTCATTATAAAAAATATTTTCCTCCAGTCTATTGTTAGTTTTGGGCCACTTTTAACAGTTTTTCAAATATTTACAACAATTTTCCTTCATTTTATTATTATATCAATGACTATGTTGTATTGTGACTATGTATTATAATAGTTTTATATATTTAAATTAAATGATTATAGTATCGGTTAATACGACGACGATATAATCCACCTTGATTATGCCGTCGTTCGATGATTTTGCTCAGAGATTGATAACAAAATTACTAGACACAGATTGTTCTTGTCGAAATTAGTTAAAGCATCTGGGTTAGGTCGTTAATATTTATCTCTAAACAGTATTATATAAATACTTATGTACGGATTTATTTTTGCAGCACAATGTGGTGTTTTGTAGAGAATTCAACCCTTTACAAATTAGTATTGGAGAAATAGCCGAGAATTGAACATTGCTCAGCATAATAGCTAGTTGAGGACGAGAAACTCGCGAAACGACGCGTCCACGATTACTTTGCGGTCGCACGAGTCCGCAGGTTACTCACCCGACAGCACACGTCCTTTGCTTCCGTGGTGACGTCACCTGCGCACGCGCACTCCCCGCGCGCGACCTGTGCGACTGTACGCCCCCGCCAATATAGACATTCTTCCTAATTTTGTATGTCTGATTTTTTACTGATGGTAGGTCTCTGTTATCGGAGTCCTTCTAGATACCACCACAGTTACTTTTTCTGTCACCAAATAATGCTATGCAAAAATTATTGTTTTAAATTTATAGGAGCATTGCAGGTAATCAAATTACTGGGGTAATGAGATTTAACATCTAATGTCCCAATGCGAGTAGCGCCTGACGAGCAGATCACTTACCAATAGATTTCCCGTCTGGTCGCTTCGTTAAAAAAAAAATGGTAGGAAATCTATTGGCAATGATTTTTTTATATTTCATTGTTTTTATAGCAAAATGATTAGAAGAACAATTTTGTTCAGGTTGTCTTGGGATAAATAGCACTGACCAGATGTACAGCTACGGGATCCAAAACTTTTTGTAAGAAAAACCTATGTTAGATCTTCCGTAACTCATCGGCATCTATCTTATCGCCATTAGTACTTAAGTGCTTAAAAACATTTATACGAAAACTTTCGCTCACCATCGTAGTCCTAACGGCTGCAAAACAGAAACCTGTTACATGTAAGTTATTTTTTTTTTTACTTTGTGCTTATAGTTTTTATTACTTTATGTTACACTACCTGGCTTACGTTCAAATGTACCGCCGTGAAGGGTCCGTACCGGTCTCGTCGCTGAGTGAACGTCCGGTAGTGACGTGGGCGTACTTTATTTGGTGGCCGGTGCCGTAAGGGGGCGTAATCGGGCAACGATCGTGTGCACATGTTTTGCATGAGCTGACAAACTGGACGTCTGTACTGGTGACGTCACCATCATAATCAGTATTACCATGTTGAATATGTCGGAGGCTTAATGGATAAACAATACAGGACTTTTTTTAGTTTCCACAATGGCTAAAAACTTGACATATTTTATCTTAATGTTAGGCGGCAATGAATCAAAAGGACTTTGATTTGCCTAGTATAATCTAACTCGTATGCAGGACTGCAGTAACACGACGGTATTGTTTGAAAACAGCAGCACAGCAATCCCAATACATTCGATAAACCTTTATTATTCTGAGGTTTATTCTTCAAACTGAAGATTTTGGCGGAATTTCACTTCATCTGATGATATTTAAGCTCAGTCCACCAACCCTTAATATCGACAAACCATTTCTATCATTGACTATTTGTAACACGTTTTCTAACGAATTTGCTCTCCGTGGTCAACCTTCGGAAATCATAAAGGGTTCCTCTCTCCGAAAACTTTATTTTGCCTTAAGGTTCTCATAAATCTACCGTTTACTTAGTTACCTCTCAAGAACTTGAACATTGAAAAACAACTGCTACAACGTAATCTTAAACATACGATGGAGTCCCAACACCTAAAATACGTGATGTCGCATTATCTTAGTAAAAGTTTAAAGTAATCATTGGATTTGAACACTAACAGATCACTAAATTTGTCACAATCATATGGTTCAAATACTTTCACTGGCGATGTTTGTCGCTATCAGATATTTGATGAACTTAACAGGCACCGGATGCAGTGCTCGCTTATCCTAGAACCTGAGGATCGCACCCAAAGAAGTTTAATTAAAAGGTAGACAAGTTTGAGTGGCAAAGTTTACAAGTCCGTTATTACAGCTTGTTCAACCTAATTCACGAGTGTAATAAAGGTCGCACGGTTATATGACTAATAACTATTGTTAACTATGAACGAGTAATGTTATGGTAGACTGATAGTAGGCAGATAATTCCACGGTTTCCCCGACTTAGACCGATTTGTAGTAGCTTTGCGTAAATGTTACAGGAAGTGGTGTTTACAGTTATCCTTTTACAATCACTTAGGACCGCAATACATTATTTCCTTTAATTATTATGTGTCACCTTAAAATAGCTTATATTTGGTTTTAGGTTAAGAATTGGATAAACTAATGTACGGACCCTTGCATTTGAGTTATTATTAAATTAACAGTAATGTATATTATATATGTAATGTATGTTAGTAGTAGTTACTACAGAATATTTATATTTGTTTTGATATTGTAATTTATTAATATTCTTTATGAAAGTAGAGAGAGACATTTATCAGAATCAAGTTTTTATAGTTTAACTTCCATTGTTTTGATAGAGGTGAACAAAGTATATCTATAAGTATATATAAATATATTAATATTATTATAAAAAAAAATACTTCTTTGTCTCTTTTTATTTATAACCAGGTGAGGAAAGCTGGTATGAAAATTACATGTTGCTTAAAACATCAATCTAAAACGTCGCCCATGGGCATGTGAAATGAAATCAAAATAATCTTTAATATGATAGCCTTGATGTTAATCAAACCCCTAAAGCTATTTTTAAATTATCCACGAAATAAGTTTATGGGTACGCTAAGTCCATGCTTAACTCGAGGCAAGGTGGGTAACTCGATTACAGGTAACTGGTTTTCATCGATGCTCTCTATCGCTAAAACTAGCTGCGAATCTAGACTTGCAAGTATAAAACGTTTCCAATTTAAAATTAAAAACATCTATGGTCTTTCTTAACTTGTTGTCTTCAAGTTTAAGTTCATTTAATAGCATTACGTTGGTTAGTTGTTTTATTGTAAACTCTGCGATCTGTGTTTTTTTGTTTAAATTTATTCGTTGTGTATTAGATATACGATTATTGAAAGTACTAATTATTTATTAGTGGTCTACAGAGAACTATTATTATATATGCTAGCAAATGTTTTTTTTTTTGTAATGAAATTTCACAGATGGTTTAATAGCAATAAAGTCTGTATCGCAATAAGCTACTTTCTATATTATTTTTCTTGAAACATACTTTTTAAGCATAATCAATGTTCAATTTTTTTGATAACATTAGGCGACCACATGTGTATTACAATCACCAGTAAGTAAGCGATACGTGTTTTCTTAATATTACAGAATTTTAATACGGTACACAGCATAACTTTGTTTGTCTATTTAGTTTAATAATTTACTGTTTGAAAATAAACTTTATTGTATTTGTAATAAGCTACGAAACTTATATTACCACGTTCACTATGACAATATAAATCTGGACGATAAAAGGCTGTAGTAGTTCGATCAAATACATCTTTGCTAATTTTCAAAATAGTTTAACGAATGGAATTGATTTTGAATAGATTTATAAGTAATGCTTGGTTACTTAATAAAAATGTAAAACCAAACTTAGAGTCTTGATACTGAAGAAGAGAGATATCACCGTTAAAGAAAATTCGGATTTTGTTAAACCTGAGTATCGAATCCTTTGACTTCGTCAAAAATAATATATTTTTTTAAATCATGTAGGTTAGAGCTTGATTTGTTGGACAAATTTGTGATTCAAAACATATTCTTGTATCATTCTTATATTATTCTTATTTAAACTTAATTATGTAAAATAAATTTCAAACGACGTTCGTTGCATCGCTGTAATGGAGGACCTTACGAACATGTTTTTAAAATATCTATTTTGCATATTTCTACATATTATAAGAAAACAGCTATTAAAATAAAACTGATAGTGGAAGACGATTCGCAATCACATTCGCATTTATTTATACGTTAATTGTATCCGCACCCGATATCCTCGTGCTTTGGAACCGGTTGCGGCGAACGCGCATACTTAACAGATACTTCATTCACACAACATTTTTTTTTGCAACCAAAGGAGTCAGGGTTATATAATTTCCATAAATTAAAAGCCCCTAGGTTGTTTATATTATTGCATTCAATTGCTGTCTGGGTTCTGTTGGATGCACCAATCGCATCACAATTAATAGTATAGAGTAAAAAGGAGAGGACCGGGCTTAAATACCATCTGTTGCAAAGAATAGCTAAAGGCTGCATTAATTTCTTCAATCTACCCACCAAACTTCAGTTTGATAAAGGAATTATCATCATCGTCAATGACGATGGTATCTGAAGAATTTCGGTGCCGTAGTGGGCAATAAGACCCGTTTCAAAGATCCTTTTAGTTGTTTTAAATCATCATCAGCCGATATACGTCCACTGCTGGACATAGGTCTCCCTCAAAGATCTCAAAGATTATCTTGTATATTGAACCTTATATCTTGAACACAGATGCGGTCGGTTTCATGGTGTACACAAAGTACATTTAAGAGAATGCGATGGAATTACATGATATAATGCCCCTATCCTCTTTTCATCACAACGGACGAACATAAAGATTTAGCTTGTTTTCTAATAAGAACAGCAAAGGTGTGGAACGACTTGACGCCGGTGTCAGTGTTCTCGTCTAAATTTGATGTAGGTGGTCTTCAAGATAAAAGTATATAGGCTGTTACTAATTTAGACCACTTTACCACAATAGACCGAATCATTACTCAATACCAGGTGGGATCGTGGTAAAGTATTAACCCTTTCTATAAAAAATATTAAATAGATCTTAATCCTGTTCCTTATATCAGTCTGGTCTGTCCATTGTATTACGTTAGGATGGTGTTTTGTTTACGCGCCGATGCGCCGCCTAGCGTCCGAAACTTGAATACTTCACGACCAGTTGAAAGTGCACGCTGCGGCGCGGCGTAGTTCCGCTACTCGGTAATAGATGGCGCCACTGGTAACATTGCAAGGGACTGCTATTCAAAACTACTTGCAATTTTTTTAATTTACTTAACGAAGCGAGACGACGAACTAGACGTTCGTCTGATAGCAAGTACTACTTCTGCATATGAAGTGGCGCTAGTTAAGATGATATACACGACACCTTTGTTTGCTTTTTGTGCTCATCACCTTGGCACATAATACATTAAATTAGTTACCCCAGTAATTTCACCGGCTAAAATGCTGTTCAGACCAAAACACAGTATTGTTTCTTTTACTATTTAGAAGGACGGCAGTACTTAACTACACGGTCTCCGGCAACAGATACCAATCACCACTTAAATGTTAAAAGCACAGTGTACTAGCATATTGTATAAATTATTGAGTTTTTAACTCTTTTATCAAAATAAATATTTGTTTAATAGTACTAATAATTCAAAAGATGATTGATATTTTTTCTTCACCAATGATTGGTGTTGCTCTAATTTTTTAAGTCTGCATATTGTGATGTAAGACCAGCCCTAATTTAATATGTTGGGTAGTTGTTGACGTTGAAGTCGCCCATCTTGCCAGTTTTCCCAATTGGATAATTGCGCGGGAGTGGTCGCCCTGTGTTCATGTCAAGGTGACAACCGTCGCCGTTTCATTATTTAGTAATATTCATAGGTCTTAAAACTACTGTTGTATTTATAATTTTTTATGCTTTATAAACAAAATATCTTATATTATAATTTTATAATTCTAGTTTATTTTTTTTTACAAATAGATCACTTGGTGTACGCCTGTAATAATATGATGTTAGTTAAGATAATTTACACTTCATTACAATGTGCTTTGTGAGATGTAAGGTGTTCGATGTCGTTACCAAAGTAATTTGTTACTTTATATGTTACAAAAGCCTCCAAATCGTAACTAAGTAGTGTTTGAACAATACTTTGGCTACGAATGAAATACTTCGGCTAGACATAAAAATTATTTTGACGAATTGCTTTGGTATACCAATCAATCATATAGGCAAAGCATAAATCAAATATATCATCATCATCAACATCAGTCATAGCCCCAAAGATTCTCACATCGATCGGTTAAGCAATTCATATAGAGAGGTTTGGTCCATTTCCCACCGCACTGGTCCAGTGCGGGTTAGTGGGAGCCAGAGCCTCGTTTGTTGATTGTCAGTGTGCACCACGAGCAGGTGGTGTTGGCTGGGATCCGTGAGTTGTTGTGCGAGAACACTTACACCTATTAATTATATCGTAAATCTTTATATACGCTATAAAAATAAATTTTGTTAAAAAATATACTTATTTTGAAAAGCCGCAAATGACTCTTTAAAATACGACTAAACAAAAATATGCGACGGAAGGCCACTCCAACTTTGTTAATGGTTTGCTCCTGAAAGTTCGCAGTCAAAAAAGAAAGTCTCTTCGTCGATTCTGAAATGAAATATGTCGAAATTATTTAAAAACCCACGTAACAACGTTAACTAATTAAATAACAATTTAACGACGTTAATGAGTTGGTATATAAACAACAAAGAATTAATGGAATATTATATGTAATTACAAATGTTGAAAGTTTATAGTAACTTATCTCGTATAATTAGAGATCAGGATTTTGCGGCAACACTTCCTACAGATTGGACCTTTAGTGCCGTACTCATGTCCTGCCGTCTACCTTGCTTACTCTAACATGTACTCGCTGAATTATTTAGTATTCCATTAAATCTAGGCTCTAATCGGTATTACCGATCCTTTAGGTAGGTACCACCGCAGCTCCTTTTGCAACCGACAAATATTAGTTTGCAAATACTACTCTGTTCCGGATTGATTTCCACTGTAGCTGATGTAATTACTGGGGTAAAACGACTCGACACCTTAAGTCACAAAAAGACGAGCATAATGTGGTGCAGTGTATAACGTCTAATTAGCGCCATACTATTATAGGTAGGCGTATCACTTACCATTAGGTGAAGGCCCACTCGTGTCGTCGCTTTATTGAATAAAACAAAATTGGGTAACTCATTCGCAGAGGTTATTTATTATCTTTTTACCAAGGCATGGGTTTCTCAATCATATACAGGGTGAAAGGTAATAGGTGTAAAAGATCTGTAGGGGCTAAAGTATAACTCGTATCCTATCTATCTATGTATGGAATACACCATACAAAAACAATGGGACTGGAGTTATTAATTTTTGAAATTCCCAATTTTCTAGGAAAAATGCGATTATTTTATTTCTACACAAATTTATATATAATGATTATTGTTTAGTTGTTGTTTTATTAAATTATATTAATAACCATCACTAAATGGTTAAAACTTTGCAATTAGGTTTATTGAAAGTCGTGACAGTAAAAAATAAAGCGTCATACTTACATTTTTATTTAATCTTAAAATAAAATTTTATTTATAAAAAATACATATAAAGCACATAAATAAGTACCTGACTTCAATACCTAACCGACAAGGTATGAGAAAGTACATAAAGTTTAAAAAATTTAGAAAAAAAACACTTTTTTACTCAAACTGACGGTTACGGTTCCTGTTACAAGCACGAAGCCTTTTTCTTAAGTCAGATCAAGTGACTCGCCCTGTGAGCTGTTCTCTTATCTTGTCAGCAGTGACGATGGTGCGTGACTTTAAATCTTCTAACGAATTAATTGGTGTTGTGTACACTGAAGATTTCATGTGACCCCATAAGTAATAATCGCAAGGTGTTAAATCAGGAGGGGTGGTTCACATCTCTCCCCGAGATGACCCATTCAATCCGGGTGCCAAGCGGGGGTTGCGGACGAGTTCGTATCTATCCCGTGACCCTCGTGGGTATTGGTTAAGGTGGAACACCGTGTGAAGCTTTTTAGATGGTTATAGTCCGACACTACCCCGTTGCCGGCCCTTATGGTTCTGGGGTTTGCGTTCCGTCAGCATTTTGTTACGTTAATTAACGTTAAACGTTAAAAGGTGTTAAATCAGGACACCTTGCGGGCCATGGTGTTGGTCTGCGTCGGCCAATCCACCGCTGAGGGAAAGTAGTGTTTAACCACTGTCTTATGCCGAGACATAAACAGGCGTGGCCTACCTGCGTCATGTCTCTGTTGAACACTGCCAGTTTCCCTGACGCGTTGATACGCCGCAGCAGACTCTATGGCTTGTTAGGTGACGATTTGGAAAACGTAGCTGATATTCTCTTCGTGCTTGTAAAGAATTTTCATCACTAAGTCTATAACAGTAGAAAATGTCAGCGTATTCTTCGTTACCGTAATCCGCCATTGAAATTAAATTAATTTGGTATGGAAAAGAAAAACTATTCTGAATTGAGAAGACAACGATAATATACGTCCGCCCACGAAAGTAATTAAATTTTAACTGTCGTACTAATTAGCTAAAAAGTGTTTTTTTGTAAATTTTAGAAATTTTATGTACTTTCTCATACCTTGTCCAATAGGTATTGCAGTCAGGTACTTATTTATGTGCTTTATACGTATTTTTTATAAATAAAATTTATTTTAAGATTAAATAAAAATGTAAGAAGACGCATTATTTTTTACTGTCACGACTATAAAAGAACCTAATTTAAAAGTGTTAGCCTCTAAGTGATGTTTATTAATTTAATTTAATAAAAGAATAATCAAGCAATAATTATTACATTAAAATTTGTGTAGAAATGTGTAAGAAATATAATCATCGAATTTTTTTTAGATAGATAGGATACGAGCTATAGTTTAGCCCTTCCAGGTCTTTTACACCTATTACCTTTCACTATGTATATAAATTGAAAGTAAATTTAAGAAGTTAAAAGACTTGTTTCGTAATAGTAAAGTTACTTGTGTTGTAACGCAGTAACCAGCTCTTCTGTTTTGTAGGAATTGTATTAAACGAACCCTTTTCTGTTTAGAATTCATTATATTTATAGACTGCAAATATCACTTAACTATTTTTAAATGTTAAAATGCTTTTGTCATATAAAAAATCAATTTCGATCAAGGTAGCAGGTCAAATGTGTCGGAGACAGCGATTGCTTTGGATTATATTGTTTTCATACATGCAAGTTGCCTCGGCTCAGTTCAGTTTCATTTTTCACCGATGCTATTTCTTTTGGGAATGGATTTACAGACTAGGACTTGTAGGTATTGCATATGTGTGGTTCATAAAAAAACTACTTTTTTATGTTAATTGTGAATTAGTAAAAGTAACAATCAAACTGGCAAACGAATTTTGTAATGATTAAGCCATGGGTAGATTACACCAAAAAAAAACTAATTTCAGTATATACAAACTCTCTCCGATAGTATAATCAAGTTACATTTTTTTGTTAGTCGATTATGAAAACTTATATTTCAGCCATTTAATTTTCAATTATTGGAAATTTAGCAGTATCGGTAGTACTTTTGGAGTGTTATGTAAATTTGGAGTCTTTATATCACTCCAAAGTGTGGTTGGCAAGATGAATAAGACGTTTATAAATAATAGGAGAGTTTGAAATCTTAATTAGAAAATAAAAATTTATTAGTACAGAATACATTAAATATAGAGCACAAGAAACGAAGCAAAGATGAAAAAGATTAATTATAAATAAACAAATGTAAGAAAATATATAACTAAGAGGAAGGACTTAAGTTAGAGCTCCGAGTCCGATGAAGTTGCTGTGTTTGTCAAAGAAACTAGTGGCGCAAACTTCATAAAAAAAATAAGTTAGAACTATTATAAATAATATAGGTCAGTACAAATATAAATAAAGCCCTGGATAACAATATCATAGCGGAGCTGAAAAAATGATTTTGGAGTTGAAATGATGGTATAATATCTAAAAATATTTTATAGGAAGTATGAGCAACAAAACAGCTCTATATAAATTTTTCAAAGTGCCAGTTTATAAATAAAACAAATTATTATAATGAAGTTTTAAAAACTTATAAAGGTTATTTTTTTTATAATTGTTTTTTTTTTTTATTCGACGAAGCGATTAAACTAGGGGAGACATTCACCATGGTAAATAGCACGCCTGTCAACAATGCGCCGCCAGTTGGGATGATATAAGATACCATACCCAGCACCACATTGTAAGTGTCGCATGGAGACAAGATGTTATCACAGTAACTTTACTAGCTACAGCGCTAATGTTAGCACACTACTTTTTACCGGGAGAAATTGGTGCTGCGGTGGTACCTGCCTAGGCGGTCAGACGGACAGAGACTTTTGTTGTCGAGGAAGCTTCTGTGGAGAACGGCAGGGTTATGTGGGATTTGTTATACAAAATTCTCTTCCCCTCCCCATCCCGCGCCTCGTTGTCATTTTACTTTTGCAAGAGATCGTGGGTTCTCCTACGGAACACAGGACATAGGTGTATGCACTGCGCCTAAGCATGTCACGGGGAGTACCGTAATTCTCCCTAACACCTTCTCTATACTATGACCAACAAAATATACTGGTATTTGTGCTTGACTCCGGATTCGCTTAGTAGACAATGAGGCTCCCACCTTCAAAGCCCACCAACCCTAAAACCATTTTAGTCGCTTTCTACTACAGGCAGGGCTTACCTTAGTTCTATTCTTAACAGCCTGAGACTACAGGGCTGTATAACAGAGACCTACCACCAATACAGTGTGATAATATACTGTATTTTAAGTTAAATTTATACAGTACGTACCAAGGTGCGGTGAGATCAAAAAGTGTAAGAGGAAGCCAATAGCGGCATAATATTAATGCGAGTTTGGCAAAGAAATCGATTGGGGATAATTTCGCGAGCAAAGGTTCGTTGCCCGACGCGATTTAATTGAATCCGACAGGAGTCGGGAATAATTTCCGACACTCGCCCGACGGCCTCTGGACTTAAGTATTCATGGCTCGAACTCCAACCTTTATATTGTGCAATCGCAACGTACTGTTTTAGCCGTTTTGTTTTTGCCGTTTACTCTGTTTATGTTAAAGAATTAAAATTGGTCTTAGTTTGTTTTTAATATAACTTACACCTAATAAGAAATATAGCAATCTTTTCCTCCAAATCCTGTATTGAACTTTATATCTATATTTTGTTACTACCTGTTCTGTCTCTGATGGCCGTAACACCATCACGACTACCTTTGGGGAAGGAATTTTATAAAATACATTCTTAGCTGCTCTATACTTGGCAAAACGAATATTCCTTCCAAATTTCAAGTCTCCAGGTCTTATGGTTCCAGATATATCGTGATGAGTCTCCACATAAGTGAAAATCTCTTATTAATGTATAGATAGATATATTCCGTAAATATGTATATAAATAAATAGAAAATTTCAGTAATAAGAATAATTGATATATTTATTTATGTAAATGTTATATTCATATAATAACAGTAAAAACGTCGAAATAATAAATAAAAAAAAGCGATAAAAATGCTTACATTAGATGTATAATATTCGTATAAAGAAAATAAATCAATACGTTTCATTTTTTATTATATTCCATCATCATCATCGTCTCCCTTACTCTGTTCTCTTTTGCCATATTACTTATAAAGTAATAATGATAAAAATAATATTTTTGCTTTAGGTAATGACACTTGCAATGCATACACATAAATACTATAAGTTTTTACTGTAATCAAATATTTATCGTATTCGTGAAGGAAGTGTACTTCGCAGGTTGAGCTCCACACGTCGATGCTGCCCCACTCGACCACTGCGCCCAACGTGTACACCAGCTTGATAAGCGTAATTACTTTTCCTCGTAAGCCTTAACTGAGCCCCCTTGACTTGTTGCTCACGTCTCGGCTATATATCAACCGGACGCCGACGCCTCGGGCCATATAAAAAGCGAACCTCTCTTAACGTCTAGTTTATTTAACTACGGACATATAACGAACATTAACCTTGAAATGTTTTCATATTGGTGAAACATGGAATTTTAAATTATGCTTGTCCCTCGATTTCCAAGGTACTCGAATTACACCATTTCGCTTTTACACGGTTTTAAAATTGATGAAAAAAATCGGTTTTATTCTGGTGGATTAGATTGCAAGCTGGTGATTACTCAGTTGTAATGTTGTTAAATAATTTTCATTAGTGGTAAGTCTCTGTTGCCGGAGACCGTATAAGTACGTACCACTAGCGCTTACTTCTGTCACCTAGCAGCAGTGTATTTAGTGTTATATCTAGTGTAATTACCGGGGTAACGAGACTTATCATGTTATGTCTCAAGACTACGAGCGCAATATGGATAGTGTATAACATCCTAATTAGCGTCACGATGTTATTTGTTGTGGCCAGGCGTATCACTTACTTTCAGGTGAACTTCTCGCTCGTCTAATCGCTTCGTAGAATAAAAGAAAGTTATGTCTAAACATTACTGCGTTCTGGTCTGAAGAGCTCTGTAGCTAGTGAAATTACTAAAGTAACGAAAATTTAAATATTTCATGATTTTAATAACATATTTCAAAGCGATGAAGCACAATGTGGTGCAGGGTTTATCATATTTATTAGCGTCACGTCGGTTATACGCAGGCGTATTATTGGGTAATCGTTTCCATCATTTCTTTTCTCCATATGACAATGCAAGTAAAAGCCCGGCTGTCAACAGAATCTACCGCTGTTATAGATACAGTAAGTTCTTATTATATCAATTTTAATTGTTATGGAAATTGCATTTAACAATGGTTATAGCATGCATGGTATCAGTGTATTTGGACTATTTGAATTCCGTTGCAACTTCACTCCGCTGTTTTGCAAGGAACCAATAAGCTGTCAGCGACGAACTGACACAAACTTAAGCTGCAAATGAATAAAAAATTCAAATAGGATCTTCCTTATTTGAATAGACTTTTGTGCTAACAACAAAGCGGAGGCAAGTATTCTGCACCAGCGCATGGACGAGCATGCACTGTGCTGGGAAATTTTCCAGTCGCTGTATGTAAACAGCGTTATCGTTGCGAATACTACTAACGCCTATTGTTTTATCACTTATGCTCTTTAATTTTAAAAATCATAACCATAAATATGTCAAATCATACAGTCAGTCTAATATCTCTTTCTTATATATTTTTGCATGTATATTCGCAAAATTCCACCATCCCTTACTCGGTCATCGCGGCCGCAAGGTTACGTTAGGGTCCATTGTCTAAGAATAGACTTGGCACGTAAGCTGCATACTTAGGTTCCTACTTATTTGAGCCCTCGTCACTAGGTAAAACTAGAACTAGGCATTGATAATTAGTACTCATGATTTAAAAGAAGGTAAAATTTATGTTTGCCTCTAATTTTTAAATGAAAATAAGTACAGTATTTATAACTGTATGCTAATGTTTAAGATTCGGTAACTATGTAGAACTTTTCTTCGTGCTTATGTTGTTATGCTTCTTATTCATATGCAGCTTAAGTGTGTGTCAGTTTGTCACTGATAGCTTATTGGTTTGTTGCGTAACAGTGAAGTACCAGCCGACGGAGTGAAGGTGGCGCGGGATTCAAATACTCCATATACACAGATACCATGCATGCAAGTATCATTGTTAAATTTAATGTTCATAACAATTAAACATTGATAATAATTAGATTTTAATGTAAAACAGCTGTTCATATACACACATACAATTTTACTGATTTCCACAACAATTAGTAATAATTATAAGATTGTTTATAAACAAAATATTCATTGAATTAATTCAATTTCCGTACCAAATAATACTAGAACAGCAATCAATTCTGTTGACTGCCGGGCTTTTACTAGTATATTATAACGCATCAAGAGCGATTTCTCGGTAATTAATTTACATGCCTTTGAGTCATCCGTTGTTAATGGATTGATACGATGGAAAAATATATACAATAATGAATGTCAATATCATACTCAACAGTCGGTCGATAGACCTCCACTGCTGGACATGGGTCTTCCTCAAAGATCTTCACATCGTTCAGTTTTACGTCCGTACTAGAACGTCGGTTCACCTCGTTTATCAATGTAGTCTACCCGTACACGATCTCCATTCGAGGACACCTTAACTATCCCATCGGCCGTCAGTCCTTTGAGCAATCTACCCCGCCCTTTGCGGCTTTGTCTGGCAATCTTTTGGGCTATGTCGGCGACTTTGTTCTTCTAGGGATGTCTGTCTTTCTTATAAAAGTAATATAGATAAAGAATGCACTGTACATAGTTCATATTTAAATTGTGAAAACTAAAAAAGATCTACAAATGTTTCTACCACTGTCTGCCCATCTATCATCATCCAATCTCCACTCGTTACGGATGTTATATAAAAATAAATGACTAACATAACCTGCTGTATTGTTACGAAACAGGATAACAATGCACTTTGTTTATATCTCAATAGCCGCAGTGTAATTATTCTATCAGCTGAAGTACTAACGCATTCAAGGCGACCCATCTATTCTTAGAGCGGCTGGACGTTAAGACATCGATGTCCCGACGATGCACTACAGTTCGCGCCGATCAAAGTACGGACCGATACCGGCTAACTGCTACATCCTCAATCTAGCGCTCACGAGCCGGTGCCGTGACGGGATAATGGTGCCTGTCCGGTGCCACCGGCCTTGCTCGCGCTCCGCCATTACCTCGCCCTGTTTACGAACTCAGCACAGCTGCGTAACGTCTTCTCGTCCAAAACACCTCAGTGTCTTAAATTAAGGTATTCAACCAGTGGGCGCGCCAGACGATTTACGGAACGGAGACGTGGTCAAGTAAAAAACGTTATGTTGCTCAGCGAGTTGGGGAAAGGTCAGGCTCAGTGTTTCTCAGAGATCGAATTAGGAGTAAGGAGATTGGTGCGAGTACCACTGCCATAGTAGAGATTCGTGCGAATAACAGCGAATTAGTAATTTAAATTCCTATGGCTTACGGGGCGGAAAAATCTTAAAATGGAGCCTACAATATTATATAAAGTGCATTATGATACCTGCCTGTATGTATGTGACTATCCTGGTGAGGATCGCAAACAGTTCTAGAATTCTGGTGACATCAGGCCGGTTGCGCTGGAACCATATTCTAGTAGGCCTCTGCGTTCAACAGTGGAAAGTAGTAGGCTGAAAATATGCTAACGAGCTCAAGCTCACAAATTTTTTGCTTCTCTTGTATTCTGTCTTCTACACTAGGTTAAATATCATGTACTAAATATGTAACTTGTAACGTGTTCAACGGATTATTGGATTAAGAATTATCACACATTTAAAATGTCAACCAGCTGTGCTTCATGTGAGATAAAACGTTGCTATGGTTTTTGACGCGGCTTTACGAGGAAGTATCAAAAAGTAGTGAAAACGACATATTTACTCCTTGGTCAGAAAAAAGAAATAAATACTGGCATAGCTCAGATACATATTTGTAATATTAATAAAGAAAAAAATCTTCGATTCTCTTTTGTTTTTTTCTGAATGTAGCCATTTGTTTGCTTCGTGTCGGAACGTGTTCTCGAAAATGGAGAAAAGCGAAGTGCGAGCCGTTATTAAATACATCTGTTTAATAAAGTTAACGACGCAAGAGATTCATTGCGATTGGGTGGCAAAATTAGGAGAGTCTGCTCCGTCGTACTCCACTGTCGCAAGGTCGGCTTCTCAATTTCGAGTAGGGACAACGAGCACGGAAGACGAATATCGTTGTGGCTGGTCACCACGTCCATCGACGTCACTCATCCAAGAAAATGTTGTGAAAGTCGAGAAAATTGTATTGAGCGATGAAAGAGTTACCATGCGATACTTAATTCAAGAAACGGGCATTGCATATGCAAGTATTCAATCCATATTGAAAAAATCTTTGAATATGAGGAAAGTCTCCGCAAGATGGGTGCCGAGAATGTTAACCGACACTCAGAAACAAAATCGACTTGACATTTCGAAGATATTGTTGGACAAGTTTCAAGAAGATTCTGAACACTTTTTGTCTCGTTTCTTAACAATGGACGAAACATGGGTCCATCATTTTGATCCCGAGACAGAACAGCAATCTTCGCAATGGAAACGGCCATCATCACCAATCCTGAAGAAGTTTCGTGCCGTGGCATCGGCTGGCAAGGTTATGACCTCAGTATTTTGAGACTCGGAAAGGATATTGTTGATTGATTACCTGGAGCGTGGAACCACTAAAACGCCATAAAAGAGAAAACGAGATGGAAACGTCGAAGGGGCGTACTGTTTCATCTCTACAATGCGCCCGCGCACAGGTCGGCAGTCGCGATGGCTGCCATTCAGCAAGCTGGCTTTGAATTGGTTGACCACTCCCCTTATTCACCAGATCTGGCGCATAGCGATTTTTATCTGTTCCCCAAATTGTAAGAAATACTTAACGGGAAACAGGTACAAAGACGATAACAAGGTGATGGATGCCGTGGAGAGCTTTTTGCAGGACCAAAGCAAAACTTTTTTTTTGAAAGGGATTGAAGCCTTGGAAACACGCTGAACTCGGTGTGTAGAGAGACTCGGAGACTAAGTAGAAGAATAAATTATTAAGTTATCAATAGTCTTTTTATTCGATCTCATTCCCACTACTTTTTGATCCCTCCTCATATTGAGATAATAAATATTTATAAAAAAATAGTTAAAAAACTTGATGTTTATTTATCATCAATACAAAGACAAAAAGTTTAATGTTAATGAGTGTATCATAATAAAAACACTTAAGAAATCATTTTTTTTATACTGTTAAAGCAATAAAAACAATAATTAGACGAATAAGTTATTTTGATTTATGTTTGCTATTCAGTATACTCTTAAATGTCCAGCAGTGGACGTCCATGGGTTGATGGTGATGATGATACTCTTAAACTGCAATAACTGGTGGTAGGTCTCAGTTGCCGGACACCGGACTAAACAGTAGTGTGTTTCGGTTCCGTGTTCCGGTTACAACGGCCTTGTGATTGATGAAATTACTGATTTAATGAGAGTTACTTTGTATTTTAAGGAGAGAAGGAGACGTGCGCAATGTGCAGTGTGTATCTTCCCGTCTATCACCATATTCTATGTTGTAGACAGGCGTGTCACTCACCATCAGGTGAACGTCCCGGTCGTCTATTCGCTTGATCAAATAAATAAAAAATGCAAAGGCACATCAAAGATTGTTTGTTTGATTACTGTTAATTTGATTACACCTGCCTGAGCTATCCAGACGAGATGCTCCCTCATGTGCGAAGCGTACTATGCGAGTACATCCACGACCCTTTTTTTTATCGTATGATATTTTCGTTAATGTAAATTGGTTGGTTAGAGAGCTGGAAAATTAGTGTTGTCTACCTTTTACCACTCGGTACACGCGTATCTACTGTGCGTAATAAACCTTTTTATCAATAATGTTCAAACATTTCAAATGTCAAATGTTTATCGTCATCAGCCGTTAGACGTCCACTGCTGGACATAAGCCTCCCCAAAGACATCCACATACAGTAAGCATGGCCTCCAGTATCGCCGGGCACTATGGGCTGTCGTATGTAGGGGTGTGTAAAGGGTGATTTGGGCCTTTTCCCGCCGCGCTCACCCAATGCGAGTTGCTGGGAGCCAGAGCCTCGTTTGTTGATTAGCAGGGTGCATCACGAGCAAGTAAGGCTGGCTTGGGTCCCGTGAGTTGTACTGCTGGATTCCTTAAACCACTATGTCAAATGCTATTTAAATCAATTAAAGTGCATATAGACAAATATTTACAATACTTGCTAGTAGCACTCATATTATCCTAGTTTGCCATTGTAAAGTCCAAAAAATGATGAAGAAATTTGCACAAGTGGGATCGCCTTGACTGTCACAACTTGACGGCCAACAAACAACTTTGCTATATATGGCGGCTGAGATACAAATTGAGGGTGGTGGCTAGCCTGGTGGATTTTAAAAAAAAACAATCACAATCCAAACTCCATATTTGGCACTTGGAATCTAACCAAGGTTTGCCCCTGCACTATAAAAAGTACTGACAGCCTTCTAATATTGCATTTATGTGTACCATCAGTTCAATAAAAAAAAAATATATAAAAATTTTATTTTCTTTATAACATATGATTACAACATACTTTAGATAAATAATTTATCTCGGTAAAATATTTACTTGGTACATACGGTATATCGAGACTCTTGAGAAGGTTAAATCACCGGTACTTAAGAATAGGTATTATTATAAACGCTGGGGTCATTCTCATGGTGTTCATTATGGTCCATACATTACATTATCGGTTGGATAACGTCCACTGTTGAGCATAGGCATCATTCAAAGATCTCCACTTCGATCGACCGCATCCAGCGGCTCACCGTGATTTATCAGATCGTCGCTCCACCTTACGGTATACTGCCCGATTCGAGAACTACTGGCGCACCTGGCGTCAGTTCTTCTAGCATTGTATCCTGCACATTGCCACATTTAAGAGATAAAGAACACAAAATATAATATTAACTATTTATTGAAGTTCATTAAAAAAGTGTGTAATTTTAACGGTACGCAGTTCAACGATTATAACCTGTGTAACAGTTCCGCCTAAGGCGTGGTCTGAACCCGTTCGCGGTTCAATTAGCGCACCCTCGTTCGGGCGCTGTCGGTTCGATGCCCCGTTCGAATTGGACGGAGGAGTTTTTATTCCATTAGCTACTATTTCCCCGGTGGAGTTTGTATGCGAACTCGATAGTAGTATTGATTATTTTTTGCAGCTATCATGCTATACGGTGGTAGAATGCAAAGAGGTGATTTCAATTCAAAACTTTTTACTTTGTTGATATTTGATGTTTATACATTATTATGAGTTTATTTTTTTATTCCATTAAGCGACGAGACTAGCGGGACGTTCACCTGATGGTAAGTGACACGGACCACCCATGATAACGCGGCGCTAGTAAAGATGATATATCACCACATTGCGCTCATCGCTTTGAGACATAAGATGTTGAGTCTCGTTACCTCAGTAATTACACTAGCTACAGCGTCCTCCAAACCGAAACAAAGTAATGTTTGCGCACTGTTGTTTGGCGGCTGAAATAGTCACTGCGGTGGTAACTACCTAGATAGTCTCCGGCAGAACAGAGACCCACCATCAGTGAATATCGATGTGTAATGAAGTTAATATTAAGTAAGACATAAAGTATAAATAAATACAAAAATTAAATTAATATGTAAATGGGACTGATAAACTTTGAGTTGTCTTTGGATATGGAGAATTCCTTTTAAATGTCATCACCTAAACCGATGGATGTCCACTGCCGGTCATACATAGATCTTTTGTTATGTATTCCACAAAATGCAGCCTTGCGAAAATTGAATCTAGTGCTCTCTATTGTCGGAGACCATCTACGTGTAATGATAGATAAATTGTCTCAAGCAGCTCTTATTTCAGCTTTGAAACCAAATCAGGAAACGTTGCTCTATTCCAGATTAAAAGATGCATAATGTAGCTGAAATTCATGGGGTAACGAAACTTAACATCTCATGTTTTAAGATGACGAGCACAATGTGATGTTTACTATCTGGCGTTATTATGGACAGGCGTCAGGGCAGTCAACAGAATTGATAACTGATCTAGTTACAATAAAATCTAATTATTATCAATGTTTAATTGTTATGAACATTTAATTTAACAATGATTGCATGCATGCTATCAGTGTATACGGAGTATTTGAATCCCGCTCCAACTTCACTCCGTTGGCTGGTACTTTACTGCTACGCCACAAACCAGTAAGCTATCGGTGACAAACTTACACACACTTAAGCTGCATATGAATAAGATATTTGTCAAAAATTTGGCACTTCCCCGCTGACAAGTTATTGTATTTTTTTATATCTGTAACGATAACTTATATCGCGTTTCCGTGGTGGTGGTCGTGGTGGTAATTAGCGGTGTTAAAATTTTAATTCGTCGCGGAAATAATGGCGATGAATATTTAGCTGGTTATTAGATCGCGTGCCTTCACTTGGCACCTCATCGTAACCTGTGGTGTTTATTGCTGGCGAAAAGCAGTTTCAATTAACCATAACATGTATTAATAGATACACTATTACCGTATAGTTGTTTGTGAAATAATAAAATAAACCAACCACTTAAGGTTCCCACTACTGGGACACAGGATCTCTTCTCATAAGTATACGTCAAGGTTGGTCACCACGATGGCCAAGTGCCGGATGGCAGTTTCCTCGCGATGGTTTCACCTTCACCCGAAGTTTAAGCCGAGCGGTTATCGAACCTATATATACGTATATGTATGTATATATATAATTAGCTCTTATATTTTTTTCATAATTTCTATAACACTTATAAGCAAATATTAATGAGCAGAACAAGTCCTTCTGTACCGTTAGCTTACGTTATTAAGTATAAAATAAATAAATAAATCTAATAATGTGTTAACTAGTTAAGATATTTATACTACCCCTATCTGTGCTTGACGTGTTGTGTTGCATAAGTCTCATTAATTGTTATAATAACTACATATCGAGATTTGTTCTCCAACTTCAGTTTGAAGAAGACACCTCGCGATGATGATGATTAAAACTATTTTTTTTGGGAACTTTTATTTCTTAGGTATATCACCCTATTAGCTCAAAAAAAGACAACACAAAAAAAGCTTAAGGTGCTCATACTGTAGTTACAACATATCAACAATATCTCGTATTGTTCCAGACTTTGGTTCACACAACATCATGTGCAAAGCGCCTAAGTCTAGAGTATTGATGCTATGATTATAACTTAATATTTCATCATCATCATCAGCCGATAGACTTATAACTTAATATTTAATTATACTTAACTAATATCTTGTTGCATTAAATTAGAGTTCATTATCATTTCTGTTGTTTTTACAAGCACAACACTGTTAATTATAAAATTCGCTAATTATATTAAGCATTGAGTTCAACCGGTGGAAAGTTCAATCAGATAGGAAAATAAATATATTTCCACTTCCTACGAAACACTGCCTCGTATAATTTTAACTTTGTAATAAATTTTGGTTTACTTTTTGTTTAATTTTCCGGATTGTTGAAGAGAGAGGCTGTTCCTATACTCGGTGTGAAATCTCTGCCATCAATAATAATCAGTTACATATTCTGTACAGGACTACGAAGATTCATCATAAATCCTGACGGTTAAAAATGGAAGGTATTATTACTCTCACCATACTCTTAATTTTTTTTATTTAAAATTATTATTGGCGACTTTTACCTAAGACGGTACAATGTAATTGATGCGTTACTATTATATCAGCCACCCACAAACTAGTTTTTTTTTTTAATTATTACTATTTTTATATAAATTAAGCGACTAGAAAGTGGCACGTTAACCTGATGGTAGGTGATACGCCCGCCCATAACAACGTGGCACTAGTTAGGATGTTACACACTGGACCAGATTGCGCTCATCGCTTGAGACATACGATGTTGAGTCTCGTTACCTCAGTACACTACTGTTTGGCGGCAAAAATAGGCGCTATGCTGGTACCTACCTTTTTTTTGTTTCGGGAGAAATCTTCGAAAGATACTCATAGTCTGGAGAGAAGTCAGGGTTATGAGAAATGCTTATTAAAACCATTCAGTGGTATGCATCAGAACATTCTGAGAGGCTGAGGGACCTCTTACAGAACGTGTACCGTGGTGTTACCTACCTTGACAGACAACAAAGACTTACCACCATTAAAACTGGAACCCGTAACAATATTTTTTTTACATTCATCAATACTATACGTACACATACACAAGACCTTTACATACAATTATGTAGCCTTGAGGTAATGTCTGTGTCTTAAGTAAAAGATTCGAGTATATGTTATAGTGGTAAGGAGGAACTTAAAAAATTGCAATAATGTTCGCATACCCTTAAAGCAGTACAGTACAAACAATCCGACGGCGGTGTGTACCGCGCCGGGCAGTGTGTGGCGACGACGGCTCGGCGGGCGCGCGCGGGCTGCGGCAGTCGCTCGCCGCCGCGCCGCTGCTCCGCACGTTCCCAAACGGAATTCAAATTTGGAACCGCACGCGCCGTTCGAATCGTTGCTAACAGTGATTCGTTTTTACCGAGTGCCAGTGCCTCTCTCAGTCTCTATAAGGAGATTGCATTCAGAGTGCTAGTGTCGTATATTTGACTTTACGCTCCCTGTAGACTAATCCGGCTGTACCATCAAACACTAAACACACCTGTTTATTATCCGGTGGAAACGTACTATAGCGTTAGTCTATAAAAAAAAATTTGGTGAATGAATAGCTTAATACAACTTTACAAAGTTTGTATTACATTGTTTTCAAGTCGGACCGGTTTGGTTTGTACGCAATTTTTAATGGATACTTATCTTCTCGTTTACTATATGCTGTGAGAGTTAATTTCTGTATTTTACCAAAGTCAATGAAATCATTGATGATATCATTGTTTCTGGAAACCGTCTAAGTATTCCTACCACCAATCAGTAGTGTTTAACATTACTGGTATATGGTTTGAAGGCGGTTATAGCTTATGAAATTGAAGGGGTTGGTTTTAAAAAAATCATTTACATACTTTAAATGCCATTGAAATCGTAGATGCCGTGAAAATATTTAGATTGCTGACATGAACGGAGCTTTTATACTAGAAATTCATTTATGTTAGTTAAATAAAGAAAATTAGGACGGGCGAGGGTAGAAAATCTCTGACCCAGATATTAAAAAAATATCTCTAAAAGACACTTGCGTATATTTAATCTTAGCCATTTCCGGTGAATTTCGCGAGATTTTCTAACGAACCTTTTAAACCTGCGGACATGTTGAGAAAGGAATCTAAAATTAGAAACATGTTTACCATTCAAAACACTGTGATAACGTATCACGAATAAATTAACATGACAATATTTAATTAACGAGACATTGTAAATTTATCATTATTGCATTACGTGTGAAATGACGGAAGAAACTTGGTATATATTGTTATAAATGGATGGAAACGTCTGTAGCATACGCCGGGGGAATATTTCATGACTGGCAATTAGAAATGGGATATCAAGACCGTCTCCCATCAATCACAAACAATACTATATCCGCTTTATAGTATAATTTAATTTATTATTCAACAACAGCCCATTCACAGATTAATTCGTTTTGCCATATGATTGAAATGCCGATAGCATGCTGTGTCATCACAATCCTCCACATTTTATTGCAACTTTAATTTAATACAACTAAGTCTAAGGCTCAAGGAAGCCCGTTGAGGTAGCTTAATGCTATATACAAGTTATTCAATTAATATATATTTTTTTTATAATCGGATAAAACTACATGTTGTAGAAATCTCTTGTTTTCAATTTAAAATAACTAATAGACTTGTAGCTGAAAAAAATATGTAGTTTGATTCCCACTGTCGATGATATTAATAGCTGTTAACGAATTACATAAAGATTCATAGAAGAAAATCATAATTTCTATATAACAACATATCTATATAGATATTACAGTATATGGCAACATATCTGTATATATGATATGCTTACGAAGAATAAACAGTCTTAGCTTTATTTATACAAATTGATACAGAACATTGATTATAATTGTCTAACCAACTTAATCAGTTTTACCACCGAATGGTTTGAACTTATTAAGACAAATTTGAGGTAACCATTACAAGCACTAAATAATAATTTAAATAAAATAATAATACAATAGTAATAATTTTGTACATAGTTTCCATGATACTTAATTGGAAAATCCACAATCTTTTATACTTGTCACATAAACCTCAGTTGGTTTAAGCTTTATTTATTTATTATAAACGGATATCCTGTTCAGGATCTCGTAAAAATCTTATTGAAATATAAAGAATATAAACCTACCCTACAGTATAAAGTATCGCGTGTTTAGCTAATATGTAATATACAACTGCCAAAGCTGTCGACGGTAGATGCAAAAAATAATACTTAGTCTATATCGAGTAAGCGGTGCGACGGATTGATAGAGTTAGTCGTGTGGAATGTATAATGGATGGGTGCCCGGTTACGGTGACCATAGGACGAGCTGCACGTGGTTCGATTTAATTGATCGCGCTTTTGTCGCTCCGTTGGACTCTTTATGCAGTTTATTATTATTATTATTAGATGTACATTGTGTGCGTCCACTGGCGACGTGTAACTTAATGTTAGGTTAACAAACATTTTTTTAATTTTTTACTAGTCCATAGTTTACTTCATGCAATAAAGATTTATTTTAGTCAACGAACCGAAGAAGTTATGACGAAGTTTTTATTTTATATTCGACGAATGAACTAGTCGAGTGGCACGATCCTCTGATGGCTTACCATCATTTACGATGCGCCAGCTTATAATAATGTGACGCTAGTTAGGATGATATACACTGCGCCATTTTGTGCTTTTCCCTTTGAGACTACATGTTAAGTCTCATTAACTCAGTAATTTTACTAGCTAAAGCGTCTTTTAATATTGAACATAGTAATGCTCGCACACAACTGTTTGGAGGCTACAGTTGGAGCTGCCATGGTGCCTACCTAGATGATCTCCGGCAACAAAGACTTACCACCAGTGAAGTTTATATAATGTTTCTCGATTTTATCCGAAGAGTCCGCCACGCACCTTCGACCTCACATCGCCATAAGCGACAGTGATCACTTTCCATTACGTGAAGTGTTCTTCGCTTATTTGCCGACTTTACCTATAAAAAAAAATTGCTTAAGATGTATCTATAATAATTCGTAATTTCTTAGCATTGGTTCCGTCAGTTATAGTCTGTTTTCTTCAAGATCGCTGCTTTTCATTACTGGTATGTAACTGTTTCCATATCTGTTAATTTCTAATTTTGTGAATTGTTTTTAAAAATTGAACACCAGATTTTATATTGCAATATAGCAATATAAAAGTTCTTACATATGCAAATACTTAAGCAATCTGCATTCACCGCCGCTTTGAATTTCCAATACAGTTTAAGTTTTCAAAGGGTTGATCTCTTCAACAAAGTTGGCTTTATTTGCATCTTTATAAGCAGATATCTTAAAATAAAGGTTTTAATTTGCGCATAAATTATTAATTAAAATTTACCCTTTTTTTTAAACTTTGCTTTCATTTAATCTGTCATTAACATTTTAATTACTTGTTTAACATAGATTTCCTTTTATTCGACGAATGAAGAGACAGATGTTCATCTAATGGTAAGTTTGGGTGACAGAATTCACCGCAATGTGCTCGTCGCCTTATTTACCCAAACGGTCTACGGCAACAGAGATCTATCACAATACTATCTTCGTTAAATTATTTACTTAAAAAAAAATTACCTTGAAGTGAACATTGAACAGTTAAATGTTTCAACATTGTCTGTCTGCTTGTTCATACAAATCACATCAACATCGACCTTACAAGTTATTTTTCCCTAACGCCGATAGATTTTAAAACTCTTTAATTAATTTTTTTTTATTTATTGTTTTTGTTAGTAGAAACTTTCAGGTTCCACATGATGATATTTATTATTCCATTATTAAGTTAAAATAATTTACTGGTGAGTAGGTCTCTGTAGCCGGTTACCGTCTAGGTAGGCACCACCGCAGCGCTTATTTCTGCCACCATACAGTACTATGCAAAAATTACTGTGTTCCGGTTGAAACGGTTTTGTACTTAATAAAATTTTAGGGTTACGAGTCTCAACATCGTATGTCTCAGGACGAGCGCAATGTGATGAAGTGTATAGTATCTCGCTCGTCTCGATGTTTCGTTCAATTAAAAAATCAATAGTTTAACTTTAATTACACAGACATTAACACACTAACAAACTACTAATTTAATAATAAAGTAATGCACTACAGAATTTTACAGAAGTTTAACATTTTTGTTCTAAAGTAACGGTTTTACAAAGTATCTAAATGAAATTTCACAGTAAAGAAATTTAATAGTTTACCGGAAGCTCTTTCAGATAGTAATAATCGTATCAAATTCTATATTGTCGTCTTAGGTAAGTCAATTACTTAAAGTATGAAGAGTTCGTTGGAGAGAGATCGAGCGAGCTTAACGGTGTTAGCGTAATCTACTTAAGCTTACTGTCAACTCACTATTGAAGATTACACGGGCTACTGTCTAATGTATAAAATACACTTGTCACTCTATTGCCAGGCGAACCGTAGTACTTTTACTGCATACTGCAACATACGATAGTTTCTTTTGAAAAAATCTACCACCTTATTGCTCTAGTCAGCACAGATTTGGAAGTATAAGTGCACTATGATATATCTTTGTTCAGGCGCGTGCACAGAGATTTCGTGAAGGGTGTGTGCACACACCTATACCTATGGGTTGCATGATGGTATGATAAATACAGTATAGAAGAGTAATCCAGTGCTTTTTTGCCTATTTAAAGTACGCGCCCGTGCTAATATTTCAAATTTGCTCTTCACAATATTCTCCTGAATGATCCTTATAATAATAGGTTAATTTTTTCGAAACTGTGTATTTGTGATTTTATCTTTAGCGATGATAATTGTTTCGAGTTAAAGCTCAAATCCTACAACATATCACTACGTAATAACAAATATAATTTCCTATTATTTTATATCATGTAAGATTGTTGTCATTCAATTTATTCTAGTTGCTCGCTGGCCTGGTGAAGAAACCAGCACTTGAATTAGAATTTATTCTAAGGTGTGTGTGAAGTCACCAATCTACATTGGGCCCTCGTGGTGACTATGGCTCAACGCCCTCATATTGAGAGTAGGCCAGTGCCCTAACAGTGGGGACGTAAATTGGCTGTTGAAATGGATTTATTCCACGTTGGAGATGGGTTAAAACATATCTACTATCTTTTCTGTTTGTAGGAAAATCCTTTATTTTATAGATGTCTATGTTTAGCAATGATCATGGGCTTAAAATCGTGATATGTTAAATTGAAACCGTGAAAAACCCTTAAACTCTGTTTTTTCTTCGAAGCACAATATCTGCTGTCGAAGACTTATATATATTTATTGTTAACCGAACCGGCCTTCGTGTGTGTACACAAACAATGTCGCAAGTTTCTCTGTTCTCAAGTATCTCTGGCGTCATTGTTGAATTTTAATTCAACCAACGCGCGCGTCCGCCTGTGTAGGACGCGATTATGTATGCATCTAGTGTCGTTAACGTCTTAATATTAATACGTCGATGAAGAATATTGCGAAATGCGAAACTTTTCTCTCAGCGTCGAGATCTCTTCCGTAATTAAATCACCCAGTAAAGAATATCACCGGAAAGTAAGCTTCAAGTATCTTTTAGTCGACGTTAACAAACATTGACGCTTTCAATAACAATATTTGTGGATAATCATTTATTTGCTAAAAACATATTCTATATGTTAATCCATTGTGGTCGTTTGTACTCGTACTCTTTATCTACGTGAAAGTGTATTACTCTCCAGGAACAACTGATAGAGTAACTCGTATATTTTTCTATTTGAAGAAACGACGAGTCGAGTAAAAGGTTCTCCTAAGAGAATACTTTAACCTGAACGTTATACCCGTTCTATGTGACGGTAGTATGTACGCCGCATCGTGTTGTAATATCTGCACACTGTTGTTTGATAAGTAAATTTAAACTGTAGTTACCCTTTTTGTGCCGGACAAAATGTATAAAAACAGATATCATGCTTCTGGTGGGAAGACTTGAGATTTGTACCCACTAAAACCTCTTCAGTTGTCACTTTTAGTACTTTGCGGAGAGCCCCTGGGGCTCCTAAATAACGCACGGATGCGTCCTTCCACTTTACGTAAGCACATTTCAGGGAGGGCCGTACCCAGTACCCTCGCTTTGCTATGCTAAATATAGATCACCTCGTATTTGTCATCCACACCGGGTTCGGTTAGTGGCTAAAAGCTGCTCCCATTTCCAAAGCCTGCGAACCTGAAACGTTTTTAGACGGCCAGGAGGTACATTAGTCCTATTCATAATAGCCCGAAGCTACAGGACAAAACTGTCCTATCTATCTAGACTGCCTCGTGCAATACTAACCTTACCAATACTCTGTATTTCTATCATTCATGATGCTTTACCTGAGTCCTTTTGAGCGCAAGCATCATGATATATTGTTATAATATAAGCAGTCATGCGCAAAGGATTATTGCTATTACAATCAATCTAATAGGTTTAACTACACAGATAATTCACGAGACTGTTTCCAGTTTCCAAGATCCAAAATTCACTTTGTCGATACTTACTGACAGGTGTCACGGAGAACAGACGTTGAGATATTAGGCGTCTTGCTGCTGTTCGCAGCTTTATACATATTATATCCTCTTTTCAATCAACCTTGTTATTTCATTAAGCTAAAACTATCTTAGATTTTAATTCGTCAAATAAACCATCAGCTGATTGAATTCCACTGCTGCGCACACGCCTACTCTATCTCCTCATCGAACTTTCTATTCACGGTAACCGCAATTGAACAATTATTTTTAAATGAAGTGTTTACCAATACTTTGTTACCTAATGCTATTTTCGTATTAATATGTATACACAAGATGTTTTGAGTTCGTGAAAATTTGTTACGAGTACGAATGCAGTATGCACATATTCATCGGAAGACGTCAACAGAATTGAAGATAAAACTGTAATGCATTTCAATTCAACGAGTTTGCTTTAATGCTGCATATAATTTACCAACTCTAACAATACATATACCGTATATGGTTATTTTGGTGAAGAAATCGGGAATCGGAGTAAGAGGATGTTGTTGTTAGTGAAATTACTGTAATACAGAGACCTAACATCGATATGTCTCAAAGCGATGGGCACAATGTGGTGCAGTGTGTTTATTCTAACTAGTGCTTCTCGCCATTTCCTCGCTTCGTCAATTAAAATATAGTATGTTATCATTACTCTGATTTTTTGAATATATATGAGCGAAGAGTGTGAAGGGTTTTGCCCAACATCTTACGAAGTCCAAGTCAACCTCACCTGCACGCGATGCAATCTGCTGGATAACAGACAAGGCTCTGACCACCCACCAATTCGCACAGCGTGGTGAGTTACGGCTCAATTCCCCTCAATGAGCTTTGAGGGAGACCTATGTCCAGCAGTGGACGTCTGTAGGCTGATAATGATGATATGAGCGAGAGGTTCAATTGATGGAGTTATTGTCCCACTCTGCACAAACACTGCACCACATTGTACTTATGGAGACATAATTTTAAGTTAAGTACCGTGCTACTGTACGGTAGTAGAAATAATATGTATGTAAGTGACCATGACGATCTCCGATAAGAGGTACTACTGGTGGTAAGTCTCTGTTACCGGTGACCATCTAGGTATATACCACCATAACACTACGGGCAGGCGTATCACTTATCATCTAGTGAACGTCCCCCTCGTCTCGTCAGTTCGTTGAATAAAAAAAAAAGAGACTAACATCAGAAAAAGAACATAAACACAATGTCTGTTGTTTTTGTTTTCTCACTTACGTTAACTTAATTTATTGAATACTAAGTTCCAGGTGTTGCGTGCTTAATACGCTTTGTTTTCCTCTCGTTGGTTGCGAGGTCGCGCCGAGGAAGTTTCCATATTTATAATGGTCATACACACAAACATGGTTCATTGATGATGTAACACTTGGGATTAGCAATGAGTTGATTGATTGCAAACGAATACTAGGTTTCAATATAAATCTAGGACTTATTTACATCATAGTGCAGTGTGAATAGTTTTTCGATGTGTTTTATTTTAATTATGTGATCAAATATGCTGATTTAAAGAAACTGGTTTATTATCTAAGAGGTCATTATTATATAATTATGCTCGAACATTGGACTCTATCATTTCTTATATATATTGCTAACATATGACATTAACTTTACATGATTTTAAGTGACTATCTTTTTTTAATCAAGAAAACTACGAAACGCGCCGCAATCACTTGCTGTTTAGTAATAATCTAGCACATAAAAATCCGGTTTGAATGGCGCTGTAACTAGTGTAATTAATAGAGTAACGAGGTTCAACATTGTATGTCTTAATGCGACGAGGAATATGTGGTGTAATGTACTTCATCTTAACCAGCGTCACGTTATTGTCAGGCGTGTCACTTACAATCATGTGAATGTCTCGCTCGTCTCTTCACGCAGCATGTTATATAATTTTTGAGATTGCTTACTAATCAATTTATGTAGCGGGACCTTTCGCCTTATGAACGACAAACTCCTTCCTATTGCTATTTTCTCACAACTTAAAAAAAATTATACAATTTTCATTAAAATTTTATAGTTATATCTTATAACAACGTATAATAGTTTTTCTTTAGCAAGTGTATTTGTTTTAATATGTTTTCTTTGTTAAGTAGCTCCATTAGTATGGGACACATGTACCACATTGGCTTTTGTATTTAGTTCGCGATTGGAATTCAACGCGAATGTTGTGTATGATATAAATGTAGTCTGTCTATGCAGCTTGTTTTTATTTTACGAAGCGGCAACACGGGACGTTCACTTGCTAGTTAGGATGATGCACACTGCACGACAATGCGCTGGTTGCCTTGATAGATAAGATGTTGTCTCATTACCCCCAGTATTTACACTAGATACAGCGCCTTTCAAACCTGAATATAGTAATATTTGCACAGTATTGTTGTCTGTCGGCTGCAATAAGCGCTGTGATGGTATCTACCTAAACGGTATCCAGTAACAGACTTATCACCAATAAGATTAGTTTAAGTATATCAATTTCTACTGTAGTTTTAAACGACGAGACAACGTTATAATTTTTTTTTGAAATATTTATCTGTAAGTTGTGGATAAAAATATAATTAACATTATATTGTGATTTGGAAAATTACCTGACCCTCAGCATAATTAAGAGGTCGCGATGGACCATACCAGAAATAACGAGTGGACGTATAATTATAATGAATCATTATTGGATTATAATTTCTTCCATATTATACATCTACGTAGATAATATATCACAGTGGTGTATAACATCACATTTTTGTATATAACGAGTTGTGTTTTTTACTCGATATAACTACAAGACGAGCAGGTCATTCTCTGATGATGATACTCCATACCCATAATAATGTGGGCTGGGATGTACATTTACCCCACGTTGCTCGTCTTGGTATATAACATGATACTTCTCGTTACTTCGGTAATTTTACTCTTCGGTAGTTTACTGTTACGTGAGGACAGTAGTGCAATGGTATCTCAGTGGTCAATTAAACTTAGCATCAGTGAGGAAGTTGCACGTTAAACGTGAAACGAATACGTAAAGAGGTATTCAATTCCGTTTGTAATTGTTTATAGATAACTTTAGCTTAATTTAAATAATATATATCATAATGTTATTTTACAACTACCGTAATTGTTTTAATATTCTTACACGTAAACAATCCAGCATCGACTGTTCAAGAAGTTGTTAAATTTGATTATTTACATGAACGTTTTTAATTATACGACCTTTCGATCATTTTCTGATTACTCCGCCAATGCCATTGGTAGAAATCAATTAATATCGACCTTCTCACTACACCGGCGGATGTACCGCAATACGAGCCAGAAATGAGAATGAAGATTAATTGCTTCGCTTGATGCTTTTAGTGAAAGCGAGAATAGCATGCAAATGATCTTTGTAATGAACGAGCTTCTAAAAAACCTTTAAACAAATCGTCTTTAATTTTGGTGATTTCTAAAAGAAAATTGATGTCAAATCATACAAATTTTTATTATTCAACTAAGCGGCGAGACGAGGGGGACGTCCACCTGATGGTAACTGATAAGCCTAAGTATAACGACGTGGCACTATTTAGGATTGTATACATAATGCCATATTGTGCTTGTCGCCTTGTCTCTTTAACTCAGTAATTTCACTAGCTACAACTTCCTTCAATCCGGAACACAGTTTGTACTCTAATGTCGGCTGCAATAGGAGTTGCGGTGGTACCTACTTACGATTGTGTCCGGCAAGAGAGACCTACCCCCAGTTAATAATGTTCAATATTTATAAATTTATTGCTTAATACTTTAATCTGGTTAAGTATAAAACATTTTAGTATTCTATACGCCGTCGATCGAGATAAAATTGTTAGAGGTTTATTTATTAGGTACCCTTCACGAATGGTTTATGTTTACACGTTCAAGTATAACTTTACGTGGAGTTCGGTTGTACTGTAGCTCCGGAGGATGTCGGCTTCGTTCCGTATCCGTATCCGTGTCGGTATCGTTTGGTTGAATTATTAAACTGTGCAAACGTAGCTCGTTGCAACATTTGTATAAGTAGATACGACGCGGCTGTACGTTGCTATTGATTTTTCGTTGGGATGCTGTAGTTGCGAGTGCCGTCTGCTGCTCTACGGGATTACTACCGCCTGCTCTCATTTTTCCACCCTTCCTTTTTCTAACTACACGGCACTGAATGATTCTTAGGTATTTTGTTCGGAGAGGCCTTTTTTTTTTAGGGATTCCTCAAAACCTACACGTCAGACTGTCATTGTTTCCACCTATGCTTCAATCTTAATATTTATTTTTCTAAAATTCAATCAATTCTTAACTATTCTTCTCTTGACTTCATTTACCTAAAAATCTATAATTTTGTACATATGTTGATACAATTTATACAGTACTACGTACAGTAATATTAAAGTATAATATGTAATATTGTATTATCATCTTTATTTCAACCAATGGACGTCCACTATTATATGTGACATCTTAAATATTGTATTTCTATTATACATGTTAAAACATTTATGCACGTATTAAAATTATATTTGATAATTTTTTGTCTTATGACCTGTCTGCTATCTCGCTAATTTGGGGGCAGCCTGATAATGCTCATTACCATTAATTTCATTAACACATAGTAACTTCTTATAAGAATTGATAAATTAAAAAATATTCATGTTTGTGATTAGGTTATCAATTTTAATATTTCAAAATATATATACAAATAATTAGTACACATTATAATATTTTATATTTTTTTTAATTTTCATCTTAATTTGAAATACACTACGGTATTTTCCAAAGTTTTTAAGTTATAGGATTAACTTAGTAAAGGGTCAAAGCACTCAACGTTTGAGTGTTATCGGCTATGTTAACTGCTACGAGATTAATTGATAATCCTTTGTAACGTTTGCTCCTAGTCAATAATTTTATCTTTTGTTAATCTTATATTGAAATGGAATATTCCCTGTGATTTCTACCTGTTCGGAAAATCAGTAGAATTATAAACAAATAATTATATAATCATATGAATTATTTCTGTTTGACTTGCTATTATACTATATTTTAAATTTTAATAAAAAAGCCGATGGAAATCAATTGCTGAATATAGTCTCCTCCTAGTTGTACTCTATACTAATCTTGTCAAGGTTCTTTTCTTCGATCAAGCGATGAGACGAGCGAGACATTCACGTGAAGGTAAGTGCACATACGCATACTCATAATAATGTTGCGCTAGTTATGATGATGTACACAACATCGCATTGTGCTCTTCGCCTAGAGGCATAACAAGTTAAATCTCGTTTCAACAATATAAAATATAGTTTATTTAACAACAGTTTAAAACATATAATTTTTTAAAGGATACATGGTAAAATAAAACACGTTGAAAAATCCCAATCTAGTTTTCGATAAATAGGTCAGAGTATGGTTACATTACCAGTCGGTCGATAACCGCTTCGCTGTCAGAAGCGAGTCCTGTGGGAAATCCTAACCTAACGAGCACGTCTACTATCCTTCGGATTTAAGCCCGCCGACCGCAGCCGGAGACATGGGTAACCCATCCTATGTATCGACGTTTTACTGTTGTGTGTGAGACGTGAAGAAACATGTTTATTGTTAGACCCGCTTTACATTCACTAATAGAATTGAAATTACATTATACGCTAGAAAAAGAAATTTAGGAAAATTGGACCACTGCAGCCTCCCGTTCTATATTCTGGTTTTGGTGTAACTAGTGACATTATTAGATTAATAATGTTTGAATACGACGATGTAGAACTTAAGCATCGAAATTTTTCTAGATATGCTTAATGGTTAAAGGATTGGTACGTTTTTTTTATGGGCAAGACTTTCAACTGATGGTTGTAAGATACTGTTTCTGGGAGAAGTCAGGGTTATGTGGCATTTATACTCGCTAAAATCTCGTTGGCGGTTTCCTTCAGTGTTTTAGGAAGGACTTCGTGATCTTTTACGGATATCACCGAGGCCTCTTCGCACTCTGGTTATACACATCCTAAGGAAGGCTAAAGCACTTTTTAGAACCTATGCTCTGCAACGGCAATTGCAAGATCAAGATGATAAGTTTTGTTACCACTGTAATTTCATGAACTAAAGCGTTATTCAAATCGGAACACAGTTAATATTTACACACTACTATTTGACAGCAAAGGGTTGAAAAAAATTATCCTAATTATTAATTACACGAAAACACATGTAATATTGCATTTTCTCAACTTTCCGTCGAAAAAATTCTACTGCAAATACTTTCTTTGCAACAGCATCTGTAGCAAGCAGAGTTTATTGTGTTTTTAATAATAGAACTTCGCAGATTCCGTAGTATTTTTTTTATTTTGCAACAACCTCCGGACAATGAGTGAGTCTGCGGGAATCCAGTTTCATTTAACTCGGGTCGGTACGAATGGGCCGGCCGGACGGCATGGATCTCTATACGTATACGAATGGCGATTGTTTTTTGGACGTACAACAATAAAGTACAAATGAAACACTGATTGTTAATTAATATAGGCTTAGATATTTTCCATGTATTTTCATTAATTAGAAACTAATTTTAGCGCTAATTACCCCTTAAGAAAGATCGGTCAGGTCGGTCCTGCCTTATTCAAATTCAACGGCTGTCCTATCTTCACCAGGTCATCGATCCACGTAGTGAGGAAGTTATCAGTACATATATAAGTGATATATCTTAGTAAGTGAAACAAATAACAAATACCTCATTTAATTTATACATCATTGAAATCTATCGATATATATAATGAAATTGGATTTCCTTTATTCGCCAATCACGTGAAAACTAGTGAACGTATTGATATGGGAACATGACCATTTGACGCGAAATGATTTATAGACGATTGTTGGTTATGTAGTTTTTGAATTTCATAGATCCTTCATTTTATTTCTAATTCTAATTAACTTTTATAAACATTTTCATTTCGTTTTATTTATGCTGTTGCTACGGTAACGGTTAGTATAGGAAGTTATTTGCGATTGCAGTTCCTGTCAAGGAATATTTAAGGCAAATTTCAAGTCTAATTTTATATAACCCGCCAGCAAAGCGGCCGGGGAACACCTAGTGCATTATTAAAGTTCAGCTGGAAGACTTCCGCTGTTATGTGACTGAGCAAGTTGAAATAGCTGTACTTGGTACAAATTTTAAAAGTTGTGCATGCAAAGTTGATCGCGAATTTTCCAATCAAAAAGTTTAATAGAACTATTTATTTTGATTCCATTCATCGCTTTGATTTTAGTTTTTCTAGGACGTAGTTTTGTTGTTTGTTTGACTTACAATAAAATCTTTATATATATATATATATATATATTCTGGATTGCGAAAAGTTTGATCTCACGGCCAACAAAATGTTGATTTGTCAATATAACTATAATATTACCGATAATGACAATAATGATGTGAATGGGTTTGAAAGAAGATTATCTGTTATTCTATTAATATATTATTCTTATCCATTTATCTAGAAGCAAGTAACGTGTTCGAATGTAGCTTGAATGAAAAATGGTCAAAACAATTAGCATTTGTACGTTACAGAATCGGGACTACGTGTTTGTGCTATATCCGAAATAGGCCTCATTTCAGGCTGTACCTCATCCGCAAGTAGGTCAAGTGTGAATACGGAAGTGGATAGGGGACCCATATAATTAGATTTTCTCGTTTGCCCGTCATTTTTGTACAGTCGCATATCTCGGTGGCTTTTATCCCACCACAAGACACTAGTGGCTTGTGAATATTAATTTTTATATAGTTTGACGGCTGACCGCGATGAATTTCTAGTTATTCATAAAATCTTAATTAAATCCAAAGGCATGGAGAGAGATTTTTCTTGAAAGATATTTTTACAGAGGCATTAATTTTTGAAGTTTTATTACTGCGAAGGCAAATACTAATCCAAAGTAGAAAACGCTTTATTACAAAAGTTGTTTACTGCTTCACAAATGCAATCAACATTCCCGCGGCAGATGTTCCGATTAACTTCCTTTCATTACTACTGGCTCTAGTTTGACGAAGGTAACTTTGCATAATTGAAAAACTAGATAATTCTTTTTTTTTTATCTACAAATGCGTCCACAACTAGGAAGTGCTATTGAAGACGTCTGCATATCACACATTGGCCTCGTAGATTTGAAATACGAGAATAATAGCATTAGTTACATTCCACTAAGACCGGAAGTGCTTAGAAATGCTTGACCAGAGGCAATTTAACTGCACAACGGTTTTTTTATATTTATTTATTTCAAGCTAAAACAATATAGATCTTGAATAATCTAGGTATGTAAACAACAGTATAGGAGGAACAGTATAAGATCTGATGTAAATTTATCAATTTTATTTTTGCCTACGTCTCCAAATGTTGTACCAATTAAGATATTTTTACCTTTTTAGGTAAATGATTGATATATAATTTTATTTAATCGAGGTTTGCTTTATTTTAGATTAGCCAGGCTTCACCTACCTTACGGGATATTGATAGCTACTCCCTACCAGGTGTGCTTCATATAAGCTAATAAGGCACTACATACCCTAGATCCTTAAACCTATCTACATAGTAACCTCGGTACGGTATGCATATCCTATATGGTGCACGTCTGTGCTCCCTACATAGACAGAAATTTCTATAGATACCTTCTATATAATTAAATAGAAACTTCTAGAACTTTTAATTGCAAATCTAACTTAATCTTTACCTTTTGTATTATCCGCTCGTGTTGCCGTTAATTTTTAATATCCATGTTATTATCAGCATACGATTGAGAGATTATTATCACATTACATTTGATCCTCGTGTCTCTTATTAATTACTAGATCTTATGTTATGACGCGTCTTACGGTTCTGAAGGAGGTATTCATCAACGAATTAATTCTCGCGAAGTAAACATCGATGTGAAAGAAGGGATTTAGATGTCATCGTTAAGTATATTTGAAGAATGATTAATGTAGAGGCAAAATTATTAGTTCTTACAATGTTTGTATATTAATTTTTATAAACTACATCATTTATTAAAAGCGTCAACAAAGATTTGGAGGTTATATAAATAAAACTTAAAGATAAGCTTCCTTTTTTTAACATTAGACGTCCATTTGATATGACGTTAAGTGATAACGATAACGCTGATGTATATATTACGAATAATCCGGTTGTCAGATATGATTTTCGGAGTATAGCAATGCACTGTAATGGCAGTAAATTGAGGGAGTAATAGGATTCGATAGACTCCTTAAAGAAACCGAACACCCAGCACTTGTGTTTACAGAATTCAATTAGAAATTTCCATATTACAAACCTGTTTTTTTTAAAGTAATCATCACCTTTAATTCGGGATATCGCTGATCACAGCAAAACGTAGGTGTTCCCAATAATTCCTAGTGCGATCAGTCCGATTCCGTTTGCATTCAATGACTCCCAGGTTATCTTCACTAAGGTATTGGTCCATCAGGCATACGGTCGTCGCATCTTGCACTTGCCATGTTTCACTTTTTTTTGCCATTTCTCCCGCATCGATAATTAGTTTCTATCTTCGCGCTAATTTACTTTAGCTTATTAATTCGTTGGGCAATATCAGCAACCTTTGTTTTTCTACGGATTTCCTAATTTCTGATACGATCAGGTAAACAAACACCTATTACAGCCCTCGCTCTCCATAGCTAGCTGAACACCTTTAAGTTTTTTTTAACGACATCTTTAGAGGTAACGCTTCCATTCCTTTTTTTATGTGATCTTTTTTCCATATTAGAGATCAAATTTCGTCGTTGTTTTGTTATCATTAAAACTCAATTATCGCTATAGCATACCAAATGCGAACACATGACGGAATTTTTCTTGTCCTTGACTTTTCATTGCCTCGCGACTTCATATTGCATATATAATATGATTTACTGTTGGACCATTACTGCTGGACATTAATGGATCCACGAAGGATAATAATTTAAGTGTTTGTGTTTTATTAAGTTGCTAGAATGTGAATGATGTTATGTATGACATTACTTCGAGGATTTTCATACATAAAAATTCAAACGGTTCATGGTGAGGTATATTTCTAAAATTAACGTTAAGAACTTTTTATTTAAAATGTATATTTTATATATAAGCTTTAAATTTTGTATGAAATTTACTGATGGTAGGACTCTTGTCGAAAACCGTCTAGGTAGGAGCCACTGATGCATGTTTCTGACTTTAAACAGTAATCCCTAAACATTTCTAGTTTGAAGGGTCATGCATGTAGCGGAGTGTAATGAGTTAACTAAACGTCTTGAGTCTTAAAGCTACAGTCATAATGGAGTGTAGCGTTTACCTTAGTACATTATGCTGGCTAGTCTCCTATCGACCATTACCATCAATTGAACGTCTCGCTCGATGTACACAGCACCGCATTGTTTTCGTCATCTCGAGACATAGGTGTAAATTTCGTTACAATAATTTTTCTAGCTACAACGCTTTTCGAACCGGAATACGGTAATATGAAACACTACTGTTTGTCGGCTACAATAGGAACTGTGATGGTACCCACATACACAGACCTACCTTCAGTAGCAATTGGACCTTATATCAAGAAATATCTGTTGTTCCTTTAACCGCTATATAGTTTTTTAATGGGAAATAATTTAAAATTCCTGTTTGGCATCCTTCTTGTTGGTATTCATCATACTTCCCTAACATCCCATAGTATTCTATCGAGTATTCTATCTCTCGTAAGATTAATGTTACGTACGTCAGTTTGTTTAGAAATTGTATTTGTTTCTAAATCAATTTCCGTCTCCCCAGGCGCATCCGAGCACAGCAAGCGGCTTTAAGTTCTGATCGATAGCAAGCAACACCTGCACAGTTAAGGAGTGGCGTAGATTACGGGTCCCGTGTAACTCATCCTAAGCTTGAAACGCGTCGGAGCTGAAGTTGTTGGCTGTTGTATCATTTTAAAGCGTGGTTTTCTTTTTGAACTACAAGAAGCGGATAAAATTTTTACCATCATTTCCTATGTTTAGTTTAAATTAGCTTTCATTGGAAATGACACATTATTAAGAATCTTTTACATCACATGGTTTTATTTGCGGATACCTGGTCCGCGAGCCCTGAGTCCGATGATGCCGCAATGGTTGTCAATAAAACTGCGGCGCAAACATCACCTTAACAAAAATGGTCTTATTTTTTTAATACAGTTAGTAACTAAATAAAATAATTATATGCCTTTTTAGTGAGGTCAGTTTTATTGTAAGGTTGCGATATGTTTGCATTGGTTGTAATCGGAATTATTTAATTATACATTGTACACAAAGATAGCAACGCGATTACCTCGGTCAATATTACAAATGTTTACATACACATGTATGTAATGCTAACATTGTAATCAAACATTTCTGTGTGTATAACCGATCGCTAACTATATTTGTGCGCAGGTAAATATATATATATATATATATATATATATATATATATATTTCAGCTTTATAGGGTCCGTCTTCGAACCTCTTCACCATTTTTCCACTTCTGTCGATCCCTCGCCTTCTGTATCCACCTTTTACCTGCTTGCTGGCAAATGTCATCCTTCCACCTCTTCGGTGATTTTTCTCTTCCGCGGGTGTTTGCGCGGGGTCTCCACTCCAAGGTACAAAATCTATATATATATATACATATATACACACATAAATATATACATATATAATACATACACATATATATATGAAATAAGATATTTCCATCTATGTAAAGCAGTGTTTCCCAATATGGGCGTACGCGCCACAGGGGGACCATTTGATGTTGAAGAGAGCAATTTGAAAATTGACCGAGACGACTTAACTCTTTCGCTATAATTTAATTAATTAATAATAAATTGTTTTTTTTTTAATCTAATTTCTGTTTTAAATTGTTTTATTAATAATAATTTTTTCTTTGAAATAATTTCAATTTTACAGTATTTTCTGATAAAACTTTTCATTTATATTAATTAAAAAAATAACATAAATTTTAATGTTTTAAAATTTATAAGGAGGATATGAAGCTTTGACAATTGCTAAAGTGGGGGCATGGCTTAGAAAAGGTTGGGAAACACTGTAAAGCAAGTTAACATTGTAAAGACTCATCACGATATCTATGGAACCTTAGGGCCCAGGAACAGCCACTTTAATATATATCAAAAACTAATAACTAACACTCCAGTTCACAGACCTTTAATATATAAAAAAACGTCCCTTTAAAATGTGTTACTGTGAATTTTAGTTATACCGCATAGCACAGAATGCCAAGTTAAAATGAAGCAACTGTAAGTTAATACATTCAAAGTAAAAGGGTACTGGTATGGATTTTACTGAAATAGTACACTATTCAATGTAATATTTTTTATTTGACAAAACCACGAGACGAACAGACTATTCACCTGCCCATAAAGTGGCGCTAGTTATGATGATATACACAGCAACCGATTATGTTCGTCTCTTCAGACATAACATGTTAAATCTCGTTAATTTCACTAGCTACAACACCCTTCAAATCGGAACACAGTAATGTTTGCACACTACTGTTTGGCGACTGAAATGGAGCTGCAGTGGTGTCTAGACTCTCTCCGGCAACAGAGTCCTGCTGCTAGTAAAATATGAGATATTTCTATCCACAAGACAGACTTTCACTAATATTTTTATTATTATTCAATTGTATTTACTAAAGCACTTATTATTTACATAGCGAATATTTCAAGATTAAAATGTTTTATTCATCATTACCATGATTTCAACCGATGAAAGTCCTGGATACAAGTTTTGCAATATGTTTCACAACATAAAATATTTCGCTATAATCACCACATTTGGCAGGGGGCGGGTGTTTGATAATACTTTATCAATGCACTTTAACATTGATCCTAAATATTTTCAGTTGTATACAGTGCTTATAGCACATTATACATTTTTTATCTCTGTTCTAATATAACACAAGTTTCTCTGTTTACTCAGTTTATATAACGTTCCGATGTATATAACAGTAATCGATGTAACGGAACCCTTATCGGTCGGCGCCCAACGAAAGCGCAACTTGCCCGCATCAAAGGTTTCGAAATTGTTAGCGGACGTAATACCCTCAATAACCCTCCCCTAATGCGATTAAAATGAGTTTTACAAATTTTTTTTTCGATTACTCCTCACTATAAAATTATTGATGATTTTTTTTAGATAACTATTCAAATAATCTCTTTTTATATGTTGCAAGTATAATAATGTTATAGCGTTGCTTATAAAAACGCTGACCTAATGGTTAGAGCATGCGGCCGGCCTTCATTCCGAGGGTCGCGGGTTCGAATCGCGGGCATGTACCGATTACTTTAATATTTAAGTTATGTACACTTGTGGACTTTAGTTACAACAGCGAAATACAAACGGTGAAGGAAAACATCGCGAGGAAACCTTCACATGAATTAGAATTTATTCTATGGTGTGTGGGAAGTCACCAACACGCAATGGGCCCGAGTGGTGACTAGGCCCCATCGCCCTCATATTGAGGGTAGGCCTGTGCCCCAGCAGTGCGAACGTAAATTGGCTATTATAGTGGTTGCGTATAATAATGATTTTTTTTTAGTTTGTAAACGAAAATATCAATTTTAGTAATTGAACATAGATTTCTTCGTTTCTTCTTATGCTAAGTAGCGACGGGATAAGTGGGTTGTTACCGAGTGGAACATGACAACGTGACGCTACTTGAGATAATAAACACAGCACCGCATTGTGCTCGTCGCTACAAGAGATAAGTTGTTAAGTCTCGGTACCCCAATAATCTCACTAGTTACAACGCGCGTCGAACCGGAACATCATATCGTTTGCACACTACTGTTTGGCAGCAGAAGTAGGAGCAGCGGTGGTACCTAACCGATTTCCGGCAACAAGGACTTACCACGAGTAAAAGTTTGTTTCTTGTTCATACTTACAAAGTGAATATTAATGTATAACTTAAACCAGTGATAATCGTATACGCACATAAGCATATAGCTGATATAATTGCTCTTTAGTAAGGTGTTAATCTGCAAATCAGTGCGTTGTTCTGTTACGAGGTTGGATGAGAAAGACTTTAAAATTTATTATTTATTAGGATTTAGAAATTTATTACAATTACAACTTAAGTCCACATTCAAATCTAACTCCGAACCATCTCTGTAAAATGCATTAAAATATAATGAATCGTTGGGGTCAACAGTTGGCGGAAGGTAATCCAAGAACGATGTCATTGTTTCCGAATTACAAGGAAATGTTCCGATTTGAAGTAAATAACTATTGACACGTTAGCAATTTGATTTATATTAAGTTCGGGGAATTATATGTTATAACAGTTCACTCTGTTACTAAATTTACACTCGGCTACGGCTATAATAAAAGATTTCATCATGATATATCAGAAACCATAATGTCGAGAGACTCGAAATTTGGTAGCAATATTTCTTTTGGGTATAAAGGGTCCCGTACAACAACTCACTGGATTCAAGCCAACTTCACCTGCTCGTGTTGCACCCGGCTAATCAACAAACAAGGCACTGGCTCCTGCCAACCCGCATTGAGCCGGCGTGGTCGGAAATGGTCCAAGTCTAGCCATATGAACATCTCCAAATGACTGAAGGTTGCGAGAAGCCGCTGGATGTGGGCGGCGGTGGACCGATCGATGTGGCAATCTTTGGTAGAGGCCTATGTCCGGCAGTTAACATCTATCGCATGATGAGGATGATTTCTTTTGCTAAGTAAATTCCTTTGCCAAAGAGGGTTGCGGAGGTGTTACGGCTAGAAAAACTGGCGGGGAGCACCTAGTACTTTATAATTTAGTGTTTGTTTATATGTATTTGTACTGCATAAACGATTATATCTATTATAATTGTGTTCGAGTTTATCAATAATATTTCCTAATATTTGTTATAATACACAAATATAAAGAAAATATGTTTTGTTTGCCTATCACGTTAACAACTAGTTTATATATAAATTGATAGCAAAGGAAAATTTTATATTTGGAGTGGTTAGATTCGTTTTATCGCTCGTCGAACTGGTTCGTTCGGTGGCCGTCTCGCCTGTACCAGTTAGAAATTGACTTTACTATCAAGCATTAATTACTGACACGTAGTATAGTATAAATAACTCGATGTGTGTATTATATCATTTTAATTAATTGATTACTATACTATTTTTACTCTGTCTTTACTTCTCTTCTTTCATTAATTGATAAGTACCATTACAATTCCTATTTCTGCCGCTAAGCAGTAGTGTGATATTATTGTTTGAAGGGCGTTGTAGCAGGAGAGATTATTGGGGTAATGAGATTTAACATCTGTATCTAAAGCTGTGTATTTCATCCTAACTAGCGCCGCGACACATTGTTATGGGTTAGGGTATGATATTCCATTAGACAAACGTTTTTTGCCCTTATCATCGTTTCGAGAAGATGAAAAATAATCATTTGCGGTATCTAATATTGATATAACAAAATATATAATAAAAAAACTATATCAGATAAGACACAGATAAAAATAATATATGAGGTTTTTTGAATGTCAAAAGGTTATTGACAAATAGAATTAATTCTGCCCGCGCGGGTATCTCTGCCTCCTAACATTCATTTTAAAGAGCAGAGGCCGGCAATTTTCGATTTCTAATGTAAAAATACTAACATATTCATTTACTGGTAACAGGTATCTGGTGACGGAGACTGTTTATGTAGAAGGACCACTGCAGTACCTATTGTTATTGTAGAGTATTAAAAGAGTAAAAAATATAGGGTATCCCGTGGCAGATTTAGGATTTCTTAATGAAATTAAAGGATGTTATTATTTTATAATATACATATATTTGTCATAAAAAGAAAGACGAGACATGCGGATTTTATTGTTTGAAGTTCAGTCCGTCCAAATGTTTTCCATCGCGTCGTATACATTCACGGAATCTTTCGAGAGTATTCTGAGTGTATCTCGCGAAGGAGGCTCATTCATGGTGGCTCTTGCTGTGTGAGGCGTGGCGCCATCTTCTGTTCGATTGATGTTCTCTTAGTTTTGGTATAAAAAACAAACAGTTACCGTTGGTCCACGACAATTTTCAAAGAAAAACGGTCCAATTATTCCATTGACAGAAAGAGCACCAGTCCATTGCGACATCGCGACTGACCAATCCGCACAAATGCCGCGCCAAACTGTAATCTCCCCCCGGTTCTCGGTGCCCCGCGCAACCGTTAGAAAAATATTCTAATTTCAAATCCTAAATCTGCCAAGGGACACTCAATATATCCTATATGAGTACTGGGATGAATATGCATCTTTAAAGTTTGTCTTAGTCATACTCATCTCATATTCATCATCGTCATACTTTATATATTGTTTCGGTATTATATTATTTACTGATAGAATTTATCCAAGTTTTTGATATTACTCATATAATGACATACATACATCAAGGTAATTTTCCAAAACTAATTCGTTTCTCTATCATATTCATGTCGAAAGCAATATGAATTTGATTAAATATTTTGTCCATAATTTATTATTATACATTCACAGTGTATATTTACATATTTTGGTACTCGTTATTATGTTTCTCTGTTCGCTATATTAAGATTGTGATTGCGTACCCTCAAGGTCGGGTGGACCGGTCGACACAGGTATTTGTACCTGTTTACGGTCACTCTGGGAGATTTTTTTCTATTTATTTTACGATAACGTCCATGAACTGGTATTAGTTGCAAAATTACCGTTTTTACTAATTAATACGAGAAGGGATCAAAAAGTTGTGAAAATGAGATAGAAATTAATGACTATTGATAACTTAATCATTTATTTTTCTACATAGTCTCCGAGTCTCTCTACACACCGAGTCCAGGGCTTTGCCAAGGCTTCAATCCAATTAAAGAAAAAAGGTTTGTCTTGGTCCCGCAAAAAACTCCATGGAATCCATCACCTCGTTATCATCTTCGTAACTGTTTTCCATTAAGTATTCTTTCAATTTGGGGAACAAATAAAAATCGCTAGGCGCCAGATCTGGTGAGTAAGCGGGGTGATCAACCAATTCGAAGCCAGCTTGCTGAATGGCAGCCATCGCGACTGCCAACCTGTGCGCGGGCGCATTGTAGTGATGAAACAGTACGCCCATTCGACGTTTCCCTCTCCTTTTCTCTTTTATGGCATTCCTCAACTTGAGAATTAAAGCTGCGTAATTAGGCCTGTAATAGTGGTTCCCCGCTCCAGGTAATCAATCAATAATATACCTTCCGAGTCCCAAAATATTGAGGCCATAACCTTAACAGCCGATGCAACGGCACGAAACTTCTTCGGGGTCGGTGATGGTGGCCGTTTCCATTGCGAAGATTGCTGTTCTGTCTCGGGATCAAAATGATGGACCCATGTTTCGTCCATTGTTACGAAACGAGACAAAAAGTTTTCAGAATCTTCTTGAAACTTGTCTAACAATATTTTCGAAATGTCAAGTCGATTTTGTTTCTGAGTGTCGGTTAACATTCTCGGCACCCATCTTGCGGAGACTTTCCTCATATTCAAACATTGTTTCAATATGGATTGAATACTTGCATATGCAATGCCCGTTTCTTGAATTAAGTATCGCATGGTAACTCTTCCAACGCTCAATACAATTTTCTCGACTTTCGCAACATTTTCTTGGATGAGTGACGTCGATGGACGTGGTGACGGCCGCAACGATGTTCGTCTTCCGTGCTCGTTGTCCCTACTCGAAATTGAGAAGCCGACCTTGCGACAGTGGAGTACGACGGAGCAGACTCTCCTAATTTTGCCACCCAATCGCAATGAATCTCTTGCGTCGTTAACTTTATTAAACAGATGTATTTAATAACGGCTCGCACTTCGCTTTTCTCCATTTTCGAGAACGTTCGGACACGAAGCAAACAAAAAAAAAAAAAAAAAGAGAATCGAAGATCTTTTTCTTTATTAATATTACAAATATGTATCTGAGCTATGCCAGTAATTGTTTTTTTCACCAAAGAATATATATGCGTTCTCACTACTTTTTGATCCCTCCTCGTATTTTAGTTTAATCGATTTAGTTTATCGGTGGTAAGATTTTGTTGCCGTAGATCTTCTAGATAGGTACCGACCGCCTCAACTATTATTCCTTTTGCTACATACTATTATGTAAACATTACTTTGTTTTGATTGGTTTTATAAGTAGTAAAACTATTGGGGCAACGAGACTTAACATCTGTCTCAAGGCGATTACAACAATATCGCGTTGTGTATATCATGCTAATTAGCACCACATTGTTATGGCAGGGGGTAGGATTTATACGCAGGCGATTAGTAGTGGGATTTATACTTCGCTTCGTCGCATAGATGACACTTTACACTTTTAAAGATTATAATTACAGAAGTATCAACAGTAAACCGATAAGCATGGGCAGTTATTTGAGATTACATTATAACCTTTCTATCATAGATTGAAAAATCCTCGAATTAAGAGTTAACTTCTTTAAACGAAATAGTTTACTTATATTTATTGTCAAAGTATACACTTCTCTGGCGTAGCGACCCAAAGTGAGTGTCAAAGTATATAATGTTTCTTACACTAAATGCTTCCTCGATACAATGGCATGGGTTTTGTTATACTGTTAAGTTATAGTCAAGTAGTAGCATACGAATAATTCAATTGGTCAAAAAAGTATTTCACTGTAGACAACGTATAGTCAGAGCGAGTGCGATACTATTGTTCGAATTGAAGATTCCTCACAAGACGGGAGTGGCTTCATTGAATTTGTTATCTGGCTTTCCAATTCAGCAGACACTATCGGCGCGTGCGATAATATTATTGTTTAGTCTGCGACAATGGCGCGCCGATCGCTTTTTGTGTACGAGTCTACAATAAATGGTTATCTGACGTTCTTACTAGTACTCATTTTTTTTTATTACTAGTATTAATATTCAATACAAATCATATTCAGATCATAATGACAACAGCAGCCGCATTAACTAACTAAACTAATATTATGTAAAGTATTTTGAACATTAAAAACAAACAGTTTAATATGCTTCATATTTGAGTAATATTTGCGGAAGGTATATTAAATATAGTTTAGTTTCACGGTATACAGGAGATATTCAGTTTTTGTTTTCAACTTTTCTATAAAAGTAACTTTTTTTTTAAATCCAATCACCAAACTTTAGTTTAATGAGTGCACCTAGTAATGATGGTGAAAGTAGCCTTTGTCTTTATCTTAAAAACTCGTATACCTTTAAAGCAATTAAATATTACCGTCAAATCTGTTTATGCTTTATCTCAAAACAAATGATGTAAAATCAACATTAGATGACGCATAAACAGATTTAGGTGATTATTTATAAATGTAATATTAGAGACTTGTTCATGTTTTTTTTTTATTTTGTATCAAACGTAACCCACGCAACGCAACTCTAATAATACGAAACTCCGTGTCCCGTCTATTTATAATGTGTCGAGTGCAATAAGCGAGGCACTGCTCCACGCCTACATACGCGCTGCGGAAACGCAAACCTCAGAGATATGGGTAAATTTAGCTTTTCTAATTCTTATGCTATTTCCGCTCGCAGAACAAACGCAAATGCGACGATTCGAGTAAATAACTATCAGCTATTTCAATGAACGATACGTCCCCAAGGCTTCAGCATTGGAAGAGATGTTTAAAGGTTTGTTTACTCATATCTCAGTTTGTGTTTATGTTGAATATGATAGAACATTATATATTTATTTAATTGATATTCGAACGTTAAATAACATTTTCACCAGCGCAGTATACGACATAACGCTAAGTTCCATCTTTACCATCTGGATGACTGACGATCCCCCACTGTGCGTGTCAAGCTCAACTTTTTACTACACACTTCGACACCACACACGACATGGGGGGCCTTCAAGAAAGGAGCGAATTATTCCCTTAAAGGTTGGCAACGCAACTACGACCCTTCTGGTGTTGCGATTGACCATGGACGTAAGTGATCTCTTCCCACTGGGTGAACAGTTCGTTCGTTTGCCTACCCTTCCAATAAATAAATAATCTATAAAATACGAAATACTATATTAATACCACTAGCTATCTTTTGATGGCCGTCGACACCTGCAACTTCCTCTGAAAGAGTTTTGGAAAATACCTTGTTAACTGACCTACACTTCCTAAAAGGAATATCACTACCAAGTTTCAAGTCGAGTCTTATGGTATCAAAGATATCGTGACGATTATATAAATACGTGGGAATCTCTTATATATATATATATATATATACATATATATACATATATATACAACACTTTCAGTAGCTTTCAATAAAATTACCGTTAGAATATAAGGAATTTGAAAGCAAGTATGTATATAAAATTATAACAGGACAATACTAATGACGATCACAATTTTATAAATACAAGAATTATCCAGCACTGAAATCTAATTTAAATGAAAATAGGAATGTTTAATTCTAGGTATTACAGTAACTACTTGTGTCTATTTATAGTAGAGGCTTTTAGAGTTGTGTTTCAGATGATAAATATGATAAGGAGTAATAATAGCAGCAATAAGACCTCGAACTTTCGCAGCTCGCATGTCTTCTAGCATTGAATGAGTAATATCTAAATTAGTCAGTGCAATCTTTAAATTTACTAAAACTTTTCTGTACAGGTAAAAATGTTAGCTCGTGCCTATAGCATCATACGACCGTGTGAAATCTTCCGTTCTGACAGCATACTAGTGCTAACATCCGGTGTTACGCCATCGCAATGCAAATCATTACGACGCTAACGTGATCCAATCTGCTCGCGCATATGTCCTTTGTTTACTATTAACCCATTGTTAGTTAAAATATTAATGTAAAAATATATTAAACAATGCAATTTTAAATCAACATCTTTATTATTATCAATAAATTCCCTATAGTCGAAAATTTAGTATCATAATGAACTGTTTCTACTCATTAGATGAACGTTTCGCTCGTCTCGTCACTACGTAGAATAAAAAAAACATAACAATACATAATCAGAGGAGAAAATGAATATAAAACAAAGAAATTAACTGATAAGTCGCGATATAGTTGTAGTTACAATTAACGAAGAGGTTGTTATGGCGGTTTTTAAACTTGATTCATGAGGTGGATCTAAGTGTCACACGGCGCCGTGTGGTCAGTCTCTAACAAACAGAGACGAGTGCTACATAAAGGCAAATAAAAACTGCATGCCTCAGCTCCCTAAACCTATCCAAATAATAATCTCTCTACTTTAATAGTTGCACAACTGTGATGAACTAAAATTGATTAGTTTATTTTTAAGTACAGATAAGCACAAAATTTGAGTATGGTATGTATTTCCTACTAGAAATGTTTTTACAACCCCCTGATTGAGTTCGAACATTTTATATTTTTATAACAAGAAAATAGAATGATTCTATATATTAGATATTAGACAGCACCATCACATGCTTTTGCGTAAAGTATATTTCTAGCCCCCTGACCCATACAACTTGCTCAAGTCTTAACCTTCCATAATTTAAGATTATAAAGGTGATCGATTTAGTAACGCATTTAAAAAGCATTTTATTGTAAATTCTATACATTTCAAATGTTTAGGTTTAAAAAAAAAACTAAAAATTTACAAAAAAAAATTAAGTAGTATTACCGCTGCACATCTGTCACAGGCGCATTCTAATACATATACACAAACACACAGACACAATGCACATGAACAATTTAAGCACGCCGTAGGCAAAGCGTTTGTGGCAACACTAAAACAAACTGCACAAAGGCTCAAAAAAATGTTTCTGGTGGAATTAAAAAGTCGCAAACGCAGCGCACACCTTAATTGGCGTGAAAATGTGTATGAGAAAAGTGAGCTTGGTCTTCTAAATATGTGTATGTATAAACTTATAATAAGAGGGATAGGTCTAAATACTTTTTAGACATTAAGTACTAACATATAGACCTGAGTTTCGTGTTGGTTTTTAATCTGACAATGGTCTTAAGTTGTCTATATTTAAAGAAATAAATAAAAAATAAAGTATTGTAGTAAGTAGTAAGTAATACAAATATGGTCACAACAACTATGGTCACTTAGGATAGTCAACATGAGACTGTCCTCTGATATCACAGAGTAAAATTATTGTGTAGAATAAACAAATAAGAGTTCTGATCTTATTCTTGTGCATTCTTTATATTTTAAATATTCTTTTATATATACTTTTTTAACATAATTATTATTTTTTTAATACAATTAAGCAACGTGATGAACAGGAAGTTTACCTGATGATTAGTGATACGCTTGCCCGTAACAATGTGCCGCTAGTATGATATACATTGCACCACATTTCGCTCATCGCCTTGAGATATAAAATCTTAAGCCTCGTTACCCCAGTAATTTCATTAGCTACAGCGGACTTCAAACCGGGACAAAGTAATGTTTGCACACACTACTGTATGATAGCAGAAATAAGCGCTGCCGGTAGTACTCACCTTAGACGGTCTCCGGCAGTAGACACCACCAGTAAAATAGTCGACTCTCTCCACTCAATGTATTTTAGGACCTATTTGTTTGAATGAATTAGTAAGATAGATATTTATTTATATTTTTAAATTTCATTTTTTAATTTATAACTTTTCCTTTATGTATTACCTGATGTACATTGTAAGTATTAAATGGTATGTCATTCCTTTCACCGTAACTCCGCATAATTTACTGATCGGCAGCCATATTTCCTTTTCAACTCTCAAAACAATTTCCAACACAAACGCAGCGGCTGTATAAGTGCACTTTTAAATTCAAGCCTTTCTTGCGCATGCCGTTATTATGCTCTCTATTGTTAACCAACGCACGTCATTTCCTCGGTATTATATTTGTCATTGTTTCTCTTGATGTGCCCATGTTAATCGTAAAAATCTAACGGCACAAATATATAGTAATACTAAAACATAGATTTGTCTGTTGTAGTGTAATGAAAAGGTTTATGTGTTAATCACTTACGTGCTTAAAGAATAAATGGCGGAAAGGAAACAGTAAAATGCGGGGAATGATTATTATTCACTTTTACTTCATACTTTTGCCGAACCATATCTTTCCGACGATAATTAGTTAGAATAATAAAAATCAATCTAGAATCTTGAACGTTATCTGGTAATTTTATTAATAATGAAAAATAGACTGCCGTTCTTCTTCCTCCTGCCTTTTTCTCAGCTATGTGTGGTCGTCACAGTATTCACGCTCATCTTACACATGTCATCTTTCACACAATCCATTCACGCTTTCTTTAGTTTGAAAAATATACTGCGATTGTAAAGAAAAAATTAAGGATTATGTATAGAGAGCGTGTTTTGTGGAATACCTTGGAAGAGACCTACAAGTATGTTCTGAAGTGGACGTCCATCGGTTGTGATCATGGCGATGATAGCGATGGTAGTAGTGCGGAAAATTTTATTCTTATTATATGTGTCTTACGCAACCGAGCCGGAAGTCTCCCAGAGCTGAACATAGATATCCGTCAGGGATCTCATAACCGGATCGAACCTGTGCTGTCCGCATTAAGCGGTCACCACGTATAATCTAAGTAGTTCTTATATTGAGAAGAGGGATTTTTTTCCTGTCTGGATGTCAATTCATTTCCTGTCAGACAGTCCTATCTGAGAGGATTGTTTACTCATATGGAATTCATGTATTTAAATGTAAGCTTATTGGATTCCAAATGTATGTGAAATTTAAATTCATTTCGTCTCGTCTTTCAGTTGACTTTACAAATTCTAATGTCATGTTTTCATAGAATGTATTGTTTGTTATGAATGTATTGTTTTACATAGAAAAATAAGTTAGCAATATCGTGAAATATATATATGTATTAGTAATGATTATTGAATGTGTTGAATTATAATCGATAGAACGTCAACAAAATCCAACCAGAATAATTTGTCATCGTATCAAACCACAGCTTATATAGGCAACATTTATAGTTGGTCAAATAACTAAAAATTCAACAGAACGAAAAAATAAAAAAAATAATAATTTCATTTTATATATATAATTAATCTTTGTATAAAAAATTTGAAATAAATGAGATAATGAACACGGATAGTGTCGACCGACGCTTTATGTGAACTGTTTTTCTTTTTTTATTTCTGTCATAACAAAACAATGACTTGTAAAAACACTGATATGACTTATCTCGCTTATTCCTATATACGTCGCAAAAATCTTGTATCTCTGTCATCCTTGCGGAAGGCAGACAAGAGATGAGGGGAATAAATGAGGAGTTTAACGCTATCAGTACTTTACAGGCTGTCACGGCAGCAGCGATGTTCGCTTCAATTTGTTTCTCTATATTATATATATATATAGTGTATTTTTTTTTTGTCTTCGTACCGTTATCATAATTTTCAGTTATAAACATTATAATATTTGTTTATGATTTCTGCCTGCATCTATGTTTTCCTCCAGGTATGATATGGTAACCTTTAGGAAGAGTTATTAAACTCCTACTAGATTAGTGCACTTAACCACCAAAGGATACATTGCCACTTACTTTCTGGTGGGATCTTAATCAAGCTCTGTTCCATATTATTTATAAAGAAAGATATTTTTAACAGTAACTATAGTTATCTTTTCTATCTACACGTGATAACAAAGCTGCGGATGATAAACTCTCGCACAGAATACTTAGGATCACCCATGTCGACGTTTACAATTTGAGATAGGCAACCACACAGGCGTCCTAAGAAAAACCAATCTTGTTTGGTATCTTACTCATATTGAAGAAGCTTTAGTGACTTATTCTTGTTTATGCGTGAGACATTCACTTCGATGTCAGTAATACGAACTGTCTGTAATAATGTCGTGTAAGTTAGGATATTCTCATTGTACTGCATTGTGCACATAGCTTAGATTATATAATAGATTTCATCAGCATCATCAGCTGGTAACGTCCACTGCCGATAGTAGATTTAATCACGATTTTTTATAAATTTGCAAATGAGGGTATATATAATAAAGTTTATATATGTATAGAGGTATATTAAACTAGTTAATATATACAAAGTAAAGTTCGTCGTAGTGCTTTGAAGCTGCATTAATTTGCGATTATAACAGTCTGTTGAGTTACAGACGTTGCCATGGCTACCGCTAGGTTGCCACGTCCAATTAAACGGCTTACACTTTGATTAGCAGAATCCGCTTTAAGGTTGAGGGGGCTAGGTGGTTTGCAAAGCGACATTAACTAGTCGAACCTCGTTACTGACGTGTTACTTATATTTTAGTCATTTTTAATAAAAAGTTTTAACGACTCCCTAATGGCTTTGTTATAGTTGTAGCAAATTTACTACATTATTTTTCAATTAAATCAATAAATGAATAAAACCTTGAAAATTTAATAAATTTTTAATTACTTGAACTACAAAAAATATAAAATTTGGAAGCTTTTGAGAGTTCTGTTGATTTTCATTATAGTTTTCTTCTTATAAACATATTGCACTTAGGTACTGCTGAATTAAATTCGGCTAGACTTTTTCATTACTTTGCACAAATTAGTATTGGCGCGATGCCGAAAAATGTAATGAACTGATATCCGATGAATTTCATACTAATATTATAACTTGGATGAGAATCATATTACAATCGATATTAATCTTATACAACAGAACAAAGTCCTCCTGAGGTACAATTTAGATTTAAGAATTTGGAATTTTACACTGGTGTTGTCATAACAACTGTTGATTTTTTTTTATCCTAAAATAGTCAATTACTGGGGTGACGAGACTTAACATTTTATTTCAAGTCGTCGAGCATAACGTTGTGCAGTGTATATCATCGCAACTAGTGCTACATTGTCATAAGTAGACGTTTACCGTCCGGTAAACGGTCCCATTGTACAGTAAAAGAAATATTTAAATTTTTTTTACTTAAAAAAAAATATTTAAATTTTTTTTACTTAAAAAAATATTAAAATTTTTTTTACTTAGGTAAACAAATTAGATTCTATATATAGTTTTAGTATCTAGCCTGCAAACATGAAAAAGGATCACAGTTTATATACAACAAAAAAATTCATGTATAATAGTGGCGTATAAAGGTGATGGGGATACAAATAAAATAACTTTTTCATCGATATAATATAATTGTGCTTAAGTGGAGGATATCATAAAGTGTCTCCGTCAAGTCTTGGATTCTTTACAAAGCTAACTAGATGATAAACGAACTCTCTAGCTGTAAGCCGCAGACTGTGAAATTACACTCTTAATACACTGTCGATGATTTTTTATTCACTCATTTTAACTTTGTAGCATCACTTATTAAAGTAGGAGTTAGTATAGCAAATGCAGATAAAATTTTGACTTTAGATGTAATTAAATTGTTTCGACAAGTCTCAAATGTTTTCTGTCTTGACACAAAAGTTGTAACGTGTCTCGACGGAGACTTCAGGAATGTATTTAATGTTGCTTCATTAGGCTCGGGTTTATATCTTCGAAAAAGACAAAGGTGAGGGCCATGAATTAAATTAGAGACAATGTTACGACTTGGTAATGATATACGACAAGCGTTATATGTAAATATTCCAAATGTTTTATCTGTATACATAAGACTAACGAATTATACAATACATACATTTATACGGAACTGGTTGTTCCCCGTCTGTTTTGCTGGCGGTTACACCCCTGAAACATTTTTTGGGGAAGAAATCTTTTAAAATTCGTTCTTAGCTGTTCTCTGCTCTGCTGTATTAGTTCTTATCCTCGGCGAAAGAAATATTCTTACCGAAAGAGAGTTCGCAATGAGTCTCTGTAGAGGTGGAAATCTCTTATATACGAAATTGAAGTGATTTTTACAAGTTAAGGAGCTAGATAGTACCAAATCTGTAGATGTTTGTTCGTAAATTTTTTACACAATTGTATAACGGTTTAACTGTTCAGTGAACAGCAGGGACAGCCGGCCGGACGCATAAATTCAAATTTAGCGAGTCGACTACCGCATCCGCTGTATGCTCCTCCTCAACGAGAGGAGCGGCTCTCCGACGATGATATTCCTTTCTTAGCGTTTCACTTCAATATAGCGCAATGTTTTTAGGTCTCAGGATTAACGAAACTACTGGAAAATGTAAAATTTTGTGCATTCATTTTTAATCGTTGAACTGCATAATCACCTGCGGCAGTGCAAATTTCCAATATCTACCACAGGCACAGGTACATTAAAATATTGACATTGAAATAAGTGAGTATTTGATCGTATGAATAAGTATAGTACTTCACTGATAAACAAAATTTTCTGAAAATAATAGTTACTTAAAATTCACAGAAAGCTACCTCAATGTGTAAGATTTGTATACGAGGATGTGCAACAAAGGAAGAATGCATTCCATTTTGACCATTTGGAAAGTATAATTGGAATGGGATCTAAATTTCAGTATTAACGAACTGAAAACCTCCTACCAACAAAGACTTCAACTCGTTGGTTTATTTGAATGACAATACTGTTTAATAATAATTTCTCTTTTTGGATAGATTTTTTCTTTTTTTTAGTTTGGGGGGGAGGGGGGGGCTTTTAACCCTTGGGGAATATTTTTACTTATTCCTAAATACTCTAAAATACAAAAGAATTCATTAACTCAAAAACACATAAGAAATAGGAAATACATGTTTTGCGGCTAATCCAATAGCAATTTGTTATATATTCAGTGCCTATGTAAGTATTTATTTATATTTATATATAATATATACACATTTTAGAAAGCTATTTGTTATCACTTTAAAACAAGGCTCGTCTTCGTTTATCCTTCACATATTTACCTAGGAATGTTTTACGTTATTACATTATCGTAATGCGAAATTTATCTATAAGCAACAGCACAACTAATTATGAGTGATAAAATTCCCCTGACCTTTTATGTAAAAAAAGTAAAGTGTTTCACGTTCTACTTTTATGAAAACTAACTTGAACGTTATTTAAATGAGAAATAATAAAAGAAACAGTTACAGTGTAATACAACTGTGACGCGTTTGATTTAAAGAAATGTGATGTTAATTAAACAGACTGGTGGTAGATCCCTGCCAGAGACCGTCTAGGTCGCTACCACCATAGCACATATTGCAGTAGACAAACTGCAGTGTGCAAACACTATTGTGTGCTGCTGCACTTCAAGAGTGGTAACGAGACATAATGTCTTGTCTCAAAACAAGGGCAATATAGTGCAGTGTATATCATCCTAACTAACGCCATGTCGTTATGGTCAGGCGTATCACTTACCATCAGGTGTCTCGCACGTCTTGTCACGTAGTAGAACAATAAAATAAATTGCATTTTCATAGAACTATTTCCTTGTTGGATATTATCTGAAGGTCTTCAGTATATATATTTTGAGATATTTTCTATGTGATATTGGACATGTCTTTAATATACTTTGTCATTAATATGAATTAAGAAGAATAATTTTAGTAATAGAAATAAATTTACTAGAACGTTGTGTAAAATATATTTATTCTTGATTTATCTTTACTAAGCATCCGATAACTCAGCCTCTTCCCGACGAGGTCGTCCTTTACTAAAACGTTTGGATTATTGAAATCATTGAGATTGTTGGACCTTATACTCGTACCTGTACCTTGTACTCCTACATATCTCTACAAGTCAAAGGAAGGATGAAGTAATCCTGCCAAATATTTTACAAATTATCAAACTTTATTGTATAATATACATAAAAAAAAACTCAATTTAATTTGGGAATTTACTCTTGTTGATTATGAATTGATCATTTGGGTACAAATGCCATGGATTTCGTTATAATGTTATTGAATTAATCCCATCGTCATAGGTATCCCCAGGATGTTCACATCAATCGGTCCAGAGCTGCTTGCATTCAACAGTTTTCCATAACCATCACCAGACTCAAAGAAGTTGTCTGTCCGCTCCACCAAGTACAAAGGAATGGCTAACTTGTTGCCTTTTTATGTCTTTTGGATGTAATGAGTCGATGTCGTGTTGTCAATTCCCAGTAATTCGCGTAATTAGCTGCTCAAGATAATAATAGACTGTTTCGGTCGTCGGATATCGAAAGTTGCAGTTTTTGTCCAGTGCGTGGGCCTCCAAGGTCCCAGCTGTGTTAGTATTTATGGAATTACGACCAATTTCCGCCGCAATGTCTTCATTTCGATGGGATTGCCTGTTTATTTACTTCTATTTTACAATTTTACATTGTTTAATATTTTTCATTAGTGAAAGATTTGCATCGAACTCCATGCATATGGTTTTTTTTTAAATAAATTTGTTTTTTATCGGGTTCTTGTTTTTCAGCTGTTTCTCTTATACTTTTTGGAAAGAGAATTAAATTTAAAATCTTCTTAGTATTGACGTTAAGAATTTTTTATAAAATTTTTACATTTATTCGAAAGCTCAGATGCAGTTTTAATCCAAAAAATTATTATAATATAACATATATTTTTAATCTTACATACTTCGCCTTTTTGGTGGTCGTAACACCCTTGCAACTTTTTAAGGGGCAGGAATTTCGTAAATTCCATCCTTAGCTGACCTATACTTGGCAAAAGGAATATTCCAACCAAATTTCAAGTTTCTAGGACTTATGATTTCAGAGATAACGTGATGAATCTCTACGTATGAAACCACTTATATGTATATATCCATAACGATAATATATTTTTTTTATCTAGATTAATTACAACTTACAAGAAAAGTGAGCCGAATGACAAATGAGTATAAGGAAAACGTGGTGACCTTCGGTAAGGACGTAAGTGAAGCGTGGTGGTGGTGGTGAAAAAGTGCGGAGGTAATGACTTTTACATTATTACTCTCAGTGCGAAGGGAAATGACTGAATTTCGAGTCTTTAGTATAGAGGTTTTTATTTACTTACTTTATTTCAAAACTATATTTACGCACAAAAAAATATTCGAATAGACAGACTTAACGTCAAAACGGCATTACGCCTCAATATACGATGTTTTTTTTTAAAACACGACGTGGTACTATTTAGGACGTTATACATATCACCACATTGTGCTTACACCTACCTAGACGGTCTCCGTCAACAGAGATCTACTTAGTAAATTGGATTTATTTAAAAGAGTTTTCATACTTCTTTCGAAATTGCCGTTTGAAATAGTGTTATGGTCCATAACTTTTAACGGAATTGAAGTCTTGCTCTCTAAGTAATGGTTTATACGGACTATAAATAAAGATGCAGTCTTACGCTCGCCGAACTAACCTAATCCGGCTATAATGTATATGACGGGGAGGCTAATGTTTGTTGTGCTTCAGTTTTAGAAATCTAGACTAAACCTATTTCCAGTTTTAAAATTCAAAAGGTCAATACGTGTGGTAATCGTTTTCTTTAAAAACATGTTATGAACTTGGTTAATATGGTCATTGTCTTCTTAGGTTGTACTACTTCAATCTCGTTGTTTCCAAGGTAACCATCGGGTTTTTTTATCAATCGTTGAGGCGAGCGAGATGTTTTCCTGATAGTAAGTAATACCTTTGACCATAACAAAGTGTGTACTGTTGTGCTCGTCGCCTGAGACGTCTGATACTAACTTGTTATTTCCCGCTACCATCGATAATTTCACTATCTACAGCGCCATTCAAAACCAGAACACAGTAATGTTTGCACACTACGGTTCAGCGGTAAAAAGAGAAAGTGCAATGCTACCTTCTCCGACGGTCTCTTACAATAGAGACTTAACCACATATCACTGACTTCTATACTATCTTTTGATAAAATTGAGATTCTCTCGTTCTCTCCCGTCCGACATCATGAAAGTGAAAATTTTATACAACTAAAGTTTATTGCTACATTACTCTTGACGAGAAGTTATTAGACTAGTCTTTAATTTGTTACTTATCAAAAATGTTAGTTATTTAATCTTCTAGGTAACGAGAGCTACAGATATTTATAGCAAAGTATGAACATCAGTAAACAGCCTATCTGGTCGTATAATTTTATTGTTCGCTGTACAGTTACCTAGAAGTATTGGCAACGCGTTACACAGTGACAATGGGCAACGATTTTTAACGCTCTGCTTAACATCTGTGCCTTTCGGATGAAGGTGGACCTAATGGATTCCGACGGTGACAATGGACCCGATTGGAATCAGTTTGAATATCAAAATATCAAAGACAGGGTGGCCCGTGCGAGACCTTTAAATCCAACCGTTGTTCAGTAAAAAGACGAATTGAGCCTTTGGATGTGAGCCTTTATAATATTATAATATTTATTGGGAAAATAGAAATTGATTTCCTCGAGGGAGTTATTCTAAATGGTCTATTAGTGAATCGTTACAGTCCTTCCTATACATTCTTTTGAACAATGTTTATTTTTTAATGCGTTTTTCCTTTTCATATGGAAGGAGTTAAAATGATTGTAGATAATGAGCTCCCGGCCTTTATGGAGTAATAAGCCGCTAGCATCGCACTGAGGAGAGTACAGATCTTAAATTTATATATATTTACGATATTGTACTTTTTCCTCACCTACCACAGCATCATTCGACTTCGTAGGTTGACTGGTAGAGATTGCCGATAGGTATTAAGTCCGCCTGTTGTAACATCATTTTAATATATATGTTGGGTTGATGTAGTGTTACGATTACAGACATTAAAAAAAGGTAGACCAAAAAAAAAATTACTATTACCTATTGTAATAGTCTAATATTTAATAAATGCTAAAATGCTTAAAATACATGAATTTAAGCAGACAGACAAACGGTTGAGTTTAAAAATTACGTTATTAAGTTAACCGGGTCAAGATTTTGACGGGGAACGACAGTAACACGCTCGTGTAAAGCGAACGGTGACAGGCGCCGTTTATCCACTGTGGAGACAATTCGTCACGGCGGTGTCTGGGACGACGGCGCGCAGCGGAGCGCCGATTGGATAACGAGCGCTAAGTGGTGCGCGCCGCGTCCACGGAGGGTAAGGTTACCGAATAACAGGCACAGTCAAATTGAATGTCCAATTTCCGACGGTCACATGATGTATTTGCATATAACTATGTTAACTTCGTGGATATTGCGTGTATCGACCTCACAGGTTACGCAAATAGCCGTCTAAACCAAACTAATTATAGCTCTTTGCACCAATCACTAATTCAGAGGAGCAGGATGTTTACCTACTATACTCGTTGATCATAAAGCTCAAATGTCCTGAATAAACCACAACGCGTTGGTCTTCACTATCCATCTATTATAGTAGAGAATCCTTACTATACAATTTATATATAATAGGCAATAGATATATTTATTAACACATTTTTACTGATATGACACTTGCTGCAGAGGAACAACACAATAATACTACACTACCACAGCACCAACTTCTGGCTAACGATAATGTGCAAACTTTGCTGTTTCCTGATCTTAAAAATGTTTTAACTGGTGAAATTACTGGGGTAATGAGACTTAACATCTTATGTCAGAGGATCGCTAGATGAATTTTTTACGGTTAGAATTGGGGTTATTTTTAAGTAATGGGTCGTTTTTAATAAATAATGTAATGTATAAATTACGTAAATAATAGGATAAGGAAGGTAAGGCTATGAATAATAATGGCACCAAAAAGCGAAGAAAAAAATAAGTGTATATCATTTAAACAGGTGGCACTTGTAAACGTCCATTTTGTCATATTTCCTCATCGTGTAAAAAAAACATTTTCTTTATCAACGAAACGACTAAGATGTTCGCACCTGATACTACTCATAGTAGCAATATTGGGGCTTTAGATAGGATGATGAACACTGCATCATAATGCGCTCGTCGCCTTGAGACTTAAGTTATTGTGTTATTACTCCAGGAACTTCACTAGCTACAACTCTACAATCCGGAACACAGTAATCTTTGCACAGTGCTGTTTGTCGGCTGCTGTGGTACCTACCTAGACGGGCTCCGGCAACAGAAACCTACCAGCAGTTACATACTCGTTCGAAGTTCTCATTATAGGATGATAGGTAATAACCGGTACGATAGTAGTTACTGGGTAATAGCCGACTATGAATATGACTATGACTGACCCGCGTGTAAAGCGTCGTAACGTTTGGGCTGTCGGGCCACGCTTTGGACGCGCGCCAAACCACCAGCTCGTACAGCTCCCCTCGTACTCCGATTTACGACGGAGACGGCGTGATGTTGTTTAATATTTACATATAAAATTTAAACTGTTAAAACCTTAACTCTCAATAATCAAACTTCATTTAAAATACAATTATTTTAAGGATAAAAAGTAACTTCTATTAATGTCAATGATTATACTTAGCTAATGATTTATTGTTGAACACCCGCCAAATATATATTTCTTGTTACTGTTTCCGTGATGTTTTGTCGGTAATGAATTTATTACGCTACCCTGGTGAGAATGTTTGTGTTACTGAATGTAATATATATATATATATATATATATATATATATATAATAAGAGAACTAAGGTGTAACTGGTAACTAAGGTTATCGACATAGTCCAAAAGATTGCGTCTCAAGTGGCAATGGACAGGACATATCGCTTAAAGGACTGATACAACGAGAATATTTCTGATAAATTTTATCTCTAAAGTACATATCTAATAAATCTAAGTACATATATATTACGGGCAGCAAAGCGGCGGGGAACTGTTAGTGTATTATTATATGTTGATTATATGTGACACATTTGAGACCTTGCATTAATAGTTTCCCACAAACCGCGTCACGGTATTTTTATAGTTTTTTGCCAGTTTTTTTATTTACATTTATTAGGTCCTTACATATGGAATTGGCGTATTGTACGGGAGGTATATAAAGTATATATTTATTGTAAAAATATTTAATTAATCAAAGTATGTACCGTTGTTATCTATGCACTTTTGCCATCTCATAGGTAGTTCATTGATTCCTTTACTAAAAAAAACCATAGAGGCAAGAATCAATAAACTCTTTGAAGGCGGTTTGGACTGCCCGCATCGGAGTTGAATTTTTGTTCTTGTAAGAAGTTGTCCAAATTCCGGAAAAAAAATGGTAATCTGTTGGGGCAAGTTCCGAGGAGTACGGTGGATGTCGCAGAGATTCCAATTGTAGCTCATCTAACTTAGTGGTTGTTTGTTGTACAGTTTGTGTTGGTGGTGTTCCGTTGTCGTGAAGCAGCAGTGGCCTAGAGCGATTGACCAATCTTGGTTGTTGTTTAGCAGCTAATTCTTCCTTCATGGATTCCAATTGCTGACAATAGTTATTTGCCGTAATAGTTTGGCCAGATTTTAGAAAGCTCTAGTGAACTACACCGACGCTAGTCCACCAAACACTCACAATTAACTTTTTCTGAGTCTATTGTTGTTTAGGGCAGGATTTGGCTGGATCTCCAGGATTCAACCATTGCAACGAGCGCTTCCGATCATCGTACAGTATCCACTTTTCATCATAAGTAATAATTTGATTTAAAATCCTTTCATTATTGCGTCGGTTGAGCAAAGTAACACAGCAGCAACAGTCGACGCGTATTCGCAAGTTCGATTCACTCATCATGAGCATGAGGTACCCATCGTTCAAGTTTTTTTTTACTTTCCCGATTTGCTTCAAGTGGATTAATACAGTTTTGTCACTTATCCCGAAGCCTGCAGCTATCTCGGAAGTGCGTTGTGATGGTTCCGCTTCCACAATAGCCTTTAATTCTTTATTTTCCATTTTGTTCTCCGGCCGTCCACGGGGTTGGTTCTTAAGGTCGAACTTTCCAGTACGAAAGCGTTGAAACCGAAAACTTACCGTGCTTTCTTTTGCTACACCAGCGCCGTACACATCATTAATCCTTTGAGCTGTTCCTGCAGCACTGGTACTGGTGCCATGGTAGAGCTCGTACTCGTAAATATACCGATATTCCATGTTTTCCATTGCGCGGTAATAAGTGAAGCCCAAGAAAAAAATAATGAGGTAAAACAAATGAATGACTGTTTCCAAAACTCAAATGTAGCAGCTAAATTAATTTATAAATTTGAATTTGGAATTGTTAACCAAAGAGGAGATATTTCATATCAAAGTAGTCAGTACGACAAAACGCTAATTTCATCTAATTAATAACATCTAATAACTAATTTCAGGACCTAATATTTGCGCGTTGACATAATATGATAAACATAGCTAAATCAATCCTGATTCACAGAAGATCACATGAGATGCAGACTCATCGTTAAATCGAAAATCTTTTTAAATATAATCTATATATATACAGCTTTCCAATATTTTTAAATTTTTTTATTTGACGAGATGAGTGAGATGCCACCTGATGCTAATTTATCTGTCTATAACAATTGCGCTGGTTAGGATGATATACACAGCCACATTGCGCTTGTCGTTATGTGATTTAGGTTATTAAGTTTCGTTATTTCAGTAAATTTACTAGCTATAAACGCTTTTCAAACCGGAACACAATAATGTTTGCATACTTCTGTTTGGCGTCGTAAATAGGAACTATGATAGTATCTAGACGGTCTCTGGCAACATGAACCTACCATTGAACTAACGAAGTTTGACATCAAATTATATATATATATATATATATATTTGAAATTATTGATATGTATATTCGTGTATTTTGTCTCATGGTATATTATCTGTCGTTACATTTATTTTACTTAAGCTCGTACTCACTATACTTTTGATCCTGTATTTCGTTAAGCACATATCTATATTAGTACATGAATTGTCACAAGGAACCTATACGGAGCTGGCGTCGGTCCAGCTCCAGAACAATACATCATCATCAAATCTTAACTGCTAACCCTATTGCAATAAGAATCAAAATCGTTTAAGTTAACTTTAATACTAAACTACAACGCAGTTCCTCACCGTTAAGAATTGATCGCCGTGATGATTATCATTCATATTTAACAATGCCCGACGGCATTGACTTGAGATTAAAGTCTACCTATTTTATATGTACCTACATAAAAGCATATATTTGTAAGCTAGTTAATTTTCTATACATCTGTCACCAAATAGACAGTACGACGATATTTACTGCTCCCCAGAATGACAGTATTGACACAAATTGTTATGGTAATAGTTAATGGTTACTATTGCTTTAGATACTTGAAGCTCAGCTTCCTAGTCACGGGTTAGTGAGAGGAATATGACTAAGATAAGCCCCGTCTATCGTATGCGACTAAAAAGGGTCTATCAGTTCGGCGTGCCTTATGTGAGGGTGGTGGCCCTTATACCCCAGTATACCCCGCAAGGAGTAGCAAGTGCTATGTGATTATGTACTTGCCTTAGCTCAGTAATGGTACTAAGGAGAGTTTGTCTCTTCCTTGAGACAGTTTAAGCCAAAGTGTAGATGGTCACCGGTGCGTTCTGTACGTGTAAATTCCTCGCTCCACCTAATACGCTTTTGGAAACCACCGATGTGGTATTAGTTAGTAAAAATTACACTTAAACTTTGACTTAACCAGAAGTAGGTTGTATCTTAGAAGAACTTTGACACGAACAAAAAAGTGCTTGAAGCTGTGTTGCGCTACATAAAATTCTAAGCTACCAACATAATTTTATACATAGTTATTTGTTAACTTCAGGTGAAAAGATTTGTTCATGTCGTCGCCTGTATGTTATTAAATATTCTTGTTAGTTAAACTAGTAGTTTATCTGTTTGTAAGGGTAACCGCAGGAATGTTACACAACAACAACAATGTTAAACTATTGTTTATTTTATTATTATGTTGGTAATCAACGAATGTCTAATAATTTACGTAAAAATATACGAGATCGTTTTACACACTAAGATATATACAGTAGGATTTACGTTCTGACACATAGAGGTCTCCTCAGTATAATAGTAGCTCGTATGACAGACACTCATTTATATGTGTGTGTGTGTGTGTGTGTGTGTGTACTTATTATTACTCGAATAGAACTGAGTAATCGCATGCAAACAATCAAGTGCTTCCGTCGCAAGTGCACAGCTAGTACTGCTCAGTCAAGTCATATTTACAAGCGGTTTCCTACTAAATTACATATATTATCACCAAAGACTTTAATAAATGAAAATAGTAATATTGTTAGAATTACTTTTAAGAGCTTAATAAGGTTTTTTTTTATATTTATAACGATGTTTTACGGTAACAGCCATATTATTTCAAATAAATAAAGAATTTTCTATGTAATAAATATGATAATATACATTGTTTTATATAAAATATTTACAACTGTCAGTAATAATTGTTTTTTACTTGAAAGCAAATTTACGGTGGTAGGTGTTTGTTGCGGGAGTTCGTCTAGGTAGTTACCACCATCGGAAGTCCTGTTTCCGCCGCCAAAGAGCACTGTGGAAACACTGCTAAGTTCCGCTTTAAACGGCGTTGTAACTATTGAAATTACTGGGGTAACGAGACATAACATCTTATGTCTAGAGCGACGAGCACAATGTGGTGCTATATATATAACGATAACTAGTTGATATAGACAGGCGTATTATTTACCATCAGGTGAACGTCTCGCTCGTCCCGCCGTTTTATTAAATAAAGAAAAGACATTAATCTGATTTTTGTATAAACAAAGTTTGACGGCATCAATTAAGGAGATGTGCTGTTATAACAAGTTAATCATGTGCAAATTTACAGAAGCGAGAACGTGTTATCACGACGTAACGCTAACGCTTCGTCTCTTCGTGTGATCATCACGAGGGTAATCGAAGAAGGTTAAACACAATCGCGCGTCCCCACCACAGCTTAGATGTGAAAATCTTTAATAACATAATATGTTATATTTCAATAGTACAAATAAAAATTTATATAAGCTGTTTTTATACATCAAACCGACAGGACGAACAGGGGGTTCGTTCACCTGGTGGTGAATAACAATATGTCACTAGTTATGATGAAGTAGCATTGCATTTAGCTTATCGTCTCGAGATATAACATATTATTCCCATTACTCTGATATCTCAATAGGATATGACTGAGTAAGTTTTTCTATACAATTGGTTACTGATAGAAACAGTTTCTTCTTATTAAACTGGAGTTGATCTGTTCAAGCTGTTCTGTTAGATTAAATGTGGATGTAGATGAACAAAGTTATCCTATAGGAAATAAGTTTTTATCTTTTTGTAAGCATTTTGTGTAGGGTACGAATTATACCTTATGTATTATGTTCTATATCAATTATGAAATGAAGCGAGCCTTTTTTTAAACATGTAGGTAAAGGAGGGGAGGGGGGAAGCATTGAATAAACCCTGCTTCCAGGGGAGTTAGGCTAACGTAATATTTTACCCTACGAAACGCCTTCGGTGGTCTCTTTCAATGCATAAGAATGGACTCCGGGGTCTCTTACGGAAAGCACCGGTTCGTTATAACGTTGCGGCTTAATACGTCGAGTTCAAGAGGGAAGTTCTAGTTACAACCCAATGATAAGCTTTTTAATAAATTATACCATCCTCGTGGTTTACGAAACCCCAAGGCCATTTTAGCCGCCTTCTACGACAGGTAAGGCTTACTTTAGTCTTGTGCCTACAAGCCTATGACTATAGAGCAGATGTTAGGGTATAGGGATAAAATTATAGATGAAGTATCATTTCCCTTGTTACGGAAGTAGATATTTCTATCTATCAATTGTCTATAAGTATGGCTAAATAATAGTCGCAAGTAATTTTTGTTTATTTTTTATATACGAATCCTAATTAGCATCAGGTCATCTGCGACCATAACGTTCAGCTATTCGTTTCTATTATATCACAGCGTTAATATTGCCAATTGAGCAACTGTTGCGTATTTGTGTTACCGCAAAAAGATATATCGGGACATCGCATACAACTGGTATAGTTTTTGTTAGTGGCTAACTTATACATTTTTATAAGCGGTGATATAATGATCGCCTTATCGGTAACATTAGGAAAAACTTAATCTGATGATAGCATTCATTTCTTCTTATTGTATCTTGTTTTAAACAGTTTGTACTTATCTCGTAAGGGTCTATTGAGTATTTATTGTGATCTTATTTATGGATCTATATAGTTATTTTTTTCAAGGGAGTCGTTCACTTGACGGTCAGCGATACGTCTGCTTATAACTATTAGGATCATAAACACAATACGACAGTGTACTCATCGATTTCAGAGATAAAATATAAAATTTCTTTACTTCTTTAATTTTATTACATACAGCTTCTTTCGTACATGGACAGTAATGTTTATACACTATATCTTTTTGGCAGCAGAAATGCCTGCGGTAATACCTAGACGGTTTCCGTCAACATTCTCCTACCATTAAAAGTAATCGTTTTAATACGATCCACGCTTTACTAAATCTTACTACGGAAACATGAAGTGTCGTAAATATGTAGAGGTCATTATTAAATGGTTATCTATAAATATGGAGATTAATCTGTAATTTTAACGTTTCGTAATCAACTACTAGGATTTAACTTACAGTAATAAGGTTATATTTTTCATAGTTATAAATCCAGATATAACTTAAATGTTTTTATTATAATTTATTATTGAAACATCCTCGTATACTTACGATTTTTACCCTCTTCGTGTGGCGTTTTTATGGATATGACCGCTTCAACCGTAAATTTAACAATAGGGCATTAAAGTATAAGGACCTCTTAAGTACATAAGACTGAGTTATTATGAGAACCGTTAACAATTCACAGATAATTGTTGTTCGCAATTGAACCGAAATAACAAAATTGATTTCACCAGTTCAGTCTAGACCGAATCGGCTCAATTCGACCGCATTATACACTTTCACGCTGGCGGCTGCGGACCTAATTATTTTGTCATTGTCATTTAGTTGGCACTGTGTATCAGTGGACTCAGTTTTGCTAAATCCAAGAAAATACCTCCAATACTCTTGTTTTATTCCAAACGAGATGAATGTGAGGCGAGTTAAGATAAGTAACATACTCAATGCATAATTTATATAACTTCCACTTCATGTAATGTTATAATGTGAACAGCCAATTTACGTCCTCACTGTTGGGGCATAAGCCTGCCTACCTTCAATATGAGGGCGATGGGCCACAGTCAGCACGCGGGCCCAATGCGGATTGGTGACTTCACAAAAACCTTAGAATAAATTCTAATTCATGTGCAGGTTTGCTCGCGATATTTTCCTTCACCGTTTGTATTTCCATGTTGTATCTAAAATTCATAAATGTACATAACTTAAATATTAAAGTCATTGGTACATGCCGAGATTCGAACCCGTGACCTTCGGATTGAAGGTCGCACGCTCTAACCATTAGGCAAGCGAGTTACTATAATGTGAATATCTGACTTTGACGTAAGACATGTTCTATGTATATATATTTATATATATCTCTATCTAGACATTCATTAACTCAACCGGAGATCTCCGTAATTATTAGACGTAGACACTCAAATTTGATAGAGATATTGCTTCTGCCATTTAGAGGTCAGCTAAGAATAGATTTTATAAAATTGTTTCTCCAACGATAGTCGCAGGGGTGTTACGGTCATCAAAGCGGGCGAAGGAATAAATAATAATATATATGACACATCGGTTTTTAATTTCAATATCGCCTGATTATTCCTTTCATCTTTAATCTCTCCCTGTTCCGACCGACTATATGCAAAGCACGTTGTATCCTTTTTAATCTTCCACCATCCCCTAATTCACGTTGAATTAAGATTGGAGATTAGAGGGTGCCTCTAGCGGGCGGTTGTTCTTTGTAATGAGTTGTCTAGCTAGAAACATAAAGGGTTAGTGGAAGTAGTCTGCGCAGGTTTACATTTCGTGCCTGCTGGCGGGGGTGCGTTCTTCGCATTGAAATCGCGTCGTTAGCTTTACTGCTTATTTTAACTTATAATTTTTCATCACGAGTTTGCTTTCTTCAAATTGAAAAGTTTAGCTGTCTGATTTTGAAACTCAACTGCGCTCCTTTACATCGTCGAACCATTTCTTCAGCTGTCTACCAGAACATTTATAAAGGTATTCTATAAGTGCAATCTATCTATAAATGAAATCCAAGTGATAAATAAGAGATGGTGAATACATATACTAAAAATAGACAATGTTGATAATTTTTTTTTGGATTGAAAATATAAAATGATCAAGAATAAAAGTTTATTGTACAGTTTGTATATAGTATACAGTTTTTTTGTAACACTATTTTTGTGATAATAGAAAATTTTCCAAATAAACTCGATTTATATTTTCGTAGAGGAAATTTGATAGAGCCGCCTTCGAAGGATATATTGAAGTGTCAATTCACCTTACACTTTTATTGTTAGTTACGGCCCTTTAATGTCCTCCCATATCTTTATTTACGTATAAACGATATTACATGAATAGATGTATCACATCAGACTGTCCCAAAAACCGTTGACGGGTCTACCATCTCCCGGAAAGAGCCGTCAACGGCTTCCGACCTTATCACCATGCGTATACAACCGAGGCCTTGGACGCGACGGTCAGGTAAATGGACAATGGGGTGAAACTTACACCCACTCGGTGCCTCGTTCGTGTCGAGAGCGGGACTAACTCGTTTTCAAGTGCACTTGCCTGTTTTAATAAGTCTACTGTAGTTGGTCTGAACTGGTATACCTGCTACTTTATTGTTTATTAAATGCTACTTAATAATTATAATATGTTTATTAGGATTCTTTACCACCAGGAGAAATCGTTGTCAAGTTCTAGTGTATGGAAAATGGTATTGGTGTTTATATTTCTTAATCATTTGTTGCATTCGAATAAGGAAAGAGAAAAAAAAGTTAGTTCATAGATTAGTCGAATTTTGTTGCATTTTTGTACTGTTTAATATTCTCTTATATCACCGGGTAACGGTATACGGCAACCGGATATGAGACACGAGGAAGCACCGGCTTTGACGTGAAACCGCGTTATTAACACGCGTTCCTAGTATTGCGGCCGAGCGAAATGCGAGATACGAACGCGTCGGATGTCGATATCGCGCGTCGGCGCGGACGTGTGGAGACAGACTCCTTTGTGTGACCGGCACACTCCTTTGTTGTCGTTGTTGTTGTTGTTGTTGTTGTTGTTGTTGTTGTTATACATACTTTGTTGGTGAATGATGTTTGGCATTTATAAATGGACGTCGCTTCTAACACTAGTTTGTTTCTTGACCAGTATCTGGAATCAATAATTTTATTGACTAAAAAAACTGTTTTCTTTATGTTATAACTTAATAGTAGATTAATAAAGGTGAATCTAATGTATATTACATTTAGATTATATTACTAATTGCAAGAGTTCTCCAATTATTCTATTTCAATATTTCTTCATTAGATAGCTGCCTAAGCCAAGATATCAATCAATGTTATCTCAAGGCAAGCTGCATTGTGCTGCAGTGTATATCACCTTAACCAGCGCCATGTTGTGATCCACCCATATCTACTTCGTTTTGTTGTCATTATTGAATAAAAATAAAAATATCTATGAAAAACTATTATTAAATAGTCTTCATATTACGTGAAATAATTACAATGAAATCCCAATAGAATCTATTTCCTATGTTTTTAAAGCATAAACTATATATTTTAAAGGTATTTCTTAATATACAATATGTGTTAGCTGCTTCATTTCCAGAAAATTCCAGCTCTCAGTTCCTGTTGACAAGGGGAAAAGCAATTTTGTTATTGCGGCAAATTTATAATTAACGATAGCTAATAGTATGTTTTGAAAGAAATAGTGCGTTTTAAAAGAACTTAGTCACCACTGTAACACTACTATACCTGTATATTTGAAATCATCCAAAGAAACTCAGGTTCGTTCCAAGTGCTGGCTACTCCAAGAGGCAAGTTACTGGGTTATATGTGAGAAGTATTAGTATAAGTTATATTGTCATGACCGACGTCCACTACTGCATATAGGCCTCTCGCAAAGGTATTCACATCGATCGATTCTGCGCTGCCCGCATCTAGCTGCTTCCTGCGATCTTCACCAGATCGTCGGACCACTACTGAAAGTCTCCCAACGCCATTCGAGAATTTTAATGTCCCATCGGCAGTCAATCCTTCGACCGACGTGTCCTGTCCATTGCCACTTGAGATTAGCAATCTTTTGGACTATGTCGGTGACCTTAGTTCTCCTGCGGATTAGTCTTATTGATATTTATAATATTAGTAAACATATCTTCTGCCTTTAACAAAACTTTCTAATATAGCGGTAAGTGTAATAGTTGGCGTTCCCATTATCCTGTTGCCACTTCGTCCGCCGGACTCTATTTGTTTGTAAATCTTGACGATCAGTTTGTTTTCATAATAGTTCCGTTTTCATGGTATTTGTGCAGTGCGCGGGCAATAGTTCGAATGTTTCGGTTTGTTGTTCACTTGGAAATTTTTATCTTCAATCCACTGCCGACTCTGTTCCTCGTGTGTAAAGTCCAACATTGTTTAATCGGCAACCGTTGTATTTGTGGATTTGTTTCTGTGTGTACGTGTGCGTTATGCGTCGGCTCTGCAATCTCCTATTTACATATTGAAAATAGAAATATGTGTCTGGAAAAGTGCTTTTCACAATTGTTATAACTTCTCTTATGTGTTGGTATATGCATAGTAGTTTCGTTTGTATGGTCTAAGCTACAAAGCCGTCACAAAATAATGTTATTCTATCAATTTCATATTCCATAGGTCCTATTTAATGTAATCGTCCATATCCATGAAATACTGTTTATGTTTTACAATTTTTTAAAAAAATATTATTACTCTCTGTATGAAAAATTTAACTGTACATCATTATGAATCAGACACCATAATATCTAGGTATATATATATGTGTGTGTTTTAAACGAAAACAAGGTATATTATATAAAAAATGATGAATACTACGAAAATAACATTTTTTGTTCATGTACAACGGGCTGGAAATTGACTTCAATTCTTCATAATGTTAAGTGACTATAAAGTAATAGATGGCGAAGTGTGTTTATCCAGAATACTCTAGTCCTCATATGCCGACAGCCAGGAGACATCAATGCCGTAATTACGTTACATTTATAATATGTGAATGGTTCTTTTTCTATGATATCTTCGGCAGAGGATCTTTTACAGATACATGAAATGATGCGGGAAAGCCTTACAGTGAAACAAAATCCAATGTGACTTTGAAATGGAAAGAGCTACATTCGTGTTATAAGGCAAGCGTTTAGTTGCTGCACAACGGAGGCAATTACAACTATAATTTTACAACGGTGTTTTCTAAATAGTAAGAAACGATTTGGTTTCTAATGTCTCCTTCCTATTACTACTACATTTATTCCGCAGACAAAGTATATAAAAAAATCAATTTCGTGACGCGCGACGAGGGCGGGCACGCATACGCCGGACATACGGCCTCGCTCCACAGACAGTTGCGTGCAGATGCGTGTCATAGTAACAGCCTGCAGCAGCTATACTCAATCTGCGGCCCGCCTGCCTCTTAAAAGATACCTTGCTTCTGGGGGAAAACAAGGTTATGTGGGGCTTCTACCAACTAAAACCCCCTCGATGATCTCCCTCAGTGCGTTAGGAGGGAGCGGTCCGAGTTATCCTACGAAACGCACCGGTGCCCCTCTGCATTCTGGCTAAAACATCCCAGGGAAGAGCAAAGCCCTCCTTAGCACCCACGCTGTGCTGCGGCAAACACTAGATCATGCATTTGCTGTCCATCTAAGGCGCGCTTGTTGAGTTCTGAAGGCCCCCGCCCTCAAAGCCCACGAATTCGAGGACCCCTTTTAGTCGCCTTGTACGACAGACAGGGAATACCGTAGTCCTATTCTGAATAGCCCAAGACTACAGGGCTGCGTTACTTTATTTTAGACCATACTGAATTTCACCTCTAATAGTAAAATTGAGCCTATATAAAATGTTAAAATATTATATGCGCGTTAAGTCCTTTCGCAGTTCTTTAAGAATTCTTACTTTTACTTTCCGTAGATCTCTCTTGCTGCAGACCGTCTAGGTAGACGCCACCGCAACTCCTAATGCAGCCGACGAACAGTACTGAGCAAATATCACTGTACTCAGGTACGAGGTTCGTTGTAGCTAATGAAATTACTGGGGTAACAAGACAACATCTTGGCTCTTGAGACGAGCACAATATGATGCTGTGTATATCATTCTAAGTAGCGCCACGTTATTATGGGCAGGCGCATTGCTTACCGTCATGTAACCGTCCCGCTCGTTTCTCTTCACTTCATCATCATCAGCTGATAGACATTCCCTGCTGAACATACGCCTCCCCCCAAAGATCTCCACGTTTGTTGAGGTTAAGAGAGGTGTTTGGGCCATTTCCCACCACGCTGTCCCAATGCGCGTTGGTGGTAGCCAGAGCCTTGTTTGTTGAATAGCAGGGTGCACTACAAGCGGGTGAGGTTAGCGTGGATCCCATGAGTTGTTGTTCGAGATCCCTTACATGGGACACTAAGGCCATGCATCATTATTTACGTTTATTGCGTAAAATCAATTTCGCGCCAATCGTCGCCATTTACACGGCGCACCGGGCAAAGTCCAAGTTTTACGTATAGGTGTCGCTCGGTGCCCAGGACGCACTTTCACTCAATTTCACTTCAATAGAGCCCGGCGTGGTATCAGTGACTCATTAGGCTGAATGTTTTCTATGCCATTGATTTCTTTGCGCTAGATTGTATTGTTTGAGTTCGGAACGATTACGTTGCTTGTCCGTTTTTTATATTGTCTATGGGTTTATGAAAGTGTTCCATTTTCAAAAGCATTAGTAACCGTCATCGGTCTTTAACACAATAATATATAAATAAATATAAATTATATAATTTAAACAAATTAAAAACAATTGTAGACGTTGATTACATTGTGTTGATTTATAACGTTTGAATTTGGTTTATATAACGATGCGTCGAGACGAGCAGAACGTATCACCCGACGCATATACTACACGACATTGTGCGCGTCGCCTTGAGATATAGGATGTTGTCTCGTTACCACAGTAATTACACTAGCTACAGCGCCCTTCAAACGGGAACACCGTATGTTAGTAGTATTTTTATTTTATATTATTTACGTCATATTTATAGTATAAGGTTTCCCGTACAACTCGCGGGATTGAAGCCACCTGCTCGTGGTGCATGTCTTCTACTTTTGAATAGGTTAGTATAAAAAAAAATATATAAATTTGTTTATATATATTAAGGAATTAAAATTTAAAAATTATAAAGATTAAAAAAATAAATATCGTTCCTCTTTAACGTCATGAATTTCCTTTGATTATTTAGTCTCATTATTTATATATATTTTTATTCAATTAAGTGACGAGGCGATCGGACGTTTACCTGATGATAAGTGATACGCCTGGTCATATGAACATGCCGCTAGTTAAATGATATATATTGCACCACATTGCGCTCATCGGCTGAGACGTAAGATGTTGAATCTCATTGCTCCAGTAATTAAACTAGCTACAGCCCCCTTCACTCCAGAACACGGTAATTTTTACGTACTACTAATTTGGCCGCAAAAACAGGACCTGCGGAGGTACCCATCTTCAGGTCTTCGGCAATAGAAACCTATCATCAGTAAAGTTATATAAATGCAGAGTATAACAAAGATTATGGAACTTTATACGTTCTAGAAAAAATATTTCCGTTATTAATGAATAAAAAAAAATTATTCTATTTTCATTGAAATTGTTTCGATAATACATTATTTATTGATCGAACCTATGAAATAGTTGCTAGGGCCGTTCTTAATGCCTATTGGCATTTTATATCAGTCAAGCCCTGGCGATAGAGTCAGCGATAGCAGATGCAAATATATTTTTTATGCAATTCTACGAAGACGATGTTATGTATACCAGGAAGAAATAAAAGTAAAGTTATTAGTAGTAATTGCTGTATGTTTTAAGATACAGAAAGCAAGGAATGTACAATAAACTTACGTTATTACTTTTCTGAAGTAACACCTGTATACACCTTCGCCGTTCAGCGCTACAACTGTTCACTTTGGTAGCAGACGAGAGTGGAGCATTCGGTTGTAGTACAATATATTCAATTAATGATTTTGAAGATTAGTTGTGTGAAAAAAAAAGGCTAGTGGTAGTATATAGTAAATAAACAGCTGACGCAATGTTCCCACTGTTGGAATTCGAGATCTTGATTACCGAGGATATAATCGATGTCTTTCATTCATTATAATTGTCCAGCGAGGGTTGGACGATGTCCACGAAAGCTGTTGTTGTTGAAACAGCGATTCCTCGTGATGGTTTTTGTTTCTTAACAATCAAGCTTAGTGAAGATTGAATCTGTGCCTTTTATAAATTGAACTTATTAATTCCTATCACCACAGATTCAAAACAGGCGAAAATTTCTTATATATACAGATAAATAAGAGATGTTACGGGCAGCAAAGCAAGCGAGTAACAGTCAGTAGTTGTTCACATTGTGGGGATAATAAATTAAAAAAAAAATTGTTACAGTTTACAAATGTAGAACGAGCAGCGCTCGCGTTTCAACGTCGATAATACGAAAGATAAATCGAACCCATTACCGGCGGTTATGTAACCGGTCGCTTTTGCAACCGGCTCACCGCTCCGGCGCCGGTGCGCGCGGCTTGCTTAAGCGGCCGTCAAGTTACGGTACGCGTTCGCGGTAATCATTACGAATCGGTACATTATTGTTTCACAGATTAACAACTGTCACATTACATTTTAAATTAATATAATTGTAACTGTTATGCCGGTGAACGAAAACATAACATAACGATAAACGCCAACTTGGCGACCAGCGCGATGAATAAATTGACTTGACTATCTCCTCGTTAGAGTGGTATTCGGATCCCAGCTATTTATTTCTTTTAAATGCACAAATACTTTTATAGATAATTTACAACATACTATCAAACAGCAGCCGAAAGCTTAAAGATATACTTCACACGAATGTTTTTCTTAATCTCTTCATAATAACGTGGCGCTGGTTAGGATGATATACATTATACCTCATTGTGCTTTTCGCTTTGAGACATAAGATGTTAAATCTTGTTATCTTAATAATTTCACTAGCTATAACGCCCTTGAACTGGGACACAGTATTGTTTGTATAGTAATATTTGGTGGTATAAATAGAAGCTGCTGTGGTACGTACTAAGACAGTCTTGATCAACAAAGACTTACCACAGGTAAATATGAACATGACGGGACTGTGCGTATGTCACAAGTAATTGTTTATTAATGTTTATTTTTATAACATTATTTCAGTTGATGTTTGAAAATATATTTATAAACTTTCTAACGTAACATTTAACACCACTTGACCCCTTTTATCTGGAACAAGTTACCTTACTATTTATTTACACCCGGTATCGACTCGCCATACGCGATACGTATCGATTCGAAGAAGTATTTTGTTTTGTTTATTGTTCTCAGTAAATCGATTTTTTTATCGTTCGCTTGTGACGGTCAATTGGTTCGTGGAAGGTGACCATCGTGGTTTTTGTTTTAGATGTTCAACGGTTTCTGGTAATGACTTGATTTAAGGGCTACAGGAAATGTTACGCCTTTTGTAAGGGATTGTGGTGTAAATACTGACGAATACATGACATGACTCAGCTGTCACAACTGTGCTTATTGGAGAATTCAACTAGATATAGTCAGCAAACTGGTCAAGTTAACTATCGACGGATTGTTATTGGCATAAACTACTTCCTTCGTGCAAACACCTAGTCCAAGCAGTAACTTCTAAATTCAGTGGGAACTTGGCAATATTATATGAATTAATTTACTTATTAAAAGGGAATTTTAGTAAAAACATTAGAAGAGTTGGTACACAAACATTATTTAAAAAAATTGTTTTTAAGTTTCGTACAAAAGCCGTTATTTGTCTTAGTGGACTAACAAAGAAATGCCCGGCGCTAGCTCCTTGAAAAGATGTTTCACTGTTTTCGCCGTTGCGTTTAAGATAAGAGGAGGGAGGAAGGGGGATAATACCCGAGTATTAATTAGGTAATAAACCTCAAGATAGCTTAGGCTATCTTGGTGTTTAGCTTGAGCATTATTATTGTTAGTCATTGTATGGAGAATGATACCAAATAAAAAGTTAATAGGGTTTGCGCCGTTATTATTTTTTATTTGAGCAGAAATATATAATATTCTCCGGAAATATTATTTAAGTATCAAAAATGTTCTTATGTAATGATATGCAATTAGACGTATATCTATACTACATACGAAATAAATTGAAATATCTATGTAAATAAAGGTCAACGTAGCTTTATGTAATATTTTGTATGGCTATTAATTTATCTTTTAGTTGCATAGGGAAGCGCCGTCGCTGAAGCTCCGAAAAATATATGTCCGTTTAAAACTGAAACAAAAGTATAAACACATTCGGTTATAGTGAATTTATGCAGAGCCTATTTGCCGGCTCCTAGATTTACGAAGCGTATGACCAGCAGCGGGTCAAACTCTAATTACACCAATTGGCGGAGTGACTTCATCAAAACATTGACCTTTTCACGGATTAGGTTAGGCCTCGCCCGCTCCTGTGTACCAACGCATCCGTTATCTTCCTATCACGCGGCCCGCGCCCCGCCCTCCGCCGCCTGCCTGCTTGCCTGCCTGCCTGCCTGCCTGCCAGCGTGTGCGCTGCGGACAGTCGTGCGCGGGACACGGGTGCGTGCGGCTGGTCGCCTGCGCTCCGACATTCTCAACAATACCGGCAGCACGAATGCTTAGCGTACGGTTAAGTACGGGCGTGCTGTTTTTGTGTGATAACAACGTTTCCGCGACCGGCCCGACTTGAATTCAATTAATGCGATGAATTGCGTTCCGCAGTACACATAGTCGACTCTTTGTGAGACGCTGTACCGATCGTGTCCGGTGTATTGTTGGGCTGTTAAGGATTGCAGTGCATATGAAATGGCAGTAGTGTAAGCTTCGAAGTACGGAAACGTGGGAGTGAAAAGTGTCGGAATGTACGAGGTATCCTGCGTTGCTGGGAACAAAGTGGATGCTGCTTACGCAGTTAAGAGTCTATCTAACGTGATACCACCGGGAATGGGGCACACCGTGTCGGTCCAGCGCCACCATGCGCACTCACAATCGTACAAACACAAACCGGAACTCCCGCCACCGGTGAGCAAGCCCGACGCCCTTAAATCTCATGTGATGAGACTCTTAAAACGTTCCAAAAGCCACACCCCGGCTACGAGAGCGGCGGAAGTGCAAGGCGATCCTCGCAACTTCGACCGGAGGACGGTCTTCTCGCGACCGGTCGCCGACGAGCAGCGCAGGCGTAGGAACTCGGCGGAGCGTCGCCGCAGCGCTGACAAACGTGTGATGGTGACCATAGTCGACGGTCTGCCGGTGGTGGTGACGGGACAGACTCAAATACCGCCCCCGCCTCAGCACCCGCCGCCGGTGACGCACCATCGGCACTCTCACAGAGAAAAGGTAAGGTGTTAGTTGTTAAATTGCAGTGTTTGAAAATTATTCTTGCATTTTTTGATTGAAGCGTCAAAAAATAAATTATTAAAAGGATACTCAGGATTACTCATCACATATAGCACAGGATCACACTTTTAATTTCACGATGTATGCATTAAGTCCTTACATTTGAAGTACTGACAATTAGCTAGTAATTGTAGTAATTGTGTGAGTCAATACATATTCCGTGCCCATTGTTGTCGTACTCAGAATTTGCAATCGCGGCTTTCAATCTCCATCTCGCATGTGAACAGAATCTATATCGCAAAACTTCAATTAACAACTGTAACATCAAAACACGGCAAGTTCCGCCATATATAACTAATATAAGTTATAATTAAAAACACTGTTTTTTTTTATGAGTAAGGGTTTACTCAGAACATGTGCGGAATAAACAAGGTAATGTTTAAATAGTTTTAACTGCATAACTCCTCAATTTACCTTTTACGGTTATTATACTCTAAAGCGAGTGGAAAAAGCGCGTTATTGGTTGTGCAGTCATTGATAATGGTTCTGAATAAGCCAAGTACTTTTTGTTTGCGTGCTACACATGCAGTTTTAATGCGTAATGTGTCTGTGTGCAACCAATGAGTGCATAACAGCATAGTAAGTAGGCAAAGCAAGCACTAGGTACAGTACATGACCTATCACACAGTGGTTTTGAAAGCAACGCCGTTTTATGTAAAACTTAACCGACATTTGTAACTATTACTATTTTATGTTGTAGTTGTTATGAATAATGTGCATGAATATTAACAGCAAAATAAAATTTACGTATATTTTTTTCGTATACATATACTAATTGAAGAGGAGACTTCTCCATAGACAGGATACAAAATATTTTTTTTATTTCACAAAAGAGACTAGCGAGACTAAAATTAAACACTATGCTATATTGTATCTGTCACATCGAGACGCACGATGTTAAGGTCTCTTTACCATACTAATTTTACTAGTTACAGTTCTTCAAACTGGAGCACAGTGATGATTGTAGACTACTATTTAATGGCAGGAACAGGAGTTGAAGTCGTACCTACTAACTCTTTAAAGAATCATGGATAGAACTGCGTCTTTTTATGGCAACAGCGATTTTCGTTGTGGTGGCAAGTAGTTAGGTGCCTGCGTTTCATATGGGCAAACAGCTCGGCATACCCTAGCTTACTAAAACCGATCTATGTAATAATCTGTGAAGTCTGTTAACAGATACGCGTCTGTCTATACCAAGTTGGAATTGTTAAGTTGACTAGGTAATGTCAGATAAATACTACGCAGCAATGCATGCATAGTTCCGTTTTTTTTTCTTTTCCACTACTTTTTATTTTATTCATTATTTTTTGTAAATTTTTGCTTCATATTAAAATTTGGTTTAATTTTGTAACTATAATCCATATTTATGTTTCTAATTATTATTTATTAAATTCTTGTTGTCAAGATGTATAAAGCAAAAATATTCTCAGTTAAACTATCTAAGGAAACAATTGTAATTATTTGCATGAATTTTCATTTGTATTTTTTGTACTTATTGCTTCTGTTTGAATCCAATAAACAAAATAAATAAAGATATTTGTGCGTTGTGCTACACGAAATCTGTGCGCACACTTTTGCTCACACGGCGCCGTGTAGCCGGCCCCACACCCAGAGGACATACGCTTTATATAGGCAAATAAACACTAAATACCCTACATGAAATGTTAGTGCTCTGCCTCTGTACCTGGTTTGATTTCTGACTAGAAATAAATTCTAGTTTTTAACTATTCTATTCTCGTCCGTATATTTGTAATTCTATGTGATTCTATGTGTAGGTACGAAGCATAGGTCGTTTTCTTGGTGACTGAGTGTCGCTTATTAGAATTAATTTGCATTATTACGAGGCGTTGCGTCACTAACAATCTTAATTACACGCCGCCGCGTCTAACGGCCGCTGTGTTCGGATAATATGGTATCGTACGAGGCACGCCGCCTAAAATGTTTTGTGCTAGGAGCACCTTCAGATCGTAGACAAATTCAGGATATTTATACAAATAATTGAAAATCATAAATTTAAAAAAAATGACTATTGGTTAGGGACGTGCACGGAGATTTTGGGTATGATATGCAAACAACACTAACACTGATCACGATCCTCAGACGAAATGACCAAGAGAGAGAAAGATGTAAACCACACCCTAAAATCTGTGCTTATTTATAGTTACAAATGTACTCACCAATTGAGCATTTTTGTCCATGCAGTAATTTAAAAAAAAAAATAAACAGGCTGTCGATCGGGGTCCACCCAGTAACAGATGAGTTGTGAGAGTTAAGAGTACCAAGCGCTATACATCATCAGAGAAAAGAGAGAGCATTTTAGTCAATTTAGCAATTGTCAAAGCATAGCTGTGTTTCTTTTTAATTAACTTGGGAGATTATTGTTAAGATGATTAAAGAGTTTTAGGTTTAGAGTACCAGGGTATGCACTGGTTATTTGCCAGTTTGGAGTTCATGCCTGTCCTATTGGTAATGGTATCATTGCTTCAGATAAAAACGGAAAATGTTCGTTATCATTTTCTAATCATTCAGATGTATTCTTTAGTAAAGCGAACTAGTTTAAAAATCTATTCACTCTTCTCTTAAAGACTTACATTACACCTAGATGGAAACACTGACGAGGACAGGCTGTTCCATTCCTTAGCTGTTTTGTTATGACAGGTAATTGCAATACGATTTCATTACGTAGGAATGAATGCCTGGTGTATCTGTACGTCCCATGGTGAATTTAAATAATAATTCAAAACTGCAAATCTTATATAAATATGTCAAGTTTTCAATTTCCTCACATCGTCTTAGATGAACTGAAAGAGACTGATCATGTGCATTAGATACCTCTTTTTTGGGTCAGCAATAAGGATTTTTTAATAAATAAAAAAAATATTTTCTGCTCTAAACTATGCTAAACGGAGGGAATGTCCTTTGGCATTAAGTTCTCCTTTTGAATATTTTCTTTTGTTCGCAAATAAAGTTTTAAGTAAATACATGTTTTTCGTTATGGTCATCACTTATCAACAGGTGAAAATAGTTGTTAGTTCTCTTTTTATAGTTTAAATGTAGGCTATCACTGAACGTAAAACATAAAAAAAAAACTAATCTATTCATTAACAAGTAATATTTTAACATTCTAGCTTATAATAGTAGGTTCCATATTTATTTTATATTATTTTTGCTAGTTTAGTTGGATACCTTAGTCGCGCCCTACGAATATGAATTTAACTGTGTAACAGGGTACCTTGGTGATAAATTGCTTTAGGCTATTATTCTCACTTTAGAATAGGTGCGCTGTAAAATAGCTTACGTCTATAGAGGTAAAGTAAGACCTGCTTCCCTGCGTTGCAGACCCGTCCAATTCCGACGTTGATTTATTACTGTAAAAGAGATTTTAGACATAAACCCCGGTGTAAAAATCCAATTTTTGCAGATATAAGTTTTTTTAAGTAATGAACTAATATTTTAATAAATTATGAACACGGCCAGGATCTTCATATGGTGAATATGCAACAGTGTCAGGTATTTCATTAAGACTTCTTACTGTCCACTGTTGGACATAGTCCTCCCCCAAAATCTCCAAATTCATCGGTCCCGCTACCGTTCATGTGGAGGGATTTGGGCCATTTCCCGCAACACTATCCCAATGCGAGATGATAGGAGCCAGAGTCTTGTTAGTTTACTAACAGGGTTTACCACGAGCAGGTGAGGTTGACTTGGGTTCCGTGAGTTGTACGGGACCATTTACATCCCTTATCATCATGCTATACCGCATCCACTTATGATATATAAATAGCACTGAATTTGATCAGTACAGTAATTACTTAATCTTCTTTTTAATGATTATTATAACTAGACGAAGCGATGCGACTAGTGAGATGTTCACCCAACATACTAAGTAGTATGCCCGTCCATAACAATGACATGAAGATGATGACATCCACTAAACTAACAGTTTCCTATATAAATAATTATTATCTAAAAGCATTTTAATTATTGTGTCAATTAACAAAGTTTTTAAAATTGCGTAAATATACTGCTAATTAACAAGGAAATAAATAAGGATAGAGAACGAGCTGAAGTAGTGAGGAACTTCCGTGGGTTTAGGTAGTTACCCCAGTTGTGAACCAATGTTACAACTGCATACGTTCATTTCACGAGGAGCCATTACGGAATTCGTTAAAAGCGATAGTGCTGGGTTGTTTTTTTTATTGTAGGTTCATATCTAAATGCAGACTACTTGATAGTGATTGATAACACGAACGATGAAACAAATAGGACGTTTATCTGATGGTAAGTGATACGCCCATCTTTAACTTTGTTACACTTTGAGATGGTAACGTAAAACAAAGTTATATACGAGGAGGGAAGAAAAAGTTGTGAGAATGAGAAAGAATAAAATGACTATTGATAAAATAATAATTTATTTTTTTACATAGCCTCCGATTCTCCCTACACACCGAGTCCAACGCTTTTCCAAGGCTACAATCCCTTTCAAAAAAAAAGTTTTGTGTTCGTCCTGCAAAAAGCTCTCCACGGCATCCTTCACTTCATAATTGTTTCCCCTTAAGTATTCTTTCAATTTGGGGAACAGATAAAAATCGCTAGGCGCCAAAAATTCGGTAAATAAGGGAGGTGATCAACCAATTCAAAGCCAGCTTGCTGAATGGCAGCTATCGCAACTGCCAACCTGTGCACGGGTGCGTCGTCGTGATGAAGAGTACGCCCTTTCGAAGTTTTCCTCTCCTTTTCTCTTTGATGGCATTCATCAACTTGGGAATTAAAGCTGCGTAATATTGGCCCGCAATAGCGGTTCCACGCTCCAGGTTCTCAATCAACAATATACCTTCCGAATCCCAAAATATTGAAGCCATAAACTTGCCAGTTGATGCGACGGCACGAAACTTCTTCGGGGTCGGTGATGATGGCTGTTTCCATTGCGAAGATTGCTGTTCTGTCTCGGGATCAAAATGATAGACTCATGTTTCGTCCATTGTTAAGAAACGAGACAAAAAGTTTTCGAAATCTTCTTGAAACTTGTCCAACAATATCTTCGAAATGTCAAGTCGATTTTGTTTCTGAGTGTCGGTTAACATTCTCGGCACCCATCTTGCCGAGACTTTCCTCATATTCAAAGATTGTTTCAATATGGATTGAATACTTGCATATGCAATGCCCGTTTCTTGAATTAAGTATCGCATGGTAACTCTTCCATCGCTCAATACAATTTTCTCGACTTTCACAACATTTTCTTGGATGAGTCACGTCGATGGACGTGGTGACGGCCACAACGATATTCGTCTTCCGTGCTCGTTCTCCCTACTCGAAATTGAGAAGCCCAGCTTGCGACAGTGGAATACGGCGAACAGACTCTCCTAATTTTGCCACCCAATCGCAATGAATCTCTTGCGTCGTTAACTTTATTAAACAGATGTATTTAATAACGGCTCGCACTTCGTTTTTCTCCATTTTCGAGAACACGTTCCGACACGAAGCAAACAAATGGCTACATTCAGAAAAAAACAAAAGAGAATCGAAGATTTTTTTCTTTATTAATATATATATATATATATATATTACAGATAAATATTACAAATATGTATCTGAGCTATGCCAGTATTTATTTTTTTTCTTACCAAAGAGTATACATATCGTTTTCACTACTTTTTGATCCCTCCTCGTAAAAAATACTTAAAAGACTCTTGTGTTCTACTAATCGTAGGTAAAATTACTGGGGTAACGGGATTTAACGTATGTCGCAAGACAACGTGTATAATGTGATGTATATTATATCATCTCAATTAGCACCACGTTTTACGATTAATAACAAATGCACACATTAACACTGTATAATGTAATCAAGAGTATCGTATTGATCATCAATACGCCAAAAAACAAAAGTAGGGCAAACTACGCTGCAGTAGCGATTCGCGAACTTGGTCGTTAGCTTGATCCATCATATCTATGACGATACCGCATCGCAGTCATTTGCAACCGACAAGGCCGCGCACTACGGAACCACCCAACCACCGTCCGCAGTATTGTTTAACGCCGCCGAGAGATGAAAATGGGAAAGCTTTCAAACAATTCTCATTTTAAATGACGGCATGAAAGCGGATGTTTTTAAAGCTGAAGGTAATGGAGCGAGCCAGCTCGGCTAACAGCTTTATTTACATATCGCATGTATACACAACCTCAACTAGTATTTGATAAGTTTTTATCTTATTCGACGAAACGCCGGGTCAGTCTGATTGTAGGTCTCTATTGCCGCAGACCGTCTAGGCAGGCACCACAGCAGCTAAGTCCCTCCGCTAAACGATAGTGTGTATACGTTACTGTGTTCCGGTTCCAATGGCGCTGAGATTTTACATATCAGCGTATGTAGGTGGTAGCCCATTGTATATTATTCATAAATAACTTTTTGATAATAAAGTTGTAATTTCATTATTGATCACAATAATTTAATGCATATCTATTGATATTATATCACAAGTAATAGTGTAGCGAGCTATTGCCTTATATAAAATTTATACATATATATATATATATAATATATATATATTATATATTTGTTACACATGTACTATGAAATGCAACGATAGAAATATGTCGATCGATCGGGTATATTCATAAATAGAAAATCGTTTAGTATTACACCGCTATCAATGTAATCTCTTTGTGTTGTGCAACAGGTCTTATTTATTTGTACATATATAGTCAGACATGTCCGAGTGTCCGGCTGTCCGGTTTGTCATAAATTCGATTCCGAGTAATGAGGTGACGTAAAATGATGTATTATTCTCACAATGGTATTTGTATATTATTGAGTAATATAACATTTGCTTTCGTATTGTTTTTAGTCTAATTCTCCGATATGCGCCTTCACTGGTGCTAGGTCTCTGTTGCCGGAGACCGTCTAGATAGGTATCGCCGGAGACCGTCTAGATAGGTATCGCCGTAGCTCCTATTGCAGCCCACAAACAATAGAGTGCTAATATTACTGTTTCGGATTTAAGGGCGTTGTAGCTAGTGAAATTACTGTAGTATCTACATTTATCGTTTTGTGACTAAAGGATACCAGCACAATGTGTACCTCAATCTAACTAGCGTAATCATGGGCGGGCGTTACTCACCATCAGCTAAATCTCACCCGTCGTTGCGTCGCATAAAAAAAAACTTATTTCAAATGTAATAATCTTTATATAAGTTAAAGCTTAGTACAAGAACGCACACACAACAAACATTTTTATTCCAATTCAAACTTTACAAGCTTCTGAAAGTCTTTTCAGCGGCGTAAATAGCTCTTTTCATCTCCAACTGCAGTAAGCTAACACGGCCTATGTGAGACAGTTTAGCTCGCGGCTAACCGCATGTTTTTGTAACTTTTTTATTTTAGCTGGTCTGGTCTAGTTGCCTCCTCGATATTCCGCTCCATGACATAAATATATATATATATATATATATATATCAGTAATAAAATAAATATTCGAATACGTCACAAGTTTACATAAAAATCTATGAGTATTGTCTTAATCTTAAAATAAAAATATGTATATCTATATACTTACATATTCAGAGATTTATTGACTCAACAAGAGATCTCGGAAGCTATTTGATGTAAGCGCTCCGAATGTGGTAGAGATATTGCTTCTGCCATTTAGTGGTCAGCTAAGGACTGATTTTACAAAATTCTTTCTCCAAAGCGAACTGCGAGGATGTGACGGCTAGCAAAGCGGACGGGGAACAGCCACTGGATCTATATCTGAATAAATGAAATTAGTTAATCTGATTAAAGAGAATGTACACTAGTGTTACTAATCTCTGTTGCGGGAGACCGTCAAGGTAGGAACTACAGCAGCTCCCACTACGGCCGACAATCAGTATTGTGTAAATATTATCGTATTCTGGCTTGAAAGGCGCTGTGACTAATAAAATTACTGGAGTAAAGTGACTATTCATTTTATGTCTCAAGGCGACGAACACAATGTATATCATTCTAACTAGCGTCACGGTTTTATGTACAGGCGCATTACTTACCATCAGATGAACCTCTCACTAGTCTCTTCGCTTCGCAGAATAAAAAAAAATATTAATCATGAAGCGTTTACATGCAATTTTTCATTAATAATAATGATGAAAAATGAAAAATGAATAATAAAAAAAAAATGAAAAATAATGAGAATGAAAACGCAACAGTCGAAGTAACCTGTAAACATACTGTTACGGATAACTATGTATAAATGTTTCCTCAATGATCTCGAACTGTGTCATGTTTTCTAGTTACCATGTATTTACTATTAATGTAATTATACTTGGCTAAGTTATATCCTGCCTATAATTCTAATACGGGTATATGTAATCCTTATCCCTTAATACTAAAGTGAAACAGTAGCGAGGCCTAGTTTGTAGAAGCCAATTAAGTTTATATTTGTTCGTTGGCTGTATTAACTCGATACAGGATTTAAGTTAAGGTTGAAACATTTCAGGTATTAAAGCAAGTTAAATTAGTGAATGTTATGGTTATATCATTTATTGCTTCTGAAAAGAAATTACTTTACTTTATCTTAGTAACGAATGATCTGGAGATACGAGACGTGCACAGAGATTTACTATCGTTATTATGTTCATAGCTTACTCGAAATTAGTGGTTATCTATAGTTAAAAATAAACTTTACAATTTCTATTAATCATACTTGGGTACCTTTTGAGTGAGTTGAGAGATTATTTTTTTTATGGTACCCTAGCTCCTTAAGCTAGGGTATATCCACAACTTATTTGCCTATTTGAAGAGGCATATCTCGTAAAGATGGACGGATGGATGGATTGAGAAACGTTTTTTTTTACTACGAAACGACGAGGCGAGCGGGTTATTCACCTGATGGTAAGTGATAGCATTCACTTCACCACATTGAGCTCGTCGCCTGAGATGTAAGATGTTAAGTTTCTTTGCTATAGTAATTACACTAGCTACAGTCCTCTTCGAACCGAAACACAGTAATTTTTACACACTACTGTTTGGCGGCAGAAATAGGCGCTGCGGTCCTATCCCTCTAGAGTCTAGAGGCCTAGACGATCCCTGGCAACTAACGTAACCATAATTCACTTGCTCCTTGTAAAATATATTCCTGGACCACAGTAATGGAGAAATTAATGGGGCAGTTTATTTAATAAAATTTTTAAGTAGTCGCAGAGCAAAACGATGGTGAATGAAGTCATACTCACGGTAAATCTTTACACAGTTTGATATTAAATGTTTGCGGCGGTGCTCGGTGGTGTACCGTGGTGCTGGAGTAAACGGAACCCAGTGTTACACAATCCGATAATTACGGTATTATAAACAAACAGTTTTGGGTTCTTTGAACGCATCACGCGTGCTAAATCGAGACGAGCTCGTGCATCTCTCTCTATTTATAGTCAGATGCTCATGAATTAAGCTTCATCAGATCAAATGGTACGTGGTTTGTCCAAATCGTTTTATATTCATTCCTATTGGATATTTACTAGCTTATAAGGAAAAAACCATTTACGTGTTATTATTAGTTGACTGCTGAACAATGTTGTTACCATCTTTAATGAAGCGTTTACCGTTTTATGCTGTCGGAAGTCTGTCTTTAAAGTTAAAAACTTCAACGATATCCAATTGTAGTTATTGAGTAATTTGATCTACAGTTCGCTACAGTGCGCGAGGAATGGTGACGGATTATAAGGCTTATTACTGATATTAATATTACGACCACTACTACTCCGCCAAGAGTGTAACGACGACGAAGGAGAAATGGTGCGGGATCCTATTAGCCTCCTATTGGCTGCCATAGTTTGTATCATGGCAACGACGAGCGCTGCTGTGTAAACATAATATAAGATATATGTTTAATAATTAAAAAAAATATCATCAATCATTTGGCCATAACATTCAATAGGCCATTACAATTTAAAAAGACATATACAATACAAAACTAAAACGTAAGTTCGCATTTAAAATGTTTTCCTATATATAGTTTTAATTAAATCGTAAACAAATAATTATATAGATGTATGCTTGACGTCACGATAATAACGGCGACCGAGAGCAAATAAGAGAATCGCGACGCTGAGGAGATTTGCAGATAACATCTCCAGGGGAACTGTTATCATCGCGATATAGGGCTCTTATCAAATTCAATATGATAACCGGTACACAAACATTATTTTTTGTTGTGTTCAGTAAACGTACAGTGTTTAATGTTTTATAAACAATTATGGCGAATATCACTAGGCACCGTCTCCAATTGCTTCGTTATATGGTGACGCTGACTGACAAATTGCTGCCATCACCAACATATGTTAAGAAAAGAGATGCTGGAAGCCCACTCGGTCCTGTGAGCGTCGTCAAACAGTACTGTGATGCGATGTAACTAGTGAGCTATTACTGTGGTAACAAGACTTTACATCTTATGTCTCAAAGGGACGAGACAATGTGGTACTGTGTATATTATCGTAACTAGCGCCAAGTTGTTATAAACGAGTGTGCCATTTACCATCAATCAAAATATATAGGAAACTAAATAACGCAAAACTAAGAGTAATTTAAAAAAAACATGGCTTCTTAGTTTAAAAGAATTATACAATCTTTGATAAGAGGATAAAATCAGTTAAAGGATGTTCCGAACTTTCGCCATCGAGATTTCAATATAACATATATGTATGTAGATATAACATATGAAGGTCCAATAAGGTCCCAGGTAGAACTTCATCAACACTGATAATGTAACAATATGTTAAGACGGAGTGTGATTCAAAGGAAAACTCTTGATTTTTACGATAATAATAAACCCACTGTGATTTTGTCGCATACAAAAATTTACGGTAAAAATTGGAGAATAAATTGTTTACTCGTCATTTTTCCAAGTGAAGCCTACAACAATTTCACTGATGTTTTTACAGTGGCTTTTTGTGCAATTCAGCACCGGCTTTGAGCGACAATAGATTAGAAAGTCGAATCCGATCTAGAAAAAAAAAATTAAATGGCAGACCGGTCTGTGTATTGCAGCGAACCGGTTAAAAAAACTCCTAGCGGTCAAGGTACTGGTGATTTATTCTAAGCCGATATACCCTACCCATAGTGCTTTATACGAATATATAAACTGTGGAGATGTAGTTATTTAGGTTAATTATCAAATTAATGAAATTCAAATTTAACTGAGATTATTTTCATCTGTAATAGCGGCGAGTGTTGTTAAAGTTGAAATTCTTATATATTCATCAAATGTTCACCATTGGACATAGACCGTTCTATCTCTTTACTATCCGAAGCTTGATTTTTTTCTATTCAACGAAGCGTCGCTGAAACGTATGAGACGTTCACCTAATGGTAAGTGATACGCCTGCCCTTTATGGTAGTGCTGGTTTACACCGAAAGTTAGCCATACGTATCGCACGAGGATATCGAACTATATCTTTTGAGGCGGCCACTATCCTGGCCCGGATCCTACGTCTGGACATTCTGGCGGAAATGGATGCACGCACGGATTTATACACGTCTGCGTTCTCGTCGAGAAGAAGCCGAACCTCTGGATGCGATGAAAGTGCACAGGCATGGGCACCGTCACGCTTTGGAGGTATGGAGAGAAAGGCTTGCAGAGCCGCGGAACTCACGGCAGCGTTACAGTAAGCGCGTTTCTGCCAAACTTTGAAACCTGGCTTAGATCGGGCGGAGTGGTGCATGTCACCTTCAGGCTGACTCAGGAACTCACCGGACATAGGTGTTTTGATGAGTAACTGAATAGGATCGGACGCGAACCAACTACGCAATGCCACCATTGTGAAGGGGCCCTGGATTCCCCTCGGCATCCGCTCGCAGAATGCCCTATGTGGGAGTCGTCCGCACGGCAAATTCTAGTCCACAAGATCGGGCATGATCTTTCTTTGCCAGTAGCAATCACTGACAAAGAAAAATGGGTGGATAGCATTTGTTTCTTCCTGTGAAACTGTCTTGGTGCAGGAGTCCGCCGAGCGAAGTCGTGAGAGGGTTGACGACGTCGAGGCGATGGCAACGGACGCTCCAACCCGTCAGCTCTATAGTGTCGGGTTATTATGAATAGGACTAAGGTATTCCCTGCATTTAATTGGTGTTACTGTTGTTATATTGTATTATATTGTAATATAAATAAATGTTTTACTCGTTTTTTAATTGTCGTTGTTAGTTTCTTAAGTTAGAATTTTTCTTTCAAGTTTTTTATCTTAACATGTAAGACGTATTTAATTTATAAAGCTTACTTAAAGTACCTGAACAATCATTTATATACGTACTTGAGATGTAGTAATGACAACATTGTGTTGCGTATGAATATTATCTCATATTTTTGTTGAGGCTGATCTATAATTTTTCTATAACAAATGCTCGTGTACTCGTGTTCAGCCTCCATCATGTTTTAACTTTAATCTTATGATTAATGCAGCAATATTAGAGTTTACTCTGAAACAAAAAAAAATTATTCGCTACGACCAACTTGTTACATTTCTTCAACTTCATATCATAAATATTTATGAATTTTAAAGAATTTTTCTATGTTTATTATCACTGTCATCATCATTATTTAAATAGTTGGTCATTCAATGCTGGATGTAGATCATTTTGTCCATAGCAAGTTGGACTTATAAAATCTCGTTTGTCACCATTCGCCATCTAGCGGCAAATAGCAGCAATGCAATAATGTTCACAATTTGGATGTTGGTTGTATTTAATATTTTTTCTCTTATCTTGTTCTAATATTTATTTTTACACTATTTATAAATGAGAATTTTTATAAAATTGTTGCCTTTTAATTATTTTTATCTATCTATATATTATATATAACAGATTTCCATCCTTGTAGAGGGCGGGCCCATCACGATTTCACTGAAACCATAAGGTTCAGAGATGATATTTGGTAGAGATATTGCTTCTGCCAATTAGAAGTCTGCTAAGAACGGATTTTACAAAATTTTCCCAATGGGAGTTGCGGTGGTTTCACTGCCAGTCAGGAGGTAGCTGGATTATTTTTATATTGGTTGTTAACTTTCTAAACTAGATGGCAGCACTTTATGTTTATTCAGTGTAAAATCTTAGATATTGGAATTTTTTTTATGTACATTTATTATTACAGTTACACTTTATTTCCAAAAAAAATCTTTATTTTTTAAAACCACGCATATTTTATTATCTTCCTCCATGGAATCAAGTCATTTGGTGTAAATAACGAAAACTTTTAAATAAATAAGTAAAGGTATTATTTGAAGTTAATGTACTAAAATACAGTTATTCAAATTAATAATTTTTGTAGGTGTTTACGAAAATTTGTGTCTACATAAATTATGTTCTAATAACTACATATCACAAAACTATAAGTGTTCATTAATTAATCATTTTAGATTTATTTTACAGGTAGATTTGATTGAAGGTTTTGAATTAAAATACGTACATGATAATAAATTTACACTAATTAGTATTTATGTGGTAGTGTGGGGTAATCGCTAAGAGATGTCGCTGCCAGTCATTCATCAAATACAATTGAACCAAGTATTTTAGTGACAGGTGATTTAGACCCCCTTTATATTTGAGTATTCAGGCTTTCATATACCATACACCCGCATCCGAGCAATAGGTCAGCGAACTGAGAGCGTGATCTTGATCTGTATTCCGCGATACCGACCTTATTACAGGCAATATTCAATCTTACCTCATAACAATAAAGTATATTGTTAATTGTTTTAAACGAGACACTTGCGTCAAGATTCTTGACATTCAATCATTAATTGTTAATACTGTATAATATATGTTTTTTATACTTATCACTTAGAAACCAAAGGTATATTATAAGACGGAAACTACTAATGGTGGTAGGTCTCTATTGCTGGAGAGCGACTAGGTATCTACGTAGCTCCTGTTTCTGCTGACAAACAGTAATGTACACATTGCTGTGTTCCGATTTAAAAGGTGTTGTAGCTAGTGAAATTACTATGGTAACGATATTAAACATTTTAGATTAGTGTCTAGCAAAGGTGTTGTATTGTGTTATTTGCACTAACGTCATCATGTCGTCATTATCTTTGTGTGAACGTCTCGCTCGTCTCGTGGTTCTTCGAAGATAAAATAAAAACAATATATTTTTTGTATGTACGGCTATTTGAAAACTTTTTTCTTTAATTTCTTTATTCTGTGACGTAAAAATTTTCTATTCGTTTAGAAATTAATGATGAAAATGTATACCCAGGTATACTGTACGCTTTTAATACACACTTGAATACTTAACGAGACCTTTTCGCGTGTTTTAATATTTTGTTAACCCTTCAGAAGTACATACTTAAAAAAAAATATTATTGCATGTTTGTTTTTATACGCAACGGGTAAAGCCTTTGACCTCGATTTCACATGATGGTGAAGAGTGCTTCAGTATCCTTTGACTTTCATATATGCAGCTGAAACACGGAACTCATGGTATGGGCACAAATATAATAGCTGAATGGTAATTAGCCATATGTATGTAAATATCGTATATTATATAGAACTAGTTGTTCCCCGCCCGCTTTGCTGGCTGTTCAACCCGCTTAACTCCCTTTAGGGAAGGAACTTCATAAAATCCGTAGCTGACTTATACTCAGTAAAAGGAATATTCCTACCCAATTTCTAGTCTTCAGGCTGTATAGTAGTTAAAACGAAAATCTAAACTTAATGGGTTCTAAATCAAGGTCCTAGTCTAAATCAAGTTTAGTGAAACTGCTTTACTTGTAAATGGTAACCATCGGACAAATTACAACAATAAAAATCCGAGCACCTTACTAAGCACCTACGAATGTTTATTGTTATGGGTCAGCTCGCTCGCCGCCCACGGTTTCAAACCCAGTAATGGGCGAGGCGACTAATTACACGTCCGGACGCGACCGTATCGTATAACGTGATCGTCCACTGCTCTGATATATTCTGATCGAGTTTAAATGAGACTATCAAATAGTGATGTACTCGAATAATGCTTTTTGTTTGTCCTCATTTAAAGTAGGTTGGGGCTGGGGGTTGTGGCTAGAGAAATTACTGGAGTATTGAGACATAACATTTATGTCTCAAGGCAACGAATACATTATGGTGCTGTGTACATTAATTTGGGTATGTGATAGGTTACAAAGTTGAGTAAAAAACATTGTTACGCGTGGCCATTGTCTCGTTTAACTAGATGTGTATATAATGGTGGTGTGTAGTTTATGTACGTTAGTTACACTGCATACATATTTATAGTGGTGTGCGTGCGCGCATCGCGGCGGTATGTCGTTACACGCGCCGGCGCAGCCTCCCGTGCGGTGAGTCATGCGAGCGCGGTTGCGGTGCGCGTTTGCACTGTTCAACGGCACGGCATTGTTTACACTTTTTTTTTCTTTGTATGGGAACAGGAAACTTCTAAAAATACTACTAGATCCTAATCATTAACAGCGCTGTAGTCTCGGGCTAGTAAGAATAGGACTAAGGTATTCCCTGCTTCTCGCAGAAGCAGACTAAAAGGATCCATGAATTCGCGAGACTTTAGGGCGGGGGCCTTCAGAACTCGATAAGCGAGCCTTAGGAGGACAGCAAATGCAAAAGTGACTCTTCATTTATCGTAGCACAGCGTGGGTGCAAAGAACGGGTTTGCTCTTCCCTGGGATATTTTAGCCAGAGACAGGCACCGGTGAGATACGTAGAAGATACCGGAGCCCCCTCTATGTACTGAAATTCTGGATTTCTATCTACTACAACCAACTTTGTATTCTCCCAGAGCATTATTTGAGAAGATATCAAAATGATAATAATTATGTACTTTACAGTAAATATTTTAATTGCAGATAATTATTTACATTTGACATAATTTTTATATTATTTCTTTCCTGTATATACATCTGCATCTCCTCACGTTCAAGGTTGACTGGTAGATAATGCCCATAAGAAGCCCCATCTGTTGTAATATTGATATATTTTTCAGTGTTCTGAGTATTAAAAATTTTAAATAAATAAATTGTTAATCTTAAATATATTTGTAATGGATATAGTTATAAATTTGAATTTAAGTACTAATAGTTAAAGTGCTAGATACGAATCCGTCCCTGAGATATACTGTCTATGAGTGAAAGGCTTCATTAGGTGTATTAATAGAAATTACAATAATTAATATTTTAATAATAATATAAGTACAAGTGGTAATGATTTATTTATTATAAGTTATTTCTTTACTAAGTTTCTAAGCTGTCTATACTTTTCTTTCGCGCCATAAGTTAAGTTAATCATGAACTAGGATCTCAGATTGATGAATTAATATAAAAGAGAAAATGATCATAAAATTAATGTAGAGTTTAGTTATAAAGGGTTTACAATAGGTTATGAAATAAGTGGGGCGTTTTCTTACCCACTTTATCTTGTCTTGATATAAGTGATAATTATAGACACACGTGTTACTTATCAAGTTGACGTGCTGTATGAATCCTATGGAGACGCACATCCGCTTCGGTCACATGACTCCGAGGAAACACTCGCCTAACCTCTCCGCTTTCAGTTCCGCCGCACGCTGGAAATGATTGTTCGCGATCGATTAGCGATGCTGCCACCGCCGCCAAACGTATTAATGTTTTGAAATAATTCTAGTTATGTGTTGAATAACGTTGTTGTTACATAGTAATAGAGACTACAAAGGAAAACAAAAACACGTATAATTCAATGCTCTTGTGTACGGTTGCTCCAGCCGTGAACGTTTATCGTTTGAGATGATGATGATGATGTGAGTGTAAATTAAAGAAATCTTATATTACAATCCTCCAATACATATTCGGATAGAGTCATAGGTGGACCGTCTGTTTGTGTAAGAGGACTGAGTTCCAGTATTAAAAAAGCTGCTTGTTTACTTTTTATACTTACCATATTATATATAATATACAAAGGTAACCCCAATTGGACATATGTATGTATATTTATGTATATTGACAAATGCGATTTGAGAACTGGCATACTATTTTATGAATACTCGAGTAGTTATTATTTCATATCATGATTTATGAAAATATTGATTTAGTCAATAAAACAATTTTAACAATAAATTCAAAGTAAAATTTTATTTGCTGCATATCCGACAAGTAACACATTAACATGTATAAAATCTATTTACATTTCCGCTTTTTAAAATTTCATCCAATGATGCAACGAAATCAGGAAAGTTGAATAGTTTTTGTAAAAGAATTGTATATACACGAAAGCATTATTAATCTGCAAAAAAAATGTATATTGCTGCAATCGGGGGGTTTTTTTTTTCTAAACATGCAAATTTTATTCCCTATTTCACAAAGCGAATAATGTATTCGCTGCAGACAATTTTAGACCACTTGAATTCCTAGGCCGCTGCTTGTTTAGCATAATGCAGTTGGCAGTTTTAGTTTTATATTTACGTGTTGCTGTAGTCGATCTAGAAATATTCATAGATTACGAATAATGAAATCTAGAAGCATCTTTTGAACTAATTAACCTTTATATATAATAATTACGGCTCAGCAGTAGCGTTTTATTGTATGTTTATATGCATTATCGTTGATTTTGTAAACAGAAGTATTAATCAAGATGTGTGTGGTAAATAGTTTATTTTCTCTTTTCTTAGTCTATACCTTTGATGTCGTTGTCATACACAACATATACTAAATTATCAGTGATTGTGTACTTACTTTTATATGATTGTCTACAAATTTAAATAAGTTTTTATCTCTATGTAATATAATATCTTTATGTAATATAAAAGGTATAACCAGTTTTTGTTTTTATTGCTCCAAAAAAATAATATAGGTCAAAGCTTCTAAAAATTCTATTGGACGTTATTACTATAAAGCAAAATAATTTTTTAGTTTATATAACTTAAAAACTAAAAAAATTTGTTAAGCTACACAAAAAGTAGGAGTATTTTTTGTCATAACTTTTTGCGAGTGCCTCAACTTTAAATATAGCAATCGGAACAGCTCAAAAAACTAAAACTGCACTCCTTTTTAGCCCAGAGAGTTTTTGATATATAATGAAAGAAATAATAATGTAGACAATGAAGTAGTAGGCAATTTTAGTCACTTATCTGTACGTCACATGTGGACTTTTCTTTCTGCCTTCCCCGTCCCTCCCTACCATACCCCGTGAAGGTTGATAAACGGGCGAGGGGCGGCGCGGGCGCACCGCAACTGCCTCAGTCGCCTCTCTGACGTCGCACGGAGCGCGCGTGCGAAACGTTCGTCGTATTAAAACAATTACAGATAACAACAAAAAAAAAAGAAGTGATGTGATATACATGATTGCAAAGTTAACAGTGGCAGTGGAGTGGATTGTGTCAGGATTTCAGTTCTGATGCGCGGCGGCAAGTTGAAAGCTTTCGCGGATATCGTGTGTACCGTTGCGCCGCGCTCCGGTGCTTCAGTTAATAACTCGTGGATCTACAGTCGCCGTGTAATAGTGGTTTTGCTAAGATTTAATACGGCGGAAAGGGTCACTTACCTTGATCCGGTGAAACGCGACGCGATGGCTTCGCCTTGAAGTGTTTCCTTATCTACATCGCTATCTTTATGTAATCCACTTTTCGTTTGATGTTTATTTAAGCTGCAAAAGGAAAAATTGTTCAGGCGGAGTACCTACAGCTATTGACTCATCAGTTTTCTGTTCTTGGAATTGTTATCGATATTAAGTGGTGATCGAATAGGCTTGTACGTTTGTCTGTTGATCTTCAAAGCGTGAGGTTTAAAAGAGAAAATAGTCTTCTAGACCGTTGCTGTACTATAAAAGATTACGTCGTCGTTTACTGTCAGGTTGGATCGTAGTCTTTTTTTGTCTAATCGAATTGGTAGTTTCAAATGAGCTAAAGAAAACAATGGATCGGAGTTTTCTTTATGTTCACGCTCGATGGACCGCTCGGCTTCGGAGCCGAGGTTGGGAGGTTTTGTTTCGAGTGAAACTGTACCAACTGGACCTTGATATCCGGAGTTGCAACAGTGGTAATTACGACTGTTCACCGTCATTGTCGTTCATTTTGTACCGATTGTAAAAATGCTTTTGCTCATGCTCATGTAAACAGGTTTATGTATCAGCATAATACTTTATACATATATAAATAAGATTTTTTGTTTCATTAATAAGCCAACCGTTCTTTATTGATCGTAATAATTTAAGTACATACAAATATTTTTTTATCTATATGAATCATTTAAATTCCTTTTAGGTAATTTTATTTGTCGTTTCGACAAGTAAACCTGTACGGAATTCGTAATTATTTGACAGTCGATTTACTTTGCTAGACCTCGGGTAGTTATTCCACTATGTATTTAAACGTTAGTATATGTACACAGTTAAGTATTTAAACGAGTAACCGCACGTAATAATCGTAATGTTGTAATTATGTTTTTAAGCAGTCGTTACAATGTCTAGTGTCAGTTTTATTATCCACTCACGTCCCTTATGTTTTTCAATAAACTTTTTGTTTTGTAACCATTCATTATATACGGTAACAATTTTTTAATTTAAGTAATTCAAGTTGCTTTGTATTAGTTGTATATGTGTAAAGCATGTAAAAGTTATTTTAAAAAAATACCGTATTAGTGAAAGTATTCGCACGAAGAATAGGACAATAAATTCTATTATAACATAAATAACAGCTCTATCTAAGAAGGTTTCGCAAAATGTAATTATGTTAACTGATTAATTGCTTTATTTCTATGATATTACATTAATAAAGTTACACATTTACATACATAAGAAATTTTAGACAAAACGAGAAATTATAGCGACACAACAAATCTTCCGTAAGTGATCTTAGACTATTTAATCTACCCATAAAAAAATTTAAAATGAACACAGTAAAACTCCGTTTTCTAAAACATTGTGTTTTTCATATTATTTCTAGTTCAACTCTGAACCCTACAGCATCTTTGCTGTTAACACATCTGTACGAATTACTTATGGGACCTTTTTTCTTGCTTGTTCAAACCGGATTCGTGTTGTTTTACGTCCGCAGCATCAGGTGCGTATTGATATGAATTGACGCTAAAGGATTCGTAAAGAGAGAATGGATTTTAAACCCTGTTCTTGTTTTAACCGATTCATTTTACCAAGTTTAAATCCTATTATATTCCATGGGTATTATGTTACCGTTGTATGTAGGTGATCGTTGAATTATATATAGTATTTATTACCTTTCCCAACTGTGTTGATTACTGTGGACTGATAAAGGTCAGTCAAAGTTTATCGAGTCAATGAAATTATACGAATATGTAATGTTTGGCTTTTGTAGTGCCTGTGTCCTACTAGAAATAAATAAAAGTTGTAATAGATGATAACAAAAGTATCCATAAATAATATTCTCGAAAGGCTTATTCTTACACACGATTTATGTTATAATAAAAAGAATATGTAATTAATTATATAGGTAAATACTCATTACGCTGCAATTATAAAACCAACACTTCACAGATGCAATAGAAAAATAAAAACTCTTCTGACCCAGTAAAAATCCTGTACTGTTTAAATAAAAAATTGTACGTAGTAATTACAGAAACGGGATAATAATTGAAGTATACATTCTATGATGCTGCTAGTGCAACAGAGACATTGTCTATTTTAACTAATCTAATTAAATATAATATAGACATATATCTATATGCATTGGTATCATTTAAATATATACAACTAATTATATAAATTTATACACGTATATTTTGCATGTATGGTGTACACTGTTGATTCTGCTACTAGATAAAGTTTTCGTCGTCACCTAATACAGCATCTCCTCATTTCTTAGATTGACTAGTAGGGTATACCGAGAGGCATTAAATCTGTCTATTGTGACCTAATAGTTATATATTGTCCAAAAAAATTTATATATATATATATTTGTAAATGAACTAAATATAGAATTACAGTTGCGGCACCTTTCATACATAACTGTATACGCATAAGATATTGTATCATGTGATACGTACAGTAATTAAGGCTATAGTTCATTTCGTCTTTATATATATATGCTGTACATTATCCGTTATCATGTAAGATTCCAGTAAATAATGTACAGTGACCATGGCTGCTGCATTGCAGTCGAAATATTGTGTTAATAATGTAACTAAAAATTTCGACAAATTAAAAATAAATTAAAATTTTGTTTGATTTAACGTGAAAGATAGTTTTATAATGTTTTATACAACATTTGTTTAGCGCCGCACTTACTACCGTTGTGTTGAAATATATAAGCAAAATTCAGCTATCATATAACCATATTCAGCATGATAGCGCTTATAGGTAAAAACGTAATGTTGTTGCGAAAATAATGTCTTTCAACTAATCAGTTATTTGATCGTCTATTATTAATATTACATTAGTAACAGTTCATGAACGTATTTAGAAGTTTTAAAGAAAGCTAACCACGCTCCGCATTCGCCGATGACATCAGCGCGAGAGGGCGGTCTTATCTATCCGTTATCACAATGATAACTTTAACGACGCGATAGAAGACAAGTGTTTCGCAGATTACAGTTCTAATGCGATGCGCAGGAGAAGAAACGACGTTATTACAAAGTGATATGCGTCAAAATTGAAAGCGAACCGCGTTCGTGCTGGTTCCAAATATCAATTGTTGTGTTACACAAACAGGGCCCGCGGCAGTCGTTCGAGCCGATTGTTAATAAATTGCAGTGAGACATATATATTAAGTGGAAACTGGTTTATAACACTATGTGTGGGTTTGTAAATGATTTGCCTTGCATCTCTGTACCGACTAGCGCTAGGTATGTATTCACTTACACATTTATCTAATATAATACTTGTCAACAGTTACACATCAACTGTTAAATTAAGTTGAACATATACCAAAAGATTTTATGAATTTAATTATTTAACTTATTAATATATTACAAGGAATTAGACTGTATAACTAAAGAATAATATCAATGAAATATACTAGTTGTTATCCGCCCGCTTTGCTGGCTGTAACACCCCAGCAATTTCCATTGGGGAAGAAATTTTGTAAAATTTCTTCGTATCTGACCTATACTCGGCATAAGGAATATTCCTTGTAAATTACGTCTCCAGGCCTGGTGGTTCCAGAGATATCGTGAGGAGTTTATACATACGTGGAAATCTTTTATATATTTATATATATTATTGTTAGTATATCCGCGTCCCACACCCTGACATTTGGGCGAGAGTAATTTGCAAGCTAAATGAGCAAAACGGATGTTTAATAATTAAATGGATTGGTTAAAATGGACCAGCAATTACATCTCTTAATTACATCCAGCCCAGTGTTAACGAATGAACTGTATCAAATGTGGCGACCGATCGATGGATGTATAATTTTCTTTCATCATCATTCATTGCCATACATCTCTGGTGAAACACTAACCTAATGGTAAGTGATACGCCTGTCTCATAACAATTAATAAAGGTGATATTATACTACACCCACATTATGCTCGACACTTCGAGGTGAGAAATATATTATTTGTAGTAGTTACTATAGTAATTACACTAACTTCAGCGCCCTTCAAACCGGAACACAGTAATGTAGGCATACTAATGTTTGACGGCAGATATAGGAGCTGCGGTGATGTCTCCCTAGACAGTCTCCAGCAACAGATACGTATTACCATTTACGTATAGGTTTTTTTTTTTTTAATTTTTACACAATCAGTAATCTACTATTTATATACTTAAATATCGATCGATATAAAAAATCTAATTTATCGAAGCGCTATCAAATTTTAGCTGTTGACGTTAATTATTACTTCCTGTTATTATGTAAAAATAAATGATTCCTTCAGTAGTCGAAATACAATCAAATTTTTTTTTAATTGATAGTCTATGATACTGTTAAATTGGTCAAGTATACTATAATATTACAGATATTCTGTACTTTTCTGCTTTCTATTTCCATGTGAAGTGTAACTTAGTCAAGTACCGCAATATGCTTATAAACGTAACAAAGTTATCCATTCGTATATTGATGTGTAAGTCGACATAATTTTCGTCGCTATTAGTCTACGGTCCCTTTTAAGGCTTTACTTTTCATACTCACAAGAGACAGACGTCACTCCGTCACCGCTCCCGGAAGCTGTGACCTAGTTCGGTGCACTAGGGGAGCCGTAATTATGAAGCTGAAATGTGACAATGAAATGCGCCTTCCAACTTGCCGACACAAATTCCTCGACCGTCGCTCCAGATTTGCCAGCTACTGTTCTGTCTCACTAAGCAATAGTTTTGTTGTAGCTTAGCAATCGTTTTAATATGTGCTTTGTTGTATTTATATGACAGTCATAGTCTTTCAATAGCGGATTTGTATTAATCAAGCAAAAAAAAAAAAATAGCGTAAGACTGTCCTTTGTGATACATATTGCAAGTCAGCAGTGTACGTCCGTCGATTGAAATGATGGTGATAGAACAATACAAAAAATTTCACTGGCGGGTAACTCCGGTGCCGGAGACCGTCTATGGAGGTATACCACCGCAGCGCCATTTCTTCCCCCAAAACAGTACTGTGTAATCATAACTGTGGTCTGTTTTGAAGGACTTTGTAGTTAACTGGGGTAACGTAATTAAAATATCTTATGTCTAAAGCGCGGAGCAAAATGTGATGAATTGTACATCATCCTAACTAACGCCAGATTGTTACAGGCGGGGCTGTCACTTAGCATCAGGTGAACATCCAGCTCGTCTTGTCGCTCAATTGCATAAAAAAATGAATGAGTATATATATATATATATATATATAAATGTATCTACTTCATCTCGTATAGCAAATAAGTTGTGTGAATATAGCTTTTTTAGGTTTATGTTTAGGTTACCTAACCTCGTGTGGATGTCTCCTGGCGCTTTATTGCATCGTTTTCGCATTTTAATTGAATGTAATGCGTTTGATAAGCGATCCGGTTTTATGGCGGAGAAGTTGAGTCACCTTACCATTGCTTTTTTGATACTTCCATATTAATTAACGAGCATGTAATAGTAGGCCCTTATTTGTAGGGGAGGAGAGGTGTATCTTCTTTAAGATAGCCTGTCTATTTTATTGGGGTTATGTAGTCGATGGTTGTTAGCAGCGTTATGAGAATTCAAGAGGTTTTAGGGACAACTGCGGCGTATATGTGAATTTGAAATTATCTTAAATAATAAATGTTATTATTGTGCATTGTTATCTTTTAATACAAATGTATCGTTTTGTACTAATAACATGCTTTTTGTTTTTATTGTTACTCTTACTCTTCGTATTTGTATAGATGTTAAATTGCTGTAAGATTTAAGATGGTAAAGCCGTGTGTGATTAGAATCCTGTCTCTCATATGACATCCGGAATACAGATATGCTGTTATGATGGCAGAATTAGATAAGAAAAAATCAACAACTGCTGGTTGGTCGTGAGTCTTTCAAGTTATTTATACGTTCCTGTAGTGTAGTTTATTAAAAGTAACGTTAAATATCTATTTACATGGGCGCTACTAGAAACGTTCAAGTGTTTCTCTTATTTTTAGTCTTTATCCTGGTGACAGACAAACAAAAATCAAATATACTTTACAACCGATTACAATAATTTATTTTACAATGAATGCAAATACTTGACAATGGAATAATGACACTCTGACGTAAACCTTCCACATTAACGTCACCACCACATATAAGTATGCACTCAATGGTACTTTGAAATGCTTACAAGAATTTCGTATGCCGTTAACACTGGCTATGCTTATTTTAAAAGTATAGAAAACCCAATAAATTAAGTTACAGTGTGCTTCAAATGTAAACTTAAGTTGTTTAATTTCAAAATTCCATTAATGATAAACAGCTTAAGATTGTTTAAAAGCTTAATTCAAAATCCTTATAATTTTCAAATACAAGCGACGGAAGCGTCATTGAATTTGTAAAGCTACCTGCAAAGCTCGGGAAGGTGTATTGTCCTAGTTGGAACTCGATTTAAAGTTATATCGATGGGTATTGACAAAGGCGTCCCAAACCGGTCGGGGCCCCGTGTCGGTTAGTAAACAAGCGCTTTAACCGAAACACAAGTTAAATATAGTTTAGTCGCATGATCTCTGCGGGTTTTAATTTTAATGTCCACCTACTTCCATAAAGGAAATAAGACTTAATAATGACCAACAGTCACATCGCTGTATGTTTCTGTTTCAGGTTTTTGCAATTTTTTTCAAGTTTTTCTTAAAGAACTAGCAAAGGATTTGTGGTATATATAATGATATACATTTCTAATGGGTGTGAAATTCAAAATCGTTTAAAATAAAGTAACAGAAGTTGCACTAACCACAAAACCTCAGACGGATTGAGTATAGCTGATTTAAACAATGTAATCTATTATATACATAAGAGATATTCAACTACGTAGGGGCTCGTCGTGTAGAATTAGAATTAATTCTAAGATGTGTGAAGTCACCAATCCGCATTGGGCCTGTGTGGTGACTATGGCCCAACGCTCTCATATTGAGGGTAGGCCGGTGCTCCAACAGCGGCGACGTAAATTGAAGGGACTCGTCACTATATTTCGAGAACCATAAAGTCTAGAGATTTAAAGTTATTCCTTTTACCGAATACAGGTCAGCTAACAAGCAGGTATAAGATTTTACAAAATGTCAGTTTCAAAAGGATTTGCGGGGGCGTTAATAACAGGAAGGGGTCAGGAGAACGGCGGGAATATTTCTGACAAATTTTAAGTCTAAGTTTCAACTGTAATTCTATATTACGACTTGTTAGCCGCTTTGCTAAGCGGATGGGGAACAGCCAGTAGGTCTATCATATAATTCTCATTAACCATCATATGACTTGTGATGATTATGTACAAGTATTAATTCTTGAAGACAACGCTTTAAATACAATAATACTAGTTTATAATTGTCAAATCTAATTAATTTAAAATGAATACAAGTATGTCGGTGTTGATAATCTAATTTCAATCAGTTCGTATAACTGAATATTATATTCTTGTCCAAGAGGACCGCACCGAAACTAATCGTAGTGCGGCTGCGTCGCGTTATCGGCGCGTTATCAGATAGGCGCGCCTCGCGGCCGGCTCCGATGGCGCTGATGCCATACCCGTGTACCGATAATGCGCGCGTATCATCTTAAATACATATATACTATTTCGGGCCCTAAAACACTACCATTTCATACGCGATAACACAAACCTGTGATTAAACTTCTTTTAGTTAAAATTGATTGAAATAATTAAAAGAAGGACATAGCTTGGTCTCCGGCTGGTCAAAATATAAGACACTACCTTCCACGGCCTCATAGTATTATCATGTGAAATTAAGCTTAAGTATTTGTATGATAATCTTATGTAAAGTTACTAAGTTTTCCCCGCCTGCTTTACTATTTGATACATATCGTAATTGCCTTTGGGAAAGGAATTTCTCAATTCTCCGCCCTCGTAACTCTTAGCTCTAAACGGCAGAACCAATTTCTCTACCAAATTTTGATTGTTTACGTCTATTTGTTTCGGAGATCTTGTGAGATGAGTCAAGGAATCTCTAGTTATTTCCTATATGTAGATAGATAATAAATCGGTGCGTGCCTAAATATTGTAGCAGCCGATAGGATCCTAAATCACGCTCTCGTAGGAAATCTGATTTCCAATCAGATCCTACCGGTTGCGCAATCCTATGGAGTGGTGGGCATCAATCAAACGCAATCTCTGGGCACAAATTGGTTTACGTGGAGCTACTTTACAGCATTAGCCAATTGTAGATTTCCTAACTACACAGTCATCGATTTTTACTCAAGGAGGGGTTGTATCGGATATTTTACAGATATACATAGAAGTTTTTAATTAAAGAAAATTAATAAAGTTCTCTAGTGCTTAATACTAAAAAATTCAGATAATATAGCTTGTAAATTGTAAAACAGGTTTTCTGTAGTAATATATCATAATGTTTAAACCAATCAATAGCAGATTGCCTTGTCTCCCGATGCATTAGAAATCAAGGAGATTGTTTAGCTTATCTGAACACCCAAGTCTCTCAACTTTCCAACAATAAATCTATTTCACATTTCCAAATAAAACTACTTTTACTTATATCGATTGAGACGAATCATTCGTTACTGCAGATTAAAGCCGATTGGACGCATTGTTTCTAGGTCGGCCGCGAGTGTAGCGGCGGCCCGTGCTTTGCGACTATCACTTTTTATAGTGTGAGCGCGCCCGTCGCCTTCAGCCGGTGAAAATGATCACATTAAGACAACTTTCACTTGTTATACCAAAATTCGCGATTTGTACAGTTTGGCGATCTTAACGGAACATGATTTTTCATGCCATTTATCAATAGATGTAAATTGAATAAATTTAAGAGAAAGATTGTTAGATTCTCCCTTTTTTCAGCAGCTTCGGCAGATAGACAATCATTATTGGCTTCTCCTAAAGATTACTTACAGAGGTAACGAGACTTAATTTGTTTTTTTTTTTTTATTCTATTGAGTGTCGAGACGTTACAACGTGACGCTAGTTAGGATCTTATGCCTAATTGCGTCTGGCATAATTTGGTGCTGTGTATATCATCCTAACTTAACACTTACCATCGTTACAATATCTCGCTCGCCCCGTCGGTTCCTATAATAAAAAAATAATGTCCATATTAATCGGCTCCATATAGCCTCATCCAGCGATTTCCGTCCATCAGATTGTGGAACGAGTAAATATGCGAATACATAACACCATTATTAGGAAAGTTGTTTTGTTCGATCCACATTACTCATTGTTGTTTAAAGTAGGGGAGACGTAATATGCGATCGTGTATTAGACCTACTTTAGTAATACACGATTATTCGTTTTATACGTTTGTGTCCTTAAAATTGTTACTCTATTGTTACATTTTTAAACGCGTTAGTGAAAACTGGTTACAGCAATCTCTTTTATTTGAAGAGATCTAAATAAACTATGGTACTGTCTTCTGTAAACTTATTTACAATATAGTATATGTACAAAAACAATGACATTGCCTATATGGTCATAGAACTATTTAAAATTTTGTTTATTCGTTCAAGGGTTATATCAGGTTGACCATTACCATTTCTCCATTCAGTTAAATCATGGAGAATGGTCTCATAAATTTTCTTTCGTTTTTACTAAGACAATGTTATACATTAACTGTTTAGTTATTTTGGTTAATATTCCCATGACTTATTCTATCCTACTGGCTGCGCCATGTCAGGTTGGCAAATGTTATAAGGTTCAATGATAAAAGTTAGATGTCGATCTTTGATAACTATATCAAAGGTTTAACATTTTATATAATCTTTTTCATTTCGTATCAATCATCAGTGTAAAGGCACTACATTTTCACAACGACGTATTTTTACAGACTATGTATGCCGAGTTGCCGCTAGTGCCTGCCTGCATTGTGGTTTCTCTTAGGTCATCGAACCCGACAACCACTGGATATATGTAAACTTTATGAAATATTCAAGACGTGATATTATTAAAGTTTATTGTGTTGAAATAAGTATTATGTACAATAATCAGTACGAAAGGGTTGTGAAAACAAAGTGTGATTGGGAAATACGGAGAATTTTTTTGTGGGTATTTCCGCAACCACTAACGCTAGGTCTCTCTCCCTAAATACCGGTTAGGTAGGTACTACAGCAGGTTTTATTTTTTCCGCCAAAAAGTAGTATGGATACACTACTCTGTTCCGGTTTGAAGGACATCGTAGCGTAATTTAATGCAGTGTATACCATCGTAATTAATGCCACGTTTGTGTAAACGTATTACTTACCATCAAGTCTTGCTACACAATATAACAAAAAAGATTACTGAGTCTTTTAAAACAACGTCTGTACTTCACTTTGAATACACACTCGTATGTGTTCCAGTCTTAGTATATGATTCTAGGTTCAGAAGATGGTGTTTATAACCTACTTTCACTGGTAGCGAGATAACCCCGGCGAAGGGACGGTCACTCGCAGTTTCACAAGATCTAGTCGCGAATGAGTTAGACTCGAAACGCGGGAAGACCTCGACCAGCAGTGTGGGTTGGACCCTTTAAATGTTTCAATTGAAAATTACTATGAAATATATATATATATATATATTGTGGAATATGTTGTTTTTATAATAATGCATAATGTCAGGCGTAGTGCTGGAAGACCATTCCTCACAATGTGGAGCGACGGTTTGGTGAAGGATGCGGACAACCGCCGAATGTAGGCAACGCAGGATCATTTAGAGTGGAGATTTTTAGGGGAAGATTATTTTATTTATTATTATACAACAGTGGGCTATTATTGGCTAATGATAATGATTAAACGTCATAATTTCTAAGTATGAAACTACCATTACAAGATTAGACAGACGTTTGTTGACTGTTCCATATGTAGCTAGTGAAATTACTACTGTAATAAGGCCTAACATGTTAAGTCTCATAGCGACGAGCACAATACGGTGTTATGTATATATATTATCTTAATTAGTCCTAGTGTAGCTTAACATCATGATGATGATGATTTATTCAGTGTATTTAGTTTGTAAATAAAAAAAAACTATTCACTTTCTATTCAAATTTAATGTTAAAATGCATTAAAGTGTTTATATCGCCAATATGTTTCAATGTCGTTTCTTTCTCAATACAAATGCTACGATTTAACAGAAGATAACACATATGTTAAAGTTAAAACTATATACAAGGTTAATATCATCATTTCCACCGTTGGACGTCCACTGCTGGACATAGCTCTCCTCTAATCTGTTCCGCAAAGCACTGTCTAAGGTTATACCTCATTTAATTAGCTATATTCGTCGAATGAATTAATAAGCCTACACATAGAAACAGTTTAGTGCATTAGACGATTACCTTGTGTTAATTGGCATTTATACCAAATTGTATATCTGTACGCACTATATTTAACGTACGAAGGTCACCCGATATGGTTTTAAGAGCCGCTAAGTATATGCCGGAGTCAATAGTCGGCGCCGGATTAGAATTCAAGGCCGCCCATTCGTTAGCATAAACGCTGCCATGCCACGCCGCCACGCCGCCACGCCGCCACGCCGCCACGCCGCCACGCCGCCACGCCGCCACGACGCGATCACAAAAGGCCCCCACCTGTCGTAAACATAATTATTACATCGTTATGCCATTTACGAATTTGTCTGCTCTATGTATTATTATTTTATTTATATATTCCTCTATTCCTAGATGTTAATTTATTCTATAGTAGTTGTTTCCTGCCCGCTTTGCTGGCCGTAACACCTTTACAATTCCCTTTGGAGAAGGTCCATTCTAAGTTGACCTATACTCGACAAAAGGAATATTCCTAGCAAATTTCAAGTCTCTAACCCTTTTGGTTCCTAAGATAAGTGATGAGTGTCTACATAGGTGGAAATCTTGTATATATATAAATTATACTTATTGGTGATTGGTCTCTGTTGTCGGAGACCGTCCAGCCATCGCCAAAACTGTGGTCTGCAGAAAAGTGGATCATCATGTCATAAGCTGAAAGAGATCCAGTATTAGAGCTTCATTTATTATAACTTTTCCACTACAAGTATCATTTAAGTTTTATCATAACTTTCAAGTTAATTTTATTCCAACTATATATTAAATTTTTATAATATATTTTAACGATCATTGGAAATATATATTCATAAGGTAATAACAATTTATTTCCACCTATTATTCTTTTACATAAATAATTCTAATTAACTTATATTTCTCTCTTTCTTTCGTACCGTTTTCCTTGTTTATCCTACGAATAAAACGTATACTGTACGTTGGTTAATGTTCTCAATCAGATACGCTCCAGATAACGCTGTGCGTCTGCGAAACCGGCTGACCCACAGACCGGCAATGAAAGCAACGCCGGGGCGGTGAACGGTGTAAGGGGAGGACTGCCTTCTAATGCATAGTGTTGTTTATTAATGGGAAACATTTACTATTAGTATGCCTATTGGTAGAAGTTCGATTTTGTTTAGTAAACATATTCTATTAAAAAATTTAATCATATGTATTTGATAGGAAATATGTATTACCATTGAAACAAACATAATTTTTGGTAATTTAAATATTATTTTAGTTGTTAAAATACGTTTGTTGCGTGATATTTTAAATTTACTACTAGCCGTCTAAACCAATACATACACACAAGTTATTCACGTGTAGATAAAGGAGAAAAAAAGATAGACTTATTGTCAAAGGTGGTATGAAGCTTGTTAAATACACAGTCGACTGCAACCGCGTGCCCGATGTGGAGGAGTTGTTACCGCGGTAACGGTAGTGGTCATTTAACGGTGTACCGGTGCGGGACGCGGATTAATTGTGTCGAAAACTCTAAAGTCAGTGTTGTGATCGATTTTAATTTTTACGAGATATCGGCATCTATTTATTTGTTAGATATAAAACAAAATTTTTGTATAAGAGATTTAAAAATATATAAATTACTAGCTGTGTGTCCCATTCGCTATGCTGGCGCTAATAAAAAAGAAATAGACTCGAAATTTATCTAAAATATTCCTTGAGAGTAAACCGCTACCCCAAATGACTTTCTATAGCAACCGCATAAATAATACAAAATGAAAATGTTTATAAAAGTTAATTAGAAATAAAATTATAAAGTATCTATGTAATCCATAAAACAAATAGCCTCTAACCATCTACAAATCATTCTGCTTAGAATGCTCACGTTCCCATGGTCGATACGTTCATTAATTTTCACGTGATTGGGGAACAAAGAAAACCCGTTCTCATTATATATTTATATAATTTTAATTGGCGTCTGCTTCAATTTAAGTATTTATCTGTGGGAGAACAGGATCATTGACCTTTAACATTTTGTTATTTTTCAATACTTAAATGAATCTATATTAAGCAAAAAAAATATAGATGATTGAAATATCGATATGAAAAATCATGAAAATAAAATACTTAAGTAAATATTTGATGAACAAAATTTTAAATATTAATTTTCGTGTCTACCCTTGAAAGAGTTCCGGTGTACGAGATGGTTGTGTAAACAATTTGTCGGGTACTATAGGTGCAATGTCGCGCATTGACTCCGGCCAAGTTCGCACAGCGATCCCAGTCGCAACCGGTCGTAGAGAGATCGCCCACCTAGCTTTCTTTTCTTATATGTCCGCCGCTGGTATGCCCGCACCAAAAATGGTAACTTGTACTTACGAATAAACCTGAATGCATCATTGTATATAAAGCTGGAGTACATGTACATTGAACGATATGCAGTATGACAGACAACTTTACGTGACTATATAAAGCGTTATTTCTTCTTCAGAGTGGTTGTGGTTGTCACTTTTGGTGTTAGTCGCAAGCTTAATAGACATCGCAACTCCCCACGTATGCCGACTTGTGCTCCAAGGAAAGGTTGAGAGTAACAGGCCACGCCACCAGGAACGTCTATGAGATGGACTGAATAGTTATTACTATATGAGTAAAGCGTTTATTTGAGTATAAATATAGCAATCAATAAAAAAAATAAACAAAACCTCTGCAGCTTGAGATTACATCTTTAAATCTAATACCAAGTGTGCATATTGTTACAAAACTTCAGGAGAGTTAAAGTTGCGTAGATCAATCGGACGTGAAGCGGTTTTATTGGTGGGTGTCTCTGTTTCTGAAGACCGTCTAGGTAGATACCATCGCAGCACGCAATTCTTCGAAAAAATAGTGAACAAACGTTACCGTGTTCCAGTTCGAGGTATTTCAGTTCGAGGTATTTCAGTTAATGAAATCACTAGAGTTCAGCGATTTAAAATCTTTGCTCTGGGTGATGACTACATTGTGGTGCTGTGTTCATCATCCTAACAAACTTTGTAATAGGCAGGTGTATCACTTACCATCAGGCGAACGTCTCGCTCGTCGACTATCGTCATAGTCAAATCATCTATCACCTCAGTATGTCCGTCATCATGTTTGGAAACGGTATTATAGTAAATAGTTAAGAAAACGCGATAAAATCGGAAAAGTTAAATTTAACGAAGTTTTGTAAATAAATGAATGTGATAAAGTTTATGTATTACATATAGATGAACAGTTGAGACTGTGCGTGGGAATGTGCGTCGGTACAGTCTCTGGAATGGGTTACCAGTAGCTCCATTCGCTGACCGTTACACTGTGTATTGTTTTCAAAGTGGGGTACGCCTCGTAACGTCTTGCTTTTATAGTAACGAATGTGATGAGACAGCTGCACGGTTGTTTGTGTCCCGATTGTATTCAACATGTCAACGTTGTGTGATGGCAGTAATTGGGTTTCGAAAGGTGTGGTACAGTTGCACAGCCCACTTACCAGTGAAACTTTTACATCTAAAAATTTATAAAGTAATGAAAGCAATGTTTGGGAAGTAAGCTCAAATTATTAGTTTATAATAAACATTGTATCTGTAGTGATAGAAAAATTTGTTAAATTACAAGTAGAAGTGTATGCGTATATATGTATTTATTCATATTAGCAGTATAGTGAAATTATACCTAGATGAGTAGCTACTGCCCTCACATTATAAATCTATTATAATGTGAGAACGGCACCCCAACAGCATGGCTTTGTTTGGGTAATTATAGACCTTAAAGATTATTCTGAGCAAACACACCTTACCATTTTAGCATTATTACCGATATATATCTGGTCTCTAATCGGAAACCTTATTGAAATTAAATCGGTTAGTAACTGAGGCAATTTAAAGTTATTATAAAACGATTAAGTATAATAGAAAGTAAATGTACTGTCAAGAAACATGTCTTAACGCCTCCGTACCGAGTGTGCGACGATGATGTCGAGGACCCCGCTACCATATGGGATAATGGCTAGGGAGAGAGAGAGAAAGAGAGAGAGATAGATTAAGTATGATAAAATGTTACCAATGCATTAACAGGAGTCGGTTGTTCATTTATTTGTCAGTTACTCAATAATCACCACGATAAAATTTAAATCTTCCGATCTAACATGACATGCGTTAAACTTGGCAAAGGCATTAACGGCGTAAGCTTTCACCAGCGCAGCGTGGGCGGTTTCTGTTCGCGTAATGGTCCACCCCCCCCCCACCCCCACCCCCGCTTTACTGCGGATTTAATAACTAGCTGATTGTAACTCGCTATTCATGGGTTTCCATCGCCTTCACAACTCTCATCCGTTCTATTAGAGATGACAATGAAATGCTCATTCAATGTTTTTTCAACAAAATAATATTCTTCATCCACTTTCATTTTACTTTGCTATTACTTCTTTACAATTCAATAGTAACTACAATAAATTATTCTTGCTTGTAATAATGTGATTTTAGTTAGAATGATATACACTGCATCACCTGTTGAATATGTACCTTAGTATATTATTATCTCCAATGTCCTGTTTTTAGTATATATGCTTTCGATGGCTGAAATATGCACGTAATGATACCTAAGAAGGTCTGCAGCAACAGAGACCTACAACCAGTAAATATATAAAAATTTTCAGTTCAGTTAGATATAGTATTAGTATTAGTACTATATATAGTGTACTGTTTCCATTAATACTTAAACATGATAACAATGTTGTATTATTATCATTAATAAATAATTTATATATTACAAATAACTATTATCACTTATCAGATTGCTTGGAATTGGATCGTAAAGTTCAATCCGTTACTGACTAATACACCTATTGCTAACCCCCCCTTTTTTTGTGATTTTATTATTATTATCGATCAATAAACATTTGTCTCGGTGCCCGTGAGAAACGACCGTTCGTGATCTAATTGTCCTTACTTCGTGAAAAATTATTCGACGCTATCAACGTTTTACTGTACGTAAACAATTATTCACAGAGACGCTCTTAATGTGGCTGGCTCTAAATTGGATTTTTTTTTTATTAAATAACATATAATATATATTTCAATATAACGCCTGAACGATACGATGATTTTACATAATACTATACTGGTGCTAAGTCTCTACTGCCGCGGCTCAGTCCTGTAGTCTTGGACTAGTAAGAACAGTAAGACTATGCTGAGCGTTGCCTATCGTAGAAGGCGAATAAAAGAGTTTGGGGGACCAGCTCAGCTCATTGAGCGATCCTGAGGAGATCGACAAATGCAAAATGCTTTTATATTTGCCGTAGCGGAGGGTAGGTTAAGGACGGCTTTACCAGGACCTGTATAACTAGAAAGCAGAGCGGCATCGGTGCGTCCGTTTGAGATCCTAGTCTCTCCTTATGCACCGAAGGTGACGATCGAGAGGGTTCTAGTGGGCAGAAATCCCATACAATCCTGCTTCCCTCTAGAGACAGTATCTTCAGATTTCCAAGATACAAAAAAAAAAGTCCGTGTTGCCGGAGCTCGACTAGGTACGTTACTACGTTATTATAGACAAGCGTTTACCATCAGGTTAAGGTTTCGCTCGATCTGCCGATTAAAAATGAAAAATAATATAATATGCCCGCCATCTTGAGACTATTAAGTTTCGTTTCCATGGTAACTTCACAAGCCAAAACGCCGAAACGAAACCGAAACTAATGAATAATGTTTAGTATATCGTTACAGTTATATTTTTCCTTACAATACTGAACTTTTTACATTTCATAACAAGTGATATCGTTTGCTGATAGCGCGGCCCGCGGTCGCGGAGCAAGAAAGAGACGGTTGACCGGAATACAGGTTTAGAAAGAGACAGCCGGATACGGTTCGGCGGGCGTGACTCATGGCTGATCAGCGCGCGGTTTTTTCTCATTTGCATTTTAAGGCGGGAAACGTTTATATTATCGATTATTTTAAGTTATTAAAAACTCTTTATATAGTCCCCTTCTCAATCTTATGTATGATAAACAATTGGAAGTACTGCACTGGTGGTAGACATCCGTTGCCAGAGACCGTCTAGGTAGATACCACCGCAGTGTCTACTTCTACCGCCAAACAGTATTGTCCAAACATGACTGTCTTCCGGCTTGAAGAGCGTTGTAGGTAGTTATTAGGGTAACTGACATCCTATATCTCAAGGCGGCGAGCGCAACGTGATGCAGTGTGTTACCTAGCAAGCGCCACGTTGTTATGGGCAGGCGTATCACTCACCATCAGGTGAACCTCCCACTTGTCCCGTCGGTTAGTCAAATAAAAAAAAAACATGTCTAACATGTTGAATGTCACTTTTAATTGGACAACTAACTTGACATAACCACGTCTAAAATGACGTTGTCAGACAATTTGACTTACATTAAGATTAACCACCCACATGCTTTATATATAAGTTTAAAATAAATCTTAGAGAATTCTAACTTATAACAAAGAAACTAATAACTTATTGGTTTAATTGAAATGTCAGTCATTAATATTTGAAGTGTTTTTATCTGTTTTATTTTATCAGTTGTTTAATTCGATGCCGCCATAAGACGAGAAGCCTCGTTTGATGGTAAGAAGTAGTGTTTGGTAATATGTCACTAGTTAGGATGTTTACCCCACCACACTGTCGTTGCTTTGCAAAATAAGATTTGGGACCTTGCTACTTCAATATTTTAATTGTGTATGACCCTTTAAACCGGAAGGTCTTAATGTTTGAAGGGTGCTTTTCAGTGGCATTTTTAAAATGTTTTATTTCTTTTCTACTACATAAACAGTATGTTTTAATAACTTATAACATACGAAAATACATGTATCAGGTATTCACTAAAGAATCACATACCAAGTATTTAATACTGGGTACGAAATTATGTAACTAGTAATTGACCATTCGTAATTTATTAATATGGATACCACTAGAAAGGGATCGCTTTTAAATATGAACATTTAGATTATTTAATTTAAAATAAAAAAATAAAAAAAAATAGAGTTTTCTTAAATATCCTATGAAAGATGATAATGGAATCCTAAAACAATTTCATTAGCTTATGAAGGTTTCAGGGCATAACTGGTGGTAAGTCTCTGTTGCGGGAGACCGTCTAGGCAGGTATTACCGTAGCGCCTATTTCTACTGCTAAGCAGTAGTGTGCAAATATTACTGTGTATATCATTTTAATTATATGACGTTATTATGGGCAGGCGCATCTCTTACCATTAGGTGGACGTTCCGTTTGTCTCCGCGCTTAATTGTATTAAAAAAAAAGAAAAAAAAAGTTTTATCCGTCATATTATGTTTTGATGAAAAAGAATAATTTGACAGGTGCGACGAAACAAAAGGGGGACAAGCTCGCGGGCGCGTTTAATTCAAAGTCCTTTTATCCGGAGTCCCGAAGCTCGTTTATCCTCTCACGTATAAAGGAGCCCATCCGACGACTGCCCGAGGTGATTATTTTTTACGAAGAAAAAAAGCAGAACCAAAAGCAGACGCGTATCGAGTATATGTACCTTTTAGGGCTGCCACTATTTGACAAAGATAAAACCATTATGTAAAGCGGCAGATTGCGAGCGATAGCATACATTGTGACGATAGTTAGGATGATATACACTGCATCACGTTATACTGTCGCCTTGAGACAAGATGTTAAGTCTCGTTACTTCAGTAATCCTACCGACCTTTAAACACCGTAAAGTTTGAATACTAGTGTTTACCTCCAGAAATAGGTGATGCGGATCACCGCAGGTATCAACCTACTTAAACAATTGGACAAGACAGTCTGTTACCAGTAATTAGGATGGTTTATCGATTTTCTGTTTCATGTAACTATTGTATAAATATATAAGGTGTCTTTTTAAATATGTTTAATAACGGAAATCGATTATCATCATCATTAACCGATAGACGTCCACTGCCGGACATAGGCCTCCGCCAAGGATCTTAATATACAGTCAGCATGGCCTTGGGTACCGCTGGACACTAGGAGCTGTCGTATGTAAGGGTTCATATGGAGGGTTTGAGCCCTTTCCCACTAGGTTGACCCAATTTGGGTCGGAGGGGGCCAGAGCCTCGTTTGTTGATTAGCAGGGTGCATCGCGAGCAGGTTAGGTTGGCTTGGGTCCCGCGAGTTGTTGTGCGGGAACCCTTACAACCCCAGAATCTATTATAAATTATTTTAATTATGAATGTAGTTTCTGTAGTCGTCAAACACTAGGTCTACATATATAATTCCTTTTTTATTATTTTTTTTTTTTGGGCAAGGCTTTTATCCTTTGGGGATATATCAGCCTCATTGGCTCAAAAAATAAAATTGTTGTTAATGAAACACAAGCATACAAAAACACACTAAAAAAATTGCTTTAATTCCATTTTATCTTTTTTCGTGTACAATGGATGTTCTAATACATAATCTAAACGCTTACGAATTTTCCTAGATTTTAAATTAAGATATAAAATATTTTTAGACTTTTCATCTCTGTCGTCGCTATTTTTACCCATAGAATATTCCTTTGAAATCTGAATATTTTTCTATAACAAAAACTTATTCACAACAAGTTTAACAGGAATCTTGCCGTTTTTCTAGACACCTTAATCGGGACATTTAAGTAAAAATATCTTAATCCTTATTTTTATATTATAATCCGCTTTTAGGCTTTCAAAGCTCCTGTATTCAGCAAGTAGAATAGTAGACCGACGGATTCTTGCGGTCTCAGCTGGTCAATCGTGTCGCAACACCCTCTCAAACCAAACTGTCACTTGTGTTAGCGTAATAGAGGTTACGTTGACCGCAAACTGTCCTAGTGTAGTCTCAGCGGTGGGCATACTCGGGTTACTTACAGTTATTTCAGACTTTGGAACTTGAGGCTCATTGCGGGTTTCGCAGTCGGGCACTTTGCAGCGATGTAAATTAATGCTCAATAATTATCTCATGTTAATCATAATGAAAAATATTATCAAAATTAATATGCTTTTACTAAAATATCCTTTCTTATCTCTACATCAATCTGAAGCGGAATTAAAGAGTATTGCGAGAAACAAAATTGACTGATAGAGATAATTATCATCATTATCATGTCAACCGATGGATCTCCAGTGTTGAACATAGTTCTCTCCACAAGACACAGTTTTCATTCACTAAAAGATGCTGAGCATGAAATTTGTTCAAATCGTTGTTATAAAAATATAAGGATTTAAGATACAAATATTTTGATATATTTGCGTTAAATATTTCTAGATTTTAGAATAGACTGTGAACTCTATCGGCTTAAGACATATTCTCCTGTGTCCTGTACAAATTTGGTTAAGACCTGTTCCTCAATTTTTGTTAGGTGTTTTGTTGGAGAGCTCATACCTTCCTGTCTACTACGACTATGATAATGTTCCTGGTTTCACTTCGATTTCGATGACTCTTTTCCAATTTCCATTCTTTTTGAGCCTGTTAATAATTTAGGATGAAACTAAATCATTTTCAGTTTCAGTTAATTTATTATGAATATATTAAATGCTTCTCTTATTTGTGACCTTTGTAGTAATTAATTCTACTTGCAACTAGTTTTGGCGTTAATTATAACGCTATTTTTAACTCGCACGCGATCATTAGTTTTCGTGCCCTTTGTTTTATTTAAAGCAAGGGACTACCAATGAGTTTAGGAGAAAAAGCTCTTGAAGTAAAATAAACAGAACTCACCTTCAGACAAAAAGATTTGATTTAATTGTCAACAACTTGTTTTTTTTAAATATTTTTTTAATGTTCACAATTCTTCTAGTCTCAAATATCTGAAATAGCATGATTATAGGAATCCGACTTACCCTGTTTAAGTTAAATTAAGCAATTAGTAATGAAACAAAGTTTTGTAACGACGAACATGCTAACAATAAAAAGAAATCACATTTTTTAATTATGTTTGTGTATTTATTTCTGCAATCTTAAACATAACCTAAGAGATTGCTAGAATTAAGTGGCAGTGGGCAGGGCACATTGCACGAAGGATCGATGGCCGATGGGGAAGTAAGGTCCTCGAGTGTCGCCCACGTTCCGGAAGACCTAGCGTTGGGAGGCCTCCCACAAGGTGGACCGACGATCTGCTGGAAAACGCGGGAACCTACTGGATGCGAGCAACGCGGGACCGATCGATGTGGAGATCTTTGGGGGAAGCCTATGACCAGTAGTGGACGTCTATCGGCTAATGATGATGATCATGATTTTTTTCTACTCCACAAACAATGCGCTATGCATGCTGAATATGTTTAACACTACATTAGCACTTATATGTAACTGATGTGTATGAAAATGAATATCTCGTCTATTGAGTATTTTAATTATACATTGAGTAATGTTAACTGGTATCATTGTGCTAAACAGTAATTTATCGATAACGCTATTGCTAACAGTAATGCACAGTATTACGGTTTTCTTGTTATTTTTTAAAGGCACCTTGACTAACCGCTCGTCTGAATCACCGGCGGCCGACCGAAACCGCTCGGCCTAGACACACATTCAGATCATACTTTTTGTAAGTAAATTGGATTCGGGAATTATAAAGTTAATTAATTTTAATTATTTTGTATTGTTTTCAATGCAATTATACATACTGTTATATGTTTCAGTAATAAATTATGCCCTAACTTAGGTCTAACGTCAGCGATATGGTGGTAGCTTCCTTTCCAGACTCTGTTGCTGCCGACAAACATTAATGTGGAAGCAATAGTAAGAATAAGATGAAAATTTATGTCATGAGATATCATGAGCACAATGTGGTGCTGTATATGTATCATCCTAAGTAACCACACGTTGTTGTAGGAGAACTTATCGCTTACCGTCAAGTGAATGTCTCGCTAATCTCGTCGTAACTTACATTAGAAAAAATCTTGTTAATATACTTTTTATAAACGCATTTATGCATAATTATGAGTCTTGATTGTCGTTGAGAAAGTAGGGCTAAGTCACAGCATTGGGAATGTAAAGCATTCATGTTCATGTTATGTTCTACATAAATTATACGGAAATATATTAATGTATGTTCGCAGTTTGTTTCTTAAGGAAACCGCAAAAAGTTAATGATTTTTGCTCACGACAGATAAAATATATTACAATGGCATGTGTAATATCTTCTTGATAGGAGATAGCAACATATGCAGTACAATCAACGTAATTTTTCTTTAGGCTTTTTCCATATATATTACATACGTTACGACGTATTTAAGTAACATTAAAATAGACGTTATAATATTACGATTTATATTACTTTGCAATTAGCGTGTTGTTGTGAACAACAAATGGTCATATTTTAAACATTCGTGCGAAGGCAGCCTGCGCGGAGAGGCTGTGTCGTACGGAACTACGTGAGTCATCCCCGTTTCGTTCGCCATCTGTTGCATCAAGGTTCTCGTGAAGAGGTTATATGGAACCTGAATGTATTCAACGCACATTGTTTTATTATACCATAACTTAGAATACTTATATACTAAATTTATCTGGAGTAAATAGCAAAATTATAAAAATTGTATTCTTCCTTAATCGCCGATTCCTTTCGTGATAGATTAAGGTCATCTATGGCGTGATTGTATCGAGGCTGAATACATAAATTCTAAAAAGTTCTATTAAGGTACGATTTTCCTTTATCCCTTAGTCCTTTACTTCGTCTCAGAGTGGTTTTATGACGTTTATTAAATTTAGTTCATTATTCTAGTAGGAAAAGCAGGAATTTCCGACTTGTACGGTGAGACAGAAACTAAGCGTTTTAATAATATTTTATCAGTTGTATCGTTTCGATTGATAGTATAGGAAAGGATTATGAAATCGCTTATGTTTTGTATGTTGTGTTTTGTAACGCTTGTCCGTTTTATTGTATGTTCGTTGACACAAGTGTCCTTTGGTATCGGTGTTTGCGTCTCTTTCAGGTCCCCGTGTCGACAGCTTTGTGTGCCGCTGGTTTACTTGGGTCTCGGTGAACGGTCTTACCATAGCAAATTAACTAACTCGATTGTTTTGTCTCTTTCTTTCCAGATGTGCTGGTCGCCGCTGTCTCGCTCCCACTGTTGATTGCGGAATCACAAGTCAACTTTTCACTTGTCTTTGAAGAAGTTTATTTCTTTAGGTCGTCATTACAATATCATTATGATCGAGCGCTTGATATTTGTGGAAAATCATTCAAGTTTTTGTTCTTTCGTCGTTCATTAACTACACAAGATTCTCGCCGGCTTTGCGGCAGTATATTGTAGTTTTCAACAAAGTAACTAAATAATAATATATTCAGTTACTTTGTTATTTTTACATTTCAATGTAGAATTCCCAAAAGAGTTTTCGAAAACATGTTAGACATTTTTCTTGTTTGTTCAGCGTTCATTTTCTATATATTAAGGTTTCGTAGAAATTCACTGTTTAAATTTAACGAACGATCTACGTAAAAACAGTTGTATATTTTTTTCTTTTACATCGTATGGTTTTATTTTTTGCTCTTTTACTCTTTGGCTTCTAATATTTGCGTCTTCATTTGTATCGACGGTGGCTGCGCACTGAATAAGGAATCTTTTTCCAATTATCTATTGGTTACCGCGCTGGCAACAGTGCTATCAAAAAATCATTAGATACTCATTCGTCTTTACAATTTCTCAGGTGGTGTTATTGGTGGTTTACACCAAAATTTTTCATTTGCTCGTAAATGATTAGTTTATTCACGTCTTCTGCTATAGTGGCCGACGACAATTTTCCCGTTTCATATTGATTATTTTCTTTATCTAATCTGAAATAGTTATGTTTAATTGTTGAATTGCGTATGTTTGTAATACTGAATTGCTTTCACAGCTCAATGTTATGGACCTCTTGTAAATATCAGTGAACAGTGAAATACGAACAGTTAACCGAATGTAAAATTGCATGTGTCAATGACGATTATGCTCGCCGGTTAAAATGGAGAGAAAGTTGACTCGCGAGGATTTTATGCGGAAGAGCTTCCGCGCTCCGAGGATGTCTCAAACACCAGAAGCTCAGTCGCCGACCGTTAACGGAGCACCGCCACCGTCTCCAGTGTCGCTAGCAATGTTAGAACGAACGCCCCAGCCGTCGCGTGCTCAGTACGAAGTCACGTCTTCCGGTATTGCCCCCAAACGGCTGGAATTGAACAGGGCTCACCCTATACATCTGAAATCGTTCCAAACACCTGACCCGCCGGACGAAAATGGTCCTACGGCACCGTCTGATGATGTTTTACGCAAACTCGAAAGACAAATCGGCGAAATGGAGCGGGGATTGGAACGCGCCCAGAACGGAAACGTCGGAGTCGACGAGAGGGTGAGGTACGCCGAGCATGAAAATTTACTTCGCACAGGCGTATCCTCAGTCGGAGGCGGCGGCTACCTCCCGGCGGATTCGGATACGGAACATGACGTCGTTCAGTTCAATAGGAATGAAACAACCCGGAGCAGCACCGGTGCCGCGGCACCCGTGATCCGGCCCGGTACCAGGCTCGCCCGCACACACTCTGACACCCAACAACACAACGTGGCCGCCACCGCGCGCCTCATGAGGAAGCTCGCCGACGGCGGCACCAAGGACGAAAAGACGAAAGTGATATCTAGGAAAGCGATACAGGCGCGGATGGAACGCGTCAAGAATTCAGTTGTCGGAACTAAGCACGAGCATCGCGTGCTCGCGGAACACAAGGCGGAGCCGGTTCCGACGAGGACGCCGACATCACCCGTGTCACCCAGGTCTTCAGTTCAGGTAAAACGTTGTGAGCGTACATTCTGTTTACAAACCACTTGCGCACGAATAATAACAACGCACACACTTAAGAAAAACATTGCATTTATCTTTGTTTACGCAGAAATATCAATAACATTTAAAAGGTTAAGAATTTGACAAAACTTTGTTATCTTTTTGTTATTGTATTTTATCACCAACTATCATCACTCTAGAAGTAACAATTGAAATACTTTTTGGTAAACAATCATATTATGTATTTGTAATGTTAGTTATATATTCCGGAAATATCTGCGATATTTATTGTAATTTTTCATTTTACATAGATTCTCTTAAATGTAAGTCTGATAACAATATCATTATCATTATATGGAGAAACTGTCTGTTCCTCGCTTACGTTGGCCGTATTATAAAATTACACTTGAAATTTGTCTGAAATATTCCTTGACAGAAGCTGCTATAGCAAATGACTCTGTATCAACCGTTGCTATAGCAACCGCATAATAATATCAAACGAAAATGTTTATAATAGTTAATCAGTAATAAAATGATGAATCTATGAAGTTCAATTGACGTTTCCCAGTGATAAGTATAATATAATAATATCTTAAGGCAGTGCTATATATATGGTACTTTCGTTATAGAGGTATTTGTACTTGATAAAAATAACTGTTTATAACATCATCTACTCTAGTATTTAATCCGTGACGACTTGACAAACCATTAGTATAACAAGAACATTGACTCTATTGACCTTATACTACACAATGTTTCGGTTTATTTATATCAGAATATAAACAATTGTTCGCAACAAAAATGTATAATTCGTTTACGTCGTGACTTACAGTATCGCCAATTCTGGTGATGAACAAGAGATTTTCTTTATTAAACCCCCTCCGTGCCGCAATGGCTAGTCACCTACCTAACAAAGATCCTGTCTTCATTCCATGTTCACAAGTAGTGTAGTTTAGTTAGTGGTTTGAACTATTAGCAGCTATATAGGAAATATGCTGCCATAACAGCATCGGTGTGTTCCTGCTGTCAACATATGAGAGCTGGAGTATTCTAAGCGATCATACTTCACCGGCAGACTTAGAAGTGGGACGCACCCCCTACAAGGTGAACTGACGGTCTCGTGTAGGTAGCGGGAAGTCGCTGAATGCAGGCTACGCAGGAACGATCGGTGGAGATCATTGGGGAAGGACTATGTCCAGCAGTGTACGTCTATTGAATGATGATGATGATGCTTCATCGTCTACAGCCTCATTCGTCATTTAACGTCATCTGAAATATTTCAATTAGTCCAATGTAAATTTAAAAAGAGAAATGTTGCTCCTCCACTTAAACTCATTCAGGCCACTATAATAAAACTATCCATTAAAACTGTAATTATAAGTATAGCTTATAATAACAGTTTAGTATACTAATATTGCTAGATGACGGAGACCGTCTAGGTAGGTAAAGTACCACATCATCAGTCGACAGACGTCCATTGTCGTCGGACATAGGCCTCACTCAAAAATCTCCACATAGTTTGGAGATAATTGAGGGCAATTGCGTCGTAACCCACCACGCTGGCCTTGTGCGGGTTCATGGGTGGTCAGAGCCTCGTCTGTTATTCAGCAGGGTGCACCGAGTGCAGGTGAGGTTGACTTGAGCTCCGTAAGATGTTAAGCGGAACCCTTTACACTTCACCAGGGTAGGTACCACCGCAGCGCCTATTCCTACCGTCAAACAGTAACGTGCATATATTATTGTGTTCCTGTTTGAAGGGCGCTGTAACTAGTGAAACTATTGGGCTGTAACAAAACTATTCCGTCTACAGTTGTTTACATTTACAATTCTCTCATATAAATGTGCTGTCACAAAAGAAAGCTTCAGTGAGTAGGTCAGAAACAAGCACACATAGATTGCGGCGTAAGTTATGAGTAAATGGCATGTTTCAACAGTAAGTTACTTTGCGTCAACGGTAAACGTACGTCGCCACATATACATCAGTTCACCCGCTCTACCCACAAGTGGGTCACGGGGACGGACAGGGTAACGGAGTATGTATAAATACTTATCTATCACAGAGCTTTGACATGATTTAGTCGAAGATAATCAAAGCGGTTAAGTGTTTGCAATGTAACACAGATATATCTGGAGTCATGTTGTGGAATTTGGTTGAGGGTAGTCTGATCAGCTACCACCTTCATATTCTAAATCAGCCGTCATAACAGCGTCGCTATGTTCCAGTTGTCAAAATATATTGGCTGGCATTCTTCACTACCCACCATCTCACTATCACTTAACACCATACGATATTGACCTCAAATATTAGTACTTTGTTGATAAACAAAAAGTTAGTAATTAAAGTAAGTCCTAACCATTTACTTAACCAAAAATACTTGTGGTTTAAACATTACACAAATTGTAATTAAGTAGTAAATAAGCCATAAAACATATACATCATATGCTAGGTATTCATGTACAAATTACTAGTCTTATAAAAAAAATCCTTGTTTTTTTTTATTCGATGAAACGACGAGACAGACGAGCGGGACATTCACCTGATGTTAAGTGATACACCTGCCCATAACAACATGCACTACTTAAAAAATTATACATTGAATCACGTTGGGCTCGTCATCTCAAGACATAATATGTTGAGTCTCGTTACCGCAGTAATTACATTAGCTACAGCACCCTTCAAACTGGAACACAGTAATGTTTGCACACACGTTACTCTTTGACGGCAGAAATAGGCGCTGCGGTGGTACTAATCAGTCTCCGGTCTTAACAACTCGATGATCCCACTAAGTCATCTTGAATCAAGCTTTAACTGTTAAGCTAAACGAATGCTTTATGAACATTTAATTTAATCTCACCTTTTTTTTTCCAGGTAAGCGTCAAGTGTATTTGACATTCTGCGCAGTAAATTTTAACTCGAGGTAAGTAAAAATGGTGAGACGTCACACAACAATGCTACCAGTCACATCGCAGCTGTATACACGAATAAAGTTAACATAAAAGTTAATATTAAGCAATAAATGTAAAATGTACAAAAAATAAATCGACTGTTGTATGTCTAGATTAGACTTCATAAAGTTATTTGTACTCTAGATAGTACCATAGTCACCGGGGCGTTCCATAGGAGATTCCGGATCCCTTCCTAATGTACTGAGGTAGACCACCGAGAGGGTTTTCTTGGGTAGAAGCTACACAACCTGGTCTTACTCCAGAAGCAGGGTAGCTTTTAAAAAAAATTCCCTCGCGGTTTAAAAAAAAAGATAGTACCACAGTGAGACCGTCTAGTTAGGTACCATCGTAGATCCTATTGCAGCTAATAAACCATCATTATCATCAGCCGATAGACGTCCACAGCTGACGAATAGTAGTGTGCAAACATTACTGTGGTTTGAATAGCGTTGTAGCTAGTGAAATTACCGGAGAACGAGACTGAACCATCTTTGTCTCAAAACAACGAGCTATCATATCTATTAGCAAATTACTGTTTTGTACCAAATTACTGTTTCGTACCAAATTACTGTTTCGGCACAAATATCACTTTTTGTTATCGATGGAGGAGGGGGTGGGGATCTTCTAAAAAGATACCCTGCTTCTTGGAAGAAGACAAAGTTATATGGTTGCCCCTTAAAACCCCCACGGTGGTCATTATCAGCGCGTTGCGGAGAGCACGAGACTACCTCGTACTTGTCGTTCACTCCGGGCTCCTTCAAAGCCCGCGAACCCGAATGGGGACATGTATCTCATCTTGTCGCTTCGTGAAATAAAAAAAAAGTTTCAGTCACTCTATACTATTACTAAAGAAAAGAAACATCTCATACATATTAATTCAAAGCGATTTCCCTAGATACAACGCCTTTCAATTCATAACTCAACAATGTTTGTAGGCTGCTATTTGGCGACAGATCTAAAGGCAGCAGTGGTAATCATTAGGGTTTCCGGCAACAGATACCAGGGAATCATTAAAATTATCACCCTATCACACAAATCATTTACCTACAAATCGTTTAACTCATCTCTTCGTAACAACCTAACAATACCTCGTTTTTTCATCAAATAATAAAAAAAAATCTCCGAAAGAAGGGTCAGAAATTAGAGTTTTATGATGGTACCTAGACGGTCTCCAGGAACAGATCTACCATCAGATAAAAATTCGGTTAAGTCATAATATTTGTCATGTATATTATATTAGTTATCGGATATAGAGAGATCCTATAACTGCTTTTGCCCGTATAAGGCAAATGATAGTGTCCGTCTATTTCGGTACGTCCTTGACTGCTCGTGTGCGTGTGTGACTCATGGCTCAGGGGAACCGGTGGAGCGGCGTGGTTTTGTATAGTAGCATCACCTTTGTAATTTTTATTGTTCATTTCAACTTATTGACAAGGCACAGCGTTACAAACCAACTAACTCATGTCCAATTCGTTTCGATGTTCGTAGTTAACTACAGGTTTAAATATTCAAAGTTTCATAACTTACGGGTGGTAGATCTATGTAACCACATTAGTACTAAGTCTCCGTGGTCGGAGACCGTCTAGGCAGGTACCACCGCAGCTTCTATTTCTGCCGACAGAGAGAAGTATGCAGACGTTACTGTTCCGATTTGAAGAGTGCTGTAGTTAGACTTCTCATCTCATGTCTCAAAACGATGAACACAATGTGGTGGTGTGTATATTATTTTAACTCGCGTGTATCACTTAGCATCAGATGAATATCTCGCTTGACTTAACGCATCGTCGAATAAAAAAATGTGGTCACTATTATGCTGTTTTCACGTAGATGGAGTTTCTAGAAGTGAGTGTAAAATTTTCGCATATTCATCAACTATGCTCTATGAAAGTATGTCAAACGTATTGTACAGTAACCAGTGTAAGAAGCATTATATTAGTAGTGTTCTGCATATCCGGTTGCTGTCATGAGAGTACCTGCTTACCATTTCTTCTCCATGTCTCCTGCGGGTTTCTCTTATGATAAACGTGTATCATACTATCATATTTGTGAACTTTCATCATGATCACATTTAACTAGTTACACACGAAGTTCAACTACGATAATACTCTAGTTATGCTTATACATCATCACACTGTACCAGGTACTAGTAAAAAATCGTAATTCAGAAACATGAAAAGATTTAACCCATTATATGTTTCTTCTTCTTCGTCGGTATCACTCTTGACAGAGTGGTTGTGATTATCACTTCAGATGTTGGTCGCAAGCTTAACAACACATCGCCATTCTTCTCTGATTATATGTCAACATCTATATTCATAAGAGATTCTTCACCATAAGACCTAGAGTCTTCATATTTGTTATAGATATTCCTTCTGCCGCTTAGAGGTCAGCCAAGAACAGATTTTACAAAATTCATTTCCCAAACAAAAATGCGGGGGTGGTACGCCCAACAAAGAGCGCGAAGAATATTAACATATCATACAATTCATTATAATTTCCTGTTGATTTATTAGTTCCTGGCCAGGGTTTTCACGACCGTTGTGTTCATGTTTCACGTTAATTTAGCAAATTTTAATAAAATGTATCGTGTTGAAATAAAACGAATAATTCGTTACTTCGGCCCGCTCTTACCAATTAATACTTTCTATATCGGCGTTATCAAGTTCAAGTTTCGTTGGAACCTGTTTCGGAGGTGGTCCCACAACCGGCATCGGTAGGAACGCGGACTCGATACTTAACTCTGAAGTTTGTGACTTTGTATAAATATTTTTTAAATGTTGCTATACTATTGACGAAAATTTAATATTGATTTTTTTTTAATCAACAATAACAGCATGGCGCTAATCAAGATTATATATACAGTACCACATTGTGAACGTCGCATTGAGACATAAGATGTTAACTCTCGTTACCCCAGTAATTTCACTTGCTACAACGCCCTTAAAACCGGAACACAGTAACGTTTGGACACTACTGTTAGTTGGCTGCAATATGCGCTGCGGTGGCATTTACCTAGATAGTCTCCGACAGCAGGAACCTACGACCAGTAAATTAGTTAGACTTAGATATTACCTTCGTCAAGACATTCACTGCTGGACACAGCCTCTAGTGTGAGTGTAGTAACATACCCTTAGAGATACATTGACTGTGATAGAAATGGCTTGACGTTATGAAATACTGGACCATGCTTAAATACCATCAGTTGAAAACAATAGCTGGAGACAGGTGTGATTATCTCAATATGACACAAAGATGACATTGATTGTTTCATATAAATGTTCAGTGAATTTCATGTGCGGGTTCTGTAGTATGTTTTATTTTTAACTGCATTCGAAAGGTTTTTAAAAATATACAATTACTTGAAGTTCATCACTTAACCTATTATATTAATCAATGATAAATTTAAAATTTATTTTCTTGCAAAATGTATCGAAAGATAATAAAAATACCAATATACAAATCGTATCATTTCAGGGCTCTTTGCGTTACTTATCTATATTGATATAACAGAAGGCACCGACCTTCGAGTCATTGGGGTTTCGGGGTCGATCCCCATTACTTGGTCCCATCAGTCAGCTTGTCACCCCGATATTGAGAGTTCAGGCTACAATTAAGTATCACACGCACTTATGCGTTGGTATATATGTTACTATAAATAGATTTATCGCAGTCGTATTTCAATTTTGGTCGGATCGGAAAACCGGATCTTTGTTTTGGAACTGAGTAGTTTTTTATTTTTTACGAAGCAAGAAGATATTAATTAGATTGTTACAAAGAGTCAGGCGTTCACCTGATGATGAGTGGAGACGCCAGGCAATATTGTTGTGTTACGACGATAATTTTAACTATTCACTGGTGTCGCCGGAGACAATCCAGAAACCACTATAGATCCAGTATTTACCGCTAAATAGTATAGTGCGGTATTTAAGGGTGCTGTAGCTAGTGAATTTACTGCGGTAACGAGACTTAACATCTTGTCTCAAGGCGATGAGCGCAATGACGTACAGTGTATATCATCATATCTGGTGTCACGTTGTTATGGGCAAGAGTATCACTAATGAATTTACCTCTACGGTTAATTATTTTTTTCATTTAAGTTTACTAGCTACAGCTTTACATGCTGGAAAATAGTAGAACATGCAAGCTAATGTTTGGCGGGTGCAGTGGGCGCTGCGGTATTTACATAGCTAGTGTTCGACAATGGAGCCCTACCACCAGTTACTTTATCCAAGATTGATTTGACCTGTTGTATTTTAATATATAAAACGCTTTTGTTGTTAAACTTACTATAACAATAGTAAAGCCGCGGAACCCTGCACAATAAATCCGTCTGGTGCTGATCTCTAATGTAAATAGTGTTACAATATGATATAGTCACAGCGTAACGCGCACGAGCACGAGCACGAGCACCGCATTCGGAAGCCGTAGAGTGCAATGAGCCTGGTGTTATACGGTTTCATCTTTCTTGTTAACCTTTTCACACTTGTTCTTTTACTGATGACGCTCATATCTCTCGGCCGTTTATAGATATCTAATGGCCTAAGGACTGTTATTATTGTGATATAACCACTACTTAAGTTTCATCTGTAAGCGTCATATTAAGAGAGAGGCATCTCATCATTTATGTTCCGCCCTGTAGTTTCTGCCTATTAAGAAAAAGAATAGCGTAAGTTCTTACTGTTGTAGAAGACGACTAACGACGACTCTTCAGGGTTCCTGGACCTTGGGCCCTTATCACTCAGTACGTCAAACCTGAGAGGAACGAATAAGTGGTGTAGTATTGCTCACAACACAGCGATGGTGTTAAGGGGATCTAGTTCTTGCTCGGGACATGCTAACCCAAAATACAGAGAGGTTTTGGTCTGGTCCGTGAGAAATATCGGAGTCCTTTCTTACGAGAGGGTCTTAATTGGTACCCCACATAACTCTGAATTCGAAAGGCGAGAAACAGAGTTTGTTTTGAAGAATTCTCTCAATACATAAAAAATTAAAAACCTTAAAAACTACATCATTTTACTACCTTCCACTTAGGTTCTAGACTTGTAGTAATTCATTTGTAGAAAGTGTACATTTTAGTATATCAATTCGCTTTCTTTCTTATATAAGTGAAGTTGAACGTTTTTGCCGTTTTTCCCGTTGTCTCGAAAGCTAATTACTTCCTCTACTGTCTTGCTGACCGATCTTAACGTTGATGTTGTCTTTGTACAAAAGAGATAAATGATAATGCCGCCTCAAATGGATTGAAAAAACAATTATTGTACTGTTACATCCCAGTACTAGAAAGTACAGCTTGGTCCAGGGTTTGGTCGAGAATACTGGTGACCGAACTTATAAGTATTTCGTTATTAACACAATGTTTAGGTGATGTCAGGTGATACTTTAATATATTTAGTATTACCCTCCACATCTTGCGTTAAGTGGTGGTGTGGTCTATGGGGGTAAAACGCACTGACCTACCGACAGCCTGTTCACTGTTTTCTTGAAGTTACCCACATCGTATTTGTACAGCAAAACCGACACCGGCAAGTTGTTTTACTCCTTTGTTGTTCTTATCAAGAATGACGAGCTGAACCTCTATTCTCGAAACGGTTCAAATATACTTAACAATCATTTTTGCGTACTTGTAAATAACTCATAGGGATATATTATAAATCATTGATTTTTACTCGTGATCTGCTGCCGTCAGTTTAGTATGTAGATATCTTTTCAGAACATCAAGTGAGAGTACGTTGTCGATAACTGCTTAAGTCCTTGTCCGTGAACTAACCTAGGTATGTAATAATCAGTATATACTCACATATGTTTTTATATATGTAACGCTATATATCAATGTAAGTCAATTTGCACTTCTCGATATTGAGCGAAGTTAGAAGACAGCAATATACATAATGTATATATATATCCACATATACTCTCTCTAGTGCAGTATCTCTATAGTTTCTTACACGCTACTTATTCTTATCCTTAATTGCATTTATAAACCACTTCTTTAGTTAAAAATATATTTTTTATTGAGCAGTTTTACTTCGCTTGAGTCATAACAGGCTGTGGACCCGGATCCACGAGCCTAGCATCAGATGAGCTGTAAAAGTCAAAATGATCACCAAGTGCTCAACATCATCAGAGAATAGAGAGCATGAGTCATGTCAGTGGAATTTTAATTAACTGTAGTGTGTTAAGTTTATGATGAGTTAACTACTGGCTATTTATTGAACTAATCATTGCGTGTTCATCGAAGTCTTTTCCCGCTATATTAGTAACTTTATAAGCTAAGTATTAACAAAAATCTATGGAAGCACTAATGAGTCAAAAAAGAAATATTAAACATATTAAAAATGAAACGCCGCACCAGCCTAAGGTGGGACAAAATGCAATAACATCGTTATAATGCACCAGCAGCTCGAAAACAATGGTTTCATCACGGTAATTTGATGCCTCTGCGCTATGCATTTAAGCATAGATCCCTTTGTGAAGCGGAGCGCTGTTAAGACCATAGAGAATAGAAGCCGGTAATATAGGGCGCCCCACCCCAACCCTTCCCGCAGTGTGATTCCGGTTTTCGGCGCGAGCGGTCGCGGTTGACGCTTTTCTTTAAATTTTCACTTTTCAGACGTTACAAGTATGGTGATTAGTGAGACAGTGCGATGCGATGGCTAGGAAAAGGGTAAGGGTCCGGGTAAAAGGGGTTCTTGTGTGGAGTGCTCCGCGTCACCGCCGCTGGAGTGCGCCGAGTACCGGGGGATGTGACGGCTCGGCAGACGGTTGTACAGTTTTTAAATGATACGACCGAATTTGACTTGTATCATTTTAAAAGGGTTGGATGAAAAATGTTACCCGGTCTAAAAAATCTTCTAGACTAGTTTTATTACTCTGTCATTCTAGACATGTATTAAGGAATAGATTCACTTTTCACGATTTGATATAATTTAAAATTTGTATGTAATCAGATGACTATATAAATAATTTTTTTTAGTCACAAGCGTCGAGACGAGCGGGACTTTTACCTGATGATAGTGATACGTTCTCCCGTAACAACGTGGCGTCAGTTAGGATGCTATACACTGCACCACATTGCGCTCGTCGCCTAAGATATAAGATGTCGAGTCTCGTACCTCAGTGAATTCATTAGTCACAACGCCCTTCAAACCGGAACATAGTAATGATTGCACAGTACTGGCTGGCGGCAGAAATAGTCGCTGTGGTGGTACCTATCTAAACAGCCTTACTACCAGTACTAGACTTTGTATCTTTGTGGAGTGTAAGAGGTTTTTTCATTATTAGTATTTCTTTCTTGATCACGTAAATGTTAGTGCTGATAATTTAACGGTGAGCGAATGTTTTATCTTTGAATAAATGGAGATTTAATAAAAAGTTTTTGAAAATAAGTAAAAGCCTGCTTAAGCAGTGGGAACTGCTGGGACTCGGCGCTTTCACTCACAAGGAGCTTTTGTCAGGGCATTATGTATGTTCCTGGCCAATTAGTTGAGGGCGGTAGTTCAAGAAATAATATTTTATTGTACTACTTAAAGTAATAACAAATCTGTACTATTACTTTGATAATATTTTCATATTGATACTATTATTTCTTATCTTCCTTGTGGTAACTACACCGTTTCACTTTGCTTCCAAACAGTAGTGTGCAAACATTATTATGTTACGGTTTGAATTCGTTGTAGCTTGTGACGGGGTGACGAGGCTTAATAATTTGTGCCCCAGAGCTAGCAGTCCATTGTGATGCAGTGTATATCTTCCTAACTAACCCCTCATATCAAGAGTAGATGTATTTACCGTCTGGAGACATGACTACTCGTTTTCTTTGCCAAATTAAAAATAGTATTGTATCGTAAATATAAATTATTGCTTGCTATGGTAATCATGGTGTTGTGCATTCCTTTTCATCTGAAAGTATTTATTATCTGAGATCAAGTACACTTCACGTACTGAGCAAGAATTAAATTTTTTTATTAAAAAAAAGGTTACGTATTATAAATGTTTTTTTCTGTCATTTATATTTATTCTGTTTATACTTTTTCCATAACACAGAAAAATACAATAATACAAAATAAACAAAAAGTCGGACATAATGCCATAGAGCATTCTCTTTCAGTCAACATTTCGGGTTGTGAAGAGAAAAAAAATATACATATGTATATGTATTTTATTCACATATACCTATGTATGTGTAAGTATACATATACATGCAACTAGCTGTTCCCCGCACGCTTTGCTGGCGGTAACACCCCTACAACTCCCTTTGCGGAAGGGATTTTGTGAATTCCATTGTTAGCTGTCTTCTAAACGGCAGAACCACAATTTACTTACTCTACCAAATATTGAGTGTTTAATATATAAATCAAATAATTTTGGAGATCTCGTGACGGCTCAATAAATCTCTGGAGATATATACTCGTACATGTAGTTCATATATATAAATATATGCAATATTTGTGTATGTGAAATTTACTAATAATAATCTAAAGGATTTTATTAAACGATATCTAATGCAGAAATACTTATTTACTTTTTTTTTCTGATCAACAACAGATTTGGTCTTTCAGCGTTATGGTTATCGATCATTATTTTACATTGTTATGAATTTTGAAAAGGCGTGTTCAAGTATGTGTGGTTTTGTAAACAAATATCAGGACATCCGCAGGATGTGTGATTTGTGTGTTTATAGATACCAAAGGATACTACAGTACTTTAAACCTATCTATTTTGAAATATGTCCTTATTGGAACCGGTGAATTGTGGTATATGAAGATAAAATTATAGTTTACTGGTGGTTAGTCTCTGTTGCGGGGAGACCGTCTAGGTAGGAACCACCACAGCTCTTATTTCTACCGGCAAACAGTAGTGTACATACATTACTGTGTTCTGGTTTAAAGAGAGTAGCAACTAGTGAAATTATTGTGGGAACAATATTTTACATCTTATGTGTTAAGACGACATCCTCGATGTGGTGCAGTATATATCATTCTAATTAGCATCACATTTATAAGTATAGACGTATTATTTGCCATCACGTAAACATCTCCTTCGTCTCCTCGTTTTGATGAATAATTTGTATAAAAAAAAAAGAAATTTTCCATAGTTGCATTTTGGAAATTGCAATCGCAGTGTATGTAACACATTAAACAGACCAAAAGTTTGTTTTAATCAATTGCGGTAAAATTTAATTTAATGCTACATGCAGCTTTGAACCATGTTGTACATTTAGTCTAGATTTTTAGTTTTTAAAAGTTACATTTATCTAATCGGATTTGTGGACACGGGTGATATTAAATTTTAATTACAGCGAGACGTGGACCACTGCCAACTACAACCCCCTAGCTGCGTATACACCCAAACAACTAAATCTGATAAATGATGCTGTAGTGCTTATCTTTTGGCACATGGCTAAGAAGTGTGTTGGATAAAAGTAGTAGATCTCTGTTACAAGAGTACCGCCTAAGTACGTACACTACCGCAGCGTCTATTTATATTAACAAACAGTACTGTGCAAACATCATTGTCTTCCGTTTTGAAGGGCGCTGTACCTAGGGAAATTACTGGGGTAATGAGACTTGAATCATAGGCCTCAAGGCGACGAGAACATTGTAGTGCAGTGTAAATTATTGTAATTAGCACGGTCTGATCACAAACCATCAAGTTATCTTTAACCGTTGTGTTGATATCTTAAATTGTAAATTCTCTTGCCGTTAATGGCATGTTTCAAAGGATCAAGATCGGTTGTTGGTTTAATGTAGTTTCCTAGCTGCTGTTTTTGCCTTCTGGATCTTTCGACCTTCAGACGTCCTAGTGTATAGAGGATATTGTGAGGTAAATTTAAACAAAAATGTTTCACCAGACATTTCTTTAAATCCAATTCCCTAAGCGCCGTCCGTTGATATGAACTGATTAGAAAGTCATTTATTATATACTCATTAACATTAAACAATACATAGAAACGTCTATAGAACTTAAGTTGCAACTTAAAACATTTAAAATGTGTATACATAGAAACAGTTGAATAAACAGTTCCCGTAGTAGTGGCGCCCGCGGGAGATACAATTATTAATATACGACGACTACGCACGTACATACCCCTTTGAATCATTATTTACTTCATTACACGTTACACAAAAGTTTAAATAAATATCATCCCTTAATCTATATGGACTGATGAGATTTTTATATACACTGATATAGTAATCAATTTACTGATGGTAGGTCTCTGTTGCCGGAGACGGTGTACGGCAGCGCCTAATGCAGCCGACAAACAGTAGTGTGCATATATAACTGTGTTCATGTTTGTAGGGCTCTGTAGCTAGTAAAGTTACTGGGTTATTGAGACTCGACATCTGATGTCTCAAGATGACGAGGATAGTGTAGTGCAGTGTATGACATTCTAAGTAGTGCCGTGTTGTTATAGGCATTCGTATCACTTAAGACGTATAACTTGCCATCAAATGAACGTCCCGATCCTCTCGTTTCTTCGTTGAATAAAAAAAAATCAAGTTGTAATACGTATATAGATACTTATTTAATGATTTAATTAAATAGATTTTGTACGCGTCTATTTTTACTATTGCAATCTGTGTTATGGCAGTGCAAGATACAAGCGCAGCTTAAATTGGTTGTCATTAGCAAGTACTGTAAAAACTTGTTGTACTTGACGAAATTTAATTGAAAAAAAAATATATAAAAATATTTGAGAATGTTGATTATACAATTTTTTAATAAGAAGGCGATAAGCTAACAAAGTAAAGTGTATTTGCCTTGTCGGTGAAAAATTTGACACGTTTTAGAATTTCTTATCATGATAAGTAAAATTGACTGAACTCCCCAATTCCTCACTGCGAATTATCAGGTAATAGGAAAATTAACATAGTCTAGAAAAAAATTGTAATAACCTATTTTTTTTCTTGCAAATTTTCTTTTTAATAATCTATACATACCTTGTCATGCTTGCAAATAATACCTTTAGCAAAGTTTATAAATGTATGTTATCTAAACGAAAATCGTGTTTTTCATTATTATGATATAAATAATAAAATATGTATTAGTTTCAGAAATGTTTAAACGATAATTCTGAAAAAAAGTTCTGAATGTAGAAAAGGCTATATAACAAAAAAATCCACTATGAAAAGTTAAAGTAAAAACAAGAAGTGAAATGTTAAAGCAGAAAACAAAAACAAAAAAAATTATTACGTATAAAATTTTAAACTTGATGAACAAACTCTTACTTCGCTCCAAGTTTAATTTATATTGAAATTTGTAAACTTTCGCAATTACGTTACCTCTCGCTTTAACAAAATTAATGCGAGGTACTGCAGAGTAGTCGGGAGGGGAGCTGTCCGAGCTTGACCCTTGAACCGTTGGCAAAAATTTTTTTTTTTAAATTCGACGGTACCATTAGACATGGAAGACATTCACCTGACCTCCATAACAATATGGCAGTAATTAGGATAATAAACACTGCAATATGTTATATCAAATTAAGATATACCCTGTTGTATACTTTTCGCCAGTAACTCTAGTTTCTGTTTCTATTATAATCTAACTCGTTATCCTTCTTATCCATCTGTCTCCTTTCCTCTTTTAATTATAATATATACATAAACGGTAAATATATATTTTTTTTATTTTGCGGAATCCGCTTCCGCGGTTTCTGAGTCTTATGAAGCTGTTAGACTAATAGCGCGAAAATAAAAAAGGTTGCTTATATTTATCGCTGAGGTAAAAGAAGAAAGAGAGGTGGAGATAAGAAATAAGGAAAGAATGTTTAGTATATAAATATGCATATACATGTATTATTTCATCCGACCAAGCGACAAGATTTTACGACTCCTCGCTATTAAACATAATTGTTAAATGTCGTTACCCCGGTAATATCGCTAGCTACAACGCCCTTCAAACTGGAACACAGCAATGTTTACACTCTTCTGTTTGGCGGAAATAGAAGTTGCGGTTGTATCTTCCTAGACGGTCTCAGGCAAATGAGAACATCGCTAATATATCATTATTTTTAGAGTCATCTCAACTAATACATATATATATATACACGAAGTCTATTATTATTAGCCGATAGACGTCCACTGCTGGACATAAGCCTCCCTCAAAGATTTCACATCGGTCGGTCCTGCGCATCACTCGGGACCGGCTTTTGTTAGAGTTCATTAAGTGGAATTGGGGCTTAGCCCACCACGCTGGCTCAATGCGGGTTGGTGAGTGGTCTCGTCTGTTATTCAGTAGGATGCACCGCGTCTTAGTGAAGTTGACTTGGGCTCCGTAAGATGTTAGGCGGAACCCCTTGCACCTCTTATAGTATATTATAATCGTATGTACTAGAATTTTCTATAATATTAACTTCACGGTCAGAAAGGTGGGATTTATTATCGTTTGAATATAAACCGCTAATGCGATTTTGCACCGCGTACCGGCTGCGGTTAACCTGTTCCCTGTGTGGGGGATACTTCGTTGGTTTATCATACAAATGTATTATGGCCAATATCTGTTATTATATATAAACCTTTCGCGTTAACATTTCAACGGCGTTAATATTTCACTCGTGTGTGATGATTGAGGAATGTTTATTTGTTTGTTTGTTGATTATTGATTCTGTCTTTCAATTTGTTTTGTAAGGTCCTTTTGTAGATATAAATTATTCTTTCAAATTGTATAAATTTATATTGGCCAGTTTAAGGTCCAAAAAGATCTAAAGAAACATACAGTCTTCCAATCAGTCACTCATTGTTCTCTACGGTTAAAGTTATTAAGTATTATCTACTTTTGGCATCTGACATAATTTTAGTTGATTTTTCCACATGTAATTTTTTTTATTATTAACAATCCCCTATAATTTTATCTTGGTTTTATGTACTGAAATGACAATGAGAATCAATATCCATAACTACTGATTAATTACTACAAATGTAGGGATTTTGGGAGAGGCCTAAGTACGGCAGTGGACGTCTATCGGCTGATGATGAATAGTTGATTTAAAAAAAAGCGAACTGTTCTTAAGTGAAGTAAAACTGCTTGCGGTTTAAACTACTTGTTAAAAATTTTAAAACATTTGTTGAAAACTTTGAATCGAAGAGTTCTGTCGCATTGTAGTTTACGAAAACGGGGCTAACTTTTCGACAACTTATTAAGTAGCCTCACAAGTTACGTAGTTTGGAAAAGTTAGCGGGCGAAAAAAGTTGTTACGAATTGTAGTTTTTTAGGGTTATAGGTTTACAAAATTAAATGTGGTCGACTTGTAACATCATATGGAAAAAGTTATAGAATAAAAGCCAATTTACATCCCCACTGTTGGGGCACAGGCCTACCCTCGATAATAGGACGAAGGGCCACCATGCAGGCCCAATGAAAATTGGTGATTTCACACACACCTTAGAATAAATTCTAATTCATGTGCAGATTTCCTCACGATATTTTCTCCCTCACCGTTTCTATTTCTCTGTTGTTACTAAAATTCGCAGATATACAAAACATAAATGTTAAAATCCTCGGTATATGCCATGATTTGAACCCGCGACCTTCGGAATGAACGCCGCACATTTTAACCATTGGGCCAGCGTGCTAATAAAGTTTTACAAATCATATATTAAAGAAATCATTTAACGCTTCTATCAGATGTTCTACCGTTTGCTATATTAAGATTCTACAATTTTCCTAATTATTTTTCGCTTATGATATTTATTTGTTATTATCCCTTTAAATTCTAGCCCGTCCGATACGTGCATATAGGGGGTTACCCTTCGCTCGGTCGTAGGCTGGTATCGACCCAGTTGAACAGAAGGGCCATCGCCAATAAAGAGAGCTATTTGCTAGGCTCCATCGCCAGTGTTCCTTTCCCACGCCCACGGCAATCTAAGACGAAAGTATGTGACGTCACTAATTCAGGCAAAGGGCTGAAGAAGTGCTTCCCGTTCAAACTGAACGGTCTGCACGGAACGAAGGTAAACGGAGTAGTTGAAATTTGTAATGTAGTACTGTACGCTAGTTTGTGTTGTTAGGCTCTCATCTTATTTGTAAAGATTTTACGTTAGTATAGATCATATTTTATTGACATATTTTTAAACTACTACTACTATTCTTAACTTCAATCCACGATTAACGGTTTCATGAAATTAGTTTATTTTCGAGATCCTTACACGTAGGGGCTATGTCCCGAACATTTGTATATTTTTTCATTCTTGTGCCTTCCATAATAAATCGATTATTTTAGAAAAAGTTTTGATTGGAGATAAGTCATAATTCGTTGTAGGTCTTTATTGTTGGAGGCTGTCAGGGTACCACTGCAGCTTTTATTTCTACCACCAAATAGTAGCGTGCTAACGTTAGTGTTCCTTTATATAGGGCGTTGTAGCTAGTGAAATTACATGGGTACCGGACTTAACATCCTAGATGGTCAAGGCGGCGAGCAAAATATGGTAGTGTATAACATCCTAACTGACGCCACGTTGTTACGTGCAGGCGAATCTCTTACCATCAGTTTGTGTCATGTTTGTCTTGTTCAGTCGATTAAAAAATAACACTATTACATCTAATATATGTTTTTTAAGATCTCCTGAACAGTAGGTGTCATTAAATAAATTAAGCACTTCCGGACTAAATCATTATGTACGGCTTATCCGTTCAAAAAAAAAAAACATAGCGAAGTACCTCTTATTTTCTGTCACCAGTTTGTCCTTAACTCTCTGATTACGACCCCCATTCTTTTTCCACTTATTTATTATTATTTTATTATATTTGATAGAGCGTAATCAATGTGGCAGTATAATGACTATAGAATAGAAGAATAGAGGAGTGTTTTATTTTGCGACTGTTAATAATTTCTGTTAAAACAGTGTTTATATCAGTATCTTATCTATCTGTTTACAAGGCGACAGTGTGTCAAAAAATATTAGCTATATATTAGTTGTATAGTTTCTTTATATAAATAGACTAACATAGTACTGCGATACCACCTGGTGGTAAGCGATGTAGTCGTCGATGACAAAACACACTAGGCCAGAAATACTATACTTCGGTTATAGATATGCCAACCTCTTTGTACTTAAACATATATTAACTTTACAAGAATCTTAGAGTGTAATAAGTATTGAACTTGTAGACATGAACTACATTGTTACATTGAACCAATTTTTTTTTAAATATATCAAGTCGACTACGGATATTCATTATAAGTATGAAACAAATATATATGTGGTGTACGGAAGTAATAAGGATGGTGTTAATGATTAAAAGCCACCTCGGTAAAACCGGGTGCACTTTATTCGGGCATGATAATTGCGTCCCGGCGTAGATCCGGCGGTTATGCACGCGGGTATCGATCCTGCGACCTCGCCCACGACGAGCACAACGAACCGCCCACCTCCCTTGTAACTAAAATCACATTTGTACTTCTTGAAATTTCGCCACAACCCCTCAAATACAGTTCGTATACAGACTATTTCAAGAATAAATTATTTTTTTGTACCTATACGCCCTGCCCATACAAGGCGTTAGTAAGGACGAAAAACGCTACAGCATATTACAATAATACATAAAATGTTCAGTATCGCTATCCTTATAATTTCTCTAGCTACAGCGTCCTTCTAACCGGAACACGGTAATATTTGTCATACTATTGTTTGGCATTATCAATAGGAGTTGCAGTCCTAGGTGTTATCCGTTGCCGTAGACTTACTACTAGAGAATATTGCAGTGTTACTAATTCGACACACAAATGACTAAATTTGTTTTTATAAATACTATATCTATTATATAGAAGTCTTCGTATACATGTAAAAGAGAACTTTGCAACTTATTACCCCCCTCTAGCTTCTCTTACTTAACACCGTTTGTGGAGTTTTTGTCTCGACGTCCGGGGAGTCTGAAATTAAATTACGAAAGCCTTTAGATTAAACATTTCTCCCTTGTATTATTATTATTCATAGTCCCGCCCATACCCCCCTTTGTTTATCTTGCATCCGGTTTAACTAATAGCAGTCAATCGTAACGTTAACCATATTTATACATTTTATTAAAAACTTCGAAAGCGGTTTTAGATTTAAAAAACTTTAACATTACATGTAATTTTCTCTGTCTCTGAATGTCCTTATTTTTACTTCAGATAATCTAGATATACATAAGAGATTTCCACCTATTTAGAGACTCATCTCGATGTATGTGGAACCATAATGCCTAGAGACTTGATATTTGGTAGGAATATTCCTTTTGCCGAGTGTTAGTCAGCTTAGAACTGATTTTACAAAATGTTACCCCCAAATGGGGTTGCCAAGGTGCTACCACCAGGAAGCAGGGAATAGCTCTAGTGTGGACGTAGGAAGTAAATTAGAAATTTAATTATTAAGCTTCTAATGTTTTTACTTTAACGAGACTTAACATGTTAAGTGTCAAAGCGACAAACACATGGTGCTTTATATATCATCTTAACTAGTACCACATTGTTGTAGGCCGGCATATCACTTACCATCAGGTGAGCGTCTCGTTAGGGGCTCATCGGCTTATAGATAAAGGATACTACAGTATACTCCTGCTCTCACATAGTTGTAGCTTAAATAGCTATGCTGTTATAACGGCAGGTAGGACTATATGAAAGTAGTAGTTAGAAAATTACAACCAACCAAACTTACTCATGATCAGTTTTGCAACCGATGACGATATTTCTTATTTGTTCTATTGTTAAGTATTATAAACTGGGACGATTATTCTTGTAACTATTGTGAGTAAAATAACACTTTGTTATAATGAAACTACATTCGGAACAATACACGAACGCACCGCGAGTGAACTGAATTAATACTAACGCCGGCGCACCGAGTAATCGTCTAGAAAGCGAAGATGGTCGTAAAAGGAAGATATTTGGTGAATACATTTCCTTTTTAATGCATGTGTAGTGTATACTATCGTTTCAGAAGTAGTTTGATGTAGTTTATTTTATATAGCAGCTTTTGTATTACGGATAAATGTCATATCGTAGGAGCTCTTTTTTTTTATCTTTTGCAGGTAGTAATGTTGATGTGCATGTATTAGTATAAATCTTTTATATATCTAATAAGGGTAGGTACGTTGTTATCGGAAACCGTATAAACGGACCCCACACTACCCATTTTTTCCCTAGCAGTCGTGACGGTAGGTAGTTGGATTAATGGACACGAAACATCTCCTCACCTGCCAAATCTAACAACAAACGGAATCCAAGATGGGACTGTTGTGTTACAAGTCAAACGCTTAGCTCGTGAGTCAAGGAGGCAGTTTTAGTCTAATATAGCAGAGTATGAAATGTGGGTACACGGGACCGATCGATGTGGAGAACTTTGGGGGAGGTCTATTTCCAGCAGTGGACGTTTATCGGCTAATGATAATGATGAAATGTGGTGGTAGGTCTTTGTTGCCGTAGACAGTCTAGGTGGTGACGTATCCATTGTTACTGCCAAACAGAAGCAAAATATGGCAATATAACTGGTTATCAGTTTAAATAGCGCTATATAGCTAGAGAAGTTATCGGGGTAACGAAACGTAACATTATACGTCTGAATCCATCAAGTATCATGTTCTGCATTGTATACCATCCTAATTAGCGCCATTTGGTTATGGGTAAGGCTAACATTTAAAAACAGGTGAACCTACTGCTTTATACACCGCTTGTCATATAAATAAAAAAATATTACAAAATAATTAAATATTTATGTATACAAAAAGTTTACACAAAGAACAGGTCCTTTTGTTTCTCTTTATTGTTATTTAATAGATAATTGTGAAGACCATTGAATCAAGTATCACTATGAAGTTAATGTTAAGTGTGCATGAACTTAGAATTATCTATTAATATAGTAGCTATGTGAATACTTATTCAAAACTATTAAACCTAACTTATTATATATATATACAAATTATTTTATGCTTTATTTGTATATATTCCTTGTATAATTTAGAAAGAGAGACACTAATTAAGATTGTAATCTTTTATCCCGCGTAAGGGATAGCATAAAGAAAATCCCATACATAAATTGTAAGAACAATATCGTCCTATTTAAATATTTCCTCCACTGCAGTATATTGTTCAGTTGATATTAGTAGAGTTTAATAGCAGCTCTCCGTATTTAACAAAATCGATCATGATGACGTCAATAATGTCCACAAACACTCGTCGTGACGTTACGTCATTGATTTTCCCATTTCCCCAATGTTCTTATCACTACCGTGACCTTCGTGTGTCGGACGATAATAATAAAGGGGAATAAATAGGTAAATGGCAATTGTATTTATAAATAGCTATGGTACTGGCCGAGGGTATTGTTCTTTATCATATGGTAACGTGGGGTTGGGATGTTTCTAAAACAAGTTTTTGTATTATTGAAAACATTTGTAGATCTTCGGCCTACTACGTTTTCTTATGCCCCTTACTTATACTTATACTTAAGTACATTGTTACATCCATACGTGTATGCAGGGACAAGGGCGTACATTCCGTACAGGTAAACAAGCACAGCACTACCTGGCTCCCTCAACCTGTCTAAGTAATCTCTCAACCCACTCAAAATGTACACAACTATGCTTCGACTAATGCTAAATTAATGATAAATTGGTAAGTTTATTTTAAGCATAGATGAGCACAGAGATTTCGGGTGTGGTTTCCATACCCTAACCCAAAATACTCTATATACGTCCCTACGAATATGTGCTTGAGACTGCGGTCAGACACCAGATTAGTTTCATTACAAAAAAAAATAAGGCAACTTTAAATATGTTCCGGTAATATATTTTAAGCTAATAAATAACTCTTGATATATACTTTCATCCCCAACGGAATAAGGTCAGAGAGGAGTGACAAACATCCTCGCGAATAGAAGAGCCGGTCAAACGGGAACGTTCAAAGGTAACGGGCTTAAAGGAAAGTAGGCGAGTGGAGAGTGTAAGGATACTTCAAACAAGAGAAAAGTGAAATAAACCTTTATATTTACAGGCTATTGGACCTTTCTTACTAACGAACTGAATATATTATCTATAGTTTTCCTCTCTATATAAGAATTTCCTCGAAGTGTTCTGGTTCCGTATTGATAATCTTCTTCTGATGGTGCCAGCTATTTCTATTCGCGGTTTTGTGTAACGTCGTGAAAAGGTGCCATTCTATTCGTCACCTTGAGATATAAAATGTTAAGTTTCTCTACCTCGCTAATTTAACTAGCTACAGAAGTAGGCGCTGGTGTGATATTTACCAACACGGTCTCCGGCAATGGACCTGCCACCGTCCACCATCGCACACTTGGGCTTGAGGCATAAAAGAATGTTTAGTTTGATATAAATTCAAATTGATCGTACTCTCTAACTTTTTAGTTACCTAAACTAATACAGGCAAGTCTTGAAAATTGGTTTAAAGTCGTGATACTTTGAACTTCGACTGCGTGACAAGGAATTCGCTACACAATCCCCGGCGGAGTGACAGAGCGTGTTGGATTACTTTATACGGTACATAACCGGTAGCCATGTAGTATTTCATGAGGTCTGAAATATAATTTTTTTAGCTACAATAATTCAAGAAGGTGACTGGCGACGAAATTTATTCGTTCACAATATTCTTGGTTTTGGGCTTTTATACGTATTATGGGCGAAAGCACTGGACTATCCACGACCACGTTACTTTACGTCATGTGAAATTGATGTTAAGATGATAAATTGGAATTTTTTAAATCGACAAGTATAATAGCCATTGACCACCATGTCACCTGAAGTTAAGTAGTGATCTGGTCTTCGGTGGTAAAGTACGAAATATGAAAATACGGTACATAGTTCTAGGGCGAGCATATAACTTACCATCAGTTGGATCTTTTAATCGAAAAAAAAAGTATCATAAGAAACCTGAAAAATCAATTAATTTCTAATATAAAGAACTTTATATAACTTTGACGAAATTTGTTAGGATGATATAAAATCCTCATAGTAAACATTTTGCTTTCAACATATATAATGCAAACTCGACGGAAGCTTTCATACTCTTTCCGTTATCTACTCATCCGTGTAGGGCGTGCCGGATATCCGCACTGAAACCATCTACAGACCTCTCAAGACTAGCGGGTTTATCCGAGCAGCGCACAACATATCGTATCTTGTAAAACATTAAGACTAATCTGGTGCGTTAGTCATTTCACGCAGTCGGATGTTTCCAATAAGATAAAGGAAATTGAACTATGGTATTATTCTGAGTAGTAATAGTTTACTGAGAAGCATGAGAAACATAATGATTTTAATTTAACTAAAGGGTTCGTAAGGAAATCAAGTAAACAAATGTATACCTAACTGGCTGTTCACCGCCAGCTTTGCGAGCGGTATATAGAATTAAGACTTAGAGATATTCCTTGAGAGCAACCGCAAATGACTTTATATACCAAACGTTACTATAGCAACCGCATAAATAATATAAAATGAGAATGTTTATTAAAATTAATTATAAATAAAATGCGAAACGATCTATGAAATCAAAAAAATAAATAGCTTATAACCATCTACAAATCATTAGGCGTCGAATGCGATGATACATTCACTAGTTTTCACGTGATTGGAAAACAAAAAAAAACCTATTTTCAATATGTATATAGATTTATCGTTGTATAAGAAAAATATTTAGTGTAGTGAGTAATCCAACTTCGTCTAATAATAAATAAAATAATACACTAGCTATTCTCCGTTCGCTTTGATGGCCGTAACACCCCCGCAACTTCCTTTGGGGAAGGAATTTTGTAAAATATATCCTTAGTGGACCTTTAAATGGCAGGAGCAATATCTCTATCAAATTATGTGTATTTACTTCTAATAGTTTTGGAAACGTGATCACCAGCAGATTGCTGCTATCCAAACCGCATGCTGTGGTAATTTTTTTTAGTTTACAAAGCTAGTAAAAGATTAACCTCATACGCAAGGTAAGTGGTAGGCATGACCATAACAACGTGGCGCTAGTTAAAATGACCTACACTGCACCACATTGTGCTCGTTACGTTGAGACAGAAAATGTTGTCTTGTTACCTTAGTCATTTCACTAGCTACAGCGCTATTCAAACCGGAACACGGTAATGGCCTATCAACAATAAACCTTTACAACAATAGATCTAAATACGCTGAAGTAAAGATGATTTTATTTGTAACTATTTATACAGTTAATTTATTTATAATGAACATTTTTTTTATTTTGTTACAGGTAAGAAAATTTTGGTACAGAAAATGTACTTTGGCAACGTACACCTGTCTAGTCTAGACAAAGTGTAATAGGGGTAAGCCTCAAGAGTCAATGACCTTTTTCGATCAAAAGGAGTTACAATGTTTTGGTATGGCGTCTACATTTACTCGTAATTTAATTTATATTAAAACTACCTATTCTCCGCCTGCTTAGCTGTCCGTAACTCCCCCGCAAATGCCTTTGGGGATGGGATTTTGTAAAATCCCTTCTTAAGCAACCTTTAAACGGCGGAGGTAATAGTTCGACCACATGTTGTGTATTTACGTCTAAAATTTTCGGAGATTTCTGTATATCGCCTATATCTTGCATATATATATATGTATAGAAAACATATATACGGAGTAGTATTACAAAGAAAAACAAAACTGCTACTTCTTTGTTTATATGTCCTTCATAATGACTGCACTGTAATGAACGTGGATGGTTATAAGAGTAGAGGAAGACTGAAGAAAGTGTCGATGGATTGTGAGAAAGATGACATGTGTGAGAAGAGTATGAATATAGATAGGCTGATAGAGGGATATGGAAGAGAAGTACATACTGTGCCGAACCCACATAGCTGGGAAAAAGGGCAGGAGGCAGAATATATGTATGTATATACATGTGAAGAAATCCATTGTTATATATATATATATACATATATAAAAAAAGAAAAATAAATATATTTATTACCGTGGTGAGTATATACGGTGATATATGAACTTTTGATTACAATATCCCCTCTTATTTTTTTAAATAAAATACTGACTATAATGCCATTTTTCGGTTGCTCCACCACGTTAGAGATGCTTCTGTGGTCCTGCATTGCACTTATTCTTACAGCTCCTGCTAATTTTAAATAGATGTTACAAAAACCTCTTCAACGTGAATATTTTTATATGAATCTAGATCAAAAATTAGTTGCTGATGAATAACGGTTATTTCCCTACCGTAGTAAGCCGTATTGGGTTAACACTTGATAGTGCAGTATGTAGGTAAAGCACTCAAAACAATTTGTACATTTTCTGATATTGTTCTAAAATAGTCGTTTTATAAAACACGTCATGGTCATAGTCAGAGTGGTGAGGAAGATATAAACTGTATCTGAAAAGAAATATAAATATTTAGTTGCGAGTTATTCCAGTGACGTCGTGTAAACTTGTGCATGCATCCTCTGAATTACAGTTAGGCGCAATGCACTATTATACTATTACCAGTAATCCCGGAAGCTTACTGCACAATTGTGAGAACCTCCTGTGTGAAATGCAATGGGTTCCGTTGATACTGAATATAGTTAATATGAGAATGTATATATGTTAATACATCTGTATATTAACAACTTTAACATAAATAATATTAAGTTCATGAATAATTAACAAAGTTATAATGTTAATGGTTCAAATTTCATAGATAATCTTAAAAATTGGAAATATATAATATTAATAGCATTATTCATTTACTATGAAGATTTGTATGGTTGAATTAGAAACGAGCTATTGTCAGTAGTTCTAAATCATTTAAGGCTATTCTTCTTTCTTTTTGGCTTTGAAATAAAATTTTTGATTTAATTTATAACATCTTTGTATATTCAAGAATATCAAACAAACATTAAAATACAACGGCAAAGCAGAGCTTAAACTTAGATAGGAATATACTGCCATCTAACTTGAGTACCCGGTGATTTGTTTGTTAGGTAGAATTAAATATAAATTTAATTACAGAATATTACAGAGATTAATTAAATTGGCGAAATCCTCTGAAATAATATCATCGCAGTGCGAAGAGGACATCATGTATAAAAATCTTATTTCCAACATAATTAGATAAAGCCTCTATTGACGAGATATAGCTAGTACAGTCCCAACCTTTAGCATTTCACGGTGACAGGTTTCCGGAGACCATCTAGGTAGGTACTATACAAACATTACTCGTTTCCGGTATGGAGAGGGTTGTCGTTAGTGCAATTACTGTGGTAATGAGATTTTACATGTGATGTCTTAAAGCGACGAGCACAATGTGATGTAATGTATATCATCCTAAGTAATGCCACGTTGTTATGGGCACATACAATCCTACGCTTGAATAATGTGCAAACTTTATATTTGCTGATCACATCAGTTGGTGCTGTCACGTATTTTTATTTGATCACGTCGCCTGTAATAAGGCGGGTGCTTAATACACAGATTAATGTCGAGATATATCTTGAAGGTCTCACTAACGAGGTCCAGAGAGTAACATATTACTCACTCTTCATAAAATCGTATAGAAAGCATTTATACAAAAATTATGGTTATTATTAATCTTCTAACGCAAAAATATATAGTAAGTGAAAAAAAATTCCTTAAAACATAATTCTTTCTATAAAAAGCTATTAACCAGCATTAGGTTTCCTAAAAACACAAAGTCCAAAAAAATTAAGACATTCAGTTTGAGTCTAAATTTTGAGTTGATAATATACTAGATGATACCATCGGAAGTACACACTATTCGTCTTAACGTAGCGCGGGTTCGATCCCCGCTGAGCTACGGCTTTATTTACGAAACGAAGACCTGATGTTAAGTGATACATCAGCCCATAACCACGTGGCGCTAGTTAGGATGATATTCACTACACCTCGTTATGCTTGAGATATGAGATGTTAAGTCTCGTTAGGCTGATAATTTCTCTAGTTGCGTTCAAGCCGGAACACAGTACTTTTTTTTTACATTACTGTTGGGCGGCAGAAATAAGAATTGCTGTGTTACCTAGGTACTACCTAGACTATGGTTCCCAACGTGGGGCAATTTGTAAACGGATTCGACACGAGTTTAACTCAGCTTTCTTTCGCTCCAGGCCATGTTAGATAACGGTGGCAAATTTAACTCTAAAAAGCACATTCTTAAATAAGTGCAGCAATTTCAGATGATAGCAATTTAACAAAAAATTTTTGTGATAATAAAAATTGAGTATGTTACGTAAGAGGGAATAATAATTTTAGACAGGCTAAGATTAAGATGGGGCATGGCACAAAAAAGGTCGGGAAACACTGATCTAGACGGTCCCCGGCAAGAGAAACGTACCAATAAATTTTTGATTCCCTTCCGGTTCTGAGTTCAGCTTTGGGAACAATAAGAGCGCTATTTATTTATTTAATTTATAATAATTAAGTGTATTAAACTTCCTTTGCAAGGTCTATATTGCGAGCTCCGTTTTATGCTACGATACTTGAAAGGTACACATCGGTATGCAACATCTCCTGTCACTCTTACTCATTCGAAGAACAAAAGGTCACATTGTTAACGGATTGCAATATTCAAGTTTGGGAACCTTTTAATAATCATTACTCAGTACCTTCGTAATTTTTTTTCACCAAAAAATTATTAAAGACCAATCACACCCTCGGTGTGAACAACGTAAACGTTTGTTTTTCACGCCCGTTTAGGTTTCACGTCGCTGGCAACAAAATGTAGGTTGGCACGCTCACCGGAGCCTTCACGGCGAGCTCGTCCCCTGGTACACTTCGTGCTCCAGTAGACCCGTTCTTTTAATAGCTCGCACCCTGCAGACCGTCGTCCCCCACGCCAGTCTCCCGCCGCTCCTCGCTCAGTCGCCGGTCTGTTGGTTGCGACTTTCGCGATACACAGCGATTTCTCTTATCTCATTACGGTGTGGTATATCGATACGTATTGCATTGTAGCATGTACTCGATGTTATCATCATTATAGGTTCAGTTTAATTTTTATGAGTGTAATAATTAATTAGTGTGGAAATAATATCTATGAATTTAAAGGATTTTTCATTAACATATCAGTATAACACTACAAAAGCTATAATGTATGGGAATCTACATATAGTCCTAAGATAGTTTGTAGAGTGGAGACCACATTGAGGTTAACCTAGCATTGGATGCCCACTAAGCAGATGGAGCTTTAATCTGCGTAAGACGGCTGGGAGCATTTGGATACATATAGCGGAAGATCGGGCTAAGTGGCGCTCCTTGTTAGAAGCTTACATCCAGCATTGGACTGCCGCGGACTGTTGATAATGATAATCTACACATATGGCTATTGTGATGGCTACATAGGATATTATAAATATAATTTACCAGAGATAGATTTAGTTTATTATTTATGATCCTCATCTCACAAGAATGAAGTCTACATATAATTGGATTCGCTTATACATTAGTTCCGACACTATCTATATCTCATCATCTTCGTATCTGTTGGCAAGGAGTTGGTTAATGACCAATACATGTTCTCGAAGTAATTATGGACCTCGTACAATATTTACCATATCGGTGAACTGGTAACTTGTTACTATGGTTTAAAAGACTAAGTAACTCTACTTTGTGGTTTAACTGCAAAGATACAATCATAATAAACATATAAGTACGTTATATTTTAGGTACAATAAATTTTTATTAATCTTACCACACATTCTACACTGTTTATTTTTTTTAATAGATTAGACGGAAAATTTAAACTTATAACAAATGAGTTTTCGCATACAGATTATAGAGAAGACAATGTCTTCAGCAACAAAAATATATTCTCCAGTCTCCTACCGATAGTATTAAATGCGCATACGTCAGTTAGCCACCTATCATGTACAATGAATGAAGAAATAACGCAATCGCTGCATCAGGTGATACAAGTCGATTGTAGAACAAAGCAAAAAATCAGCCCAAAGCAGATAACAATGGTACAATGAAAACAATACGTGTGTTGTTGGCATAAGCTCAATGAACCTAATGAACCTAATGAACCTCTTGCTAGAGTTAACAAATGATATGGAGCTCATAGTTCACCTGATATTGCGTACAAATATTTCATGCTTAAAAATTTTATGGCGTTTGTCCTTTTGCTTTGTCATTTCCACGGGACGGCCGGAGTCCTTTGGTAGTTTTTATTTAGTGCCATAGAAAAAGTATATTTATCGGAATCTCTTCTGCACTTCGTGTCATCAGGATCTGTTTCCATTTATGTTATTTGGAGATGATACTAGATATCTTAGCTCGAAATCTCCTACGATACATTTGCTTTATGTCTCAGCACTTTATTCGAAGAAGCGACGAGACGGACGTGACATTCACCTGTGATTGTAAGTGTACACTGACCTATAATAATGCGGCGCCAGTTTGTATATACACAGCATCAAATCGTGATCGTCGCCTTGACAGATAAGATGTTAAGTCTCATTATCTCGGTAATTTTCTTAGGCTTACAGCCCTTCAATATTCCAAACCGTGCAGGTTTTTTTTAGTCGCCTTCTACAAGCAGGTGTTTTCTAACTGCTACGCCGAGTTAACATGCTTGACGCTTCTTCCTTTAATAAATTATGATTCATATCTGTATGTTGTGCACTTCACCGAATAGTTCTCAAGAGAATGAACCTGTTACCCGACGGCGCTAGGAATACATTTAGCATTCTGTAAGCATTGTTTCAATGATGCGTTCAGCATGGTTAATGTTGGCATGTGAACTTTGGAACTGTTATTGCTTTTAATGTTTTCAGGTTAACTTAAAAGTTTTATCTATATTAAAATATATTATACTTTACAATCCTCAGTCCGAAATAGTTAAAGTGCTGAGATTAATTGACATACATATATATTTATAAACGTAAAGTCATAAACACAGTTTTAAATATACGTAAGAAGTAGTCAGTCACTATGTCTTTTCGTTCTTCGATTTCCTCGAAGATAGCATCCAAATTTTGTGTAGAGTATGCATACTGCAGCCTAATTCTCCATGCTTATCTATATTTGAAAACTAGTTGTGCAAGGCTCGTTATGCTGGCTGTAACAACCACTTTTGGGGAAGGAATTTTGTAAAATGCTTTCTTAGCTGACCGCTAAATGGCAGCAGCAATGTCTCTACCTAACTTCAAGTCTGTAGTCTTTATGGTTCCAATGATACCGTGATGAGCCTTTACCATAGGTGGAAATCTCCTATATATGTAAACTAATCAAATTTAATTCAGCTTTTCGATTCGAATTTTTTTCGTTTTGTATGAGTTGAGAGATTATTATAGATAGAGATTGGTTTAGGGAGCTAGGGTATGCAGTGATTATTTGTTTATATGAAGGCTTCTCCTACACTTGATTAATAAATATTAATTATAAATGAAGATTTATCACATTTCTTCTTGTATATATAATGTGATAAATAGAACAGGTGGAATTACAAGAACTTTGGTATATCTTATACAATTTACATGATTATATTAGATTTTGTTTTTTGTGAATTAAATATATATATATATATATATATATATATATATATATATATATATATATATATATATATATATATATATAAAACCATATAAGTATATGAAAATTGTATTCCTCGTGTCTCGTTAAACCCGAGCTCAATCTTACGGCATGCTTTGCTTGGTGATCTCACCTAAAACCCCTCATTAAGATAGTCGTTCATACCGTGGCGAAACAGATTGCTCTAATAACTTACCATGATGACTCAGACATGCATAGCGTTATTTGGTCCAGTGTTGTGTGATGCACACTTCATTCACATATCTGAATGTTGGTACTTAACATTAGATTGATTACAAAGATTGAAATTTTGTGTCTCTATGGCTGGCGACCTCATCAAGCAATACCATTAGTAAGGTCGTAAAAACTTTAAAGTTTAACAGCACATAACAGTACAGATAATAAATGGGACTATAATAAAAACAATTGTACGGTTTTTTAAGCAATCTCATTGCATACTCGCTATTATGTTGTTTAGCAGTTCCAACTGCCTTAATGCGATACTAAGTTGGATGGTATTACCGTTCCTGCAAAGTTTCGACAGTAACGTAACTGCCGAGTTACCTACGTCCTAGTTATTGTTCTCATGTGAAGACATTAAACAAGTTAACTAACAAGTTTATAAGAGAAAGAGTTAATTATATCCCATTCTCATTTAAAGACGTCCTTTACACGAAAATGCTCTTGTATTATGTTTTCGAGGTACTAAGGTTTCAGCTTCATTCTGTTCTTACTGATACAGAGAATTAAAGGAGGATTATTAGGGAGAAAAAGCGTATTGACTTATGCAAGTTGTTAACAAAAAATATATATATATATATATATATATATATATATATATATGTATCTCAAAAATGATATATCAGTACCAAAATATCTTTAAGCGACATCATTATCTCATAGATTACCTCATCATCATCATCATTTCAATCGATGGACGTCCACTGCTGGACATAGGTCTCTTGTAATAAATAAATAGATAGATAGATTCACTCCAATAATTGTTATCGATATGCTAACACTAAGTTGATGTAAGTTTAAGACATCAGTCAACAAGCATTATTACAAAGCGACAACGAATTACGTATTGATATACCTCGTCCACAACCAACTTGAAATACACAGGTAGCCCTTTCAAAGCTCCTTCTGGCTGCGAGCTGGAAGTAATTTTCAATAACATTGCAACATCAATCGGTCAAAATAAATCCCCAAACGATGCGCCATCGGGTTCTGCCCGTCCTAGCACCGGTGTTCCTGTCCAAGCTATGGCGGAGGAGGAGGCGAGCGAGGGCTATACAAAAGTTACACGGGGTATGGTATCTATACGGTTTTTGCTTTAACATCCTAAGACCCTTATTTAATTCAACAAAGCTACCAGAGACTATAGAAGTCTGTTCTACGAGAGGTGCTTGGTGATGTCAAACGAGTTGCCGATCCCCGGAGCATCCTTATCACGTCCTTTTTGAAGCGACGCATTCTGTACCTCGTTGGGACGAAATTATCGGTTAAGATAATGACGAAATTTGGTACAGATATTACTTTCGTCATTTAGAGGTCAGCTAAAAATGGATTTCACAAAATCTGTACTCCGAAGGCAGTTAGGGGGCTGTTACTACCAGTAATGCATGCGGGAAACTATAATGTATATATAGTAGAAGAAAAATTTAAATATTATTATAATACACAGTATCACAGTCACGTGTGCCACAGTCACCAATTTTAACATTGAAAGGAGACAGACTTTGCTCTGTTCCTTTCTCTCTCTCCCTTTTTATCCTCGTCCTGTTTCGCATAATTTGTATGTGTTTAGGTTCGCCGCATACGGTTTAACGAGCTCGCATTGATTATGATTGATTGTAACATGATTCATTATTGCATTACATAAGACAAGTGGCTTACGGAGGCTGCTCTGACGTGTACTAATAACTTGTTCCAAGCCGTTTCATCTACTTGTACTTTTTGAAACAATCTGATCATCCACCTACTCTAAACACTGTACAGCTCATAATGTCTACATGTCGCCATATCGCCCTTATCGATATTAGATAATAGTATTCCTTATCACTAACTGATTGACTAACTGGTCTAGTGACATTAGCACATAGCAATTTGCTAACCAACATCGAATCATTATTTCCCTTCTGGCTTCAATTTGAAATATAGTTTATATATAAGATATTACAAAAAGATGAGATTGGAGATATCTACTCGTAATCTTAAGTATTAGTAAATACTAACTAGTACCTAATATTGAGATTAATGATAGATCGAGAGATAAGAGATACTAAGGTAGTATAATGATATTTAAAATGTTCATGAATACTTTAAAATTTATTTTAGAGTTTTTTTTATTCGACAAAGAGGGAGACGAGCGGAACGTTCACCTGATGAGAAGTGATCCGTGTGCCCATTACAATGTGTGTAGTTAGGATGATATACCCAGTACCACATCCCGCTTCTTGTCTTGAGATTTAAGTCTCCAGTAATTTCACTAGCTATACTGTCATTTAAACTGAAACTTAGTAATGTTGCCACACTTAGACTTACCACGAGGCTGTTGATATATACTCAAATTTAGAATATTGTTTCTTGAAGCTCAAATATCTATTTATTTTTATAAATGGTAATTTGTAGTGTTGATGTAATATAACTAGGTATGAAGGGTAATTTTCGGTATCCAGGAATCACGAGATGGAAGAGTACAAACTAGTTATATCACCGCTAAATGGGGTCATTGCGAATGGATTGTTATGATAGGGGAGGGCGACGGGACGCCCTTTATAGTGGGTAGTTTCCAACTGGTAAATTGTAAATGAGTGGAGGGTACGAGAATAATTTCAAAGTACTTTACTTTTGTTTGCTTTGTTGTTGTATATAAAATTCTCTTATATACGTTTCGTTTGGGGACTACGTTGAATTTTCAGTATATTGTAACATTTTTTTTAGTTAAATACATAATGACGTATATATAAATTAATAGATATCTTATTCTGCTTGCCAAATGAAAATATAGACTAGTGTGATAACTGTTCTCCAAAAAAGTTTTTTTTAATTAAAAATGTTCTCACCTGATGCTAAATCTGAGCGACTGAAGCGTACTAATTTAGTAAAAGACCGGAAGAACTGGAAGCTAAACTTCTTTGTTCGCAAACTGCGGATGTTGACAATATAAAGATGGTGATTGTCCAGACGTTTGATCATCGGATAATGAAAATGAGTGGAAATTATATTATATCATTCTAGCTCACTCTCTCTATAATGTATGTTATAAGTATACTGTGTTATGATTAAAGCGTTAGAACTAAATTTTAAACACTAAAGCTGGATCACAGAAGAAATAGTTTTTCTCTTAACTTAAAATGACGTCACAGCGCCACCAAATGCCATTACGAATCGCTTTACACTTTGATTATACTCCAAACGGCTCTTAATACGGATTCTCGATTACAGAACTCCATAATGAGTTCCCGTTACTGTTTGTCTTTCAGTCTAGACTTTAGTCCTACATTTGTTATGTAAACACTATCATATTTAATTACTTCGCGGTAAGATGAAATTTAAAATTTTATTTACTATGTAATTATTTCTTCTTCCATTTGGACTAATTTTATAATGTTGAAGGTCTCTGTAGGTACCACCGCTGCGGCTATTTCTGGCGCCAAACAGTAGCGTGTAAACATTACTGTTTCGGTTTGAAGGGCGCTGTAGTTAGTGTAATCACTGGGGTAACGGGACTTGACATTTTACGTTTCAAGGCGACGGACGAGCACAATATTGCTCTGTGTATATCATCCTAATGGAACGTCGATGGACCAATCAATTGCAGTTGTTAAAATTGTTAATGTCATGTAGGATTGACCTTGACTTTGTCTGGTAAATCTCGGTATACCATAGTCATGTAAATTACTTATGTAAATTTTATTCATAATTACAAATAAATGTTTTCAGAGCGCGTCGGAGTCGTCAGCGGGCGCAGGCGGCGGGGGCTCGGCTGGCGGCAGCGCGAGGGTCTCCTCCAGATCTAGAGCTTCCGAGGAGCCTCACATTGGTCAGTAACTATACACAATAATTTTTATGCGACGACGACCTGCACATCATAACCAAGGGCTAGTTTTAAACTAGTAATTCCACTAGTAAACACTTTCCAAATAGGAATACAATAATTTTTGCATCCCAATGCTTGACGCCGGAAATTGGCGTTGTAGGGTTCCGGAAAGAGAGACCAACACCAGTAAAGTTCGTGTGAACGCGACCTTTACGATTTCTCACATATATCTACTGTGTTAACAAATATTTCTATATGTAAACTATGTCGTGCTAAAGGGACCGGTACAGTCTCCGATTTTCAGTATAGTCTGATGATGCTTGTAAAATTTCAACATTGGTACTATTTTGTTCATATTTATATATTTTTTAAAGTTGGCTACGGGTTATTAATATTAGTGTAGAGCTTTCCAGTTATTATTCAAAATAAATATCGGCATTCAGATCTGTCGTGAGAATACTTGTCACGAGCAATATGAAAGCGCGTTTTTAATATTTTTCAAACCTTTGTAGTAAAGAATATTATGTAAACCTTTTCAACTTTTACTTAATTGGTTTTATTACCAATTCTCATATATTTTATAGTTTGCTTTATTTTTTCTGAATTATTTGCTTGTGAAAATTCTTAATCCAATTAGAAGAATCCTAAATCTGATTATCTTCATACGGTTTCAGGCAAGTACAAACTATTGAAGACTATCGGTAAAGGCAATTTCGCGAAGGTAAAATTGGCGAAACATGTCCCCACCGGAAAAGAGGTGGCCATCAAGATCATCGACAAGACGCAACTCAACCCCGGTTCGTTACAGAAGCTGTTTAGAGAGGTAAGCATTATAATCACTAAGAGTATATAGAAAAATTTTATCATATCAGCACTGTTACCTATAATTAATGACCACAAACTTGCTGCTGCCGATTTTCCAGTGCTGGTGGTTAAAAGTGGTCTTAATAGTAACGACAAAGGCACCATTTATGCAACTCACGGAAACAATGATTTTACACATTAAAAAATTTAGCCAATTGGAAAATAGATAATACTTCAGATGTGGTGTATTCAATATAGATCTATATACATTACATAAGGAGCACAAACATGTCCATTGCTGCCCATGGGCCATTCAAGGATCTTTGCGCTGCCTGCATCAATAAAGTTATTTGAAGTTGAAAAATATAGCACTGCTTCTACCGGTAAACCGAAATGGATATTACAATATTGTTAAATGTATATTACTATATTATTAAAATTGATCTGCTTTAAACGTCTTCTCAGGTACGGATAATGAAAATGCTGGACCACCCGAACATCGTGAAACTGTTCCAAGTGATAGAGACGGAGAAGACGCTGTACCTCGTCATGGAATACGCGTCCGGCGGCGAGGTGAGTGCTCCTATTAGCAATCTGTCAACGTATAAAAGACAGTTCCCGGCAAATACACTTTATTACCTAGGCTCCATTGTCACTTAACACCGTGAGAAATAGATTTTTTTTGTTCGGTAAAGAAAAGGGTCCCGTGAAACGACTCACGGGATCTAAACCAACCTCTCCTGCTCGTGGTGGAGCGATAATCAACAAACGAGGCTCTGGTTTCCTCCAACCCGCATTGGGTCAGCGTAGTGGAAAATGGCTCAAATCCGCGCCCAAGTGAACCTCTACAAACTACGGCCCCTAGCGCTCGGCGGACTGCATCGCAGAACCGATCTATGTGGAGATTTTTTGGGGAGGCTTATGTCCAGCAGTGAACGTCTATCGGTTGATAATGAAAGCAACAGGACAAGCAAAATGCTAGGCTGATGGTAAGTGATACGCCTGCCTGTAACAACGTGACGCTAGTTAGGATAATACTACACCACATTTAGTTCGTTACTCCAGTAATTTCACTAGCTACAGCGACCTTCTTTTCCCAATTATAATACGGTACTCCATGAATAGTTCGAACGTTTTGTCCTTAGGTGTTTGACTACTTAGTACTACACGGTCGCATGAAGGAGAAAGAGGCGCGAGCGAAGTTCCGGCAGATTGTTTCCGCAGTGCAGTACTGTCATCAGAAAAAGATCATACACAGGGATCTCAAGGTCAGTGGCATTGTATATTGTAGCACGAGCAGTGTTCACGTTCACCAAAACAGATACATCCGGTTTTCACACATTGATAGCTTTTGTGGATGAATTAGTGTGTACAAGCAATAAAGACGAACATGGATGCCCTTTCTTTGGTATAGGTGGAAATCTTCGAAAGACCTCTTGCGTTCTGGAGAGAGTTCAGTTATTTAGAATTTGTTCCCACTAAAACCATTATAGGTGGTCAGTCGCCTTCAATGTATTATTCCAAAACGTCTATCGGTTGACGATGATAATGATGATGACTGCTTGCTTTTGGTTGTTCGCATTGGCTGACTTTTTTCGTGTCTAGAAAGAAATCAAAAATAACACCCGAAGGAAGTCAGAACTCCGAAATCTCTTACGGAACGCAACCGGTGCCTTTCAGCATATTTGCTTTATACGTCCTAAGGAAGACTAAAGTCATTCTTAGCGTCTTCGCTGTGTTACAGCAAACATGAGACTACTATCCGTTTTCCGACGCAATCTGGTTCGTGTGTTAACCAGTTAAGGTCCGGCACCCATAAGGCCGCTGACCCTTAAGACTTTAATCGCCTTCTACGACAGGCAAGGTTTACTTTAGTACTATTTTTTTATATTCTACAAAGCAATAAGAGGACCGAGACGTTCACCTGATGGTAACTGATATGCCTGCTCATAACAACGTGGTGGTATTAAGGATGGTATACACTGCAACACATTGTGGTCGTCACCTGGAGACATAAGATATTAAGCCACGATAACCCAATAATTTCACTAGCTACAGCGCCCTTCAAACTGGAATACAGTAATGTTTGCATACTCTACTATTTGGCGACAGAAATAGTCATTGCGGTAGTAGCTACATAGACGGTCTCCTCCGGCAACAGAGAAGTACCACTAGTAAAGATTTTATTTAAAAACCCTAGATTACAGAGCTCCGTGTTGACCGAAATGTTGCTTGATTACTTGCAGGCAGAAAATCTACTACTAGACGGGGAGATGAACATCAAGATTGCGGATTTTGGTTTCTCTAACGAATTCACGCCGGGCTCGAAGTTGGACACGTTCTGTGGCAGTCCGCCCTACGCTGCGCCCGAGCTATTCCAAGGTATGAGATCTCGCGAAAAGATACTTTCTAATGAAATTTCGCCCTTCTACAAATGGTCTAGCACTTAACCTTAATTTCACATGTATTAAGTAATAATGAGCTCGTGGATGTAGAAGCATGTTTGTCCATAATCCACTGGCCCTCATATTCTGACAGTACGAGGATCATAGTTTCGGAGGTATGACGGTGGACTCAAATGCTTTTAATGTACAAAAAAATTTAGCAATAAACGTTATGTAATGTGATTTCAGGGAAGAAATATGACGGTCCGGAAGTGGATGTATGGTCCCTGGGCGTGATCCTGTACACTTTGGTATCAGGTTCGCTGCCCTTCGACGGGTCTACCCTTAGAGAGTTAAGAGAGAGGGTGCTTCGGGGTAAATACAGGTAAGCCAAATTTTGTTACAATTTTTAAAATTCAGTCATAAAAATAAAAAAAAATGTCATTTCAGACAGAGAAAATATATTTTACTAGTAAGTCCGTTGCCGCAGACTGACTTGGCTGGTACGACACAATATCTACCGAGTGAAGGTACTGCTAGTGTCGTTGCTTTATTGAATAGAAATATAGGAAATTATTGGTTTTACATCTGTTTTATTTTATTTTTTTTGTGTAATTTGACGGGTGAGAAGACACCACCGTCTAACACAACAACTGAGAAGGAACATAGAATACACCGCTACGTTTCCTATGACCTTTACGAGTATACTGTGCACTCTAGCCCACATGCCAAGTGTGGAAAGTATGACAATAAATCCCAAACGAGAAAGAATACGAAGATACCATTTCCTAACAGCTCTGCCGTCCTCGCCTTCAATCGCAAGAAATTGTTGGACGCAGTTAACTTCGAATCAGTCAAGTAGTAATTCCGTTGGGAGGTTAATGTTCAGCAATAGACGACAATAGCTTAACGCTGATTTATTAATGAATATTTCATCTTACACAGAATACCGTTCTACATGTCAACCGACTGTGAGAACCTGTTGAAGAAGTTCCTCGTACTGAACCCGGCGAAACGCGCGTCGCTGGAGAACATAATGCGCGACAAGTGGATGAATACCGGCTATGAGGACGACGAGCTGCGGCCGTACGTCGAGCCGCAGCAGGACTTTAAGGACCACAAGCGGATAGGTGAGCTCCACATTATTAATTTCCGACAAACTAGCAACTAATCAAACTTTTTTAAAGACTTAAAATATTACGAAGCAAATATCTTGATCGATCGATGTGGGGATCTTTGGGGAGGCTTATGTCCAGCTGTGTAGGTCTATCGGCTGATGATGATGAAATATCTTGTGTTATTAATATACCATCCGTCAATGATGAAGCACACTGGCCCAGAATACTCTAGTTCTCAAATTTTGACAATCGAAGCATTTATGCAGTCATGATGACAGATTTACATTATTATGGTGGTAGCTAGCGAGGCGACGTTGAAAAATCCAACTTCACTACATGTGATTATAGAATCGAACTAGGGAACCCCTGTGTTATAACGCAAGCAATTAACCAATGAGAAGCAGAGGTAGTTAATGTTGTATAACTAAATATATTTACTTTCAAGACATTATTATTATGTATTTATATAATCAACTTAACATATTGAAATAGTTAAAAATATGAGATTGTTTACACAAGTTCCTGTATTGTTTGACATTTAACCTAATAACCTATACGATAATTCAGCTAACCGTGCTTCGCTAAAGCTAACGAAGGCACCAACAAGGTGTTGTAGTGTTGAGCCGGACAGGTACAAGCTAAACGGATATAGATTATTTATAGCATATTATGCTTACATGGAGCGATGTGAAATATGTTGATAAATCATATATATATATATATATATAATGTAGAAAAAAATTTACGTACAGTAATACCCCGAGGTTACGGTAATGATCGTTCCGTCTATGACGGGCGTTAATTGGAGTGCGCGTTACAATCACCGGAAGTAGTCGTACATACTTCACAGAAAACCTCAAAAACTAAACTAATTAATGTTAGACAACACTTTTTTTATAATATATTAATTATTTAGAAGGGGATGGTTTCTAAAATGCGAACACATTCATCTGACCAGGTAAAGATTTTTTCTTCTCGTAAAATATCTTCATAAGGAGAAATAACTTCCTTTGTCATGTATTGTGGTCTCTGGATGGTTCACTGCTGGTTATAGGTTTTTTGTAAAGTATTATATAGGTCCTCCATTCGAATCTGTATGCTACGGAAATTCATGTTTTAGAGGGTGGGCGAGCGACAATTAACGAAAATCTCGATTGGCGTAAGTCGGGGTATTACTGTAAAAGAAAAAAAATAAATAAATAAAATTAAATATGTGTAACTATGATAATTTCTTCTATTTAAATACGTTTGTGCTACACTGCGACATCGCCTGGTGTAAGTGGTGATGTGGTCTGTGATGGTGAAACGCACTGCCGTAGTTACAGCCTATTGGTACTTTACTTGAAGATTTACGAATCCTCATTCGATTGTTCAGTAAAATGCAACTGTAACGTGTATACATATTTCACATCACCGCTTGGCGATGGTGATACCTAAAAGAGACCTTCTTGTATTTCATGCAAACACTCAAACATCTAACGGCACAGCGCAAGTTGGTACGTGACGCGTGATAGTCAACAATTACCTTTTTCTCTTTTTCGTAATTGAACGTCTGTGTGATGATCACGAGGAGGCCGTAATGCACGTCGGCGATAGCTATTTGTGTCATTGTACTGTCCACTGTCAAAGTGATGGTAGCTGTCATAATCAACGTGCGTGTGTGTGCTTGGCTTCGTTACGTAGTGTAATGTTGGGGAGGAGAAGGAACGATATCCGGTTTCGATTGGACGGAACTAAAATTTGATTATGCTTTTGTTTGCATGTCAGTTGTTGTGTATTACACGGTGTAGATGTTAGCTTAGAGCGCTTCGTTTGTACTGATGGGTTTCGATATTCTTATGGGATTCCTATTTTCAGCATTCTTAGGGCTTAGGGCTGATGATGATGATAATTTTATGTGTGTTTAATCTATATATACACAATCTTTAAAACGCTTAGTTAATGACATATATTTTATATCTGAAATAGATTTAATTAAAATATTTTTTTTTTTATTAATCAACTATTATTCAGAACGAAAAAAAAATTTTTTTTATAATCTTTGTTAATATGTTTTGTACAAAATAGAATTAATATCTTCTGACAATGTTATAGCTTTGCAGTCCCTTGTAGGCCTCGGCTTGGTCTAGAAAGATTTTCTATTTCGGTCTGTTCTGTCCTCCTATTTACTATATCGACTCGACGACCTTCGTGATTACTCGTCATAACACACTGTGAATTTAATATAGTTTCTTATTTAACGTCCAATTTAGCAATAATTAATACGACAGTAGAATAATGTAGTGTAATATATACATTTATAACACATGTTTAACCTTAGTTAAAACTGCTTGCATTTAAAGTTGCATAAATTAAAATGTTATAAAAATTAATGTTGCATGCTGTAGTGTAAATACTCGCGGTTTACTCTTGAGTTATTAAAGTGCCGCATCCTTCCTGCAGAGGCGCTAGTGTGCTTGGGCTACAACAGGCAAGAGATCGAGTACTCGTTGGCCGAGGCGAAGTACGACGACGTGTTCGCTACGTACTTGTTACTGGGAAGGAAAAGCACCGACGTGAGTCAAGTTGTTATTGATTTATCTTTATTGACAGCGACTTAACAGTTTTCTTAGGTTTTACTTGATCTGATAAGGAAGGAGGTTTTTAAAGCTTACCCTACTTATGATTACACTGGTGCAATAGTTTATTTTGGAAGTGTAACATGGTACTAGTACACGTAGTGTTAGAAGGCCTCCCACAAGGTGGACCGACGATCTGGTGAGAATCGCGTGAACCCACTGGATGCGAGCAGTGCGGCACCGCCCGATGTGGAGATCTATAGGGGAGGCCTATGTCCAGCAGTGGACGTCTATCGGCTGATGATGATGATGATGATGATCACTTGTGAGTTATATCATGCAATAATTAATGGAATTTCTTTGAAGTTTAAACTTTATCATGTTTTACAATATACATGCTAAAGTTAAGTCTATACAACAAAATTCATTTAGGAATATGTCGTCCTATCATAATGCTTGTATGAGTTATGGAGAGGTAAGACCTTCAAGAAAACAAGGCTCTAGTTATAGCGAGATGGAATGAGGAAGTAAAAAAGAAGACACATGTAGAGTTTTCGACATTATTTTATATAGTTATTACATGTTTTATTGTTATTAAAACAGAAGCTGTTATTTCGTTAATACTATTATTTATTTGTATTTCTATGTAAAGCTGATACTATAAATGATGTTTCTTCTATGTATTAGGTGAAGCACAAGTCAACACTGAAACGAGTAGGTTATTGAATATTTTGAAAATGTTTACTGTTACTGGTAACAGCCGGAGTCGGACGGCAGCCGGTCGGGCTCGTCGCTGTCGCTGCGCAACGCCGCCGCCCCGCAGCCGCAGCAGCAGCAGACCAACGCGCATGCCGGTACGTCTCCACTTACCTATACATATGCACACCTTACGTCTATTTCTAGTTTGCACCAACGGCAACTATGCTGTTTGAACTTGAATTAAATACAAAATATGTAAAACATATTGCAATTCGATTATATACATAAAGAGTACATATACAGTTGCTGGGATATTTTCATGATTTTTTTTTTTCTATTTTTAATAGTTGTGACTTCAGCGAAATATTCTAATCTTTATATGCATATATAAAATAAACAGCTCGTATGATTGATTCCCTTAGTTGGGTCTTAGGACTTCTCTCTCCCGATGCCATTTATCCACCACATCGGCTAAGTGAGAGTTGGTGGATTCGAATATATGCAATAATTATATCTTATATATTTATTAAAATTTACTCAAAGTCTAACTGCTAGAAACTTGATTTCATTCACATAAATTTGAATCCAATACAAGTTACACGTTAATAATTAACTTGGTTATGAATCGAAAGTATTTCGAGTGATCATGTGTATTATAATAACGTGCGGAATATAAATATGCTGCAATGATTAGAAATAACGTAATCGAGCGGAATCAAGCTTACAATTCGCTTAAGGTATAATACCGCGGGGGCTTGACAGCTTTATTCTAACTGGGAATATTGTAACACTACCGAGTACACTTGACAACCATTGGTGACGTCACGCCGCCGCCATTACCTTTTGGCGCGAAAGCAAATGTCACTTAGCTGTCATTCGCTGAAGTTTTGACTTTCGGGTCGTACTATAAAGCAGAACAGCCCTCCTATTGCACCCAACACTGGCCTTCTCTGACGAAGAGAGATTTATCCACCACGCTGACCAAGTGCGGGTTGGTAGATGTCCACGTCAAGGAAAGCCGTTGGCCTTAGAACATGTTGAAACTCACAAACGCACAAGACCAAGCCGAATGTGGATGGATCTCGAGCTACCACGGCTATCGTTGTCGTTGACGATTGAATGTGAATTAGAAACGTTCATGTAGCCTGTTTTAGTGTTTTTAAATCTTTATGTGTCTTAATATATCTCTCTCTTTTAGTTTTTTTTTCTTCGTAGTTAACATCTGCCGTCTTCCCCCCACTGAATGACAGTAAATTGACATTTCCTTTGCATTCTACTGCATAAGTTGTGATGTGCTGAACCACTGTGGTCTATGATTGTCAAGAATGTATTTTTCGTATCTATTGTCATTTTGTATATCATTTTTGTAATTTCGCTTTTTATTTTTATTGTCTATTATGTGTGCTTGATATGTCGTCCACCTGTCACAACTGTTCCCCCCTACCCCGGGCAAAGTGTTTGTCGATGTAGTCGTATGTGCGTTTACAATGTTAACGTTTGTCAAACAAAAGTTACCAGCTCATTATTCAGAAACTGATCGTTTAAAGAAAATAAAAAAGCGTTAGTTTCGTGTTTCTAAAATTACCTATTAAGAGAAAAACGTGAAAGTGAGTCTCGATCGACTTGTCTTCAATTTCTTTAAATACAATAAAAATAAATTAAGTTAAATTATAACCGGGTAAGTAATCTAACATATTACATACATAATTTAGTAAACTATTGCGATATACAATGGAAGCTGTATGTAACTCTTATGAGAAGTATAACTAAAAAGTATGTCTAAGACTTTTAAGGGTTTTTAAAAACAAAAACAAAATTATGATGCCAATAATTATTTGTTGATTGTTACCCTGTATAATAATGATGTTTAAAATCGGACCTGAACGTGGAATTCTAAAATAAAGTATTAAATAACTATCGAGGCTCCGGTACCGTTCGTTAGTGTAGGATGATGAGATCTATGAGGTTAGGTGCACACAGCCACGATACGGTTGTGTTGCCATTGCCGCTGGGGTCAGACGGGGAGCGAGTGGGGTACGTGCGGGTGTGGGTAGTGGGTGGAGAGGAGTAGTGTGAGGGTAACGCGGGCGTTGCGCAGGCGCGTGCGGGTCGCCGTCGCACCGCGGCGTGCAGCGCAGCATCTCGGCCTCCGCGCGCCCCGCCGCCTCGCGCCGCGCCTCCTCCGGCGCGGAGGTGCTGCGCGCCCAAGGTAACCCGCATCTCTCGCCGCCTCCCGATATCTACGCTACATCCATCTCCTATGTTTAGTTTAACTCCTACACCTCCATTCCCAATATTATTGAACTACTACTATACTTTAGTCTCTCCGGTATACAATTAAATGTTATATCAACAGTACATATAAGAAATAGTTTTTTTTTTAAATTTGAGGACAAACAAAAAATGTATGTATAATCATAATATCGGTGAATATACACATACCGTATAAATTCTAAACATTGTTTTTATTATATACCATCATTAACTAATGAACGTTAATTACCAGATACTGATACTGGTCAAAGACTTTCATAATACTTTTCTCATCTATTGGAGTACGTAATAAATCCTTTAAAAAAAATCGTCACTTTTCTACAAGTTTTAGTCCGGAGATTTAATAACTTAGACTTGAGTTTCTCTAATCCTTTGTTTCCTTAATTTTGTTTATGTCCTCTATTCTTCCTCACATCCTGACTACAGTAAACTATAGAAGTTTTTCGTTTGGTTATCTATGGTTGCATGGTATCCGTATAAGATATAATATAATCTTTTTAATTACCTTATATTTAAATATATTTCTTTTATAATAAAGCTTATTTTAATTTAGTTAATAATTACATATTAATTTTTGTTTATTTTTCGAATAATCAATTTGTTATCAATTAATACCGTAATGACGGAGTAGATAAATACATAAAATACTTTATAGATATTACAAGGCCATAAATACTTATAATTTTAGGATATATCTGACTTCAGATTGATACAGTAGTGTGCGTGTGCATGATCGTGTTTGTGTTTGCTTGTCAGACGTGAATGTTATCGGTGTGCTGCACATCATATTGACCCATTTTTTTTATCTAAATATAAACTATTTGCATCACAAAAAAAAAAATTATTTTCGGTATCCACTCAGCTCCACAATGTCCATCGTTTCATATAAGTTTGCTTAATATGTTGTTTGCTGCTTCATTACTTTGGCTGCGCTTTGATATGTATATGTTGATGGTACGCACACTTGAAGATGTTTTCATACTGTTCATTCATTCTTATATCTACACATTCAGTATTAAGTTTTTGGGTAAAAAATATCTTATATAAAAATTTAAATACTGAAACAAAGGTACTGTTCTATCAAATGTTGGATAACCCAAAAATTTATTGGATTATGATTGGCTTGCAGTATTCTTATGAGTGGTTCATTCAAATGCTTTAGAGTATTGCGAGTTAATGCTTCTATATAAAATTACATCACACGTCTGAAGTATTTTTTTTTTAAATAAGACTAACAATGTCTTCAATAAACTACCCTCTCAATGTTGTCAACTAGTGAGACTCGGAGGCTCTTCACATATGGAGAGACTCAAGGCTATTTATCAGTCGCATTTACCAACAGGATGGTGGATAATCACACGTTTATGATCATTCTAACAAATAATCTCCACAACTCGCACTCGTGCAATAATCAACGTCTAACACCGATCAAGATCTGCTGCTCGTTCTCCACAGCTACCGGAAGCTCGCTCGATTGCTTCGAAGCTTTGCAAAGTGTTATTATATTTATTAATTTCTCGTTTTGGGGGTTACAGTGGGCACAACGACAAGCACCGCGAACAACACCACGTCGACCGCGACCACAACCACTTCTAACTTCAAAAGACAGGTTCATAATTTAACGCACTTATTAACATCATAGATATTTTGAAGTGACGATAGTCAGCGACCTTCGTTACCTGACCGATTCATAAAATTCGATGTAAACATATAAAATAGTAATTTTTATATTTTATCTACGAAGACGTCATCTCAATTTTACATGATTTTATATGCCAATAGGGCAGTGGACGTATAAGTGGGAATGGACCAAATCATGAAGATTATGATGATTAAGCACTTTAATGAATTTGTAATCTTCTAGTCATTTTAAAATATGTACATTTCTTCCATCTTTATTTAATTTTGTGAACCGTATATATATTTTATTTACATTGTTACTTATAAATATGTCGCGTGTTGCAGAATACAATCGATTCGGCGTCAATCAAGGAGAACACGGCGCGGATTGTCCAGATGCAGGTACGTGATTGTTTCCGACCGTGAAATACTTCTGCTGGTACTGGACATGGTTTGTTACCTCTGCAGATGAGTAGTGTTCACACTTTACTATGTTGTTAGAAAGGCGCTACAATCAGTGATCTACTAAGATAATGAGACATCATTTTTAGCCTTGAGGTGAGGAAAGTACGATGCTGTAGGAAATAATCAGTGCGTCGTTACGGACAGGTTATTTTACTATCAGGTGAAAGTTATAGTTATAGTCGACTCAACTTGATGTCTTTTGTTTCTTGTAACGGGCTAAACAGTTACGCTGTTACAGCAGCAGATATATAATATGAGGGTGTTAGTTAACCCGGCCAATTAGTAAAAAAATCCACCGTTCAAACACCACAAGGTATAGACTATGCAATTGAAGATACCTCCGCTAAGAGTTAAGAATGACCTATTTGTAGGTACAGAACACGACGAGACCGAGCAGCGCGCAACCTAAGCTGGAGCCGCGGTCGCGTACGCTCACGGGGGGACAGCGGCGCGCGGCGCTTGAGGCTGCGCCTGCGCACGCGACGCACGCGGCGCATGCGGCACACGCCGCGCACGCCGCCCCAGTCAAACTGTCGCCGCCCAACGACACGCCCAGGTATTCTATTGTATGCCTTTATATATGGTTTCAATGATATAAACGATTATACTATAGTATTTAAAGTTGTGAAATGGCCCTGTTGGCGTTTGTGAAACTTTTCACTGTTGTATTTTGATATATTATTTATGTTATCTTAGTCCATAAAGATATAAGTATGATGCGTTGATAACCAAAATTTCATACAAATACATTTACTTCCATAAATATTACCATTTAATTTTTATATATTATAATGTAATATTATTTTATGTACGCATTTGATATTTATTTATGTATGTTCAGTCAGAACTCGACGTAAATAATGAACTAACCTACTTGCATATTTCATTTGCCGTCGCGACGTACCGCGGCGGTTCGCATGTGGGGAACTAACTTGGGTAAATGAATATAGACTAACTGCATGAAATTTTTACGACGCGACAGTTCCACGCAAGCGGAGACTAAGAACGGGGTGGGGGGAGTGAATGGGAGTGTTGGGGGGCCGAGCGGGAACGCCGGTGGAGGCGGGGGCGGGACCGTCAGTACGGGGGGCACAGGGGGAAAGACCCACGTGAAAAGCGCGTCCATCTCGTCCGGAAGCGGCGCCCCGCCACTTACGGAGTCGGCCTCCCACAACGCCTCGGCAAGAGACCTGGCGCCGCCACGCCCAAGGTACAAGGGCTTAGAGCTTCGCTTTGCTGTGATCACGCGTAGATTTACACTTGTGTTCTTTTTATTTGACGCAGCGGCGAGACGAGCTGGACGTCCACCTGATGGTAAGTAATGCGTCCGCCCGTAACATTTGCGCTAGTTGGGATGACAAACACCGCATCCGCATTGTATACGTCCTCTTGGGAGATAGGAATATAAGTATCTTTTCTCTAGTAATATCACAATACCGTAATGTTTACACATTAGTGTTTTAGCGACCTTAGATGGTGTCCGAAAACCTTCCACCAATAAAAAGTTGCGTAGGGTATAAATAGTCGCAATCGTAAGGGTTGTCCATTTTTATAGTGTTCTAAGCTACACTGGCTAAGCACTTAATGAATTCGCTTTTAGATTTATTTTTAGTGCTAAATATAAAGTTTTGTTTGTGTGTACCATATTTTTTTTTTTTAATTGGAATTTATTTTACAGTTGTGAGTGACTGATAGGATAGGGCTTTTTTTGAACCAGCAAGGGTAGCTATCTCCTTCGTATCGTATATATGCTGTGATAACAACATTGCTGTTCCGGTTACAAATATATGGCGGCCGGAGTATTCTGGACGAGTGCGGCTTCTCCATCTACAGCCTCATTGTCATTTAACACTATATGAATCATTAAATCGTAGGCATTATACAATATTGATAAGTAGATTGTCTTATAATTTACAATAGTAAAGATTATCAAGTACATTTTTGGATATTAGTGTGTGTTGTGATGCTCTTTGATTTCCGGTCCATTTCACTCGTACAGCTCGTACGTTGAACTTGCTTATGCATGTTGATTCTAACCTTTTCATTATATATAATTTTTATTATAATATTCTTATATAATCTATGTATCTGTGTAATATATTTAGAAACATGTAGCATAAATTGCAATATAATGTAATAGGGTATAATTTATTGTATTGCAGTCTGTTATAGTATACTGAACCGCTCATTGGAAAAAATACTAATACACTCCAAGTTTTATCTCTCAATGTATTGATTTTTTTTTATCCACGATGCGATGACAGACATAGTTCAAATTGAAGATGTCTTAATATATTTTAGATGTGTACAGGTTTTATAAAAGAGTTTACTAATGTGTCGTCAGCCTGAACTCGAGCCTGTCGGCGGGCGGCGGCGGCGGCGCGGCCGGCGGCGGCGCTGCGGGGCCTGGCGGCGCTGCCGGCACACGCCGCGAGTTTCCCAACCCCCTCGTGTTCCCCAGGAACGTACCCTCACGTTCGACCTTCCATTCTGGTTAGTATGCAACTTTTTATTCACACATACGGTAAACAGCAATATAATCATAATCAACCGATAGACCTCCACTGTTGAAATTCGTCTTTAAGTTGGTGTTGACATCTTTGGAGTCTACCGGCTGATGATGACGATGATGAAGTTTATAATACGTTATGTTTAAAGGCAAGTCGTTTCTTTTTTTGTACGCAAGAGATTCTGTGCCAGATAGTTAATGTGAATTTGTAAACTTTCCGTGTGTCTAAAAGAGCGCTTTTTAAACTTTAATGATGATCATTTTCGTATAAATTTGTGTGTTAATATTCTTAGTATATCATGCTGTTCCCACCAACCCATATTGGGCCAGCGTGGTGGGAAATGAGCCAGATCCCCTCCCATATGAACCTCCACAAAAGAACGTCACGGAAAGCTGCTGGATGCGAACAACGCAGGACCGATCGATGTAGAGATCTTTGGGGTAGACCTATATCCAGCAGTGGACGTCTTCGGCTGATGAACAACTACGCTGGCTTAATATGGTGGTAACAAATGAAATGTTACAATTTGTTTATTTTATTTACTCATCAGGGCAAACGCGGTCGCGCGGCGCCAGCGCGGGCGGCGCGTACGGCGACGGCGGCTCCCCCCACCAGGCGCGCCCGTCCTTCTTCTCCAAACTCTCCTCGCGCTTCTCCAAACGGTGAGTGGACCCGCACAGTGAATGTGATCTGCAGACGGCTGATATTAGCACATGTATCGGACACACGTGTCATACAATAACAATGATTGTCTGTCACACACTATTTTGACCTGTTTACGATTTAGAACTAAAAATTTTTTTCAAACTCACATTTTTTCACATTTTTAAATGTAGCGTTTGGGGTCTTAATGTCATCAAGGTACTCTACCGTTTAATAGTAGTGGCCTTCCTTTGTAGAAGCCTATGCTCAACAGTTGGATTTCTATGGGCTGATGATGATGGAACATTTTATTACTGCACTCACAAGATAGACAAGACCGAACTGTCCATCGATTTAGAACCCGAACGTTATATTTATTTTAATGTAAATTAAATAACCGTACGAAGAGAAGAGATTTTTAACTAAATCTTAAAAAAAATATCTAAAATCGGATGTTTTTACTTTATGTGCAGTTTTATGTCATAATGTTAACTGCTTTTTTTCAAAACCGGTCAATACAAATTGTATCACACGGTGTACCGATTCAAGATGCAATGTTGCCAGATTAACCTAAAAGGGATTAAATAAGTTATACTATAAGATAAAGGAGATCCTTATGTTTATTTTATAAGGACCTCTTTGTTATGTGTCTGTATCCTATGTTGATGTGATAATTTTGCCAGTCGTTCCGTTCATATGTTTTTTCATACATTATTGATTTATTTCAATTAATATGAAATTCATTTATAGAATTAAATCCTTTTATAAAGATACAAAAGAATTTCATTTAAAATTTTAATGACATAAATAATTTTTCTATATCGTACTTTATATGAAAAAATATCGTATCGATTGGCTCGACATTCGCTGAATGGACTAAAAGCTAAACAATCACTACTAATTGCTAACAGTTCATTCACACCACTACTAACCGCGCCGACTAACACTAATTACGACTAACTGAAACACAAACACGAATCTTGTTTTTTTTTTTATTTGCAACATCAAATTGCCCCCACTTCTTCGCTGTAACGCTTATTGCGCCAATGATTCATGTTATTGAAAGATTTTTGTGTTTCTCTATAAAAACATGTCTACATTATACGAGAATTTAAAACCTTGAACTATTCTTCTTCATTGATACAGGGTGTTTAATTTATATGATCAAAAATTTCATAGTCTATCGCAGAAACACAAAGTATCTTTCAAATCGTCCCGCTGTATACTCGGGGCTGTTCGTCCCGTCTACGACAGCTTGGCACCGCTTCCCATGCATCACTCCCCGTTTCATACCCTTACCATCCATCATCCACGTACAATTGTTTGTACCTGTGTACATTTGGACTTGGCGTCCGAGCCGGCGCCCGTCTTACCTGACCACATTAGTTAATTTTTACTAAAAACAAAAGGGTTGTGGAAAAGTACTCGTAAAATGAATCCCGCAAGAGCAGCGTTTGAGCCCTTTTTGACAATGTGAACCGATTGTGCGCGACTGCGAGGAGAAACATTTCCGAAAGGGCTCTGAGGGTACTGTTCTGGAGTTAATACTATCTGGTTCTCTGTTGTAAATAATTATATAAAGCATTTTTACACTTGTCTGTCTGTCACTTGTCACTGTCGTTTATCTAATTAACCCATTCGTTATGACTGCCTTTATCGATTTTCTGTGTTTTGTTTACATATATTTATATATATATATATATATATATATGTATATACATATATTAATTTTTTATTTTATTATTAAATTGTGCCCCTCTAAATCCGTGTTCCGACTTTTTTTTTTCATTATTTTTCGTTATGTTTCTGTTTTATCTGGTCTCGCGTCGAAACAGGGGATGCACGATGCTAAAACCTCCTACCTCCCTGACTGTTAGATTCACGCACATGTTTATTTATAAATTTTTTTTTTTTTTGTTACATTTATCGGAATCGGTTTCTCGTTACTTTGAACCCTGTCTTATGAAAATTTAGACCGTCTTTAGAGCGAACAGAGCAAAGCATGTCGTGTTTCCCTTAAGGTGAAATGCTATTTATTTATTATTTAGTTATATGAAAAGTTTTGAGGCCGTAATGCAATGCAATGCGATGCGATGCTTTGAGTGTTGTCCGAATGAGCTTGTTAATATTAAAGCAATGGATACTGATCGTAAGTACATCCGGTTTGAGCCTCGCCGTGGTGAGAGGTGTACGGATTGCGTTTTTTGCTAACATCTCTCGTGCATCCCCCCGTGTCGATCGGCGACCAACTCTACATTCCTAACCGTACGCTTCTACTAACGAACGTCGACGGTCGTGTTTTTTTTTTTCCTACCAATTTTTATTTTATCAATTACTGATTCATTTTTAGTCAATCCACAACCCTTTAGAAATCTACTGTTGCAACGTGGCCAATTTAGTATTTGTATATATATGTATACATATATATTTTTTACCAAGGGAGTGTTTAGTATTGTGCATCTTTGTTTTACGGCGCGAGAACCCGTTGAGTCGCCATACTGGAGAGATCGGTTTTTCCTTTAAAAAAAAAAAAAATATGGCGACCGGAAGTTAGTGAATCGAATTTCTAATTGAGACACAAGAAAAGGCGGACCGGAGACGCAAGAGGGTGGTGATTGGTCGTATCACTCACAACGTTCAATTATACGCAGGTTGAATCAGAATCCGTGATGGAAGACCACTGAGGAACGGAAGAATCAAGAGGACATAGAGATAAATTAGGAAATAATGTGCAAACTAAAGTGTTATGCTTAATTTATACACGTACCGACAAGTTTAATTTTCCTTTTTTTGTTTGTTTTTCTCTATTCAGGTCATTGATTGTGACAATAATTTGGTCGTTGTCATCGTTGACAGCCATTTTCAAGTCGAAGGTGGGCGGTCAGTGGTGATGGTGGTTGGTGACGTGAACTGTACGATAACGTACTTGAAACCAATTCACCGTTCTTTATGATGGACTGAATAAAGAAAAAGAAATGGTTTTGTTTCTTTAGTTAAAGTATTGAATTATGTTTTTGTATAAGCGTAAACCGGACATCATTACATCATTATGACTTTATTTTTTGCGCGGCGACATATCTGACTACACGTTGTTTTTTTTTTTAATAAAAAAAAATATAAAGAGCGTTAGATAGATAGTGTCATTGTGATTACGGAAGTTTTCGTGAAATTATGTGTAGCAGAGAGCTAGTCCCGTCGCGTCTCGCATTTCATTGTAGTTTTTAAGGCGTTCAAACAGTTTCGGCGTTGAACGACATTTTTTTTTACATTCCACATATATATATATATATATTTTGTTTTATTGAGAAAAGCACAAAAAGAGTCTTATACTAAATATATTGTCGAATGAAAATTTTTATCGTGTTATATACAATTTTCATAATAGGTCGTGTGTCACATCGAATATTTACACAACCTCCAATATTGCGCTGGTAACTATAAACAAAGACCAAGACCATTGATCGATATGGTATAACCTATAACATTTATATACAACATACACATTATTAACCACATCGCATGGTGGAGATTGATATTTCTCATTGTAAAGGGTAATCTTCTTTATTATTAATAATATCTTCGGTATATCATCAGCTAAGTCGATGGACGTCCTCCAGGACATAGTACTCTTACATTGAGCTATTAGAGTCCAAGTGTATCACCGTCTCTCTCTCCTCAATGCCCTATAAATAGATGAGAATAGAGATAGATAGAGAATGCCCTATAGATGCCGTTAATGAGTATAATTAGTATATTTTCTAAGATATGTGTAAGGTCCAGATATAAATTTTTGTCATAAGGAGACTGCTATTTAAATTCTGATGAAAACATTTAATATCTGGTTCCACCTTCTGGTATCTAAGTTATCGTTCATAATGAAGAAGGTTTAATACTTCTGGAGACCGTCTTGGTATCTACGGTGGTGTGGAAATTTTTACTGGGATCCAACTCGAACGGTGCTGTGATTAGAAATTAGTGGGATAACGAGACTTAACATGCGACGACCACAATGCGTTGTTGTGTACATCATCCTAACTAGCGCCACGTTATGAACAGGCGTATCCCTTACTATCACGTGAACGTGTGGTAACCGCTCGTAGAAAAAAAATAATGCAATTTTTTAAACTTAACGTTGTAGTCAACTTGTGGGAACTGTCTCTTGCCTTATGCCGTCTCTACAGGCGTTGTCTTTGCAAGTTATAGTTTGGCTGCAACTTAGTACAACTTTTTTTACAATAAATCCATGAGACGAGCGCGACGTGTTCACCTGATAGTGAGTGATACGCTGGTCCATAACAACGTGGCGTTAATTAGGGTGATATATACAGCACCACATTGCGCTCATCCCCTGGGACTTAAATCTCATCGCCCCAGTAATTACACTAACTACAGCCCCCTTCAAACCGTAACACAGTAATGTTTGCACACTACTGCTTGTCGGCTGCATTAGGCTCTGCGGTGGTACCTAAACGGTCTCCAGCTACAGAGACACTACCACCAGTAAACATACAGTTGAAATACTTGATGATAACGCGATGAACTATCTTATCATACCACAAGCGGGAGAGCGTAATGTGGTTAAACGTTTTAAATAACGCTGTTTATATCAACAAATTTGTAATTTCTTATTTTTATATAGTTCGGTGTGGTAATATTTTGGAGAGAACTATGTCCAGCTGTGGGCTTCCATCGCCTGACGATGGTCATGATTATTCTCATCGCATATTTAGGAGGTCGTGTTGTGTAATTATCCGATGCAGCGTGAGGATGACGATACAGTTTCTCCGTAGACGATCGGCAATGTCGGTTACGTTTCGATTTAGTTTAACACAAGTTTCATCTGCCGGAGCCCCTCGTGACGGTCCGTAGTGTAGTGTTTGAATGAGTGAGATGTATAGGATGTAGTTATTAGCTAATTAAATGAAATTAAAAAAATAACTTCGTGGCCCGCCCACGGCCTTTGGTACAAATACTCAATTACATACGTTACCACAGACCGGTGTTGGTATAGAGGCAGCTACTTCATGAATTCTTCCCGGGCCGAACGAAACAACCCTTACACTGCTACTGTATACAGTGTGTTCTAAATATTTCATGAAATTTTTAAGACGATCTCTATTTTTGTGAACAGAAAAAAATATATATATAACGAAATTAATCAATCGACGGTCGATCTAAATCACCGTGGAATCATTTAAAAAAAAAAAGTTAACATGATGATTATTTTTGATTAGATGATAGATCTTTTCATATTTTCTTATTACTCATTGAATAGTGTATTTTCTAGAGTTTTTAGGGTTTATAAATTTGTACATATCGAGTACGGTTCGTGTGACGTTGATGGGTGTTAAATCGATCAGAACTTCATTTTTTTTTATATATTTATCCAGAGTTCCGTATTGTAGTTAAATAGCAACATATAACCATCGGTGCACAACTAACGTGTGCCCGTATTTCATTTTATTAATATATATAATCTATCATTGTTACTTGACACTAAACTGTAATCGAAATTTTAATACGTTTATAACATATATGCTATATTTTCGATTTACATAACAAAACTTTTTTTTTTTTAAACTTCTACGCTAAATCTATAATTTTGTTTCTAACGAAATCGAAAGCAATATTACTATCAATAGGTATTTTTTGATGTTTTTTCAAATTGACATTTATTAGTATATCATATATAAAATTATGAAACAAATTGTATGACGAGAGGATTATGTATTGGGTGCTGAGTGTTGGTGACATTTAAATTTTTTTTTTTTAAGAAAATCATTAATATATTCGTTTTGTGAACGAGCGCCGCTCGATAAAATTATGTTGTGTATGAAGAGTTGCAATAAAATAAAAGAAAAAAAAAATGCTATGTAACGATATAAGTCTGACAATGTCTTTGGGTTTATTTTATTGCTTTTTGCAATGTTTTATATTTAAAATTAGTTTTTATGTTTAAACTGTATGTATAAACGAAATGGTAATGTACAACATCCGAGATAATATCCCAGTATTAGTTACTTGCTTGTTTTCGTGACTGTACGCACGTCCGTCGTGTCTATCCTCTAGAAATGTCCGCTTGCACTACCTTAAGTATATACTGTAATACTGTAATACTGTAATATTATATGAAGGAGAAAACATATAACTCTCTCACACTTGTAACGGAACAGCTTCGATAAATGACTTGATTTTTTTTTTTTACTGTAATACATATGTTACGAAGTCATTTATCATACAGGTAAAGCGATATATTTTTTCTAATTTCTATAAGCGTGATTTAATTCAATTCTACAGCGTGTAGTGTATTGTAATGTTTGATGATCACTGTGTGATGATGATCGACTGTGATTGGTACAATGACGCTGTGGAATTGAGGTGGCGCGCGTCATGTGTCTGGACCGCGAGCCGATACTGATTGTGAGTTGCGCTTCTTTTGGATTAACAGATATTTTTTTTCCATTAACAATGTGTTGTTTCATTTACAAATATCCCGATGACTCCCTTGTATTTAAATCGTCCGTGTGCTACCGAAGGAAACGTGAAGAGGAGATTATCAACCAATTTGTTGTGGCCACGTTGCAACCATTTCTATGTACTTTCTAATTAAACCAATGAGATAATAATTATTTTGTTTTTAAGCGCTCGTCTCACCGCAGACGAGAAAACGATCCCCTATAGACTCTTATCAGGTGGATACCGATGATATGAATGAAAGATATAGATATATAAATAGTTGGTAGCTGTCTGTTCACTGCTGCCGAACTTCTCTCTTCACTAGTTCTGTCACAACGACAGGACCTATCAAAGATAGTAACCGCTGAGCAACACTCGCGTTGTTCCTCTTAACGTTTATGAGTTAATGTATCACGTCGAGCGAGTGGTGTAAGTAATCGCTCGTCTCCTCGCACCCTCGCTTGTAGCCCAGCGACAAAACTACCATAGCTACACAGATCGGAGCTCCACTAGCATCTTTCGTATCGTCGACGGTGCGACAAGTGCCTTAACTATCAATTGAATGATGATGAGAAAACTTATTACATTTGCCTGTGGAGATTGTTGCAATTACTTAATCTCACCGCAATAGCGTCCTAAAACTAACCTTAGATTTAATCCGGGCCTTTTTACGGCCCTATTGGACTCCCACTTTTGGGCGCTATCGATCCCGTTTGGGGAACACTGGTGTTACAGTGTTAATAAGTTATTGTACAGTTTGATTAGGAGAATTATGTGTAATGAGTATAACATGGCAAGTGTTACCCGTCAGCCTGTCGGTGTTGGGCGAGACGGCCGGGCGTCAGAAACCGCGCATATTTTCCTCTCTGGACATACAGCGGAGGTAGGGGCGGGAACATATTTTACCTTTTTCTATACCGATTTGTTGTTTTTTTTTTTTTGAAGAGTTTTCCTTGGCGATTCTGTGACGACACGTAGTGGGGAAGTTTTTTTTTTTTTTTTGGTGGCTTATGGAGATGGTGTGTAATATGATAAAAATTAAAACAGGACGTACAAATTTATTAGTCAATTAACAATAATGATTATTAGAATAAAAAAATTAATATATTTATTTGACAATAATAATAAAGCATCAACAATTACAGATTTGGTGTGATTCGTTAATATTGGGGTTGTTTAAAAATACCCCACAAGTATTATTGTTAAGTTTTCAATTAGTGAAACCGCACTACGTGGTCGATCTTATTGTTTGTCCGTTCGTAAGTAGTTCAACCAATTTTTAAATACAACCATTTTTTTTTTCATTTCAACTACATATGTTTACATTAGGTATATAAAATTATCAATATATTTACACTAATATATACATATATATAAAATTGGTTGGATTACACCTTGTTATAACAAGATCTAATAAGTTTGCGTTGTCGATCACTGATTGCAAGTTTTTGAAGATTCCCTTATCTATTTATTTATTTATTGAAGAACTAACCTTTCGCTTTCTAATTGTGTGAATTGTTTTGGTGTTTATTCATATATTAATAATATTAATTTGAAATGTTTCATTATAAACAAATGTAACAAAGTTTATATTCAAATTTATTTAATACATAAACATTAATTATTTAACAAGTCTGTTATTATAAAGAAAAATATATTTAATATGATAACCTATTATATATTAGTAGTATTTATTCAGTAATTTTTAATATATATATATATATATGTATATATATCAGTAAAATAAAAATACGAATTAATCTTCAAGAATATAGTGAATAATTTTGTTATTAGCTTAGTGTTTTAACATTGATGCTTTCGGACATACGCCTGTTTAATAAAAAAAAAATCGAAAAATGAACAACTGGTTAAAAGTATAGTTATTGGCCAGTAGTGAGCAGTAATTGTGGTCTACAATTTTTAATTGCTTTAACAGTTATAATGGTCCAAAGTCTTCCTCTATCGGTTCATTTTCTAACCAGATCGAATCGTCTTCTATATTAGTTACGTTAAAGTTAACTTAATAGAATTCTTAACTTAAATCTCTTCAGTATGTCATTTATTTTGAAGGTAAGTCGATAAGGTATATATTAGCATGGATTGTGTGTGTGTTTGTTTGGCTGCTTGTGTGTGCTTTATATTAGATGATTATTTTGTATTTTCACCCCTACGCGCTGTATCCGGCCGATTGTGATGATTCGCTACATAACGGCTTATTTGAAGTAAAGCTACAGTTTGATAAAGTTTTGTTATTTGTTAGATCGTATTGTAAATAATAATATAGATTTAACTTGTATGTAAATTTGAAATAAATATTTATGTTTAGAATATAGTGCAAAGTCCCATCGACAAAGTTTGATGGGGTTTATGATTAATTTCGATCTATATGATATGTCCTCATGAGTTAAATCTTCAAGAGTAAATAACGCTTTACGTTAAATATATCAAGTTGATAAACAGCCTCATTAATTTCTGTCTTATCATAGTCATTTTATAGATTTTTTTTTTTAATTTTGTTCAGTTAAGTTATTGTTGATCATCAGCTTTAGAGCCGGTAGCGTATGGGCGTATACCCTAGGCCCTAGTGTTTAGTTTTAGTTTTTATGTTTTCTGTTTTTAGGCCATTGGACGGTAACACACCGAAGCATGCGGTAGGGGCTAGTCCGCAAGCCCTGCTTGGGTAACTATTCCTTTTTATCCTCTATTCACGTCTCCGAGTGGAGAGAGATTTGTTCCGTCTCTGATCTCCGTGTTTAGTCTTGCTGTCTTGTTATCATCGGTCTCTTTTGTTTTTTACCTTATTAAATTTTTTTAATCATCACATAGTGTATAGTAGTTGCAAATTGTTTTTTTTTTGTTTATATCAACTTTAACTGAACACTATATTAACTCTCATATTAAATTTGCCAATATTACATTACGGCGCAATGGATAACCTGAAATGCTTGCATACGATTCATAATTGCATTGAATTCGCCTTCTAACAGATGATCATTTATCATTTACCTGATATAACACATTAATATATTGTATGTTAATTATTTAGTAATTATAATTACTTAAGAAAATCAACAACAAAATTAGATTTTTTTTTAAAGAAACAAACAAGTGTTATATGTTAACAAAAACCTGCATTTTCTGTCTTTAACGTTGTAAGCCAATTATAATAAATAAGTATTAACAATTGTATTAAATATTACATACACATATATACGGTCCAATATAAGAGCCTGAAAAGACGCTATATCGCTGGTGTTGCTGGCGTACAGGCTGCGGTTATCGATCAATATCCTCATACCTGCTCGCCGTGTTACTTGTAAAAAAACAGTTAAACAAAAAACACAAAAAAAAAGTTAGGTTAGTTGATAAAAGTGCAGTGCAGGCTTTAGGTGTCTCCACTGTATAATGTTGGCAGGCAGGGAAACGAGGAGCAGGTGAAGCCGCGGGTGCTGCGCTTCACGTGGAGCATGAAAACGACCTCTTCGCGGGACCCCAACGAGATCATGGCGGAGATACGGAAGGTGGGACAGATTTTATTTAAACACTAAGTATACTGTAAGCTTATATGGAATTTCTACCAGAAGAGTTTCAAATCATCCCTGTCGGTATTTTTATTAGAATGCACTGCTTTCAAGGGATTGCTGTATAAGTCCAGGCTCTACACTCCATTGGTAGATATCTGAAAGTACTTCTAATACCAAGTTCAGAAGACCAAGCTGCTAGTATTGTGTTACCACTTTTCATTATTATACATCAGGTCAGCTATTTCTATCGAAAGGTCACAATATAAAGCGTAGCACTTGAGATGTTAAGTCTTGTCACCCCAGTAATTTCACTGTGGTAACGAGGTTAAATATAGGCAAAATATGATAACCATTTAATCACATAGTGTTCATCACCTTGAGACATGTTAAGCTTCGTTACCCCAGTAATTTCAATAGCTACAGCGCCGAACGAACCAAAATTTAGTAATATTCGCACATTACTGTTTAGTGGCGGAATCAGACAGTAATGGTACTTTTTTTTATTATTGGGAGAAAATCTTCTAAGCACACCGTGCTACTGGGGAGAAGACAGTGTTATGTGGGATTTTACTCATTAAAACTCCCTCGGTGGTTTCGCTTAGTCCACGGTATGTCGTATGAACCCACCTGTGCCTCCCGGCATTACGCCTAAAGCACGCCCCAGGGAGAGCTCTAGCCCTCCTCGGCACCCTTGCCTTGGTACGACGAGCACTAAACCACTTCGTACTTGTTGTTCAACCCGGGCTTGCTTATTGGGCAATGAAATCCCCCACCTTGAAAGTCCACGAACCCGAAAACTGTTTTAGTCGCCTTCTATAACAGGCAGGACTTATCTTAGTCCTATTCATAATAGCCTGAGATTACACGGCAAGCAGCGGTGGTGCCTAGAGTGTCTTCGGCAACAGATCTACCAGCAGTAAGATAACATACAGAAAGGTGTGATATATACCAGTTAGAATGTTTACTGCGAACCGTCTTGTGGTAATTGGCTGAAGATGAAAGTTTACAGTTTTAATTTAATGTTTGTATTTATAAGTAGGTATTTGCGCGTTGATTACTAGTAAGAATTCAATGACGTACTCGGTGAGCAGGTGCTGGATGCGAACAACTGCGACTACGAACAGCGGGAGCGGTTCCTGCTGCTGTGCGTGCACGGCGACCCCAACGCGGACTCGCTGGTGCAGTGGGAAATCGAGGTGTGCAAGCTGCCGCGGCTCTCACTCAACGGTGTGCGCTTCAAGCGGATATCCGGTAAGTGGACTGGTCAATCGGATTTTTTTTATATCAAAAGGGTGTAAAGGTTCCTGCACAACAACTCACGAAACCCAAGCCAACCTCACCTGCTCAAGTTGCACCCTGTTAATCAACAGACGAGACTCTGACGCCCACCATCCCGCATTGGACCAGCGTTGTGGGAAATAGCCCACAAATCCCTCCATATGTATCCCCGTTGCAGGGATCTTTGGGAGAGGTCTATGTCCAGCTGTGGACGTCAATCGACTGTTGATGATATGAAATAAAACCTTTGCAAAAGCTTGTTGCTGCTAGAAGTTAGACTTTGGTGGATACATTATAGCAATCGTCTTAGAAAAACTCTGTTATAAATGAAAAGGGAAAGGAAATAATAAAATGGACAAGTCCTCGTTTACAATCGCCCAGCTTAAAGCAGTCATAATGGTAAACAAAAGTAGAAGGATGAGACCCAGAAGGGTATGGAGAATGATCTACACTGCACCACATTGCGCTCGTCGCCTTGAGACTAAAGATGTTAAATCGCGTTACCCCAGTAATTTACTAACTACAACGCTCTTCAAACCGCAACATAGTAATGTTTCCATACTACTGTTTTTTTCTATTCAAGCATTTCCTCAGTTTTGTTGGTCTGGCGCCTATGTCTCTCTATTCTTTGTCATCTTTATTTTATTCCTTCCTAATCATACTCCCGTTTCTACCTTTTCCTTCTTTCATTCCATTTCTCGGTTTCGCATTTAACTCTCTATCATTCTCCATTCTAATTTTTTCTTGCTTTCATTTCCCTTAAATAAGTAACTATTATCACAATTCCATACTACTGTTTGGTTGCGGTAATAGGAGCTGCGCTGGCGGCTACTTAAGACGGTCTTAGGCAACAATGACTTGCTTGCAGTGATACTTTACTTTTAAATATTGATGATAAATATTCTATATTTTACAGGCACAAGCATCGGCTTTAAGAACATTGCGTCAAAGATCGCGAACGAGCTCAAGCTGTGACTGCCCGCGCCCGCGCCGCGCTGCCGCGCCCCAGCTGCATCCGCCGCCTGCCCGGTCAGTACCGCGCACAGAGCTCGGCACACGCCGCAGATTTCACACCCAAGCTTCTGCAGCCACCTTGCGCATGTGCATTGATATGTTAAAAAATACTCATTTGATAAGTGATAACTTAAAATTTCCCACCTACCCGCACTGGGCCAGCGTGGTGGGAAGTCGCGCAAGTCCCCTCTTATGAACCCCCTCACACGTGGAGATCTTTGAGCGAGGCCTATGTCCTGCTATAGATGCTTATCGTCTGATGATGATGAAGTTAAATTTTATTTAATATATTAGTCGTCTGGTAGCAAAAGTCGTTTTCTGCACATGCTTGAATCTGTTTTGATTAACTGAATGTTTATCGTGCGCAGTGCGAGGTGGTCCCCGCCTCCCCTCCCCTACGTCGCGGCAGCCTGCGCCTCTCCGCCGAGGACATGGTGACCGTCGCGAACGGCGGCGCGGTCACACCCTCCGGCGCGCTCAAACACTACCTGGTCGCGGACCGGCTGCAGCCGGTGCAGCCGCGCTCCTCGCTATCGCTGCGCGCCGACGCGGCGGACGCTGCGGACTCGCCGCGCGCCGCGCCTCGCTCGCACGCGCACGGGCACGCGCGCGCGCACCCGCCCCTCGCCGCCGCGCACTCGTACAGCGTGCACACGCTGCGCGCGCACGCGTGCGACTGCCTCCCCCAACACCCGATACCGCCGCCAGATCTGTTCGATTTTTAAACTTACCTTTGCACGTTCACACAAAGCGCCGATGTACATCCATACAATCGAAACAAAATGCCCATTCTGCAATAAAAAATATCTTTATATTTAAATTAATAAATTTTTTATAATCACAATGGAGTACAGTTTAAATTTATACATTATTAGTATAAATAAACAAAAAATAGCGTTGCAATTTATTTTTAAATAAATGCGAGTATAGTGGGCACTTGTGTTTTGTTGTAATCTCTATATTCGTTTGTAACTCACGATGCTGATATTTTCGTTTACAAAATGGCGTCAAGGGCTGGATGTAAACGGTTATTAAAGTTTAATTTCATATTTATACAAGACTCGCTCTTTTTGTTTCTGAAATAGAATTCTTGAAAATTTCGTCCAATACACTTAGTGCATGTTATAGGTAAATAACATACAGCCTTTGTTGCTATATGGAGTAATTTACGCTTCAATTGCTCCGCACTGCCCTATTTAAGTCAAATCAACCTTTACACAAAACACCTATGGCGGGAAATGAAATTTGTAATGGCGGACAAGATGGCGGCGTTTCAATCCGCGGGCTTGTACAACAGAATCTTATATTAATTAACAATCGAATCGGTTTTAATATTGTAAATATGTTTACGCAAAGTCAGTACATTCGTCACTGTAGCTGTGGTGTCCGGTTGCTAGGGGCAACGGGAGATCATTCAACAGTTGTAGTGGAGCGGGTCGCGACGGTTTTGTTTTTAACGTCGTGTAAGTATTCTGATGTACAGTGATGTGCCAATTGAAGGTGTCGGGACTACATCTGAGATTTATTCCGCTTCGGCAGTGATGGCGGGAGGTCTGCGTCGCTTTACATGAAACTGTTGCTACGCTCTCAGTAACAAGCTCGCTCGTATTGTATAAATAACTCGAGACACGATTCTGATGTAGTTCGAGCATTTTTAAATATTTCTAATTTTAATTTCGTATGTAGATAAGAGGCGATGGGTCGGTGTTGCCAGCGCAGGGTGTATTGCCTCCTCAATTTTTAGGGACAATTTTTTTTTTTGGAACTATAACGCAAGAGCCATTTTGATGTGATTTTTTTAGAAAAAAAAAGACAGATCCCCAGCAAGAGCCCAGCGCTGGGCGCGCCGCCCCCCGCATCCCACTCGTGCTATTGCTTACCGTATCGTACGTATCTTATCGTGTAACAATGTACAAAGTGAGTTAGCGCTCAAGTTAGCTTAGTGTTAATTATAATACATTCTTTCTCCGACTGTAATGACAAACGTACGCGACGACGTGGCCGCCGTGGCGGTCGTGGCCGACGTGGCCGCCGTTTGTCGCGGTGCAACGTTTCACATTTATAATTTAACCTCGTATTAAACTAAGTAACGCAATGTCAGCTTTTACACGGAATCCGGTCACTCGGTAATATAATTAAATAATTCAACGAATAGACGTTTATAATACAATACAAAAGTTATGTATATTTTTAATAACTTTTTTTTTGGATCGTCTCAATAACGGAAACGGAAGTTATAAAATTATCAAACTGTGGATGTAGTGAGCGGCGGCGTGGGAGCGCGTTCGCCCCGCTACGGTTGTCTCTTTCTAATTATAAGGCTGAATTAGAAAGTGTCAAAGCAAACGTATCTGTCTCACAAACGGGTTTTGAGCACTCGGTCTAGACGCATCATAGGGTGTGTACACACACAACACTTGGGAAATTGTTAGGATTGTAATGTAATTGTGATCGAAGTATTACGGAGTCTGTAGTGTATAGCAATAACGTTCGTTGCGCGCGCGCCGCCCCCGGGTTCTGTTTGACGGCCGTCTATTTCGGGTTTCCTTTGTGGATTTTGTGTGACGCTTTGTTTACGTTCTGTGTGCGTGGATCGACCTGCGCATACTTACTACATATGAAATAGCGGTGTGTACGTGTGTTCGTTGCGTGCCGTGCGCCGGTCGCGTATCTTTTCTATAATCTAATTAAGAGTAGTGTTATACTTTTACAAGGAATCATAACTATGGCGGCGCGGCGGTGCGGCGCGGCGCGGTCCCACGCGGTCCCACGCCTCGACATTTAGCTTTTCAATGAAATCTATTTTAATTATTCGAATGTTTTTATGAAATTTTTTTGAATGTCATTTAACATGAAATTAATCGCCAGTCTGTCTGCTGTCGCCATGACAACTGTCACGGTGAACGCAGCTGCGCCGCTCCGCTCCGCCCGAAGCGTTTACACACTTGTAGTTATATATTTATATATATATGAGCTTTGTTTATTATTATATTAATTTAGTGTAGAGTCGACCGTTGCTTGTGAGGTTGACGCGTGGTGCGGCGGTTTTGTGAGATATTCAACTGGAAATAAATTTTATTTTTAATTCCGATTTTGTTGTTTTATTTACCACGTCGTTAAAAGATTGAGCAGGCTGGTCACATTCGTGAGTGATCGCTCCTACCTATAAAAACGTATTTTGGTAATTTCTTGGGGAAAAAAAAAAGCTAAATTACCACTTATCTTATTCATATGGAACTTATATGTATGCCAATGGAGTGAAGTTGGCGCGGGATTCAAATAGTCCATACACACTGATACCATGCATGCAATTATCATTGTTAAAACCAATTTGCATAGCAATTTAAATTTATAATAATTAGAAGATTTTAATGTGAAACAGCTGTTCATGCTCACGTACATTTTCACTGATATCCACAACAATTAATAACAATTATAAGATTGTTTATAAACAAAATATTCACTGATTTAATTCAATTTCTACAACAAATATTATTGGAACAGCCGTCAATTCTGTTGACTGCTGGGCTTTTAGTAGTTATGTATACCTGAAGATCGATGACTCGATAGCAAATATAATTTAACTGTCCAAAAAAACATTTAAAATTAATGAATCGGCGAATAAAAATTAGCCTCTTCAATACCATTAGAGTTAACGTAAATGACATACTAAAGCAAATAATATGCAAACAATTGGTATTGATGTTGTATTTCACCATTGAGATGTAAGAGTTAACACTTTTTTCCCTTTTTATTGGAGCCGTTATCCCTTATATATGACAACCCCATGAGGTTGACACTCGATTTTTAAATATTCTTTTAAATTATAGCCAACCTTACCAACGTCTGTCACAGTCGGTTTGATCGCCGGGCACTAGGGGCCGTCGTTTGTAGAGATTCATTTGAGGAGATTTGGACCATTTCCCACCACGCTTGCTCAATGCGGGTTGGTGGGCGTCAGAGCCTCGTATGTTGATTAGCAGGGTGCACCATGAGCAGGTGAAGTTGACTTGGGTTCCGTGAGTTGTTGTACGGGATCCCTTACACCCCCAGAGGGTGGACTGACGATCTGGTAAGAATCGCGAGAACCCACTGGATGCGTGCAACGCGGGATCTATCGATGTGGACATCTTTTGTGCTGGCCTATGTGCAGTAGTAGACGTCTATCGGCTGATGATGATAATAGCATATTTAAGTTTATATTTAAGTTTAAGTATTTTATAAAAAAAATTAAAACAATTGCTATTGATTAAAAAATAATAACAATAAAGTGAATAAAACATTTATTAAACATTTAAAAAAAAATAATAACAGTAAGTATATACAACGTTTTATTGCTAAATGTTACAAAAAAAGAAAAACACTGTGATACAAGGCACAGTACTTAAGTACAGGTACAGCGAGTAGCTTAGATAAGTAATAAGTTATTATATAAATTAAATTTACATATAAACAATTATTATTAAGTATAGTTAATTAAAACTAATTATTTCATGTGTCGATGTTGCCAGCATAGCTTAAATTAACATTTATTTATATCAAATTTATATAAAAGATTTTTTTATATAAATTAATTATATTTATATAAAAGATTTATATTAAATTAGCATTTACTAAATAATAAAAATGTTTTAAATAAAGAAATAATGGCTGGAGATACTAACCAAGGATAGATCATTAAAAAAAAGTGATAACAATATTATTATAAAATTTGTACAACTTTCTTATTTATAAAATTGAATCCATATAAATAATATGACTAAGTAACATTATTAACTTGACGATTCGATTACGAGGCAAGCGGAACCTTCACCTGGTGGTAAGCGACACCCCCGTAACAATGCAGCGCTGGTTATGATGATAAACCACACATTGCTCATCGCCCAGTGAGGTAAAACCTTAACTCCCGTTACCTCAGTAATTTTATTATTTACAGCACTCTTCATACTGGAACCCAGTAAAGTTTACACACTATTGTCCAGCGGCAGGAATAGCCGCAGCATGGTACCCACTTAGACGGTATCAACATAGACCGTTACGATTCTGACGCTTTGTTTATAGGTCTTCCGTCCAGATCCACCTCCATGCTGGGAATCAGCGGTGGCTTGAAGCCGCCGTACTCTATCCTCAAGGTTGTAACCTTCGGTGTACGTTCAGCTCTACCAGAATTCCTCTCCGCGTTTTTCTTCCAAACACTACCGGGCGATTGCATCGGCGGGGGCCCGTAATATGAGTTACTGTTTGCGCTATGTACGTTTGCTTGTGGGTTTTGAGGTAAGTTGTCGAGTGTTACGTTCACGTATTTAAAAGTGGATGCGTACAAATTGCCCCATTTTGTTATTTGAATTGGAATCATCAGTGTATTCTGAAGTCGTTGCTCTTTTAAATAATGGTGGTATTGATCAATGTTAACATCTTTTAAGACTTTGGCTTCCTGTTCGCTTCGCACGGAGTTTGGCGACGGACTTTGTTTAGCTTCATACTGTTGGTACTGTGGAAGGTTTTGGCTCTCCTCCCCAACATAAGGTACTTGTACTGCGTAAGGTATCTTCTTTTCAACAAATTTCTCAACAATGTATGGAACTTTAGTCTCAACCAGATAAGGTTTGTCGACGTATTTAGTAACAACCACCGGTTTCTCGACGATCTTCTCTACGACCTTCTCAACTGGGTACGGAACTCTTATCGGCACTTTCTTCTCAACTATGCGGTCCACCGGGAAGATAACTGGTACTTTTTTCTCAACAAACCTATCGACCGGGTAATGTTTAACGATGTGCACCGGTACGGGAACCGGCACGTGTATCGGTTTTTCTACGATTTGGGTCACTGGTACAGGTTTCTCCACAATCTTCTCAACCGGCACGGGTATTCTTTTTTCTACGGGATACGGTACGTGTACAGTCTTTTCATATGGTACTGGGTAAAACATTTTCTTCTCTACCGGATAAGGAACGGGAACTTCTTTATGGACAATGTTTCCAACGGGCACAGATTGTTCTACATATACCGGCAAACGAACTGGATTTCCGATTGGAACGTGTTCTTCTATCGGCACAGCGACTGGAGTCGGTACGGGACCAGTACGAGCTACTTGCTTCTCCACTGGATACGGAACGTGGACCGGCCGATCGATGTACACTTTTTGTTCCACTAGATATGGAACATTCACTGACACGTACTGCGGGACCGGAACCTCCTTTTCAATTACTATCGGTTGAACGACTTTTTCATCCTTTACTTTGAGTTTATCATAATGATTTTCATTTTTATTTCCATAACTGTTAAAGTTATTGAAATTAACTGAAACCTGAGCTTGCATATTTTCACTGGGTTCTATATTGTCAGTTTCACCACTTTCATAGTCATTCGGTTCATTATGATCATTAAGCTCGGGTCTATTGGAATTTTCTTCTGAAATGTTTTTTAATACTTCATTGATATTTTCATTTTTTTTCTTATCTTGTGCTTCCATGTAAGTATTATATAAACTGCTTGCTACATCCAATGGATTTGAATTACTTGGATTTATATCCCAGTACTGATGCACTTCGACTTCGTTTATGTGCGTTACATCCACAGGAATCGATTCTTGTATTTCGACGACCGTTCTTTCTTTGAACGGACTCTCAACCGTTTTTTCAACAAACTCGCTGTCTGACACATCATGATCGTCAACAGAGTTCAAGACATCTGTATGATTAGAATTGAGTAATCTTAAAGCTACTGTTAAGGGTGCTAAGTATTTTAGCCCCACAGGTCTAGGAGTTACGTGAACCGTATTCTCATTGCGGTACCGTGGTACGTATATATTAGCATTTTGTTCGGTGTTCTTTGTTATGCTTGAAATTTGGTATCCATTTTCTATGTATGGTGTCATTGTAGATACCAGAGTGTTTAATATTTGTTCTTCATAATCGTTTTCATTGGGATCCTGTACAACAATAGGGGACGTAAACTTATCGCTCTTATTATTGTTTTGAAGAACTTCTTCACTTGGTGTATCAGTATGTACCACAGCTTTGTTTTCTATGTTGCGTATTTTCGCTTTCACTGTGATCGTATGTTTTGGGTTTTGATAATATTGACTAGTTTCAGGTTTTGAATTATATCGTGACCTTAGTTTTAGGTAATCGTCGCTAACATCAGGAACCTGTTTTTCAACGGAATGATTTATCTTTAACAGATCATCGTTTGATATAAGATCCTGCGTAGAAGCAACAAGACGCGATATGCCGTCCAGATCATCGTAACGGTAGCGTCTAGTAGTGGGAGCTGCTTCAGTGGAGTAGTAATAGTATCCTTCGTTTTTCGTATTTGCTCTTGTTTCAATTTTAAAATTTGCCGCTCCTTTATACAAGGAGTTCCCTTTCGGATCTCTGACCCCAAAGTTATCGTTTACGTTATGTTCATTATATGTTGGTACATTTGCATCGAATTCGGAAGTTTTCTGCATATTGCTGTTATATTCTTTAGTCGTTGCTAATTCGGCTTTTATGCAATTATGATCTTTAAAAACTTGAACGATTGGATCAATTGGTAAATTATTCACTTTAGTATCAAATTCTGTTTCCATATGCAAAGTTGAAGCATTATAAGTAGTATCGATTCTTTTCACATCTTCAATATTTTTATTAGTGCTCGGATGTTCGGTTTGTATGTTATACCCAGTCTGGGTAAATGTATTGGGACTTAATAAACTATGTGGTATGTTTGTATATTGAATTACATCAGCAGGGAAGTCACTATGTAGTGTTCGCAAAACTGAAACGGGAAACTGTTGATGAAAAAGAAATACATCCAACGGAGCATGCTCCGAAATTGCTTGAACTGTTGCAGCCTGCGTTTGGTTCATTGTATTTTGAGATACTTGTGCCTGGAATTTAAATAAGAGTATATTAGAAATATCCAAAAATAAGTTTTACAAATATTTTGAATGAGTTGCGGCGGTGTTACGGCCAGCAAAGTGGACAGGGAACAGGTAGAATATATATAAAATGCATGGCAATAGAAATAGTGTCTGCTGTATCTGCATCGACGTTGTTCGACAACTAAAGTTTTACAATCGCTAATGAAACTATTGGAACAATATTAAATTTAAATGTTCCTAAACATTAACTGGTACATGTGACCCGAGGTTTTTGCTTTTTTCCAGCAAGAGAAACCAACAGCAGAATTGAATAATTGAGTGAATGAGTATAAAATGGAATGAACAAGATATTTTTTATTATTAATTTACTTATAAATAGAATCACGATGAAATTAATCTATAAAGAAAGAGATAAGGTTAGGAAGAGAGTAAACTCTAAGTGGCCGCGTAGCTGACCTGAGCTGGCTGCAGCGGAACGTTGGTAGGAGTCAGTGGAGTGGAATCCTGAAGGACATTCACACCACCCGCAAACTGATGCACTGGCTGTAAATATGTAGAGATAAGTAAAAAATATTAAGATTAACATATGACCTTCTTCATGATATTAATATCGTGATCATACGATGATGAAGTTAACACGTTAGTATGTTGACGGATATCAATAGACACCTATTGCTAGGTGTAACATCCTCCGTTTAGTTCACTTCTTAGATACGTTTTAAGCTGTCTTCGTTCATCAGCACTCTTTAATCTTCATCGTTATGAATCGACGCATGGAATGTTTACACAACACCAGAAGCAGTAGTTACCCCGCCTTAAAAATTATACTATTGCTTTACATTAATCTTAATTTTTATCAGTGAGCTATGTATTGTTTAGACTATCTAGGAGTATATCTTTAATACCTGAATGTAGTACTGTTCTACAGGCGTCAACTGCCAACCCCATTCGAAGTTAGAGTCGCTTTGCTGTAATTGTTGACTCTGAAATAGAAACACACCTATTATAATTATTGTAGTGGGTAGTACGTAAATATTATTAGAAGAGGATATATGTGAATACCGTCATAAAGAGCAGGTGTTCTTTTTACTAATAGATGTATCACAACAAACGCAGATAAAAATTAGATTTTTTATATAATCCTCATTAACTGATTAGACACCCATTGTCCTCCAAAAATCTCCACACCGATCGGAGCTGTTCTTCCTACATCCAACGCTTTCCTGCGACCTTCACCAGATCATCGGTTCATCTTGTAGAGGGTCCTTCGAGCGTTATGTCTTCCGGTCTGCAGTTGCCACTCGAGTACCTTAAGTGATGCGCCGTCAGTTCTTTGGGTAATGTGCCTTGTCTATTGTCACTTTATTCTAGCATTTCTTAGGTCTGTCTTAGTTCTTTTACGGGTATTTTTCACTGCTTTATCTTGGACTAATTTTTTCAGAATACCCTGGCTCTCTGTCGACAACCAGAATACAGCGGTGCTGTTATGGCGGCAGATATGAAGCTAATAGGTAATTAGTGAGGTGGTTTTGAGAATACCCTATTGCCAGACAGTCCCAACCGTAGTGACTGGTTACTAGCTACTGGTGATAGTTGTCTGTTGCCGGAGATCGTCTAGGTACCACCGCAGCTACTATCCTAGCCGACAAGCAGTAGTGTGCAAACATTAATGTGTTCCGGTTTGAAAGGCGATGTAGCTAGTTAAATTACTGGAGCAACTAGTCTTAATATCTTAAGGCGATTTACACATCGTGGTGTTGTGTATAATTAGCGGCACGATGTTGCAGGCGGGCGTATCACTTACCATCAGGTGAACGTCCCACTCGTGTCATGGCTTCGTCAAATTAGTGTCCTATAAACGGAGGAGAATCAGGAGAAGACGTAGCAGGAGAAGGAGAAGGAGAAGGAGAAGGAGAAGCAGAAGGATAAGGAGAAGGAGAAGGAGATGGAGAAGGAGAAGGAGATGGAGAAGGAGAAGGAGAAGGAGAAGGAGAAGGAGAAGGAGAAGGAGAAGGATAAGGAGAAGGAGAAGGAGAAGGAGAAGGAGAAGGAGAAGGAGAAGGAGAAGTAGAAGGAGAAGTAGAAGGAGAAGGAGTACGAGAAGGAGAAGGAGAAGGAGTACGAGAAGGAGAAGGAGAAGGAGAAGGAGAAGGAGAAGGAGAAGGAGAAGGAGAAGGAGAAGGAGAAGGAGAAGGAGAAGGAGAAGGAGAAGGAGAAGGAGAAGGAGAAGGAGAAGGAGAAGGAGAAGGAGAAGGAGAAGTGTACTTTAATACATTTATTGCTTCCGTTAGTAAATTAACAATTACGTTGCGGAGAGCTTTATAATTGCGAAAGTCAAATTACGTATCGGATCGAGTAATTACCTATTAAAATTACTCACGGAATTGAAATGTAATATTCTTATTATTTAGAAAGTAATCGCGGACGTGATTACCGGTAATTTGCGCGGCATCGATACAACTGTACTGCGGACAGACAGAATAAAATCGCAATCACATCACAACGATCACACTTCCTAGAGATCATTAAGATTTAAGAAAGAATTATTTAACTAAGAAACCTTTAATTTTTATGTTATTTAGTTACGAAAGTCTGCCCGACACCCGTGTAACCAGTATACCCGTGTACTCGTATATATATACTGTATGTTAGGAGACCGCTTCCGAAGACGAAGATAGGCGATAGTACCAATGACATCTTTGGCTTTGATGGGACGGAAAAAAAATTGATTCTGATTAAAAAACAATCATATTGTTAAAACGTTTTATTTGCATTATTTACTCTCCATCATTAGTATAGCTAAATGAAACGATAGTTGCATAAAAAATACATTACTTAAAAAAAACCAGCAATGAAACACAAATTCAAAAACAGCTGATGCTCGGTTCAACGAACGAATGAGATGATTTTGGTTTTAATTTGAACCTTATTTCATAGGGCCACGGAGCATTTGGGGCCGACGGGCGTTCGTTGATCCGATCATTTAACACAGGAAACGATCACCGAATGCCGTGGATCCGGGTCCACGAGCCCAGTGTCATATAAGCTGTAAGAGTCGCATAGGCTTGCAGCGCCAACATCATCACGAAACTAGTGATCACCGAATGGTAAGAGGCACATTAAATTTTAAGGTGGAGTTGGAGGGATATGAACTGATAAAGTCCACGCTAAGCCCAGAAACCACCGAGATCCAAAACCCTGAGAACTTTCAACTCGAATTACAAAATCGTTTTGTATGCTTGAAGAGCTGCACTGAGATGGACACTCATAATGACAGGTTCGTGGAAACTGTCCGTTCGGCGGGGTTAAGTTTCTTTAAATCTAGCCGTACCAAAAGGGATAAAAAAATCTCTCAGCCGACCCTCGAGCTTATGGAGCAAAAGACGTGAGATGGTTCTGCAGTCTTCGGAAGCGCTCGCGATCTGCGCTGATTTAATACAAATTGTATTAAAGAGGCAATCGAGCATAACCAAGGCTCCAAAGTTTTCGTTAGAGTTTCTGCTGACCGTGACCTGATAAATACCGAACACCGACTTTCAGGTCTTATTTAATAATACGCGATACGCGACAGAGTCCTAACGGGAATCTTCATTTTTCACGATAAGATTTTTTGCTTCTTAATGGTGTTTCGACGAATTCTAACTTTAACAGCATTAACAGCTTTTGTAATTCTAACAGCATGCGGCTGCCCCGATCTTTCCTGGTCTTCGACAGAGGAAGTGTTGTTGTATCTGTTGATAGTACGATATACGAACATACGGCTGATAGCAAGCTTTTGTAATGTTTAGAATATGACCGGAGCGGCTCCAAACCCACTTTGTGCAAGGCGATCACTGCAATCCTATTTTCTTTAACACCCCCACCCCATTCCATATTGTAATTTGATAATGAATACGAAAAAATACGCGAAATGGCGCAAAATCGAAAGAAGTTTTTAATTGTTCCAAATTCAAATTAATTAAAAATGTTGAAAAAAAGAAAAATCTTTATGTAACTTCTAGTCTGTTCTTGTTCTGTTCCTCGCTCACGTTGCTGGCCGTAATCTAGAATTAGACTTGAAATTTGTCTGAAATATTCTTTGAGAGTAACTGCAATCGCAAATGAACTGCGACGCAAAAAAAAATTTGAAATAAAATGAAGGATCTATGAAATCCATAAAACAAATAGCCTTTAACCATCTACAAATCATTCCGCGTACAATGCTCATGTTCCCGTGTCGCTACGTTCACCAGTTTTCACGTGATCAGCGAACAAACAAAACCAATTTTCATCATATATATGTATATATAGATAATCCAAAAGTTATTTGTTATACGTTCAGTTAAAAACTTACCTTCGAGTTTCTATTTAATGTAATTATTTGTGGTTAAAATGAAGTTATTAAATTACCGTAATCAAGAAATAAACAAAATAAATGGAGGTCACGACCCACCTTCTCAAATGTAGTAAATAACTGTGAAGTAACTGTAGTCAAGTTGACCGGTTTCTGCACTTACATCATCAGAGCGATTATCTTTCGGAAATTACTTTACGCGTTACGTAAAATGTTTATAAGCGAAATAATAAAATTTTTAATTGTGGGTGAAAGATTTCCGTTTCCGGAGACCGTTAGGTGCCACTGGCTTCTAACAATTCTAACTGCCAAACAGTAGTATGCAATCATTACTGTGTTTCGGATAAAAGGGCGTTGGAGCTAGTGAAATTACCGAAGTAATGAAGCAACATCTTATACCAGAAAAGGACGAGCACAATATGGTGCAGGGTATATCATCCTAACTAGCTTTAATACTTGGTACCATTACTCTTTGAAGTTTGTTTATAAGAGCCCTCATACAATGGAACAAAGAACAAAGGATTCACCAGTTTTCCTTAGTGTCTAGAAACAGGACTTAAGTTGTTTGTAGGATAACTTAGGTCACTAAAACAGCTTATAAGTTGACGAACTTTAGTAATAGATATTGCTCATTTCTCGAAGGTTAAGAAAACTCTGATAGTCGTTGGAAGAAGTCGTTGAACAAAGATCGTTAGAGAAGAATATTTATCAGTGATCGCCGGTCAACTGGTGAAGGCTTTAAGAAGAGAATATCTTTAACTCCAACAATAAGGTTTATCAGTAATTTGTCTATTTGCATTAATGGTAACTAAGCTTATTGATCATTCTTTTAGATTATAAATACCCAACTTTAAGGCCCTGTAATAAAGTTAATTAAGATGTTGATGATCTCCTCAATAACGTATAAAAAGCCTGTCTAACCCACGAGCCCATAGGTTTGCTAACTCTGGTCTATATAGTTTACAGAATAGATTCCCAACGCAGGCAGTACCGCTGGAGTTTTATTACAGTATGATTAGAGAGAGAGAGAGAGAGAGAGATAATTAATTTTTAATTTGTTATTATCCATACACGTCTGAGATATCCACATATATATAGACTCATCACATCTCTGGAACCATAATGCATGTAAAGTTGAAATTTGGAAGGAATATTCTTTTTGCCGAGTATAACTTAAGAACAGATTCTATGAAATGTTACCCCCAAAAGCGGTTGCGGGGGTGTTACGGACAGCAAAGCGGGCGCGGCGCATCAAGTTAATCTATATAAATACAGAAGATATCCAGAGATTCAGTCAAATTTTAAGATCTCCAAAACTGTTATACGACGATATTGCTTCTGCCGTTTAGAGGTGAGTTAAGAATGGATTTTACAAAATTCCTCTTTGAAAGGGAAACACGGGGGTGTTAAGAATGGGAAGAGTCCCAGGGATAAATTCTGACGAATCTCAAGTCTACATTTTGAATCTAATTCCATGTTACGGCCAGCAAAGCGGGCGGGGAACAACTGGCAGAATGTAGATAGACACTAGCAGAATGTAGTTAGTGTAATTAAGTATTGTGTAATTCATAAAAGGTTGGGAACCAACGCTCTAAATGATTCACAGCGGAGTGTCGGAGTCGAAGCTGCGATCCAAGTCGCGTCCCTAGATACGTAAACTATTACTATAACTTAATTTAGATCGCGTAACATTTAAAGGCATACGTTGGGCTCAACTTTCATTACCCGGGCCGGCTGAACCACTTTTACTGGGCTCACTTCCGAAGTTTTCTTAATACATATGGCGTTGTGGTAAGAAACCTGCAACCGAGAGCCAGCTTCCGCGAGCCCGGCGCGCCGCCGGACGCACCGACATTCCTCACACGTGTAAACCAGTGCGTACGTATACAGATCACGTTACACGCGCAGACCTGCTCCTGACACTTCTGACTTTTAATTTAATTCATTTACTATACTATAAAAAAGGTTTTTATTTAACAAAACAAACACAACAGTACAACCCTTGTCACAGGGCGCTGCAGTGGCATTCATTTCAATTAACTAATTATAGTTGTTGAACATTAAAAATATATTTACACTCCTCCATATTTTATAAACAGAGACGTTATATATTTATGTATATATATATATATATATATAAATAAATATTTGTACTGTAATTTTGCGAAAAAAAATTGCAATGAATATTTAATGCCTCAAGCATTCTGTACTGTCCTTATATTACCCGTAGATATAAAATGTTGATAAGAGAAACTTACAGAAAATGTTATTAATGTATAAATACTAAAAAATTTCAAGTAATTTATTAGTAAATGTACTTTCCATTAAACTCTGTTTATTTACTTTCGTGGCACAGTGGTATATTACTTTAAAACGGTAAAGTCGCTGGTTCAAATCCAAACCCACACGTGCAGTGTAGTTGCAGTTACAGTATAATAGGTCCCACGACATTTTGGCCGTGCAAGCTTCATCCGTCATGATTGACACTTAATTCTACGTGTTATTTCACATGATATAAAGGTATAATTCCTTATTTAAAAACAAATGTCACATATATCAAATAATAGCAAATAAATGTTTACATATTACATATGTTGTGAATTTAGAAAGGGCTCCATGACACTGTACATATCTACAATGCCTTAATAAATTTCAAAGCAGCTTTTCCTTTCGTTTGTTAAAGCCTTCCCTACTTCCGGCGGTGAAAGGTACACCGCCCACACTTCCTGATAGTGTTGCCATTAAGTTAACAACAGTATATATGCGCGAAATCGTTTTTATTAACTTTAATAAGAAATGAATATTGTCTGATATACAGTGATGGTCATATGATTAGAAACACTTGTTATGAATAAAGAAGGTATAACTTCATCGTACAAATGTTCGTAAAAATTATAGACATTCAATAATTAATAAACATACAATAATATAGCCAAACAATTAATAAACTTAATAAATGCATGAAATATAAATAATTAAAAGCATTGAATTTAAAAAATGCTTTCCCCTAGAACAATGAATGGAATTTATTGAATGAATACCACGTGTTCAAGTCGTTGCCTGAACCTTCCACTGAATATTAATTATAACTATCAGTAGCTATTCCGGAAATAACAATACTGATTACTAATACTTAAAACAACATTGTTTTTAAACGTTTTTTGTTGTTTCTAATTAGTTGACCATTATTGTTCATACCTTAAAACTGTTTTAAACGTTTGTACGTAATGTTATATTGAAACTGCATTTGTGTGTGTAATGAGATTTATATTGTTTTTCTAATAAATGATAAATCGTTGAATATATTGTTTGTTGTCGTATTTATTGTTTGATTTCAAAATAAAAACGATTGCGTTGAAGTATCTTACGTAATGTTAAGGGCTGTTAGTAGGGTTTCTAATTATACGACGACCGAAAACAGAAAGGAGGTTTTGTATTGAATGGGGTTGGTTTTATATTTAACTGGTGGTGGGTCTCTGTTGCCGGATACCGTCTAGGTGGGAACCAACGCAGCGCTTATTGCAGTCGATAAACATTACCGTGTTCATAGTATAAAAAATATCTGGATAAAATAAAAAAATTTCTTCAAAAATCTCGAAAAATATTTTCTAGATAAACTTCCCTTTCAAATCTCTATTACGCGTTAGCTCACCGTTTTATTTTAACCCTGTAGTCCTTGGTTCGATATCAAAGTATGAAAAATATTAGATGTGAGGAACAATATGGAAAGGAGTAAAATATAAAAAGAAAGACCGGAAGTACAACATCACAGCATCAATTAAACCAACAGAACAATACCAGATATAAATAATCGCTGGCCTATTGTCGGGGTCCGTTGTAGTGAAAGTATGAGGCTTTTTGTTCCTCCAGCTAATAGAGGCGCTGTAAATTGTGGTCTAGATCTTAAGCGACAGAAATCTAGCCCATCTGCTGCGATACTTAATATTTATAAAAAAACCTGTGACATTGGTTGGTAGGTCTCTATTGCTGGAGACTGTCTAGCTACTATTGGTACTGACAAGTATTTCGATTTGAACAGAGTTGTAGCTTGTGAAATTACTGGGACAACGAGATTTAACATCTTATGTCTTAAGTACTAGAGCCACGCTTAAGGATAAGCATATTTTCTGTCAAGTGTCTCGCCGTTACATCTTTTAAGTATTAGGGATCACAAAAATAAAAAAAAAACAATAAAATGGTAAGGTACAGTAATCTAGTAATACCTTAGCTACTCCGCCCTTCATATTACAAAGTAATGTTTGTATACTAACATACACTTTACTGGTTCCCGATATGGAATGACTATTTGCCATTACCCGCCATTCGCATTGACTTTTGAATTTATAATTTAGTCTAGATCTTATCCAGTCTAGATAGGACTAGCAAACAACTTTCTAAGGGAACTTTTACTTTTAATTAATAGCCTTATTATATTTACTGAATCATAAGAATTTTCTATCAGTAAATATTTAAAATAACAAACAGTAAACTTGATAACTTGAGCGGAGAAATTTCTGAAGATTTAGCAACAAGAAATGGGATGAAGGGATCTTGTAAAATCCATTCCTAACTGACATCTAAATAGCATAAGCAATATCTCTACCAAATTTGAGTGATAGTTTCCGAGATCTTGTGATGAGTCAATGAATGTCTGGATATCTCCGGTATATATAATATATAGATTATATTTTCACCCGCTCGCTCTTATGACTTGTACAGTGCTCATAATCATTATAATCGTTTGACTGTCAGTTGGAAGATATTGGCAGGTGTGCCATACGATTAATCAAAAAAGCTATTATTCGTTGTTGGTGACACTTGTTCGCTTATTACGCTTTAAATTGTAGTCTAAACATCTTAAGGTATTTTTTAAACTACACTACACTACTACTTTATCTCAATTTCATATGGTGTTTGAGACAATGAGACTGTGAATGATAAATCTTATTACTCAGAACTCACCGGCTCTCATATGTTGCGAGCTGGTACACAGAGATGCTGATGGCGGTAGATTTAAAAGATGAAGATGGCTTGACATAAGGGTTGGAAAGGATCCTACATTTCATATCATCATCACCATCAGTCGATAGACGTCCACTGCTGGATATAGGCCATATTTCACATGTTGATTTCCAGACAACAGATTGAGTTGACAACCAGATTTGATTCGGGAGCCAATCAAATCTGGTCAGTCAATGTGGTATGGAGGCAGTCATAGACTAGATAGTCTTTATTGCTGGTAGGTCCATGTTGCTGAAGATCGTCTAGATAAGTACCACCGCAGCTCCTATTGCAGCCGACAAACAGTACTGTGCGGACATTACTGTGCGCTTGTTTGAAAGGAATTCTAGATAACAAAATGAATGGGTTAACGATATTTAATCCTACGTGTCTTAAGGCGAGCACAATTTGATGCTGGATATACCATCCTATCAGGTGTATAATTTACCATCATCTCTACATTGAATAATAAAATTATATTTACTTATTACGGCATAACGACTACAGACCACATCACCATTTAACACAAAATTGAACCGTTGTCAAGTTTATCTAGTTAAAAAAAGAACGTGTTTATTAAACTTCAAGTTACATCAGAGTTGAGGAGATGGAAAGCACCGAAGCGGATTGTGTTCAATCCATTTGCATAACGGATGATCTTGTGATCATATTTCCGAGTCGTCTTGAGCAATGTGCGACACAAAACATATAATGCCGACACCGTGCCGTGCGGTGAGAAATGTCGAAGTAAAAACTTGCCGCATGACGAACATCGTCTGATGATAAATCTTGCATAATCCGTAACATGTTGTCTCTCGATTTTCATTTATAAATAACTAGCTGTTCCTCATCCGCCTTGCTGGCCGTAAGATAGAAGAAATTTGTCAGAAATATTGCCGCTCGGTGACAATGCGCTACTCTCCGCGACTCTTCTCTTTATAACACCTCCGCAACCCCTTTTGTGGGTAATGTTTTGTAAAATTTTCCATTCTCTGATGATGTTGAGCAATTGATAGTCATGTTGACTCTTACAGCTAATCTGATACTGAGCCCCTGGACCTGTGTCCACGGTCTGCTCTTAAAATAGTGTACTACTCGGAGTGTAGTGATCCGACGGCGGATTTTCACATTGTGTGTGTGTAGATTTTTTGATTTCCGGCGATTCTATTCGGTCACCGAAGAATGTAGCATCCGTTCTTAGCGGATCTATACTTGGCAAAAGGAATATTCCTACCAGATTTCAAATCTCGGCCTTTTGGTTCCAGAGATGTCCAGAGAGTCTGTACGTAGGCGGAAATCTCCTATATATATTATATATATTGTTTTTATAATTTCTGTTGGTGGTAGGTCTCTGTTGCCGGAGACTTAGGTACCACCGCAGCGGCTATTGCAGCCTACAACCAGTTTTGTGGAAATATTACTTTCATTCGGTTTGAAGGACGCTGTAGCTGGTGAAATTACTGGGGTAACAACATTTAACATCCTATGTCTCAAGGCGACGAGCACAATGTGATGATGTGTATATCATCTTAATTTTTTTTACTTCCTTGCTCGTTATATTCTTGCTAGCGTTTAAAAAAAGATAACAAAAAGTTAACAATTATAATGAATACGTTTAAATCAGTTCGTGCCGATAAGTTATAACTTAATTATTCTATCTTTGCCGATAGAGATACCGATGTCACTTCGAAGCACGCAAGTTCGATAATCAGGTGCTTGAGTGAGTAAAAATTCCTTACAATTTTAACTTACTCTAAGTTATACTTATTTAGGTGTATATTCCACATCCCCAAGCTTATTACCTAGATTACATGAATTACAATTTCCTTAATCCTATTTCAAGAAGCGCTATCAAACCGCAGCCAGTACGTACTATGCCCACGGTCTAGACTTACAGCTTTCACTGACTCCACATCTATTGGTTTCCGTATTAACGGATTCAAATCTGTTGCCCCCATCCTCTTAACACTGTTTATATAATAATTGATTAAAGTAAACGTTACCACAACTTCATCTCCATAAATAGAATCAAAGTCTCCAACAAGTAAAACCAGAAACAGCTCATAATTTAAGTTGCGATGGCTGAGTGTACTGACAAAAGATATGATAAGCTGTGATCTCAAGGGATGCTGTGTCCCAAATGGACCGAAGTGGAGGTCTTCTTCTCAGCATTTGTCCTGTCATAAGACGGGGAAAATGCTAAGAAGAAGAAATAGCTCGTAATCATATCATTCTAAAATTATCTTCAGTGAGCTTTAAACAGGGTTGATAGGGATTCCTCTCCCTCGTTCTCATAATGCGAAACTTCCTAAATTATTAACATATACTCTTCCACATCCATTTCCACAAAACGAATTAAAAAAATTCCTCTTCATCTTCCACGTGTAAGACAATTTAGAGAACAAAGCTTTAGTTTTAATCGTACAAGCGTAATTAATATATTTTGCCCAAAGAGGGTACTTGCATTATGTTATTTGTTTCTTCTCTTCCTCACGACTCTTCATTAACCTAGCTAGAACCCACAATCAGACCTTTGACATACCCCATCCATTATTCTCATTACCATTTATTTTATTAATTACATTTATAATATAATTCACGAATAACTATACATACATTATATAGATAAATTTTATGATGCAGGCAGAACAGAAAATCATCATACTTCAGGCAGGCTAGCGTGTTGGATAAACAGCTCTGTCTCTTTCCTTATGACCACTTATAACCCATAGTCCCAGCTGTGGGAATAATACAATGTAAACAATACTTACAGCATGATCACGTTGCGACCACGAAGTTGTCACGGCGCTCAAAGCGACCAAAACTCTCAACCACTGCTAAAAATTAAATACTATATATTTATATGGTTTTTTGTAATTGTTTAAATATTAAATAAATAATAAATATACTGTGTCCATTACTTCCGGTTTGAAGGGTGCTCTAGCTAGTGTAATTACTGGAATAACGAGACTTGATATCTTATGTGTCAAGGCGACGAGCGCAATGTGGTATTTGTATATCATTATAACCAACCCCCATAATAGAGGCCATGGTGGCGGATTCGGAGCTAATCTAACATCAAATATGAAAGGCCTCGAGGTAGTGCGTGGGGTACTTCCGCCTAACAATTATATAGGGGGTGGAGAGCAGTAGCTCCATCCCGAGATGTGATCTTATCAAGGCCTCTCGCTGTCGGAAACACGGTTGGGTGCAAAAGCATTACCCTGGTTCCGGTCAAATGTGATGAGTGAGAAACCGTGGGGTTTTAACCAGTAAGAGTCCGGCATAACTTATCTATTACCCCCACAGCAGAAGGGTATCCAAAGCAGGATTTACCCACGGAAAAAAAAAGGTTCGCCTGTTGAGTGATAAGGGTCCCCACCTACAACTCCTAGAGCCTTTTAGCCTACTTCTACGACAGGCAGGGCTTACCTTAGTCCTATTCTCACTAGCCCGAGACTACAGGGCGGAGGCGTATCACTTAACATCAAGTGAACGTCCTGTTCGTTTCTTCGCTTAGGCGAATAAAAACAATAAAATAGTAAGGTACAGTAGTCTAGTAACATCCTTAGCTACCCCGCCATTCTTACTACAAAGTAATGTTTGCATACTAACATACACTTTACTGGTTCTCTATTGAATGACTATTTGCCTTTACCCGCCATTCGCATTGACTTTTGAATATATAGTTTAGTCTAGATCTTATCCAGTCTAGATAGGACTAGGAAACCACTTTCTAAGGGAACTTTTACTTTTAATTAATAGCGTTATTAAGTTTAGTAAATTGTACGGACTTTCTAAATATATTTTTTATTAAATATTATATTATGGAGTAGCAATGATAAAGAGGTCGACGATGATGCAGAAGATCCACCTAGAATCTTCAGCTGTCATATGTTGACAACCGATAGCTGATTGACTATAAGAAGATGGTTACTGGAACCATAAACTTGATAACAAATACTCTTGGAGTCGAACCATAGAATTTAATTTTTGTTTCTTCAACGAACCGCAGTCGAACGGAACGTTCACCTGATGTTAAGTGATACGTCTGCCCGTAACAATGGCGTTAGTTAAGATGACATATACTGCATCAGATTGTGCTCATCATCTTGCGATATAAAATTTTGCGTCTCATTACCCCAGTAATGTAATGACATTAGCTAATGAGGTATGACGCCCTTTAAACCGGAACACTAACGATTGCATACTACTGTTTAGCGGCAGAAATAGGGTCTGCAGTGGTCTACGGGAAGACCTAACCTAACCTACCAGCAGTTTACTTTGACACACGCTGAGAGCGATGTGTTGTATTCTAACCACATCGTTCCTCTGTGCGGAAGTATCAATCATCATCAGGTCAACATCCTTATAGTATATATATTATAAAATTATTGTTTAGTGGTATTGGATCAGAGCTGACTCACCATGTCTTCGACGTAACTCTCCCAGCAATCCTAAGAGATTTGTCCTTCCTGATGCGAGACAACTGCAACAAAATAACTTATGTTACGTCAAATGTGCAACTATGTATACGTCCTTTACATATATATATACATATATATCACGCCTCGTTTCCAATGGGGTAGGTAAAGATCACCTCTCTCCACTTGCTACGATCCTGGCACACCTCTCTCGCTTCCACCACTTTCATGAGCGTCTTCATGCACGCTCGTCAGTTGCCAGTACTCTTGACCCGGCCTTTCTTTAGGACATCTTCGATTTGATCGGAATATGTCCGCCTAGGTCGACCTGCACCGATTTGTCCAATCATTCTTACCTTGTATACCTCTTTCGTTAATCTCTCATCCCTTCTTTCTACATGGCCGAATCATCTAAGCATCCTTATTTTTATCTTTGTCACTACATCTTCAACCACGCCGCACCGCTCCCTTATCACACTGTTCCTCACTTTGTCCATCAGCTTCACTCCAGTTATAGTTCTCAGGCTTCTCATCTCTACAGCATTAATCCTACTTTCATGTTTCTTCTGCCATACCCAACATTCACTACCATACTTCAGTGTGGGGATCAACACCCCCCTATTCACAGCCAGTCGTGCTCTTTGTGTGATACGTTCCGGCTATAAAGTTATCCTTAGTCCTTTACATATATATATATACAGGGTGGCGCAAAAGTAATCCTCCTATCAGAAAATGCTATAAACTTTGCCTTGATGTAAAAAAATTAAAAGACCAAATAAAAATAATCCACAAGAAGAATCAAAGTTTTTCATATTTTTATTTTAAATTACAGCCAAAAAACATCGGAAGGTTATTTAAAAAAAAATATGAAAAACTTTGATTCTTCTTGTGGATTATTTTTATTTGGTCTTTTAATTTTTTTACATCGAGGCACAATTTATAGCATTTTCTGATAGGAGGATTACTTTTGCGCCACCCCCATATATGCTATGACTCCGGCAACAGAGTCCTGTCACCGGTGATTTCTTTCAATCATCAGAAGGAAAATGAAACAATATGGCCACGTTTCGTGATGAGCCATCATTATCTACCGGCATCAGCTTTTCATACAGCAAAAAACTCCACAGTGTGCCCGCCAATCGAGTGATTTACTACGGACGTACCAAATAGTGTACCACTATAAGTATCGCTGGTGCTGTCATACCTGCCGGTAACTATTGATTTGTGTTACAGGTAACAACCTACTTGACATTTATCAACTAGGTAAACATTGCTGGATGTTGACCGCATAGAGATATGTACAATATAACGCTAGTTTTACTGGTGCTAGGTCTATTGCGGAGACTGTCTAGATACCGTAGTGCCTATTGCAGCCGACAGACACTACTGTGCGAATATTACTATGTTCCGGTATAAAGGGCGCTGTAGTTGGTGAAATTACTGCGGTAACGAGACTCGAAATCTTATGGCTTAAAGCGACAAGAATAATGTGGTGCAGTGTATAATATCCTAAGTAGCGCTATATTGTTATGAATAGATGTGTAAGTTACTATTAAGTACTCAAACATACTTTAAGTCTCGTTATTTCTGTCATGTTAAGCTATAACATCCTTTAACCCGGATTACGGTAATATATGTTAAACCAACATTTAATACCACAACTGGTGTTAAAAGAACTTCCATTCTGGATGAGGAAAAATTGGAGATAACATGAAGGTTAGTACTCCTTGATGGTATATTATATAAACAATATGAAATAACATAAAAAGATAACAGAGCTCTGGTTTGAAGTACGCTGTGCTGTACAGAACTTTACCTTGGTAACGCAGAACAAATCAAAAGGCAATCACAATGTGGTGCAGTGTATATTACTCTAAGCAGCGCATTGTTACGAGCAGGCTTTACTGTATTCCGATCATAGTTTTTACTAGTGAACAGTTAGAACACCCTTACAAAGCACATCGCAAGTTACCACACAACTTTAATGGTGACCACTTACCACTTGTGTTGCGACGTGTGATTTATATACACGTTGTGTAAGTTGTGTAAGGTACCTAACTATTGCAGGTGCGTTGTGTAAACCCAGCACACGATCTTCTTAAAGCTTGAGCCGTTCTGTTTGTTGTATCATCATCATCAGCTGATACGTCCACCGCTGGACATACTGTTTGTTGTATAAAGTTACGAAGTACAGAACAAGTTATTCCGTTGTAATGAAAAGGATTTCGCAATGACTTATTATTATTTTTTATTTAACTAAGCGACGAGACTAATGGGACGTTCACCTGATGGTAAGTGACACGCTTGCCCATAACAACGTGGCGCTTGTTAGCAATACACACCAAATTACTCGTCACCTTGAGACATAAGATACTAGGTCTCCTTGCCTTAGTAATTTCACTATCTACACCGCCCTTCAATCCGGAACACAGCAATGTTAGCACACTACTGTTTGTCGGCTGCTATAAGTGCTGCGGTTGTACCTGTCTAGACGGTCACCGGCAGCAGAGACCTACCATCAGTACAACTAAGCCTTACCACCAGTGTAATAGAGACCTCCCATCTGTGCAATAGAGACCTACCACCAATGCAATACAGACCTACCAGCAGTACAACAGAGACACCACCAGAACAATAGAGACTTACCACCAATGCAATAGAGACCTATCACCTGTGCAACAAAGACTTACCACCAGTGCAATAGAAGATCTACCACCATTGCAATAGAGACCTCCAACCCGTGCAATAGAGACCTACCACCAATGCAATATAGACCTACCAGCAGTACAACAGAGACTTACCACCAGAACAACAGAGAATTGCCACAATAGTGCAATAGAGACCTACTACCATTGCAACAGAGGCTTACCACCAGTGCAATGGAGACTTACCAGTAGTACAACAGAGAATTACCAAAACAGTGCAATAGAGACCTACTACCAATGCAACAGAGACTTACCGCCAGTGCCATAGAAACCTACCAGCAGTACACCAGAGACCTACCACCAGTGAAATATGGAATTGCCGTTTATATTTAAGTACAATTTAACCACGAAACTGTTAAACTTATGTTACTTTAGATTAGAGATGATGTAATTTAGTGGACGCAACCTTAAAAAAAAAAATTATCTTCATCATCATCAGCCGATATACGTCCACAGCTGGACATATGCCTCGCCTAAAGATCTCCATGTCGATCGGTCTGCCCTCATCTCCGGGCACCAGGAGCCGTCGTTTGTAAGGGTTCAAATAGGGGGATTTGAGCCATTTCGTACCACGCTGGCGCAACGCAGGTTGGCGAGGGCCAGAGCTTCGATTTTGATTAGCAATGTGCACAACGAGCAGGTGAGGTTGCTTTGGATCCCATGAGCTGTTGTATAGGGACCCATTACATCCCCCCTTACACCCCTAAGAAATAATACACGACCGTAAAACCTTGATAACGTTCATTATAGTGATTTCGTAAGTAAACGTTATGTGTTAACATTGGCGTTGCAATGTTTGTTTATGGTGAATGGCCCTCCATGGGGGGGCCTTGATATCTTAAACCTTACACCAATACATCTTTTGTAATCCTCCACTTCACGAGATTTGGTAACAGTTGACACGTTCACAGTAATTTTATTACTATCAAGTAACTTTAAATACTTATTACGTCATAACATTTATTTTAACCGTAAACAGAAAGGAGGTTTTGTGTTGAATGAGGTTGGTTTTATATTTAACTGGTGGTGGGTCTCTGTTGCCGGAGACCGTCTAGCAGCAGCTCCTATTGCAGCCGACAAACCTAGTAGTACGTAATTATTACTGTGTTCCTGTTTGAAAGGTGCTGTAGCTATTAAAATTACTGCGGTAAAGAGACAACATCTTATGTCTCAGACGACGATCGGAATGCGGTGTTGTGTATAACGTCCTAACTAGCTCCACGTTGTTATTGGTAAGCGTATCACTTACTATCAGGTGAACGTTCAGCGCGTGTTATCGCTTCGTAGTATATTAATTTTTTTTTTATTTATGACCACACAACTTTTTAAAAAGCTTGTAATTAAAAGAGGAACGACCTGGTTCAGAATGGTCTACGGAAATGAAGCCTCAGCTGATGATAACTTAACACATTGATTCCTGTGTTAGATGTTCCTTTTGTTTTTTTCTATTGAAAGGTACATACCCAATAAAACAACCCCCGTAAAACTTTAAAAATAATTATAACCCTGTGAACACCATAAACGGAAATATAGGCAACCGATAGCTACTGTTAAAATTCATGCGTTTCACTTTTTTGTAATAGGTAAAATTTTTACTTTTAATTATACAGTAATCCCCCCTATAACACTACTCTTATAACGCATTTTCATATAACGCGATTTCCATCCCTCGTATAACACGGGCATTACCTCATATAACACGGGAATTCGTGAAATTTATAATGATTTGTACAGTTCATAATTAGTTCATAATCAATAGTTAATTGAAATTAACTGTTGTTTTAGTTTAAATGCATAAGTTTTTTACTAAAAATTTTCTTAGTTTAAGTTTGATTTTAATAAATCGTACACATTTCGTTCATAATATACTTTTTTCTGGGAACACACTCGCTGCGCGCAACGAGAGCCCGATCGATGTGGAAATCTTTGGGGGAGGCTTATGTCCAGCAGTGGACGTCTATCGGCTGATGATGGTGATGATGATTGTTATTTCTTAATATTCGACTTAAACCCCCTTTAGCGAAAAAAGTTAAACACGAATCATTTATACGTAACGCGTTATACGATATCGTAAAAACGCGTTAAACTGGAATACCTCTATAACGCGGAATCTATCTACCGTATTATAGGGGAGTTACTCTATATATAAAAAAATACATAGACAGACAGGTACCTACAGGAATACTAAAACATATCTATAGATAAATTTCGCCCCTTTTTTTTAATGTTTGGTTATTAAAGTAATATGTGAATACGATGGGTTATACTTCCAATGTTTATTTTGTAAACAGTAGATCAATTTTTAATCGTACGATAGTAATTTTTTAAATACTGCACTAACAGTAAGAATTAATTAGAATTTTTAAGTTGAGTTGGCTCTAAAAAAAGCAAGGTTCCTTCCTGGCCTTGGTTCCTCCACGCGCTTCACTATAAAGCTCGTTCTCGTCTTGCCATGCCTTTACTGATGTGTCGAGATTCCTCCACATCATTGTCTTGGACTTATGTCAAGTCAGTTTGCAATATTGTGTTTTAATGGACCTCCTTAATATTTTTTCCTCATAAGAGATCATTCACTTTACCCAGATTGTTTGACTGTCTCCCGTCAACATCCTCCTCTGGCATCATATTTACAAACCTATTTTATTTCGAAGATTCCTTTGGCTGCGGCATAGTCATATTCCTATAGCCTGCTTTAGTTTTTAATGTAGTATAAGTTTTATGTTTTTTTTTTCTATCGAGGATATGTAGTCATTTAATCGCAGAGCAATATCCGCTTAATTAAACAGCGAAGGATATTAAAAAATTCTTGTCATTATTTCAAGTTACCACTGCGTTGGTTAAGTAAGCATATTTTATAAAGCCGCGATAGCTCAGTTTGTGAGGCGGTGAAACGCATTACACCTTTCGAATATACGCAGGTTCGATCCCCACTGTGCTCGAGCTACACATGAAGGAAAATTTAGCAAGGGAACCTTCGTAACCCACCATCTCTAGTATATATGTTTTTTTACGAAGCGACGAGACTAGAGAGACGTTCACCTGACAGTAACACGACTAAACATAACAATGCGGCCCTAGTTAGGACGTTATACACTAGTAATTTCACTAACTACAGCGCCTTTTACACCGGAACACAGTGGTATTCGCACACCACTACTACTACTGTCTGTCTACTGCAATAGGCGCCGCGGTGGTACCTAAACAATCTCCGGCAGCAGAGATCTACCACCAGTATTTTCTTGCTTATATTTGATACGAAAAACTATTATTACTGTTTGGTGCCTTCTTCATCGGAGTTTTTTTAAATAAAAAATTAAACAATAAATTAAGAGAACTAAATTCTTACACAATCGGATACAGACGTAGCGGAATTGAGAACAAAACAATGTCTGCTTCCTTAAAGGCCCGCCATTGCGTGTGCGCCGCGCGTCGCTATTGGCGGGAACTTTAGATTGCCACAGATTATATAACGAGGTCGGTCAGATCACTTTTTTTACGCATCGCTGACAAACACGTACGGGGAACTTGTTGTACAGCACAAAGTGGTCGTGGTTTACCGGTTTTAGGTCTTTGTTGCCAGAGACCGTCTAGGTAGGTACCACCGGGCGCCTGTTGCAGCCGACAAACAGCAGATTACAAATATTATTATGTTCCGGTTGGAGGGCGCTTTAGCTGGTGGAAATACTAGAGTAATTACGAAGATCTCAATGTGGTGCAGTATATATCATATTAACTACTGCCACATTGTTATGGGTGGACATGTCACTTATCATCAGGTGAACGTCCCGCTCGTCTCGTCGCTTAATTGAAAAAAAATTAAAAAAAAAATATTTAAAAAATTTGCTGCATAGGTTTTTTTTTAAATTATGTTACATTTAAAATCTTTAATTACTTCCCCAAATGTTCCCCATCTGCTTTTCTGGCTATAAACCCTCGCAATTGCCTTTGGGGAAGGAATTTTGTAAAATCTCTTCTTAGCTAACCTCTAAATCATCATCATAGTCAGTCAAGAGACACCCACTACTGGCCATACCACACATAGCTTCATCCAAAAATCTCCACATCGATCAGTCCTGTGCTGCTCTGGTTACGGCGCCTTGCCAACGTCCATCATAATCAGCATGGCCTCCGGTACCGCCTAGTACCAAAGGCCGTGGTTTGCAGGGGTTCATACGGGGGGATTTAAGCTATTTGGTGGGAGCCAGTGCCTCCTTGTTGATTAACAGGGTGCATCACTAGCAAATGAGGTTGGCTTGGGTCCCGTGAATTATTGTGCGGGACCTCTAAACGACAGAAGAAATATCTCTACCAAATTTTGTAAGGAAATACAATAAGAGTTAGAGAAATCATTCATCATTATCATTCACGTCCACTAAATGAAATAGTTCTCCCGCAAAGATCTCCACATCGATCGATTCTGCTCCGCCCGCATCCAGTTGCTTCCCGCAACCTTCACCAGATCGTAGGACCACCTTGTGAGGGGCCTGCCAACACTACGTCTTCTGGTACACGATCGCCATTCTAGGATCTTAGTGCTCCATCGGTTGTCAGTCCTTTGAGCAATGTGTCCTGTCCATTGCCATTGGAGGCTAGCAATCTTTTGGACTATGTCGTCGACCTCAGTTCTGCGGTTCTTCCCATTTCTGATTTGATCACGCAGCGAAACCGTCAACATAGCCCTCTCCATTGCTCTCTGTGCGACTTGAAGCCTTTTCACCCGGGTCACTGTGAGCCATGCTTATAAGAGAAATAAATAATCTATAGAAACAAGAGCGAAAGCAAAACAAAGAGATCAATGACTGATGACGGAATTCGACTGCTGCCGTGCGTCGATAACATGAATCAACAAAAAAAAATTATTGAATTAAGCGACGAGGCGAGCGGGACGTTCACCCGATGGTAAGTGAAGTGCCACACCTGCCCATAACAACGTGGCGTTAGTTAGAATAATATATACTGTACCACATTGCGCACGTCGTCTGATACAACGCCCTTCAATCTGGAACACTGTAATGTTTGCACACGACTGTTTGTCGACTGCTATACGATAAAATACTATCGATTTAAAAAGTGCATTGACGAGAACATGACCTCCAGCCATGATGCAAGGATGTTTACACAAATCCCATCGCCGTCAGTAAACTCTGATCAAACAATACCTCATTTGGCGAAAAGAATTTGCATTGCGGTGGATCTAACACCTAATTTGAGGATCTAATCTCTACCAAGAGAAATCTTACAATCAGTAGCTTTTTTTAACTCCTTTTCCATTATATCTGTATAGAAAGGATCAGCTGCGGTTAACTGTCACTTGGTAATAAATAATAACTTCACTGGAAGAGAGGACACTCCACATTTTACTCATGGCTTCAGTAATCGCCGAGATCGCGTATGAGGCAATTTGCTCAGTTTAACTTCTCCAATGCGTGACGTTGCTGTAACATCGCATTGTTACACGATTACTTAACGCGGTAGCGGTAAAGTGACGTGCGGTTAATAGTGACATTGCGGTTTGCAACAACTAACCTCTTGTCTCCCGCGACTCTCACCACATCGACGGTCCACCTTCTGGGAGGCCTCCCAACACTACGGCTATCGGTACGCGGGCGACACTCGAGGATCTTACTGCCCTTTACTGTTGCGAGAAGCTACTGGATAAGAGTAACGCGAGACTGATCGATGTGGAGATCTACGTACACCACTTGACGTCTATCAGCTGATGATCAACTTCTGTTTTATTTAGTCTTAACCGTATTGTATGAAAGTATTTTACAGACAATTTCGGACATGGCAAAGTATCTTAACTCAGTATACTCCGACGCCCATTTGTTGACAGTCGAAACACAGCGACGCTATGGCCAGCCAAATAGGATCGAAATGACCATACCACTAATTAAACTACACAAGTAATAGCTTCGGAATCGAACGTGGAATCTCTGTGCTACAATGAATGGTTTAGTCCCTGAGCCATGGAAGCAGTCAAACATTCTAGCTCCATTAAGTTAGTATATATTTCTGGACAAGAAATCAATATATTCGATGTCCACGGCTGCATATGCTCGTTCGTGCTCACTAAACTTGGTAAAGTAAAATTAAAGCTGTTCCTCTTTTCCTATGGTTAAATTTAAGTTATTGCACATGTCCGGGTTAGTGATTGTGGCAATATTCTAAGACGTCTCCCATACGGGAATATTGTAATCGCCTTTTTACATCAATTTAAAATTAAAATTTATGAAATAATTGAAAAATCACAAATTTTGTTGTAAATAACAACAATATATAATAATTAAAAAGATATAATTGAAACTGGATACACTATACTACTAAAAGAAAAAGTAGCTGATATAGGGGATATCTAGAGATTTATTAACTGATCATGAAATCTCCGACACTGTTCGACGTAAATACTCAAAATTTGATAAAGATATTGCTCTGCTATTTAGAGTTCACCTATGAATGCAATTTACAAAATTCCTTCCCCAAAAGGAATTGAAGGGTTGTTACGTCTAGCAAAGCAGCTCAGGAACAGCTAATTTAAAATATGTAGGATGTTGTTGCATTGTAATCTTCGAGTATTATTAAGTAACAGATTACAAGATATCTTCTTTCTCCGAACGCAAATGCCAGTTGGCATATTTGAAATATTTCATTTAGCACCACGAAAATAATCTGTGGCAATAGTAATGAACTTTTTGTCCGTATCAAGGTCTAAATTTTTATCTACATAACTTTCATTTATTGAATTGATGATATAAACATATATAAACGACTCTCATTTAATATATAAAGAAATGCTATGACTTGTCCAAAATATTTTTTTTATATATAAGATAATCCACGCATAATCTACAAACATAGGCTCATCATCATTTCATGATCAGCCGAGAAACGTCCACTATTGGAAATAGGGCTCCCCAAAAATCTCCACATTTATCGGTCCCGCATTCCTCGCATTCAGTGGCTTCCCGCGACTCTCATCAGATCGTCGGTCCACCTTGCGGAAGTCTCTCAATACTACATATGAGCATGCACTAAAAACAAATTTTTAGCGCGGCTACACGATTGTGCCTCTACACACTATCCTACTTAACATGCCACTTAACGTTACAGGAATCGCCAAAAAGAAAAAAATAATACAAACTGGTTAAATTATATATAAAAAAATTATAAAAATTGCATATATAGTAAACAGCACATGAAAATAAAGATAAGGAAGCACACAAAACATACACGAGCGGGAATTGCTGGAACATGTCCAGACGTGACATAATATGACGTCAGTATTCATATCCATTTCCGGAGTTAAGCTAACTATCGAACATGAAGAGATACAAGAAGAAGAAGAATCTATTATATATCAGTGCGGTTCGATAAAAGCCAGATAGAAGCAGCCAAAGGTACCATTGACAAAAATGAAATTACTTACTCCCAATAATTTGAACAGCGGCGCTAAAGTATAAATATGTGTTCTTTGTTGACTACGGAATCCTTCGAATAGGATATCCTATACAAAAGAGTACATTGAAAACACAAACAGTTAGTGAAACGGCGTGCGAATATCTATCTGGTCATTAGTTCGAAGTCGAGGTTGTAGTGAACCATTTTGAATTACACAAAAATCGTAATCGAGCGAATTGTATCAAATTTAGTAATTTTCTTAATATAATAAAGAAATTCAAATACCAAAGTCTGATTTTGGTATCATGATGATTTGGCATGAACATGATTTGGTATTTAATTGTATCAGTACGATTATAAACGACTCACCAGCAGTAAAAGTTTTATGCTTTCATTTGGATTGTTAAGATTATTAATTTTTTGTTTATGTAAATATACTATATACCCTTAATATATTCATTGAATGTTTGAATATTGTACAGTTATAACAATTGCTTCGATCATTTTAGTCAATAAAATATTCATGAACATTAAATTTGAATATGTATTGATATCTATTTGTAGTATTGGTTTTATAAATTTAATGTATTTAAACATTTCAGTTTTATCTATTTATTTATTAAGCCTAACATAATAAAATCTTTTAGGATGTGAAATAAATTGTTATTAAATTACTGTACAAATTTTGCGCCTGTCTGATTTTCACTATACATAATATGTAAATGATCAATCAAATATGTAAACTATAATTATACTGAATATCATTTGTATAAAATATAAGCAAATATTAACATTAAATACGTTTAAATTAATACAATGTATACTTACAATATTTTTTTCGTTTTAATGTAAACAAATAAAGCACGCAACTTAAACGTTGAAATTATTTATAATCTGTTCCCTTTGTTCACAGATTAAAAACACATATTAAGTCTGTGCAACAGTACGTTAGGTCGATTCGCGCGTGTTCGAGTAACTGACGCCGAAACCTTTCCACCTGATATCTACCAGCTCCCTTTCTCGGTGTTGGGTTAGGTGATAGTGAGAGCATTTCATTAATGGACAATGCTACATTTATTTATCGATCTTGCGTAATAAATATCGTTGTGATCGCAACGTCTAATTAAAGTCATATTCGGCAGAATTAGTCTAATAATGATATACAACTCTTTTAATTTTCATATCTCATTAAGTGTCTTTCATTTTTAAAAGTCTCTCCTATATAATGATTTATGAATTTTAGAAAACCTAGAGAGCTAAGTTATGCATGTATATTAATTAATTAAAATATCTATTTAATATAAATTAATATATAACTTATTAAGTATATATTATTTATGGTCTTTTAAAATTAAAGTCTAATTTGTTGTCAGAAAGTACATCTTAAAACTGGCTGTAAAATACTAGTATCTATTTCTATTCCATCTCACCATCCGATATATATATTTATACTCATATACATACATAGAGAGGTCAGTGAAAATGTCTAAACGTAAAAGTGAACGTGGAAAAACGATAGTCCAGGGAATTCACGTTCACTGTCCAAGTAACATGAACCTGGTTAGGTTACCTACAGTACTTACAATAACTTGGTTGCTTTTATGTACTACATAGGAATATGTTGCAAATGATAGCCAGAGTATTCTAACTGCCTTGTCGTATTCAGCTTCATTATTACCGAAAATCATGTGATTTGTGTTAGCCTATTGTAGATAAATAAAAAGTCTGTCGAGTTTAGTAGATTTTCTCTCTCCTCTCTCCGTGGTATTTATTATTCTCATCTGATGGTGGGGTCTGCCTTTCTGGTCTTTCTCTTCCACTTCGCTCTGTCGGACGCGTCCTCTTCGGTAACCTTGCAAAACTTTAGATCTTTTTTGACCACATCTGTCCATCTTGTCTTTGGCCGCCCTCTGGGTCTGGACCCCGTGATGTTCAGATTGGCCATAACATTTCCAACATAGTCAGGAGGTCTTCTTTTTATGTGCCCATACCAAGGAAGTCGGCTCTCTTGCAGCTTCTCGGCGATGATGCGTACACCGAGACTGCCGCGGACGTACTCGTTGCGGATTTTGTCGAGTCTCGTCACTCCGCACATCCACCGAAGCATTTTCATTTCGGCGACTTGGATTTCGTTGGTTTGGCGCTGAGTTATGGCCCAAGTCTCGCTGCTGTATGTTAGGACCGGCCTGATTATGCTCTTGTATACTAAGCCCTTGATTTTTACTGGCATTCGTCTGTCACAGGTTACGCCAGTCACTTCCCGCCATTTAAGCCAGGCCGCTGCTATACGATGCTGAATATTTGTGTCCAAATTTCCAGAAGAGTGTAATATGGATCCCAAATATTTGTATTCGTCACATATTGTCGAGTTTAGTAGATTACGAGAGTTATATGATGGTTTGTTTTATATGCACATAAAAATGTTAGAGACGCATATATATGCAATACATAAGATTTTAACGAAAAGATATATACAGAAAAAAATTTTTCGTATCAAGACAAACTGGTGTCGAATTTTCGTCTAAGTATAACATATACGTCTTTAAGACGAAAGTAAATGACTTTCCGGAAAATGCTGTTTACTATTCTTCTTCTTAAAGTTCTCTCGATTAGGTTGGCCGTCAGATTTGTGAGTTCGTCCTGGTCTTGAGCCATACGAAACAGTAGTCCAACAACTGGTAATACCGGTCCACCTCCTTGTGTTTCGCAACCAGGATTATTTCCGGCGTCCAACCATGTCATTTGCCTTCAACTTTGCTCATCGTAATATTTTGAAGCAGGTTATCTTTATTATTAATAGCTTCTAAAACTTACCATCAGAGAAGATCGTAACCAATTAAGTTTTATAAACAAAAATGCTGTATTTTCAACAATATTTTTTTTTTATCAAATTTAACTTTTGACACAAACTGTATAAATTCAAGACATATTTCAGCAATTGCCGAAATTAATTGAACTACCGTTTAAAAACCCGTTTGTGAATCATAACTTCCGCGCCCGAAACTGGCTCAATGTGCTGTTAAAGCGGAAACCAATAAGCCCGTTGCGAATATGTTAAGATCACTGCTTCACACGGTATTTGACTAATCGATGAGTTTGATTTGTTCAGTTTAAAATTAATGTTATTATCTATGTTGTAACTATTAATAATATTATTTTGTAAACAAATATTTGTTTGCTCATCGTAAAAACATTTTAAAACTACATTATGTTAAATTTTTCATCAACAAGAGTCCAGCTTCTAGAGAGAAGTTCTTAACACGGAAAAAACAAAGAACTCTTGTACTTACCGTGGTAAAAGATCCAAAAAGTGTTTCTTTTAAAAAAATATGGTTATCCTAGGAAGTTCCTTTCGGAAAAACGTCATGGCTAAAAGAGGTTTGCTTAGGGGTCATAACAGAAACTAAGAGGCTAATGTGTTATAAGATTAAATACAGTCCAATAACAACAAACATACTGTCTTGTGCGATAGACTGAGACCTAATAAAAATAATTAAAAAAACCTTATTTAAATAAGTATGATATATACTGGACCACATTACGCTCATCACCTGAGACAGATGTTGTCTCGTTACCTTAATTATTTTAACTAGCTCCAACGCCTTTGAAACTGACACACAGTAGTCTTTGCACATCACTATTTGGCGGCAGAAATAGGTTCTGCGGTAGATACCTAGGTGGTTTCCGGCGACATAGACCTGTGGTAAGAGAGCTTCTTGTCATATTAGACGTCCAAAAGGGTCATTAAGGTCACGTCTGTGGATTTCCATCCTGTAAAGGAAAAACATTCGATAAAATTTAACAAACGTTTAAAACAAGAAAGATGGAAATCTTGAAATCGAAACTTCATTATAAAATCAAGACACTGACGAATCGATACAGGTATTATGATAACTATTAGTTACTGGTGGTAAGTGTGTTGCCGGTTACCGTCTAGGTAGTTACCACTGCAGTGCCTAATGCAGTCGACGAACAGTACTGTGCAAACATTAGATTAGAACGGCATTCTAAACTAGTGTTATTACTGTGGTAACGAGAATCAACAGCTGTCTCAAGTCACAAGCGCAACGTGATGCTGTATATGTCATCGTAACTAGCGCCGCGTTTTTACGAGCCGTATCACTTACCATTAGGTTCACATCCCGCTCGTATTGCCGCTTTATTGTATAAAAAAAAATCGTTATTACAATGCTCAAAATTAACTCATGAGTTTAAGCTTCGCAGCCTCGAGCGATCAAAGAATGCCAATTGCTGACTATTACTCGCGCAGCGGACGTAATAGTGTATCGCGGCGACGATGGTATTTATCGAAAGTAAAATTACATATGGCGTTACGTCATGCACTCATTTCGGCGGGAAACCATTACGTAATGGCGTCGAGAGCGCGAAAATACTTCGATGGCACTATTACTCCCATTAATACCAGTTTAATTAGATCATTATATCACGTCATAAGTTAAAAGGTTAATTAATACATTTCATATAAGCCCAACTGTATCTTACGACCCTTTGACGATTTAAATGATTACGAATATCCGGAAGTTACATCTGTGTAGTACAGACCAGGATGTACAGTTATGGTGACATGATAAACTGGACTATATTACGATTCATTAGTTAAGTCATTTTATTGACAGAAATAAAGTGCATTGGCGCATTAGCATCCTTCGTTGTGAAAGTGCAATACTCCTTAATTATAAGAATTACGAAAAAAAATATTGCCAGCTTGGTATACGGCAGAAAGTCTTTGAAAAAGACGATATACCATAGAGGGTTCTAGATAATAGGTCCTTTCTTATTGAACTAACCCACAAGAAGAGCTTTACGTTTATTTAAGGGTAAGTGCTCTAAGAACTGAAACATAATACTAAATATACTAGAGAACAGGTTTCAAGTGTCGTTACCCCAACAATTTCACTAGCTACCACGCTCACAGAACATAGTAATATTTGCACACTACAGTTCAATATAAACACTTAGCAAAAGGCTAGCATTTCCCTTTTCCGTTCCACACATGCGTTACTGTGCGTTACATTACTGTTTAAATTAATTAAACTAAAACCAATATTTTCGTGTGAAAAGCGTTTTACTTTTATTTGTTACACAATAAATATCGGTTTATTATGACATTTAACGCTACTGTTTACTAATGAATAGTATGATGTTATATCTAACCGCATTTGACAAGGGAAAGTGAAAATGATGTTTTATTTATTAACCACGCACAAGTAAACACCTGAATATATTTATTGGTAAATTGAAATGTGATTACCGTTCAGGTGTAGGATGTTCAGGTAATCACGTAACTTTAAAAAATTTATCCATTTTCTTCCTTTATTAACAACTCCAAAGATTGAAAGAAAAGCTCTGCTTTTCAATTATATCCTTCTTGTATTGTTCAAATAAAGTAAAAATTAATAAATTTACTAACATATACTTTCTATTGTATTACATTTGAATATTTATCTCTTATATTACATCTATTATAAAACCTGACTTAGTAAGAAATTACTGATTTAAAATATGTTCTCCTGGCCCAATTAAACTGACCATCTGGCGAAGGTCGTGGCCAGCGTAAACAGATGACAGTAAGATTTCGGGTTTGTGCCCTGCAGTCAACAACTTTCGGCTGGTAATAATGATGACACGTACTCCTATTTAAGTCTTAGCGCTCCTGGGGTAATTTCGACCACTTGCATCCATCACTTGTATCATTTTTATGTCGCATATGTAGTGACATCTATTGTCGATCTTGAAATTTGAAAGACTTACGGTTTCATAACAGATAAATAAAATTATATAATACTATAATGTTTATCAATAATCTTTAACCGCGAAACGTTTCAAATAAATAAAAAAATAACTATGTTTATTTATTATTAATACAAGTATAAAAATATTTTTATTTTTATCTTTTTTAGTTTTCTTTGACGTTTGACAGTGACAAGTTAAAATCAAAATAAAGTACTGTGCTTTGGATGGAAATTTTTAATATAAATATTTTTGCAAAATAAGAAATATGGATGTGTCCAAGAATGAGAAGAGTAAATTGCATGCACCAAACATTGCGGTCACGGCCGTATTAGGACCAAGCCAGGAGTTACCAGCCGAAACACCAACCGTTGCTGGCTACGACTGGGAGAATGGTACGGATTATAACAAAATACTCGAAAGCTATGCCCGCTCCGGTTTCCAAGCGACTAGCTTTGGAAAAGCTGTCGGTGAAATAAATCATATGCTGAAGTGTCGCTCGGTCCCGTTGACAGAAGAAACAAGCGACCCTTATGAGGAAGACGTATTTATTAAAAAGAAAACTAATTGTACAATTTTCTTAGGCTTCACTTCAAACATGATTTCATCCGGATTACGCGACACTATAAGATTTTTAGTTAAAAATAAACTTGTAGATTGCATTGTTACCACCGCTGGAGGGATAGAAGAAGATTTTATAAAATGCCTAGCACCGACGTATATAGGTGATTTTAACTTAAACGGAAAGATATTACGATCCCGTGGTATTAATAGGATTGGTAATTTACTTGTCCCCAATGATAATTACTGTTTATTTGAAGAATGGGTTACACCATTGCTTGATGAAATGTTAGATGAACAAATCAGGGATGGTGTTGTATGGTCACCATCAAAAATCATAGCTAGATTGGGTGAAAAAATCAATGACGAAAGCTCAGTATGTTACTGGGCCTGGAGGAATAACATACCAATGTTTAGTCCTGCTTTAACAGATGGGTCACTGGGAGACATGATGTACTTCCATTCTTACAAACGTCCAGGATTTATCATTGATATACTTGGAGACTTACGTAAACTGAATACAATGGCTGTGAAAGCGAATAATACAGGAATGATCATATTAGGTGGTGGTGTTATTAAACATCATATCTGCAATGCAAACCTTATGAGAAATGGAGCTGATTATGCAGTGTATGTAAACACATCAAGTGAGTATGATGGGAGTGATGCAGGTGCTAGGCCAGATGAAGCAGTGTCTTGGGGAAAGATCAGAGCAAATGCTACTCCGGTTAAGTTATATGCTGATGCTACATTGGTTTTTCCTCTGCTTGTGGCGCAGACATTTGCCAAGCATCATTTCAGTAATAAAAAAAATGTTTAACACTACTCAACTATGACTTTTAGTTTCCCCTACAAGAAATTAATTTTGTTTTATACTTATTATCTAATAAAGATATTCAACTACTTCATTTGAGTTTAAAAATAAACACATTCTTAAGAATATCTTTTTATTTACTTAAAGCGTTTAATGTTACTTCTTTATAAAGATATTTTTGATAGTAAGTTTTTTTTATTTTGTTCTAAAATTACTTAAGTCAAAGGTTTTCATATAAATACAATTACAAAACATTGTAATTAGTGCCATCTATATATTAAATAAAAAAACGGCATCTGTTCGTAGATTTTGATGTGCTGTGGTTTATTAACTTTCACATGAATTACCTATTAATATTTTGTGAATTTATGTTTATCTTATCAGTAAACGTCATATTTATTGTTAAATATTCTACAATATGTAATAGCTTATATATTTACGTCAAAAAGTAACTTAACTTTTTTCTCTGAAAAACATTTTGATTGAAAAGAATGTCTTAAAAGAAGTAACATTTTTTATATTTTTTTGTGTGAAAATAAAACAACAGAGTCAACAACTACAAACCGCTAAGAATAAGCCTCTCCATTCAACGCAGCAATGCAATTGGTTTGCTTGGTATTGCCGGACTTAGGTCTTTTCTTTTATTATTAATAACAAATATTAATTAATTTATAATAATAGCTTTATAACATAATTATAATGGCGTCAAAACAAGTTATCAAAACAAAAAATATTTTTTCAAATTAAAATTTAATAAAAATATTTTCAGTTCTAGTTTTGAGAAAAATTCTGCGTTTCAGAACGCATTTAGTGTGAATGAACTGTCAAATATGGAGTGAAGATAGCTGCTGTCTGGGTTCAAGCAATGTGTGGTGTGCGTGCGTCATAGGAGCTCATTCTACGTCTGTGTGCCGTAGATGTGAGCGGTTGTTCGAAAGCTCTGGTCGAGTCTCGTCGAGCCCGTCGGTCGTACGGTCGCTTCAGAGCTGATTTACGCCTTCCACTTTAAAAAAAAAAAACAAAAACATGCTTCCTAAGGTCTTATAAATTAAAAATGGACGCGAATTATTTTGAATATAATTTTTAGTCCCCACGGTGAATTGTTAGTGTTTCTTAGTGTTAAAAATGTGTGTTACTCGCCAGTTTTTATTCATTTCGCTGCTTCTATCCGGTAAGTCGCATCCTAAAAGCCCTTTGCGGTGCTATTTATAGGTGCTTTACGGTCATTCGGGGCTGTTATTAATGGGATTTTGTTAGTTAGAAGGATATGTAATTCGTTGCACGTTTACGTGGAAGCGGGCCTTTGATCCGACGTGCCGGATGAATATAAACGAATCCCTTTTGATGTTTTCTGTCCGTTCAGCCGCATAAAACAATGTGACTGTTTAAATTTATAATGTCCATCACCGGAATTTTTGTTCGTTCTTATATTTAGATAAATTTATCAACAGATGTATTTTGAAATTGAAACTTCCGTCCGTTTTGAAGAACATAACACGCCGTTATATTAACGAATGTGACAATTAATTTATTTTTGTTAGTGTAATCTATTTCGGCAACATGCATTAGAATTTTTTTTTTTAATTCTTTAACATTTATATACCAAAATTAGTTAAACATATTTATTATAGTATTTTATTACTTATAAAACCTTTTTTTAAACATTAAAATAATTCTGAATATTCTTGAAATATGGCTAACAATATTATCCAATAATTATAATGATTACTTTTTAAAACAATTGAATTCTTGTATTTATAAGTGAACTAAACAGATGGTTTAGCTGTCTATATTTTGCTGCATTTACATACTTATTGACTAGCATTGTATTTTGAAAACTAAATTATTAAATTTTTCTTTATTAATCAAAAGTTGCCAAAATTCAGGCAATTATATTGCATTTACCTGGTCATAGTTATTTAGACCTATCAAATGGTAAACTATACAGCATGGGATTTTGAAAACTTTAAAGTGCATTTAGAGATTAACTCACCATAACTAAATTACATAAGAAGGAAAAGGGTTGTTAAATAAAGGAAGTAATTAATTTTATTCCTTTATTTTTATTAATTTTTATGTTTTTATTTAACAATTGTTAATAGAAGCTATGTTTAATAGGAGTTAAACTAACTGATGATGGAATTTAAACTTTCACCAATGTTTTTTCCAAAATTAAAGCTGATGTTATTTCTAATATCATCTATTATTAGCTGATGAAAATTTATCTAACCATTCTAGAGATTTGACGGAACACCTAATAGACAATGTACATACCATTTTTATATTTCATATTTTCAAGTATTATTCATACATTTCAAATGAATGATGTTTATAAGTTACGGTGGATATTTTTTTTTTTATTATGTTTCTTAATTGACTATAATCCCAAGTGATAGTAAGCAGTAATGTAGTCTTTGGTGGTAGTGCACCAGTCTAGACGTAACCTATTCACTCTTCTCTTGAAGATTGCTACATCATCATACATAAATCCTCTTTGATTATGTTACATTGTTAGTATATTTTTATGACATTGATTATAAATTATATTATGTGGGCTGTTTATTATTTAATTTGTTGTTGTATATTTTTTATATTCAAGGAATCAATGAGACGAGTAAGATGTCCACCTCATGGTAAATAATACACCTGGTCATAATAATACAGCGATAGTTAGGATAATATACACAGCAACACTGCACTTGTTGTTGAGGTACAAGATGTGAAGTTTTGTTACCCCTGGTAATTTCATTAGCTAAAGCGGCCTCCAAACTGGAACACAGTATTGTTTGCACACTACTATCTGTCCACTGCAATAGAAGCTTCGGGGGTACCTAAGACGGTCTCCGGCAATACAGATCTACCACCAGTACATTTATTTTTTTGGAACCTATTTTTGAATATTATTATATACATATATATTCCGATATTTTATCAAAATAAGATCACACAGTGAAAAGGATTGCGTCCCCAAAAATAAAGGAGGTAAAAAAAATTATCGGAAGGAGATGCCTTGTTTTTTTTTAAATCACGAAATAGATCCTCGCTTAGCGTTATTCAAACGTATTATCAACATTAATCAAATACTTAAAGGTAGCCGAAATAAGGCATGGTCTCTTCCCAAGCTAAACTTTTTTGAGCTGGATATCCTGTAGGAATCTCATCCTAGTGTCATGATGATATCGGGTTCATATTTTACACTCTTGCTACTTGCCGTTAGTAGTGGCCGTCTAGGTAGGTACCACCATCGCAGCTCCTATTTCTGCCACCGAACAGCACTGTGCAAACATTGCTGTGTTCCGGTTTGAAACGGTAGTAGGTACGGTAGCTAGCGTGATAACCACTAACGAGACTCGACATCTTATTTCTCAGGCGATGAGCGACAGGTGTAGTACATATCATCTTAATTCGCGCCACGTTGTTATGGACAGACTTATCATTACCATTAGGAGAACGTACCGCTTGTCTCGTCGCTTAATTAAATTAAAAAAAAATTGCTTAGTCGAATAAAAACAGTCTTATGTCCACTGCTGGACATAAGCCTACTCTAAACATCTCCTCACCGATCAGTACTGTGTTGCCGCTATAATATTGAAAGTTGTTCTTAACATATATAGAATTTAACCAGCTCTAGAAGTTTCAAAACCGGTGGATATTGTATTAAAAAAAAAATTGAGGCCCCCCAGCGGACCATTAAGGCAGATCTTAATTAGAACTGTTTTAATTATCCCTTGGTTTTTTTGCGAAGTGGGCACCGTCTTAATAATTCACCGAGGGAATGGTGTTCCCTCAGGTAGACGGCTTTTAGGGATGGTACACATAAATGTCTATCGATAGAAAATTATACGTATATTATTTTACTGGTGGTAGGTCTCTGTTGTAAGGGGTCCGGTAAAACAACTCACGGAACCCAAGCCAATCTCACCTGCTCGTGGTGCAGCCTACTAATCAACAAACGGGGCTCTGGCTCCCGCCAACCCGCATTGAGCCGGTGTGATGGGAAATGGTCTATATCCCATTATATAAACCCCTACAAATGTAGAGATCTTTGGGGGAGGCCTATGTCTAGCAGTGGATGTCTATCGGCTGATAATGATGATGAGGTGTATGTAGCCGGAGACTCTAGGTAAATACCACCGCAGCGCCTACAGCAGCCGACATACAATACTGTGCAAACATTGCTGTGGTCCGTATTGAAGGGCGCTGTAGCTGGTGAAATTACTGAGGTAACATCTTATGTCTCAAGCGACGAGCACAATATGATGCAATGTATATCATCCTAACTGGCGTTATATTATTATAGGCGTGCGTGTCACTTACCATCAGGTGAACGTCCCGTTCGTCCCGCCGTTTCATTGATTAATAAAAAAACCCAGATGCGACCACCAACCTACCATCACCCAGCCAAAGCCTGTTGAATAGTTAATGTAGGCGCATCGCATTGTCATCTCCAGACTCCGGCTGGATGCCTTAATAACTGTAATTAGATCCCCAGGTTCCTCCGATCTAGACTCGAAATTAGACTGTTACTATACAGCCACGACTTTCGTGTTAGTAAAAAAAAAAGTTGATATAGATCGCAGGGTTATTAATTTATATAACGGTGTATCTTCCAAATCAACGCCTAGTGTGATGGATGGCCTTGGCTCTTTGTGAGAGTAGATCCCAGTGTTGGGAAAATTATGTGGGCTTTTTATTTATTTTATAACTGTTAGTCGTAAACTATGTACTCATATATACGACCATTTAAAAGTTGCAAATAATATTTACTCGTTAACACTACCACCGCAGATCCTATTGTAAACATTACTGTGATCCGGTTTGAAAGGCGTTGTAGTATAATTACTGGGGTAACGAGACTCAACATCTTATGTCTCAGGCGACGAGCGCAATGTCGTACTGTGTATACCATCTTGACTAGCGCCACGTTGTTATGGGCGGGCGTATCACTTACCATCAAGTGACCGTACCGCTCGTCTCGTCGCTTAATTTAAATTAAAAAAAAAAAACGCTGAGGTAACGAGATTTAATTTATAAGCACAACATGGTGCAGTGTATATCATCTTCATAAGCAGTGCATTGTTAAAATAATGCTCTCAATCAAATAATCAATCTATACTAATATATATATATGTGTGTGTATATGATAACCGATTGATGTGGAGATCTTTGGGGGAGGCCAAGGTCCGGTGGACGTCTATCGCCTGATCATGATGATTATAACACACACATATATATATATATATATATAATTCTACTAGCTGTTCCCCGCCCGCTTCGCCGGCCGTAATATAAAATTGGTCTGAAATATTCCTTGAGAGTAACTGCAACCGCAAATGACTTTCTATAGAAACTGTTACTATAGCAACCGCATAAATAACACGAAATGAAAATGTTTATAAAGGTTAATTAAAAATAAAATGATTAAGGATGTATGAAATTTAAAAAATAATTAACCTAACTATCTTCAAATCATTCCGCGTCGAATGTTGGTGTTCCCGTGTCGATACGTTCACCAGTTTTCACGTGATTGGCGAACAAAGAAAACTCATTTTCATTATATATATATATCTATATATATATATACAGATAAAGCAATGCTCTCATATCACACGTTGGTTAACGCCGTTATAATTTTTAACTGCACTCAGTGTTAATTTGTAGTATACACTGTGGTCTAGTAAGGTAGTGCTAACCAATGAGGTCATTTACACCGGTGGCCAAAGAAGTAAACAGCAAGTGTTAGAGGAATACGTTGCTGTAGATCTTCCATTCTAAAAACTTAACTAACTTGAATTCAGTTTGATATGATGTTAATTTACATTAAGACTGTGATAAAGTGAGCTCGTTCAATACTACAGCTCTCATATCGCAGCCTGAACAGTGATGATGGTATCATGGTAGATTTTCAGTATGTGGATGGTAGTCCGCGTGTGGAATCGAATTTGAGGTCTTCGCGTTTCAAAGCGATCGCTTAACCACTGAGCTAAGGAAACCGTTATATCGTTTCTCAGTATTTATTTACTGGTGGTAGGTCTCTGTCGCCGAAGACCGTATAGGTAGGGATCACAGCAGATCCTATTGCAGCTTTCAAACAGTACTGTGTAAATATTATATGTTCCGGATTGAAGGGAGTTGTAGCTAGTATAATTACTGCGGTAATGAGGCTTATGTCTCAAGGCGCAATGTCGTACAGTGTAACGTCATATTGTTATGAACTAACGTGTCACTTGCAATCAGGTGAATCTCTTGCTCGTGTTGTAGCTTCGTTGAATAAAAAAAAGTACGAGGATTAAATTCTTTGTATCTCTTTTTAAAGCTGTATAAATATAGAAGAGTATGAGATGTAGTAGTAGTTCTATCTAACCGGAAACTGTACCAAAGGTGCGATTATTGTTGCCGACAAACAGTACTGTGCAAATATTACTGAATTCCGATTTCAAGGGTGTTTTAGCAAGTGTAACTTCAGGGGTAATGGGACTCATCTGATGTCTCAAGACGTCCAGCATTATATTGTGCAGTGTATGTCATCCTAACTAGGGACTGTTTTAGGTAAGCTTATTACTTACCATCGAATGAACGTCTCGCTCATCTCGATGCTTCAGTTAAAGCTCACTTGGGGAGAGAGAATAGAAAATTTATATTTTCACAGGCAAATATTAATTTTCTACTCTCTTCAATCATCATATATATCTATTTAAAAAGATACTTTGTGTAACATATCCTTTGTTTCCATTACATAGTACGGACATGTAACAAAGCACCACGTCGTTGTGGACAGAGTATATCGTTTACCGCCTGGTGTTTTAGATATTGTATGAATTGTATATAAAAACTTGAAAAAAAAAAAAATTATAATCTCTCGAGTTCAAAACCCTCTGAAAAGTCTGCGGATGCACACAGACAGAGGAGGCCCACGTATTTTATATTGCTGGAAACGTCGACGAGCATTTCCCAAGGACAGTACTCCTGCCACGTAACGATCCTCGCATTTTAATTGCAAATAAACTCTCGATGAAATAATTGATATGCTCTTTTATTTGGGTCCCGTCGGCGCGCGAGTTACCGCAGTAACGATCTGTTACTATAACATTTCCGAGTTATTTCAACCGTGATGAAATTAAAGTGGTTTTTAAAGGATGTCGAGAGCTGGAGAGGGTTTAATATTTACCTCTGTATGTTACTATCGCCGGGACCATTGAGGCGACTGCGATGACGTGTTTATTTATTTGTGATATATTTTTAATGTTGGTAATGCATCCTCACTTCCTGTTCATCGCTATTCAAGATCGTAACCTCATCGATGTATCGTTATAGAGGATGTCTTCAAGCAGTCGACATTACCACTTAACACCAGGTGGGATTGTGGTCTATTGTCGTCGATAATACTTAATCGATCAACAAATTCGCACATCTTACGGCGACTAGGTTCATAAATAAGTGTAATTCTCTCTACTTCTAGATATTAAGTTTTCAACAATGTTATAAACTCTTGACTTAATTTTTCCCATAAGTGAAGAGAAAGAGAACCGTGTTCTCGCAAATCACTCCGACTTTTAAAAGTATGACCACCGGAACACAGGATATCTATGCCAGTCCTAAAATAGTACATTTATCCAAACTCTATCTTATATGATCCCAAAATCAAATAGCGATATAATAAACCATTATGCTATTAGAAAATTTATTAAAACAGTCTACTTGCGCTTTCAAACCTTGCGAGTAATTTGCTATCATCATTATTATTTATTTATCCATACGGATTTCCACCTATGTGGAGACTCGTTGTGATATCTCTGGAACCATAAGGCCATAGTATTCCTTTTGCCGAGTATAGGTCAGCTAAGAATGGATTTTACAACATTCCTTCCCCAAAGAGCGCAGGGGTTATACGGCCAGCAAAGCGAGCGGAAAACAGTTATAAATAAAAACAATGGTACAACTCCCACCAACCCGCATTGGACCAGCGTGGTGGGAAATGGCCCATGAATCTCTACATCCGGCGGCCCGTAGTACCCGGCGGTACCGGAGGCTATGCTGACTGTATGTGAACATCTTTGAGGGAGGCCTATGTCCAGCAGTGGACGTCTATCGGCGGATGATTATGATGATGAATGGTACACAAAATATAAAATACATATGTAGTTCTTGGCATACAATTATCATCATCATTTCAACCAACGGACCTCCATTTCTGGACCTTGATGTATTCCACCAAACATACCATAAGGTAATTGCTGCTTAATGTTCAAACATTTAAATGTGAAGGAAAACTTTGTTTAGCTTCTTAAGCTTATTGTTTATTTGGCGGAAAATAAGACTTAAGTAAGGCACAGTTAAAGTTGAAATGGAGAGAGAGAACAGAAAGGTACCCTCTGCTTCGCATGTGTTGGAAAAGCGACTCATTCAGCATTTAAGCAGAAATGTATATTATATGATAAACTTTAGGCATACTATCTAGATTTCTAAAGTTAAGCCACTCCCGGTATCCTTCCTCAGATGGGATAAGCAATCGAGAAATCGGGGTGTACATGAAGGAAAAACCTGATCTGTACACTTCGCCCCTGTGTACCGACGGGGCCGCAACCCCCGGGCCCCTAAGGGGAGCGTAACTATAAAACCCGACATATTTACGAGCTTGCCTCACCCCCTAGTTAAGAACTTGCGGCTTGTGCGGTGAGCGGAAGCGATTCTATTGTTTCCTCTAAATACAACAAACTAGAAAATCTAATAAGACGAGCTCTTATCTCCCAAATTGACAAGAGTAGTGTGGTGCTGTGTAAACAATTTGAAGTAGGTTCCTATAGGCTATCGTTTCACTTACCATCAGTTGAAGATTTTCGTTGGAGAGGAAAATAAGTCCTCGAGTTGTGCCTGCGTACCGGTATATGTAGTTTTGGGAAGCCTCCCACAAGGTGGACCGACGATCTGGTGAGAATCGCGGGAACCCACTGGATGCGAGCAACGCCGGAGCGATCGATGTGGACATCTTTGGGAGAGGCTTATGTTTGTGTGGACGTCTATGAGGATCATGATGATGATAAGGAAAACAATGCTAACGTTTTTTTTTATATAACTTCTCTTTATAACAGGCTTTTTTAATGGATTATCGTGTGAATACAATTGTAACAAACGTTCTTTCAATCTTCTTTTCTTTTCATCTAAGGAGAAACCATTTGAAAAGATTGCATGTAATGCCAATATAATTTGAGTACGTGTTAGCAGTATATATTGAGTTGATAACAAAAAAAAAAACAGTTCAATATAAATGGTCTCCTAAAAAGTACTATTCTATATATAGAGAGAAGAAAAGTAGTTTTAATTTTTCTCATTGCTCTACCAGATTTTATCGTTTCTTTTTACTTGAACCGCAAACGAACTCATAGTAAACTACGTACGGCGCTAATCAGAACTCAACTTTACTAGTCGCGTTTAAAGTCTAATTTTTAGAACTACCCCCGCAACACTCCCGGCGAGTTCTCAAAACGTCGAACCGGCGTGCCACTGTTGAGTTTTCAAGTCTGCATTTAAAAAGGTATATTTTCTATTTTTCATATTCTAGACGGCAAACGACGCGGAATATAATCGAAACCAAGAACCTGCACTTGTTAGAGGGTTATTTCAGGAATTACGCGAAATTAAGGGGACATTTTGTGCCGTAACTCTCGGCTCGAAGGATTTCATCCGGCTACCCTCGAGGATTTCTGTCTAGAACACTTGCGTATTCATAACGCTGTTGCGACAGTTACAATGTTTATTTAATGTTTATACTGGGACTTGAAAAATAACAAGCACTCAGCGTTTCCAGTTCCGCGTACGTCGTTATATATAAAAAAAATAAATTAAGTGCTTATTTGTGTTGTGCTGGGAAACGAGGTATTACGAGAACGAGTAGGAGCGGTGTGGTGGTAGAGAATCCGTTCCGTGTAAGCCGAGGTTAGTCCTTACTCGGGCACTTGAAGACCTCCTCGTCTGACTGGTTAAATATATCCATCAAACCAAACATCTAATTGGGTCTTCGCATCCAGACACTCTCTAGATACCACCGCTGCTCATATTTCTGCTGATGAATAGCACAAGTCACTGAGGAAATGAGACTTAATAATCTTTATGTCCCATTGCGACGAGCACAATGTGGAGCTGTATCATCTTAACTAGTATCTTGGTGTTATAGGACGTATAACTTAAGAACAGGTGATCGTCTTTGCCAATTAATGTCTCATTCAATGTCCCCAACTGCCACCTGTCCGTGGTGCATTCTGAAGATGGTCCAACTCAACTGTGACGGTTTCCTAATGATGGTATAATAATCACTGACCGAACCAAATATGTGCACCGATGTAAAGCATCAGCGATTTTGGTATCTTGGAATCTACTGGAATCTCCAGCTCGTCTGCCAAGATTGGTGATTAAAGTAGCCAATTTTAATTATATTTATAAGGTTAAGTTAAAAACATACAATGCGGTGTCTCGTTTGTTAACTTCGTAAGGAAACTTTTTTGGAACTAGGGGTAACGTATAGAGGGTGAGATATGGATAAGAGATCTACCCGCTGCGAAAGCGGAAACAGTTTTATACAGCTACCATTTATAAATTGGGAGATCTTAAATCGTTTGTAGTGTTCGTAAATCATTTAAATTAATCTTTCGATCGACTGTTAAGATGTGATCATTAAATAATAAGATTACGAATATTTTGTTTGTTTCAAATACGAAATAAATTATTTTCTATTGGAAAGTTTATTATACAAACAAAATCTACTTTAAATTGTGATTTTGTACGAGTATCGTGTAATTTTTTTTTTATAAACAAAAACAAATGCTGTTACTAAAAATCTTTACGATGATGCGATAATCAGAGGGAAATTGATCGCCTCATAAAGTCCATTAAGTTAGAACTTAGTTTATAAATATTTAATATAGAATACAAAACGCAGAAGATATATATTATTTTAAGCTTGTTTATTGAGTGTAATGGGTCCCGCACAACAACTCACGGGACCCAAGCCAACCTCTTTTGCTCGTGGTGCACCCCGCTAATCAATAAACGAGGCTCTGGCTCTGATTAACCCGCGTTAAGCTAGCGTGATGGGAAATGGCCCAAATGCCTCCATATGAACCCCTACAAACAACGGCCTCTGGTGCCCGACGATGTGAGCAGCGCAAGACCGATCGATGTGGGAATCTTTGGGGGATTCCTATATCCAGCATTGGCTGATGATTGAATATTAAGAAGCTTATTTATATGGAATATATCTTTTATTTGTGACACTGTAACAATTATCAACAGCTCTGCTGTTCCCGCTACTAGGATGTAAGGCTTTCTGGCACAAGGAGAGATTCAAGACAAATCATCCGCCGTGCTGGACAAGGGTTTGTTGGTGGATACCACGTCTATGAAAACTGTTTGTCTTAGAACATTTATAATATATATAGATACATGATATTCTATCTAATGATAGATCCGAAGCCTTACCTTTGTGCTGATCTCCAAGCCTTACTTAATCTGACTCATTCTACTATTTACATAAAGGGTATTGTACCAGTATTTGATTGATATTATACACTGTAAATAATAAAAAAAAATGCTTCCCGGATATCAATATGGGCGAATTAGAAATTGCGATTTTATATCCTCAAGATGTAAACCAAATCTTTAAACTGGTATAATTTATTTTTTGGTATCAGAAGAGAAATCTAAACATGCCTTTTAAAAGGAATTTAGCTTAAGGAATATGGAAATTTTTACACTACTCCAAAAACCCTCTTTCAGAGAGTGTGTAATGGAATCCAACACCTTTTCACCACCGATCGACCTGACGCACGGCGAGTAACCTTATGTTGTGGACATCTCCAGTTTGTGAATAAAGAGGTTTAATTCCTCGTTCTTCATAAGAACAGCAGAGGAGTTGATCAACTTGCAGGCGTATCTGTTCCCGTAAAAATTTTGTGTGGGTGGGTATCTTCAAGAAAATAGGGTTACTAAGTTAGTTCGCCATACCAGGACACATCACCAATTGATATCAGGTTGGATCATGGTCAAACGCTTACCTTGTTGATTTAATAAAAAAATCTAGTCGTCTTATCTAGTCTAAATCTAGTCGTCTATCAGTCGACAGACATCCAATGCTGGACGTAGGCCTCCTCCAAAGATCTCCACATCGATCGGTCGTGTGCCGCCGTATTCGACGACTCCTCGTGAACTCACACTCAGCATGGCTTCCAGTACCACCGGGCACTAGCATCCGTCGTATGTAAGGGTTCATATGGGGAATTTAGGCCGTTTCCCACCACGTTAGCCCAATGCGAGTTGGTAGGATGTTGGTTAGTGTGGACCACGAGCAGGTGAGGTTGCCTTGGGCCGTGGTCGGTGAAACTCATGCCTCGACGAAAAGCATCCTCGTGGGTACTAACAGAATTGATGGAACGTCCAACCATCATCCTCTCCAAGAATCGTTGTGAAGTGCGACGTTACTTAAATCAACTTGATTTAATAACTCAATAATTATGCGAGTGCTCTAGTTCCTCCGTCATCCCCTCTGCCCTCTAACAACGCGCGACGTTTCGCTTCCTTGTTTATAAAGCAAACAGCGACCTGTCGGTTATTTGGCTCTACCCTTTACAAAGTGTCACATCTCCGCCAAATTGGATGGTCACTGGTAAAATTGGGTCTTTGTTAAGTGTCTTATATCTGAAATGGTTATTTTGATGTTTGTTTTGTTGAAATGGTTATGTTGAAAATTTCAAGAGTTACTCTTTCTCTTTTACATAAAAAAAAAAAAAATATTTGTTTTAATATCAAAATAACAATGTAACGGTTAACTGGTGGTGGTAGGTCTCTATTGCCGGAAACCGTCTAGGTGGGTACTACCGCGATAGTGTGTTCCGTTTTGAAGAGCGTTGTTATTAATGAAATTACTGAGGTAACGAGACCAGAAGTAATCTCGTAATACAATGGACATTTTTTAAAAAAAATACCGTAGATATGATGTATTATATAACTAATGTTATCATCATGAAATATCATATTTGACTATTTTCAAACTTTATTCCGGTTATGCAGGAGCTAGGTACTTCTTTACTTATAAATTCATATAACGGTTTAAGGGGCCGGCTACACGGCGCCGTGTAGCGATAAGATCAGTTTACTCATTAGGTCATTTTATACAGCCTTTGTGAATATATTTTACTAATAATTGACGGAGATATCTTAAGAAGATCCTTATGTAGGTTTCTGTACTGGTGGTGGGTCTTTCTTGCCGCAGCACCTATTTCCGCCGCCAAACAGTAATCGCTACCAAACGCAAATTGATGTAAACGCTACACGGCGCCGTGTAGTCGGCCGTTCAAACCGTTACATAGATTTATATGTAACAAAGTATCTCGCTCCTCTATAACCGGAAAAAAGTTTAAGAATAGTCAAATATATTTAATGATGAAAACATTGGTTGTATGATACATCATGTGTGCGGTGTTATTTTTAAAAAAAGCCTCTGTATTACGACATTACTTCCGCAAAATATTTCTTCCGCAACATGAAGTTTAAACACAGTCGATATTTTTTTTATCTGATATTAAAACTACTATACATTGTAGCCGTACAAAAATATCCTTTATTCGGACCGAATATGTATATATTTTTTTCTAACGATGTTTCCTCCGTGTTGATTTATTCCCAAGTGTCAGCACGTCACCCGTGTATGTGAGCTCGTGTAATGAGACCCCGGTAGGGAGGGGATTGTGTGAATTGTTTAAAAAAAATGCCTGTAAATGGTACATAGTTGCTCTTCCTTTATTATTATTTATATGACCGCGACGAGTCGAGCTGAAAATCCAAGAAGCGATATGCTAACCGTAACAATCAGACGTCTACATAAGATATATACACAGATGTTAAATCAATGGATGTGTTATATTTTAAATAATATTATAGTAGTATGTACACTGTAAGTTTGTTTCCGAAAGATTAAGGCTGTATTTTTATTTTTTTTGTTAAGGCAGCTAGGATGATCCACCGTCCATCAAATTGCGTTCGTCCCTTTAAGATATGATCTTAGGCCTTCTTTCACGTGCTCTGTAGTCTAGGACTATAGTATGCCCTGGCTGTTGTAGTAGGCGAAAAGGTTTATGAGTTTTGCAAGCCTTGAGGATAGGGGATCTTATTGTCTATTAGTCGAACCCGTGTGGATCAGTAAATGCGATTTGGTTCTATACTTGACATAGCTCAATGAGGGTGCTCAATACTTAGCACTTCTTTTAAACGTTCTGTACTAAAATGTAGAGGCGCTTCGATACACGCCGTAGAAAATTCCGAAATCCCTTCTACTGTGCTGTAAAGAACCACCGATGTGGTTTTCGTGGGTAACTATTTCACGTTGCTCTGTCTTCCTTGCAAAACCAGGATATCTTACGAAGATTTCCTCTAGATAAAAAGAAAGAGTTTTTTCTAGAGTAATTTCACTAACTACAGCGCTCTTTAAACCGGAAAAGAGTAATTATTGCACAAGTTTGATTAACCGGTGAGAGATATACAATCTTTAATCGGTAAACTGTTAAGTCTGTAGTTTATAAAATAAAATTTACCCGGACCAGGCAGCAGTTCAACCACTGCTTATGAGTGATAGCTATAGTGCAACCTCATTGCCAAATCCTGAACTATCAAGTTACTACTCCTGCCAAGCCAAGCGATATTTTGTCATTCAATTACAGCTATAAGCAAGTACATAGATTTTTATTATTAATAATGCATATAAAGTACAGGTATATTAAAAATGCATGTTCGAACGCGCCCACTATCGGCACGCTCGGTAAGCCATTAATTGTGAACGCCGATCGCAAAGTAAATTAACACTCGTTTAATTAAAGCGCTATCACTCGACCGTGAGACTCGCTCAATATTTATATGTAGTAAATGTAAAAAATCGCGTTCAACGTAACGAAAAAATAGCAGTGCTATAATTCCAACACTAGCGCGGCCCGCACTCGAGCGTCGGGCGCCGCGCCGCGCGAGTCGAGTCGAGTCGAGTCGAGTCGCGTCGAGTGCCGCTGCGATTCGTTAGCGTGGTCGGCGCGTTTTAATTGCGTCCGCGTGACGTTAACGTTATGAGTGCGCGGGCTACGCGGCGGGATTAAATTGGACTACAGTCTATGTTTTTCCAAGTTTCGATCCGCCGCTGTAGCGCCGCGCTGAGAGCGCGAGTGCGCGCTGCGTTGCGCACCGTACGCCGCGGCACGACTACTCGCCTCCTAACAAAACAAATTATACACTTTTTTTTTCATATCACATATATCATTGTTATACGGCTGCGGTGTTTTTGATAAATGTAACGGTTTTATTTTATATATAACATAGCGAGATAGTATTTGTTTTTTACTTATAAATATATATATTAGCTGTTCTCTGTTCGCTTTGCTGGCCGTAATATAAAATTAAACTTGAAATCTGTCTGAAATATTTCTTGAAAGCAACCGCAACCGCAAATGACTTTCTATAGCAACCGTTACTATAGCAACCGCATAAATAATAGGAAATGAAACTGTTTAAATAAAAAAATAATAAGCCTACAAGCATCTACAAATCATTCCACGTCGAATAGTCCATGTCTATACGTGTACTTGTTTTCAAGTAATTAAGCAAAAAAAAAAAAACATTTTAATTACTTGTATATATAAATATATAAACCTCCATAAGATATCCTGTTTCTGGAGAAGACAAGGGTATGTAATATTTGTACCCTTTACAATCCCTTCGGTGGTTACCCTCAGTGTCTCAGTCTGATAAAAAGAAAAAAAAATTTAAATATCAATACTGATGGTCATTTTATTTTTACAGGTATCATCCTACATTGCAGTGGATCGGAAGGTAAGACCTATATAAGATTGTAAGAAGAATCTAGGCTAAGTAGAATGTCCAGTTTGAGACTTATCACCCGATACCTTCTAGCGAAGAATCTGTTTTAGTTATTGTACATTAAATTGTTTGTAAAATATATCACTTTATTTCGAGTGATAGTCCTTTTCATCTCGTCGTTTTATACTTTAAAAAAATCGTAATAATGTTCAGTAAACGCCTTTCTTAGAATTAGCTAAAAATAGCTTTTCATTGTACTATTTTTGATAGTACCTTTGAAGGAGTTTGAGGACGCCCTGAAGGTGTTTCAGAATGTCCTAGAGCAACCTACACCTTCCAGCGATCGCTGACCTAAGCCAATGAACCAAAAACTAGTCTAGCCAATAAGGTCACCTAGGCACAGCAAATCAAATATAAACTTATAAACATTTATGGTTAGTAACATAATGTTTTATATTACTTCAATAGAGATTAATATATACTATCACCGTGTTGGAGATCAAATGAAGAATTTGCAAACATTATTGTTTTCCGGTTTGAAGGACGTTGTAGCTAGTGAAATTATTGAAGTAACGAGATTTAATATCTTAAATTACAAGGTGGCGAGCACAATGTGATGGTACGTCTAATTAGCGTCACGTTTTTATTGACTGGCTCGTGACCTACCACCAGGTGAATGTCCTGTTCATTTCATCACTTCGTTAAATAAAAAAAAAGGAATGACACTTAAAATATTGCATCGATGAGAAGCATAACTTGTTGCAGTGTATATCATACTAGCCAGTGCCACATTATTAGGGGTTTTGTGTTGTCACATCCTCGATTAAAAAAAAACCTGTAATTATTGTATGTATTTAAATATGAAGATATATTACTTCTGAAAGAATAAATGAATAAAAAATGTCTGCATGATCCAACCGGAAATGAGATCCGTAGAACTAAGGTCGTCCACAGACACTTAGTGACAAAGGACAGGACATCGCTCGAAGGGATGCCGGCCGATGGGGTAGTGAGGTCTTGTAGTAGCGATGGTGTACCGGAAGACGTAGAGCTTAAAGGTCCTCCACAAGGTGAACCGACGATCTGGTGAAGGTCGCGGGAAACAGATCTTTGGGGGAAGCCAATGTGCATTTATGGGCGTCGGTCAACTAATGATGATGACGATGGTTGTGATGATGATGAAACATACCTAAACTACAGTTACGCAGTCAATATTAAATCCTCATATAACTTTCAACAAGTCATACTTGGCAAAAGTTCATCACTATCAGTTGATAGAATTCCACTGTTGGCCACAAGCCTCCTCCAAAGATCTCCACATCAATCGGTTCCAAGTTGCTCATATCCAGTGGCTTCCCGCGACTCTCGTCAGGTCGTAGGTCCACAAAAAATTAATTGACGTTTATCATTTACTTTTTCTTTTAGATACTCGATAATTACTTAAGCTTCGTAATGTTTCATGACGTCATTAATTTATGTAATAAGTGGGGTGGAGGGTTATTTTAACTGCAAACGAGTCAACCAAAAACACCGGCGAGCATTTATGAACTTTTGTTCTTCCATTGACAAGCGAACCAAACGCTAATGCGATGATTGCTTGTTGTCGGCAGCCATTTTACACAGGTGGGGGTGAGAGGGAGTGGGTGGGTTTGAATTTTCTGGAAAATTATTGTTATGTAATATAGAAGAACAAGAGGAATCATTTGTCGCTGGTAACACCGGATCATAAACATTGGAAAGCAATCAAGCAAGCATATGTTCAGTAGCTGAAATGATGATGGTTATGATAAGAAACTTAAAGGTCTAGATGCTGTGCTTAATTCGAGACTTCACAGCGATTATGTGGTGTAAGGGGACCCCCGTACAACAATTCACGGAACCCCAGCCAAACTCACCTGCGCGTGGTGCACCCTGCTAATCAACAAACGAGGCTATTGCTTCCACTAATCCGCATTGAGGCATCGTGGTGGGAAAAGGCCCCCACCCCATATAAATCCCTACATTCGACGGCTCCTAGTGCCTGGCGATGCAGCAGCACAGGACCAATCGATGTGGGGATCTTTGGGGGAGACCTATGTCCAGCAGTGGACGTCTCCTGTCGGCTGATGACGAGTATATTTTTATAAACTACGAAGATAGCAAGGAAGCGTATAGCTCGTTTGATGGTAAGCAGTTATTAGTTACTACCAGAGGCATTACAAGCATATCCTCTGAGAGATTTTATCTCTTTATATCCTTGGAAAGATCTTAGCAAGGATTTCATTCCATAACTTGAAGGTTTTTGGGTGAGACTTGCTCTCCAACCGGAACATACAATGACCATAGCGGTATCTTGACTGTTATCGGTAATAGTAAAGGATAATACAAATAATAACAGGCGGTAGTATAGGATGTCCCGTGGCAGATTTAGGATTTCTTAATGAAATTAAAGGATGTTATTATTTTAGAATATACATATATTTGTCATAAAAAGAAAGACGAGACATGCGGATTTTATTTTTTGAAGATCAGTCCGTCCAAATGTATTCCATCGCGACGTACACACTCACGGAATCTTTCGAGAGTATTCTGAGTGTATCTCGCGGAGGAGACTCATGGTGGCTCTTGCTGTGTGAGGCGTGGCGCCGTCTTGTTGAAACCACGTGTGAGAGCTGTTCGATGGATGTTCTCTTAGTTTTGGTATAAAAATGCGACGATAGACATCACCTTCAACAGTTACCGTTGGTCCACGAGAATTTTCAAAGAAAAACGGTCCAATTACTCCATTGACAGAAAGAGCACCAGTCCATTGCGACATCGTGACTGACCAATCCGCACAAATGCCGCGCCAAACTGTAACCCCTCCCCGGTCGTCGGTCCCCCGCGGAACCGTTAGAAAAATATTCGAATTTCAAATCCTAAATCTGCCACGGGACACCCTATAGTAAAGAAAAAATTAAAAGGACCTGGTGGTAAATCTTTTTTGTCGGAGTCCGTTTAGGTAAACAGCTCCTATTCCTGCCGCTGAACTGTAATATGGAAACTGTGTTCCGATTTGAAGGGCGTTGTAGCTAATGAAATTGCTGGGTTAATGAGACAACATTGGTGGAAGGTCTCTGGCTGGATACCGTCTGGGTGGGTTCTACCACCACTACAGCGGCTATTTCTGTCAAGTTTTACATCTTGTCTCAAAGCGACGAGCTCAATATGGTCTAGTGTATACCATTCTAACTAGCGCCACGTTGTTATGGGCAGGCGTATCATTCACCATTAGGTGAACGTCCCAATAGTCTAGTAGCTTAATGAAATAAAAAAAATGTCTCAAGGTGACGAGGATAATGCGCTGCTGTGTGTATCATCCTAACTAGCGTCACCCTGTTACGGGGCGGGGGGAAAGGCGTATCACTTACCATCAGCATACTACGTCGCATTGTCGAATAAAAAAATTATGTATTTTAACTAATTATTAATCTACCCAACATATGGTCACCATTTCATCTCATCCAGACACTGCTCCCGATGCTGTGAACCCAAGAAACGAACCAATCCACTCGAACCTGTTTTCGGTAAACCAGTTGGTTACATAATTGCCGGCGGACGGTTAAAAAAAAACGCGTCTTCTACCGTCCGCTTTCGCAACGATGTGTTTGTAACCTTACCTTATATTATTTTTATTTTATTTATTTAATCTTGTAAAATTTACAAATAGTATGTATTACTCCAGATTATCATTGACTCATCACGAGATCTCTGAAAAGAGAAGTAATCACTCAAAATTTGATAGAGATATTGCTTTTGCCGTTCATAGGTCAACTAATAATGGATTTTGCTAAATTCCTTTCCCCAAACGGAGTAGCGGGGATGTGTTACGGCCAGTAAAGGGGATGGGAAATAGCTAGTATATTTGTACATGTATATATAAGAGATGATATTCTGAGATTCATTGAGTCGTCACGATAACTCGGAAACTGTTATACGTAAATACTCAAAATTTGGTGAAGATATTGATTCTGCCATTCATAGGTCAACTAAGAATGGATTTGAAAGAAATCCTTTTCTAAAGGGAGTTGCGGGCGGCAGTAAAGCTGGTGAGGAACAGCTAGTGTATATATATATATCATCATAATAATCATCATCAACCGATAAACATCCACTGCTAGACATGGATCTCCTCCAAAGAATTCTAAACGATCGGTCCAGCGCTGCTCGCATCCAGCGGCTTCCCGCGACCATCACAGTTAGCATGGCCTTCGGTATCGCCGGGCACTAGAGGCTGTCAGAGATTCATATGAATGGATTTGAACCATTTCCCACCATGCCGGCCCAATGCCGGTTGGTGAGAGTCAGAACCTCGTTTGTTGTTTAACAGGGTTCGCCACGAGCTGGTGAAGTCAGCTTGGGTTCCGTGATTTGTTATGCGGAACCCTAAAACCCCTGTGTGTATATATATATATATTTGAGATTATTGAATGTTGTTATCAGATATATATTATCTGATCTATAATCGATTACAAATAATCTATATGATAAATTATAACAATGATCGATAACAAATGATGTAATTTGTCATGGATCCTAAATTGTATATAGTAGTATAATGTTTTTTTCGGTTTTCACCTGCGTTGTGTCCGTTCTTTATCATCATCATGTGCCGATAGATGTCCACTGCTGGATATAAGCCTCTCTCAAAGATTCCCACTTCGATCGGGTAGAGACTTATATGAGGGGATTTGGGTCCTTTCCCACCACGCTGACCTCTTACAGTTTGGTGGGAGTACGTGTCCGTTCTTTATATATAGTAAATAGTGTAATATAAATATAAGCATCATTAGCTTTTTTATATATATATATATATATAAGTACTTAAACTTTTTTTGTTGTCACTGGCACCAGCGATGCTGGTTTTTAGCTGCAGCACGTGGCTTGGCGGGATTCCATTTCGGTGTGTATTAAAAATAATGTTAAATTATGTGTATCTGCCGAATATTTTTTTTTATTGTATTAAGCGACGAAACGAGCCGGACTTTCGTCTGATGGTAAGTGATACCCCTGCCCATAAGTACTGCCACATAGTTATCTATGTGGCGCTATTTAGAATGTTATAAAAAAAAATGTTTTCACTATGTTTAGTTTTAGTAAAAATTTTTTTCTTTTATTTTATTTTTATTATTTTAGGTCGCGGGTATTACATCCGCGAGCCCCGAGTCCGATGAAGCTGCAATAGTTGTATTACAAAACTTGCGGCGCAAATTTCATCACAAAAAATCTTTTTTTTTTATATATATATGTACATACCTGTCTGTGTGTGTACGTTTGAACATGCGGCATGTTTGTGTGTCCGTCGGCTTCCTGTGTGGTGATACCGTCATATCGGCGTCGCCGTTTGATATGTTTTGATTTATACGTTGAAAACATTTCACTGTGATTTATCTTTAGCTTTTAACAAAGGCCGACCGTACTGCGACTGTGCACTGCAGCTGCATTGAATTGTATCCTGGGCTTTAGAGACAAGATCAATTTTCGTTTGTTGCATTACAGTTGCACTGGTGTTAGGTCTGTATTGCCGGAGACCGTCTAGGTAGGTACCACCGCAGCGCATACTGCAGCCGACAAACGGTACTGTGCGAACATTGCAATGTTCCGGTAAGAAGGGCGCTGTAGTCAGTCGAACTGCTGGAGTAATGAGCCTCGTTACGCCAGTATACAAAGTAACGAATGCAGTGTTATCGAACTAGCGCCACGTTGTCATGGGCAGGCGTGCCACCTGGTGAACGTTTCTAATTCCGTCGGTTGGTTAATTAAAAAAAAAATATACTATAAAGCGACGAGACAAGCGGGACGTTAAGCTGATGGTGAGTTATGATGATATACACAGCACCATATTGCGAAGATAGACACTTTGAGCATATACAGACATCTTAGTGTTATTTATATGTGTATTTAATTATTTATATAAGTTACTATTATTAATATAGTTTAAGTCAATTATTAAGTTACCTATCACATCACCAAAGGTTGGCTGGTAGAGAATGGCAACAGGCATTAAGCTCGCCTGTTACATAACAGGTTTTACAATAAATAGAAAAAAAGGGACCTCATGATGATGATGATTTTTTGTGTGATTCTCTCCTGAACTTGTGATGGTTACGATCAGATATAACTTACGTCAGTTTATTACGTGCGAAGTAAACTTAATAAAGCGTTGAAAGACAAAAGGTCGCCGCCGGTCAAGTACGTTGAAACGTGCGACCTAACTTACGGTTCAAATTGAAGGTTAAAAGGAGCGTTAACTTTAGCGCAGTTTTAACCTTTCGGGCTTTACGTTGAGGAGGTAGAAAGACTAATACTTTATAGAGTTCAATAAGTGTACGGACAGCAAATACACTAGTGTGAATAGATACAGCCAGTTTATCCGTGATGATAAAAAAAAATCTGTTAGAATTAAGTTCATAAATTATTGCTTAAAAATATGTAAGATAGTAAACAATAGAAACAATAATATTCTGTGTAATTTTGTGAATATTAGACAATTAGATAGCATCTTAACAGCCAATTTACGTCCCCACTGTTGGGGCAGAGACTCACCCTCGATATGAGGGCGAAGGGCCACAGTCACCACACGGGCCCAATGCGGATTGGTGACTTCACACACACCTTAGAATGAATTCTAATTCATGAGCAGGTTTCCTCGCGATGTTTCCCTTCACCGTTTGTATTTCGCTGTTGTTGCTAAAGTTCACAAATGTACACAACTTAAATAGTAAAGTCATCGGTACATGCCGGGATTCGAACCCGCGACCTTCGGAATGAAAGCCACACACGCTCTAACCTGTAGGTCAGCGAGCTACTTATTAGATATTAGATAGCATAAGTGTAGATGCCGACCCCACATAGAATGGGAAAAGGGCAGGAGTAAGATAGCATAAGTATAGACAAAATGTAAATAGCCAATAGTAGTGAATGTGTTATAAATAATAGGATAAGGTAAAACCCTGAATGATAATATCGGGGAAAATAAAAAAAAAATACAGTAGTAACTAGAATAATCGCTTTATTTCTCTTTAATTTACTGGTGGTAGTGTCTCTGTTGCCGGAGACTGTCTAGGTACCACCGCAGCGCCTATTGCACTCGAAACACAGTACTGTGCGAACGTTATTAGGTTCCGGTTTGAAGGGCATTGCAGCTGGAGAATTTATTTGCGTAATTAAATTAACATCTCATGGCAGCGAGCATAATGATCCTGTGTATATCATACTAACTAGCGCCGCGTTGATAAGGGGCAGGTGTATTACTTATCCATTAGGTGAACGTCTCTTTCGTCTCGTCGCATAATTAATTAATTAAAAAAAATATTAAAAATGATTTATATTCATTAGAGAAGCGAGACGTTCACTTGATGGTAAGTTATACCCTTGCCCATAACAACGTGGAGCTAATTGTAGTATAGTACTATGCCTCGACCTTTCTACCGATCCTCGAGAGAGAGAGAGAGAGAGAGAGAGAGAGAAAGAAAGAAAGAAAGAAAGAAAGAGAGAGAATATTTATTATTAATATTACCAAAATTATCCTATAAAAATTTATATTGCGTTTGTATTATAGTTATAACCTAACTTACTACCTTTTTTTTTGTATTCAACTCAGTGACTGGACGAGTGAGATCACCTGATGGTAAGTGATACCTTTGCCCGTGAAAACGTGGCGGTAGTTGATATACACAGCACGACAGAAGGTGGCTCAGTGTATACTATTCTAACGTCACGTTGTTATAGGCAGTGGTATCACTTACCGTCAGGTGAAAGTCTCGTTCATCTCGTCGCTTGAAACATAAGATGTTAAGTTTGGTTACTTTAGCAACTCCACTAGCTATAACACTCTTCAAACCGGAACACAGTAACGTTTAAATATTATTGTTTAAGAGTCTTCGGCATCAGAGACCTTACCACCGATGTGTGTGTGAAATATGTCTGGATATTATATAACAGTAGCTCGTTGGTCTAATGGTTAGAGCGTGCGGCCTTCATTCCGAAGGTCGCGGGTTCGAATCCCGGCATGTACCGATGACTTTAATATTTAAGTTATGTACATTTGTGAACTTTAGCAACAACAGCGAAATACAAACGGTGAAGGGAAACATCGCGAGGAAACCTGCACATGAATTAGAATTTATTGTAAGGTGTGTGTGAAGTCACCAATTGGTCATGCATTGGGCCCACGTGGTGACTATGGCCCCATCGTCCTCATATTGAGGGTAGGCCTGCGTCCCAACAGTGGGGACGTAAATTGGCTGTTCATATATATACATATATATATATTATAGTTTATATATTACTTTATTATAAGGTATAAAGGTTTACTTGTTTAAGCATATATATATAATATATGCGAATAATGGTTATATTAACAAATATATCTTTTCGAAAAATAATTATAGTTTTTGTATAAAGCTATCTACCGTTTGTGTCTAGCTAGACACCATCGGTAGGAATTAAAAGGTGCGTTGTATGGATCCGAGGTTATTTTAGATGCATAGAATTTCCGACTGGGGCTCCAATCCGGTCCATTCATTCGGAAGCTGCTGGAACCATTAAAAATCCTCCAAGCTTTCGATGCCAGCACTTGTGTGTGGTTACAAAGAGGGTCGGGCGCGCGGCGTGATGTAAATTCCTCGCGCTGAATGAGGATGCGACATTTTTTTTTTTTTAAAATTGCAAGTGGAGACACACGGAGATGATTTCGCGCGACGCCTATGCAAATGCGGCGCGACATAAAAGCGTTGAAGTTGATGGGAAACTATCCGGTACAAATGGGAGAACTTCCGCCATATTGGCGGCGGGAACCGGAAATCATTGTTTCGGCGGGCGTTGGCGGGCTTTTGTGATTTTTTTTTCTTCGCTCAATGCGTGGGGCATGAATATGTAGTGGTGCCGATGCGAGCCGATCCGCCGAAAGGTTATAGGCGAAAGTTTTGTATATCTTGGTAAAGATTCAATTTATGAAACTAAAGCAAGCCAATCACCAAGCAGGCGGACATCCATATCATAGGAAGTTAATGATATTGAATCTGTTTTTCACCATCAGGCGACAAACGTCAACTACTGGATATGTAGTCTCTCCCAAAGATCACTCCAAAAGGTTCGCGCTGTCTGCATTCAACTATTTCCTGCGACCTTCACCAAATGATCAGTCCACCATTTTTTTGCCTTTGCTGTAGTATACTAATAATATTTTTTTTTAGTCACCATAAACAAAATATAATTGTATAAAGATCTAGTGCTTTTCTTCTTTATCTTGCCGTACCTATTTATGCCTGCATGCTGTTAACTCTAAAATATTCTGGCATGATTCTTTACTGACAGATTATTTGGAACCGTGTTATAGTAACTGGATCAGATTACATTACCAGCAATCGTCGAATGCCTCTGTTAAATCGTGCGCTCAATTCTATCACTTTTCTTCCAGTGTCTGTTCCGAGAGGAATGTGAAACCGTTTTAAAAGTACTTCGCTGTGACCGTGCGGAAGTAGATACATACCGGACAGTACATCAATTATAGTACGTCTTTAAGTTTATATACATACCGGCCGTCCCATCCCCCTCCCCTCTTTGCTGGTCGTAACAGCTCCCTCGCATCTTAAGTGAGGAATTTTGTAGAATCCATTTTTAGCTGACCTCTAAATGGTCTCTACTAAACTTTGAGTGTTCACTTCTCATAGTTTCGGAAATCATGCATTGGGGCAATAAACCTCTGGATATTTCCTATATATATATATTATTTGTAGAAGATAGAAATAAATAAAATCATAGTTTCTGTTTGTAACAATAAAATATACTCTTTATTTTTTATTTTTTTTATAATTATGCAACGAGAACAGCGAAATTCTTCTGATGGTAATCGATATGCTTGCCCATAACAACGTGGCGCTAGTTAGGTTGTATACATCGCCACGTTATGCTCGTCGCTTTGATATATAAAATGTTGAGTTCGTTACTTCAGGTCAGTAATCTCACTAGCTGCAAAGCCTTTTAAACCTGAACACAGTACACATGTATATACATACTAGTATTTCGCGGTAGAAGTAGTTGCTGCGGTGATACCTACGGTCTTACCCATCCGATCTCACGGTGTCATAAAGGTATTTTACCAATCATGATACTTGACGAAGTTCGACCACTGCAATGTTTATTACTATTCATGGAAATACAGTCATGATCATCATCAACATCATAATCAGCCGATAGACTTCCACTGTTGGACATAGGCCTTCCCCAAAGATAAAACAGAAATACAGTGATCATAAAATATTACTTACTGTTAAAGAGATTCGTGTCTATATATTTTTTTTTAATTCGACGAAGCGACTTGACGAACAACACGTTCACTTGATGATAAGTGACTCGCTTGCCTATAACAAAGTGGCGCTAGTTAGAATGTTATACACTGCACTGCACTACACTGCGTGCACTCGTCGCTTTGAGACTTAACATGTGGTCTCGTTACCGCAGTAATTTCAATATCTACAGCGCCGCTTAAACCGGAACACAATAACGTTTGCACAGTATTGTTTGTCAGCTGCAATAGGAGCACCAGTACCAAGAACAGCAGAGTAGTGGTGGACAACTTGTGCCGCTGTTGTTCCCGTACAAATACAATGTGAATGCCTTCGAGAGAAGAGTGAACAGTCTGTTACTGGGTTAGTGCCTGTTACAGACATCACTTAATATTAGGTGGTATCGTAGTGAAGCACTTACTGCCGTTTTAAAAACGAAACGTCTTTCGTTGGAAAGACCAGAGTTAACATGTTACATCAGAGTACAATATGGTGCAGTATATAACATCCTCACCAGCGCCATGTTATTGGCGGATGTATTTACCATCAGGTGAACGTCCTCCTCGTCTCGTTGAATAGTCCACAAGTTAAAGCCAGTCTAGTGCCATCGGAGTTCTGTAAACACATAATTAAACCTCTTTCAGCTTGTTTACGTAAATAAAATTAAGGCTTTAGAAAATATCGTAAATAAGGAGAAACGGATATAAATAAAATGTTGACGCTGATTCCTCTTCAGATGGGGTGAATGGAAAGTTTGTACAGTGCCTCGCGGTACCAATCCTAGGTAGGGATGGAGTCATCAAGTGGCAGGGTTTATTTCGAACCGTAGTGATGCGTTCGTGTATTAATATTTTTTTTCGATGAATAACATAAAAATCAATCCATGATGATAATGATTTTTTTTAATTTAATTACTTTGAATTTTATGGATTGTTATATTATTTGGTGTTCATCGTCATCATCATTATCAGTCGATAGACGTCCACTGCTGGACATAGGTCTCCCCCAAAGATCTCCGCATCGATCGATCTAACGCTGTTTGGTGTTCAATGAAGCATTTTCTATTCTATTTTGTTCCGTTCTTTTTTTTATAGGAAGGGTTGGCAAACGAGCGAACAGTTCACCTAGTGGAAAGTGATCACTGACGCCCATGGCCAGTCGCAACACCAGAGGGGTCTCGGCTGTGTTGCCGACCTTTAAGGGACTAATACGCTCGACTCTAGTTCGACGCTGTTCTGTTCTGTTACCACAAGCAAGGACAAGGACTAATGAATATAATTTTAGTAATTAAAGTATGTCATGGTGACAAGAATATGTAAACAAAAAAAATAGGTTTTTAAGATCACACTAGCGCCGACCTATGTTTCATCATCTGGCACTCCTTCTTAAAGTGCCTCTCCAACTAGTGAAGGTTGGCGATCAGCGTGGTACAGTTCTTTCTGTCTCGGGTTTCGCGGAACAATTCGTACGCCCCAGATATGCCAGTCCATTCCCTGATATTCCTCAACCATGATTTTTTCCTTTCCCCCACCTTTCGTTTTCCATAAACTTTACCCATTATAATCAACTGCAAATAATCATATTGGTGTTGACGGAGTACATGACCGAGGTAGGAGATTTTACGTTCTTTAACCGTAACCATGAGATTATACTTTTGACCAGTTCGTTGAAGAGCACTGACGTTGGTCACTCTTTAAATCCAGCTAATGGACAACATGCGTCTACATGTCGACATCTTAAAAGTTAAAGCATCTGGCAAGATGACCACCGCAGCTCCTATTGCAGCCGACAAACAGCTGTGTTTGTCGGCTCACGGTTTGAAGGGCGCTGCAGCTAGTGAAATTAATGTGGGTAATAAATGTATCTAACGTAAAGTGATGCGGTGTATATCATCCTAACTAGCGCCATATTGTTCCGCTGAAATGATGATGATGATAGTAATAGATCACATCTAAACACTTTAATATCTTATTCTTTAGTTTTTATTCTGGTTAAATTAATTCTCATCATGCTAAATATCTAGTTTGTGAGGATTAGTGATGGGTCTATCGATATCGTGCGCAACACTAGTTCACCGTCATCGTCATCGACTAGTCTAGTGCACGCTTCGTCGCCTCCGTGCGTACCAATGAATACGGGAGCGGTCTTTTGTGTATATCCGTCCCTTTTATATTGTACGACCACGAGTGGGACGGAGGGTTGGGGGTGGACGTGTCATTACGCCGGCAGCACTCTTTTTTTCCACGAAGTATTTTCTCTTCGGCTTGATATCCAAATGAATTTGATTTTCGATTGGTTCGCGGAATGTGCTTGCCACTGACTCCTCACGGCCTCTTCGATTCAGAAACCTGGTGGAGCCTGAAAAGTGCTTATGGATGAATGGGTACTAATTAAAAAAAAACATAAAAAATTAAAGCAATTTTAATCAGCTTTTAGATTTCAATTCTCATAATTTTGTATGCACGTGAATATATTTACTGCTGGTAGGTCTCTATTGACGGAGAACGTCCACGTAGTTACTACAGCAGCTCCTATTGCAGTCGACAACCAGTAGTGTGCAAACGTTAGTTTGTTCCGGTTTGAAGGTCTTTGAAGCTAGTGAAATTATTTAGGTAACCTGACTTAACATCTTATATCGCAAAGCAACTAGTAAAATGTGGTGGAGTGTATAATATTCTAACTAACACTACGGTGCTATAGGCAAACGTATCACTCACCATCAGGTGATCCAGGTCGTACGGAAATCCACAATGAAGTAAATATTTACTATTAACTCTTTGAATATTGATAATATGAGGTTTTACTAGACTTAATGGATCTAGAAATATTTCGTTATCAATTTAAACCTACTGTGTTCCGGTTTAAAATGGTTTGTATATAGTGTGAAATTATTGGGTAATTTAATTGAGAATCCATGGGCGTCAATGATCACTTTCCACCAGGTGAACTGTTCGATAGTTTGCTCATATTTCCTATACCCCAAAAAAAGTCTTAACATCTTGTGACTCGAGGCGACGAGTACAATGTGGTGTGTATATCATCCTAAATAACGCGACGTCACAATCATGCGTATTAGTTACCATCTGGTGAACGTTTCGCTCGTCTCCTCATTTTGACGAATAAGAAAAAAAAATATACTAAATTTCTATATTCTTTTTGCGATAAACTAATTAAAAATAAGCAGTGACAGTTGAATTCAAAGATGGCCGCGGTCGCCGCATTGGCGCACTTTTTTCGCGCCCTTTGTCCGCGCGGGAATGTTACTACGGTTACCTTATTTTTTCGTGCCCGAATTGACGAAGCATTGTTCCGTCCGCGAAAATACCGGCGAGGAATAATTTATGAGGGCGCCGCGTATGCTGTGTGTGTTTTTTAATAGCTATTCGATAGCGGATTAGGAAAGTTTTTGAACGTACGCTCTCGCTCGAATTGTTCTAACTCTGTTCGGGTTCTGTTTGTTGTCCATTCGCGATGCGTTCGAAAACCTGGTCCATTTGGAATTCAATTGTTTTTTCTTTTGAACTGAACGCTTTTGTTCGTTCCGGAAAAGACGTTGAGTACTCAGTCGGTGTGTTACAGCTGTCGGCGCGTTCCATAGACACGGAACACAGATTCTGTTATTTGTTTTTATTAATATATTAAGGACCGTTCACGGATTTTATCTGTTCTTTCTTTGTCTGTATGGTTATCAAAAGCAAATTAACCCGGGTTTTCTACACCCTTCTTTTAATCATCTACTTTCATTATCATCAACAGCGGATAGACGTTCACTGCTGGACATAGGCCTCTCCAACGATCTCCCCATTGATAAGTCCTGCGCTGCCAACATCTAGCGATTTCTCGCAAAACGCCGGGCACTAGGTGCCGTCGTTTATAGGGGTTCATAAAGGGGCGATTTGGGCCATTTCCCACCACGTTGGTCCAATGTGTGTTGTTGGGAGCCATAGCCTCGTTTGTCGATTAACAAAGTGCACCACGAGCAGGTGGCTTGAGTCCCGTGAATTGTTGTGCGGGACCCCCAACACTCCTTACTTTGATACATTGTATCTATTTTATGTATTTGAGTATATACATCAATAGCAAAATATGTAAATTAGTCTGCCAAAGAATTTAAAAATATTCACCAATGTTTTTTCTTCATTTTATCATTACCATCAACAAAAGGTCGAAATGGTAGAAATTAAAAAGATGAAGCTACAGAAAGCTAAAAGTCTGCCTATAACAGTGTTATTACCACTGTTGGGAGTGCTCTCACAAGAGTAGACTCAATTGTCTAACACCCTGGCCAAGTGCACGTGGTTGGATGTCGCATATCCAAGGTAAGGTCTGATTTTGTTATTATTCATAAAATTATTATTAGTTTTCATATAAAAAATTCGTTAAAAGCAAAGCGCGTGATTCGAAGGAGGGCAAAACGAACATTCAACAAAGGATATGTCCTGTATTAATATTAATGATATAATTTTGTTTGTCGCTTTATATATATAATTAACCTCTTATTATTTTTATTATGTTTTGATGTCACAGGATGTTTGTTTTTCACTTAAATAATGGTCGTTGCTTCTATGTGATATATAAAAGTAACGATCATTATTCCCGGACTAGAAGTTGTCTGAAAGAAATAACTAAACAAGACCATCATGATGGAAAACTTTTATTCCCTCTAAAAAGGTTTTTTTTACGCAAGAGGGCACAAGTTCTTCCAACATGCAGTTCTTTAAACGGTTTTCCAAGTTTGAACATTTTCTTCAAGCTTTCAGCGCATTTTAGGACTAAAAAAAAGTATCTATTCTTTCCTATTCGCGGACGGACGACTGTGTAGATGTCTGAGGGGAGTTTGCACCGGCTGAACCATTTGTACTTTTATCGTTTATGAAGAAAATATACTTAACTTTTTAAATTTTTTTTTATCTGTTATCAAGTCTAACGATTGCTAAGGCCTTTGATATATTTACGACAACAGAAATAAAATGTATGGTCTCAATACGGGCAGAGCAAAACTTGGTAGGTTTTTTTAAAGGTTAAGAAATTTTAATCGCCTCTCATTTATGAGCAGTAGTACTCATATATTATAGTTATTTTCCAACATTTCTATATTAAATAAAAAATCTTTTCGATAATATTTACAGACTTCATCATTAATACACTCGTGGTAGGTCTTTGTTGTAGACGGTCTAATACCGCGGTCACATACCTTCAGGGGAACGTCCCACCCGTCCCGTCGAAAAAAAAGCTTTATAAAAGCGATTCGAGTAAATTAGTCGGTAAATGATTTTACGTCAAAAATATAAGCGAAATATAATTTGATTCATATAAAGGTTCGATCCCGGGGCGCTATAACCGGGAAGGCGATCAAAACTCTATTATCCCGGGGTCCCGGGAGAAATTTACATAATGTGCTCCGAAACCTAATAGGGAGGCGTATATCGCCCGACTCCTTTAACGCTTCTCAAAGTAGTCAGACGAAGATATAAATATATATACATATGATATACAATTAAAACTTGAGATGGGAAGACCTGCTCAGTACAGAAGAGTTAGGTGTCTGATGCCAAAGTCCGTCTAGGTAGACACTTAACCATCCTAACTGGCGCTACATTGTAGCGGGCAGGCGTATCACTGACCATTAGATGAACGTCTATCTCATCTTGTCTCTTCGTCGGGAAAAAAAAAAAACTTTTTTCTCCAGTAAGTGATACATGGGTGACATGGTCACTGTGTGACAAAACTACATTAATAAAAATAAAGAAAAAAAAAGTGATACATGTATTGTAAATATCTACCACCCTACTGTCAGTTTATACCTCTTAAGTAAGTTACATCTAAATTGTTTGGATATTTACTGCTACTTGTTAGTTACGTGAGATTAACCGGAAGGACCGTACTCATTCTCGAAGTTCAGTTGCGATTGTTCTCGTTGATGGTGATCAATAGTGCTGGAAGTCTCTTGACTACGTGGAACGATGATTTTAGAATAATGAAGGGAACCACTGGTTATCAGCAGTACTGGGCCGAATAGTGGAGATTTTTGAGTAGGTTGATATAGATGCAAGAGGTATGTGGTAAGGTTTTCATCATCCCATCAATCGCTCCTTTGTTGTCTAACGTCCAGCTTATCTGGAAGGTTTATCGAATAATAAAAAGATTTTAAAATATACACTTGCTAATGCACCCTTAAAATTAAGTGTCTTTAAACCACTCAAGTTAGATTCTATCCGATTCAAATGTAATGCCGCATTGATGTGTAATTCGCCGCACTCGCTCTCCGCCATTTAGAGTATCTTATTTACATTTTAGATACAGATAAATAATTCGTATTCCTATCTCGCTGTATCCCAATTGATATCTTTTGCTGAAAGCAGCATCATAAAGGAACAGGTCTGTGTCCGTTTGAATCTCAGTGACTTCCCCATTAGCGGCTTGAATACTCCAAAGTCCCCTTTTAAATCTTAACGATTTACAGTCTTTCAAAATTATATGCTCCTTACATGCTTTTCATAAAACATAACGTCTTAGTAAACTTCTTTGGAATAGAAACTTTTAATTGCTATTGCTACGGTGCAAGGAGCACATACAGCACACCTCTATTGAACACTTGATGCTGCCCACGACTGGGACCAGGGTTATATCTCACTAGGAGAGAGTCAATGCTATTTATCCAACTTACCAAAACAAGTGCGAGATTGATGATCATATATGTCCATGGACGCTGTTATTACAATATATCGGTTTCTCCGCCATTTTCTTCTTCAACATAAGCTTAAGTAAGAGATATATCCCAGCCAGAAGAGAAGTTAGGGTTGTGTGAAATTTCTTCTAAATCCAACTCTTCCGGTTCCGTTGGTATATTCTTTAAAGTAAAGACATTTTCTTTCAAAAAATTACGAGATAAGTCCTTGTCGTTCTCAGGAGACTGGTTATGTGGGTGAAAGACCCTCTTATTCATTTTCTATATCAGACAGAGATTAGTTTAATCGTATCCTTTAACAGCAGGACAAGCACCAGTTTCTTCCTTGATGTTCCCTGTCTCACCGCCGATAACGAAGTCTGAGACTGCCTTATAGAATCTGCCTCTCTAGTGTTACCATATACCATCACACTATTGCTTTGTTGACGGGGGTTATATTTAAAAAAAAATATGTCGCGAACGGTCTCTTGTTTACTATTGTACTTGAGGTCTATTGTTTTATCTTTTTTTTTAAGGAAACAAAAGTCTATCTCGGCAGAGGCGTTGTTCGCGGGGAATTTATCTTTTGTCTATAAGTATATATAAACCAGCGGAACCCGGCAGGCTTTGTGCTGTGATTATTAAATTTATTAACTTCACTATTAATGAATGTGGCAATTACGGAACGGGGCTGATATAGCGTCATAAGCAGGGTTATAACTGAGGAAACACGGGCTTCAGCATCGAAGAAGTGCGCTGGTTCATTGGCGGTAGGTCTCTGTTCCCGGAGACCGTCTAGTTACCACGGCAGCTCCAATTTCTGCCGACAAACAAAACTATGCATACATTACTGTGTTCCGATTCGAAGGGCGTTGCAGCTAGTGAAATTACTGGGGTTAATTACACTTATGTCTCAAGGCGACAAGCATAACGTGGTTCAATACATGTTATCTTAATTAGCGCTATGATATAGTAGGTTGGCATATCACTTACCATCAGGCGAAGGTCTCGCGCGTCTCCTGTGTGAACTCATGGTTGTACTTTATGTTCATCTATCAGCCAGTGATCGGTTCAGCCTTTAATGAGTTTAGAGTTAACAAATTTCCACAGAGATGGAAATAGTGGCCAGGGCAACGCACCATAGTCACGTCCCTCAGTCGAAGACAAAGAAGACATGGTACAGTGATGATCTGGTTGAAGATAGATGCGTCTAGAGGTTCTTGGGAGAAGATTTAAATTTTGTTCTGATGGTATCGTGTATACATGGAATTGAATGTTAAAGTTATTTAGGAGTCGGATTTTTTTTAATATTTCTGCAGTTTGCCTATTTTAGATGGGTGGAACGTTCGCGTCTGCGCGGGGATATTGAGATCGGCACGTGACTAGACTTTCTGACCAGCTGTGTTGCCAGGTCTATAATATCCAAAAATTCAAAAAGAAAATCTTTATTTAGATATGGAATTATCGCTTGAATCCATACTGTATAGAAGAAATAAACTTACGAAATCGGCTCGAAGTTAATGTTAGTTACAGAGAACTTAAATGGACGTTATTTAATAACGTGCTCAAGTATACAGTAGGATCAGCCATGTAGTCTAGAGCTAGTAAGAATAGGACTAAAGTAAGCCCTGCCTGTCAACTAAAGGGTCTAGGCGATTCGCGGGCCTTAAGAGTGGGGGCCCTTATCACTCAACAAGCGAACCTGCGTGGAACAGCGTATGGCTCAGCGATGGTGCTTAGGAGGATTAGGCTCCTCCTCAGAGACATGCTAATACAAAGAGTAGAGGGACACCGGTGCGTTCTATAAGAGATCCCGGAGCCTCTCCGAATGCGTTGAAGCAGACCGCCGAAAGGATTTTAGTAAGTAATAATCTCACATAACCCTGACTTCTCCTAGAAGCAAGGTATCTTTCGAAGATTTCCCACTCTGAAACAAAAAAAATAGAATACAGTAGGATAACTAATATATAAAAATACACAATGAAAAGTTATATAATACAAAAATTTAGAAATGAGTTAGCTTTAAGAATTTCTATAGTATGATGAATTCTTTGAAAATTTAAGTATTACCCATTCTATACGACGACGTGTGGTGGGTGTAAGGGGTCTGGCACAACAACTCACAGGACCCAAGCCAACTTAACCTGCTCGTGGTGCACCCTGCTAATCAACAAACAAGGCTCTGGCTCTCACCAACTCGTATGAAGCCAGCGATGTAGGATTTGGCTCAAATTCCGCCATATGCGCACCCCTACAAACGACGGCTTCTGGTGCACGGCTGTGCCGGATGCCATGCTGACTGTGAGACGTTGGCAAAGCGCTGGAACCAGGGCAGCGCTATATCGATCGATGTGTGAAGTTCGTTGGAAGAGGTCTATGTCTAGCAGTGGACGTCTATCGGCTGATGATGATATCGTGTTGTAAGATTCGCCTGACTGGGCTAGTAACCACTACCATACTGTGAACATTCCGCCATAACAACATTGCTATAGTCCGGCTGTCAACATAAAAGATTAATTGTTCTGAAGTGAGCTTCACCATCCACAGCCTGCCACTTAACATCAAGTAAGTCATATGTTAGTGTTTCTAAGTTTACTTTCACGAGATTTTCAGATTTTGTAAGCAGAAGTGTTTTGATTGTTTTAAAAAATATATTTTTTTTATATTCGCGGAGCTGATGAGATGAGCTAGATGCTCACTTAATGGTAAATGGTCAACTTGTAATAACGTGATGCTAGTTAGTATGATATACACAGCACCACATCGTGTATGACGCCTTAAGATATAAGATTTTATGTCTCGACACTACAGTAATTTCACTAGCTACAACGCCCTTCAAAACGGAGCACAGTAATATTTGCTTAAATGATTCGGCCGTGTTGAAAGAATGGATGAAAGATTAACGAAAGAGGTATACAAGGTAAGAATGATTGGACAAATCGGTGCAGGTCGACCTAGGCGGACGTATTCCGATCAAATCGAAGATGTCCTAAAGAAAGGCCGGGTCAAGAGTACTACCAGCATGTATGAAGACGCTCATGAAAGTGGAGGAAGAGATAGAGGTGTGCCAAGATCGTAGCAAATGGAGAGAGGTGGTCTCTGCCTACCCCATTGGGAACGCGGCGTGATATACAGGATGGCGCAAAAGTAATCCTCCTATCAGAAAATGCTATAAATTTTGTCTTGATGTAAAAAAATTAAAAGACCAAATAAAAATAATCCACAAGAAGAATCAAAGTTTTTCATATTTTTTTTAAATTACAGCAAAAAACATCGTAAGGTTATTTTTGCGCCACCTTGTATACAAGGTATTTTTATGTATGTATTTTTATGTATGTATGTGTTTTATGTATGTATACAAGGTATATTATATACAAGGTATACAAGGTGGCGCAAAATAACCTTCCGATGTTTTTTGGCTGTAATTTAAGAAAAAATATGAAAAACTTTGATTCTTCTTGTGGATTATTTTTATTTGGTCTTTTAATTTTTTTACATCAAAGCAAAATTTATAGCATTTTGTGATAGGAGGATTACTTTTGCGCCACCCTATATATATATACGCAGTAATATTTGCACACTGCTATTTCTCCGCACAAATAGTAGCTGCATTGGTAATTTCCGGCAACAGAGACTTACCACCAGTATATTTCTTTAAAAAAAATTGATAACGCCCTTAATATCATTATCCAAATTCGACATGTAACTTTTATGTGTCGGAATAAGTCGACATTTTCGTCCTTTCCTCCATTCTGTCGCAAGTTTTTTCGCGGCGTGAATTAAATTTCGTACGTGTAGAGAAAAACGCGTGAAAAGGGTCGCGTTTTTTTCACCCCCAAATAATAACGCATTGGCACCGAAGAAAGAGTGCTAACGGCACCCATTGTTAACAGATTAACAATAAGTTTTATTTTTGGAGGAAAAATTCGCGCAACGATAACTTAACATCATTTCAGATAAAAAAATATAAATACTCTTCCTAAGAATAATTGCTACATTTATTCTTGGAAAGAGGATTTCTTAAATTTTCATACAATGGTGAATTCTCCGTCTAAAAAAGTACACTCCTAAGGCCTACATCTGCCTTCTATAAAAACTGTTTAACTTTTACCATGTTAAGTGCTAATTGTTAAGTTACTGAGGTGATCCAATACCTAAAGACCTGTGAACATCTTTAATAGCCTTCAATTGTTATCAGCATGTACAATACTGCTATTATATCAAAGACAAGTTCATTCCTTAATTCATCCATCGAAATAATCTTATGACAGCATCATCATTTCAGACCAGCTAGAGTATTTAGCAATCAAAGAAACCTACCGATGAGGGAGTCCTGCGAAAGAAGAGATTACCTTGTTTATATCTTCTTCATCGTTCTCTCATTGCTGAGGATCATGACCAGCCACAAGCAGTCTCCATTGCTTGCTATCACAAGTAGAGTGGAACGAACAGTGTATACTGCTATAATCAAATAAATAATTCTAAGTATCATTTAAAAACTTTACTTACCACTCATACCTTGGCTAGAACTTGCTTTTACCAAGTAGATTAATTTAAAACATCTTCTACAATGTTTATTACTACTTTAAACCCAAAGTACCCGTACGTTCATTAAAAGTTTTGGTAAGATAGTTGTTTGCTAATTAATTAATCCGACAATAATCCACCTCCCATGTCAAAGAACTCTTACGCAAACCCGGGTGTAAACAACACCCCCACCACTGATACTTCGTTGCAAACTTCTGACACAATCCCATTTGTGTATACTGACCTATGTTACAGCAAAGGAATTTCAACCATATCGCAATGATTATAAAGTTCAATCAGCATTGATGCGAGAAAGAGGGAGGCAGCAGAACCTAACTCAATAAGCTTTTTCAATTGTTGGTTTGCGACTGTTAATCTTTGTTTAGCCTCCATTAGCAGATAGACAATACGGCGCTGGTATAGAAACTCCTAGAATCGTCATTTAGTTACCGTCTACCTCCACTTTTCATCTGCAAACTTCGCCGCTGAACTGATCAATATAAATTATTTACTTTCTTCAGCAAACATTGAAAATCTTAAAAAGAAATCTCTCGATTTTGTAGCGGAACTATTTTATGATTGTTTTTAACTCCGGTGAAAACATTGGTTGTAGCTAGCTTAAGTGGAGATCCGCAGAATAACTAAGGTCACCGACATACCCCAAAAGCTTGTTAGACTTATGTGGCACTAACGGCCGATGAGGTACTAATGTCCTTGACTGGCGCCCGCGTACTGGTATACGTAGTGTTTGGAGACTCCCTACAAGGTGGACCGACGGTCTGGTCAGAATCGCAGGAGCCTGGATGCGAGCAACGCGGGACCGGTCGATGAGGAGGTCCTTAAGAGATTCTTATGTCCAGCAGTGGACTTCTATCGGCTGATGATGATGATGTACTACTTCAACAATTGTACGACAGTCCTCTTAATGTCCGTACTGTTGAAACACGGGATCTTTTGTCCAAAGGGGAGTCAAGAGTATTTAACCCAAGTGCGAGCACAAAAGCTTCGAACATATCAATCTCCTCGGAATGTAATCTTTAGCAAGCTCAAGATCAATGACGATCAAACCTGTGATTCTTGGTAACGCATTGCGCTTATGATTACCTTACAATTGATGAGGATCTTCTGAACTGTTATAGCTTGACAAATAATAGCTTAAATGGATAATTCTCAGTTCTCTTATGGAACTCTTTACCGAACCATATTCGTACCGCCAAATCCCTATTTGCTATCGAAAAACACTTAAGTAACTACTATCATAAAGTTTAAATTATATATTCAGTTCAATTGTGCTATTGCTTGTATGTGTCACCTAGTGTTTTAGTTTTTAATAATTTAGTGCATCACTACTTTATCTTTACCTTTAGTTCACATCTTCCTTTCCAATGGGTTGTCTGGAAGAAATTGCTTTTTGAGCAACAAGACCGCCCATTGTACATCTATGTATATATATAATATATTCCATATTTTGTAACTGGTGTACAATAAAGAATAAATAAATAAATAAATGAAGTGTTTATACCATTCTTTAGCCCCTTGTAAATGAAATATAATGCAGCCTTTTGCCTTCGTTTTTAACATGACAAGTTAGAATAGAATGACCATTGGATGTAAGTTACGATATACTTTAAAAGGCTGTAACGCTCATATGGGAGAAAGGTCTAATAAAATAAACAATAAGAAAACTGGCTCCAAGAATAAAATAAAAAACTTAGTATTATATGCTTGGTGATACATCTTCACTATTATACCGTAGTAGACTAGTAATATATAACTATTAAATTTAAGAATCGGTTTTTAACGATGCATACCAATTTCTAGGTAATTCTAGTGGTGTAAGGGTTCCCGCACAAAAGCTCAGCTGCTCATTGGTGTATCCTGCTAATCACCATACGAGGCTCTGGCTCCCGCTAACTCGCATTGGGCCAGTGTGTTGGGAAATGGTACAAATCCCTCCATTTGAATCCCTATGCGATCAATGTGGGGATCTTTGGGGGAGGCTTATGTCTAGCAGTATCAGTTGATGATGTACCAATTTCTAGAACTGCAGGGGTTTCGAAGTTAACGTGGTCAAATATTTTATATAAATATTTATCTATCTATATACGGGAGGATTATATAAGTATGTAGAGACTCATCACGTTATCTGGGGAAGCATAAAATCTGTATACTTAAAATTCGGCAGGAATATTCCTTTTATCGGGTACTGGTCAGCTAAGAACGGGTTTATCAAAAGGTTACCCCCGAAAGGGGTTGCCGGAGTTCTAATAACAGTAAGACGGCCGAGGAAGCGGCGATCAATATTTCTGACATATTTCAACTAAATTTTAAATCCAATTATATATTACTATCAGCACAGCGGGCTGGGAACATATATGTATATAAAAATTTATAGGGAGCATATAAAAAAACAATTGTCGCAATAGACGGGCAACTTATAACACAACCCTTATCACACTTCCTGTCTCTAAGACCGGCGTACGTTGCCACGTACAAACTAAAACTAATAAGAGGTCCGTTACGTGGCGAGGGAAACTTGGAAGAGGCCAGATGTACGGAATTATAAGATATCATTGGACCAGTAGTTTTGCTCTTAAAAGCTTTCCTTAACAACTGCTAATAGAATAGAGCCTTTTTCCTTTTCCAGTTTTATACGTTATTGAAATAATAAAAACTTCCTAATATGGCATATGGGTGATAGAATAATCTTCTGTTTACTATGTTATTGTATGCAACAATGGATTAACATTTAAGTTCAATTTCACATGTTAAGTAACAATTGTGCTGATGTTGAATACCTTGATTGTCTGGTGATAGATTTCTCCACAGGTCTCTGTTACTGGACACCACCGTCTAGGTACCACCGCAACGCCTATTGCAGCCGACAAACAGTACTGTGCAAACATTACTGTGCTCTGTTTTAAACGGCGTTGTATCTACTGTAATTACTGAGGTAATGGACAGAGGACAAACACAATGTGGTGTTGTGTATATCATCCTAACTAGCGCTACGTTTTTATGGTCAGGTTTACTTTTTACCATCATAACACATCCTATTGAAAGTAACTGATTGTATGTAGTAAGTAATATATATATTAGCTATTTTCCGCCCGCTTTGGTAGCTGTAACACCCCCATAACTCCCTTTGGGGGATGTATTTTTTTAAATCCATTCTTACCTGACCTGTACACAACAGAAGCAATATCTCTATCAAATTTTGAGTGTTTACGTGTAATAGTTTCGAAGATGTGGTCGGTCAATGAATCTCAGGATATCTCCTATGTATATAGATATATACACAGCACAAACCTTCGGTACAATGTTTAGATAATATTTTTCCATATACACAGTTATTTATTCTGCGCAGACCTAAAATTAATTACCACCGCTGTCACTACGGCACCCGGCAGACGAGACCGGGGACCGTTATTGTCTACGTGCATAGAATGAGGATCACGCTGCTGCGGGAGACGGTATAATTATTGATGTGGAAACTTCGGATAAGCCATCTTGGTGATACACGTTATATACACATCTAATCGTACCTCAAGATGTCGATCTCTGTCGCTGTTTGGGTGACTCGAATTTAGTTAGCTTTCTATAGCTCGGCTTATAATTAAAAAATAAAGAGTTCAATATATAGCTATTACCATTTCAGTCTATCAGGAAAGTGAAGATAGCAGACAACCGTTGGATGCCACCGGCATCATCTTTACCACAAAACCACTTTCTTCTTAAAAAAAGGTAATTATTTTTGTTAAAGAAGAACGCGTTCTTACAATTATTTTTATAGAACAAACAAGGTAGCAGTTCACGTAATAAAAAGTGCTCTCCATTGTCTATAGGCATTCGCGACACCTGAGGAGTTGTGGTCACGTTGCATACTTTCAAGAAAGTGGAGTTTTTTTTTTACAAAGACCTCAAGTCATATTATAATTTAAAACAGACTGCAAAAGGTTACTAGTCCTCCGGGTTTTGAAGACCTGTAGTTTTGCAGTAATAAAAATAGGACTAGGGTTAGCCCCGCCTGTCGTAAAAGGCGACTAAAAAGGTTTCGGGTTCGTGGACTTGAAGGCGGGCGTCCTCATTGCTCACTAAGCGAATCCGGGGTGAAAGATAAGTAAGAGGAGGTCTCTTGCTTTTCGTAACCAAGAGAGGGTTCTGAGGATTACGGCACTCTCCGGTACGTGCTTAGGCGCAATGCAGAAAGACACCGGTGTGTCCGTAGAAGATTCCAGGGCCTTTTGCAAAGCACTAAGGATGACCACCGATGAAATTTTAGTGGGTAGTAAGTCGACATAGCCCTATCTTACCTTCCGGAAGCAATGTATCATTTTCGACAAAAAAGAAGGCTAGAAAGTGGAATTCTCATTGATGAATTGAAGTCTATTGCCTGAAGCATTCTTATTATTATTTATTATTAAGAAACCAACGGCGTTATTATTTTACAAATTTTCATAAGTATTTAAAACTTATGTATAAGTCTAATATAAAAGTTTCTTTGTACATCCAATTAATACGTTGGTATGCGCAGATAGATAGTTGAAATAAAAAGAAGGAAAGGTTAGAAGAAATGGGAAAAAAAATTTGTTGATCAAGTCTACATCAGTAATAGCGGAAAATTATAGGCAGTAAAAAACGATGAAGAAGGCCTATTTAAGTATTGCAAGTTGTTGAATGTGCATGACCGAATTAAATTATTGATAGTTTATAATTATACTAGCTTAGACTCGATCACAGAGTACAAACGTCCATCAATTTTCAGAGAACAAAAAAAAAAAAATTATGGTCCCGAAATACAATGTTTATGGTACCAGAATTTTTTATTATATTATACCGAATTGTATAAATAACTTAGCAACTGTTATTCAAGATATTGTTGTGTCGGGATCACACGGAGCGAGGTTAAAAAGATGAAGTATTTTTTTTTAATATTTTTATTGTGTCAAATAATAAACCACCATCATCATCATCATCATTCAGTTTAATGAATGGAGTTTTGGAGAAGGAGTGGATGAGGGGTGGGGGTGTTTAAAACAAAAGTAACTGGAAACTATTGTTCAAGGATATAATAGAGTTATGGCTAATGTCTAGAATTGAATACGAGTAGACAGCATTGTTCACAACTGCAATGAACGTGATTCTTGTATGTAATTAAGTTTGAAATTTATTTCATAAACTTTAACTTACATTTAAAAAATAATTCAATTACTGTACTTCCAGTTTACTGGTGGTAGATCTCTGTTGCCGGAGACCGTCTAGGTGGATACCACCGCAACTCCCCTCTCGGCCGCTAAACAGAAAGTTGCTAGTGAAATTACTGGCGTAACGAGACTTAATATCCTATGTCTCAAAGTGACCAGCGCAAGGTGGTGCGCAATGTATACCATCCTAACTAGCGCCACGTGGTTATGGACAGGCGTATCACTTACCATCAGGTGAACGTCCCGTTCGTCTCGTCGTTTCGTTGAATTAAAAAAAAGTATACAGCTAATATACGGATACTTTCAAAACTACAGTTTCAATATATATATAGGAAAGTTACAGCAGGTTTTATACCGTCTCCTATTCTAAGAGGCGATAAGATGAGCGAGACATTCACCTGATGGTAAATGATACGCCTGCCCATAACAATATGGCACTAGTTAAGATGGTATGCACTGCAACACATTGAGTTTGTCGCCTGGGCCAACAATGATAAGACGCAACATAAGATGTTGAGTCTCTTTACCCCATTAAATACACCAGCTACAGCGCCCTTCAAAACGGAACACAGTAATAGATAACGACTGTCCATAACCACGTGGTGTTAGGATGATATACACGGCAGGATATTATTTTCGTCGCCTTGAAACATAAAATGTTAGGTTGCTTTACCACAGTAATCTTTGATATGTTAAAAAAAAGAATGATAAATTTGTTACAGCATTATATTTCACCACCGCCTACCACATTACCACTTAACACCAGCTCGGATCTTGATTAAAGAGTAATTTATATCTAGTATGAACCAGTACATAACTCTTTATTGAATGATTTTTTGTGCTATTTTTTTTTACTTTTACAGCTTCATCACACTCAAATATCTCGTATCCAAGAAGAGGAGAAAGATAAGAGAGCTTTTGATGGGTGTATGGATGAAGAGTTTGATAGTGTTATAAGTGGAGATGGAGAGGGGAAGTAAACAGATTTTATTTTATTCCACGAAACGTCGAGACCAGCATGACGTTCACCTGATGGTAAGTGATACGCTTGCCCATAACAACGTGGCGCTAGTTAGGATGATATACACAGCACTGCATTGTGCTTGTCGTTTTAAAACATAAGAAGTCTCGTTGGCATAGTAATTTTTGTAGCTACAGCGTCCTTAAATCCAGAACACAGTAATGTTTGTTTACTGCTGTTTGTCGGGTGCAGTAGGTGCTGCGGTGATAAGCACTGATCTAGATAGGTCTCCGGGTCTCCAACAATAGAGACCTACCACTAGATGAATACATAAACTATATTGCTTCTATTATTATGAAAGTTAGTATTCAAACCTGAAAAAAAAGTAATTTGGTTGGTGTCGTTAAAAAATGATTGGCACCCCGATAACAGATCTTAGTTCATGATTATTAAGGGTGTAAGACTTATCCTCTCGAAACCTTTCATTAAATATTTTTACGGCTACCCTCAAAACGAAAGCACCTTAAACGTATCCATAAAACGCAATGCTTAAGGGCACAAATTCCATCAAGCTGCGACTTTACGACTGCTGGGGGTGAGTTACGAGGAACGGTGATAAATAAAGAGGGCTATGGGGGGAGGGGTAAGTTTTAATTGTCAGGAAATGCTGTCCGATTAAGATTTTATGTTTCCTTTACATATTTGCTTAGGTAGTATGATATCAAACAATGAAGCAAGTTGATCTTATTTACAAAACAGTATATCTAGTAACAAAACAATTACTACAAATAACATAGGTTCTTAATAAACTGAAACTGTATGAAAAATATACAAAGAGGTATATTCTGAAAACAACCCCTTTAATTTACTGGTGGTAGCTCTCCGTTGCCCGAGACCGACTGGGTACCAACGCAGCGCCTATTGCTGCCGCCAAACAGTAGCATGCAAACAATACTGTGTTCCGGTTTGAAGGGTGCTGTATATATTGCTGGGGTAACGAAACTTGACATCTTACGTGTTAAGGCGATGAGCACATTCCCAACTAACGCCACGTGTCCCCCTCTCTTTCTCTTAATTGAGTAAAAAAATATCTATCTTTTATTATATGTATTTATATATACATATGTTATTTCAATAATTTATTATACTATATGTGTTTAAGCAGTATTTGTTAAACCTTAGATCAAGAAGTAATTTAAAAAAAATAAGAATAAACTAACTGTTCCCCGCTTTGTTAACATTAACATTCATGCAACCCCATCATCATCAGCCGATAGACGTCCACTGCTGGACACGGGCCTCCTCCAAAGATTCCCACATTGATCGGTTCTGCGCTACCTGTATCCTGCGGCTTCACTCTACCTTCAGTCGATTGTAGGAGTTTATATAGGAGGATTTGGGCCATTTCCCACCACGCTGGCCCAATGGATTGGTGGGAGCAACAGCCTTGTTTGTTGATTAGCAGGGTGCACCACGAGCAGGTGAGGTTGGGTAGGTCCCGTGAGTTGTTGTGCGGGGGACTCCTTACAGTTCTTGCAACCGCCATTGGGGAAGGAATTTTGTAAAATCCATTCTTAGCTGACCTCTAAGAAGAAATATCTTTACCAAATTTTAAATGTTTAAGTCTAACACTTGCGAAGATCTCTTGACGAGTCGATGAATCTCTGGATATCTCCTATATCAGTTACTTCTTCCTTGTGATGCGGTAGGCTTTCCTACTTGAGGCGGAGTTCCTTGCAGCCATGTATGAATGGCGCATGGAATTACAAACCCGGGGTGAGCAGCTCCCACCGAGGGAATGGGGTTTACGGAGGTTTCACGCTCGACGACTACTGCTCGAACGATGGAATGACAGACTGGCCCATCCCAGAACAGGTAGGCAAATTGTTGACGCCGTGCGTCCAGTTTTAACAAATTGGATTAACAGGCGCCATGGCGCACTAACGTTCCGACTGGTGCAGGTGCTAACGGGGCATGGATGTTTCAGAAAGTATCTGCACCGTATAAGAAGAGAGCCCTCGGCCATATGCCACCATTGCGGTAGCGATGAGGATTCGGCGCAGCATACCTTAGAGGTATGTCCGAGTTGGACAGGGCTGCGTCGAGACCTCGTCGCTATTGTTGGCAACGACCTTTCTCTTCCCGCTTTCGTGAAGGCAATGGTGAAAAGCGAAGAGTCGTGGAACGCCTGTGTTGCTTTTTCTGAAAAAGTTATATTGCAGAAGGAGGCTGCGGAGCGGGTGAGAGACCTCTAACCTCGCCATCCGTAGACAGAGACCCAGTCGTCGGAGGAGAAGGGATCATGCTCTTCTCCAACCCCCCTAATAAAGGCTTAAGTGGCGGGTACAGAGAAATCCGCCACCCAATAATGTAAACCTCAAAAGGGCTCATGTATTTTCCGCTTAGAACCACGGTGTCTTTGGTTTCCATAAGAAAACCCATGTCATGTTGGGGCCATTACTAAGCCGACGTTGCCGGAACTGCGGTAGTGTGCGAAAGCGTTCCCGCACTCTCGGCGAAAAGCGCAGCGAGGAAACCGTGGGGTTTTAGCCAGTAAGAGTCTGGCATAACTTTTTCGTTGTCCCCTCAAACGAGAAAGTATCCATGCAGGATTTCCCTCAATAAAAAAAAAGGCTTTCCTACTTCTCTCACTCCAATTAACTCTATTCTTCACATTGTTTCCTTTCAAAATCACAGCTTTTCATGTCGTCTGTAAATTTAAATCGGCATTTTTTTTTTTTTTATTTCTATCAAATTCTTGTGAAGAATGTTTTCCATAAAGTCCTTACAAATAGATAGTATGAAGCGTTATTTGAAATAATAATTGATAACTACTTTGAAAAAAATATTGTGGATTAATTAATGCTCTCGTACAGTTGTATGAAGTTAATTAAAAAAAAAAAAATACGTAACGGAGGGTTATGATTTGTTTACAGGCATGTTATTGTTTTGTACTCGATGACTATTGCTTCAGTTTTCAATGCAATGTATAATATATAATATATATATATATATATTGCATTTATATTAGCTAATATTTATGGATATATAAATACTAGTTATTCCCGACCTCTCTGCTGGCCCTAAAACCTCGCAACTGCCTTTGGATAAAGAATTTTGTCATATCCATTCCTAGCTGACCTTTATACTGCAGAAGCTATATCTCTACCAAATTTTGAGTCATTTCGGAGATCTGGATTAATGGATCTCTGGATATCTCTTACACTCACACACATATACATGATACAAGCCCCCTGACTACAGAAGTTATATAGTATCGATATACACCGTCACTTAATCATTGCGCGAACCGATGAGGCGAGTGATATCATCACCTGATGGTAAGTGATACGGCTGTCGATAACATGGCGCTAGTTAAGACGACATACACTGCACAAACAGCGCAAGACCGTGTTTTATAAAATACTTTACAGGAGATCCTATGTCTAACAGTGGACGGAGTTCTGTCGGTTGACATGATGATGTTGACACTCTCTCGTTACTTCAGTAATTTTACTAGCTACAACGACCTTCAATCGAAACGCCATGCTAACTTAATTGTCTCCGACAAATATAGATACAATGTATAAGTCAATTGCTTTTGTACAGTTATCCATGCTCATCGTCATGGATGTTACCACCAATATGTATGTACATATTACTGGTACCACCAGTCTCTGTTGTTGAAGATCGTCTAGGTAGGTACCACCGCAGTGCCGTTTTTGGGGGGAGGGGATCTTAAAAGATACCTTGTTTCTTCAGGGAAGACAAGGCTATGTGGGGCTTCTACCCACTAAAACCCCCTCGGTAGTCTCCCTTAGTGTAATAGAAACGGCTCCAGGATCTCCTATGAAGGGCACCGATGCCCCCCTGCATTCTGGCTAGAACATCCCACGGAAGAGCAAAGCCCTCCTTGGCACCCACGCTATGCTGCGGCAAATACAAAACCACTATGCATTTGCCGTCCGCCTAAGGCTCGCTTATTGAGCTCTGAGGGCCCTCACCCTCAAAGCCCGCGAACCCGAAGACCCTTTTAGTCGCCTTGTACGATAGGCAGGGATTACCTTAGTCCTATTCTTAACAGCCCCGGACTACAAGGCTGACCACCGCAGTGCCTATTTCAACCGACAAACAATACTGTGTTCCGGTTTGAAGAGCGCTGTAGCTAGTATAATTACTGGGGTAACGATACTTAACATCTTATGTCTCCAAGACGTCAAACGTAATTTAATGCAGTATATTACCTAGTCACGTTATTATGAGCAGGCGCGTCACTTACCATCAGGTGAATATCTCATATCATCGCTTGGTAAAAAAAAAAGTTATAGCCAATATTACTTCAATGTTAAAAAGGAGCAACATTTTAATTCAGAATGATGCAAGTTACGTATTTTTAAAGTGACAAGTGCCACCAAGTTACGGAGACTACGTTGCATTGTAAAAGTTATCGCGGCACTCTATCGGGATTGCAGTGCCATACCATCACGGCGGAATGTCTCCTAATCTAATACGACTGGTACACCACGCGGTACGGAATTTATGAGGACTTCGCCAACGCGCTTGCCCATAACGACGTGGCGATAGTTAGGATGGTATACACTGCAACACATAGCGTTCGTCGTCTTGAGACAAAAAGTTTTTTATAGAGTTAGAAATTGGGGGGATCTTCAATAGCTATCCTGCCTGAAGAATATATGGTTATCAGGGATTTGTACCCATTAAGACCTCTAGCCCACACTATACAGTAAAAATCTATGAAACGCACCTATACTATTTTATTCGGCGAAGCGACAAGACGAGCGAGACGTTCACTTAATGGTGAGTGATAAACGTTGACGTATGAAGAGTACCACATTGTCCTCGTCTTAGGACATAGATGTTTAGTCTCATTACTGCAGTAATTTCAATACCTGCAGCGCCCTTCAAATCGGAACACAATAATATTCGCACTGCGATGGTGCCTATCTATATGATCTCCGGCAACGGAGACCCACCACCAGTAAAGTAAAAAAAAAAAATTGCTTGAATCTTGTAAACATTATCCGGCATTTCTTATTTAACTTGTGGCAATAGCAACTTAACTGCGAACTTAGCGATACGGCAACGTTACCAGAGAGGAGTTCGTTGGGGGCGCGGGCCCATAAAATTTTACGAGCGGTCGCCATGACAACCCCGCCATTACGCGACATAGTTCACGGGCCCGCCGCGAGGGGCACCGCGGTGTTTAATTCCTCTTTATTGCTCGAATAACTAATCGATCTCGGCCATGTTGTGTGAATTCATATCTATACTTTTATTGCCTTGATTTATGGGCAACCGTAAAAAAGTATATTTTTTAATTAGCTCTCATAAAATCCAATTTAAAATTTTTAATCATGGCAAACCAAAGAAAAAAAAAAAGATTTTTTATTTTCTTCGAGGGCATGAAACGAGCGGGACGTTCGCCTAAATGGTAAGTAATACGCCCGCTCATAAGAACGTGTTGGTAGTTTGGATGGTAAACACTGCACCTCATTGTACTCGCAGCTTTTTTTAATCTACGAAGTGACTAGAAGAGCAGAACGTTCACTTTATGATAAGTGATACGCCCGCTCATAACAACGTGGCGGTAGTTTGGATGGTAAACACTGTACCACATTGTACTCGTAGCTTTTTTTTAATCTATGAAGTGACGAGAAGATCAGGATATTAAGCTTATGGTAAGTGATACGCCCGCTCATGACAACGTGTTGGTAGTTAGAATGGTAAACACTGCACCACATTGTACTCGTAGCTTTTTTTTAATCTACGAAGTGACGAGAAGATGAGGACATTCACCTTATGGTAAGTGATACGCCTGCCCATAACAACGTGGCTCTAGTTAGAATACATTGAACCACGTTTTGCTCACCGCCTTGCGGCATAGGAAGTTAAATCTCGTTACCCCAGTAATTTCACTAGCTACAACTCCTTTCAATGCGAACCAGTAATATTTGCACACTATTATTTACCGGCTATAGCAGGCCTGCGGTGGTACCTGTCCAGACGGTGTCCGGCAGCAGAGACCTACCACCAGTAAGGGAGGTTCTTTTCAGTATAAAGAACTACCTGTCATGGGTTTTTTTTACCAAGCTAAAATTTACTTAAACATGTTTAGGACAGCGCACTTTTTGCCATGTCGCTTCACCGGGCGGACAGTAAAAACCTTATCTGGCGGCGCTATACCCTAATTTTTTTTAGCGAAACTTGAGGGTTGCTAGATTCTGGAGATGTAAACGCTTGCAAGCCATTTTAAACCCTTAGCTCTGCTCATCTGATACTGGCCTCGTGGACCCGGATCCACGGCCTGTTAACTTAAGAGTTGAGAAAAGATTTTTCATTTAACAAATCTATGTTCTAATATTAGCTGATGTTATCCACAGCATCCTCAGCATGTTATTAATAACTAACTTGTGCGGGTAACTTAACGTCCTGACGCAGGCGACGAGCGCAATATGATGCAGTATATATCATCTAACTAGCGCCACGTTGTTATGGGCAGGCGTATCACTTACCATCAGGTGAATAACCCGACCGTCTCCTCGCTTAAATATTATTATTCTGATGTAGTTGTTTTATACAAATTGGTTCTTGTCATACACCGGTCGGAGTGGAGCTCCTTGAGGAAGGCCTATGTGGGCTATGTGACCAGCAGTGGGCGTTATCTGGCTGTTAATGTAATGAATGCATTATTATCCGACTGCTTTTAAAATTTATCTTCTATTTCGAATTATTACCGCAGTATAATAAAAATATTTTTTTTTACAGTTCACTCTAGTTTCACATGTTAAGTGACTCCAAAATGATGTATTGTTCTTGACCAGAGCATTCAGATTCTCATATGTATTACAGGAACACCGTAGTCGTGTTACAACGGTAGACAATATGAGAGTGGTAATAAGCTCAGGTCTTTTAACCTCTGGTAACCTGAAGTCCTTAAACAAACGGGTTAACCCCTGTGTGGAGGAAGCGATTATTCCAGAGCCATTATAAAAAACCAGGACCTTTTTTCTCTTACAGAAACAGGGAAGATTTAAGCAATAGGGTCGCCTGATGATGACTGGTATTTCTGTTAAAGAATTGATGAAAATTTATCTTCTTAATCTGAAACTTTCTCATTTATCACGAACCATCATCCGTATCTGTGTCCATAGAGAAAATGAAAAAAAATTCTTTTGTCTTCATTTTAAAGGTATAATAAATATATTTTGTACAATAAGAATGTTTACCTTATGATGTTATTTATTGCTTCTCCTCTTTCCCTTCCTCATCTTCTTCATAACACATGCTTATCCTCATCCTAATACACGACTCTTCCTCACGATTACTTCCTCATCCACCGTAGTCTATACGTTATCTACGTCAGACAAAATTTCAATTCCCGATACATTCCTTACTTCCTTTATATTCTCAAAGTATAGAAGTAAGTTAACATGCCCCATCAGCATCACATTGTTATTGATGCGTATCACTTAATATTAGGTAAACACCCCATTTGATTCGGCACTTCGTCCTTTAAAGGAGATGGTGCTCTCAATTTTTGTGCCGTTGGCACTTCAAAACTTTTATATCCCCATTAACTGTTCGCTTACGAGATAATATACCATTGCCAGTTTGTTTAGGCCAGCTTTGATACGTTTCACACTTACAATCTAACTGATACGCAGTAAACACATTTTTATCTATATACCTGTAATAGTGGTTGTGGCTATATATGTGTAATTGGCTTTATTTGAATAGTTTTTCAAGAGGTGTAGGGGGTTCTGCCCAACATTTTACGGAGCCGGATTCAACCTCACCAACACGCACTGGGCCAGCGTGGTGGGACTAAGGCCCAATTCCCCATCAATTAGATTCCTTGAAGGATGCCTATGCCCAGCAGCGTGCGTTATCAGGCTGATAAGAAGAAAAAGAAGATTAATTTTTCGCAATCGATAGCTTTTAGTAAAAAATTATCATACTGATACTATTAATCCTTTAGTAAACGCTTGCTTATCGTAAAAAGCACATCTTGCAGCGATAATAGCAAAAACATATTTGTAGCCTTAAAGGCCACTGTAGTATTTCCCCTATTGAAAGAAAGAAAAAAAGTGATCATTGGCCCCATATGCTACAGCATATTTTAAAGAACCATTACGATTTTACTGGTGATAGGTCTTTGTCGCTGGAGACCATTTAGGTAAGTACTAGTGAGTAAATATTACTGTGTTCCGATTTGAAAAGTACTTTAGCACTTTTACTTAAATTAACCACATTGTTATGGGTGGGAGGATCAGTTATCATCAGGTGAATGTCTCGTTCGTCTTCTCGCTTCGTCGAATAAAAAAAATATTGGACAAGGCGTGATGCGCACATAATCACCGCGCAGATAGATCTTCAAAGGTTTTGCTCAAAATACATAAGAATTTCTTACAGCGGTACATTTGCTACAATAAGATGTTAAGTGTAATATCTCAAGTCTCAGCAGTTTCACTAGATACAACGCAATCCAAACCGGATTACAGTAATGTTTACACGTTACTGCTAGACAACAGGTATGGATAGCTCCAGAGACCCCTATCTATAAGCAAGTAATAATTAATAGTAAAAGATATATGTAATTCAACATTGTTACTTAAACTTTAATTAACATATCCCACTGTCCACTGCTGAGCTTAGGGCCACACTCAACGAGCACACAACATTTAATCCAAGAGTTTTTTGAATTCATTGAAACGAAAGTAAACATGCACCTAAAATCGTAACCATAACCACTTATTGCATGTGCTGATTCACAGAGGGATATAAATGTTTCCAAGATTATTTTACCATCGTTTTATCGTATGGGAGGGCGGTACCCAGTCGCCGGATGATGTATGGGCTACTCTATACGTTTGTTTGCGCTCCATTTGTTGCCGTCCGTACGCCGGTTAAAAACTACAAAACGCTGCGACGGGCTAACGTAAACACGCGGGCGCGGTTTATGACGCCGACGCTTACTTCAAACGGGAAGCCGATGCCCCTGGCCGATGCCCCGTGTACGGAACCCACACTACGGCGCTTATGTACAGGACATAAAAAAAATATTTTTTTTGTAAACTATCCAGACTTGTCGGATGGTAAATGAAAAGCCCACCTATAACATAGTAGCATCAATTAGGATTATATACACTGCACCACATTGTACTCTATAACCTAGGATGGCACATATTGTACTCTATAAGTTCACAACATAAGAACTTAAGTCCCATTACTACTAGTAGTAGTGTAAAAACTTAATAATGATTTTACACTACTGTCTGGCGACAGTAATAGAAGCTGTGGTGGAGTATATTTAATCAGTCAGCAACGGAAACATGCATAATATTGGTATTAGATAACGCACAATGACATTTAAATTACTGCTGGTAGGTATCTTAGAGTGGAGGGTGGATGATGAAAGTCTTAGAGTGGACGCCGCGTACAGGTCGCAGAAGTGCAGGATGCCATCCCTCCAGATAGACCGATGACATCATCAGGGCGGTCGGATGCGAGAGGCTGAGGATCACATTTGGTGGAAGACATTGGAGTTGGCTTATATCCAGCAGTGGATAAACAAATGCTAATAATGATGATGATGATCTCTGTTATCGCAGACCGTCCAGCGCTCATTGCAGCCGTCAAAGAGTACTGTGTTCCTGTTTAATTGGCGTTGTAGGTTGTGTTATTACTGGGGTAATGAGGCTCCAACGTCTTATGCCCCAGAGAAAGAGCGCAATGTGGTGCAGCAGATATAATCTTAATTAGCGCCACGTTATAGGCAGGCGTATCACTAACCATCGGGTGAACGTCCCGCTCGTCTAGTCACTTATTTGAAAAAAAAAAAATTATTGGATTTTGTTGACTGCAATAGGCGCTGCAGTGGTACCTACCCAGACGGTCCTCGGCAACAGAGATCTACCACCAGCAAAACAAATGAGACTATCATTTAACATCAAAACTGGTGGTCATCCTACACTTACTAAATATACCACGCTCATCCCCGGCCTGTTACCCGTCATTCCTTATTGGATCCGCGTGGCGAGTGGCGAGTGGCGACCGGTCGTCACTTATCACTTAGCCGCGCAAGTACGGACGGACGGACAAATATTTGTTTGACTGTGGCATTGATACCCCGCAATACTCCGACCTGCACTCTGGTACTCACTTACGTAAATATTAGAACGGGATGCTCCAACTTATTTATAACTTAACAGTAACATTACACTGCACCATAAAGCTGTAGTATCAAGATTTTTTATATATTGCTGCTATTACCATCATTATAACATTAAAAAAAAATTATCGATTTCGCAGTGCAATATTGCAGCAAGACGTCGGTTGACCTGATGGTAAGCGATTGCTTGCCCATAGCAATGTAGGATATTATACGCAGCATCACATTGCGCTTATCGCGTTGAGACATAAGATGTTAAGTCTTGTTACTGCAGTAATTTGGAACTTGGTAGTCAAGAAAGAGTCCGTAGAGCCGAGCAGAGGTTAGACCGCGTACGCTCTTCCACGACTCGGTTGGCCGTGAGAGGTTGGAGAGTTGCCCCTGAGTACAGGAACAAAGTAATGTTTATCATTACAAGATAAATGAGGTGTGCGTGCGATGGTATTTTTTTTTTTCCGCGGGGAAAACCTGCTTCAGATACCCTTTTGCTGTCAGGGCAACAAAAGAGTTATACAGGACTTTTACCGGATAAAACCCCACAGTTACTCACTCATCGCATTTGGCCGGAACCACGAGAACACTTTCGCATACTACCGTGGTTCCGACAGCGAGAGGCCTTGATGAGACTACATCTCGGGGTAGAGCTATTGCTCTCCACCCCCTATAAAAGTGAGGTGCAGTGATAACCACCTAGACGGTCTCCGGCATCAAAAACCTGTCACCAGTAAACTAACTCCTACTTTCGAAGAATATTATCTATTCCAAAAAAAAATAGACAAAATAAGGAATAATAAAATTACACTTCACGAGACGTAGACAACTTTATACAAAAAAAATGTGCATTTTTAGGACATCCACAAAGAATATCACTATTTAGTTTTGTAGGTTTTTCCTGGAGGCCAAAATTTCTGGAAAACTTGCGACAGCGATTCGACACACAACAACTCATGGGATCCAAGTCAACCTCAACAGCTCATGGTTCACCCTGCTAATCAACAAACGAGCCTCTGGCTCCCACCAACTCGCATTAAGCCAGCGGGGTGGGAAATGACCTAAATCCCCCCATATGAACCCCTTCCTGATCGATGTGGGAATCTTTGGTGGAGGTCTATGTCCAGCAGTGGACATCTATCGGCAGATGACGGTGTAAAGGAGTGGACTCGGTTTAAATAAGATCATTTGAAGACAATAGTTTCCACAATCTGACCGCCGAACGTTAGTTTGAAGAATGCATGCTCCTGCACCTCCTGATGATGGACGAGAATCTGCTTCTTGTGTTAGATTAATAAACAATTTTCAATCTTTTCAGATGCTGCTCATCATTCAGCGCACAGGATGCATTCCCACAAAGCCAACAGGAAACATCGTGCTGCAACCGGTATGATAATTTTTTAACACGTTACATACAGTATTGGTAATTTTTTTTTGGACGAACTGAAGGTACTGGCTTTAACTAACGGTAAGTGCTAACCCAAGAGTGTGATGTCCAGCATAGGACGTCAATTGTGATGATGGTGCAGTGATGTTAGGATGATACACACTGTACCATTGTGCTCGTCTTATTCTAGTAATTTCTCTAGATATACGATTAAACCAGAAAACATAAATTTATCCAATAAAGTTTATTACGAGATGACGGATGTAACATGTGTACGAAAGCTGTTGTTCTTGGAATGAGCTAATTTTCTTCGCGATGCTCTTCTTCACCGGAAGCTCAAGCTCAACGGGAATCAAACCTACAACTTTACGTGTTGTATAACTTTAATCACTTTATATTTGGTTATAATATTAATATAAATTTAGTTGTAATTATAACTAAAAGTTCAAATAAAGTAAAAGTATATTTTTGTACTTTGAAGATGTACTGCCGTACTTCGGTTTGAAGGGCGTTGAAACTAATGAAGTTACGGGTTAACGAGATTTAATATCTTATGTCTTAAGGTGGCGAGCATAATATGGTGCAGTGTGTATCATCCTAAATAGCGTCTGTTATTGTAAATAAGGGAGTTAATGACTTATGACATACAACTTATTATAAGCTAAATAAATATATACAATCGCTATAATATATATATATATATATATATATAAACGAGATATCAGTCAGTAAGTATATAACGATGAAGTTTGCGAAGCAAGATTTATTCAGAACTATTGCAGCTTCATCGGACCCAGAACTCGCGGATCTAGTATCTGTGAGCTAAACCAAAACACAAAAGCTAAATATATACATATACAAGATGGCGCAAAAATAACCTTCCGATGTTTTTTGGCTGTAATTTAAAAAAAAAATGAAAAACTTTGATTCTTCTTGTGGATTATTTTTATTTGGTCTTTTAATTTTTTTACATCAAGTCGAGAATATGATGTCACGTAAATGGCCACACAGAATAGAACTGACATTAGGGGCCAATCGCAAAATTTATAGCATTTTCTGATAGGAGGATTACTTTTGCGCCACCCTGTATATGTAAATAAAGTTGTATGTAAAATCGGAAAGCGAAAGGCGAGAAAATATTGGACGCGGAAGGGTTCAAGAGATGGACAGTGCTATACGGGGAAAGATAATAGGGGTGTCGGTCAGTTCGTCGCAAGTTGGTGTATTTTATATCAGACTAAAGTTTTGCCCTCTAAGATATTAGTGGTATATATAGTAGCTGCTCCCCGTCCGCTGTGCTAACCCTAAGATCCCCGCCACTCTCTTTAGGAGAGGAATTTTGTAAAATACGTTTTTAATTGACTTCTAAATGACAGAAGCAATATCTGTACCAAATTTTGATTGTTTACATCTAATAGTTTCGGATCTCGTGATGAGACAATGGATCTCTGGATATCTCTTGTATGTATCAAATAGATATATTCACCCGATTTCTTAAAGTTCGATGAAGTTATTTTAAAAATTACTACTTGTATAGTTATTTTTTTTTTCATCAGATGGCACGCTCCGTTTCGAACCTGAGCCCTACAACCGGAAGTTGGAACTTAACAACTCGGGAAAGGTGCACTGCAAGGTCGCCGGAGGTATATCGCCTACTGTACAATGGTTTATGGTTAGTACTATCAATAATTAAAGTTTATTTAACAATATCCGGTTAATTTCTATGTTATGATTTCAACTCGCTAAATATCTACTGATTTGATGCCGAGGACACATATTTTTTTTTTCATTTGTCGAAGAGATGTTCACTTGATGGTAAGTGATACGCCTACCTATAACAATATGCCGCTAGTTACACCACGTTAAGCTCGTCACTTTGATATATAAAGTGTTATCTCGTTACTCTAATAATTTCACTAGCTACAGTCGCACTTCAAACCGGAAGAAATTGGAACAGCGATGATACCTACCTAGATACTCTTCGGTACAGCCCTGTAGTCTCGGGCTATTAAGAATAGGACTAAGGTAATCCCTGTCTGTCGTGGAAGCAAACAAAAAGGCTCTAAGAGTTTCGCGGCCTTGAGGGTGAGGGCCCTTATCGCTCAAGGGAACCTGCGTGGGACAGCGTAAGGCACAGCGATGGTGCCTAGGAGGGTTAGGCTCCTGCTCAGAGACGTGTTAACACAAAGTGTAGAGGGGCACCGGTGTTTTCTATAAGAGATCCCGAAGCCTCTCCGAATGCACTGATGCAGAGCACCGAGGGAGTTTTAGTGAGTAAGAATCTCACATAACTCTACCTTCCCCCCAGAAGCAGGATATCGTTCGAAGATTTCCCCCGCCGAAACTAAAAAAAAAATACTCTCCGGTAACAAGGATTTGCTACAAATTTAGATGTAGAAAAGATTTTCAAACCGCCTAGCTACCACCGTCAACTTGTTTATCTGTCACCATTATAATATTGTTTGGATTGTCATATAAAACCTAGATCATTCTAGAAGAACACGGCTGACTATCTTCGGAGATCATATCTGTTAATATCCTTTTCGTAGCAAGTTTTATCATTACAGAAACAATACATTTCCTTTGGATAATTCCTTATTCCCACAATCGCTAGAACTTTAGTATAGGACAGTAATTAAAGAACCTAATTACCCATTTCGCAGAACGAGCAGGACCCACTTCCCGAGGGTATGACCTCACAGAATGGAACTTTGATGGTGAGCGAGGCAGTCCGCCGTCATTCCGGACAGTACACGTGTCGTGCTACGGACGGTGACAATTCTATCACCGCTAAGATCACTCTGATCGTTGTTGGTAAGTTATGCGTTATGCTGCAACTCCCCAGCCATGCGCTGGTGTCTCTATCTCTTACTCGGTCGTAACATCAGCTATCTTTATCCTGTACTTCACTCTGTCCCCGATTACATCATCGGCCACTTGGACGCCTGCATGTCTCATGACACTAACTTTTCTATCTTGTTTTAAGTCTTCCTTTGGGTCTTTCTTGCAAGGATCTGTACCCCAGATAATCTCCCCTTTAAATAAAACCTCATTGTCATTTAAAATTATGTGATATTCAGGTCACAAATGTTGTCATTATCAATCATATCATCATCAGGATGAAACTATTTTCCTTATGGAACCAGCCTTGTTATTGTTTCCATTGCCGGGACTCGGGGCCTTCTCTTATAAGGAGAGAATCAAAGATATTTATTCGATAGAGTCAAGGGCCAGTTGGTGAATATATTATTATATCATCATCATCATCAGCCGATTGATGTCCCATGCTGGACATAGACCTCCTCCAAAGATCTCCACATACCCAGTCGGTATGGCCTCCGGTACTGCTGGTCACTAGGGATTGTTGTATGTAGGGTAGGTTCATGTGGGGGAATTTGGGCCATTTCCCACCACACTGGCCCAATGCGGGTTGGTGGGAGCCAGAGCCTCGTTTGTTGATTAGTAGGAGGATGCACCACGAGCAGGTTGGCTTGGGTCCCGTGAGTTGTTGTGTGGAACCCCTTACATCCCTTTGTTATATGGTACAACATTATTATGGGGATATATATCATTTACCATGAGCTGCATATCCTGCCTATAATGAAACTTCGTATATAAAAATGGTGATAAAGAGTAAGAATGTACAGCTCTTAAACGACTGAACTGATTTTGAATGTTTTTCTTTAGTGAATATACTAATATAGTCCTCCTTTCCCAGTGTCACCGCGGGTTCTGGAACCGGAATCCGGACAGCAGAAGCACGTCGCAGTAGGACAGACGGTGCGTCTCGACTGCAGGGCTGCCGGCGATCCGCCGCCTACCATCCACTGGGACAGGAACCTGACTGCACTCAATCGACAACGTGAGTACTTCCGACGTAGAAAGCTGAACGTAGTAAACTTACATAATCTTACTAGTCAATGTAACATCACGATAGCCTTGCGATCAAAGTAATTATTTTTTTTTAGTAAGGTCAAACAGATATGACTCACGTTGTTTTAAGTGATCACCGTCGTCCATAGATTTTCTGATATTTACGATTAATTAAACAAAAACTAACTTTTTATTCCAGAGCCTGATGTCGACGAAGAAGGCGGAGTTAATGCATCATTTTCAAGGTATATATGATGATATAAAGTATATATATTTTTGTTATGTATATTGATCGGGAGGAGTAGAGACCCAAAAAAGATATGGATGGATTATATTGTAGAGAGCATGTGTGTAAAAAAGTAAATTATGAATTGATGCTTGATAGGAATGGAAAGGATGAAAAAGATATGGCCTGCCCCGCATGAAGAAGGAACGGCAAACAGTAGATACTGCTCTTTTCTGGTATAAACAAAAAGGTTTCAACAGGAATTAATTATATCAAATCGAAGATGTCCTAAAGAAAGGCCGGGTTAAGAGTACTCGCAACCGACGAGCGTGCATGAAGACGGTCACGAAAGTGGAGGAAGTGAGAGAGGTGTGCCAGGATCGTAGCAAGTAGAGAGATGTGGTCTCTGCGTACACCACTGGGAACGAGGCGTGATATATATGTATGTATGTATGTAAATGAATTTTTCTTTATTGTGGTAATTGTTCATATTTCAGGCTGCTGCTGCTGAAGAACGGTTCCCTTTTGATCCGCGAGGCAGTTGAACAGGACTCGGACAGGTACGGCTGCACTGCGGGCAGTGCGGCCGGTCTGGACCGGAACGAGCTTCTCTTGATAGTTCATCCAGGTATGACGACTTTGATCTTCTAATACCCTCTCTTTAGTATATATCATAAATAAATTCTATTCAAGGTATTCAATACTGTCAGTTTTATAATAAGGAGGTTTTAATCCTATTTGTATTGAAATAAATTTTTGCTGTCTAGAAGGCGAGCTGCCACCGTCAGAGTCAACCGGCGTGGCCGGTAAAGCGGTGCTTGTCTCGATATCGGTGGCTGGTGCATACATGCTGTTAGTCTTGGCGCTCATGGTGTACTGCAGGCGGAGGAGGCTGAAAAGGAGGCAACGGGGTATGTAATGTTTATCTTAGCTGTTATCTGGTTGAGGAAACAACCTTTATGAAAAAATAATGATTAAGAAATGACATACAGAGTATCTTCGTGAGAAAAAAAAAACTATTTTAATTTCTCTCTATATGTCTGTTCCGGTGGTATTCTTCCTGTTGCATATGATAATATTTCTAGATACCTGCCATGGTTATTTCCCTTATACCATGCATGCCCATTTTTCTTACCATCACTTCATCTATAGTAAAATATCTTCTCTTTTTTGTAGAGGCTACATTTATTATTCTTCTCTATAGAATGACCGCTAGCTCTTCTCCTATTTCTTTTTTTTATATCCGGTCTCTGTATTCCACCGTGGCCGATCTCATTTTAATACCAATTTTATTTTATTAGGAGAAAAATTGGAGTTGGAAATGCAAGAAGGAAGGGAGAAGCTTGTGGAAGAAGGAGAAGAAGATAAGAAGGCTCAAAATGGCGGTGCTGTACAGAATGGTCGGCTTTTACCGTTAGACAGGGACAGTGGCAAGTTAATTACAATTAATAGCGGTGGAACAAATATAGTATTTGCACCGTTAGGATGAAATCAAACTTGTTCATAATATCTAAATTTGTAGTTTTGGTATGTGTATGGCTGGCAGACTATATGGTTCAGAACTAGCCTCTTGCCTTATAACTCAGAGGTTCCTGGCCCGATCCATATGGATGTTGTGGAGGTTATTGTTGGCTAGCTTCCACACTCATATTTAAGCATGCCGCCACAATAGGATTACGGTATTCATTTTCTCGTCATCACTATCTGCGTTCATATTGACACTTAACTCCTGGTAAAATATTAAATTACATTATAAATAAAATGATTCAATTCAGCAACATAAACTTTTTAAAAATTATACAAAAATATAACATGAAGATTCCCTATACAATTATGTGATAAACCACTGGTTTCAGGTGCAGAAAATTCGGAGGTGTCAGGCGTATCCCGTGCGTCCAAGAAATCGGGACAGTATGAACAGCTATCGGTTCCGCGTACACTACTCACCGACCAGATCACCTTAGGTAAGTAATAAAAGTAATATAGGGAAATTACTAGGTTAACGAGACTTCTTATACGTTTACGCGAGGAGCACCAACCCGCATTGAGCCAGTGTCGTTGGAAATGGCTTAAATCCTCCCATATGAATCCCTATTCATATGGGAGGGTTTTGGGCCGGGCAGCGCAGGATCGGTCTATGTGGGAATATTTGGGGGAGTCCTATGTCTAGCAGTGGACGTCTATCGGCTGATGAAAAGGAGCATAATATGATGCAGTATACATCGTTCTACTTTTAAGTAGCCAGACTGCAGGCATACTCTTACACTCAGGTGAATGTCTTGCTCATTTCATAGAAGAAAGGAGAGAAGTCAGTCTTATTGTATTATAGTGGTTAAACATTACTCTACCTCACGGTCATTGAATAAAATGTCAATTGGAAAAATTTTCCAGGTCGCGGTGAATTCGGTGACGTTCTAATGGCGAAGATAGACATGGTGCAGGTGAGGAAACTACGAAATAAAGATGAAGCGGATGCTGAGCCCCAAGTGAAGACGGTGCTTGTCAAAATGCTCACTACAAAGGACGAGGTTAGTGTTGCCGTTTTGTTTTTCGGTGAAGCAGCGAGATAACCAATGAGGCGCTAGTTAACATGACAAACACTATGCCATGTTGTGCTCGTCCCTTGCAGTAATTTGACCAGCTTAACCTTTTAAACATATTAGTTTCTTTAGATAAAATCTTGTTGATATAAACAATAAAACGTTTTTAAATTATGTATTTTTGTTGTAACATCAGATCCAACTGGCCGAGTTCCGTCGGCAACTGGACATGTTCAGCCGGGTGCGGCACGAGAACGTAGCACGACTGATTGGGCTCTGCAACGAGGCAGACCCGCACTACATGCTGCTCGAACATACGGACTGGGTGAGCGGTAGAACTTCCTCCACGTCATTCCTTCCCATTCAATCGAATTAATATAACAAAGCGAGGAGAAATTTCATTTTATCTTTTCATCGTCTCAAAGCATTGTAGTAAAAGATCAGAAAGTACTTGTATGAAAATAATTTCACCACTGTGTGGGGAATCATTCTACCACCCTTAACTTATTAATTTTATTGCCAGTAATGCGTTAATTTTTCTACAACTGGCTAACACTTGACCTCAATGACACAATATTAATGTGGATATGAATAGGGAAGAGCGCTCCCCGTATATACTTTGTCTCATCAGCCGAAATAGAGCAATGGTGTTATGGCGGAAAATTTACAATATGAGCGCGAAGTCAAACTTGAAAAAGGAATTGCCATTAAACATACTACTCCTTGCTCTCAGGGCGACTTGAAGAGTTTCCTGATTGCAACGCGGTCGGAAGAGGAAGAGGCGGAATACGCGACGCGTGTGGGACCGGCGCACGCGCCGCGTTGTTCGCGCCGCGCCGAACCCCTGCGCACTCAACACCGCGCGCTACTAGTAGTGCACCTCGCAGCAGCTGCAGCACGATTTGCAGCTAAACGATTTACTCATAGGTCGGTCAAAGAGCTTAATAAACACAACTTAATAAAGCGATGAAACGAGCAGGACTTTTACCTAATGGTTAGTTATATGCTAAACGTTGGATTATTATAAGGAAGATAGAAGAAAGTGTGGGTCGATTGTGTAAAAGACGACAAGGGTAAGAAGAGTGTGAATTCAGATGTGACGGCTGATAGAAGGGTATGGAAGAGAAGTACATACTGTGCCGACCCCACATAGCTGAGGAAAGAGCAAGAGGAAGGAAGCAAGGTTAGTTATATGCCCGTCCGTAACAATGTGGTACTTGTTAATATGATACACACTACACTATATTGTGTTCAACGCTTCATAACATATAATGTTAATTCTCGTTACAAGTTTTATCAGTTACAGTACCCTTCAAACCAGAACACAATAACGTTGGCATACTACTGTTTGTCACCTGAACCCATTGCAACAATTCAACTGACTGATACCCGAAACATTATCTCACAAAGAAAGCGTCGAGATCACTTATCTAACACACTGTCCCATGATTTGTTTGGATGGTGATGATTTGTGACTCCACTATATGGTAACTGGGTATAAGTTGGCACTAAATAGCCTCCCAGGAGTAATGTAATGTACATTGCCTTATAGAGACATAGCGGCTCGCAACTGCGTGATAACGCCGCAGCTCCACCTCAAGCTTTCGTTCCCCGCGCTCACTCGCGGCCCACACTCCCACGAATATTACAAGCTACACGACCAGGTAGTGTATATATCACCTATATACCACAAAGCGATCAGACAGACATCGTCGTTCAGCTATTGCTTATCATGAGGACACTCGGAACTTTTTGGTCTGTTCTCGTTTTGGTTGGATAATAAAACTTAATGATGATCATCCAAACGACACTATGATCAACCCTGCTCAAATAAGTTGTATCTGTTAAGGTATGAGCATAATAATTACATATACAATAAAAAAAAAACAATTACAATAGCTTTCATCCCCAGAAACAAGTCTAAGTTCTCTCAGTCTATCTTTAAATATAATGATGATATACGCATTGTCCACACTCACTACATAGATCTGATTGATCTTGTAATAAATCTGTTATTAAAGTATTAGCTTATTAATATACTTCATCATCATCAGCTGATAGACGTCCACTGCTGAACATAGGCATACTTATTACCAATAAAAATGTTCAGTAGCAAATTATATTAGTTTCTATATTCTCTTATAAAATTGTTTTCTCTATGTAATTCCAAGGTTATACCGCTGAGATGGCTGCCGTCTGAAGCTGTGCTGGAAGGAGAGTACTCCACAAAGTCTGATGTGTACATGTTTGCTGCTACAGTATGGGAGGTCAATGCAACAAACTTTTTTTTTTATCTTAAATATAAATGTTTATCTTGTGTTCTTCCCTTAACAGTTCTATATTACTATTTATATATATGTATATATATATGGTCCTACATAGTACTTCTAAGGTCCTACAAGCTATTGTTTCTCACTATTGAGAGACTGGACCACACACTTACAAGGAGAGTCAAGGTTCACCATGCTCCCAATAGTCATTTGATTAATACCACACTTCCACAAAAGCTGTTCTTGGAATATGTTTGTTTACTTACATCATGCATAAAGTGTTTTCTAACAGTTTTTTTTTTACATGGTTGGATCACCGATACCTTTTTTATTTTCCCTATAGAAGGTTTTATCTTTTAGAGACATCAACACTAATAGATTTTTTATATTTAAGATTTACACTAAAGCAGAGCTACCATTCGCAAAATTGAACGATAACTCCGTATTGGAAAGACTGAAGTCCGGTAAACAGGAATGGGTCACCCCGAGCTCAATGCCTGAGAAACTAGTATCTTTACTTGTAAGTAACTATTAAGTACAATCTCCAATGCTCACGTCCTTGAGAGAGCTTGCAAAGAAAGGTTGCATTTTTCTGATTTCTTTAAAGAGGATCCCTTTTTGAGTTCCCATTACTGATCCTGGAGGGTAAAATATTTGGAAAAGATGCATCTGGTGGACATCGTAAGAAATGGTTTGACGACATAAAGGAGTGGACTGGATTGAATTACCATCGGTTAAAAAGAATAGCTAAGGATCGAATTGGTTTTCTCAATCTGATCGCCAAACATCAGTTTAAAGAGGACACCTGATAATGATGAAGTACACTCAATGTTACTCTTTGTTATGCTATGTTAAATTATTATAGTCTTTTTGTATCAAAATCTTTATTTTTGTCAGTCACTCAGAATATTAAAAGTTATAAATTCAGAGAATATATTTTTATATAACTAGCGAGCAATAGGGAAAATCAACCAATAATTACTGTTGAGTAACTAACTAATATCCGCCTTCGTAAATTACTCGGAAGTTACACTTACCATCTGTATTTATTGAAAGACATTCTAAAACACTGTCGCTTCCAGAAACGCTGTTGGAGCCAGTCACCCACCGACCGCCCGCAATTCGCGGAGATCTGCGACGAGGTCACCTGCATCCTGCAGGAGATAACCGCTGAGAACGCCTCCCAACACTCTGAGACAGCTGAGATTGAAGAGTAAATACACAACAGAATCTCAAATCATCTTGATTGTTCAGCTTTGGATCCGAACAAGTTTTAATTTACAGAAATAATTCTAAATTACAAAAAAAAAACATACAAAATAAACTAATCACTGAATCTTGTTTCTCATATAATAGATACCATTAGAAAACAGAGAAGACTTGGATACTTATCCTGTAGATATCAGTGTAGCGTCGGTCAGCAAAGGTCTTACTAGTCAGACCTTTCTGAACACCTTGTTGGGCAGGCCTAAGTCTCTTCACACACGAGAGAGTCAAAACCTTCCCAACATTCTGGCCAAGAGTGGATTGGTCAACTTTATTGGTATTAAAGTTAGTAAAATAAATGGAGTGGTAAGACATCATCATCTAGACTATTTCATGTGTGAAGGTGACGATTGTAATCTGTTGTTCTGTAAACACTATCATGTGGAAATCTAGCTCGACTCGCCGTTATATAAATATATATATATATATATATATATCTATACTATATATATATATATATATATATATATATATATATATTATATATATATCTATACTATATATATATATATATATATATAAATAGTAAAACTAAGATCTTTTCGAATGTGCTAATCATTTATTAAAAATGGAGTACATGTTTTTTACAACAAATTATTCGAAGTAAAACGACACGCCGACATTTTTGATTAATCTGTGTAATTATATAAAAATGTAAAAAAAAATTTTGATCAATTTTGTATAGAATTTTTATCAGACGTATTTGGATACCATTTATTTATTTTTTACACTATTTATAAAACCTTTTTATATTTATTAGGTTAGTTCTCTATAATTGCTTTATCGATTTTCTCCATACAAATGTTCAAAACGATAATGTGAAATATACGCGGGAAAATGTCATCGAGAATTGATCTTGACATTGGATTATCTTTGATGAACAATAGTACTGTTGATATGATATTACCTAATTATATTAGTTTGTATATGCAATTGTCACAAATTTATGTGATCATCACAGCAAGCAGAAGCGATATAGTGCGCCTTTTTGATTTCGGCTTCATAACAATGTATACAGTGAACATTTGACTCAATTTTTATAAGCCCTACTCCCAATAATCGGTGTTTAGACTAAGCTATAATACGTGATTACACTTTAGTATTAGGTATTTAGTCATTTTGATGCATTTACAATGATACTAATTAGCGCAATTTAATGTTATCAATATCATCGCCATTATTCAACCGCTTAAACTTTCAAATAGTAAATATTCGAAATATGTTGCCAGAATTGATCCATTTAATAAAAACGACTTGGCTTTACGATGTAAAACTTTTGCATTTCTGATTTGGAGAGAAAAAATATTTGAACAGTTAAATGATATGACAGATGTCAAAATACAGATTAAATATGAAATTTGATGTAGTTAACCTTAAATGCCGTAGCGTAATATAAAATATTTAGAATAGAAAACTAATTTAAACACTAGTACATAAATTAGTATTTAAGTAAAAACGAAAGCTAAACGATACTGCCATTGATGTATATAGAAACTTTTTTCTAGCATTTAAGACTGATATAGCTATTATAGATGTAAGACCTAGATTAGTGTTCTCGTCCGGTTTTTTATGTAACTACACGTCCCGATGCAATCGAAATTGTTTTAGTAATAGGTTTAGCGTAATTGTTTTGTGGATATGCGCGGTATCGAATATCGATGTTTGAACAAAACGATTAAATTTAATATTCCCTTTAAACAATGAAAATTTATTTAATATATTAAAAAATATTTATCATTTCATACATTTTAATTTTATGATCTATACGTAAACAGTATTTGATATACTTTTAATATCATGAAGAGAATGAGTTTATTTATAACGTCTAATTTGGGAATTAAATTAATAAAATAAATCTTTTTAACAAATACTTTAAGCATTAAGTAAACTTTTAATTAAGAAGCTAAGAACTTGCTTAGGTATCCTAAGTTCAATACTCATATTCGTGTGAACAATAAATATTTCAGTTTACTTTCAATGTCTGACAATTTATGAAATCAATTGGACAAGTTTCTACGAATGATGAATTTTAGCGCAGATTTTCAATTATTCACTGATGTGAAACGGATATGATCTATAATCTAATTTTTTATCTCTCTCAAAGAAGTAATGTATTTACTATCAAACTAATTTATGTCGACATTCGATACTGTCATACAAACCCTGAGTCCGTTTCCAACCTCTTGTGTCATTGATGAGCCTTTGATATAGGGAAAGCTTAAAATAAATCTATACCCATCATCGAACATATAAAAAAAAATAAAAAAAATCATAGATAACTGTACTGTACTGTAAAATAGACTGACTAAACACTTCTGAAATTAATGGACTTTTGACAACTACAAGATGGTTGTGAAATAATCGTAAACTACCCTCATTCGGTGCCATTATCCTATTGTACGTACCCGTATAGATTGATATCCAATTTTATATGAAAATTTGTTATTTGTACATTGAATAATATTGATACCAGATATTGCATTTATAGGTTAGTCGTTATAATAGGAAATTATAATTATCCTAGACGTCTAAGATTTTCTCTTAGTTTAATCAGTAAACATAGAATAACTTTCGATTATTTTTTCTATTGATAGATAAGTTAAGTATTTAATTTTAGAGATCTCGAAACTTGTGCTTTTTGTACTTTTTGTATTCAAGATTGTTTTAAGATTAATAGGTGTAGTTTAAAAATATACTATTGGCAACACCGATGTAAATTGTCAATAATCAATTGAATGAACGAACGCTGTTGTTTGATAAAATGAAGTAAAGTTTTAGACAAGTTTTTTTTATATATAAAATGTAACAAAAGTGTATATCTGAAAAATAAAAATAATCGTACAAAATTAGTAAAATTGCCGAATTATTCGCAAGTCTTGCCAGTTAATTGTTCAATGCTTAGAGCATTAGCTTTTGAAAGTTCAACCTCAGTTATGCATAAAGTTTGTAATTACTCTACTTGAAAGCTTAAACAGAACCGGATGTACTTTAAATATTCGCCCTCTTTGCTTGTTCTTTGCTGATGAGGTGAAGTCATTGATTAATCAGCTACCCTATTAACATTGTCATTGATAGAAGAATCCTTAATCACACAATTATCGCCTTTTACATCTTTGCTAATTATGTTTGTTCCTTTCCCTTAAAAATCTAAAAAAAAAAAATCTAGGTGCAATTTCTATTTCTACAACCGTCACTGAAGCAGTTAAATTTCTTGTTTTATCTGTATTTAGTAATAAGTAGATATTATTAGTTCTAATTTAGGGTCGGTTCTGAATCGACTAAAGATAGGTTAGGTTTTGTATGCGTAGATCTAGATCGTGTAGATATGTAAGGTCTGTTTGCACTTGCGTGTTGAACGTGCGTCGTCGCCGCGAGTGTAAACAATATAGTCACTAAATGTCAATTCTTGTATTAGAAAAGCTAAGGAATATATTAGTACATAAATTAGTCTAGGTCATTATGTATTTGCCAAATATTTGTGCGCGTGCGCATAGGCACGCCGTTTTTCACAGAGGTTTTGTAAACTTAGTTTTATTATGATATATAAGTGATGAAAAGTTTTGTAATAAAATTTGAATTCATCATCATTTATATCAGGATTTGCGAACCTCAGGATCAGATCAGCTTTAGGATCTTCTGTTAAAATCCATTAAGATATTCACGATCTATCTTAAATGAGTTTACTTTGTTAGTTGAGCATTCAAAATTGCGTCCAATTTATTTGGCAGAGGTCGTATGGTCTAAAAGTCATCATCAGTCTTGAAAAATTTGCATTGATCTATCTTCATCCCCCTTCTATAATCTGTATAAGTGCATTCGGAGAGGCTTCAGGATCTCTTATAGAACTCACCTGTGTCCCTCTAATATTTGTGCTACACGTCTGTGAGGAGGAGCTTAACCCTCCTAGGCACCATTGCTGAGCCATACGCTGTCCCACGCAGAACTTTGTAAGCCTAAAGCCTATTTAACACGTATGTAATTTTTTTTAAATAATCCTCTTAACTTTGGTCTTTCGTCACTACATCATCTATAAGCATTTAACATCTTTTATTTCAGTTAATATATGATCCATAACACACTGGTCTATTTGACAGTGCAAATTGTACTGGTGGTCAGGTCTCTGTTGCTGGTTTAAGCAATAGAGACCTAAGCCGCTAGGTAGGTACCACGGCAGCGTCTGTTGCAGCCGACAAACAGTACAGTGCTTACATCACTGTGTTCCGATTTAAAAGGTGCTGTAGCTAGTGAAATTACTGGGGTAACAAGATTCAGCATCTTATGTCTTAAGGGAAGAGAGCAATGTGGCGCTATGTATACTATTTTGACTAGCGCCACCATTTTATTAAGTGTATGTCCCATTCGTTTCGTCACTTGTGTATATAAAAAAAATTTGTAAATAATACACTATGTTTACAAAACCACTGGTTAAATTTGTAAATAACTTAAATTTGAAAATATTACCTAGCAGTATAGCTAGTCATCATCAGTGCTATGTTGGCAACATTAGAAACAAGATATTTTAAGATCTTATATTTATTGAAAATGGCTTTATTTAGTTTCTAACATTTTGATTTTCCTTACTTATGCTTTAATTTTTTTTTTACAGTTTTAAAGTGTAATCGTGTAAGTATTATTTATCTGTGCTTACTTTTCATCTTTTTTTTTTAGATTGTAAATGTAAGTCTGCTAAGACTATTAGATTTAAGTAATCGGCATTACGAGGGCCTAATTATTGATAAAATTATAGTATTTAAGTTATACACTTTGGCGATTTAGTTATATGAATGTTGGTCGTGTATATTTCTCATATTAAGTAGTGGAGGTTATGATATATATGGTCTTAATATATTATACATAATGTTTACTTAACTTAGCATTACTATATCTGATGTAATTAGTGAAGTTACTGGGATAATGAGACTTAACATCTGTCTGAAGACGAGCGCAATGTGGTGCAGTGTATACCATCTCAACTAGCGCGATATTGTTATGATCAGGCGCATCACTCACCATCACTTAAACTACCCGCTCTTCTCGTCGCTTACTTACATAGTGTCGGAAGGGTAATCTTTTAAAGGATTTATTAATAAGGGGTTCCATCCACTAAAGTCCCACCAATGGTTTCCATCACGACTTCAAGTTCTACGGAACTCGCATCTTGAGTTTTATTACCACTCCCAATGCGAATGATAGTATGATACTTTTAAAATAATACCGCAGTTATTAAAAATAAATAAACAGGCCTGTTAATGTTCCCAATGCTGGGACACCGAAGAGTGTCAAGGTCATTTGTTCACCATTTCAGCGAAGTGCTTAAAGAACCTCAATATGAATCAATATAAATCGCCGACATTTGTTTAACTAGATATGCCAATATAATAGTCTAGTAATTAAGTTAAGTACTCAAAGAAGTCATTGAACTTTGTAACGTAACACTAGTAATGTGCGCCAACTTACTATCAATATTTAACAGTAAACTTAACTTTAAACTTGTTTTTAGTGGATGCGATTGTCTAAGGAAATAGTATTCTTATAATACTGGATTCATGTCCTTTAATATTAAGGTAATAATTTCTTTAAGTACCCGCGGAATTCTTAAAGTGGGAGGTAGGTGAATATTTTAGCTTTTTTTTTAATTATGTAATATAGACTGACATTTTTTTATGTACTTTCTCCATTTGTATTTGCGTAGCGTATAAATAATGTGAATTGGTGTTAAGAATGGAATTTTTTGCTATTACAATTTAAATAAACAATTATTGTAACAATTGTTTTGTTTTAAACTATTTTATACCCCAATGTGTCAAGACGAAAGTCTAACCAGCGCTTCCTCCCCACCCTTATTTACGGCGCGGGGACATGTCACCTGACCGGCTGGTCCACCGATTCGAAGTAGCACAGCGAGCGATGGCGAGAGCTATGCTTGGTATTTCTCTAAGGGACAAGATCCGAAACGAAGATATTCCACGGAGAACTGAAGTTGTCAACGTAGCCCTCATAATCTGCAAGCTGGAATGGCAGTAGGTCGGCCATGTCTGTCGTGTCAGTGACGGCCGATGGGAGAGGAAAGTCTTGGAGTGGAAGCCGCGTACAGGTCCAAGAAGGGTAGGACGCTCTCCCTCCAGATAGATCGACGACATCATCAGAACGGTCGGAAGTGGGTGGATGTGAGAAGCTGTGGATCGCATTTAAAGGAAGATATTGGAGAAGACCTATATCCAGCAGTGTATAAATAAAGTTGATAATAATGATGATGATGATTTAGCTTTTCACCGTGTGGCACCGGTAAGCAGAATAATGCCACCCCTTGTCCCATGGGTGTCGTAGAAGGCGACTAAGGGATGAAGGCCGGAGGATGCGGAAATGTTGCTTCCAGCAATTCTTGAACGTAAATATCGGCTTCCGCTAACAACAACATTCCCAAGGATGGTTGACGCTGAACCGCCGGAGATCGTGTGGGTAGGTACCACCGCAGGACAGAGGAGACTCGACATCTTGTCTCTTATGAGCACAATGTGGTGCAGTATTCTAACTAGCACCACTATGTTACGGGCCCGCGTATCACTTACCTTAGACATAACATGTTGAATCACATTAACGTAGTAATTACACTAAGTACAGCGCCCCTAAAACCGGAACACAGTAATGTTTGCACAATACTGTTTGGCAGCTGCAAAAGGCGCTGTGGTTGTATCTACCTAGGCAGTCTCAGGCAACCGGGACCTACCATTAGTAAATTTCTTATGTGGTCAGTCCAACCCCTCCTACCCCCACCGTGACCATGGCTGCTGTAGAGCCGTCGATATAATAAAATAATTAAATCAATATGAAAGAAAGAAATCCTTAAAATTTAGCTTTATTACATGTGTAATATACTAAGTCAATTATAATCCCTGCTCTCTTCAGGACTGAAAGAACAATAACATTTGCCTTTAAAATTAAAAAAATAATAATGCAATATTTTTTTTATTCTCTGAAGACCGAGACCTCACCTGATAGTAAGTGATACGCTCGCCAATAACAACGCTGCACTAGTTGAGATGATACAGCACTATATTGTGATTGTCGCCTGAGAGATAAGAGGTTAAGTTTCTTTACCCCAGTAATTACACTAGCTACAGCGTACTTCAAACAGGAAGACAGTACTGTTTGTCGGCTGCAATAGGCGCTGCAGTGGTACCTACCTACACGGTCTCGAGCGACAGAGACTTACCACCATTAAATTATTCTCATAAACATACAAATATAAATAAATAAACTAAGCAAGCGATGAAGGGGTCCCGCATAACAACTCACGGGACCAAAGCCAACCTCATCTGCTCGTGGTGCACCCTGCTAATCAAGAGACAAGGCTCTGGCCCCCCCAACCCGCATTGGACCAGCGCGGTAGGAAGTGGCCTATTTCCTCCCATATGAACTCCTACACACGTGGAGATCTTTAGGGGAGGTCTACGTCCTGCAGTGGACGTCTACCGGCTGATGATAATAATGATGAAGCAATAAAATAAAAAGCAGGTGAGTATCCGTGTTTATGATAACCGGAAATACTTACATTACTTAAAAATCTGCGAATACAGATTATAAATGAATTCATGTTAAATCAATTGCGTTAAGTAACTATAAGAAAGTGCAATAATAAGCAGCTTACTTAATTTATTTAATACACCTAGCTTAATACTATTATTATACAGTAAATTTCCGCTATAACATTATCGCTGTATTCCGGATGTCATGTGCAGGGACCCGCATCCTAACCAGGCACAAGCACTGCATATCCTGGCTCCCTGCTGCTCCCTCTAAATAATCTCCAAACTCACTCAAAAGGTACATGCTTTGACTATTGCTAAATTGTTAAGTTTGTTTTTAAGTGTAGATAAGCACTGAGATTTCAGGTATAGATTAGGGGGAAGACCAGATTAAGTAAGATTTTTACCCACTCGGTGGTCATCTTCAGTGCGTTGCGGTAGGCCCTGAGATCTAAAGAACGTACCTGTGCTTCCCGGTTCTACGACTAAAGCACGTCCCAATGGACCCTCGCTTTGGTACGACAAGCATTGGACCACCTTGTACTTGTCGTTCATCCCGGGCTTACTTAGTGGCCAATGAGGCCCTCCAACTTGAAAGAACACGAACCCGATAACCCTTTTTGTCGGCTTCTATGACAGGCAGGGCTTAGCTTAGTCCTATTCTTAATAGCCGGAACTACAGCGCAAATGTATAAGCAACCCAAAATCTCTGTCCCTGGTCATATAAGCCAAAGAGGAGTATCCTTCTTCGTCCACGACCACTGACAAAACACCTTGTGAAATTGAGTTCAATAGTTCATCCGTTGTAAATAACTCAGTGTTGCCATATTTATTATTTCCTACAGACATGGCAAAATTACCACCAACCCTCATTGCGCTACTGTGGTGGGAAATAACTAATATGAACCCCTGCCCGATGCGATGTGGGAATCTTTGGGAGAGGCCTATGTCCAGTAGTGGACGTCTATAGGCTGATGATGATTATTATGTTTGATTTAGTTCCCACAGTTCAATAACATTCGAAATGCACTTAGTTTTAGATGAAAGGTAATAACCAATAAATATACCTAGTGCTAGGTCTCTGTTGCTGAAAACCGTCTAGATACCACCGCAGTTCCTATTGCAGCCGACAATCAGCAGTGTGCAAACACTACTGTGGTAACGAAACTTAACATCTTAAAAGGCGTTGAACGCGATGTTGTGCAGTATATATCATCCTAACTATCGCCACATTGTTATCAAGCGTATCACTTACTATCAGGTGAGCGACTTGCTTATCGAATAAAGAAAAAAACAATTAATACGTACGTCGTAATCGAAAGACTGGAAAAAAGATACATTATTGTTATATTTCTAAACAAAAAAATAGTCAGTTTATCTCTTTTTATTTAACTTAACTCTTTTTATTTATAACTTAATTTTACTGTGGAAGAAAGATCCTTAATTTAAGAATATATGTTTTTTTTTTTAAAACACGTTTCTCTAGTTCTAGCTATTTAGTTATTTCTATTATTCTTATTTATTTATTTTGTATTTAAGTTTCCCTAATCATACTCTTCTTTCTTTCCTCTCATCTTTCATATCGTATTTCTCATACACTCTTCATTTGTACTTTCATCCCCGTCATAAATATGGACAAATTTTGTTATATCTAGTATATTTGTCATCTATTTCTATATTATCTCATTCGTTACTATGTCTTACATTTATTCCTTATTGAGGCCACATATCAGCAAGCTCAGGACTTGGTACAGAGCATCAAGGATCGCTGGATGTAGACTCGTTGGTTGCACTAGTAAGCTATTGAGGAAGACTATTTTCATCAGCGGACAATATTATGCCGAAATAACGAAGACGTTTGTGGGAACTAGTGATGAGCAATATTGGTCTTGGTCTTGTGAAAGAGCAAGGCCAAGACCAGATGTGCAAGAGTAAATAAAAAAAAAATCTGTTAAGATGAAATATTTATCATGACTTGAATGCTTTACTTTTGTAAACAAAATATTTAACATATTATAAGACGGAATATGCGAGACCAAGACCAAAACCAAGATTGTGGAAATCTTGGTCTTGTTCCTCTTTTGCTCATCACTGTTGGGAATCCCTTAAATTACATCTCAATTTGTCTCCATGATGGTTTATTAGTCAAGAGCCAGAATAATCCTGGTAAAACGTCATTACTTAATTTCCCGAGGAATTGAGAACAACTATGCTATATAGTATCCGTTATTAGTGCACTAATAATGATAAAAAAAATATTAATCGCAATATATACATACAGGTTCAGGTTGCGGCTGCGAAACATGATAACTTCAATCACTATACTGTCATCAAATCTGATCATTTTGATAAAGCAAGAAGTTAGAGATAAAAACTGATTTATAGGTTAGGAGTTTAGTTTTAGGTAGACTGGTGGTAGGTACCACTGCACATCGATATTTGCACCAGTGCGTTCCGTAGGAGGTCCTGGAGCCCCTCCTAATGCAGTGACGGAGGCCACCGGGGGCTTCTAGTGTGTAGAAGCCCCACATAATCTTGTCTTCTCCCAAGAACATCATCATCAGCCGACAGACGTACACTGCTGAACATAGGCCTCCCCGAAAAAACCCAATACGATCGGTCCTGCGCTGCCCGCATTGCCGGGAACCAGGAGCCGACGTTTGTAGGGATTCAGATGGTGGGATTTAGGCCGTTTCCCACCACATTGGTCCAATGTGGGTTGGTGGGAGCCAGAGTCTCGTTTGTTGATTAGGAGGTTGCACCGCGAGCAGATGAGGTTAGCTGGGATCCCGTAAGTTGTGCGGGACCTCTTACGCCCCACATAAACTTAGTCCAATATATCATCATCACATCAGCCGTAAGACATTCAGTGGACATAGGCCTCCCCCAAAGATCTTCACATCGCTCGGTCCCACATTGCCCGCATCCAGTGGCCTCCCGCGACTCTCACTAGATTATTTAATTAGATATATAATTAAGTAATTTCTTAATTACGACACTTGGTAAATATTTATATGTTGTGTAAGTATCTTACCTTTTTCTGTAAAAATAATTCAAAACATCATTTGTATGGAAGATAGACAAATCTAAATTCAACAAGTCTAGACATAAATGATTGTCATATAACAAACTGATCCTCCGATCCCGTGGGAACAGATTCTGTGGAGTTATTTGGCGGAGGAGCACGTCCAGCTTAATCATGACGTTTGTTACTGACGATGACTATAATGATTATGATTGTAATAAAGATACATTAAATTTTTTTTTAAATAAAACAACTGAAATTTTGAAAAATCATAATATTCATGCGGTAAACTTTTTTGCTACACTTAATATTAATTTTTTTTTTTCAATTAATCGGTGAGACTATTCACCTGATCATAAGTGATACGCCTGGCAACTGCTTACTGGTGGTAGGTGTCTGTTGCCGGAGACAGAAACATAACTGTGTTCCAGTTTGAAGAGCGCTGCAGCTAGTATAATAACTAGGGTAACGAGACAACACTATACGTCTCAGGCGACCAGCGCAATATGGTGCAGTGTATATCATCCTAACTAGCGTCACGTTCGTAGACGGGCGTTATCACTTACCACCAGATAAACATTCCACTCGTTTTGTCGCTTAACTATAAAAAATACACACGGCACCATATCATGCTCACCTTGGAACCCTAGCTTCAACTTAGTACTTAGTAATAGGCGCTGCAGTGGTATCTAGACGGTATCCGGAAACAGAGACCTACCACCGGTTCATAAATAAAACTGTAAATAAACTTACACGTTTCTTTTTCTTCTGTTTCCGATTTTTGTTATACAATTCAGTCTGAAAAAGTAAAAAAAAAAGTTTCTCTCTTGTGTGAAGCTTTCTTATATACAAGGTGGCGCAAAAATAACCTTCCGATGTTTTTTGGCTGTAATTAAAAAAAATAAAAAACTTTGATTCTTCTTGTGGATTATTTTTATTTGGTCTTTTAATTTATTTACATCAAGTCGAGAATATGATGTCATGTAAATGGCCACCGCCACATTAAGTACTGTCATTAGGGGCCAATCGCAAAATTTATAGCATTTTCTGATAGGAGGATTACTTTTGCGCCACCCTGTATATAGCGAGCACCAGAAAAACAACATTACTGAAGCGTAGTACACTGACAGTAAGGAAATAAACTCACCGGTCCTGAAGGTTCAGATGCTACATGCTGAAAATATTAAGATCAATATTAACCTCTAAAAAAACTTTTTTTACTAGGAGACGAGTTTAGGTTCTTATTAAACGTAGGTTAAGTTTGATAGTTACAGTAGGATAAGTAAAGAAGGAGAGAGAAGTGATAAACGGATAGAATAGAAGTAAAGAGGAGAGAACAGAAGAGAAGATCATCATCAGCGGACAGACGTCCACTGCTGGACAAAGGCCTCCCCCAAAGACCTCAACGTCGTTTCTTGGAGTTCATTGAGGGGAATTGAGCCGTAACCCACCAAGCTGGCCCAGTGCGGGTGGGTGGTCAGAACCTTGTCTGTTATTCAGCAGGGTACACCGCGTGCAGGTGAGGTTGACTTGGGCTCCGTAAGATGTTGATCAGAACCACTTACACCCTTTTAGAGAAGATGAATGATGGTAAGTGATACGACTGACCGTAACAAAGTGAACTTGGGATGATATACACAGCGCCACATAGAGCTCGTCATATTAAGACAAGATGTCATGTCCCGTTACCGCCAATTATTTCACTAACTACAGCGCCCTTCAAACCGGAACACAGTAATATTTACACAGGACTGTTTGTCGGTTGCAATAGGCACCGCGGTGGTAACTACCTAGACGGTTTCTATCATGAGAAACCTACCACCAGTGAAAACAAATAATCTTCTTATTTACTGCTTACCTGGACCAGAAATTAAGCCAAGTCGCTTATTCGAGTGGTGGTTCTCGTGGTCTTCGGACCCACCTGGCTACTACCCTGTATTATTTTCCGGCTGTCAATATGTGACAGTTGACGTTCTCCGTGCGATCATGCTTCACCACCCACCGTCTCATTGTTAACACCATAAAATAAGGATGTTATCATCATCATCATCAGACGATCGATTGATCTCGCGTTGCTCGCATCCAATAGGTTCCCGCGATTCAGGATTTTTAGGATGTATATACAGCTAATGGTTCAGCTCTAGCTTAACAATATTATTAAGCTAGATCTGAACCATCCATGTAGGCTAGAATTATACCATCAGGAGAACCTCAAAATTGTCTAATCGCTTTCTGGAAAAAATCTTAGGTCTCTGATAACTTACTCGGCTTAAGTCACGGATAAAGTGCTCTATATCTTTGTGGATGATACGAGCTACTTCCTTATCACCCTGAAAAAAACGTGATATATTAACATCACATCAAAAGGTCCCTTTTGCTGGAGACCGTCTAGGTACCGCAGCAGCTCCTGCAGCCGACAAACAGTACAGTGTTCCGGTTTGAAGGGCGCTGTAGCTGGTGAAATTACGAGGGTTACGATACTGAACGTCGTACCTCTCAAAAATATACCCAATGTATAATTATTAGTTAAAAATGTATTGTCCTTTTTGTAAGGGAAACTTAGTTTTTTTTATTGCAGGAAGCTTTCAAATATCCTCCAAGTAACAGGATATAAAGTCTACTCTGTTAGAATAGATTTAAACATGATACGTACCCCAATGTATACATCACCAATTTCCTGTTAAAAAAAAGAATATTATATATATATATATATATATATATATCTATAATGAAAATATGTTTCCTTTGTTCATCTATCACGTGAAAATTAGTGAACGTATCGACACGGGAAGATAAGCATTCAACGCGGAATGATTTCTAAATGGTTATAGGATATTTTTTGAATTCCATAGATCCTTCGTCGATTTATTTCTAATTAACTTTTGTAAACATTTTCATTGCGTAGTATTTATGCGGTTGCTATGGTAACGGTTGCTATTGCATCTCTTCTTCGGTCTGATTACGTATCTATATTACAGTCAGCAAAGCTACAGCAAAAGGAACAGCTAGTGTTGATGTAAACAAAGAAATCTGTTCTTGAATAGGAAAGATACCGCTATACATACATATAGGCACTGCCATGGTATCTACCTAGACGGTGTCCGGCAGCAGAGACCTACCACCAGCAGCGCCTCATTGTTACGAGCAGGCGTATTATTTACCATCAGGTGAAGGTCCTGTTCATCTCGTTGTTTGTTTGTCAGCATGGACCGCTTGCCCCTGCATATGACAGCCGAAACATAGCGATACTGTTATGGCGGGGTTTATAGTTGATGTAAAGGTTCCCGCACAACAACTCACGAGATCCAAACCAACCTCACCTGCCCGTGGTGCAACCTGCTAATCAACAAACGACGCTCTGGCTCCCATCAACTAGTATTAGGCTAGCGTGGTGGAAAGTGGCCCCTATCCCTCCTAATGAATCCCTACCCGAGCGAAGTAGGAATCTTTGGGGAAGGCCTCCAGCAGCAGACGTCGATGATGAAAAAGTTTACCTTAAAATCCGCTAGGATAGTCCACGACAGCAGTAGTAATGTAATTCTCATGGCGGTGCCAGCGACGTCCATCTCGCACCGAACTTCATGAATAGTGTTAACTTAAATCTAATCCTAAAATTAATTTTATGCCTGTAATTACTTAATGTTGCCAAGTAATTGTGATTATACGGAAGTTACGATCATCGCCAACTGCGTTGTAAGGTTTCGTATAAACAATGAACTTAAACTTAACCTCAATTTTTTATGTTTAACAATGAGGCAGGAGAGATTGGTTATATCTGGAGATCTTTGAGAGATTTCTGGTGGACATTTAGCGGCTGATGATGATGAGGCCGAAGCTGAATGAGATGAGAGAGATATCTCATATGCCGATAGGCGGACACAGCCAATTTTCTCTAACTGTTATGGCTGCAGATTTACACCAATCGACGGTGTCTAGATTGGTGGGCTTGAATAACTCAATCAATGATCATACTCTTCAAGTTATGGCGCCGGATGGAAACCAGAGACATCCGTGTTTGAATGCAATTGTCAGCCATAAACTAAACATGCCAACCATTAACAAGTACACACTTAACTATAGTATAGTTGTAGATATATTAGTTTATTGACAAATAAAATAGCTCGTTAGATGCAATCATTTATTTAGTTTAATTTGCTGATCATTCGCCATCAGATTCGCTGAAAGAAATTACAAAATCTATTAAATAGTCACCAAGGGTTTAATTCGTTAAAGGACATCATCATCAGCTGATAGATCTTCCACAAAGATCAAATCTGAATCATAATTGAATATTTCTTCTACAATAGCCATAGTGAAGCTGTTATTTACAAGATATATTTTTTTAAAAGTATCTTCAAAAAAAAAATTAATCAATACGCTGTTTAGGTTGACGTATACCAACCCTGTAGTATCGAGCTAGTAAGGATAGGATTAAGGTAAGCCCTGGTTGTCGCAAAAGGCGACTAAAAGGGTCTAGGAGTTTTGCGGGCCTTGAGGGTGGGGACCCTTATCGGCCAACAAGGGATCCTGCGTCTGATAGCGTATTGCTCAGCGATGGTGCCTAGGAGGCTTTGGCCCCTTAAACATGTTAACAAAAAGTGTAGAAGGGCACCGGTGCGCTCTATAAGAAATCCCGGAGCCTCTCCGAATGCGCTGATGGAGACCACCGAGGGGGTTTTATTGAGTAAGAATCTCACGTAACCCTGACTTCCCCCCAGAAGCCAAGTATCTTTCGAAGATTTCCCACGCGAAACCCAAAAAAAAAAGTATGATATACATAACACCATACCGTAATAGTCGCCGTGAGCCATAAGATGTTAAATTAGATACCCCAGTAATATCACTAGCTACATCACCCTTCGAACTGGATCTAGGTAATATTTGCACACTACTGTTCTTTCCTACTAAGGTTTAGTCTAATAATAAATAATAAAGAAATACATAACCACTTGGTCACCACTTACGCATTTCTCCCAAACTGAAACATTAAAGTGGCAATTTTTTTTTTTATACTGCGAAGAAACAGACGAAGAGACGAGCCTGCGCATAACCACGTGGCGCTGATAAGGGTGTTATACACTACCCCACATTGCGCTCGTCGTTTTGGCACTTAAGATATTGAGTCTCTTTATCCTAATAATTACAGTTGCAGCTCGCTTCAAACCGGAACACAGTAAAGTTTGCAAAGTACTGTTCGTCGGATGCATTACGAGCTGCGGTGGTACCTACCTTTTTTAAAAGGTATCCTGCTTCTGGTGAGAAGACAAGGTTATGTGGGGCTTCTACACACTAGAAGCCCCTCGGTGGTCTCCGTCGCTGCATTAGGAGGGGCTCCAGAATCTCCTACGGAACGCACTGGTGTAAATACCGACTAGACGGTCTCCGGCAACAGAGACCTACCACCGGTTAATTTTCATCATCATCATCATCAGTCGTATATATATTTTCAACAGATAACTTATAATTATGTTATAATTAGAATAAGTAACATCAGATTAACTTACATGTATGGAGATACCCTGTCGGATCAAAAGAAAACGACAATTATTAGACTAATTTAAAATGAAGAAAAGGTTTCTCTCTTCCTTTTTTTTTGTTATTAAAGGGGGAAGATAGGTTTCAAAAGACACTTTGAATCTTTTTGGGAAGCAAGGGTTATTTGGTATTCTTACTGAAACCCGCTAAGTAGTCAAACTAGTTGTGGCAAGATCTCAAGTACATGCTTATTGAGAATAGGCGTGCTAAGGAGAGCTGTCTTCTTCTCTAGGATCTCCCAGAGGAGATCACAGATCTCTTCCGCACTCTCACTATACTACATCAAATGCGACGCCACTTCATGTTTGTCGCCCATACTCAGGAGGCTTAATGGGCAATGTGGCCTTCCACCCTCGCCTATTAAGTTGTATATTTTATTATTCTATTACTATTGTTTTAATTTACGTTTATGTTAAATAAATTTCAACTTCTCTTCCATAATAGCTCCTTGGCTCCACAGTAGCTCGCTGGTCTAATGGTTAGAGCGTGCGGCCTTCATTCCGAAGGTCGCGGGTTCGAATCCCGGCATGTACCGATGACTTTAATATTTAAGTTATGTACATTTGTGAACTTTAGCAACAACAGCGAAATACAAACGGTGAAGGGAAACATCGCGAGGAAACCTGCACATGGATTAGAATTTATTGTAAGGTGTGTGTGAAGTCACCAATTGGTCATGCATTGGGCCCACGTGGTGACTGTCGCCCATCGCCCTTATATTGAGGCTCGGCCTATGCCCCAACAGTGGGGACGTAAATTGGCTGTTATGGATCTTCCATAATAGTTTTTTATTCTAGTAAAAAAAAAGTGAATAAACCTTGTTTTTCTTCTTGCCAACTTTAGAAAATTTCAGGTGTTCTCGTCTCTGTTTTAGGGGTTTCGTGACAATTTTCAATTTCCTTATGTTATTAAATATAAAACCTAATTTAATGTCAAAGGACTTTCTGTGATTTAACCCTTTTGTACGTTTCCTCTTGTTCGATTTGGTTTCGACTCTTAGCTTTGTTGGTTTGCGCATTAACAACTTCAAGAATCGCTGCTGATAAAACATAGAACCGCAATTAATCATATTGTATTTACTACTGCATTTAAATAAATACATAAAAATAACTTTGTTGTATATTAATTGTAATTAACAATTAAACTACTATATACTAATATAAAAGAAGCGTAGTAAAACTCTTCAATATCTATTACTGCCTGTTACGATTACTCGTGGTGGTTAGATCAGTACAAATTGCAGCCATATGCTGTTCCGCAATCCACCACGCCAAGCGGAATATTAATAATGGTGGTAATGAATATTTTATGAGATAATTTTTTTTATAAAATACTATTTAGCATTAGTTAAGATGATTATGCAGCACCAAAAACCATTTCCTACTTTAAACCTAAAAATGGTATGATTTGCGATTTTAATAAGTGCATTAATAATAAAGAAACGATAGCAGCTCTCTTATTGTTAACACTGTTTGGACTCGGAGCCTTCTCACGAGGAGAGAGTCAAGAGCCATTTACTCACCATCTTGGTCGAGTGGGAATACATTAATAATAGTCTGGCAGTAAAGGTACTTGCCCACATTTGCAGATAGAATAACTGAGGACTGAATTAGTTTTTTCAACCCGATCTCCGAACTTCAGTTTGAAGAAGGTACCTCATAATAATGATGACAGGTTGACTACCAAAGCGTACTTTGTATATTACCGACTGGTTTAAGTATATATGTATTATAATAGTTTACTTACTTCGATTCTTCGGTTGACATCGATCGAATGCGAGCCGGCGTCCCACGCCTTTATATTCGCCAAGTCATCATCAGCTGCTCTAGTTGGCGGCTGAGGAAAGAGAAGAAAGGAAGAAGAAAATAAGAAATAATCGTCTTCTTGAAACTTAAGAAACATAAGTCTCGTTACTTCAGTAACCAAACTAGCTACGGTTCCCTTCAAACCAGAACACATATTTATTAGAATAAAATTAAAATACAGCTTGATAGGATACATATAATATTTTTATTTTAAAACTTCTTCCCCCGGAGAAGAGGTATCGGGTCCTCTGATAGCCACCTCAAAAATTAAAGTGAACCCCGAATTATTTAATTACCACTTACCTCAAACGCAATCACCAAGGTCAATAGAAAAAGAAGAAGGGTCCGCATTAGTCTGAAACACAAAAATATTAAAAGATTACTTCCATACCATTCCTCACCACTGCAGTACTATTTCCGTTAGTAGGGATTACCATACTAAAACAAACTGCTGTGCTCCATTTTGAAGGATGCTGTAACTATTTCACAGGAGCAAACTTGTTTACAGCTAGATGCGATGGTAATGCAAATAATCAACATTATAACTAAATCACTAGTTAGGATGATAAACTACACAATATTGTTCTCATTTCTTGAAAAAAGAAAATTTTAGATGTCGTTATCTCAGTAATTTACTACCTTCAACACCCTTCAAATAATAATATAGTAATGTTTGCAAACTACTGTTAGCGTTAGATAAAAATTTTATTTCTTTCTCCAAAGGAAATTATCTTATAATGTGTTTGAGAATTTCAATTCTTTGCATAGTGAAAAGAAAATTATTTTACCCGAATCTGTTATTCCTTGCGGTGAACGACCGTCTGTCCAGATTCTCCTTTTCAATGAACAAACGAACGTTTACACCAGATTAATATGGACGAGGCGCAACAAATAGCTTTAAATTAAATCAGGTTTTAACAATGTGGCTATAATTATCAAATTAAAAAGTATGAGATTGGAAAATATTACAGTAAACAAATACACCCTGCCGCAACACCAATAAATCCTGCACATCACTCACAGGACCCAAGCAAACCTCATCTGTTCGTGGTGCACCCTGCTAATCAACAAACGAGGCTTTGGATCCAACCAACTGGTTTTGGGTCACCGTGGTGGGAAATAGCACAAATCCCACCATATGAAACCCTAACAACGACGCTTCTAGAGCCCGGCGGTATCGAATGCCACTGACTGGACCGATGTGAAGATCTTTGGGGGAAGTCTATGTCCAACAGTCTTTCGGCTGATGATAAAACAAATCGACTAATTAACGTCACGAAGACGCGCGGATTCTATCCATTGCGGATTGACATTGAGAAACACCCCTAAAGTAGAAACCACCACAGCATCTATCTCTGTTGCCAGATAGTAGAGAGCAAACATTACTCCATTCCAACGAGAATTAAAAATCTTCATCTTCGACGAGTTTGGTCCGTATCGCGCAAAAATTCAACTAGAACACAATAATAACAATATTATGTTTTAGTAGAATTTATATATATTTATATTGTACACCAATTACACAAATAAGGTATACATTAATTAAACAAAAATTTACAATGGGCTGTCTTATTGCTCAGAAAGTAGTCTCTTCCAGAGAATCCACTGGAGAGGAAGATATAGACTGAAAGTAAAGGAAGGATAGTGGTCCACTAGATACTTAGAAACTAAACGAATTAAGAGATGAAACAAGAATATGCAATGCAACCCTGACTCTAAAAGACAAGATTAAGTGCTCAACATGCCCGGCCTTGTTTCATTACCGATGCGTTGGTTTCACTGGAACAACATTCAGAAAAACGTCTGCAAAACTAAAATATTATCAAAATATTAGAGGTTTTAAAACCAAGACGCATGAGATAAGTACCATATTAAACACATATTTTGACATTATAATCTTATCAGAATCAGGGTTACACGAGGGCATTTTAAACGCAGAATTAGTAGATGATCGTTACATAGTTTTTAGACGGGATAGACAAAATTCTCTATTTCTCACCTAGAAAAATGGAGGTGGAGTTCTTTTTGTTGTTTCAAAAATACTAACAAGCTATAGAGTCAACTTAGGGAAGATATTTGGATTACCATAGAAATAAAGCCAGGTAATCCAAGTTTTACATTATCCTTATGTGGCGTTTACTTACCATCAATATTAACTTATGAATGCCTTAAAATCTTTACTCAAAATACACACAATAATATACACGGACTTCATCAAGGCGTTCGATGTTGTAGACCAATCGATATTAATAAAAAAAACTGGAGAGTTACGGATTTCATTGTTCTCTCTTGAAATGGCTTTTTTCCTATTTACTAAAGAAAAAGCTGAAAGTAGTACTAAATGGATTCTAATCAGAGTCGTTTATAGCAAAATCTGGTCTGCCGCAGGGATCTCATTTGGGGCCAATACTATTTAATATCTTTATTAACGATATTATAAGTTGTTTCAAGAATAATGATATGCTCCTCTTTGCAGATGACCTAAAAGCTTATAAAGAAATTAGAACAATTGAAAACAGTCATTTACTACAAGAAAACATTAACGGATTAGTCAAATGGTGTAAATTAAATAAGTAAATACTACCAAATATCGTTAAAAAAAAAAACAAACCCGTTACGTACAAAATATGAAATTAACGGAAATCAGATAAAAAACCTGAACATTATACGTGACTTAGGCGTTTTGATAGACAAGAGACTAAGCTTTATTGGACATATGGATCACATCAAAAATTCCTTAAACCTTCATGTTGGGTTTATTATTAAACAGAATAACCAAACCCTTTAAAAACACAAAAACTAAAGAAATTGTTTTTACGCATTAATCATAAATAAAGTGGAATATTGTTTCACTATTTGGAATCCACACTATCAGGTACACATAAATAGGGCTGAAATAGTCCAAAAGAAGTTCATAAGACACATCTGTTTCAATGACAAAATACGTAAAAAATTATCAACATATGAAGATAGATTGACTCATTACAGAATGATGTCGTTAACTGACCGAAGAACACTTTTGGATTTGTGCTTATTACATAAAATTGTAAACGGTAAATTGAACTACACAGAAATTGTAAACATAGTATCCTATGTCATTCCTAGGCCCAATTTAAGAAGCAAAAACTATAATCTTTTTAAAACTAATTTCTATAAAACTAACACTGGACTAATGGCTCTAATAAATAGAATTTCAACACAATACAAAACAATATTTAAATTGGTTAATATCGACATACAAAACGACTCGTTTCAAGTGTTCAAGAATAAGATAAAAAAACACTTGCTCTAATATAACTTTATCTACGTAATCACCTCAAGCGTTATGGTTTAAGCCGATTTATTGTTTAATTGCTTATAAATTACTTGAACGGATTTATTTAATTGTACTTTAAACCGCATAAGTTTGCCTTTAAGTACGATTTGTACTAAAACTATTTTATTATAATTATATATTGTCATTATATTTTAATGTACATATCATGTCGGCTTCCTATCAAATAAAAATAAACATTGTATTAATGCAAAGACTGGCAAACAATATAATATATACTTTACTGATTTCTTACATTTACAGGACTATTACATATTTTATAGAATTAAATTTTATGGATTTATTGCGTTTATTTCAATATTTTTTATTATTATTATATTCATCGTCATGATCAGCTGAAAGACGTCCACTGCAGGCCTCCCCCAAAGATCTCTACATCGACAGTCGGCAAGACTTACGGCACCACCGGGAACTAATGGCCGCCGTTTGTAGATGTTCATATGGGGGGAATTAGGCCATTTCTGTCTCTATATTGGGATGTCTCCGTTATAGGAACGGTGACTCGCCGAGCGCTTGGTCCTCCAGTGATTTGATTACACAATAAATACTGTTACAAAGATTATCGCAATTGTAAGTACTACTAAGACATTTGAAAGCGACGCGTCGTGAGTCAGGTGCGACGAGTTTAAAATAAACAATGAGTCGTCGCTAATAATGATTTATATTGCATCGGGGAAAAAAAAAGTCTGGAAATTTCTAGTATTGTGTTCTCCAGAATATTCAAGAGTGATGTTCTCTAAAAGTTTCTAGAAAGGTAGGCGAGAGATATACATATAGCCGTTCCAAGAGCGGATGATTCTTTCTCGTTATGATCTTTAAGGCGATACGGCGATTAATCTATACAGATGATATACGACTTGGTTATTGATTGTTAGACTTGAGAAAAGTTTATCTTAGTTGACTTTTGTAGTCAAGAAACAAAAAACGTTTTATTCATAATATTATTTAACATCTAACAAATATAAACCAGCGCGTTACAATTTTATTTGACATTCTTACCAACTTTTAATATTTGTATCGACGAGCATTAATGTAATAACCAATTCTAAATTTTGATTTGTAAGATGGTGCTGGTGATAGGTCTTTGTTACTGGTAAAAATTTAGCTGTGTACTACTGCCTCACTCGTATACTCTCTATCGGTAGTAAGAATATGTAATCCAGATTGAAAGTTGCTGTAGTCATAATACAAGGGTAACGAGAGAACATCATACACATTGAAATTACGAGCGCAATGTTGTTCTGTATATATCAGATTACACCAACCGTAGATATGTAGTATCACTTAGCATTAGGCATACTTCAAGTTTTATTCTATAGTCTCGGGCTATTAAGAATAGGTTTTTAAATAAATGGTGTTAAGAATTAGTAATGTTAGCACACTACTCTTTGGACCAGTAAGCATAGAAAAAATTTTAATAACGCTAATGATATCAAATAACACATAACTCAATTATATGAACATGGCCCTAAGACACTTGACCTGGCGCTGACCTGACCAGACCTATCTTTATCACCCCTCCAACGGGTTCTCGCCATGTCGTGGTGGAGGGGCTTAGTAAACGTGGGACGGAACACAGTGAAGCTAAGTGGAACCCACCCGGCCGGCCCACGGCGAAAGGTCGGCCCGAGGCGGCCGCTCCAGGTTCGAGCTCCGGAGGCCCACCGAGAGCTCACCCGAGCGGCCGGGGGCCGCAGAGGCGGATGTGTGCTGCCCTAGCAGCCGGCTGCAGGGGCGGTTTCATACCGCCCTTCGCAGCCGAGGTGGGGTCGCGGGGGAAGAGGAGTGCCGGTATTGAGATGCGCCGTTCTCCCTATCCTCCGCAGCCGTTGACAGGTAGCGGCGGGCCTAACATCTCTCCGCCGCCGGGAGCCGGGAGAGGTTTTCTCCAGTGGCTCCCATGGCCTCTGGGCGACGGGTTCGGGGGAACCGGTCACCCGCGCGATCAGGTCGAGAAGAGGGCGCACTGTATGTTCCGGCGTGCCCTGGAAAGGGAGGGCTTATCCCTCCCTCCCAAGGTGGGGCCGCGCTAGCGGCCAGCGCCGGCAGGGTCGCGGTTGAGTGCGCAGCCGCGTTCCCGTGACCCCACCATCATGGCTATGAGGCGGAACGTCGAGGGGGTTTTAGTGGTTGCAAGTCCGACATAACTCGTCCTCGCCGCAGCGAGGACGAGTATGCATAGGCATTTCCCCCACGTCAAACAAAAAAAAAATAATCTTCCCAACAGATTCCCGCGTTGTCGTGGCGGAGGGGCTCAGTAACCGTGACGAGGTTACCAACGGTGAAGCGAAGAGGAACCTAACCAGCCGGCCAGCGGCAAAGGGCCGGCCCTAGGCGGCCGCTCCAGGTTAGAGCATCGGTTGGATAACTGGAGTTCGCCGGAGCAGCCGGGGGCTGCAGGGGCGGCTTTATGTTACCCTTTGCGGCCAGCCTGCAGGGGCAGTTCTATACTGCTCTCTACAGCCGAGGTGGAGTCGCAGAGGGAGTACCCTCTGCGACTAACAACGGGTGGCGGCGGGCTCAACATCGAATCTGTCGCAGGGAGATGGAGAGATTTATTTCTTGGCTCCCATGGCCTCTGGGTGACGGGTTTGGAGGAATCCGTTGCCCGCGCGACAGCAGGAGGCCGAGGAGGGAACACCCTGCATGTTCCGACGTGCCCCTGCGGATTTGGAAAGAGAGAGTTTATCTCTCCCTCCCGAGGTGGGGCTGCGAAAACGGCCAGCGCCGGTGAGGTCGTAGATGGTGCGAAAGCGTTCCCGTGACCCTGGTTATGTCGGACTTGCACCGACTAAAACCCCCACGATGTTCCGCTTCATCGCCATATTGGCAGGGTCACGGGAACGCATGCACTCAACCGCGACCCTGTCGGCGCTGGCCGCTTGCGCAGCCCCACCTCGGGAGGGAGGGATGAACCCTCCCTTTCCAGGGCGCGCCGGAACATACAGCGCGCCCCCTCCTCGACCTCATGCGTGTGCGGACGACCGGTTCCCCCGAACCTGTCGCCCAGAGGCCATGGGAGCCACTGGAGAAAACCTCTCCCGGCTCCCCGCGGCAGAGAGATGTTAGGCCCGCCGCTACCTGTCAACGGCCGCGGAAGATAGGGAGAGCGGCGCATCTCAATACCGGCACTCCTCTTCCCCTGCAGCCCCGCCGCCGCCGCATCGCCGGTGCGACACCGGTTGGCCGCAGATGGTACTCCCTCCGCAACCCCACCTCGGCTGCGAGGGGCGGTTTGAAACCGCCCCTGCAGCCGGCCGCTAGGGCAGCACACAGCCGCTCCTGCGGCCCCCGGCCGCTCCGGTGACCTCCAGTTACCCCAACCGGTGCTCGAACCTGGAACGGCCGCTTCGGTCAGCCCTTCGCCGCGGGCCGGCCGGGTGGGTTCCACTTGACTTCACCGTGTACCGGACCACGGTTACTAAGCCCCTCCGCCACGACAAGGCGAGAACCCGTTGGAGGGGATAATCCGTCCTTGCCCCGGGAGGACGGGTATGCGCAGGCATTTCCTCCACGTTAAACAAAAAAAAAATCTTTATCTAATTGAATACACTTATATTTTTAAGTTAAATTTTGAATTTTTATTTTTATATAAAGTTCGCAATGACTTAGTTGCCAACTCATTATTTTTGGGGAGTTCTTTACTATCCCGTGATAAAAAGAAAATTGTTTTACCTGAACCAATTTGCCCTCATGGTTAACGATCATCTGTCCAAATTCCTCTTAAAAAAAAAACAATCAAATATAATTATTAACTCCAAATATTTGGATAAAGCGCAACGAATAGTTTTAAATTAAACCAGTATTCAACGATGTTGCTGTAATTAGCAAATTAATAAGTGTGAGATTGAAAAAAAATGCAGAAAAAGGATTGACTAATTTACATGACGTAAATTAGTCGATTTCAATTTCTAAAGAGATTGATATTCCACTTTAAATTCAGATTAACAGGCCGTGGACCAAGGTCCACGAGCCCATTATCAGATGAGAGTTAGAAAAGACACAAGAGTTCATCACCAATATTTTGGTTAGCAGATGATTTGTTTACTGTTTTTGACTCTATGTTTAGAATGTATCATCAATCAGCTACAACGGCCCGCGGTATTCCTCTGCTGAACACAGGCCTGTCTCAAAGAACATCAAGAATCCAGAACGTGTAACGTTTTATAAAACCCATAATGATCATTTCAACCTTTACGTGTCCACTACTAGACATGATCTTCTCATGAAAATAGCTGCCATTACTTCTTACACCTAGAAAACCTCTTTAGATATTGATAAAACATAAAAGTGGCGGTCCATACGACAATAAGACAACGACTTTTTTTATGATGAAGTTTGCACCGCAAGTTTTATTGACAACTATTGCAGCTGCATCGGACTCAGAGCTCAAATAATAAAAATAAAGAATATAAAATAAAAGAAAATAAAATTAAAATTGAACTAAAACTTTAAACGAAGACAAAAACTAAACACAAAAACACCAAACTAAAAACCAAAACACACAGAATTAAATATATACATATATTTGTAGATAAAGTTGTATATAAAAGAGGGAAGAGGAAAGTGAAATAATATTGGATGCGTAAGCGAGAGCGACGTGTCCTGAGTCAAGTGTCCGGCGGCGAGTTTAGGATAAACAATGAGTCATGGCTAATAATGAATTAGCTTGAACGAAATAAGTATGGCGCCCAAGCAGCTGAAAAACAACAAGATGCCGAGTAATGATGAAGTTACGGCGGAGCTTCTGAAGGCAGAAGGACGACCAGTGCTGAAGGTCCGTCCGAGACTATTTAACTCCATGGTACTCGAGGGTAAAATGCCAAAATCAGAGCGCAGGGGTGTGTTGAGGCTTTATTTCAAAAAAGGTGACAGGACCGCGTTAAAAAACTATAGGCCCTTCACACTCTTTAGCCACGTTTATAAGCTGCTTTCGAGAGTCATGGCAAATCGTCTCGAACACAAGCTAGACGATTTCCAGCCTCACGAACAAATAGGATTCCGAAAAGGCTTTAGTACCATAGACCACATACATACGCTGCGGCAAGTTCTCCAGAAGATCGAAGACTGTTACGTTTAAGGTTTGCGGTCACTGTATGAAAACGCCACTGTTTCAATCCGGCTCCAAAACGATCGCTCGAAACCCATCCAGTTGCAACGAAGTGTCAGCCAGGACAATATTCTATCATCAAAGCTGTTCACATCAACGCTGAAAGACGTCTTCAAGCTTTTGGACTGGAGAGGACATGGCATAAACATAAACGGCGAGTACATGACCCACCTTCGTTTCGCGAATGACATCGTGGTCATGGCTGAAACCATGGAAGACCTTGGCAAAATGCTCGATGACCCCTGTAGAGTGTCCCAACGCGTGGGTTTTAAAATAAATATGGAGAAGACAAAGATTGTCTAATGTCCATATTGTACCCACGCCAACAATGGTCGAAGGTACAATATGGGCAACCTGGGACAAACAGTCCGCTAGGCAAGTCCAACTTCCAGAAAGAAGTCAATCGACGAATCCAACTCAAGCGGGCAACGTTCGGGATGCTACGCAGCACCTTTCATCTCAGATACCACAGAGTCTGAAAACAAAAGTCTTCAACTCGTGCGTGTTGGCAGTGTCGACTTACGGATCCAAAAATTGGCGCCTATATATCGGCCTTATAAAAAGGCTGAAAATCACTCAAAGGGCAATGGAGGGGGCTATGCCAAATAACCACTAAGTTAGATGAGCTACAATTGGAATGTCATCGAAGTTGAAAAAAATTCAACTCCGATGCGGCAGTCCAAACCGACTTCAAAGAGTTTATTGATTCTCGCCCTCGTGGTTTTTTTAGTAAAGGGATCAATGAACTACCTATGAGATGGTAAAAGTGCATAGATAACAACGGTGCATACTTTGATTAATTAAATATACACTCGCGAGCAAAAGATTGGAATCACTTACTTCAAATTGGTTCCGCGCGGTCTTGTGTGCTTAATATTTTTTTAATAATAATAAAAACGGCATCATTTTAAAGGTTCAACTTTAAACTGATACCAAATTCCAATTCCAATTCCATTTTTATGACAATAAAAAATTTATTTAGTAAGCAAATTCGCGCGGAACTATGTATGTACTAATTTCAAGTAAGTGATTCTAAACTTTTGCTCGCGAGTATATTTTGCAAAAATAAATACTTTTTATTCCTCCCGTACAATGCGCCAATTTCATATTTAAGGACCAAATATATAGATACAAGACAGATGATTAGAGAAAGTGGCTGGCTGCAAATGGATGTTTATGGCCAAGGACCGGATTCAGTAGCGATCTTTGAGGAAAATCTATTTCTAGCGGCAGACTGTCGCGAGCTGACGCTAATGATAAGACAAGAACACTATTCATGAAGTTTACGTCCAGTCATTAAGTGTTACTTCTACCTTAATCTTTACCTGAGTGATAAAGCCATTTAAATCGGAACTCAGTATTGTTTGCACAATACGTTTGGCGGCAGAAATATGAGCTGCGGTGGTACCTAAACGATCTCCAGCATCATAGACCTTTCACCAATGATTATGAAATGAATGAAACAGAATTAAAAAAAACATACGTTTCTATTACTTTTACGAGTTCTCCTTGTCCAAGATTGTTTTATTGGTTTTGTAGGTTTAAAAACATGAGGTCTATTTCCATTTCCTCTTCCCCTTTTCCTTAAGCCTTTGATGCAACAAGAGTCAGCACGATCGTCTCCAACGGGTGCTTTCCAGTGCGAATGCAACGAACGTTTTAAATCAAATTATTTACTTTGGTAGATTATATGTGAAAAGTACAGAAGTTTTAAAGAGGCCATGAAATCTCGTCAATTTTTACTGCCGATTAGTCACGTGTGGACATTACTATGTTACAATTAGAAAAGTGCTGTAGTTAGTAAATATAATGTGGTATTAAAGGGGTCTGGCTTTCCAAGAAACTTACCATATGCAGTTGAATAACATAGTATAGTTTAATCAGCCCCTAGGAAATCGTGGACTGACATTGATGATGATAATGATGTCAAGGTAACATTGGCGACAATGATGATAACGACACGTAGATAATAAGCATGATAATGTTTATGGTTATGACAATATTGATTTCTAAAGTAGCTCATTTAAGGATGATAATGACGATATAAATGAAGATGATTACGATGACGATGACGACTATGATTATTGTTATGGCAACGATGAAATTTGTGATGACAAGGAGGGTGTTGATGATTTCGAAATATTGACGAATTTCGCTGATCTCAATAATAGTGATGATAATGACAATGACAGCGATAAATGTGATGATAACGATGGTGACAGTGACGTTCTTCGGGTTGTAGGTTATAGGTTCGAGTGGTTGTCGCATCAATACTGACTTTCCAGCCATCCTCCTATTTTATATATGCCTCCATAACAGGATTGCTGTGTTCCGCTGTCAGCACATTGGAGTGAGAATTTCGAGCGTGACTTAACGCCTTACGAAATTAAGGTCAAGTTTTAGTTAATTTTAAATTAAAAAAGTAGTTAAAAACCAATTCAATTTCTCCATGAGCACCTTCTATTTCTTAGCAGTAGTGAGAAAACGTTACTGTTATGTTTCATCGCATATAAGTGAGGGGGGAGTAAGACAAATATAAATTTAATAATTGTTTATTTTCTAGTACTACAATAATAATAAAAACCACATAATAATGAAAAAATAAATCAATTTATAACATATTTTATATTAGTAGTTATAAAAAATAGTGGACTCAATGATGAAATTTACTCATGGTAGGTCTGTTGCCGGAGACCTACTAGGTAAGTACCTTCGCAGCGCCTATTTCTACTTCCAAATAGTAGTATGTAAATATTAGTGTTCCGGTTTAATGGGCGCTGTAGCGTAGTGATATTACTGAGATAACGAGACTCAACATCTTAAGTCTCAAGACGACGAGCGTAATGTGGTGCAATGTAAACTATTCTAACTAGCGCCACGTTTTAGGTACGGTTTCGCTCGTCGTGTCGCTTCGTTAGAAAAAAAAAAACTTGAGTAACGAACGAGATTTAAGATGTTACATATATCATAGCAGATTATTTAGCATCAAGTATACTTGCTGCTGTCAAGATCACAGTTTGGCAACTGAATCGGGCGTTGATATTGTATCTATCTAGATTGGTCCCTCACAATAGACCTACCTAGATTAGAATAATGAACGAGAATAAAATATTTGTTTTAAAAAAAATTGCAATCAACATCTAAAAGAAAATACCTTCACAAAAATCAATTTTATCCAGCACATTCTAGGTTCAGGCTGCGGTTCAGGCTGCGGTTCAGGCTGCGGTTCAGGCTGCGGTTCAGGCTGCGGTTTAGGCTGCGGTTTAGGCTTCGGTTTAGACTGCGGTTTAGGCTTCGGTTTAGGCTTCGGTTTAGGCTTCGGTTTAGGCTTCGGTTTAGGCTTCGGTTTAGGCTTCGGTTTAGGCTTCGGTTTGGGCTTCGGTTTGGGCTTCGGTTTAGGCTGCGGTTTAGGCTGCGGTTTAGGCTGCGGTTCAGGCTCCGGTTTAGGCTTCGATTTAGGCTGCGGTTTAGGCTGCGGTTTAGGCTGCGGTTTAGGCTGCGGTTTAGGCTGCGGTTTAGGCTGCGGTTTAGGCTGCGGTTTAGGCTGCGGGTTAGGCTGCGGTTTCGGCTGCGAGTTAGGCTGCGGTTTAGGCTGCGGGTTAGGCTGCGGTTTAGGCTGCGGTTTAGGCTGTGGGTTAGGCTGCGGTTTAGGCTGCGGGTTAGGCTGCGGTTTAGGCTGCGGTTTAGGTCTAGTTTTAAGTTTAGGTCTAGCTCTAGTTTTAGGCCTAGGTCTAGTTTTAGGTCTAGGTCTAGTTTTAGGTTTAGGTCTAGTTTTAGGTCTAGGTCTAGTTTTAGGCCTAGGCCTAGTTTTAGGTCTAGGTCTAGTTTTAGGTCTAGGTCTAGTTTTAGGTTTAGGCCTAGGTCTAGCTTTAGGTCTAGGTTTAGGTCTAGGTCTAGTTTTAGGTCTAGGTCTAGTTTTAGGTCTAGGTCTAGTTTTAGGTTTAGGCCTAGGTCTAGCTTTAGGTCTAGTTTTAGGTCTAGGTCTAGTTTTAGGTCTAGGTTTAGGTCTAGGTTTAGATGTGCGTTTGTGTTTATGGTTAGGTTTAGGTTTTGCTTTCGGTTTCGGTTTCGTTTTCGAATTTGGTTTAGGTTTTATTTTCGGCTTTTGTTTTGGTTTCGGTGTTTTTCCTATATGCAGACTCGGAATTTCGATTTTTATTGAACAGTCACACCGTAGATCATTTCGTCTCGTATCTTTTATTAATCTTTCCTTATCTTTTATGTTTCCACTTGTTTCATCTACTAGGTGCTGGTAAAATGGTAGCAATGGACTCTGTAAATCATAAGTTACAATCAAAAAAATTCGTTTTGATATAAATGAATATATTGAACGGTTCTCGATTTCGATCTTTATTCGCAAATTGTTATGTGTATGCGAATCAAACTTCTTCGTTCTCCTGCCCTTCTCCCAGCTATTTGGGGTCGGCACAGTATGTACTTCTCTTCCATATCCCTCTAGCAGCCGTCATATCTGAATTCACACTCTTCTTACACATGTCATCTTTCACCAATCAAACTCCATTCAGGGATATAAATAACAAATCCTCATTCTACCTTACCTCACTTACACTTTACGATGTGTTGGAAAATAATTATTACCTATTCAGTCACTTCATTGTAGATAGGGAGAAAATTAGAAAAAAAACTTTTAATTTTATGTTTACGTAATTTGTAAAATAAATTGTTGTCTTATGTTTATTTTATTATTACTGGAGAAGAGAAGTCTCTTAGAATAATCTAACATGAAACGGTAATATCTGTTTGCGAGTACGGTATAGGTTAAAGAAGCTTCGATCGCTTGGTTGAGCTTCTGTTGAAGGAAATCCTTGTTTTATTTTTCCTTCACTATGAGAGACTTGCCTCATTTACCAACTCGCACTATATCAAGGTAATCGATAAATGGTATTGACTCTGAGAGAAGGATCGGAGTCCCAGCAGAATGAATATTAAAACAGTTGTTTACTTTCTGTACATGTTATCTCAGAGACATTTAAAAAAAATATACATTTGGACTTTAAGATAGTTAAAATGGTAAATATATATTATACTTACTTTGCCTATACTCGTGATTTCGATAAACCTGGTTTTGCTAGCATCATACACTGCCACGTTAGATTCTATAAAATTCTTGTGCTGTGGATAGAAATCAGGTATGTAAACACTAAACTAATTAAAAAAATTAAAATGTACTTTTAGCTATTAGTTATTGTGCAATTTTATCTAGAAATATTAGTTAATGAATGTTTTGTGGTCTGTAAATGTGGGTTAGAAAAAGTAGACGACCGATTTAGTGAAATCATGGAGATTTGCTGGAAACGAAAATAGCAGGACTTATGTACATGAAGATTGTTAAGTCCAACAGTGGACGACTATCTGATATTGATGATGTAATATTGAAATAGGCGGAGAACTAGAGAGGCAGCTAATATCAATAGAAGCTGATTATCATAAAGTAGTCCAGATCATCAGTACTGAAGAAACAAAGGAAAAGGAAGAGAGAGAAACTTTACTGTATTATGTAAAAACGCTACTGATGTTATTTGATGAAATGAAATTAATCATACTCGATCAGTTTTTTAGAAGTCTTAAAAGTTGAAAAAGAGAGATTGGAGAAACGAAGCGGAACAAGCGAAGCTTAAAAAAGAATTGTTAAGAAAATCTACTTTAATGTTGTAGTGCTACACAATTATGGATGTCCAGTAATGAAGTCTTTATATCCGTAAATATCTTACCACTGGAGCCAATGCTGTAGCATATGCTATAAATAACAGAACGTACATGGCGATGTATCTGTGGGAGTAATAGACGTTGATATGTTTTTTTTTTATCTAAAAAAATAAACAAATTTGTGATTTTATAACAGCGTCCACCATTTCTCTATATAGTTTGATAACATCGAATTTAATATTTTTAGTAAATGTAGGGTAAAGATTTAATGGTGGTATGTCTCTGTTATCGGACTCCGTTTACGAAGGTACCAGAGGAGCTCCTATTTCTGCCGCCAAACAGTGAGGTGCAAACATTACTTCATTCCGGTTTAAAGAAAGAGATAGTTGAGAGAGTACCACATTGTAACCCTTTGAAGTATTAGAGATTAATTCTCGACACCTCGATGATCTTACTAGCTCAGGCGCCTTTCAAATGGGAACACTATAATATCTGCATACTACTGAGCTATATTACATACGCAGTATACATAAAACAATATCTTTTACCGTAGTTTAACTACTCATGATTTTAAAATAAAAAATCATTGCACTTTAAAGTAACTGAAAATTGCCGCAACGGAATACGGAAACTGTTAATCAGAATTACGATCCTCGTTACTCCTGATTCGAAACACATTCCGTTTAACCATTGGACTAATTGAGGAAATTAAGTTAAAGCGTTAACTTAATTGTAATTTTCAGGTATTAACGCATTAAATCTACTGCTTTTAACGATCATTTCTAAAATCCTTTTCGAAACAATAAGAATCAATGTCCTTTAACTGGTAGCCATTAACCGACTATGTGGTAGTAAAGTATTCTGCAATTGCAATGAATAATGTCACCTAATGCATCATCAGCTGTTAACGAAACCGTTTAAGTTATTTAATTAATTATTATTCAATTTTACAGTTTGACAGGTGTGAACGTTTTAATCAACAAATTGGTGATAAAGTAAACGCATTAATACTTGATCGATTTGTTGGGTCTTCTATTCTTCTGAAATGCATTTCGCTGTGTTCTTCTTGCTTTTCGGCTTAGCCGCTGCTGTTCAGGTAAGAATTGTTCTAAAACATAGAAGAATAATTGATAACTCTTTTTGTGGTCACGTTTACCCGGTATTAAGTATTCCTGGTGGTAAGTCTCCGTTGCTGGACACCGTCTAAGTACTAAGCAATCACAGCTATTGCAGCCGACAAACAGTAATGTGCAAACATTACTGAGTTCTGATTAGAAATAGTGCTGTGGTATTTATCTAGACAGACTTGGACAAGAATGAGCTGTTACCATGTTATTTATTTTGCAAAAACAAATTTTTTTTTACGTTGCATTGATATGCGAGATAATAGTGAATACAAAAGATGTGGAAGGTAATCAGAATGTCTTGGATATAGATTTACCAGTAAAACAATAAAAGATAATGAGAATGATGATATATATTATAGTTTACAAAACTAGGACCTATCGAGAGGGAGTTCTTTGGAGGAGGTAAGTCTATGTTCAACTGTGGACGTCAATCAATTGATTATGATGATGATGATGATGATGATGATAATTAAGAAAACTGCAATCGACCGTTTGATATAAAGTTTAGATATATTTGATCTGCCTGTCTCAAAGCGAGTATTTAAATCTACTGTTAGTTTAATTACTGTCATTAATATCTTCTCCGACAGGCTGTGGACCCGGGTCCACGAGCCGAGTATCAGGCCCATTAGCTGTAACAGTCGAAATGACTACCAAGCGCTCAATATCATGAGAAATATGTTTTAATCTTTACTATCATTCTTTCTAGCCGAGTGGGGAAGTAAGTAATATCCTTTAACAATATTTAATTATAACAATGATAATAAATGAATATTGAAAATTATTTCCTGAAAACAAAATTATCCTTAAATACTTGTTTATGTAACTTGAATTTCTTTTAAAAAAATTTTTTATTCGAGCAGGATGAAGTCGGTCGTGAAGAGGTATAGTATAAAGTGTTATTAAGTTTATACTTATTCATGGATCATAAAGTTATATAAAGGATATTCGGGTATTTAAAAAATAATTAGGATAGATTATAGATTGAAATTGAAAAAAAAACCTTATTTCAACAAAAGTAATAAATAATTCTGTGTAAAATTAAACTTAGAATTTGAAGAGTTTAGTTGATATTTTACATAAAAAATGTTAACGGATTTAAGTTTGATTCTTTCCAACTTTAAATATTAATTACTACAAAACAAACACTTTTTCTATACCTAATTCAATTCATCGTCAGCCGATAGACGTCCACAGCTGGACATATGCCTCGCACAAAGATCCCCACATCGATCGGTTCTGCGCTGCCCACATCGCCGGGCACCAGAGGCTACCGTTTGTAGGGTTTCATATGAGAAGGTTTGGGCCATTTCCCACCACGCTGGCCTAATACGGGTTGATGGGAGTCAGAGTCTCGTTTATTGATTAGCAGGGTGCACCACGAGCACTGAGGTTGGCTTGGGTCCCGTGAGTTGTGCGGAAATCCTTACACCCCTCATTCAATTGATACTGTTAAAATATATATTTTTTTACTAATATTTGTTTAGTAAAATGCCTAATGTTAGAGGTTATGTTTGCTTCATAATGAGCATATCTCTTGGGACGGAAATCTCCATCGGCTCCATCAACCGTTCTCTATTTTTATTTATATCTATTCTTATCTAAACAAGAGCTATTAGGGAAAAGGAGCAGTACTATATGTTAAGGTGATATACACTACATTACATCGAACTCGATGCCTTGGGGCATAAAATGTGAAATCTCCTGTTTTTTGATCTGTTGAGAGACGCGGGAAGCCTCTGGATGTGAGCAGCGCGGGACCGATCCATGTGGACATCTTTGTTGGAGGCCTGTGTCCAGCAGTAGACGTCTATCGGCTGATGATGATGATTAGTTTTTGTAACTTTTTAACACTAATATTAATTTTTAATCTTTCCACACAGATAAAATTATTAAAAAGTTATGTATATATATATAATGTAGTATAATAACTATCGTGGCCTTTACTTCAAGGGATCGGACCTGACGAATGCAGTGTGCATATTAAGCGATGACCAAGAAATATGCATATCGACTGCTGTAAGTAAACTTGAAAATATTTTACTTTCTTTATATATATTAACTTAAGATTTGACTTCAATTTCATCTAATGATGATGTTGAAAAACGGGAATGGTGGTGTAGTATACTTGACTAAATTCTCTGACTGTCATGTATGGACAGCAGGAAGATAGTGATGCTGTTGTGGTGGTATAGTCACAATACGAGGGTCACACCTCGGTGCTATCCGTCGAGGAGGTAATGATTATATGATATAAGGAGAACTGGTGCTATATTTAGAAGTAAAGGATTAAAACAATTATATTAGTCACGACGGCATGCAAAACTTACTGTGTTCCGGTTAGAAGGGTGCTGTAGCCAATGAAACTGATGGGGTAACGAGACATCTTTTTTCTCAATGTCACGTACCACATTATTTATATTAACTTCCTTTCGCCAAATTTTTATGATTAAACGTATGTTCATCTCTTTATACAATAAAGATCATGTTTACAGCCATCATCAGAAGGAACGAATAAAAACCGACTTAAGGTAAATTTGTTTGACTTAAATGTAACAAATCATAGTAGACACGCACCAACTGCTGTGTTCGTTCATCATCAGCTGATAGGCGTCCACTGCTGTACATAGGTCTCACTCAAAGTTATTCACACCAATCGGTCCTGCGCTACCCGCACCCAGTAGTTTCCTGGGAGTTTTACTAATCCGTCATCCACTTTATGGTGACCGTCCAGAATTACCACTAGACTGAACCACTCGAGGATCTATTGAAGTAAATTAATAAGAACCTAGACATTAGGTATTAGGCAGGCATTAGCCCTATCATTTGCCATACAATTCTAGCAACGCTTTGGTCAATATTTGGAGGTCTTCTATGGATCTCCTCATTTCTGATTCGCCTACAGGAAACCGATACAGTCTCATCACCTATTAATATAGATAAGTGGGATATCTGTGAAAGTTAAGCCTCTAAAGTTGATCCCAATACATCTCAAATCGGGCCCAATCTTGACGCAGATAGAATAAGTTTCATCATAGTCACAATTTTTTTATTCAAAACATCTCTCACTGCTGGGAATTGGGCAAAACATGGATCAATCTAAGGTCATAATTAATAACTTTGTGTATTTATTATAAACAACACTATTCAATTTACTGGTTGTAATAATGAAATTTTATTTAGCATTCAAAAGTAAGTTTTTTTTATACTTTCATATGGAAATTACTCTCCCAAATAAAAGTATTATTATATTAAATGCATGCTCATGTAACACTTTAAAACCATTACTATCTATCATCTATCATCAGCCGATAGGTCTCCACAAAAAATTCCCACTTCGGGTAAGGATCTTTATGGCTGATTATAGCCAGTTCCCACCATGCTAGCCTAATGCGAGTTGGTCGGAGCCAGAGCCTTGTTTGTTGATTAGCAGGGTGCTCCACGAGCAGGTGAGATTGGCTTGGATACTGTGAGTTGATGTGTAGGTCCCTTACATCTCTCTTAATATATATATACTCTCTCAATATACCATGTGCTGTGACCAAGACTTCAGAACTCACGATGTTTTCCTATACCGTCTTCATCTATGTACATATAGGAGATAACCAGAGATACAGTGGCTCATCACGAGATCTCCGAAACTATTAGACGTGAACACTCAAAATTTGGTAGAGATATTGCTTCTGCTGTTTAGAGGTCAGCTAAGAATGGATTTTAATTCCTTCCCCAATAGGAGTTGCGGGGTTGTTACAGCCAACAAAGCGGACGTGGAACAACTAGTTTTAATACTTAACTAATATAATACTTGTGGTAGGTTTCTGTTGCCGGAAACCGTCTAGATACCACCGCAGCTACTATTGCAGCCGAGAGACAGCAGTGTGCAAACATTACTGAATTCTTATTAAAGAGCGCTGTAGCTAAAGATATTACTGGGGTAACGATACAACATCAATAATATATACTGATGTGTATAATATAGATGTTATAAAACTAACCTAACCTAACCTAACCATTACTATACCATTTTATAGTAAATAGTGAATACTGTTAAATAGTAAGACAATAATTGATACAATAAAAAAATTCTTCTTCTTCGTCGGTATCACTCTTGAGAAAGTGGTCGTGGTCATCACTTCAGGTGTTGGTCACAAACTTAACAACTCGGCGCCATTCCTCTCTGATGGCCGCCTTCTTAATGTATTCATATAGTGACAACGATAAACAGCCATTTACTGCCGCTTTTATCTGATCAGTCCATCTCATAGGCGTTCTTCGTCGCGGCCTGGTACCCTCAACCTTTCTCTGGCCTACAAATCGTTCAATAGCTACCTCCCCTCGGCGGCCTGCGGGGCCAAAAAGGTGAGGATACGAGACTGTATCAAATGATAAACACTGCTTGATGCAGAGTTCTCGAAGTATAGACTCGTTAGTACGAAATTCAGTCCATGATACTCCGAGCATTCTCCTCCAGCATCACATCTTTAAAAAAACACTGTATCATCATTAACACCAAGTAAGATTGTAATGAAACATATTTTTGTTTAGAATTATACATTTATTAAAACTTCCCAATTATTAATAATAATTATTTTTTTAAGGGAAAAGTAAGTTTTTATTTTATTTTTACCAATAACACTATGTAATAGAAAGAAATACCTTTTTTTCTATAATCTAAAAAACAAACTGTGACAGTAATTACTAAAACATCCACTTACCCCTTTCACACCCATTTTAGTAATTAATTTATTGAATCAATGTGGGACAAAAATATTAAATGTCTTCCTCACTTACACTATTGTGATTAAATGGTAATTACACTTGCAACATCATTAATACTAACATCATCATCATCATCAGCTGATAGAAATATTAAAAGTATATGTCATTTATGAAAGTCTCATCATCGTCATCATTATCAGCCGACAGACGTACACTGCAGGACATATCTCTCACCCAAAGATCTCATCGATCTGGTAGGGATTCATATGGCGGGTTTACTAATATACCACCAGTAAATTTATTTACTGGTGAGTAGGTCTCTATTGCCGCAGACCCATTAGATAGATACTACCGCAGCGCCTATTGCAGCTGACATACAGTACTGTGCAAACATTACTGTGTTCCGGTTTGAAGAGCGTTGTAGCTAGTGGAATTATTAGCAATGTGGTACAATGTATATCAACCTGACCAGCGTAACGTTCTTATGAACAGCTACATCACTTACCATCAGGTGAACGTTCCGCTCGTCTGGCCGCTTAATTAAATAAAACAAATGCAACAGTTTGTGATTATTTTTTAATTTGGCATCATCATCAATAACCTGTGGCAGTCCGTGGCTGGACATAGGCCTCTCCTAAAGAACGTCACAAATATTAGGTCCTTACATATGAAATTAGCGTTTTGTCGCACTGACAACTTTGATCTGAAATATCTCCTTTTTGGTTAAGAATTCCAAGTTCAGATTTATAAATTAATTTAGCTGCTACATTTGAGTCTTGAAAACAGTCATTCATTTGTTTTTTCCTCGTTATTTTTTTCTTTGGCGTCGCTTATTACCGCACAATGGAAAACATGAAATATCGGTATATTTACGAGTACGAGTTCTACCGTGACACCAGCACCAGTGCTGCAGGAACAGCTCGAAGGATTAATGATGTGTAAGGCGCTGGTGTAGCAAAAGAAAGCACAGTACGTTTTTGGTTTCAACGTTTTCGTTCTGGAAATTGCGACCTTCAGAACTAACCCCATGGATGGCCAGAGACCAAAGTGGAAAATGAAGAATTAAAGGCTATTGTGGAAGCGGATCCGTCACAAAGCACTTCAGAGATAGCTGCAGGCTTCGGGGTAAGTGACAAAACTTGTTTGTCACTTTGACTCGGAAAAATTTACTTGTGAATGTTTGGTGGACTAGCGCCGGTGTCGTTCACTACAGCTTTCTAAAATCTGGCCAAACGATTACGGCAGATATCTGTCGTCAGCAACTGCAGACCATGAAGGAAGAACTAGCTGCTAAACAACTGAGATTGGTCAATCGCTCTAGACCACTGCTGCTTCACGACAACGCGACACCACCACCACACACTGCACAACAAACAACCACTAAGATATATGAGCTACAATTTTTCCGGAATTTGAATAACTTACAAGGAAAAAAATTCAACTCCGACGCGGCAGTCCAAACCGCCTTCAAAGAGTTTATTGATTCTCGCCCCCCCCCATGGTATTTTTAGTAAAGGGATCAATGAACTACCTATGATATTGCAAAAGTGCATAGATAACAACGGTGCATACTTTGATTAAATAAATATATTTTCTCTCTCGTACAATCCGCATATTTCTTATGTAAGGATCTAATATTTAGCACATAATAGAGTATATTCAATAGACACCACATCAGCCTTAGTGTACCTTTTGACAGTAACCTTTTTTTTTTCAGCGTGTAAGTAAATAATTCCTTTTTTAAAAAAACAATTAAAATTACTACCTTCAATACTTTACTGCTTATACCACTAATAAGTTAAACAATAACCCTAACAAAAAAAGCATTAAAAGTATATTTTAATCAGCAAATACTATTATTCTTTGTTTTAAACAATTTAAGTGCACGAGACGATTATTTTATTCTACGAACGACGAGAGAAGCAGGACGTTGACCTGATGGTAAGTGGCCCATAACAATGTGCCAGTAGTGGAGATGTTATACCCTGCACCACATTGTGCTCGTCGTCTTGCGACATAAGATGTTGAGTCTCATTACCCCAATTATTTCACTAGCTCCAGCGCCCTTCAAACTGGAACACAGTTATGTTTGCACACTACTGTTTGCCAGTTGAAATAAATGCTGTCGTGGTACCTAGACGGTTTCCGGCAACAGAGACCTACCGGCAATAAAAATTATGTCACATATAGTGATTCTCCTTCCGATCTGTATGGGAGACCTCCCACAGACCTGTGCCCAGCAGTGGATATCTATAAGCTGGATATAATGATTGAAAAAATAATACATTTAAAATATTTTTAATAGTAATTTTGATTGTCAATTTTATTTAGGGTCAAGTAGTAAGTTTTTTATGAACATGTTTTTTTTTTAAATCTATTATATATATAGTAATCTAATGAAAACGGGTTTTCTTTGTTGGTTAAACACGTGAAAACTAATAAACGTATCGACATGGGAACATGACCATTCGTCAGGGAATGATTTTTACATGGTTATAGGCTATTTATTTTATGAATTTCATAGATACTTCATAATTTCATTTCTAATCAACTTTTATTAACACTATAATTTCTTATTATTTATGCGGTTAGTATGTAACGGTAAATACAAAAAGTCATTTGCGGTTGCGTTTGCTCTCAAGAAATATTTCAAACAAATTTCAAGTCTAATTTATTTTAATTAATTATTACGGCCAGCAAATCTGGCGAGGAACCGCGAGTATAATATATATACAATCTCTTTACCACTAGTTTCACGATAAAAGCAATTTTGAGCCCATGGGCCACCTGTTTGCTGTAACTCTTCGAAACTGTGTATCATACTACACCAATAGTGGAAAAGTCACATAATTCTTTTCCCTCCAAAAGCATCTTTTTATGGTTCAATAAGATATTGTCATAATTAGTAAGCATTTTAACATTTGCAAATTTTAATGAATCCTTACAGTTTTAGTGATAAACATAATAATGATTTTCTTCTTTTTCGTCGTCGGTATCATTCTTGATAGGGTGGTCGTGGTCATCACTTCAGGTGTTGGTCGCAAGCTTAACAATATATATAAAATGACTTAAGTATTTCTAAAATACAATAAATATTACGTATATTGTATATTACCTGTTCTCCGCCCGCTTTGCTGGCAGTAATGTATAATTAGATTTGAAATTTGTCAGAAATATTTCTGCCGAGCATCAATCCGTGACCCCCCCCCCCAGCCCTTTCCCGTTATTAACACTCCTGCAACCCCTCTTGAGGAAGGACTTTTGTAAGCTCCTTTCTTAGCTGACCTCTAAAGAGCAGACGCAATATCTACACTAAACTTTAAGTGTTTACTTGTAATAGTTTCAGAGATCTCGTAATAAGTCAATGGACCTCTGGATATCTCCCATATTTTACATTAGAAAAGTTTAAAACAAATAGAAAAAAAAGGGTTTGCTTAATTCATTATATTAAAGAATAATTAAATTATTAATAATGTTTTTTTTTCTAAATAACCTCTTAAATTAAATAAGTTTTTTTTCTGTCCGTCCTTTCTTTGGAATAGGATAAGATTCTAAGACTATGCTACTTCGTCTTAGAAGAACGATAAGTTCATGATATTTTTTTTTTAGAAATTGAAGATGAACCGCGGTGGATTTTGGGTCCGTAATCATGGTAATAATAATTCATTAATTTTTAAAATAGAGAAAAAAATATTTTATAATATTTATAAAAAATCTGCATAAACTTATACATACACATCATCATCAGCAGATGGACATCCACTGCTGGACCTAGGCTTCTCCCAAAGATATCCATATCGATCGGTCTAGTACTGCCCGCATTCAGCAGCTTCCTGCGACCTTCGTTTATAATGCATCATATAGAGGATTTCAGCCATTTCTCACGCAGCTGCCCCAAACCCGGTTGGTAAAAGCCAAAGACTCGTTTGTTAATTAACAAGGTGCACTACGAGCAAGTGAGGTTGGTTTGGGTCCCGTGAGTTGTTGTGCGAGACCCCTTACATCCACTTATACCACTTACACCCCATATACATACACGCTACATAGTATTTTATAAATAAAGGGTCTAAATTGGTTATAACTTTATTTCTTAATTTTAAATAACGGTATATATAGTTCGTGTTAATACGATTGCCAATAATAATGTAGCGCCAGTTAAGCGATATACACTGCAGCATATCGTTCTCATCACTTTGTGATGCCTTACCCCAATAACATCACTAGTTACAGTCGCTATAGCTGCTATCTTCAATTCATATCGTTTACTGGTGGTAGGTCTCTGTTGCCGGAGACCGTCTAAATAAGCACCAGCTAATCACCGCAGCGCCTATTTCTGCTGCCAAACATTACTGTGTTCCGGTTTGAAAGGCACTATATCATGTGGGTAACGAGACTCAACATCATGTCTGAGGCGACGAGCGCAATGTGGTGTAGTGTATGACATCCTATATAGGGTTACGTCGTCGTGGGCAGGCGAATCACTTACCTTTGGGTGAACGTCCCGCCCGTCTCGTTGCTTAATTGAATAAAAAAAACTTTACATATGGTTTCATAATTAATGTATGCTTTCATAGGTTAACAACGCTTATCAGCCGATCCCACCGGACTCTGAACTAAATGGAAATAAAGCATGAGAAGTTCATTTTGTTTTTTTTTATTACTTTAGATCCAATTGAATCAAGTTTGCTGTGTCTAGCAATGGACATCTATCGGCCGATGATGATGATGATGAATCAAGCTTTATGGTCTGTTGGTCCTATCAACCCGCATTGGGCTGACGTGGTGATAAATGACACAAATCTTTCTATAGGGGTTTACCCTACAAAGGAAGCCGCTGGGTGGGAGCAGCGCGGAACCGATCTATGTGGAGATCTTTGGGGGAGGCTTATGAGGCCTATGCAGTGGACGTCGATCCGCTGATGATGATAAGTAAAAGTAGGGAAAGAAATAAAAATTCCATTACCTATATATGTTTAATAAATTTATTAAAAATCATTACACTGATATTCATTGCAATTTATAAATGCAATACAGTCTTACATATAAAGTACATTAATTCAGTTGTTCATGAAATTATTATAAACTAGACTAGCGCTGGGAAAATGTGGCCGACCGATCCTCGAGGATAAAGAACTGCACAAAGAATGGCCGAGCAACGATCTGGTGATGTTCGAGATTAAACCTACTAAAATATGTAAAGATACCGTCTAGGTAGGTACCACCGCAGCACCTATTGTAGCCGACAGACAGCACTGTATAAACATTATGTTCCGGTCTGGAGGGCGTTGCAGTTAGTATAATTACTGGGATAACGAGACTCGATGTGTGTTAAGCGACGAGCGCAATATAGTGCCGTGTCCTAACTACCACTGCGATCTTATGGACAGGCGTGTCACTTACCATCAGGCGGACGTCCCGCTTATCTCGTCGCTTAGTTTAATAAAAAAAATATATAGTGGTCAATTCATAAGTTTTCAATGTGCGTCTGTCCTGAACCGTCGTAGGTAACAAACGGCTTAGCCGATATTGTCGGCTTTCTGTTACAAGAAACTCAATTGATCGTTCCTCGAACAGTCGAAGTATATTTCTCTGCATATTTATAAATTATTATTTCATACTAAACACCAACACCTATGCCCAGCAGTGGGCGTCCATCGGCTGTGATACTGTAGCGTTATCTGTCTGCGCATTAGATCGTCATCCGCCGATAGACGTCCACTGCTGGACATGATCTTCCCCGAAAGATCCCCACATAGATCGGTCCAGCGCTGCCCGCATCGCCGAACACCATTCGGCCGTTGTTTGAAAGGGGGATTTGGACCATTTCCCACCCCACCACATTAAATAATAGGATATTTGTTAGTGATGACCTTTGAATTACAGTATGATATTTTAACAATTTCCACAAAAATACCGACAAGTAGAGGCGTTTCATTAATTTTACTACTAGACAGTAGTATTTAGCAAGTATTTTTTTAAATACACTTAACCCCTAATTAACATGGTTAAATTACGAGGCTCATCAGACTCGGAGAAGCCGGCTTGGAGATGATTGAAGGCCGGAAGATGCGATGCTATTACAGCAAATTACTAAAATCGAGCTAGCTAATTTAAACTGTTTTTTTTATTTTGCTACGATGTCCAGGAGTAAGTAAGCTTTTCTGGTCGCGAATCGAAATCAACAAAAAACGTTATTGTTAGAGACGCTTGCTTAAATAATTTTTATTTATTACAATTTTTTTTCTACTATTATTTCCTGTTCTTTAATTTTTTTTTATACTTCTATATATTATTTAAGTGGGTCACTTAAAATTATCAAACTGTAACTGGTGACGACAATAGTTTTAATGACTTTAACAGCTTCATCATACTCAGAGCTAAATAATCCATATACATATAATTAAAACTGGTTTTGTTTGTTCTTCGATCACGTGAAAACGAGTGAACGCATCGATACGGGAACATGAGCATTCCACGCGAAATGATTTGTAGATGGTTATAGACTGTTTTTTTGAATTGCATAGATCCTTCATCATTTTATTTCTAATTAACTTTTATAAACTTTTTCATTGGGTATTATTTATGCGGTTGCTATAGTAACGGTTGCTATAGAAAGTCATTTACGGTTGCTCTCAAGGAATATTTCAGACAAGTTCAAAATTTTATCTTACAGCCAGCAAAGCAACCGGAGAACAGCTAGTAAAGATATAAAGAGCACTGGCTTTGACCTTTTTTAAGTTAGATAAGTTGAAAGTAATCGATAGAAAGGAAAGTGCATTTCCTATGTATTCTTAAACAAATGGAATATTTAAGTTAAGTATGCGATTTCATCTACATTTGTCCATATGTAATAAGACTGGTAATTAATTTACAGTACACAATTGTTTTTACAAACATTAACTTGCTCGCGGTCCGAGTTTCCTTAAGCAAGATATTCCCTGAAAATAAAAAATATTTCCTTTACCAAATTGTAGTTAAAGAAATATATAAATAATGCAATTTAAATTAAATAAAAAATATGTTTTCTAACAAGTAAATGTCTGCACACAACCGGAAGGTTGTTAGATTGTTTACACTGCACAACAGTGTGTTCAACTTGAGATATAACATGTTAAGTAGCACAAAGAGGTTTACGTTTGTATCTATTGCCGGAGTAGTATACAAATAGTAGTGTGCAAATGTTACTGTTCCGGTTTGAAGGATGCTATAGCTGATGAGATTACTGGCGTAACGAGAGTTAATGTATAATGTATCAAAGCGACGAGCGCAATGTGGTGCTGTGTATATTATCTTAACTAGCGCCACTTTATGTATTGTAGCACTAGTTAGGATAATATACACTGCACCATATTACACGGATCGACTTGTAACTAAAGTGTAATTACGTTAGTAGTTTCACTAGCTACAACAGCGTTCTGTTCAGCGGACGTAGAAGCTCCGGTGATACCAGACCAGGTATCCGGCAACAGATATGCCACAAAAGCGAACTTACCTGTTCCTGATATTCGGCCCTAGATAGCCAAAAGTTGTCCCTGTTCTTGCAGACCTCAGCCAGCACCGCGCCGCCTATGAACACCATGTCCTTACGTCTCGGCGGATCTTCGATGCGAATCTTGAATTTCTGAAATTGAACATTTTATTTCCGGCATTATTAATACATCCTTTCTATATATCTAAAAATAAAAAATTGAGTACCTTTAGCAAAAAATAAAACCTTATTCTATTAAAGTACTACAATATTATTATTCATAAAATACTAAATTATTTTTCGAACTATTGACATTTTTTTTTAATCAGCAAACATTCGCCTTTAATTTCTTGGAGTATTAAGTGCCGAAGACGCGTATGATGAAGCGCGCCTGTCCAATATACTCCGGGTATGGTGTCATACATATCCTGATACCAACCAAGCGGTGACCATAGAATTGAACAAGACGCTATTGGCCACGGGAGCAGTTGGCTGATGTGACTGACGTGCGATAGTTCCTTACCTGTCCTCACAGAAAATGCTCCATATGGAGATTCTAGTTTCGTAATTGCAGTATTGCAGCATTAGGGTCAGTAAGGTCTATTTTATCATATGCACTTTACAATGCGATTCATAAAAAAAAATTGAGTAGTGTATACCAACGAACATCGCTGACTCACATTTTTATACACTTCATAGTCTATAAACTACAAAAACTACACACTTTTCTATAAAAAATCAAAAATTATATATCGAGGAAGTAACTGTAAATGCTTTACTGCATCATCACGTCATCATCATACATTTTGTTTATTTGCGCTGATGGTAATTAAGATCATTTTCATTTCATTTGTCACAAGCTGGTGACATTTGTCTCTGATGTGATTTCAGTAAGGAGAATAAAGGGAGGATTTAATGCAAACTATGTGTAGTTATAAAGTGTAGTTAACTCACGGCCAGTTTGTCGCAGTCATTGCGCAGCACACGCTCCAGGTAGAGTTGCTTAATCTCGCGCTCGAGGCGTGACGGCAGCCCTGGGTACATGGTGGAGCCGCCGGAGAGTACAATGTGCTTGTACAGCTCATTGCGCATATCTATGTCCGCCGCCTGGACATGGAGATAACATTAGTCTTAGAAGGCTGCTATGTATAGAAGTCTCCCACGTTAGTTACTCCAGTCTTAATAGGCTTGATATCATAATTACTTGGACTGTTGATGTCCACTAGTGAGGAAGATTGACGGCAAAGTTAATAGCAAGCAGAGCAATTACTTTAATATGTACTGACATATACACAGGGGTGTAAGAGGTTCCGCCCAGCATCTTACGGAGCCCAAGTTAACCTCACCTGCACGCGGTGCGCCCTGCTGAATAACAGAATCTGACCACCCACCTGTACTGGGCCAGATTGATGGGCTAAGGCCCAATTCCAGTCAATGATTTTGGATGTCCAGCAGTGGACGTCTATAGACTGATGATGATAATGATACTGACACCAATTAGAATACGCTTCGTCGAGCGCTGTATTCTCTCCCTAATCGCCTTTTACTGAAATATACTTGCGGTGTTTATTTTAACCCGCTTCCGTCGCCGCTTAAGTTACAATATTAAAATATTTTGAAATATTACCTGTATAGTATTGAACACCAACTCGGCTATTCCCTGACCCTCGACGTTGATCAGATGGGGCTGGAACAATGCTTCAGGCGCTTCGAAGCGCTCGCCGCCCACTTTGATCACTCGTCCATCAGGAAGCTATAACAAATATTTAATAATTCTTCTGTCACATATAATAATCCAGAAAAGTGAATATATTATTACCATATATCGAAGACCATATACCTATTTAACACTAGGTGATATTTAGGATAAGTACTAACCTACGTAAATAAGAGATCCCGTATTATTCGATTGCAAGCTCTTCAATTTAGACTTATAAACTCAAGACATCAGAAGCACTAAGATAACCTACTACTCTACTAATCGGCGATAAAAATATTCTTAACAATAAGTTTCGCGTATCGTAGTCCACTAACAGAATCCAAGAAGGACGATACACAAAGAAGTCACAAGGTTTATCATACCTAAGCTAAGGTACCCTTCTAGAATGTGCTTAGGTGTAATGTAGACTGAAGCATTTCTAACAAAATTCCAGGAATCCCAGCAAAAACATTCGTAAATAGAAATCAGTCACAATCCTGACCTGACGGATGGTACTAGTGACGGAAATTCGAGATATAAGATTAATTGCTCACCACATAAGGTTCGACTAAGACCGTGGTCTCCCACGCGAGTCGCTGTTCCTGTTCGATGTTGTAGCCGATGTAGCAAAGTTTCTCCTTCATCATGCGCACCGTCTCGAAGTCCGCCGAGTGATTGAAAGCATAGCCGCGTAGCAATAGCAACTGATAAAAAATATAATGTCAGAAACCAGAGAATTTATAATCTTCAAACGGCTGAACCATATAAGATATATTTTATATAATTGAACTGACCTTAATGAGGTACCTCGTGATATCCCTCCCCGCGATATCCAGACGTCGAGTCAAGTGCGGCAGCGCAAACTCCTCGTATACAGGACAGATGTGAGTTACGCCATCTCCTGTACATATTTTAGTATATATACAGGGACATATATGAAGACTTATTAAAACGGTTAGCGCTTCACCACAATCCTGTCTGTTAAATGGTGACGTAATCTACGGTGGTAAAGCGCACTAGAATAGTAACAGCCTATCAGCACTGTTCTTGAATATTGTGTATCTAGCATACCTGAATCCACAACTACTCCGGAGATCAGACCTTGCGCGTATAACGTCAGCACGGCCTGTATGGCTATGTACGCACTGTCGAAGCCATACTTCTCAAACATAACCTGTAAATATTTAATGCTTAATTTCAATTTCACCATCATCATTATCTGCAGTTCGAACCTGAATCTTAATCTCAACTTGTAAACACATGTCTGTGGTAAATATCTAACCAGCTACTTCTCTGTTATAATAGTTATTTAACACCATTGACATGTTTGTGGTGTCACTTAAATATCAATAAATTAAAGTCAATTGTCGGCTCTAAGGAAAATCCTACTAATTTCCTCAGTCTAATGATTGAGTCATCATTGTTTTCATCAACTAATAGATGTCCATAGCAGTACCTACACTTCACTTGATGTCTAAGAAATATTAAATTAATTTAAAATTTAACCAACCTCAATCATTTTCTCTCTGTTCTTAGTTGGATTCATTGGAGGCTCGGTAAGCAGTATCTTGGTCTCCTTTGGGTCTATGTTCATCTTGCTGGGCCCGAATGTGTAGTCCCACACGTGGCACATATCCTCCCAGTTACGGACCACCTGCCCAAAACAATTAATCCTTAACTCACCTTTTAGTAAGTAGCAAAGCATAGACCAGATTAACACAATTAGTACCTGTCACTCTTATCTGTTTGTAATAAAGAAAAAAATCATAGAGCATTACTCTTCGATACCACTCATGTGTGGTGTTAATACCACTACATTAATGAAAAGAAAATATCAGTTAGGCGTTAAATCCACGTTCTGTTACTTAGTGATAAGGTTCTAACGATAGAGAATAAATAATTTATTCTTACCCCATTTTCCATAGGATAGCTCACTTCAAGCATTGATCTTAACTGTGATGCTTCGTCTCCCACCATCAAATCCTAAAAACACATCCAATTGTTACAAAATTACAACAAGTACTGATTATGTATTAATAATTAGTATGAACAACCCAGGCTGTGAAATGAAACAAAACTGATCTATTGTGTTAAGCTATTTACAGTAAATTATTATCTAAATAAATACATAAATATGTATTTCAATAATTGTTAATTCAAAACATTTTCTTATAAGATTAAGCTATGAAAAATTTCCAATAGTGTTAGGTCCTCATGCCATAAACAAGGATTCTCAAGGTTCTACAAATGCCTAGATCTCGCTCAGCCATCACTAGATTTGCAAAATAATATGCAAGCGAATTATACCAGCGTATTGCAAGTCTGTGCTCAGATTACCTGTACGATCTCAGGATCAAACGTCTGGTAAGCGTGAAATATTATAATGCTTTAAGTGTCCAATTGCGAAAATGATTACATGATCGCAAGACATTCCTGATTACTTGTATAAATATATGATAACCAAAAAATACAGAATATCAGATATAAAACATACAAGAGAATTTTATATGTATCAGGTCAAATATGTTGCCTTTTCCTAATCATCAATCTTATAATAATAAATTACAAATTATTAACACTGCTCACTGAATAATACCTAACCATATATCCACTTATACAGGAACTTATTAATTCAGTCTAAACCTTTATAAAATAACTAGGAAAACTATAATAAAAAATATAATAATTTGACATGTTATGTATTACAAAAGATTAACTTAGAAAGAAAAGATTTGTACTATAAACAAATAACAATTTTACAACTGGTTATTAAATAAATATTTTTATTAATAAATCACACAACATACTTCTAGTATTATTTCTTATTAAAATTATTACTTTAACACAACATCATAGTATTTGTATATAAAAATGCATGCCGGAACATTACTTAACTTACTCCGACACATAAATCCTGAAAAACATTCAATATATTTTATAACTCGATACTTTAAAAGATGTTTTTGGTAGAAAAAAATTACTAATATTTACTTCTGTTCACATGAAAATGCTAAATCTTTAGTTAAGTTGCAGGACTTATATTTAATAAAAATTACAAATGACGACTAGATTTTTTTTATAAAAACCTACATTAATTAACTTATTAGTATCAGGACAATCAAATATTAAATTCTTACTGAGTAAAGCTTCAAAATATTCCTTCCTATCTTCACATTCAGGTTAAGTTACAGAATGCTCTCATACTTGACTAAGAACTTAGTTGTTGTTTTTAAAAAACAACATTGTAAACAGTTAAACCATAGGCTTTTAAAAGGCTAGATACTTTGTAGTGGCTGTGACTGTCTATCAAATAAGTTAATCACTTACCATCATGTGTATTAGCCATTTACATTGTTTCTTAAATACTCTATAAAAAATTTCAAACTATGACAATAATTTCATAAAAGAAAACTTTGCGATTCTTTATTATTGTTACAAAAGAAAGCATATAATATTGCAAAACAAACAAATCATTACCAAAATAAATTTCAGTAATTGATCTAAACTATGGAAAGATTCTCTATTATTCCATAACTCATGGGTGTGCGCTTCATACAAGAAAATAAGCACTGCATACCCTAGCTTCCTAGACCTATCTAAATAATAATCCTCAACCATTGGTAAGATCTTTTTACCTTTAAATAAGAATATAGATTTCAAGTAGTGTGCATACCCTTGCCTTAACTAAAATTAAAAGTGACTTTATCATGTTTGAACTCTCACATTATAAAACAGAAAATAAGAAATGAATATCTTTTTACCCTCCTATTATTGAGAGTATCTTGCTTTCAATTAATACTAAGTTAAGAGTAAGTTATTGTTATGATTTATCTCATGATATCACTTGCACAGTAATAGTGAGTAATACAATCACAATGCTGTTTTGTGTCATTTAGTATATTGTTTATTAAACAATGGAAACAAAATCAATTCTTGATCTTAATAAATGCAATGATTTTACAATATAGCTATCATCATCCTCATCATTTCAATCAATGAACATCTACTGTTGGACATAGGTCCAATATGGCCATACCATTAATTAATTTAATTTATTAGAAGGAAAATTTTATATTTCCTACTTCAAAGAGCATTAATTGTTGTATAGACATGAACTAAGTATAAAAATTACTAATCAAATAAATGAAGTGGTAGAAACCTTAAAAATAATAGAAAATATAGCCTATTAACCTGATACACCCCTAAAAGTTACTTAGAAAAGCCAGTAGTAAACAAGTCATTCGTGAAATATATAACTCAAAGCTAATAAACAAATGATGTGATTTTGCTGCACTTTTTATGTTTGTCATGTGAAAAAATTTATTATAATTTTAGTTCACATCATTGCTTTAGTAGGGCAAGTCATCATCATGGTAGTACAGTAAGATATAATGTGTTATTTTCTGGGCCAAAGAAATACATATTTTAAATGATGTCAGTGAAAACGTTCAATTTAAAACCTTTTATTTCTTGTTTCTTCTAAGAATATTTTATTGAAAATAATACACTTTGTTCCCAGTGCAAGATCTATTTATTATTCTCACCTTAACATCGATTTCTCCTATTTTGTTTTCCGCGCGTATGATTGGACGACCAACCATAGACGGGAAAATAAAAGCAGGGAAATTGCTGCCGGCATATCCGCACTTCACGAACTGCAAATAAATTGATTTTCAATGATGATTCAGTAGCTTATCGGAAGAACATCCTCAAAATACTGTAAAGTACTCACCCCGGTGCCATTATCACACACAATAACTTTTCTTCCTTGGTCATCCATTATAGATTATTGCTTTATATCTAGGAAAAATCAGTATTATAATTAGAATATTGATAAATCGCCTCCCCGCAGCCTCAAAATTTAGGTTTATGAATTGACATTTGGAAAATTATGACAAATACATGAGATATTACTTTCAAACAGAAATATACTTAAAATAAGTGTGATAAGACTTACATTATGAAAATCTTTCTCTAATGACACACCTATAGAATTGATTTTTAATTTTTATTTCTTTGCTAGATATATGCAGTAAATCATACAGCCACAAAAAAAGAAACTTTTATTAAATAAAGGTTCCGCAACAATCTAACACTGATCTTTTTGAAAGTTAAATAAATAGATATATAGTCACTTAACTAAAAAGTTATTTAATTGTTGCCAAACATCGTCGAGAAGCAAACCAGAAAGGAAATAAAATAATAAACACTATAGAAATTTGAAAACAGCTTTTATTATAATAAAATTAGTTTTGATTATTTTATTACACCTAAATGTTATAATTACTTTTTTATAATTTGCCCTATATAATGTATATTGCAAAACCAAATGCTTGCAACACTGGTGTAATCTTGCAACACTGGTGTAATCTGTCAACGAAATGTTAAATTGTCAAAGTGAAAAGCATGTACAAGAAATATACGCTTTTCACGTGTTTGTGTTATGCCATAGCAGATTATAATTAATGCTGTACTATTAATAAAAACTATTTTATAATGAAGCATAAAAGATTCGAAGAAAATATTTTGGTTGATGAAGCCTACACAAATTACGGGAAGTCAGATAAAAATGAAGATCTGAAAAAAGGTACGGGAATCGCAAAACATTTTGCAGAAAGCTTAGAATATGGTGAAAGAAAAAAATGGTATAACCAGGTAAATTGATGTTTTAAAAAACATTTGTTCGTATTTTTGTTTATATGCACCATATTAAAAAAAAAACATTAATGTCATTTATCATTTTGTTTCACTTAATTAATATCATGTCTAGATTTCAGATGAACCCACATCAACCAAATTACTAACTCGAGATCAAATTGAAGAGCTCAGAAAAGAAGCAAGCAGTTCTTTACATGGAGATACATTGGCATATGAAACAAGTGAGTTTTTGAGTGTGCAGATGTCAGTTTGTAATAAATAATTTCAGGTTTGGTAAGATTTTTAGTAATAGAATAACTCAGTCTCTAACATTATGTAGGTTTTTATTTAATATAAAAATTTCTTAGTTTTTCTGTACTTTCAACATTAAAAAACTAAGCTTAAAGAATTTTATAGGGAAAAAAAATTTTGTTGATATATTATTTTAGAATCAAGCAAGAATGGTTCTTCGGATCACCAGTGGGCTAGGACCTTGTTAAACAAAGGTGCTATTGGTGATAGAGTAGCTGCTGCCACAATACTTATACAAGTAAGTATTAAGTATTAATTTTGTTAGTTATAGAAGGCTAAGAAACTAAATGTTATTGACCTTTTATTCTTGGCCACCTTTGGTAACTAGTTAGTAATAACAATTTTTTTTTATTTAATTGAGTGATGAGACAAGTAAGAAATTCACATGATGGTAAGTGTTACACCTGCTCATAACTATATGACACTAGTTAGAATGATAAATACTCCACCACATTGAACTTGTCTCCTGAGACATAAGGTGATGAGTGTCCTTACCTCAATAATTACACTAGCTACAGCACCCTTCAAGCCGGAACAGTACTGTTTGGCGGCAGAAATAGGTACTGCGGTGGATCCTATCTAGACAGTCCCTGGCTAGAGAGACCTACCACATGTAAGGAGGGAGTCCATCTTAGTCTGAAATAATTAATATCTTTTATCAAACATTTATATGAATGTAATGATATTCATCAATACCTGAAATAGATGTACTTATGTTGTCATAATCAGATATGTTTATTAAAAATATCAGGTTTGATAATCCACAATGTAATAACTGTGATACCATTTACATATACAAACAAAAAGATTAATTAATATGCTCTTTATTTGTCAAGAATTTGAGTCACTCTGTACACAACAGATAATTTGCCAAGTGGTTCATGTGTGCCACATTATTGGGCACTATTTTTACTATATTTTTTAATAATGGTTTGTTTTAGTATGTTCTTTATAAATAAATTATAAAATTTTCATAACAACAAAATTTTCTTTCAGGACAATCCAATTTATAATTTGACAGCATTAAGAAATTTAGTAAACAATGTAAAGCCAGCTAAAAAGAAAGATGGTATTGTTATAATAGGTAAGTACATTTTATATCCACCATCATTATCGTTATTTCAATCGATTGACACATTGTTTATTGAAATTTTAAAACTTTAATAAACAATATGGTTTTGAGCATTTGCTTTCAACATTTTAGTTACAAATCTTATGTGTACATATTAAGCTTGTGTGCCCTTAACTTCTAGCTTCACATTTGGATTTAGTCTTTTATAATTTTTTATGTATTACATATCTAGAGACTCGCTCACATGGCATAAATTTTACATGATATGTGAATCAAGGACTTTTATGATAAAAGCATATGTTAAGCTGGTATCATTAAGAATGATAGGAAATAGTGTTGTAAAAACAGAATGCATTTAGGTACAGCCTTTATTAAACAGCTTCATTTATTGACATTTCTTATAGACAATTGAAAACAAACATTGGATGTATTTGACATATTTAATAGATCAGCTATCCGTCAGCATTACATATACTCCAATAGATACAGTAAACCTATAGATTATGTTGATAGTCTGTTTATATTACAAATCTCATTTTATTAATATTATTTACAGATGCTTTATCAGAGCTTTTCATATCCGAGTTACTATCACCTGAAATAAAACTGCGTACATTCGAGCAGCACTCATTGGGACATGTGGACGAGATATCATCAGGCAATAAGCAAGCACGTAGGAATCTACTTAAGCTTTGGTACTTTGAGGATCAATTGAAAGAATTATATGGCTGTAAGTACATTTTTACTTCCTGTTGTATCTAGAAAGTTACAATAAAATATATGTATAACAGTATAGTAGTATATACATACACTGTTATGTGTATGTATATACTAGTATAGACATACACATAACAGTGTATGTCTATACTAGTGAAAGATTTCTATTGTCTGAGACAGTCTAGATTAATACTATAGCAGTAACTATTATTGCCATCATAATGGCAGTGCTGAGTTGTGGTTGTTAATATAGTAGAGCAGGAGTGTTCTGAACAAGCATGCTTCTCCATCAACAGACTATCACTTGACATTCCGATTAATTGATAATCTGTATGTAGATAAAACAAACAAAAATTTTACTTAATCGCTAGTTAAGGTATAGTGATGATCCAGTAATTAGCATGTTAATTTGTACTTTATCTTAAAAGTGCAACAAAATTTTTGTATTCTAGGGATTTTCAAAACTATCTAACATATGGTCCCAAAAAGGAAATGAGGACCTGTGTGGCTCAGGCAAGCAGTTAGCTACTGAGACACTAAGTCGACTGCTTTAATAGTAACACAATAGAAAACCTAATGCTGATTTTAATATTGTAGCTTATGTGGAAGCGTTAAACAAATTTGCTCATGATTCAGTTGAAGCGAATAAGGAGAAAGCAGTTAGTGCCATGTCATACTTGTTGATGCATCATCCTGAAAGAGAGAAGGTAATGGTACAACTAAACAGCATTATATAATCATCAAATATTCTTTATTCCACTGCACTATACTGTGGTTATTGCTTTGAGACAAGATATTTTTTTTTTTTAGTAATAAATACCTATTTAATATTATTACCTATTCTAAATTTCACTAACTACAGTGCCCTTCATACAGTCACAACTGGACTATCACAGCAATTATCTGAACCTGCTAATAAATGATGAAGTTATAATGCTTAATATACTTATAGCAAAGGAAACCTGTTCTACTAGCAGTAGATCTGTCACCGCAGATGATTTAGATATCAACACAAATATTACTGTGCTTCTGTTTGAAGTGCACTATAAGCCTGTTAACTACTTGCATTGTTAGATAATAATAAAATGCAGCTACTATTGGATTGTTTCTTAGTGATTAATATGTTGTGATATATTGCAGATGCTTTTAACAAATATTATAAACAAACTTGGTGACCCATCCCAAGCAGTTGCATCGAAGGTGATATACCACCTATGCCAATTGTTGTATAATCATCCGAACATGAAAGGTGTAGTGTTGATGGAGTTAGAAAAAATGTTATTTAGGTAAGATTGCAGAATATTCATTACACATTTATGAAGAATCTGTTCTAGGTTAATTTATAATGTGCTATACATATGGAAGAGGTTGATTCAGTTCTCTCCGAGCTTGAACTTCCTACATGTTTCAATAACAACAACTGCCATGGACCAGGATCAAGTATTGCTAGGCAAATGTCACATTCTCACCATGTGTCACCCACCTGCCCATCATTGTTTCAGTCTCAACTGTAGAAGTTTTAAAGAGGCTGTATATTTATAATACAATAATCCGGCTGGAAGGATCATGGCATTTTTTGTTATCATAAGTATAATGTCGGTAGACGAAACCTTATAATAAAAAGATATTTTTAAACATTTGCAGGACAAATATTTCAGCGCGTGCTCAATACTACGGCGTGTGTTTTTTAAATCAGTTCTTCTTAGGCAAGGATGATTCCAAAATTGCTGAAAATCTCATCCGCATATACTTCTCCTTCTTCAAAGCATCCATTAAAAGGGTTGGTGCTCCTCTTTATTCCACTATATTTCAGTCATCTTCCACTTCAATATTGGGCGAGATGAGGGTGCTGCACCTAATTGTGAAATGCCTTAATAATATATAGCATCACATTGTGCTGATGATCTTGGGACAAAAATGTTAAATTTCGTTGAGACCAAATAACTATATTCTACTGTTAGTCTGATAAAAAAAAAACACATTTCAGGGTGAAATCGATTCCAGGCTAATGTCTGCGATACTTACTGGTGTAAAACGGGCGTACCCGTTCGCTGACAAAGAGCGACTGTCTTCAACATCGGAGTACGTGAACGCGGTGCATCGACTGGTGCACCTCGCTGGACTGACTGTCTCCGTGCACGCACTGGCGCTGCTGTTCCATATTAGCGACGCCTCCGAAGGCACCTCCGATCGGTGAGCACCTTTCAATAGCATTATCATACTACATTATACACCACCTCTATGTCACTTTAACACCTTGTGAAATTGAGGTCAAATGTCCACAGACTGTATATAAATAAAAAATATTCATATTCTACCAAATTTCAGTTATTACACTGCGCTATACCGCAAGCTGACCAACTCTGAGATATTCAACACTACCCACTCGGCGCTCCTCTTCTCGCTCATATACAAGTCCTTGAGGCAGGATAAGAATGTAGACAGAGTGACGTCATTCATCAAGAGACTCCTGCAACTGTGCTGCTATATGACCCCCGCGCAATCGTGCGGAATGCTGTTTCTGATATCTCAGGTCCTAAAAGACGGCTCCAAGAAAAATGCAATCAAATTGGTGTGGAGTAAAAGGGAATATAAAGAGGTAAATATTTACTAGGAAATCTTTCAAATGAAAAAGATAAAAGTATTTAATTTCAAATTAGTTAATCTTTTCTCTCTCTTACCCTCCTGTACTCTTCTCTTCCTCCCTCTCCTTTCTCCATCCCTCTCGTACTATTCGTATCTCTGCCTCTCTTAAAGTTTACATTAAATGAGCAATTTGTATTCTATTTTAAGCAATCATTACCATTTAGTAGGCATATTAACGGCAGAGATCAACGTAGAGATCTTTGGGGGAGTCCTATGTCCAGCAGTGGACGTCTATCGGCTGATGGCGATGATGATGAAGCATATCAACTTTATCATATACATTTAAAAACTTCTAAACGATACACTTGTTTGTCTTTAAATTTTATGGTATGAAATACACACCAATAAATATGTGAAATAGAGATCCGTTTCTTAGGAAGTAAAAGAAGAAGATGCTGAACAGGCTAAAGAAATAAATGATAAGTCCAAAACGGATTCCGAAGATGAGAATGGAGAAGAAAAAGAGAAAGTGGAAATTAAGAAGATTGATCTCTTGCGTGGTGACAAAAATGATCTTTTAATAGGTAAGTTGATTTTTTTTTTACTTTTTTGTTACGTTCACCTGGAAATGAAAGCTATTATAGTGTATTATTTTCTAATGTTCAATTAAATTAAAATCTATTAGTATACTTTATAAGAATATTTCAATACCTTTGAAGATGATGATGAAGATGAGACGTACGTGGACTTGAAAATGGACGACGAAGGCAATATTAAGCCCGAGAAACGTCGCTCCACGGCCGTGACTGGCTGGTTTCACGCGAAAGTGAAGTCCGAAGGGGGCGAAGCGAACGAAGTAAACGAAGCGGGCGAGTCTAACCCCAGCGAAATCAAGGACAAAGAAATCATCACTAAAATACAGCTGAAGAGGGCCGCAAATATGGATAAGGTAAAGCTTTTGCCTGGTTTACGTTTCTCCTTTCTCTTTCATCAATTTTCACCAAACTGTTATTCTTTATTAAACGAAGAGACGAGATGACCGCGACGTTCCATAACAGCCAATTTACGTCCCCACTGTTGGGGCACAGGCCTACCCTCAATACGAGGGCGATGGGACCATAGTCACCACGCGGGCTCAATGCGGATTGGTGACTTCACACACACCTTAGAATAAATTCTAATTCACGAGCAGGTTTCCTCGCGATGTTTTCCTTCACCGTTTGTATTTCGCTGTTGTTACTAAAGTTCACAAATGTACATAACTTAAATATTAAAGTAATCGGTACATATCGAGATTCGAACCCGCGACCTTCGGAATGAAGGCCGCACGCTCTAACCAGTAGGCAAACGAGCTATAAGACGTTCACCTGATGGTAAATGCACGCCTGCCCATAACAACGTGACGTTGGTTAGGATGGTATACACAACACCACATTGAGCTCATCGCCTTGAGACATAAGATGTTAGGCTCGTTTCCCCAGTAATTACACTAAGTACTCTTCAAACGGGAACACAATAATGTGTTAGGTATCGTTACCCCGGTAATTAGCTAGCTACAGCGCCCTTCATACCACAACACAACTGTTTGCCGGCTGCAGATGCTGCGGTGGTATCTATATAGAGGATCCCCGGCAATAGAGACCTGCTGTCAGTATATTATTCTTTCTTACACAAACATCATTTCATGGTGTGCCCATAATCACCCTCACTTGATCTATCATAACTCTTGGAGCCCGTTTACTGGGCTTCTTATCATCAGTCTAACCAGTGATATGATTTCTCTTTTTTCTGGTAACCTGGCTATAAATCTCAAAACTACTTCTGTACTAGTGAAGTCAAACTGATGGAAAGTTGATAATCAAGTAAAATTCGCCTTAGATACTTAATCTTGGAAGAAACTCCAACACTATTTAATCTTGACCACTCATAGGGGTGTAAGTCCCACACAATTCATAGAACCCAAGCCAACCTCGATTACTTATGAAGCACCCTGCTAATCAACAAACGAGGCACTGGCTCCCATCAACCTGTACCAGGCCAATGTGGTGGAAAATGGCTCAAATATCGGGCGGCATATGAAAACCTATCTGATCGTGTGGGAACTTTTGGGGGAGGTCTATATCTACCATTGGATATCTATGAGCTGATGATGGTGTTGACTCACATAGCCGCAAAATCGCACAAAATACCACTCGGCTACACTGCAGTTTACCCCTTATCCATTATTTCGTCATACTAGAGCAAAATGTTTTTACTTCTGTGTTCCACTTGCAGGTGATCACGGAATACAATCCTTTTTCCCGCAGTCCCATGTTCGCTGGTGCCGAGTGTTCAGCTTACTTCGAACTGCTCCCACTGTCGAGGCATTTTCATCCAACAGTCAAATTATTTGCTGAGAAGTTGCTTACCGGTGAGTTTTTTTTTTCACTTAACGAACCGACGAATAAAACGGGACGTTCGTCTGATATGGATGTCCAAAGGGACGTGGCGTGGTGATCGTCTAAGTTGGTATCACGACAGCGCCTATTTCTGACGCCAAATAATAGTGTGTTCCGGTTTGAAGGGCGCTCTAGCTAGTGTAATTATTGGAGTAAGGAGACTACAGATCTTGGCTCAGGCGACAAAAGCAATGTGATGCAGTGCATACCATCCTAACTAGCGCCACGTTGTTATGGGCGTGCATATCACTTGCCATCAGGTGAACATGCCGCTCGTCTCGTCGCTTAAATACATAAAAAAAAATAGGATGATATACACTGCAATACATTGTGGTCGGTCGCCTTCAGATATAAGATGTTGAGTCTCATTACCTCAGTGATTACACTAGCTACAGAGCCCTTCAAACCGAAACACGGTAACGTTTACTCGGATCTATTTGTCGGCTGTAATAGAAGCTTCGGTAGTACCTAACCAGTCGGTCTCCAGCAAAGACCTACCACCAGCAAAATAGGTTACACAAAAGCAAGCACAATGCATATTTCATCCTCTACTTCACTTATCATGGCAATTAATTTTTGAACATGCTTTGTGGAACATATCACAAGAGATCTTTATCCAGCTGTGGACATTCATCGGTTGAAATGATGATGATTATTAAAAAAACTATTGCCTAATAAAAGAGATAATGGCTGTGCTAATTTGTGATCTCGCTGTATTCAAGAATATTTATTAAGAAATATTTTTCAACATTTCGAATGAAGAAACATATGGATTGATTAAACAGGAGGTAACCAGCAAATGTAAAAGTATATGAAATATTTAAATATATATATTCTCCAGATAGCTGTGCTTAGTTCGGATCCCAAGCAATATCATGTGTTGAAGAATTGGTGATTGTGAAAGAAATGAGAATGGATATAAAAAAAAACGTGGTCTGATTGCAGAGCAAATAATCCAATACAGTGGCGACCCGCTGAAAGATTTCGCTGGAATACGGTTCCTTGACCGGTTCGCGTTTAAGAATCCCAAGAAGCGCGCTGACACGCAACAGAGTGGCGACGTGAAGAAAGTCAAGGGTTCACATCCTAAATTTGCAATAAGGAAAAATTATACCGCTAAAGGTTAGTACACTACATTTCATTGTTACTATCAGCCAGTAAACGACCACTGCTGGACATAGGCCTGCCCCAAAGACAAATCTGTCTCACGCTGCATGAATCCACTTGTGTCCATCAGACTTCAACAGATCTTCGGTTACACATTCTGTGAAGTCACTTAGAACCTTACTACCCCTTCGCTCGTCCGTATTCCGAACGGTGTGGCCCAACCATTGCCACGTAAGTCCAGCAAACTTCTTCTATGGATCTCCACATTTCTGAACTTAGGGTCTGGCATTCTGCTCTATTGCCTGCATTTCATACTTTCTATTATTAAAGTGCTCATAATTTTATTGATAACAAACAGATGATTTATTTTTTAGGTCTCAGAGCAATACCAGTCACTTCATCATCATATTTGAATGAAGACGCCAAGAAGATACCTGTGGACGAGAGATTCCTTTATGAGTAAGTCATTGGAACTCTTGGATCACTGTGGTCCACGGTTCTATTTTGGGCCACACTTCTTTTAATGAAACAACCTGACGAATAGAATATTCTAATGACGGTAATTGATACGGTTGCCCATAACAACGTGGCGCTAGTTAGGATGATATACACTGCATCGTACTGTGCTTGTCTTCTTCAGACATAAGATGTTAAGTCACGTTACGCCAATAATTTCACTAGCAACAACGCCCTTTAAACCGGAACGCAGTACAATTTGTATGATACTGCTGGACGGTTTCCAGCAAATCCACCAGTCAATCGGTGATGAATTTTTAATAGTAATAAGATTTTTATGAACACCCGAATGGTAGTACAATTGTATTATAATTGTCAATCTAATTATATAATTCTTAACGAGAGCCAGGATGTTCATGATGAGTATGCTTCACCATCAGCCACATTATGACAGAGGCCGTTTCCAGTTAAACTAATGTCACCTATTACAAAGTGAATGTACCGACAAAACGAGTCCTATTTCATGACACTTCAGTTTCCTGCAAAAACGTCGCGAAGCAGCGGCATCCGACGACGAGAACAGCGACGCGGACTCTGTCACCAGCGAGGACTTTGAAAAGTATCTCGACTCCATTACCGGTAATAGGAATCAAGGTGAGAAACTAACATATATTACTTACAATATACTAATCGTGTTAACCAAGTTTGTTATTTTATTTATTTACTCCTTACACCCCGTGAGAGGTTCCGCCCAACATCTTATGGAACCCAAGTCAACCTCACCTGTACGCGGTGCACCCTACTGAGTAAGAAACGAGGGTCTAACTCGCTCACCAACCCGCACTGAGCCAAAGTGGTGAGCTAAGGCTCAATTCCTCTCAATGAACTCGATGTGGATATCTTTGAAGGCACTTAGGAGGCCATCTATCAGTTGATGATGGTAATGGTAGAAGGTTTTTCCTTCCGGAGACTGTATATGTACAATAAATTTCAGATTCCGATGAAGAATTGGACTATTTAGCGGAGATGGAAGCTTCAAAACAAAAGCAAGGCTCTAAGAAAAAAGGCGCTGAGAACGATGACGAGCTAGACGAAGATGATGAAGCCGATGATGATATTGGTGATGAAGTTGGTGGCGATTTTGATAATGACATGGATGACGGTTTGTCTCTTATTATCTACACCACTGTATACTTATCTCTGTTGCTGGATACCGTCTAGGTAGGAACCACTGCAATGCCTATTTCTGCCGCCAAACAGTAGTGAGCAAACATTCCTGTGTTCTGGTTTAAAGAGTGTTGTAGCTAGAGAAATTACTGGGGTAACGAGACATAACATCCTATATCTCAAGGTAAAGAGCGCAGTGTGGTGCTTGTATCCTAACCAGCGCCACGTTATGGGCAGGCGTATCACTTACCATCAGGTGAACGTCCCGCTCATCTTATCTCTTCGTTGAATACATAAAAAAAAATTATCTATTACGTGAACGATTATTAAATATATTAAAAATAGTATTTATCTATGATAATATACTATCTGTCACTTTTTTCGGTAATATAATTTTTTTTTCAGATGATGGTGAACTCAATATATCGGGCGATGAGGAGGAGCCACCGCTGTCCGCTGATGAAGATGGTAATCCAACGACTTTATTATATTTATTTTGAATAATTTACTCTATGGTATAAAATAGAAATATTTTTTTTAGTTTATAAACAAAATCAGCTGAATTATTTTAGCACGAAACTCCTAAATAAAAAAAATTGCATTAAATGCTAGACTCAATAGACAAGAGCACATCTTCACTCACTATCAGATGGGATCGTGGTTAAGCGCTAGTGCTTGTACACTATACTGAAAAAAAAAGTCAAATTTATGACAAAAATAAACCGAGTCTGTTTGTTTATTGCTGCCATTCCTAGGACTACGAAAGTACTCAAACAAAGAAAAAATCAAGACCGTATATTCAACACCCTGGCGAAGTGCAGGAAGTTGCATGTCAACAATCCAAATAAAAAAAAAAATTATTGTTTTTGGAACTTGTCGGTTCTCTTTCGATGTTTTCCTATGCCGGAAGCACAAGCTCTTTGGGATTCGAATCTGCATTTCTTCGATTCGCGTAGTACCTACAGTTCGACTTATAAATTGAGCCGCCATCGGTTCTTAAAATTTTCTTATGTTTAAGTTTTGAAATGTCTCATAACTCATGATCAGCTACAGCAGTAATGTCCACGAATAAAACACGACTTGTTTTGTGTAGTGATTATCGTTTTCTACAGAGCTACGTCTTGAAGGTAGTGACGAAGACGACTTTGTCGACGTACCTGGCAGAAAATCCGGCAAGTCCAAAATGAAATTGAAAGGTGAAAATTTTAAAGTAATTTAATTATGACTAATAAAAAATTTCATTATCAGCCGACAGACGTCCACTATTGGACATAGGCCTCCCCCAAAGATCTCCACATCGATCGATCCTGCACTACCCACATCCAGCTGCTTCTCACAACCTTCACTAGATCGTCGGACCAGCTGGTGGGGAGCCTACTAACATTACGTCTTCCGATACGCGGTCGCCATTCGAGGACCTTAGTGCCCCATCGGCACTAAAAGAAATATTTGACACACATTTAAATCATTGCCACATTTTTTATTATTGGTAGATTAGAAATTAATTTTATTTTCGTCACATTTCTTACAGGAGGCGACGATTTAGGTTCGCTGTTCGCATCAGCAGAAGAGTTCTCCACGCTTCTAGAGGAAACCGCTCACAGTAAAAACCAAGGCTCGAGCCAAGCTGTCTCCAACGCAGACAACGCCAGCGGAAAACAATTAGCATGGGAGGAGAAACGGGACAAGTGGATCAAAGGTTACAATAGAAAGATCCTCGGAAACAAGAAGGCGGGAAAAAGCAAGAAACCTTATAACAAAGGCAATTTCGCCAATATGGCGGATAAGAAAAAAGGCGCGAAACGGAAAGGTGGGAACGGAGGCGGCGCCGGCGGGAAAAGAAAGAAGTTTAAATGACTTCTTATGCGTTATTAAAATATGTTTACAATAAATTATTTGTTTAATTAATATATAGACAAATATATGTATACACATATACTTTGACCTTTCTCAGTCTCTTTTCATAACCAAAACTATAAGCAAAGCTAATGATCATGACACACCATACCACGGCAATCCATAACCCTTTAATTTTTATTACTTTTGCTTTTAATATATATATACCATCTGTTTATTGAAAGATTCATAGTAAATCTTAAAATTAGGTTAGCGAACCTAACATCAGAAAATAGAGGCGAATTTGGATGATATAAACATTTCATTTATTACTTTAAGTAATATCCTAATTATTCTTAATTATATGAGTTTATAAGTTGATTGAAATTTATATACTTGGAGGTAGAAATTACCAAAAAAAAATATTATTATAACTATATAATGATTTAATGTTTACATATTCAGGTTCGGTTACGTTAACTCATATAGTGTTCAGTCCATTTGAAGAGGTAAAAAACTAAAAATTTTTAACACCCATATCGGTTTCAACCTATTCCACGTATTTCAAGGGCAAGCGCAATAAACATGACCTTGACATATTTGAATCACAAAAGATGGCGCTAGTCGTTGTCTAAACTTGTAAAACTAAAATAGATCTAGACGTTAGCTATCCGTATTTCGGTTTTAAAACATTGATGTCGGAGTATATTATACTCCCCCGATAAAGAATAGTCAGTGTACCGTGACCCTATCAGATAAAAGTGACATATAAAGCACCGTCATTCTCGTCTTGATGTAAACAATTTTCTCCAGAGATTATAATTTTCAATGAACAATTATTCTGTGTCTATTTTTATAATTACATCTTTTAATTACTTTTCCTGATTTACCATTATTTGTATTTAAGTTATTTTCTTCAATGTTTCGTAGACCCAATGGACACAAAATGATCGGAACTGTTTGTTGACATTAGTACGTCATGCGGTAGTGTTAAAGACTACTCTATTGAGTCGCATCTCGCGGTTATATTATAAAATTACCGTATTCACACAGAAGTTACACGTAAAACCTACAAAGTGAAAACATTTCAGTGTATAATTGACATTAATGGACATATTCGCAGACAGCGCCGTTTTTGTGAATGAACAGAAAAGAGCGAGGGAAAATTTTGTGTAAATGACAATTGTCTATCTATTTTTAGCCGTATCTGCGGCATGATAACGATGTTTGAACATTACTTATGTGTTGAAAACTCAAAAAGATTTACCAATTGGAATTTAAGTGAAGGAAATCAATAACTTTACGTGCAAATAAGCTGTATCATTGACATATTAGAAGCGAAGGCGCCGAAACAAGTTTGACAGTTCACAGACGTACACATATACGTAATCGGCATTGCGCATGTGTGTGCTTAAGCAGTGATGTGAACTTCTTGCAGTTATCGATTAGTAAGATAATTCAAGGATAATCCATCATAAGACATACATTTATAAATTAGCATATTTAAAGATTCTTAGCAATTAATTTAACAAAACTAAAAAAATATATCCATTGTTAATCATCATAATGGAATCGATAACAGAACAAAAAATAAATACTGAAATCTGCACCCAATCAGACAATTGCGAGAAAATTATTTCCGATGATTTGAAAATTTCTGATTCATTCCACATGAATTTTGATCATGAACAGATAATCGGAGAAAATATTGTCGTTGAAGATAAAAATACATCTGGAGTTAGCACAAGTCTTGATCAAAATGATAAGGTTAATTCTATTACACCGAACACACATGAGACATTAACTCCACAACCTACGGAATTAAATAAGCCAGTTACTCCACAACCCACAGAAAGAAATAAGTCAGTAATTCCACAACCCATGGAAAGAACATCACTGTCAATATTAGACACTCCTAAGCATTCTACTGGAAAATCGAAACTACAAAATTTTTTAAAACTTTCGCTCGCAAAACATAATGATGAGTTATTTATAAAACCATCACCTTTAGCAGAGATAATGTCGCCTGCCAAGATGCTACAGTTTGAAATTGATGTTTCTACCAGCTCCACTCCGACTATGAAACGCGCTGCAGTTGATTTTAATTTCTTTAATAAAAACAACTTTGAGGAATATTTCACGGATGTACCAAAAATTGATAATGAACCAGAATCTGAAATCAAAGGTGAGGCCTACATAGAAACGCCAGTTATCGTTAAAGCCGATACTGTCAGGCATGAAATCGGTTATGGTAAGTATCATTTTGTATAATTACATCTTTGTCATTAATTTTGAAGAAAATATATTTATTACTGTTTAGATTTAGCTTAGTGAAATTACTGGGATAACGAGTTTTAACATAACAGGTCTCAAGACGATGAGCGCAACGTAATGCAGTGTATATCATCCTGATTAGAGTTATATCATGTGTGAGTGGGCGTATTTACCATCAGGTGAACTTTCTGATCTTTACTTACAAATGATTTAGAAAATATTTATAATTTTGGCATTAGTTATTATGTAAAGTAATTTACTTGTATCTACTTTTTAATGATAGTTTTATTTCAAATTCCACTTGCCTTTCGGTATACTGGGCTTTCAACAATCAGTTACAAATCATTGTCACGATAAACCGATAAACGTCCACTGCTGGACATTCGCCTCTCTCAAACATCTCCACGCTAATCGGTCCAACGCTGCCCAAATTCAGTTTGCGGCGAGTTTCCAGAATCACAGATACACGACGTGTTCATTCATTTTTAAATAATTTTATTTAGATTCCTTGAAGAATTTTGCTTTAACTATAATAATCTAAATCAACAATCGAGCGTGTTTTTAAAACTTTGTCAATCATTGATTGCTACGTGATGACTTTGCTCTTCGGTTGTAAACGCGAAGGTCGATTTACTTCCGCAATTTCAGAAGAGTCTTCCGTGTTTTCGCAGCTTGGTGTTGCTACAGTCAAAATTATACCTCCTGAATAAGGAAATTATGCTTTCTTATTCTAAACAAAATTAGACAGAATGTTTAAATATTATATCATGGTTTGGATATTATCAATTCTTATTTATAATATCCAATTATTATTATTTTTTATAATTCTTATTTTTTTTATTTCCACTTAAGCTTAACCAGTTTCACTTGAGCCGTCTAACCTATAAGTTTAAATTTCTACAATTAAATATTAAATAATCTATAGGAGGTTAGTTTTAGTTAATCAGTATACGATAATAGTTATGTCTCAGCTGTCGGATACCATCCAAGTAGGTCCGCAGCGTCTAGTTCTGCTGACACACAGCGGTTTGCTAACTTAAGCTATTGAAATTACTCAGATAAATAGATAGAACTTCTTAAGTTTCTAAGCGACGAATACTAATGGTGAAAATTTCACTTACCATAAGCCGACAACGTAAAGCGCATGACGTCGCATTTTGGAATAGGTGATATACAGTACGTAATGTATAAATGGTACTTATTAATTTTGTTATAACTTGATTGTAATCCTTGTACCAACTTCCGGATTGTAATCGGTGTAAAATTTGGAAACCATTGGCGCTATAATTTAGTAAATAAAATAAGGCACGATGAGAATTAAATGTTTTTTTTTTCCACATGAAACCAAGAATCAAAATGATTTTAGATTAAAAAAAGTACCATATAGTAAAAAGCTGACATTTTTGCCAGTGATAATTAGATAATTACTTTTATTACATCATCTCAGTTTTACAATAATGCATAAATATGTATGTTATTTCTATTTAATGAACTTATACACAGCTTTTTTTTACTATAGTATACTACATTTATATATACATAATAACAATAAAATGAGTATAGAATAATCGCTTAATTTTTAATAGGCAAAGAATATTGGTGTCATATTGTTGAGTGTATGCGTCTGTGTCTGCTGTGACGACCTATTTCCTCACCATCTAAACCAAGGGGCCCCTCCCAACATGTTCCCGCCTTGTCGTGGCGAAGGGGCTTAGTAGCTGTGGCTGGGTCGCCCACGGTGAAGCGAAGAGGCCCCTATCCGGCTGGCCCGAAGTGAAGGGCCGACCCGAGGTGGCCGCTCCAGGTTAGAGCACCGGTTTTTAAACCGCGAGCTCACCACGGATGCCACCGGTGGGCTGCAGGGGCGACTTTATGCTGCCCCTTTTTTTTTTGATTAACCTGGAGGAAATGCCTGCGCATGCCCATCCTTGCTGGGGCAAGGACAGGTTATGTCGGATTTGCACCGACTAAAACTCCACGATGTTCCTCCTCGTCGCCTGATGACGAGGTTACGGGAACGCTTACGCACCATCCGCGACCCCACCGGCGCTAGCCGCTTGTGCAACACCACCTGGAGAGGGACGGTTGAACTCTCCCTTTCCACCTCCGCAGGGACACACCGGAACATGTAGCGCGCCCCCTCCTCGACCTCTTGCAGTCACGCGGACGACGGATTCCCCGGAACCCGTTACCCAGAGGCCATGAGAGCCAAGAGAAAAAACTCTTCCTGGGTCCCTATGGCGGATCCGATGTTGGGCCCGCCGCCACCCGTTGTTAGTCGCAGAGGGTACGCCCTCCGCGACTCCACCGCGGCTGCTGAGGGGAGTATGAAACCGCCTCTGCGGCCTGGCCGCAAAGTGCAGCACAAAGCTGCCGCTGCAGCCCCTGGCCGCTCCGGTGAGCTCCAGTAATCCAACCGGTGCTATAACCTGGAGCGGCCGTCTTGAGCCAGGCCTTCACCGCGGGCCGGCCAGGTGGGTTCCTCTACGCTTCACCGTCGGCGACCCTGCCATGGTTACTAAGCCCCTCTGCCACGACAAAGCGGAAACCCGTTGGGGAGTTATGCTGCCCCTTGCAACCAAGATGGAGTCGCGGAGGGAGTACCCTCTGCGACTAACAACGGGTGGCGGCGGGCCCATCGTCGGATCCGCCGCAGGGAGCCGGGGGAGTTTTCTCTCCTGGCTCCCATGACCTCTGGGTGACGGGTTCGTGGGAATCCTTTGCCCATTGCGCGACTGCAAGAGGCCGAGGAGGGGCACACTGCATATTCCGGCGTGCCCCTACGGAATTGGAAAGGGAGGGTTCTTTCTTCCCTCCCGAGGTGGGGCTGCGTAAGCGGCCAGCGCCGGCGGTGTCGCGGATGGTGCGAAAGCGTTCCCGTAACCCCGCCATGAGGCGATGAGGAGGAACATCGTGGCGGTTTTAGTCGGTGCAAGTCCTACATAACCTGTTCTTGCCTCCGCGAGGATGGGTATGCGCAGGTATTTCCCCCACGTTAATCAAAAAAAAAACAAGAGACGACAAACCATAATACTAGAGTCACCGTATGACCTAATTGATAGATTGCGACGACCCTCCAGATACATTTTCATAATTTATAACGAAAATGTTTCTGCTATGAATGTCACTTTAATTCCCAGCCCGCTGAATCCCGATCCAAACCAATTTTGATTTATGTATTGTTTTACAACTGGCTCGTTAGGGAGTGATATAGCTATAATTCCAATAATCCTGAACATAAACTGTTCTTTTGTGAAAGGAGACCACCAACCGACGCCAGCCGGAGGGGTACCTTAATTGAATTTTTTTTTAAGTCTGACTGGAGTATCTATAAATATAGCGTTCCTTCTTCTGGTTTGCCATGGCCATTTCATAATTATACGACCTTATTATGCTATAATTAGTTTATGCCTGAACAAGTCGGCTCGATCAAAAAGCCCTTGTCTTTGTACAATACTGCTTTCAATAGATATGAAATGTGATGCTACGTACCTGTTACCTGCTGGACATGTTATTCTTCATCCAATGTATTAATCAATTGCTTCCTTGAAAAGATGCGATGACCAATACGAAAAAAAATTCTATATGTGAAATATGTGTACATTTAATATACATATATTTAGACATATCCGTGTGTGTATATATATACCTAAGCCTATGGTACAGAGGGCGTTGCCCTGTAGTTTCGGGTTATTAAGAATATGACTACGATAACTACCGAAGAGTTTTAGTGGGTAGAACACCCGCATAACCTTGTTTTCCCTCCAGAAGCAGGATATCTTCTTAAGAGTTCTCCCCACGATAACAAAAAATAGGTACAGGGGTGATTTAATACCATTACGACATTTCTTGTCAAACTGGATGGGAAAGTAAATAAGATATGCTTATACAACACGAAAATAAAATAAAATAAAGGACTAACTATAAATATAGAACACGATAGATCATTGCAAACTTAATAATAAATACGATATCAAAAAAATGCAACATTATTGTCATAATATTAAAAATCAAAATGCTCTTTAATTTAAACAGTTTAATAACACCACAGCACTAACTAATCATTATTAGAGCATACACCTCTAAGTTTATCTTCCATATTTTTTCCAACGGTTAGTTAAATAATAACAGAGTAAATTAAAATTATACACAAGGCAATACAAAACAGTTACCATTTTGAGGTACTTGTAGATAGAGTTTTAATTGTAATCAAAATCGTTCTTTCATACTTTTTTAATTTCCTTCACTCGGCGAGGTATCGAGACATTTGCTGTCTTCTTCTGCTTGATAGATAAGCGATACCTTTGTCTCGTTTTGTTTACGTCCATGAAATGGTTACTACATAGTACAAGCGAAAAAAATAGATTAATTAACAATTATAATACCATGTGATCACGGTTAAACGGGTTAAGAATTTTACTAGTTGTATGAAATAACCTATAAATAGCAAAAGTTATACTCATATCTGTACAAAGTATAATTGTAGTGAATAAGGATAATCGATTTGTCTGTTTATTTCACTTGTACTGTCTGGCCTCGTAAATCGCCTTGTAGTGGGGGAACCTCCGCTCGCGAGTTGCACGGTTTCTATTTTGCGTTTCTCAAATTCAGTTACATTATCGCGGTGAGTGGGGCGTCTCATTCGCGCAAGCATTTTTTAATTTATATTATTATTATATAAATAGTTAATTTAGATTTTATAACACAATCGGACCACTTGTATGTATTTAGTGATAAGTAGGAAGCGTGAATATATTTAAATCTACAGGATTAAAGTGAACGAATGACAGTGTAGCGAAACCCCTAAGGTTAAAATCAGGATTTACGTGACCAGTTCTGCAAAATCATACGATGAGAAGGCTGTGATTTATTTTAAAAGAAAGAAATAAAACGGTGTGATAAAACTAAATATTTGACATTTCAACGGTGTGAATATAGCCGCAAGTGTTATTTGTGACGGTAAATTACAAAGGCACGTCGTAGTTTGCGTGTACGTTACAGTTATATTGACATTCAATTTGGTTGGTTAATAGTCTGCAGTCGCGCCATCTGCAACTGAGTCGTCTGGTGTGAACTTCGTACAAGTAGCAGTACGAGTTTGATTTAAGTATGGTCGCGAAATTTTACGTGTCGTGTTTACTTTCGCTGGAGTAACATTCCGATTAGTTAGAAAAATAATTAACTACGAAATTTGTGACTGTACATGCTTAAACTTGAAGACGGATGAGTAAAAAGTGAGAGTTATTGTGCGGCTGTTGCTGGACTGTGGGAGTCTACATGGTTTTGAGGGGTTAAACCATGGCGACCGCCGAAATGAGCTTGCCTGACAAGAAACCGGAACACGAGTCGGGATATTACGAAGGCAGCGACCAGGAGGGCAGCATGGAGTGCGGTTGCCCATCTCCCGTTAGCTCCAGGAACTCTTCGCACTCTACCAAACTGAAGCATCGCCATAGTGCCCACAAGCACAAGAAGGTGCAAACTAAGAAGGCCCGTAATGACCACGTGAATGGGTGCGTAAGTAATGGACATAAGGGTGTTGAAATCGCGGACTGTACTAGTTTACCTTCGGTAAAGGACGTGACCAATGTCTTGGAAGTTGTGCCTGAAGCAGGGCCTAGCAGCAAACGAAGCAGTTCCGTAGAGTTGATCGGTGGCACGGTGCCTGCACCTGCTCGGGATTCCGTAGACTGGAATCTGGTTGATGCTAGTAAAATCAGAAAAAGAAGTAAAGGTCAGTATTTTAGTTAAACTTTTCTAAATTCTTATTTCAAAATATATTAATTTATTCAGTTTGTTCCATTAACTCAAGAAATTTAGTTAAACTTTTCGTTATACTTAGTTAAGTAAGATTTAAGAAAAAAATAAAAGCTTAAATTATAATTTGATTTTTCAACACATAAAATTACAGTTACTTCCAAATTGAGCATAAATTGCATTTCAAATTGAAATAAATTAATTTCTATATATTCACTGCAAAAACTTATCAAATCTTTATTCTGAAAGAAATATTAAATATTTTAATATAAAATATCTTCATTTCAACTACACTATAATTCATAATAAACTTCTCAGGTTTTTGTGTAGAGGTGAACTAAAATAACTATTATTATTATTTTCATTTCAATTTTTCACAAAATTTTAATAATTTATCAAAGTATAAATGAAAAATGAGTATATCTTCACTTGCTATCAAAATTTGACTGCACTGCATTTGTTACATGTTATATAATAAAACTACACTACTCAAGTGACCCAATTCTGCAAGTTTGATTGATGGATTTATCTCCTTTTATTACTAATCTTTAAAAGCAGAAAGCCCATTTTGAGCTTGCATATGGGTAATAGTCCACTTAGTACTTTCTATTAAATCATCATAATGTAATACTTAATTGTTAATGTGTAACAGATTCATTTTAAATATATGTATTATTTAAGTTCATTTCAAGTTAATAATGATTTCTTTTTGGTTGTTTGTGCAGATGTGTTTGTTTTATTCTTAAAGCAAGAATTATATATGGATTTTAAATTTTAGAAAATATTATGGAATAAGTCATAATTTTATGGATCTAGCAATAATCCATTAAATTTAGATTTATTCTTGGTTTCATCTTGATTCTACTTATATCTGTTTTATTATTAGGAAATATTATATTATGTATGTATTAAAGATTCATAATAGTATGAATTTTTAATTTACTTAAAACTTTTAATTTCATAAAAATTACTACTTTTATGATATAAAAATAAGGAATTTGTTTAATGCAAGAGAGCAAAGCTTTGGGAAAATTAAAATTGATTGAAAATATGCCTCTGTTGGACTAGTTCTGAATGACAAAGTATTAATATTTCATCATACAGTCAATAAAAGGGATGTGCAATTAATAACTTGAGTATTGCTTATATACTATAATCTTGCTTAATCTTTTGCACACTTTCACTAGTTGTGCACCTCTGTTTAATTTACTACCAATAAATGCAAATTTACCACCTATTACCTAATACTCATGAAGTATTCTTCCTCACTTCAAACTGTAATACTTGAAGATCAAGATTATCTAACTATATACAGTGATTTGGATGTTTATGAGTAAAACATTTAAATTTTGCATTGTACTCTACAAATACTGTAATATATATTTATGTATATAAAAATAAATCTTATATGTATTTTAAGATGCCTAAATGAACATTAAAAATACAGAAGATCAGTTTTTGTTTAGATTCTTTTATTTTCAAAAGTGTTACAATACGCAGAGTTAAAATTTTTAATGTAATTATGTTCCTACTATTATAAACTAGAAGTGTATTTATTATTATTATAATTTAGTGAGTTATTAGAAAAGTAAATATTGCAGTAAAGTATTATTTAGTTAATTTTAGAAATACAATATTCAACACTTAATGCTTCCAAAAAATATTTGAATACTTAAAAAGAAGTTACCAAGTTTACCATATTCTTAAACATTCTTCTTTTCATTTGTGCAAACTATGTATATTTTTCGTAAATTATGTTCACTTTGTTATCAATTTTTTATTTGTTTTTAAAATTTGTGGATCAGTAGTATTTTGAGAGGAGCATATTTTTTTAGATTTAAAAAATTATTAAATCATGTATATCTGCATCCCTATGTTATATATATACACATACCACTCTTGATATTTAATTAAAAGAAAGTTATTTAAATATCTCTTACAAAAATATTATTCCTAGTAAATAAATAAATTGGAATGTAAAATTGTATATATGCAATTTTATATATATCTATGAATAAAAGAAATAGAATAATAAGAAAATAAAAACAGAGCAATAAACAGCAAATAAACAAACATTGCTCTATAAATAGGTAGTATTATAAAAGTCATTATTGTTATAATACATTTTCATCAAAAGCAAAAATAAATGAAATTTTGTATGTTTGAACATCAAAAGTATTTTTGGCAAATTTACAATTGCAATGGTTACATCAAAGTCATTCATATTCATAAATTTGTTATAAGAAAGACTATATTATTAGAAGTTCAAACTCATTTTAGTTAGTATTTATTAAGCTAAGAATATTATGGAAACCGACAGTAGATGATAAGTAGACTTCTCTATATCACAAAACTTGTACTTCATATGTATTTAATTGTGTATTATTTAATTTATACATATAATCATCTGAAGACAACACAGCACTCATCCGAAGTTAACTGGTAATGAGTGCCCATTGGCATAAAGTAATCCTATTGTAAACTAATTTTAGGAGTTATAATGAAAGTTATAATTAAATTTATAAATCACATAATTAGTTATCTTAAACTTACATAGATTACAAGGTTCTTAAGTATTAAAAACTTACTCAACATTATAATGGTTGATTTTATCAAATTTGATAGTCCTTAACCTAAATACTGCAATTTAAATGCATTGGATGCTTTATTAATTTGCCAAAGACAACTTATGTACTTCAATTAAGGACAAATAAATCTATAGATTATTACAAAAAAAAAAAGTTAAAATGTCTTCTTAATGTAACATTTGTAACATAATATTAAATCTTTTTAATATTTACACTGTACTTATGAACTTATTTTTGCTGGTGGTAGGTCTCTATTGCTGGCGACAGTCGAGGCAACAACCATCGCAGCTCTTATTGCGGCTGATAAGTTAACAGGCCGTGGATCCAGGTCCACGCGCCCAATGTTAGATAAGCTGTAACAGTCGAATGGCTTGCAGCGCTGACATCGTCATGAATCGAGGCTGATAAGCGGTACACTGCAAACATTATGGTGTTCCACTTTGAAGGGTGCTGTAGCTAGAGTAATTACTGTGGTAACAAGATTCGACATATTTTTTTCAAGCGACAAGCGCAATGTGGTGCAGTATATATCATCCTAACTAGCGCCACATTATTATTGGCAAGCGTATCACTTACCATCAGGTGAACGTCCTGTTCGTCTCGTCGCTTCATTGAATAAAAAATAAAATTTAAACAAAAACCAGTATAAGTATAATAAGTACTGTGTTTTATTCATCTGTTTGTACTAGCTCTCTGAAATGACTACTAAACAAACACAGAACTTTCACCATCTGACGCCTAATTAAATAGAAAAAAACACTTTCTTTTTATCTAGAAGGAAAGAGTGTTTTGAAAAAAAAGGCAAGGATTAATGTCACAAGAATTTGAATCTAAGGGGAACACTAAGAATAAATACCAATAATAATAACATAGATAAATAAATATAAACTATTGGTAAATCTACTGGCTTCTTCACTTTCAGTTTTGTTTTAAAGCAATGTTTTTTTTCGTTCAATGAAGCGACAGAACAAGTGTAGCATTTACCTTATGGTAAGTAATGCACTTGTCCATACCAACGTGGCTCTAGTTCCACACAGCACAATTTTCTACTCGTCGCCTTTAGACGTAGTTTCATTATCACAGTAATTTTACTAGCTACAGCTAGTTACTGTAATTACACTAGCCATAGCTCCTTACAAACCAGAACAAAGTGATATTGGTACACTACTATTTGTCAGCTGCAATAGGAACTGCAGTAGCACCTACCTAGACTGTCTCTGGCAAAATGAGACTACCAGTAAATATTTGTCTTTATAACAAACAACAGACACTACTTTTACTTAAGTTAAATTAAAATCTTTACTAATTTACATAAACTTTTTCATGTGAGGAAATTACATAATAATAGTAATTTATTTTTGTACACAAGAAAACCTTTTTTGATATGATAAACAGATTACATCTTACTTCATTTTAAAGATATTCCAAAACTTTCTCTTAAAAAGCATGCAATAAATCATCAATTATTAGATAAGACTAAAGACTGCAGTATGACAATCATATTTCTAGATAGCTTTAAAAATACTTTATGAAATAGCTCTGACAAAAACTAGAATTTTAAAGTAAATCAATAAATAATTAGTTATACTTATAAACCTATTTTTATTATTGTGGTCTATATTATTTTTATTTAGTTACAGATTGGTTTCCTAAGTGTAACAGTCCATTACATTTCTTGTGATGATGATGTATTTAAAATATAACAAGTCTATAAAATGATTTTGAAAAGAACACAAAGTTTCAATAGATATAATTATCATATGCAAAATCATAAAATTAGAAATTTTCACTGCATTTACTCTGTAATTTTCTTTCGATATCAATGGGATCATCTCTGAGGCAATTAGATGTTTAACTTCAATAAAAAAATAGTGAGGAAGTTTTTGGTCTTTCGTTATCACAAAAGGCAGCTGCAGCTTCTCATTCCCTTTGGTTTTACAATTTCCTCTTTCAGTAAGCTTGATGTTAAAATTATAATGAAATGAACAGAGACAATCAAGAAGAATAATATTATTTTGAAATATACTCTTTATAAAATTAAATAAAATCATTATTTTTAAATATTGTGAAGTTATGCTTTGTCACACATAAAAAAGAGAAGATGGAAACATGTCTATATGGGTACTTTATCTTTGTCATTGATCAAATATATTATATATAAGTACACTTTGTTAATTGATAATGTACTTAGAAATAATGTAATTCACTGAATATGTAATTTCCTACCGAATGATCTGAAATAAAGATGTTGTTTTACTAAAAACAGATTCTAATTAATCACTCTAAAGCTTGTCTGTTCATAATTGTATTGAACCAGGATCTAGACTGTTGTGTAAAAATGAACACTTCATCTAGACTATAAAATTAAAAGCTACAAATTTCATTATCATCAAGCAGCAATCAGTATATATTATTTACCAATATTTTAACTTTATCAAATGATAATGCTGTAACTATTCATCTATACCTATTATTTTGTTTTTGTGGATATAAAGTATACTAATAGAAACTATATACAAATTATTAAACAAGACTACATTTTTCTGTGACATACAAATACATTTCTCTCATTATTACAAGAAATGCTTTATAATACAAGATTATCTAGATTACTAGAATGTGTTAGTGTCTCTGAGGATTAAAGAGTAATATCATATAACTAGTGATTTAATCTATAGACATACTACATATATTCATTGCTGTACTCATCCGATGTGTATAATAATAATGTTAAATCATTTATTTCTCACATTTGCATAAATTATATAGTTACACAGTAATGATACATTGTATATTATATGAATATAATATGAGGAACTTTAGCGAGGGTTAAGCATCCGTTTGTATTACAAAACGCCAAGCCTTCACTCTAAGAAACATTGTTAATCTAATTACAATAAAATATTACTACACTATGGAAAAATTTATAGCATTAAATAGGGGAAAGTAAATTTCTTTTTAAAGGACAATAAAATATGTTTATATTCAGAGAGAAATAGAGAGGGAGATATCTAGAAGGATCTATTAGATTAAATGTTGTTCACTGCTAGGAGGTCTCTGTTACCGTAGACCATCTAGGTTGGTACCACCGCAGCTACTATTGCAGCCGACAAACAGTATTGTGTAAACATTACTGTGTTCCGGTTTGAAGGGTGCTGTAGCTAGTGTAATTACTGGGGTAATAATGGTACACAATATCTTAAGTCTCAAGGCGACGAGCAGAATGTGGTGCGTTGTATAACATCCTATCTAGCGCCACGTCGTTATGGATGGGCGTAGCCGCTTAGTTGAATAACAAGAAAAAATGTACAATAATGCAAACTGAACATATGTCGCTTTTACTATGTACATAAAATTATAAGATTTTTTACCTGTCTGATAATTTATTAATAAATTTACATTAATAGAAAAAACTGCGAAATATCGTACGTGAATATAATACTTTCCTGATTTAGTGTCTATAATATATTCAAGTCAAATACGTAAATCTTTCATAGTCTTACTCGTGTTATTACAATTTTGAAGTTATCTTCTAAATTTAACTTGAAAAATATCCTAAGTAATACATTAATTTTTAAAATATTTCATCTGATCAAAGGAACTGGTGAAAAATGTGCACAAAAACGATTTTTACATATCATTAATACGATTGCATAATGTATAGATGGATGAAAACATACAATCTAAGTATTAGTCGTAACTTCCAACAACTGCATTACACTTGCACGAAATGCAATTTTGAAAGTTAATCAATAACGGCCATTGCATCGTATTTCGCACCCTCACAACTTCAATCGTAGCCCCAAATAAAGGGGTAGGAGAAAACATTGGACTTGTTGGAAAAAATCTGCAGCGTGTAACCTGTTTACAATATACTCGAATTTGTTGTTCTATAGCTATACTTATCCTTTTGTTTGTTATCACGAAAAAATATTTAAAAGATACCTTGCTTCTGGGGGAAAGTCAGTGTTATGTTAGATATTCACTAAAACCTTTTCGGTGGACTCCATTTGTGCATTCGGAGAGACCCCAGTATCTCATGTAGAACGCGCCGGTGTCTCTCTACACATTGTATTAGCACGTTTCAGAGGAAGAACCAGACCCTCCTAAGCACCATCGCTGAGCTACGGCAGTATGCAACGCTGTACCACGTGGGTTCGCTTGTTGAGCGATAAAGGCCACCGTCCTCAAGGCTTGTGAAACCTGTAGACGCCTTTAGTCTCGATCTTACGACAGGGCAGCGTTTACCTTAATCCTATTCTTATTAGTCGGGCTACACTACTCGCTATAGGGCTGCGATGGTACTTACCTAGACGGTCTCCGACAAGGGATATTTCTTTTATTGTGAGGTCTTTTATTGAGTATAGGTAAACTAAGAACCAAAGGAGTGTAAGAAGGAGACTCTCAGTCAATCTCCTCAACTGTGAACCTCACCGGCCCGTGGTGCATTCTGTAGATTGACCAACGAGGCTCTGGTCTGGTCTGACTAATTACGGTATAACCATTCCTCACCGGTTGACTTAAATACTACAGACCGTAATCGGGCAGCAGCGACATCGATGCGATAGTCAGTATTACGATCACCAACTCGCCTGCTAAGCGTAGCGATTATGGCAAAATCCTACTATGATGCAAGAATCACTGGAAGCCACTGGATTTAGACAACGCCAAACCGTGCTTTTTCGAACACATAAGAGACACGACGTCCATTGGTTGAAATGATGATGATGATGAACGATTTTACGAATAGTTCTTCCCAAAGGGAGTTAGTTACAAGGATGTTATGGTCAGTAAAGCAGAATGGGAAAAATTAGTATTCAATATAGATTGACAATATTTGTATGTGTACGTTTTACTTAATCCTGGTGCTTTGTCACCAGAAATCCTTCAAGTTCCATCGCAGCACATTTTTAAATCTGAAAAGTATTGCAGATTGAAATTGTTGTATATTATATATAAATACTCCACATCATTTACTCCTTGATACATAAGACGTGAAGTCTTTTACTCCAGTAATTTCACTAGCTACAACATCCACCAAACTGGGTGAGAGTAATTTTTCCACTATATGTGCTGTTTGGTGGAAATAGACACCGAAATAGATATATCTAAACTCCTTATCACCAGTACATGTAATTTGTATCTCTGTAAATATTTTTTTCACAGATATATACTTATCTAAAATGAATGATGAAACTAATATAACATAACATTTTATTTGTTTATTACACGCATATAAAGAATAATGGTTTTAAATGTGTAAGAATTTAAATTTTTTTCATTGCTTTATGGATAATAAGTTAATAGCATAAACAGTCCACTTTATGTTACCATCAAAAGTACCCTAGGTCCCAAGACATGGCCCCAGTCCATGATCACGAGCGGATTTTAATCGGAACTCGGAGCTTGCAAAATATATTACACTAGCTGTTCCTCGCCCGCTTTCCTGGTCGTAATACACCCGCAACCCTTTTTTTCGCAACAATCCGTAAAATCCTTTCTTAGCTGACCTATATCGGCAAAAGGACTATTCCTTCCATATTACAAGTCTCCAGGCTTTATGGTTCCAGAGATATCCTGATTAGTTTCTCCGTAGGTGAAAATCTGTTATATGTAAATACAATTTATTTACTACAAGTTAGATATTATTTAAAATAATATAATTATTTATTAAATATTTTCAGGGATTTATTTGTGTATAAATACTATGCACACTGTTTTTTGTTTTTTTTTTTTTTAAATATGGTTACTAGGTCTTTTACCGTGGGACGTAACGCGCCCGTAACGACTTGTCGTTCGGTCAGCGGTGACGATGTTGCGGACTCGTTATCCACGGTCCTTGACTTACCGCGATAAGGTTCTTATCGATTCCGATGATGCCCGCAGTGGCACCGTTACAATTGTGTGACAAAACACTGTATGTCATTACAAGAAAAAAAAAAATAACCATTTCACATCGATTCTTTTCTGTATAAAATGGGGTGAAATGGTTTAAATCAAATCTTCCGTAAAAATCTGTTATTGTTAAAACTCGCCTTTTATTCCTAATAGGTCCTCTTACTGTCTAGACTCCAGGTAGATACCAACTCAGCTCCTATTTCTACCACCAAACAGCAGTCACGCAACCATTGCTGTGTTCCGGTTTAAACGGCGCTGTACCTAGTGGAATACTGACGTAACAAGATTTAACATCTTGTCTCAAGGCGACGAGTTTAATCGCATCACTTACCATGAACTTAACGTCAAACTTGTCTTATTGCTATTCCAAATAAAAAAAAATAAGCTATTAACTTTCTGTCCAATTAACTGTAATATTTGTTTATAATCTTTATTATTATTTAAATGTATAAACTGTGGTCATATAAACATATGGAATTGGTCTTTAATTGCCGTTGTGGAACAGCGGCTAAGCGCCTAACTTGTAACAGGTCCTTCGTTCAGTTCCAGGCACACACGTATGCATAGTTTAAAATTGTTGGTGGCAGGGCTTCTGTAAGAACCCACTTCAGCAGCTAATACCCTCGTAGATAAAATCAATCGCTTTAACAATATTGCTACATTGTACAGCATACTACAAACCATATTTTCGTAGTAATGAATATATATATATATAGATATATTTATTTATTTATTACTATGTATATTATCAGAAATTAAATATAAACTTTTTCATATAAATGTATGACCTTTGTGTATGTTTAAATGTGAGCGATACAAAGGTTAATCTAAGCATAGTACATTAACCATTTATATGTTAAGGAAGTGTATGCGTCGTTGATGTTTACCGTGGTAATTATTGCATAATGAACTGGTATGTAGTTATGAATAACATCATGTTATATATTGAGTGTGAGCTGCAGATACCTTGTCTTGTAAGTTTAGTTCTATATGTTATTTTTAATTATTTATGCGCAAAGAAATCGTTGGCCCCATCGCCCTCATATTGAGGGTAGGCCTGTGCCCCAGCAGTGGGGACGTAAATTGGCTGTTATGGTAAATAAATCAAGGTGACGCGGTACATTATGTGCAAAGGAAGTAATATCGTACTTCTAATAGGTCTGATATTCGTAAATTGTGTAACGTATAAAAATTATTGTGGCAGTGGGCAGGGCACATTGCTCGAAGGACCGACGGCCGATGGCTCAGTAAGGTCCTCTAGTGGCGCCCGAGTACCGGTAGACGTGGTGTTGGGAGGCCTCCGACAAGGAGGACCGACGATTTGGTGAGAATCGCCGGAACCCACTGGATGCGAGCAACGTGAGACCGATCGATGTGGAGATCTCTGGAGGGAGACCTATGTCTCGCAGTAGACGTCGACTGATGATGATGCTAAAAATTATTAATTTTATACTGTGTTAAAATATAACTCGTGTACTAAATTTATTGGTGTTGGTCTCTGTTGCCACACACCATCTGGGTTGGTATCACTATTACGCTATTTCTCTCTGGAGTAACAAGAGTTAACATCATATGTCTCAAGGTGGTGAGTACAGTATGGTGCTGTGTATATCATCCTAATTAGAGAGAGCAGACCTATAATTTACCATCAGGTGAACATCTTGATCATCTTGTCGAATTCGTAGAATAAAACATATTACCTAATCTTTGGAGAGCGGGTTAAGAATGGTCTTCCTCTATATTTGGAATTTCTGATCTACCAGAAAAAGATAGGTAATATATTTCTTATGATGAAATGATAAAGTAGATAATTTTTTTAAAAATCCTTAGTAGATCCTTAATTTGTATTTGTGACTGCAAAATCTGAAAATGGAACTATTTTAAAAATTTTTAAGATCTTATGAATTTAAACTTTAACCTTTATTATTAGAAATTCTAAATATATCTTATTCAAATCTTAAACATTATATCATATTTTACTGTTGTATTTTGGTGAAGTTTATTTTAATGGGGACATTTATCAGTTGAACTGAGCAAACATTGAAAAGCACTTAAATTTTTCTAGAAATTACTTACATATGTCTAAAGTACAATTATAATATAGCATGTCAAACACTTGTGTAATAAGTTATCTATATCAATTAAATAATTATGTTGTGATGATGATAAAATATTTGTCATGTTACATTGTCTATTCGTTTAGTGGAACAAAAATTAATTGTTATATACATTATGATTTACAATATATATTTTGTTGCAGTCAACCTTAATGGAGCATCTAAAGTGGACATATCACACTTTGACTTGCTCAAAGTACTCGGAACTGGAGGTGAGTAACGTTTTATTCTTGATCTTTTTTATGCTGTGAGTGTATTTTAAATATGGCAACATAAGACAGAAAATAGTATACAAACTTGAGGATAAGGTGTAATTGCTGATACGATAGGAAGTTCAAGGTAAATCAGTTGACTTGTACATCCTTTATTGTAAATATCTCTATTGTAACAATAATAAGAAAAAACACTTTAGTACTAGTTAGATATTACCATAACAATAACCATTAATAAACTAGGGTTTAAGTCGGTTGTCATGCAATCGTTTGCTTTAATTTATCACTTTGTTTGCATACACTTAATATTTAACGTTTTTAGGAAACAAAATTTATGTACTTTGTGAAAAAGTATAATTTTCCACATTATCAAGTCTTTCTTTCAATCTGTCTGCTGGTTGTGTATTTAGTATTATATTCGAAATGATATTGCTTATCAGTTATTGTTTTTTTTTAACATTGTGATAATTATTTTTAATCGTCATTAACATCATTGTCATCATTACCCAACAGTTTAACATACTTTTACTTGTAATTTTTTACTTGTAATGGGGTCTCTCGATTGCCTAATGGTTAGAGCGTATGCGGCCTTCATTCCGAAGATCGCGGGTTCAAATCTCGGCATGTACATGACTTTAATATTTAAGTTATGTACATTAGTAAACTTTAGTAACGACAGCGAAATACAAATGGTGAAGGGAAACATCGCGAGGAAATCTGCACATGACTTGGAATTTATTCTAAGGTGTGTGTGAAGTCACCAATCCGCATTGGGCCCGCGTGGTGACTATGGCCTGACGCCCTCATATTGCGAGTAGGCCTGTGCCCCAGCAGTGGAGACGTAAATTGGCTGTTATGGAATGGGGTCTCTTTTGACGAAGGCCGTCTAGATGGGTACTACCGCAGCGCCTATTTCTGCCGTCAAAGAGTAGTGTGGAAACATTACTGGGTTCGTGTTCGAAGGACATTGTAACTACTGCAATTACTGTGGTAATGAGACTCAACATATGTCTCAAACCAACGAGCATAATATGACACAGTGTATAACATTTTAACTATATAACACGTTACGAGCAAGCGTATCACTTACAATCAGTTGAATGTAGCCGATAAAAAAAATGTTATGTAATGCCGTGTAAATATTTTAAGGGGAACGTTTCTTTCTCTCGTTGCTTATTAAAGAAGGTAATGTATGTTGTTGATAATTTAAGTGCAGTAAGTTGGAGTGTATGTGTGTCCACCTTTAGTAAGTAAACAGCGGCGCTGTGAGAGGCATCTAGCAGTTTACGCAATCGCGCATTGTTTGTTTTGTTAGTTGGCAATGTTATTGGCAGCGCGTCCACACACTAGGCATGCCATTCGCAATAGATATCATATTTAGCACCGCATTCAACGTCCACATGGACAATACCTGGTTAATTTGAATGGTGAAATTTTGACAGGTTGTTACATATAACTATGTCGTAACATCTATTATATTATAAACTATTAGCGTATAATGAAATTTTTGGTTAAGATAGTTTTCATTACGACAAGAATTAATATGTTACTTCTAGACTAGTGTGCTTTACTAGAAATACTGGTGGTAGGGCTCTGCCAGAGACTGCCTACGTAAGTCCAAACAATATTGTGTTCCGGATTAAAGGGTGCTGTAGAGCTAATTTTATTACTATGGTGACGAGACTACATCTCAAGCGACGAGCGCAATGTAGTAAAACATATACCATTCGAACTAGCGCCACGTTGTTATAGCCAAATGTACTATGAGGCGAAAGTTACACTAGTTTAAACGCTTAATTAAATAAAAAAAAAATTACCTTAGACTCACCGTTTACCATCAGGCGGGAATTGCAGTCAAGATAAATCTAGTCTATACAATTAAAAAAAAAAGTTTTTATTTTAATCCATAGGTTATAGCTATTTTCAGTTAGTGTTTATAGCTCATAGTCTTTTTATTAACATTCATTATATACTGATGGTAATTCATTAATGGTTATTATACAAATTGATGGTTAAATCTCTGTTTACCGGTGACCGTCTGGCTACATTACCGTAGGCCCTATTTCTGTTAGCAAACAATACTGTGAGAACATTACTATGTTGCGGTTTGAAGGGCGCTGTAGCTAGTGAAATTATTGGGTTGATAACATTTCGCATGTCTCGAGTCGATGAGCACAATGTGGTGCTATGTACATTATCCTACCAAGCACCACAATGTCCTGAGCAGACAACATTTACTTCCTCTCGTCGCTTCAAAGAAACAACAGATAAATAAACATAAGATTAATAATATATTTTTCACTTTTACTTGTTAAGGTTGTCAATAAAAACAGTGTACTGTAGAGTAGTGTATGAATACTAGGATGGTTTGCTGCTGGATTTTTTACACATTGGCCTTTGAATACTTATATTTTGTGACAGTTTCATAAACTACTATAACTTTACACTGTTATTTTGACATAATTAAAAAAATATATGTTTATGCGGTAGTAACATATCAACGTAAATAACTAACGTATCAGCAATAACTAGTTAACTAACTAGTTTAGTTATTAATACAACTCATTTTCCTTGTAAAATATAATTATACCTCGGAGCTTACTAAAGACTAACTATACTGCTAAACGGGTGTAGAACAAAAAAACCGCTAGATTTCTAACAATGCAACGATGCACCCGATGCATGACCGTGTATGCGCTAAGGTCAACGACCTTTTGCGGGGGACACGTGGTTTGAGGAAATCCGGGATAGGGTTCTTGTAACGAGAAAAAAAAATACGTCACATATTGAAACGTTGTTAAGCCGCAACTGCGGCGGAAGTAAATATCAAAATAGAAGAGCTACTGACCCAGCAGTCATAGCACCAACTCTTGTTGCTAACCTTTTTTTTTAATCAACGAAGCGATAAGAGGAGCGGGACGTTCGCCTGATAGTTATTAATACGCCTGTCGAAAACAATATGGCGCTAGTTGGGATGATATACACAGCACCACGTTGTAGTGGTCGCTTGAGACAAGATGTTAAATCTCATTACGTATTAGGGTAATACACTAACTACAGCGCCTTTCAAACTGAAACACTGTAATGTTTGCACACTACTGTTTGTCGACAGAAATCGATGCTGCGGTGGAAGGTCGCCGGCAAGTCCCTTTCAGGATTTCTACTACCAGCAATAACAGCTCTCTCTCTACCTTCCTAGTTATATATTCCTTATAATTGAGATCGTGTTTCTTTACTTACTGATCCACTTAGCTTTATCCGCGACGTTGTCATCAGTTACTTAGAATGCATACACGGCTTTGTATGTTTGTACCTAATCCATTTTTTTTATATTATTTGTTAATGCACGCTCTCGACTGTTTCCTTTGTAGAGAAACACCCCTAGTCCCAATGTTTATTATTATTAATAGTTTCATATAGAGATATTGTTTTATTTGAATCTCTGGTCAAATTTACGGAAAAGTAATATAACTGGTTTGTAAATCTGATGTTTAATTATAAAGCTGTAGGTTTGGGAGTGGGCCCCGTGAGCGCAGGGGGGCACGTTGGGGGTCTATGCGTGGGTCACGTGACCGTGACGCCCAGCGCTCGACCCCCGGGGGGTGGCCGTATTGTTCCCAACGTGGTACCCGAGCTGGCTAATTATAACGCTAATGGCTTCACAATTAAAACTTGGTTTCTCCAGACCTTTCAGTTTAATGATTTACCCTAGATTATTTTTGATTTCGTTTATAATAATTTGATCGCTGGTTTTAATTTTATTACGCTTTACTGGTGGTAGGTCTTATGTCTTTATTACACGTCTAGATAGATAAAGCTAAGAAACTCGTAAACCTATAGATCGTATATAAATATATGCCTTTATCTTAATGAAATGTGAATGTGTAAAGTTTTGGTTGTCTTGGAAAAGTACTGAAAACTCGTAAACTCGTAATCGTAGATTACTGTTGCTGGTGACCGTCTAGGTTGGACCATCGCAACTATATCTGCTGACAAACAATAATTTTCAAACATTACTGTGTTCTGGCTTGAAAGACGCTGTAGGTAGTGAAATTACTGGGGTAAGGATACTTACAATTATATTACAAGGCGATGATAACAATGTGGTGCAGTGTATATCATCCTAACTAACGCTACGTTATGGGTAGGTGTATCATTTACCATCAGGTGAACTTCTAGATTGTCTTGTCGAATAAAAAAGACTGATATCAGGTTATTATTAATATATTTAATACGGTTGTTTTTTTTTATGAAGTGATACCTTACAGTTTGTTTCTAGGTAAGCGATAACCGGTAATGCCGATGGCACCTGTAACGGAATTTTGTAAGCGATTAAAATCTTAAAGAGTAAAAAAAAAATACTAAAGGGCCTAACCGAGCGCATCGAATCGTGACAGTTTGGTTTAATTAATTAAACTAGAAAAAATTAATTACATCAGGGAAGTAGCTCTATGGGTCACTTCAACGTAGCTGACAGTGGTGAGATACGCTCACTTTATACCATTTATTTATTTATTCTTAAAGCACACAATTAGGGTATACAGGGAGAACTTAATGCTTTATTTAATAGAATTTTATGTTAATCAACCCCGGGAGGCAAGAGCCATATGATACTTAATATATAATTTATATATAACTAGCTTTTCTCTACTCCCTTTGCTGGTCATAACATACTTGCAACTTCCTTTGGGGAAGGCATTTTGTAAAATCTATTCTTAGCTGATCTATACTCGGGAAAAAGAATATTACTACCAAATTTGAAATCTCTAATTCTTATGGTTCTAGAGATGAGTCCTCCACATAGAGAGATATCTTTTATATATATTGATAGATAAATAATAATAAATTAGTATAAATAACATGTACACAATACATATATATAAATAATGAGTAAATAAAATAGAAAATACGCGTATAATGTAATACTGTGTGAAACAATTAAAACTAACCCGTTGTAACGGTCGTCATGTTGAAACGGAACCGCGACTAGCGGAAACGGCTCCGACTAGCGATCAAAGAATAATTCGCGAGCGCTTTTTGCTTAAACTTTAACGCTCTTCTAGCACGCGTCAATCGCTTCGGACAGCTTTAGCTTTTTTTTTAATACCTCAAAACCATGGGACAAGCAGGACGTTCACCTCATGGTTTGGTTATACTGTATATAGACACGCCGGATTCACCACCGCATCGTATTCGTAACCATTTTTCATGTTACTGCTGTTTTGCTAATCAAAGCATCACAGTAAAGTTCGCACACTGCTTCTTTTACTAATTATATATATATATTAAGATTTTTTTAATTAAACCGTAGTAAATTATACGTGTCGCTAGTTAGGATAGTAGAAATAGCAACAGTGACACTCCACCAGTCAAGTTTGAAATTGTTTTGTACACCTTTTTTTTCTTATTATAAACCGAACAGTATTTTAATCAATACAAATGTGTATAAATTATAATTTAAATTGTTTTTATTATAATTTGTGCATTTAACAGTAAATGGCGTAAATATACTAACCGGTATTACGTGTTAGCGGAAGTGGAATATGTTCTTACGCGTAACGTTGCTGTCGCACGCACTCGTATTATTCTACAAACAATTAAATTCAGTATGTATTACCGCTGTTTATTTATATGAGGAATATCATGTAATCCACTCCAATTCCAGGACTGTGCGCTCCATACAGGGCTATAAACATTGCATACCCTGGCTCTCTAAACCTATCTAAATAATGTCTCAACTCATTCAAGTTACACTGCCCGTGCTTTGCCTATTACTAAATTGGTAAATTTATTTTTAAGTATAGATAAACGGGTTTGATTTGCAAACCCTCCTCGAAATCTCTGTATACATCCCTGTCCACATCCTCATCCACTTCCTACGTGAACGTAAATAAAGATGAATATCCCCATTTATTAAGGTTTTTGGTAGATAATGCCAGTGGGCATTAAGTTCGAATATTGTAACTTAATTTTAGGCGGTTCAATAATAATAAAACTGTCTTTAGGAATGCCTATCTCCTAAATCAGAAAATTCTCCATCTTTATTAGTTCCTCTATATACATTAATAAAATTTGCTATTTACGATATCTCTTCTTTACAAAATAAGTCTATAATTACTTCTAAAAAATGTGTCTCGTTTCTCGTAAGCTCTATCTATTGTCAATCTTAATTTTGAACTATCTCTATCTCTCTTTATTCTCTAGTACCTCATTAAATACTTAAGTCATTAACTGTACTTATATTACTTAATTGTAGTTATATAGCAATCAAAGCTGATAACAGGTGATCATCGTGAGATACCTGTTCTTATAGTTTAAATTTATATGCACATTCATTCCGATGGCGGATGTTCGAAATATGTAGAAGTTAAAATGTCACAGTGATAACTAGTGGCAAGTTATAATAAAGTAAACGATAACAATGTTTAATCCTTATGGAAATAGTGATATGTACAATGATTTAGAAAAGCGTTTCCGAACTTGTGATACAAGTACACAGGTACAATATCTTACAAGCACGACAAGGATGTAACATAACTAATTCAACCCGACCGATTATGTGTTTGATAGATATATACATATATAAAGTAATAATCTAGTACTTATTCGCATTATATCAAATAGTTCTAAAATTTCTTTATATATATATATATATTATTACAACAAACATACGCTGTAATTTTTTTTATATACTTAGCTTACGTGTATGTAATTCATCCGCATTGCTTAGCTTGTTACGGTACACAATCACACCGCGCAGTACTGACCTGCTCTGTATGGTTAACTTACTGCGCATTTTTTTATCTATATAATTGACAACGCCTAGAGCTTTAGCTCTGCAGTCCCGAGTCATTAAGTTTAAGACTAAGGTAAGTCCGGCCTGTGTTCGAGGGCTCTGACGATGGAGACATTCATTGCTTACTAAGCGAGCCCGGGGCGAACGATAATCTGTTCCCGGCCATATGATACCAGAGCACGTGCTTAGGCTTAGTGCAGGTAGGCATCGGTGATTCCGATGGAGATCCTTGTACTCCACGTTACGCGCTGACGATGTCCACTTGGTGATGTTTTAGTATATACAAATCTCTTACAACATTGTCTTCGCCCCAAAATCAAGGTATCTTTAGAAGAAAATTATCCTTTTTTTGTTATCGGGGGCGACCAGCCAAAGTTGATAACGATATTTATATATATATCCAGAGATTCATTGACTCATCATGAGATTTCGGAAACTATTAGATGTAAACACTCAAAATTTCTTAGAGATATTACTTCTGCCATTTAGAGGTCAGCTAAGAATGGATTTTGCAAAATCCTTTCCGCAGAGAGAGTTACGGTGGTGTTAATAGTCATATATATATATTTTAAATATAATATTTTGTATATATTAAATATAATTTAACAGCAGGAAAATTGTACTAATTTTAAATATTAATGTTACTTTAACCTTAACGTAATAATACAATAAGTACAAGGAGTGTAATGTTGTTGCGAAATTGAATTCCGTATTGAAGGGCACGGGACGTCGGGGCTATCGGTTAACAAGTCGAGTGGCTCTATGCGCGATTAATCAATAATCTAGACTAGAACATATCGATTATAAACACACTAGATTTCTTAAAAATATACTAAGTCAAATATTACTACATTTAAAGTTGAATACTATATATATATATAAATTATTTTTGTAGCTGTTTAAATCTTACCAGGAGTTGCTCTAATAGTATAGTTAGGATATTATACACTGCATCTCGATATACACGTCGTGTTAAGACATAAGATGTTAAATCTCGTTACTACAGTAATTTCACTAGCTACAACGTTATCGTAATACAGTAATATTTGTACATTATTGCTTACTTATCTGCAGTGTCCGGCTGTAGAGACCTACCACAGAAATTGGTATTGTGTATATATCCTTACTGGTCCTTACGCGATCTTTAGTATTTAAGGGTCAGGCGTATCGCTTACCCCATTAGGCGAATTATTTGTCTTGTAGATTTTTTGATTTAATGAAACAAAGGTTAGGCTCGCTGTAATAAACCCTAAACGGCAATAAGATTACAAGTTATCGACAGTGAGACGCCCGTTTCCGGTCCGAACGATTGGTGGAAACGTGACCTGGGCGGTTCACGTGGTGAGAGGCTGTTTACTTCCCGCGAGGTAGAGGGGCGGGCGGTGGGGGCAGAGGGAGTCCATTGTGTGGTCACGTGACTAGAGCTATATTAAACCATAAAGGTGCAAACGTGAACAGAGCAGAACCTCCTGAGTTTCTGTATTTGCACATGTTTAATCACACTGCCTCATTACTATACAATACAGTTTTTTTTATTCAAGGAGGTGATACCATGAGCGTAACTTTCACTTGATAGTAAGTGATATGCATGCCCATAATAATTTGACGCTGATTAGGTTGATATGCGAGATGAGACATTAGATGTTAAATTCCTATGTAACTTCAGCTACACCTTTCTAACCGGAACATGTTTGCACACTACTGTTTGGCGGCGAATATAGCAGATCCGGTGGCGTTGTAGCAGAGGTTACGTTACTTACACCTAAGGTGTTAAGGCGACGAGCACAATGTTGTGCAGTGTATGTCATCTTAACTAGCACTTTATTATTTTACCATCAGAAGAACGTCTCGCTTGTATCAAACCAAGGCTATTGCTCTCTACTTAAGTAAACAAGTTTTTAGTTCCAGTTTCAGTCATTGTCGTCATCTAAGGTTATATACTGGACGTGTACAGACGTCAGCGATTTTTACGTGGCACATACGTCAATTACATGCGATATTGTTACGTATTACATTTACACGAAGCGTAAAAGCGTGCCGTACTTCAGTGATTGCAGTGTATGTACACTTCAGTGCAATTTGATTCGGTTCTTGTTTTCGTGTCGTAGGTAATGGGTTCTACGTCTATACAAACCAATAGCATCGGAATATTTATCTCAGTCAGGCCGCACGGCTTCTGTTTGAAGAAGGCACCTCATGATGATGATGAATAATGTATTTTTCTAATAAATAGCTGGATGTAGGCAGCGCTTCACCCATCACAGTGGAGACCTTTGGATGCGGCCTGTGTCCCAACAGTTTGTTTCTATCGGTTTATACCAATGATACTTTCAAAATTATTTTTATCCACTCACAGTCATCCCTTAATTGTACATGGTGTTAATTGACAACCAGGCTGTGGTTAATAAAGCGCGCTCATCCAAAACACTGTGCCTCAAATCTGTTGACATGGAACACAAGTATTCTCTTATTTACAATATGAAAGTGGTAGCGATCAGGGCGGATTATAAAATCCCCCACTTCTAATCAAACTCCATAACGTGTAACTCCAGCATCGAACCAGGTATTCCTGTGTTACAAGCGTTTAACCAATACGCCACGGAGGTAGTTAAAGTGTCACCTATTGACACATAAATAAATAGAAATTTAGTGTTTACTTGACCATAGCTGTGTCCTCATCAGCCGATACACCTCCACTGCTGCTCTATGTCCAGCAGTGGACGTCTATATATGTGTAAATCATCCTAATTTCAAGATCCTAGAATCCAAGAATTTTGGTCTCGAAAACGAGTAGCAATGTACGCAAGGTTGTCTCCAAGAGATAAAATCTAAACACCATCACGAAACGTGATAGCGAATGATGTGAAATTGTGTCACAGTGACAAATAACGAGTACGACAAACATTCCGTGCGTAATTCCGTCGTCCATTACAATAATGAAAGTGAATTCGTTATTTACGCTCTTTTACGGTCGTATCTCAAATCTTATTATCAGATCTTAATTCTTTCCGAGTATATGACGTAGGATTTTTTACACAAAGCTACAAGAAGAGCGGGACGTTCACTTGATGGTGACAGTATCACATGCTTATCGCTTTCGATGAGACTATAACATACTTACCCTGGCGCAGCGACACTGAGTCCTGGCTCCGGCACAAGAGAGCGCTAGCTTTGTCTGCGTCGCATTGCCAGTCCACTGCTTGAAGCTCGCTTTGATTGTGCTCTACGACATCCTTCTAAAGATGTTCGGGCTGACTGACAGGTCAGCGGCCAATTAGGTTTCAGAGGAACGTTTTTTTGACTTTACGACCGTTTCGTGACGCAAGTGACCTATCCAGCGAAGTCTGTGGGCTTTGGCTTTCCTTATGATGTTCGGTTCACCAACCAGCCTCTCGATTTCAATATTGCGTCGAGCTTCCCACCTACCGTCCTCTCTGGATGGGGCCGAAGATCTTACGTATGATTTTCCTCTTGGCAACCAGGACTCTATAATACAGAAACATTTAAACACCTCTGTTTGAAAGCCGTAGCCGCTTCTAAGAAACTTATCTAGACGACCTTGATAACAGGTCTATCACCAGTACTACTATTTCTTTTTTAATTTAAAATAGATTAGTTCGTAATCATGATCTGGTGTTAAGTGGTGATATGTTGGTTAACCTGGTAACAATCCTATTCACTGTTTTCTTGAAAGCGCTCTCGTTATATTTGGACGGCACGTTGTGCCACTCCTTTGCTTATCTTCTTTCTATTCATTATTCGTTCGATGATGGTGATGAGGCATGATGTAGAACCTAGATATACTTTTGTAACGTAGTATCTAGAAAAAGATGATTAGGTAATGCACGACCCTATTCCACTATCTCTGCGATCCATTTGTCGTGGACATTACCAGCATTCATAAGCACTTCGCATTGTATTTTACAATACATACAGCAAACAATTGGAACTTCACCGCGTCCGTATTCCTGTTCCACTATGCCATGGTTATCTTCCACAGTAGATAAAATAGATTGAATTTTACGAGTTAAAATTTATTGTGGCCGAACGCTAGTTCAGATTGATTCAGTATTGATCTTTACAAAAGATTATACTAAAATTATTTCTTACGTTATATTCTAAACCATCTTATCTTTCTTATATAAAAATAAATAAAATGCCATTTATGTGATATGTCTTAAAATCATCAAGATATCTGGCTCCTGTAGAAGTCAGAGTTATATGGGATGTCCACTCATTAAAATTCCCTCAGTGATTTTTACTTGGGTTCTATTAAAGAACCCATCTGTACCTCTACATTGACTGTTCCGCTGCGGGAGCTGCAGAAGAGTTTTGCTAGGCTGTTACCAATTTAAATCCCACCCTGTCTCACTCTTTGATCGGAACTACGGAAACGGTTCGAACACGACCGTGGTTCCGACAGCAAGACACCTTGGTGAGGCCGCGCCTCAAGCCGGAGCTGAACTTATCTACCCTTATTTAAATAGTAATACCGCGCGCTATTTGAGCCGTATCGTCTTCCTTCTTCCTATGACGCCTAGGTCTTTAGCTGCGGATTGGGAGGTGAGTACTTTATTCTCACACCCTCTTTAGGGTGGGTCCTCTCTAGCATTTTCTCTTTAGAAATCTTAATAATCTATAATGACACCCTTATTTTTTAGAATTTGATATGATAACATTTTTCGTTGCACTATGAGTTGAGTTTTTCAAATCGCCCTGGCTAGCTAGTTTACTACCTTTATATTGTGTACCCAATCATAACAACATTGGTGTATCTATGTGGGAGCAGTAAGGACCAGTGCCGGCAAGGATGCTTTATTATCTGTGGCTTCAATGTCATTTAACACCACATGAGGAGAGCGAGGATAGAATCAATTGTTTATCCATTTCCTATCAAAAAATTGTTTAATTCACATATTATTTGATAAGTTATTAGTAAAACATTAAAATGGGGATGTTCAAGTTCACTTTCTAAGTGACGTCAACGTCTATCATTTACCGTTGTGGTATAATTTAATAGAATCACCGTTATTCGATACCATAGATGATGATTGTTCGGCGTTGTCATGTCGGTGCGAAGTGCGCTGCGCTCTGAAGGTTAACCGCCGTACGAATATGAAATGGGCGGTTCCAGTTCGTTATCCTTTCACATAATGAAGTTCTTTTGAATCCCAATTTCACAATGTAAATGTGTCACACTTCAGCTTCGTTATTAATGAACCGATTCGTGTGAATTTTAGTTTTATTCGTAGGAATGAGAACAACTAGGCGTGAATTTCTTTCGGTACCCTACTATCCGTATTATTTTGCGAGAAATTTCGGAGTTCGGTTTTCATGAAAAATTTGAAAAAAATTTGCTCCAAAGGTGGCTATCAGTTATTAAAGTTTTTATTTGCGATTTATAATTTATAAAGAAAAATATTATTGAGACAGATGTTCTTATATTTACAAAATAGTAAGCCAATAGCAATGAATTGCAACTACTAAACTGAAAAGTCATATTTTGATGGAATTTGAAGCAAAAACGCGGCTTGGTACCAGGGCAGTATGACGAAGTAGGAGTACGTCCCAGGACGTCGTCCGTCTCGTCGGGTCGTCGACCCCCGAAAAACTGGCGCGTAGCGGTGCCCGGTCATTACCCGCCCGTCCTTACACCGCTTGTGACCTTATGGTCGGTCCACCTGGTATTCTACTATTGCTATTTTATTATTATTTAACGCTATTGTTTTATAAACATATTCATACTATTATAAAAACCTATATTAAAAAAAATTTAAACTGCCACCGTCGCTAAGGTTTAGACTTGGGATACGGAGGTCTGTGGTTAGAATCCGAAGCCTCATATGGAGTTGTAGGACATTTTCGAACCTAGACTAGCTACTACTACTATACTATTACACCCTCGATATTTTTTGGTTAGCAACTTGTGAGAGCTAGAGTATCTTGGATGAGCACGCATCACTATCTACAGCCTCATTGTCAGTTAAAAAAATTAGCCAGTTAAAAGAAACAATTATACCATTGTCAACCGTTTCCGGTTAAAACTATTCTGGCGTTTTGTTTTTCTACACGAATGTGCGAAAGCCTTTGCATGATAGTTGTAGTTTTAACCACTCGTAAATTTAAACTCATTTATGAGGTTAATTAGGAAAAAAAAAATCACCTACTCCGTATTAAAGATTATGTTAGATAACAAATAAACTTAAAACAGTTTTGGGGCCGTTGATCCCAGGGGGCGTGGTTTATTATAACAGTATTGTATCGAAGTGGAAACGATTTCATAGCAATGCGTTGACGTTGCCATTAACCTTATCAGCGTATCCATTTCTCTGTAGTATATATAAAAAATATATTATATACAAATATATACTATACATTTATTTACGGATAGAGATATATAAACACATATTTATTTGTGGTAGGTCATTGCTACCTACGTTTAGGTACCACAGTACCTCCTATTTCTGTCGCCAAGCTAGTGTTCAAATATTACTGTTTTCCGGTTCGAAACGTGTGTTAGGTAAAATCACCAGGTAAAATAGACTTAACATCTTACGTCTGAAAAACCACCAGCACAGCATGGTGCAGTGAATGTTTTCTTAATTAGCAGTACATGAGTAGGCATATCACTTTTCGGCTATGCTGATTGCATGCGGACAGCGCAGGAGCAATAGATGTGGAGATCTTTGGGGAATGTCTGGCCTAGCAATGGACGTCTATCAGCAGATGATGACGATGTCACTAATCAACAGTTGATCGTCCTGGCTCTTGATGGTATTAAATAAAACACATGTAAATTTCAGATTTTTGTATTACCTTGATTGTAACGCTAAACTGTACTACATAAATATTACTAGAGAGTAGTAGTTTGTGAAATTAGTAAAGTTACGAGGATATGTATGGTGTCCTGTAAACATCTTAACTAGTATCTGATTATGAGCAAAGGTCTATTACCTCTTCGTGAAATTTCTGCTCCTTGTAATAAAAAATTATGATTTTGTAAACCTTCTAGCTGATATAAGTAATAAATTGGTAAAATAAGGAAGTGCGGTTACTATCGACCTCGTGCACCGTGTAAACTCGTGCGTCTGTTACACGCACGAAGGAGAACTTCTCAACTGATTTACGTCAATGCAACTTCGTTGATATAAAGAAATTTTTTTTTTTTTTGTAAGATAATAACTTTGCTAATTACCATTCGAACATAAACTTAAGTTAAATTTATTAAATTGTACTAGAACAATCACTTCAAATATATTATTACTAAAATTCCTCTCTATTTAAAACTTCTCGACAAACTAGGATTTATTCAAAACAGATATTACTGAAAAAAATAATTTCAGAAATATTATTTAAAGTGAGTTAATTTAAAAACTCCCTTATTTAACTAAAAAATGATATAGTTGTGGGGGGAATACAGGGTTATGTGGGATTTGTACTCAGTAAAATTTCTGTAGTTATCCTGAATGCGTTACTGGGTAGCCAGGGTTCTCTTACGGAAGGTAGGTGCCTCCCTGCTTATGCTTTGTACGAATTTAATAACATAGATATATTATTAAATTTGTACAAACCTTGCTTGAAACTCTATGATCTTTTTATAGTAAATTCCTCGGTTAACACGTTAATTGTTTGATATAGTTAGTCGTAAAGATAGATCGGTGTTGGTTACCTCAGATATAACGGAATCGGCCCGGTCAATCGATTTGTCACATATAATCGCTCCGAGACACTCGGAGGGCAGCCGAGATTGATTTCTAATAAGTCCATCTCGCATCCGGCCGCGGACCAGGGTTTTTATACACATTTAAATAATACTTCACTTGTACTATTCTAACTATTAATGAAATGATTATTTGTTTACTATAAATTCAGCCTGTTGTTGTCAACTGCTAAACATAGGCGTACCGAATCGATTTCTAATACAACTGGTCCGATGCCGTTATCATCCTACATTTCTCTGTGATCTTCACCAGGATCTTCCTATCCCATGAACCGTTCCATCCTCGCCCTACTTTCCCCACCCATTGTCACTTCAGCCTTATTATATACTATATCAGCAGCATGAGTTCTATAGGTCTCTCTCATTTTTTATTCGATCACGTAAAAAAACTCCAAACATAATCATCTACGTTTCTCGCTGGGCAACTTGAGCTTCTTTATAAGATCAGATCTATTAAAATAGGTGACGGGTTGACAACACGACGACTGCGACCACTGCCAAGAGTATAATGACGAAGAAGATCGTAAGAGACCATGTCTGCGTTCCGTGAGTCACTAATGACAGCCAACATTGTGGTTGGAATTGGTTTGAAACTCACTAAACTTCCAAAATGCCATTCCATACTCAAACCTTGGATAAAAGAAAATTTTGTTTGCATTTATAAAACGTTAGTATTTATTATTGTTGGACATGGTACTGAAAGAGGACCTAACGACCAGGTGAAGTAGCAGCCTCTGTAAGACATTCCTAAGATATAAGAAACGTTGAAGGCAGGTGAAATTAAAAGAAACAACCCAAAGTATACGAAAGTGTTCGCAATCACAAAAACTGAAAAACATCAAACCGGAGTACTTGTGCAATTATCGTCGTACTAAGTAATGTTTATAGCAATATAAAACATCTCTATCATAAAACTATTTATATTCATAAAAGGTATTGTTAGTAATTTATATGAAAAATACATGCGATGTAATCTCCAGGTCAAAATCTAAACAGTTCTTAATACAATAGAATTCTATTAGAGTAGAGATACCCAACCTTTTTAACCCCCCTGATAAAACTTTTTATGTTATATATAAAGGTTAAGAAATGATATTAAAAGGTTGGAATGATTAGTTATGATTACCCCTTCTCTGATAACTCTATACCAAGTCTTAAAAATGTATCTCGTTTCTCTTAAGTTCTATCTATTGTCAATCTTACCTTTAAACTATCCTCTATCTATCTTTATTCTGTAGCACCTCAGTAAGTAATAAAGTTCATTTTAAACTACAAACTGTAGACACAATGTTATAGTAATGTTTAAGTTAACTGTTTTAATATCTCAGTATTTTCGACATCGCTTATATAAATTTCATGTACCCTCAAGTATACGTGTACCACATGTTGGCAATCGCTGTATTATTGTGAAGCTGCTCCCCGAAGGTTGGTTCTTCGTTATGCGGGTAGTTTATGCATGTAATGAATATAGCTCGTTGAGGTCATTAGTTGGATATTATCCAGATACATCTTTTGTAATAAAGATATGACTATACCGCATTTTGGACTTCCAAATAAAAAAATTAAATCTTGATACTAAATAATGATCTATCTCGGTGACACTAAAATTAAGTCTTGCTTTCTAATCGTAGTCTAAATGTAACGGAATACTTTCTTAGTTGGATTTTGGCTATTTTGTATACAACATAGTAATATATATAACTAAGTAAAATGGTAGTGTGCCAATATTATTGTTACAGTTCACTTTTAACTCCGGTAACAAACAGCATGACACGTATTATCTCCAAGCAAGGAGCGTGTGATGCTGGTATGGAGACCCAAATTCTTAATGAAACGTTAGTACAAGTTTTACCATCAGCTTCTACTGGTGATAGCTTTCTCTAGTTCGTGACCATGTAGATAAGAGGACACCAAACAGTAGTATGCAAGCGTTACTATGTTACGGTTTTAAAAGCATTGTAGTTAATGAAATCACTGGGATAACGGATCTATCATCCTAATCTCACCTTCATAATCCTCCTTTGACCATATCGCTCGTAGATCTCCTGTTCACATTGTCGCTTTGCTCTATTTTGTAAAGAAAAGAAAATTTTATAATCTTTTGTTCAACCAAATTTCGATAGTTTGAAGATGAGTAAGGAATTCTGTTAATATTTTAAATATATGTATAACCTCCTTTTATCTGAATATTCACAGATAACTTAGCTTGCCAGTTGTCCGGATTGTAGTCTTAGAATCTATTTTGAACGGTAAACCAAACACGTGGCACTAAAAACAATGGCGTCATGAAAAGTTAATGCTGGAAGGTGTTAATATAAATCATAACATGAACGGTTGATTACAACTTGTTAAGTCTTTAGACTCTAATACTAAGTCTCTTAAGGTCTATTCTCGTCTAACACGGTAACATGGACCTCGTACGCGTTTCAACATAGACACCCGATGAGATATCCACTTGTGATTAAAATAGGCACAGTGTTCCATATTTGTCTAGGTCTAACTTTGAGTACATTATATTATGCGTCATGTTCAATTTATCGTATAGTAGGAGAGTAATTGTAGAAGTATTTCAGGTCTTACTATACTGGAGGTTATTGCCGCCGACCATCCATAAACATTCAACGTTGCAATTCATATATATATATACACACTTTACTGTAGGTCTCTATTCCCGGAGACAGTCTAGGTAGGTACTGCCACAGCGCCCGTGTTCCGGTTTGAAGGGAGAGTTGTTACTAGTGAAACTAGACTGTAACGAGAGACTGTGAACATCTTATGTCCCAGGACGAAGAGCACAATGCGGTGCAGTGTACATGATCATAACTAGCGTCACGTTGTTGTTTGTCGACGTACGACTTACCATCAGGTGAACGTCCCGCTCGTCTCATCGCTTCGTCCGGCCACGACAAGGATTCGTCTCATAATCCGAAAAATACGGTACATTAAGTCAATCATTATACACTATAATGTTTATCACGTTAATAACTACGTTTATGAACAATCATATTTATTTCTTAGCGAACAGGTAGATCTTAGTACTTTGTAATAAGGTCCGTTATGGTGATGTTAACGCAGCGTGCGGACCGATATCACGTCAATCTGACGTAAGACGACATCGCATGTCATCCGGGCAATGAGTGCGAAAGAGAAAGAAGCGACATGCCGCCCTGAGCAGAATCATTGTGAATCGGTTAAGGCAGGTTAGTGACCAGTCCAAATGTTAACGTTAACTAAGAGTTACGAGAACGAAACCTGACACAGGGTGGACGTGGCTGGCCCATATTACGGTGAGCGGATACACAAATCTTTATATAACTTTGTTTTCGTTTTAACAAAGGAATGTGTATTTTTATATACAATGAGCTAACACTTGACCTCAATATCGCATGGTGTTAAGTGACAGTGGCACCGTCTATGGTGAATTGTGCTCGCCTAGAATACTCCGGCTCTCATATCTTGACAGCCGCATCGTAACAATCATAGTGGTGGCTAACCAGGAGAATACGAAGAAAAGTTTAAGAGATCAGATTGAGAAAATCAATCCGGCCTTCAGCTGTTCTTTCTAATGATAATGTTTAAGCCCTGCCTATACTTTTATATCGTCAAAGTAATATAAAAATAAACTAATTGCGCTACACGATAACATGTGGCTGCAGAATTGAAGCGGGAACCATTGTCGTCATCAGCCCATAGACGTCAATTGGTGAACACAGGCCTTCCCCAAAGATCTCCACTTACCCTTGTGTTACTCTAAAAATTATTTTTCTTTTACGAATCGTGAACACGAGCAAAAGTTCACCTGATGGTGATACGCCAGCCAATAACAACGTGGCGCTAATTAGTAGCACCACATTGTGCTTGTCGCTTTGAGACATAAGATATTCAGTCCCGTTATCCCAGTAATTAATTACGCTACTACAACGCCCTTCAAACCGGAACACAGTAATGTTTGCACAGTACTGTTTGCCGGCTGCAATAGGTGCTACGGTGGTGCACTAGACGATCTCCAACAACAGAGACCTACCACCAGTGACTAAAAGATTGCAAAAAAAAACAAAGATTTAGATCTGCTAATCACAGTAATTATACTTAGTTATTAACTTTAACTAAATTTAACTTAGTTTAGAAAGTGAAAGTAGTTATTATATATAAGTATCGTAGATAAAAATCATAGTCACGAAGTACTAACGCCGCTTGCAGGTTTGTCTGATATGCCATCATCACATGCGATTAGCAAGCGGGGTGTATGCATTTACTTCACAGTAAACACCACGGGGTGCCCCATGTGGCAACATCATGTTAATTGTTACAACCCAATACTACATTAGCATGTCAATAATTATCGTTAATATTATTTGTTGAAACGGTAGGGAAAATGTCGAAAAATATATATATGGTTTAAATCGGTTTTGCGTTAATAATAATGATGATGTCCGCCTTGTAGGAGGCTCCAACACAACGTCTACTGATATACGCGGGCGTCACTCGAGGACCTCACTGCCCCCATCAGCCGTCGGTCAATGTGTCCTGCCCATTGCCACTTTAGTCTAACAATCTTTTCGAAATCTTTGGGAGAGACCTGTGTCCACGAGGACGTCAATCGGCTGATGATGATGGATGATGGATGATGAATAATAATGTCATTAATGAATTTTTGGTCTTTAGGGGATCTTAAAATTGCTGACTTTGGGAAAAATTGAGGGAAGATATTTTAAAATTGTTGATTGATCTGAAAATCTTAATAATACAAAAGTGGTGTGAGCCAGTGTATCTAGATTTTTCGACCTAAGCAAAAATCGAAATATATATATATATAACAAATAGTTTTCGATTGTTTTTGTATGTCACGATTTACTGGTGGTAGGTCTCTGTTGTCGGAGTCCGTCTCGCTAGATATCACTGGAGAAACTATTTCAAACGACAAGCAGTAGTGTACAAACTTTACTGTGTTCCGATTTGAAGGGCACTGTGCCCAATATAATTAATAGGGTAACGAGAATTAACATCATATGTCTTAAAGTGACGAGCTCAATGTGGTGTATATATGTTCCTAACTAAAGTGAACGTACCACACGTAAAAAAAGTGTGAAGCTCTATTTAAATCATTTACGTATTTCCTTCCTCTTTTTTAAACAAAAATAAAATATACAAATATTATTTATTTATACATAAATAATAAGAATAATGTTGAAAAGAGCTCCTTGAAGTCTGCGTTGGTCTAGTCTGTGTCTTCAGTAGCTTATTTGTTCATTGTATTCGTTAAATTATTCGTCTTGGCGCTGTAGGTGTCAGTAACTTCCTAAGTAATTAAAGCACTCATTTTTAAGTATACACACACGTGCGTGAAACGTAAATGATTTTCACTGTTGTATGGTATATGTAAAAAGCGATGTAATCGTATGCAAAACTGCGCCTGGGGAGCTTCACTTTTTGGTCGCGAGGGGCGCAGTGCGTTGACACCGGACCACCCGTGCCGCGTGCGCAGATAACATTCGATCCCCTAGTCGTTCCCCTGATATGCTTATTTTGATCTCTACTAGTGTCACCATCTTTATTGATTTTGAATATTTTTTTTAAACAAGGTAGCAACCGGGCGAGCGTGTGACATCAATCTGATGGTAAATGATACTGCTGCCCACAAACACTTGGCGTTGGTTAGAAATGATATATACAGTTCCACATTGCGCTCGGCGCCTTGAAACAAGATGTTGGGTCTCGTTACCACAGTAATTACATTCATTAAAAATGTATTTTTACTAGTGATAGATCTCTGTTATTAGAAACCATCTAGGTATGTTGGTACCTAGCACGGCAGCTCCTATTGTAGTCGACAAACAGTAGTGTGCAAACATTACTATGTTCCGGTTTTAAACCGCCCTTAATTATTGAGGTAACGAGACTGAACATATTATGTCTCAGCTGACGTACAAAATGTGGTGCAGTGTATATCATACTAACTAGCGCCACATTATTATTATTTTTATGGGCAGGCGTATACACCATCAGGTGAATGTCTTGCTTCTCGCTATGTAGGATGACAGTAGAAATATTAGCCAAAGTTAATTTGTTGCTAGTCCTTTGGGAGGACTGTTCTTAACTCTACCGACAGGGAAAGCGTCTGTCACCCACGCCTCAACATTAGATACAGATGTTTAATAGTCCTTCTTGAAAGGTTCCCTTTGAGGTCGCATGCATATGGACTCTTTCATACTGACGAGGGGTATTTGCACTCACTTTCCAGTCTCTAAAACAAAAGTAATGGGTTTCAGGATTTATAATTCATCTATTTATTTGGGCCACTTAATAGTCAATAGTTGCTACTATCAAAAAGTGAATAGTAAAATCACTGAGGTGATGAGGTTAAACTTTTTACTTGTCAAGGCAATTACATTGTGGTAGTGTAAATTTCTTAATTATCACCTCTTTGTTATGCGCAAGTGAACAAAAAAAAAACATGTTAACCTTATAATGGTAACTTTAGAAAGTTTTATGATTTACATTTTGGTACTATTATATTCTTAAACATACATGGCGGTCCATGGAAAATTGTTAAGTTATTTTTATTAACTTGTTAACTTTCTTGTTTTTAACTCAACGAAGCGACAAGACGAGCGAGAAGTTCACTTGATGATAAGTGATAGACCTGCCCATAAGAACGTGGCACTAGGTAGAATTATACATCACATTACTGTGTCGAGCACATGAGATATATGATGGCAAGTCTCATTACCCCCAGGTAATTTAATTTCTCTAGCAACTAAGCCCATTAAACGGAAATACAGTAATATTAACAAACTACTGGTTGGCTAAAGAAATAGGAGTTGCGGTGACACCTACCTGGAAAGTCTCCAACAATAGAGATCTAACATCGATCGAATTCTACCAACAGTTTATGAAATTCTCCTAAAAGAATAAAGGAAATATAAGGACGTTGTCTTATTTTTTATTTCGTATAAACAAGTTACAGTTATGTACAAAGTTGTCATGGTTCGTGATTCCCGAACTCGTAATATTTCCTGTACATCAGGAACTAGTTTAACTATTACAACAGTATCTAATTCATAAGTAGTTTAAGTGTGTGTCAGTTTGTCACCAATAGCTTATTGGTTTGTTGTGTAACAGTGAAGTACCAGCCGATGGAGTGAAGTTGGCTCGGGATTCAAATAGACCATATACACAGATACCATGCATGCAATCATTATTAAATTAAATTTCCATAACAATTAAACATTGATTATAATTAAAAGATTTTATTGTAACTAGAACATCTATTTATACAGATTTTTTTTTAAATCTATTTACCGTTTTAATTATTGATCTAGTACAACAAAAAAGCATAGTTGTCATTGAAAAGACCACGAAGGTTTGTCAACAATGCTACGATTAGAATCAATCATCGCGACCAATAACAATTAATAATAATTATAAGATTGTTTATAAACAAAATATTTACTGATTTAATTCAATTTCCGTACCAAATAATACTAGAACAGCAATCAATTCTGTTGACTGCCGGGCTTTTACTAGTTAACTATAAGAGACTCGGGAAACGTAATCTCAGTAATTTTATATAATTGCTAAGCAAATGCTTTACTTTTAACGTTATGAATTTTGAGGTTTTCATTAATAATGAAAAACATTTGGGATTCAAAGTCGTCGTTGTTTAATTCAGTGCCACAAATTAAGGTACGATTCTCCGCCGAGATTGCGGTGAATTCGTTTAACGGAAACGTTTTCGGTAAAGTTATGCAAAATAGTAGAAATCCTGGAAAGCTCCGTTGTTAAGAGCTTTTGAAATTAATTTATTTAAACGTTATACGCCGAGTTTTATTCATGCCTGCCGCTCCGCTGAATATATATTGTTAATCTTTATGAAAGTACCCTCGTTACTTTTGTATCGTTATGTGTGAATAAATTAATAAGCCGTGACCAATAAACAAGAAATTTATTGTGGTAGTTGTGCTCACCATTTTGAAATATTTATGGTACAAATCTACTACCATTTTTTTTATTGTATAGACTAGCGCTTGACTAGTATCCCACCTGAAAAACATTTAAAAATGTGTATTCTCTCTCATATACTTATAAACTCGAAGTTTTGATTTTACTTCAGATGCCATTTTATTAATTTCCGCTGTTGCAGCATGTGTTTTATTCATAAATTACAAGACGCGAGACGTCCATTTGATACTAAGCGATACGCCTGCCGAAAATAAAGTGGCGCTGGTTAGGATGATACACAGCACAACATTGTGCTCGTCGCTGTAAGATATAACATGGTGTTTAGTTACCCTGGTTATTTGACTAGCTACGACCATCTTAAAGTCAGAACACAGTAGTGTTTGCAATTTACTGTTTGTCAGTAGAAATAGGAGCAGTGGTACTTTTTTTTTTTCTGTGGCGAAATCCTACATTGGATACCCTTTCGCTGTCGGGGCAACAGAAGAATTATGCCGTAGTCCTACCGGCTAAAACCTCACGGTTTCTCACTTATTGCATTTGGTCGAAACCACAGGAACGCTTTCGCACAGTACCGTGGTTCCGACAGCGAGAGGCCTTGTTAAGACCACATCTCGGGGTGGAGCTACTGCTCTCCACCCCCTATACTGCTGGACATGACCTCCTCTAAAGATTCCCACACGGTTAGATAGGGATTCATATGGGGGATTTCAGTTATTTCCCACCGCGCTGACCCAATGCGGGTTGGTGGGAACCAGAGCCTGGTTTGTTGGTTAGTAGGGTGTACCACGTGCAGGTGAGGCTGGCCTGAGTTGTTGTGCGGGAACCCTTAGAATCCAACCCCAACAGGGACTTACCGACAGTAAAGATTTGAGAGTTAACGTTTTAAAATTCAATATCCAGGATCAACGACCGTCTGGAAATTTAAATTTAAACAAAAAAAAACCCTCTCCCGCTGGCCATGTGTTCAAATTTGCATTCAAAATCGCCGGCCGCTCATAACGCACATCCGCTCGGTTGCGTGGTCGGGCAATGAATGCACGCGATCGCGCCCCGCGGAACAACTGGCCGGGGACACCTGTGCGGACCATCCGCGCTAACGACAACACTGCTCGGTCACATTGTGTCATTTACCTGTCCATTTACTGTCACTTAATTGTTTCTTATATATATACACCACTGTTGGTAACACATTATCGATATTATAATCATTTCATCTTACCATTATCTATTGTTGTTTAGCCATTACACCTCTCCAATCAAAATCTAACGGTCCCATGCGAACGGTACGGTATTAATACGGTATTTAATGACCGCAGTGTAATATTGAATTCTTATTTAAAGATCATTGTAGCTAATGAAATTATTGGCGTAATGAGACAGCATCTTATGGCTAATACGCACGGTGCGATGCAGTGGATATCGTCGTAACTACCGCCACGTTATTGGTAAGCGTATCTCTTACCATCAGTCAAATGTATCTTTTGTCACTTCCTATAATAATAAATTGTTTACATTATTGGTGCACTAGATTTTTTAGTTAAATACAAACAGGAATGTAAACAAACATGTAAATAAAAATAACCCTACCTCGTTCCCTTCGGGTGACTGCGGCGTTGCGTAGTTACTGCCCATGATGTCCGTCTGTCCCGCTCTCTTACCATACTAATGAAAGAAACGGCAATACGTTAGCTTCTTATGACAATCGCAATAACATATATATGAATATTAACGTTTATTTCATAGTAAGTAAATTCTGAGTCATATATTAGACTTCGTACTTTCGTTTCCTATGTTCATAGTCATCGAAAGCGTTTTGATCTCACGAAATCACATGTCTTCTCGGCCGTGCGCGGCCGTCCCCAGTCACATTGTGGGGCAATGACGTCGCCAGGTGGCGAGTTTTTTTTGTACCCCCACAGGCAGATGGTCGGAGGGTTGTTTACCTCGTGTTATATAAATTTTGTTACTAGCGGCTCTCGAGATGGTCCAATACAGTTCTGTTATGTCCGACAATGTGTCTAACCTTCACATTACTACCCTTATAGGTTTTACTATAGAAATAAATGGTTTTTTTTTTTTTTTTTCATTTCAAAACAATACATAACAAATATAATATTCACATGAATAAGGACTTAGTTAACGTTAAGTTTTAATCATGTTTTTTTTTTTTAACTAAGTATAGTTCTGTTGTAATATTTTATATTAAAATTTTAACATTCACAACATTTAACAATATTTTTTAAAGTTGCTTAAATCGATAACTTTATTGTTTTCACTCGTGTCAGCTTGTTTTGAGGCATTTTAGTGCATAAATTCTCTAATGATGTATAGTGTTAATCGTTCATCATCATCAGCCGATAGATGTCCACTGCTGGACATGGGCGTCCCCCAAAAATCTCTACGTCGATCGGTCCCGCGTTGCTCGCTTCCAGTAGATTTCTGCGTTCACCAGATCAACGGGCCACCTTGTGGGGAGGCCTCCCAATGCTACGTCTACCGATACGCGGGCGCCACTCGAGGACCTTACTGCCCCATCGGCCTGTTAATCGTTGGATTAACTTAACTCGTGTGATATTGAGCAGGTGGAGCGGAGCAGGCGATCTAACCTTTGTAGTCTATCGCCGTAAACTAAATTATAGTTATTTTAATTAGAAATTTTAGAAATGAAACGTCCTTTTATTTCATTCCACAAAATTACTTATTGTCAAAGATGAACTCTAAAAATCAGCCCCTCAAAGGTCATATACTCAACCCCTGTTAAGGTTCGCGCCCTCGGGTACGTCGGGTCTTCGCCTCGCGTTGTTTGCGAAGGGCTTTCTAGGCTTTTCTCCAGCGATATTTAAAGTGATTTATTGAGAAGTGTAAATGTAATCTTGTGACGGCGCTTCAACCCTTGGAAGCCATTTTATAAAGAGTTAAAATACTGCGTTATACGAATAAGGTTATAAACTCTGATGATAAAGAGCATTGTTATATATGTCCCTGGGTATCCATATCGCTGTTTGTTGTACTGTAGCTCCGGAAATCCCTAATCAATTTTTAACCGATTACAAGAATGAGGTTTCCAATTCGATAATCATTTTTTACTGGGTAGTTTGTTGGTGAAGTTTTTGGTGAATAATTCAACGAAGAATATTATTTTCACTCTACCATTATTACTGCTGAAGCTGCAAATTTTTAATAGTATTTTTATTTATAATACGAAAGAAATCTTTCCTACATACTATTGTATCGTCATCAATCATCACGACAATTTCGACCTAGCTGTTTCGGAGATTCATTATCATCATTAGGTGCCCTCTTCAAACTGAAGTTTAGCGATCAGATCGAGAAAACCAATTCGAGCCTAGCTATTCTTTTTAATTTATGGTATTTAAGCCCGATCCACTCCTTTATGTCGGTCGGCAAACCATTTCTTGCATTGTCTGCCAGGTACACATTTTCCAGGAATTTAGCTCTCGAGGATCAACCTTGGGAACTCATAAAGGGAACCTCTTTGAAGGTTATTAGCCAGAACAAATGGATAATTTTTAAGTAGTTTTATTTTTGTATAAGTACAGTGTTAAACAGCACAAAGTCATTGCTGTTAAGTTGATAATGCAAACAAACGCTTAAGCAATCTTTATTCTTATAAGTTAAGTTTTGGTCGTATTTAGTTGTTTTTTTTTTTATTTACAATTAAAACTATTTCTAATATAACCTGTTGTACCAGAATTTGCGATTTTTGTGTATTCTACGAAGCGATAAAACCAGTGGGACGTTCTCTTGATAGTAATTGACATGCCCGCGCATATGACAACTTAGCGCTAGTTAGGATGGCATACACTGCACTACATTGTGCTTGTCGCCTTGAGACATAAGATGTTAAGTATCGTTACCCCAATAAATTCACTACAAATCCCACCCTTCAAATCGGAACACAGTAATGTATGCACAGTACTGTTTGTGAGCAGCAATAGGAGTTGCCTGTTGGTACCTACCTAGACGGTCTCCAGCAACAGAGTCTTACCACCAGTTTATGTATCAATTGAAGCTATGATCGCGAGTAGTCAATGTACTTTCGCGCATGTATACGAATTTGCATATTATCGCTTCGTTGTTTGGTGGATTTGAATGAGGCCGACTATGTTGGCGAATTAGGTAATATGTATGAATGATCTTTAGTGTATGCTATAATATACTGGCACGCGGGTAAGGCTTATGTTATTGTTACCTATATTGTTGGTAAATACTTCGTCTACCAGCTGAACCGACCTGATGAAGTCGTTGGGTTCATTTGGAATTAGTCCGATCGCGCCGGCTCCTATGATGATAATTATTATGGACTTAAAAATTCATAGCAGGATACTTTTTTTTTAATCTCCTGTTCTTTATACAATGCAGCTGACACTAACAAGATGATCACGTGATGTTATCAATGACGCTCCAGTTGATTTAACGATGTCTCTAATTATAACACCTCGCTGGGATTGCATTGATGATAAGATGTAAATAAAGCTTTGCTAAGGCTAGGTCCGGAATTAAACTTGTTTTGTTTGGATGTCGAAACTCAGCCAGTTGAACGACCGTCCTTGCCTCGTATCGTAGCGGGTTGCTCCTGAAGAAAACATTCAACTCTCGCCGAAATATTGTTTGTTTAGAGTTCATTGCACCACGGCGTCTGATGATAAAATTCAGTTCACACTACTTATCGTATACCATATGGCTCGCTAATAGTTTCCAATATAGCTTACTCCAAATCAACTAATGTAATGTTAAACTAACGATAACTCAGTGGCAAACGCGATGGATCTTCGTACTATACGATTCGAAGGATCATAAATTCGATATCCATTGAGCTTGGCTTCCGGTAAAGGACAACAACAAGAAGAGGAAACGCATTCCTAAAACTATATGATCTAAACAATTATGATTTTAGCTATCTCCTTCAAATAAAGCTCTAAATCCCAACAATGGGTACAGTGTGCATATAATGATGTATGTGTTACGAGTGTAATTAGTTTTCATTACTTTTGAAATTTTAATTTAAAAATGAGACTACATCGATTTTTTTTATATTCAATGAAGTGACTAGCCGAGCGGGTCGTTCACCTGATGGTAAGTTATACGGATGTCCATAACAACGTGGCACTAGTTACGAAGAGAAGTATACTACCACATCGAGCTTGTCACCTTCAAACATAACATGTTAAGAAGGTTACCCTCAGTAATTACACGAGCTACAGAACCCTTCACATGGAACATGGTACTGTTTGTTCGTAGAAATAGGGGCTGCGGTGGTACCTACCTAGACGGTCTCCGGCAGCAGACCTGTCACTAATAAAAGAAATTCTGTTATCAGTTGAAGAAATAACGTGTGAACCAGGCACTCTGGACTGCGCACTAACTTATGAGTCACATAACCATTACGATATGCTATTGATATGTTTGTTAAACCTTTTGAAAGGTCGATGGTAATGTTTATAATTATCTCGAGATTCCTCTTTGCTCTCGTGCGACACCTTGTCTTTGACGTATATAGTAAGTACACTCCGCAGCGAAAATATATGTTTTATAATCAAATGCCAATATTTACCGGTAGGCAGGTCCTGCCAGAGACCGTCTAGGTGCCACCTCAGTGCCTATTGCAGCTGATAAACCGTAATGTGCAAACTTTACGGTGTTTCGGTTTGGAAGACGATGAAGCTAGTGAAATTACTGGGGTAACGGGACTTAACATCTTACGTCTCAAGGCGACGAACGTAATGTGGCGCAGTGTATACCATCTTAACTAGCGCCACGTTATGGACGGGCGTATCAGTGATCATCAGATGAACGCCTTGCTAGTCTCATCGCTTCGTCGAATAAAAAAAAATAATAATTAGTTGTAATTAATAATTACTAACAGTAATTTTACTGCATACGATCAATATATCTCGCTGGCTTAATGGTTAGAGCGTGCAGCTTTCATTCGCGGGTTCGAATCTCGGCATGTATCGATGACTTAATATTTAAGTTATGTACATTTGTGAACTTAAGTAACAACAGCGAAATACAAACGGTGAAGGAAAACATCGCGAGAAAACCCGCACACTGAAATTATCTTTGTGTGTGTGTGTGCGTGGTGGCTCCAATAAAGTGGCAACAGGCTCGCCCCCTGTTACATGGGACTTGATCTGACCACATCTGGCGAAAAGTGGGTGTTTATTCGCCTCTGCCTATTCCTACTGGGAAAAAAGCGTGATAATATAAAAAAAAAAAACTATCAATATTTTTTTCTTAAGCAATAAAACAATTGATAGAAATAATATATATTTTCAAATCGATATGGTGCTAGATAAAATTTTTTTAAAACGAGTGCAATATGGAGCATACTGCAGACGTTATTTTGAGACGAAATTTATTAAATGCTCCCCTCGCTTTACACACTTCAATCAGGGACACAGTAACGTTTACACACTACTTGTTAACGGCAAGTGTGTACAGTGAGACAAAATTTAAATTAATGTTAAATCTTTTATGTTACGCAATTTGTGGGCAGATCTAACTGTAGTGATTGTAATCAGATGAGCACATTGGTTAATGGGGGAGGGTACTGATTTAAGTATTCTGAAATTGGTCACCAACAGTGTGGTCTGTATAACTTCCTGAATGATTTACTTCAATATAGTTCACAGAGTTGGTTTTCTTCAAATAAAACACTGATACGTGTGACAGAATAATTATGTTTAATTTTAAACTTCTAGTTACAAATATAGTTTCTGATTATTTACACAATACTACACTGTATTCTGATTGTATTAATACAGGGTGGCGCAAAAGTAACCTTCCGATGTTTTTTGGCTGTAATTTAAGAAAAAAATTAGAAACTTTGATTCTTCTTGTGGATTATTTTTATTTGGTCTTTTAATTTTTTTACATCAAGGCAAAATTTATAGCATTTTCTGATAGGAGGATTACTTTTGCGTCACCCTGTGTATCATAATAGTTTACAATTACTTTAACTTAAATATCTGATTGGGCGCGGCTCGCGAGTCTGAAAGTATATGTTGTTATCGTTCTCTGACCATTGACATCGAAGTGTCCAGCGCTTCCTGGAACACCGGGCTCCAACTCCGGCTCCGGAGTAGCTCCGCGCGGGGGAATTTCTGTGCCTACCCGACTGTGGGCAAGCGTACACGCATAACCCTATTGAATAAGGATGTCGATAATCTGAACTATTTACATTTTCAATAGTAGGATGATAATAATAATGATGATGATAATTCATTGAATGTGCTTGTATATTCATTATCATCATAAATTTCAGCAATTATCACGAGCTGATCGATCTCCTGCTGGATACAGGTTTCTACCAAAGGTCTACACCGATCGCACCTGCTGTGTTCCCATCCGGCGGTTTAATAAAATTATAATTATTACCTGAGTTGACTTCCTCTAGTTAACTGTTCAGTTGGCTTACTTTTAACTAAGTATAACATGTATGTCACAATAAAAGATATGAAGGATATCATGGAATGAGTAAAATATTTACACTTATCTCCAAAAAAAATATGCCTGCCACTGTACATCGCAACTTCCCGAAACGTTAATATACCTGACCTTGTCTTATGGAGATTGATTCTCGAAAGGTTGCGCACTTGGTTATTAATATTTTTGGAAGTTAACGTGTTTGCGAGGTGGACGACCCATCGAGATTGGAACCCCACCAGAGGTTTCAGTTTTCACATTAGTATCGGATCTAAATTGTGACAACATATGTTAAGTATAGTAATACAGCTGTGGTTTTTATCATAGGGAAATTTACCTCCTTCGCTTTTATGTGTCTGTTACATCCTTACATTCATTCTACTCACCCTTGTTTTATGGCGGACATAAAACAATAAAACAGGACTATTGATTGTAATAAGGTCCACTTTATAAGATATCGTTATTTCATTCCGTTTTAATAAATACATAAATATAGATCCCATTTATTTGGGTCCAGAACTAGAAATTTGTATTAAACGGAAATAGATTATTTACTTCATCGATAGCATTTTAACTTTCAATTTAAACTTTTACAAAAACTCTGCATGGGACCTCAAAGGTATTTTAAAAAAAAATTACCCACCGACAGGTATTCACTATTTGTATACGAGCAATGTAATGACAATGGTTTTTTCGCAACTCCACATAAATGAAGCAGCTGTAGACTGTACAAACAAAGCACAGACATTTTCCGCAGATGTATGTACTGTCCAAAAAAAACCACTTAATTATAAGTGTTATCTAAAAACTACAAAACAATATTACTTTATAAGAGGCTCTGATAAAATGTAATCAAAAAAGCAAAAACAAAGTTTTTCGCCCCAGCTCTACTTTTTTCAATGTAAGAAAAATGAAACCTTTTCAATAATGTCGAATTTCAGTAATTAGTAATATAAAATCATTATCAATACACAAACCATCCATCAATACAAAACCAATCATCATCACATAAACCATTTCATGTAAACTTCGTGGCTTTGGTTTGTGTTAGGAAATATGTGATTATAATATTAGATTATGTCAGGACCGACAGCTGATGGGGCAGTGAGGTTCTCGAGTGTCGCCCGCGGACCGGTAGACGTAGTGTTGGAAGACCTCCCCACCAGGTGGTCCGACGATCTGGTGAGAATCGCGGGAATCCACTGGATGCGAGCAACGCGGGACCGATCGACGTGGAGAGACCTATGTCCCGCAGTAGACGTCTATCGGCTGACTGTGATAAATATTAGATAGGTAATTTCGAAGATGCGACCTCAGATCGTATGTTACATCTCAAAGCTATAGGCTATTGGCGTTCGTTACCACGGTTACTTACATTAAACTTTTTTTACCATGTATTTCTTTGTGAGACCTGATAGTCATCACGATATCCGTATCACGAAGTTCTTTTAATGGAGCCAAGGTTTGCCTGATCGTTTGCTTAGGACCAGCAGGAAGGTCCCCGTTCACCACTATAATCCGGACCATGCGACCGGATGTATCTGGTTACAGACTAGCGCAGCATCTGTCCGCCGGGATATAGCTTGTATCACTTAATTCCAATTATCCCACGGGTCGGAACGTGCTTCTGTTTATACTGTAGTTAAGGTAAATTAACGTTACTGGTGGTAGGAGTCCGTCCGGAAACCGTATATATGTTGGTACCAAGACTTAACATTTTATATGTCAGCCGTTTCATTTACTATCAGATTTGTCTCGCTCATTTCGTCGCTTCCTCAAATAAAAAGGCAATAATAACTCAAAAGTAACAAATCTCCTACCTAGGTCATGTACTCCGTCATCATTGATATGATTTTCTGCTGCTGATTATAATGGGTAAAGTTTCTGGAAAATGAAAGGTGGCTAGAAGGAAAAAGTCATGGTTGAGAAATATTAGGGATTTGACTGGCTGATCTGGGGCGTCCGAATTGTTCCGCCGAACCAGAGACATAAAGGACTGTACCAAGCTGATCGGCCAACCTTCACTAGTTGGAGAGGCACTTTAAGAAGAAGAATAATAACTTAAACTACCATAAGTCGTTCACATGAATTGCCCACTACTGAAATTCGAAGCCTGTCCTCACTAGAGGATGAGCGACTATCGTAATCCATTACACGTTCATCCCTATAAATTAGAGCATGTCAGTTTTCCTTTGTGTTGAATAGCAAGCTTAATAACGAACATCGAACTTGCGCAACTTGTTTACTTACGACGCAGTAATCGATTTTACATTAATTTGATCTATCACTGCTTCAAAGTAAAATAAAAAGAGATAATTTTAAAACCATTTGACTGATATAATTAATAATAAATATACCATAGACAAACATATACAGGTATATAATACAGCGGAGAATCAAGTAAGGAGGACCCTTGGGAGTATTATAAAGTATTAGGCTTATTCACTCTAGGGTAAGTGTCGAACCCAACACAAAAATTGTGATAGGCTTCTAAAGATCTCCACTCCAGTCACTCCTACACCACTGCATCCAACAACAAACCTTTTAAACCAGTTCGTAGGTCCACCTTATAAATGGTCTTCCACTACTACTGCTGGTATTCTAGGAACTTACTGCCCCATCGGCTATCAGTCTTTCCAGCAATATATTATATCATTAACATTGTAATCTTGATTAACTAAAACTCCTATATCCGTGTCTATATATCGTTCTGACCCTGATGCTTTCAATCTTAAGTTGTGTTAGCTAATAAACGTCTATCTCACCTAGATTGCATCCTCTTATAATTTCCTGCGCGTTGGTTATCCGCTAACGTGGATATGGCTCTTATGCTCATCGGATAAAGTGCATAGTGGTCTGAAATACTACGACCTAAAATCAAGTAATAGGTTTCTCACGTGAGGTTTTCTACGCTCTATGTGGAATTTTAAAGAGATACGTACGTTTTTCTTCTAACTTACGAGTGTTTCTCTAATCGCGTACCAAATCGATTTTTGGGGACTGGTGTTGTGTATGTTTCCTGTTTATGCATTAGAACCTTTGGATATTGTGAAAGGTACAAAGAAACGATTATGTGCTGCCGTTGTGTGCTTACTTTAAATAATGTTTGTGTTTTTATTTAAATAAATAAATCATAAAACTTGCACATATATAGTTATCATGTATAGTTTTACGAGATAATTAAAATTAGTAAAACAGGTTACATCGTATATAATAGTTTAGTCATGTAGCTATAAATTTAGCTTCGATTTTGCTTGCGAGGATCATTTGAGATAGTTTATCTAGTATATGAGTTTGTTAGTTTCTTTCCTTCTTCCCCGTGCCTTTTTCCCAGCTATGTGGGGTTGGCACAATATGTACTTCTCTTCCATATCCCTCTATCAGCCTCTATGTGTTTGTTAGTTTATGAACCTCAAATGTTTCTGTTGATAGGTCTCTGTCGAAAACCGTCTGGGTAGTTTACCGCTGCAGCTCTTATTTCTGCTGCCAAACAGGAGTCTGCAAACATTATTTTACCGTTAAGGTTTTCACAGCGCTGTAGCTAGTGGAATTACTAGCGTAATGTGACATGAAATTGTATATACCCGCGACGATTACAATGTGAGGCAGTGTATATCATACTAACGTCATATTATTACGCGCGGGCGTATGACTTACCGTCAAGTTAACATCTCGCTCGTCTCGTCGAATAAAAAAATCTAATTATCTTGGTATTAAATTTATGTATCGTTTGTTACAGCTTACGGAAAAGTGTTCCTAGTTAGAAAAAGATGTGGTATTGACGAAGGCAAACTCTACGCGATGAAGGTACTCAAGAAGGCATCCATTGTACAGAAGCTGAAGACAGCGGAGCACACACGAACGGAAAGACAGGTATGAAATCGCATAATTAATACAACGTAAAAGTAAACAATAATTATAAACTATGCTACAGTGTTATGTAGGAAAATAGTATAATTATACAATATTGAGTTTCAAAAATATGTGTACTAATTGCTTAGTAAATATATTTCTTGGTGGATCTTTGCAATGTAAAACTACCTGCTTATTTTTTAACTATCATCCGTTAACTGTTAATAAAACCGTCACATAAATTAGTTACACTCTATCTACCCCATGATGAAGCATGAGTGTGATTACATTTATATACCACGGATAGACATCGTGCTGGATGGAATTGCGCCGAGTCTTGGTCACAGTTATGGGGAATGATCTTTCGCTTCAAGCTTTTATTAAGACTTTCACGTGAAACGAGAACTCATGGAATGCCGGAATTGCCTTATGTGAACAAATAATGACGCAAGAAGTTGCGAATGGAGAGAGAAAAATCCTCTGATTTTCCTATCCACAGCCATACCCTCATTCAACCCTCATAGGTTACTTATCACCAATTATAAATATCTCGAGGTGGTATGCCAGTTACAACTTAGTCTAAAAGATGTAGTTATATGATACACGCTGTTGAACAACGACAAGGACATGGTTTAGCCGAAAAAAGTTCAGCATAACATTTTTATTTTCTGCCTAACGAAAGGTGTATCCAGTGGCAGATTTCCCAAGGTAAAAAGGCATAAACATCGTTAAGTAATTCAAGAGCAGCTTATCAAAGCTTACAGGATCAGAAGGCAACTGAACGTGCAGACGCAAATAGGCTACAATCCAGTTAAAATCTACATTTAATAACCGGCTGTGCTTTTAACGGTTAAAGTAATTTCGGTTCGGCTGCACGGTAATGGATGAGAGTTTTTCGCATAGGTCACCAGAGTTAGTAAAGCTATTACAACCCCTCCATAGCGCTTTATAGAAATGTTGCGCAGACAGTGAGAGAAATCTATTTTCCACTTAAGATCACAACACCTAACAACAAATACACCCCTGAGACGAGACGAGCGTTCATCTGATGTTCAACGAATACGCCTGTCCATAACGGTTGAGTTAGTTCGACGAAATAGCACCACGTTGTGCTCGTCATGGGATAAAAAATGTTAAGTGTCGTCATTACTCCAGTAACTTCACTAGCAACCACGCCCTACCAGCCGCAATGCAGCAAAATTTGCCCAATACTGTTTGGAGGCAGAAATGGAGCTGTAGTATATACTTTCTTGACCAGTCTAGAACGACCACATTATTTAGATAAACTGGGTTGTAACAGAACAGATTAAAAACAAAAGATTATTGGTTCAGGCGCTTAACCGCTATGTCCGACAGGGTCTACTTCATGGTGCTACCACCTTTTGTATATTTTCGTCTTCTGTACAATTCTTCTGCAGATATCACAACTGTCTGCTTTCTTCCACCACCTAGAAAATTTTCCCATTCTTCTAAGATTTTCTACACCACATATTTCATGTATGACCAAGATAATTGATTTTTAGGCAATCTGAATTTATTTATCGAATAGGACTTCCAGACCGGCTATACAGCCGTATATCATATGCCTCCAGCCTATATATCATATAGGGTGGACAGCAGCTCAAAGCCCACTTTTATCCAGACTTGGAACCGACAACATTATAGAAGTTCTGCTGGCTAAGTTGAGAGTACATATAAGTACGGACTCCAATAAGATCCATTATTTTGAATACCTTAAGGCATGCCGAAAACAGTCATGTGAAGGCGGCTGCTTGATACTTCTGTAAACTTCTTTTTTAGGCATTTTAAGGCAAATGTAGCTTTCAGTAATGACACGACCGAGAGAAGAATAGTAGCTTAAACCCTGTATGTCGTTTCCTACCTTTTCACAATTATCTTAGAATCGCTAGTAAACTTACTAGCACGATGAACACAATGTTTCCAGGCTATGAGCATTTTTCGATGCAACGAAACAGGTGTGGATGGACTGTACTCCTCCACCTTGGAAACTTTTTCCACCTCTTATCTATTTATATTAAAGAATAGTGTTTGTTTTTTTTTATCAATAATGTATTAACACTCGACCTAATTTTTAAACTGTGTTAATTGACAATGAGGCCGTGGATAGTGATGCCCGTCTGGAGCACTTTCTGCTTATATATATTGTTTGCTGAAACACAGTGATTTAGTTATGGCAGCAGATTACCAATATGAAGGTGTTTGCTAGCCAGGCGGATGCAAAAATATATGACTCCAGTTACGAATTGGAGACCTCCGTGTTTAAAAGCGAGTTTAGTAACTGCACCAAATAGTTAAAAATGCTCGGGGAAATCTAATGAAGAGTCTCTTTTCGTGTTATATAGTAGTAGTAAGTGAAAACTTACTGGTGGGATAGCCCGTCCCGGGGTCTGCTTTATACAGACCCTACTTCAATGACCGGAGACCACGTCCAGCCATTATCTTCTTCAGGGAATGAGACTCATCTTGTCGCAAGGCGTCGAGCGCAATGTGGTGCCATTCTAACTAGCGCCTCGTTATGGGGAGACGTATCATTTAACATCAGGTGAACGTCCCGCTCGTCTAATCGCTTAATTGAATAAAAAAAAATAGATGGTACCTACTTACGGCAGCTTTTATTTCTACCGCCAAACAGTATTCATCAAACTAAACTAGAAACCCTTAAGTAAATAAGAAAATATGTTTAACTTAGAGATTAAATTCAATTATACACATATACTTAACTGTCTACTTGTCTGTTGCTAGAGGCCGTCTAGGTAGGTACCACCGCAGCTACTTCTGCAGCCGACAGACAATAGTGTGTGAACATTACTATGTTCTGGTTTGAACGGCGTTGTAGCTTATGAAATTACTGAAGTAATGAGACTTAGCATCACATGTGTTAAGGCTACGAGCACAACGTGTTCCTGTTTATATCATCGTAAGTAGCTCCAAGTTGTTATAAGCGGGCGTATCGCTTAACATCAAGTGAATATCTCGCTCATCTCTGCGCTATTACTTAATTAAAAAAGTTATGTAAGATACAGATTCATTATACATGGTGTTCATATTACGTATACTAAATCAAGTTTGATTTATATCAACAATTGTATATACGTCAAATAATCTTGAAACACAAAACCTTCGCCGCGCTATATACTTAGTTACCGCACCGCGGTGCCGTTACTCCCCAAAGTTAATTGTCTAACAGATGACACCGTTGACGGTCTGTGTTGCGATGTTACGTAACACAATCGATTTCTAATCACGATCGATTAATGGAATTTCTTACCGATGCGGAGAAATCGATTTAGTTTATAGGAGTTAAAGTCCGATATCGAAGATGGAAACGGGTGCAACCAACAAACATACCAATTTATTCGTTTTGTTATACCTTTGATTTGTATGAGAACAGTCTTATTTCTACAGCCAACGGAGACAGGTGATGATAAATTTACCATCAAACGATCTGTTTCCTAATTTATCTATCATGTATAATTGGATAGTTTGGAGATACTAGTTACGCAATGTACTAATACTAACTTATTCTAACAGGTGTTGGAGGCAGTGAGAGCGTGCCCCTTCCTGGTAACATTACATTACGCCTTCCAAACGGATGCGAAGCTTCACCTCATATTAGGTAAGTTGAAATATCATCTAACATTAAGTCCAATGTATGTGATGTATGTATAATGCCATGATGAGTATAAACACATCGTTTTAAAATAAGTAATGGTGAATCAATCTTAAGGTTATCCTTCTTTTTATTAGTTATAGTTTGGTCGTAATAACCTGTAACTATAACTGGTGAATTCATCTATTGCCGCAGACTCTCTAGGTCAATGGTAAACAACCTTTTCCTCGATGGTGACAACAAATACGTCATGGTGCCGCGGGCTGCAAAATATTGGTAATAATTTCTTAGGTTTTAAGTTAAACTTCATTAAACGACTGTGAACGGATTTATCGTATCAATATGTCTTACAGGTTCAAGGTCGAGGAATTCAAAATTGTTTAAATAAACATCAGATGGACTAATCACAAAAGTCCCGGGCCGCAGGTTAAGTTAGCGCTAATCTAGATAGTTACAATCGCCTGCACTATAGTCACGGGCTATTAGGAATAGGCCTAAAGTAAGTTCTGTCTGTCGTAGCAGAAGGCGATGTAAAAGATTTTCGAGTTTGTTGGCTTTAAAGGTTTGGGGGTCTTCATAGCCCACCAAGCGAGTCCTATGTACGACAGAGATGTGGCAGTGACGTATTTGTCGTGGCAAAGCCAGGATATTAGGGAGGTGCTTTCCGTTGGATCCCCTACATTGCACTAAGAATGACCACCGAGGGTGTTTTAGTGGGTACAAAGAGTGGCGTTAGTGGGTACAAATACCTCATAATCTTGTTTTTCCCCTAGAAGAAGGATATTTTTTAAGATTTTTACCCAACAATAAAGTTAGAACCACAGATCTAGCTTCTGCCAGCAAACAGTAGTATGCAAACATTACTGTGTTCATTCGAAGAAAATTCAATATAAGCCATTCCTATGTCAATGTTGTTTCCCGGAGATTTACAAATAGTCAACATTCAATGAAATGGAGATGGTAGAGAATGAACCGTTGACCCTAAACAATCCGACTTGGCGATAACAGCCATAGCGAATAAAAATAAATAAATGTGATGAAATACTTTAAATTACATCAGTGGCTTATATAAAAATATATTGTTTTATAATACTGTAATTATAATCTTATACATCTATATAAATAAATCAAGTAGATGTGTTTGTAATTTAAGAACTTTTCTTTTTATTCACATGAGTGTTTAATACTTATATCAGAAAGACTAGTTTTTAATTTTTGTCTATCTGTTAGTAAATTCCGAAATGACTAGACCGTTTTTGATAAGAATCATAGAAATATGGAAAAAAAATTTTTTCCTTTAATGCATATAGCCTAGGCAAACCATTGTATTTGTGGAGATATATATATATATATATATATATATTTCATTTAGCAATAATTTGAAGCTGTGATAGTTCAGTTTGTAAGGCGTTTGTACACACTAAACGTTTCGGAGAGGGGCGGGTTCGATCTCTACTGAGTTTGAGCTTTCGACGATAGATAACATCGTTAGGAATTCGATTATCGAATCGAAGCTATCTTATGTAACTATGTCATATTCACCAACCCGCACTTGACTAACGTGATGGATAAATAACCTTGACTCTTGTGCGAGAATACCCTTAGTCCTACCAAGACAATACAGTGTTAATATTAAGAGTGGTTTTTATTGTTATAGTTTCCTTTGGCAATAATATTTATACTGGTCGTATATTCTCTGATGGACTGTATGATATACCTTTCTGTTTGATATTTTCCTTCAAGTTCAAACTGAACCATTTGATTGGGTCGGTAGATTGCTTTCATGTTGAAGACAGAACTAGACGGGAGACGCCGCGCAATAAGCGGCACAGGAAAAAACAAATGAATATCCGCAATGTCACGGGACTTTAATCCACCACAGTTTTATTGCAGCCATGCACGGACGCACATAGGGATCTACATATTTAAAGACCGTTTTTACTAATCACATATAGGTGTGTCCCGTGGCAGATTTAGGATTTCTTAATGAAATTAAAGGATGTTATTATTTTAGAATATACATATATTTGTCATAAAAAAAAAGACGAGACATGCTGATTTTATTTTTTGAAGATCAGTCCGTCCAAATGTTTTCCATCGCTACATACACACTCGCGGAATCTTTCGAGAGTATTCTGAGTGTATCTCGCGGAGGAGGCTCATGGTGGCTCTTGCTGTGTGAGGCGTGGCGCCGTCTTGTTGAAACCACGTGTGAGAGCTGTTCGATGGATGTTGTCTTAGTTTGGGTATAAAAATGCGGTGATAGACATCACCATCACCAATTATGGTTGCTCCATGAGAATTTTCAAAGAATAACGGTCCAATTATTCCATTGACAGAAAGAGCACCAGTCCACTGCGACATCGCGACTGACCAATCCTCACGAATTTCGCGCCAAACTGTTACCTCCCCGGTCGTCGGTTCCCCGCGCAACCGTTAGAAAAATATTCGAATTTCATATCCTAAATCTGCCACGGGACACCTATAGATCTTTAAGCCTTTTTCCAATGGCGCACAGTTTCAACTGTTACTTTATATAGCTAACGGTAAAAATTTAACTTTCACTGCTTGCGATAGAACTGTTACAGAATATAGAGCTGCTCAACAGAATCTCATTCGCAAGAGTAATTACAGAACGAGAATGGGAAATTTGTTTATGATTTTAAAGCAATACACATAGAAGATGTTAAGCATGACCTTTTCTAAGACCTTCTGCTTACCTCTATCGAATGGTGCAGCAAGTCATAGGCGACTCTGGTAACTTACTATCACATCTGCCGCTTATTAGTTTCACTATCATCTAATGTTATACACGAAAAATATTTTGAACGAAGTAACTACGGTGAAGTCTTTCAAAGAACATAAGGTTGACAGAAATACCCTGGAGCGTGTATAGTAAGCAGTACTTACAATGTTGCAGATGGCAGTCTATCTTTATGAACTATTGAGATAAATGCAAGTAATAAAGCCGTTTGATATCTTTGTCTGGTGTGGGTTAGATCCTAACCATTGATTCAAACTGTACCCATTCGTAGGGGTCAATGGAGGTTTAGGTCTAGACCAGTGTTTCACAACGTGGGGCCCACTCACCACAGAGGGGTAATTTTAATGTTAAGGGGACAATTTGTAAATGGATTCGACACGAGTTTAACTCCGCTCCCTTTCGCTCCAGGCCATGTTAGATTACGGTGGAAAATTTAACGAAAAAAGCAAATTCTTAAATAATTATAGCAATTTCAGATGATAGCAAATTTTTAAATATTTTTTTTTAATATTAGAAATTGTGTATGTTACATAGGGGGCATAGAATTTTAGAAAGATTAAGGCATGGCATACAATAGGTTGAAAAGCACTGGTCTAGATCAATTTTTCTTCTCTAAAAATAACGTACAATAAGATTATCTTTCAAGAAACATTTAAGTAATGATATCTTAGTGTAAAAATGCTACGAATTTTCATGAAGAAAACTGCAGAGTAAACTTATTAACTGTCTAATAGAATTTCGTATAAACCTAGATAGCGTTCGTGTATAATGTTGATCTGGTATATCTCATGGTAATGCGGAACTCGATGAATTGATGCATTCGAAATTTCGTTACCATCTGTTTCGATGCAAACTTCACTTCGGCATTAGATCAATGACAGATTTGAACGGGCATCAATAAACTAGAATACAATTTTAATAATGGATTGACGATCTAGAAACCAGTGTAGACGTCTGCATCAGCAGGACATTATAGTAAACAAGCAGAATTGTCTGCCAAGAATACATTAGGTCTTGAATGAACAAAGAGCTTTTATATAAGTTTTAAGTTTGTTTCATCATTTTTTTTATTCGTCGAAGCGATGAGACGAGTGAAAATTTCACCTAATACACTGCACCACATTGCGCTCCTCGCCTTGAAACATAAAATATTGTCTCGTTATCCTAGTAGCAACACTAGCTGCAACTCCCTTCAATCCGGCACACAGTAAAGTTTGCACACTACTGTTTGTCGGTTGCAATAGGAGCTGTGGTGGTGCCTACCTAGACGGTGTCCGGTAGCGGAGACTTACCATAAAAGGTATCATCAGGTAAACGACCCATTGTCTCGTCGCTTCATTAGATTAAATAAAACAAATTTGTAAAGGTTATGACGTTTTGTATAAGGTATTTCTGCTCTTCCTACTCTTTATTAAATCTCACAGTCCGTGAACTCAATGAGTTAAAATAGCTGATCAAAGTTCTTCCATTGCTTAGTCACTATCATCATCATCATTTCAACCAATGGACGTCCACTGCTGGACATAGGTCTCTTAGTAATTACTGTATTTTTCACAATTACTTGTATTACGAGACAGTGGATCCGCCGGCAGCCATTATCTTTACATTTCAACAATTGATCAGATATCTAAGTATGATTGATGTGCCGGCTCTGGGTCCCGATACTGGCACAGGCAAGCAGGTCAAGGGGAGGCTAGCCTTACGCAAATTGTTTCTACGTTATTTCACTAGGTCGCGATTTAAATGTTTATAGCGATAGCGTTAAGGTAGCCTTTTGTTGGGCAAGTAGCGAATTTATTAAACAACCGGCCTCAAGTCTGCCGTGGAACTCTGATGTAGTTCTGCTTATTTTGAACCATTTTACAATCACTACGACAAATATTTTTGGTGTAAATCATAAATATTTTGTCAAGGCTTTGTTTTTATTACTCTTCGTTATATTCTAAGAATACCAACGTGACTCCGCCAGCGCGAGCTGCACCATGCAGCCCCAACTCGGGGGAGAAGAATCACCTTTCCACTTCTGTAAGGGCACGCCAGAACATACAGTTCGCCCTTCTCTCGGCCTCTTATAGTCACCTGGGCAACGGATTCCCCCGAATCCGTCACCCAGAAGCCATGGGAGCCAAGAGAGCAAACTCTTCAGACTCCCTGCGGCGGATCTGCTCTTGGGCTTCGCCGCCAACTGTTATACGGCCGCGGAGGGTATATAGAACGGCGGAAAGCAATACCGACACTCCTCTTCCCTCGCGACTGCATCTCGGCTGCAAAGCGCAGTATTAATGTGCCTCTACAGCCTACCAGCACACATCAGAGGTGAGCTCGTGAAACTTACTCGGAGCGGCCATCTCGGGTCGGCCGGGTAGGTTTCTCTTAGCTGCACCGTGAATGGCCAAGCCACGGCTACTGGACCCCGCTGCCACGACAAGACGAGAACCTGTTCAATAGGAAGACAATCCTGCCTATAATAACGCGGCGCTAGTTAGGATGATATGCACAGCATCATTAGATAGATAGGTGATATTAAAAAATCGCTGATAGCCACTAAACAATTTACGACTGTTTGAGGAATCCTGTGGATATCCATCGGTTGAGATGATGATGACACAGTATCAGATTGTGCTTTTCTCCTTCAGACATATTATATCTCGTTACCATAATAATTTCACTAGCTACAACGCTCTTCAAACCGGAACATAGTAACGTTTGTAAAATTCTATTTGACGGCAGAAATAGGATAAGCGGTGATCCTACCTAGACGGGCCCCAGCAACAGAGACCCACCATCAATTAAAATTGATAAAACAGGTGCTTTATACAGTACGGATAACCGTTAAGTGTAACTCTGCTTTGGTCAGGTAAATGAACCGTCGCAGAATACTAGGAAATGAACCGGGGAGTTATGCTTTCTTATTTAATTAACCGTAACCTTAACCTTAAGTGGGCAACGTAATCATTAAAACATTTTTAATGGCTACATTATTAACTAAGTTACTGGACGATGAACTCAAATGACTTAAATACGTTTACACTCATGTTATAATCATTTGTAATGTATAACTATAATCATCAACATTAGCTGATACACGTGCACTGCTGGATAAAACTGATAGTAGGTCTCTGTTGCTGGAGACAGTCTCGGGCTAGCAAGAATAGGGCTAAGGTAAGCCTTGCCTGTTTTAGAAGGCGACTGAAAGGGTTTAGGATTTTCACGGGCCCTTAAGGGTGAAGGCCCTTATCGCTCCATAAGCGATCCTGCGTGGGTCAGCGTATGGCTCGGCGATGGTGCCTAGGAGGGTTAGACTCCTCCTCATAGACGTGTAACATAAAGTGTAGAGGGGCACCAGTGCTTTCTATAAGGGATCCCGAAGCCTCTCCGAATGTTCTGGTGCAGACCACCGAGGAGGTTTTAGTGAGTATGAATCTCACGTAACCCTGACTTCCTCCTCAGAAGCAGGGTATCTTTCGAAGGTTTCCTCTCCGAAATAAAATTAAATATTGTAGCCGACAGTCAGCAGTGTGACAAACATTACCGTGTTCCGGTTTTAAGGGCGTTATAGCTAATGAAGTTATTGTGGTAACGAGATTTAACATCTTATATCTTAAAGCGACGAGCGCAATGTTATGCAGTGTATATCATCCTAACTAGCGTTATACTAATATCACTTACCATCAAGTTCTCCAAAAAGATCTCGTATTATCTAACATAGTTTAATATTAAAGTGCTGTTATTTGAACAGTATATCGCATCATATTATTCTTATGACTACCGTCCAAAAGAATCTTTAGACTCTTAACTGGAAATCTGTATCGGTTTTTTTTTTCAATATTTTTTTCCTTCACAATGCAATTTTTAAGTGTTATTATTCTAGTGCTGTTTATTTCTCACCTTAAAGGCAAACATACTAATAAAGAAGATAAAAGTATGTTGCCCTAGCAAGACGTAAGTCGGCAGTACAACGTCCTAATGTAATAGTCGTCATCATTTTGAAAGGAGAAATAGTTTTGAGTATAAAAGAGAGAGAAAGGAACGAAGGTAAGAAAAGGTATAAAAGAAGAACGGTAAGGAAGGAGGAAAAGTAAAGAAGGAGGAAAGATTTTTTTTTTATGGTGATGTTTGTGCCGCAGTTTTATTGACAGCTATTACGGCTTCATCGGACTCAGGGCTCGCAGATCTGGTATCCGCGAGCTAAAATAATATAAAGGAGAAAAAGAACTAAAAATAGGGCAAAATAAGTTTGAAATTAAACGAAATCTTAAAATGAACTTAGAATACAAAAACTAAACACAAAACACGAAACCATAAAAACAAAACAAAATTTAAATATATATATATGTAGGTAAATAGAGTAGTATGTAAAAGGTGGAGGAGAAAGGTGAGAAGATATTGGATGCGGAAGCGTTGAAGAGTTAAGGAGGAAAGAAAAACAAAAATGTAATAGAAGGAACGAAGCCCAGACCCACAAATGCCCGGGGGGAACGAGTATAAAAAAAAACGTGGTGGGCTAAGGCCCAATTCCCCTCGATGAACTCTGTAAATGGTGAAAATGCTTAGTCATTGAAAACGTAGACGGATAACGTAGTGTTGGCAAGCTCCCCACCAGGTAGTGCGACGATCTGATGAAAGTTGCGAGAAGCAGCTGGATGCGGTGCCTTACATATATGCCTTAGAGCCCTTTATATGTCTTAGATTTATTATATTATTGATAATTTGTTAATTAGGGATTTTCAAAGCTTTTAGTAGTGCCATTGTAGTACGCTGTTCAACCAAATACAGAAGCAATAACTTTGTTAAATAACCTAAACTGCACAAATTAACTGAGTCAGTGAGCTGCAGTATAAGGTAGTTAACAGTCAAATGTCCTTTTGTGTCGATTTGCGAAACAACCTTTGCTCCATGTGACTCCTAAAGTTCAAGTAAAAATGTCATATGCGTGGCGTTACTCACCGCCGGATAGTACGTTTGTATTTTTATTCGGACCTACTGTGCGATTCTTAAATAAAAACGATTGTAACATTACCATCCATAATATAATAAGGTAGGTCTTTGTTGCTCGAAGGTAAGCCCTGCCTGTCGTAAAAAGTGACTAAAAGGATCTAGGAGTCTAGGAGTGTTTGGCCCTTCCTTAGAGACGAGGTGTAGAAAAGTGTGGAAATATTACTGTGTTCCGATTTTAAAAACCGTTGTAACTAGTAAAATACCTGGGATAGCGTGACTTGATATCCTATGTCTCAAAACGACGAGAAGGATGTCGTGCTGTGTATATCATCCTAACTAGCGCCACGTTGTTTAAGCAGACGAACTTACCATCAGATAAACGTATTCCTCTAGTTACTTAAAAATATATACGTTATATATATAATTTATTGGGGCTTCCAGTGGCAATGGGAGCTGCGATGGTATCTACCTAGACGGTCTCCGGTCAGATATACCTACCACCATTAAAATGTTGCAATGTTATACCGTCGCTGTCAACAATATCAGCTGATTACTGTCAATAGACGCTGATTGAATATAAGCAAATTTGTTATCTTTAGCGATATGATTAGGTTTTGAAATTACTCAGGCTCTATGAATGGCTGGAATTACACTGTATTATAATAAGTTCTTTTGTGTTTCTATAAATAAAACATATATAAGGCAAAAGTGTACATGTTAAGAGAAAGCTCCTCTCTTAACATGCATACTTTATATATTCAACATTAACAATGTTGCCATCCTTCAAAATGTTAATTTATCTATCACGACTGATGTTACGGTGTTCTCTCTGTAATTGCTGGTAAATCTCTGTTGCTGGAGACCGTCTAGCTACCACCGCAGCGTCTATTGAAGCCAACAAACAGTACGCAAACATTACTGAGTTCCAGTTTGAAGAGTGCTACAGCTAGTAAAATTACTGGGGTAACGAGACTTAACATGTTATGCTTCAAAGCGACGAGCACATTATGGCGCTGTGTACAACACCCTAACTAACGCCTTGTGGTTGACAGGCATTACTTACCATCAAGTGAACGTCCCTTTCGTCTCGTCGTTTCCTTGAATAAAAAAAAAAATCTGATTAGACGAGTTTCTTATCGGTACTATTGCATGGTACAGTTCTGTATGGAATCGAAGTCATATTCAAGGCAGAGCTATAAATAAATTTGTCTAATAATAAATTGAAAACGTCACAAATTTATTTTCATAACGCGTCCTTAAAATAATTAACATTAAATGAAATAAGGAAATAAGCAGCATGTCCACTGGTTACCTGTTCATCATGATGCTGGTTAAGACGTTTGTCCAACATCACAACATGTTTTACTCTTTCACAATATATACTGCTCCACATTGTGCTTGAGACAAAAATGTTGAGTCTAGTTGCCGCAGTATTTACACTAGCCAAAACGCTCTTCAAACCGGAACACAGTGATGTTTGCATAATCACTATTAAGCAGTGGAAATGGACGCTGATGTCCTTACGCTCTCTGGCAACAGAAATCTACCACTAGTAATATTTTATTGCTGTCTTTGCAAAAGACCAGTCAGAACGCGATAAACCAAAAAAAAAAAATTAAATAACTTGAAATAGTATGATTTGACCTCGCCGTGTACTTTGAGCCAGCTAAACATAAACTCGTGTATGTTTAATTTATGCCCCAGGGAAATTACTTAGCTTACCGTATTTTTATAACTTACGCCGAGAAACGTCGATCGGGGTAATAAATATAAAAGGATTTACCTTCCAAGTTACTGCTTAACGCAAGGTTAGGCTGCTCTACCGGAAATAAAGAAAAATCGTTTACTTTTAAACTAAATAAAAAGGTTAACTATAATCCGTATATACTTAAGGAAGATACACAAGACAAGATTGACAGTTAACACCAGTGCTGCTAAGGTTAGGTATATACTACCACCTCACCGCCTATTTCTGCGGACAAACAGTAAAGTGCAAATGTTACTTTGTTCCGGTTTGAAAGCCGCTGTAGCTAGTGAAATTACCGAGGTAATGAGACAGCATCATATGCCTCAAGACGACGAGCGCATTACGGCGCTGTGTATAACACCCTAAATAGCGCCTTGTTGTTAAGGGCAGGCATGTTGCTTACCATCAGGTGAACGTCTCGTTCGTCTTGTCGCTTAATTGAATAAAAAAAAATCAATAAAACTATTCATTTATGAGTACCTTTCTACTGATAACACCACCATACCTACTCCCGAGCAATGCGTCTCATTTCTCTTGAAATCTATCTATTGTCAATCTTAACTTTGAACTATCCTCTCTATCTCTCACCTCAGTAAGTTATTCATTATAAAGTTCATTTTAAGCTTAAACTACATATTGAAGTTTAAAATGAAGCTTATTACAGTAATCTTTAATATATGTTAATTACTTTAACTTCTCAGTATTACTGCTGTTCCTATAATAGGTCCTCGTATCCCAAAGGTTGGGAGCCACTAACAGAGAATATGATGTTAATGGCATTACCTTTTCGGATTAATTTCATATATTTTTGATGGAATCATTGTATGAGTTAAAAGCATGGCTAAAGCGACCGAAGTATGAACAAAACAATGGTTCACCTCCACTCGCCACTCCAGGGTCGGGTCCCCATCGCTCGCGGTACACGGTGAATTTCACAAGCGGAGCGGTTTCCGTTGCCTTGACCCGCAGACGGACGCGTTCCGCTCCAACCCTCCCGCACTGCGCCGCCTTTTGTTCGAGGCGCGGTTGCACGTGTGTGGTACACACCGATATAGACCGATGACAAATGTATAAGCGGAAGCGACTTTAAATATTTTGTTTTTTTATTATTTAACAAAGAAAAGAGATCGGCATTTATCCGATGGTAAGAGATACTCTTGCCTATAACAACGTGGCGCTAGTTAGCAGCACCATGTGCTATCTATATCATCTTAACTAGCGTCACGATTAGCTGGCGTATCACTTACCATCAGGTAAACGAATTGCTTTTCTCGTTGATTTGAAAAAAAAAATATATCTTATAAACTTAGGAAATTTGACCGTCTTCAAAACATCTGTATCAGATTTAAATTTGGATTGCGCAAATATGAATATGATAAGCTCAAGTGGTTATCAATTCGATATCGCCGGAATACTCATACACTTTCTCTTCTTTACAACATTCTATTTCATCCTTTGTACCCGTGTTAACTTAAAGAACGCTTTGAATTTCTCTATACCTCACACTCTCAATGTTTAAGATCAGCCGAAAACCTTACCCTAAAGGTTCCAAAACATTCCACCAAATTCATGGAGCAATCGTTTCCTGTTCACGCTGTACGTCTATGGAATGCCTCACCTCTTACAATAAGACAGGCGCGGTCGCCGCAAGTTTTTAAGAACCTAGTTAGGAATCATTATCTTTCGCTTTAATTAATTATATATAATATTATGAAGTCACCTTAAGTATTCATTTAATGTGTATGTATATATTATTGGTTCTAAGAATATTATTATATTATGCATGTATATATTCCATATTTTCCATCCAAAGGTTGTCTGGAAGAGATCGCTTTAGGCGATAAGACCGCATTTATAATTATTTATATATATATATATATTCCTTTGTATGATGTAATATTATTTGGTGTACAATAAAGTATTTTTTATTTTATAAACTGCCTCTACCGCAATCAATTGGCACTTATACGATAACTAACTGTTCCGCTTTGCTGGATGTAACACTCCTGCAAATCTCTTTGGGGAAGGATTTCCATCGGCAAAAGGAATATCCCCTACCAAATTTCTAATCTCCAATTTTCACTGTTTTTTTCTTAAGAAAGAAATCAAAAGTGGTATGGGGCGTGCATCAGCGGATTTTAAATTTTTTATTAATTGTATGTAATTTGTTGAAACAATACGCTTATTTCGTAGGCTTAAACCGCACAACGCTCGTTGGCAGCGTTCAAGAGGTTGGGCAACAGTAGTTGAATGTAATCACGCAGCCGCGCGGGATGTATTGTGCCCCTCTGCACTCTGCACCATGACAGTCTCTGATCGTTTGTATAAGCTAACACCAGGAGCGTGCGCTCCATACAACAAATAAGCATAGCATACCCTGTCTCCCTAAACCTATCTAAATAATAATCTCTCAACATGCTCAAAAGCTACACAAGTATACCTTGACTGTAGCTAAGAAGATGCTAAATTGACTCAAGTTTCTAAATTGGTAAGTTTATATTTAAGTATAGTTAAGCATAGTGACTTCGGGTGTGGTTTGCATACCCTACACGAAATCTCTGTGCACGTCCCCTGGCTAACACTAGCTCATTTAGCTCTCAGACAATGATTGCTCATTTTACACAAGGACGAAAATTAAGGCCCATGATCCAACGCTATTATCACAGGCATGCAGTTCGACTGGTGGTAAGATTCTGTTGCTGGAGACCAGCTAAGTCGTTACCACCGCAACTCGTATTTCTGTCGACAAACAGTAGTGTGCAAACATCACTGTGCTCTGATTTGAAGGGCGCTATAGCTAGAGGAATTACTGGGTTGACGGGGCATATTATTTTGTATTAAGGGTAAGGGGGGCGAGCGCTATGTGGTGCGGTGTATAGGATTCTAATTAGCGCCACGTTACGAGCAGGCGTATCACTTACCATCAAGTGAACGTCTAGCTGGTCTCGTCGTTTAGTAATATAAAAAAAAGTTTACCAATTCTCTATCTTCCTTGAAACATATCGCTTTCCTTCATTGGAAACTGGAACTCAATGAAGATCAAACCCTGCATCTTTAATAACTTACAACAGCTTCTGTGAGTTCGTCAAAAATTGCTGTTCTAATCTCATCAAGTTCAAAGGTAAATTAACAAAACTGACCATCTCGCATTAATATATAATTATCATCTATCGGCGATTTCTTAATTTGCGTACGCTTGTATCCAACAATACTTACTCGTAATATTAATAACTTATTGTGTTACCTCTTCTTATTAATATTTCATCTCATAAAACAATACATGGTACTTTTTTATGCCGACCTTGCCACTTTGAAGTCTGATGTTCCATTAAATATAAAACTGCGCATAATCAGATTAACGAGCCTCATTATCTGTCTACCCGCGATCATTACAAATAACACCATCATAGTTCATTTGTTAATTGTTTTCTATTAACTCTAGCATCTAGAACTTAAGATTAACATGTTTTCAAGTTTCTCATTTCAAACTTTAAACGTTCAAATGTAAGTTAAACTTCTTTTAATAACACAGAGAAGTGATTTTCAAAACAAGTGATTCCACTGCTTACAACGGTTAGATTTTAACATCTATGCAATGTTATATGTAATCGCCATCATATTAAAACTAGATCTGTAGAAGTCTTGTGGTAAGGTGCGGAGATCAGGAACTGATACTTATAGTAGTAGTAATCCCTCTCTTAATATTACGAACATCCAGAGTGTTCCAGTTGATGGATACAATTGTATACTCCGTAACGACACGTTGAGCAAATGCCACGTACACAAAAATGTACGATTTAGACTTCAAATTATGGTCAGTTTTAGAGGACATGGCCTGCTCTAAACGACACGGCGACATTGAGTCACTTAAAAGATCTTTGTAGCAAGCAGTGGCGGTAGTGGAAATTTCCCTTGGAAACAGCGCGTGAATCCATAGATACGTGATATGTGGCCAAACAGATTAAAGGCCTGTATAAAAGCCAAAGGTGGCCATTTCGAATACAACACTGTATTTTCTTTTTTGCTGACACTAATAAATATGTAGGTACAAAGTTTAATAATATTACATTACTTCATTAAAAAAAAAATGCATTTTCAATTCTAACAGAACTTATAGCCTAACTAGGTAGATATATTGATTTAACGTTAACTAACGCAATTTATTAAGTTATTTATGTCGCTAAGCTTTTGCTTAGTTTATGTCTCATATCAAATTATTAAAAATTAATATATTTATTAAACAATCTTCAGTATGCTGTTTATTAAACAGAGTTCTGATCATACATAGTAGCGGAATTTAATACAGTGCGTGTTTTATTTTCAAATACATATATTTCTTTTATATAAACTATTTTAGTTAAATTACATCAATATAGAAAAATTTGATCATCTTCATTAGCCTATATATTCTCACAGCTGGACATAGATTTCATCAATGATCTACAATACAATCGGTCCTGCGCTAAGACTACCAGCGATGGGTGATGGGCCGGTAAGGTCCTTCAGTATCAGCTGGATATCGGCAGACGCAGTGCTGGAAGATTCTCCACAAAATGAGTGACGAAATGATGAAGGTCGCAGGAAAGCGCTGGATGCAAGCACCTCAGGATCAATTCGAAACTAGTTAAAATAATCTAAAATAGTTTTTAAAACATTAAAAAATATTCAAACTTTATTACTAAATATAATATTACATATAAACATCAGTATATAGTTTTAAAGTAAAGTAGATCACGAATTTATAAGGCAACAGAAAGTCTACGGGGCATCCCCCGCCGGCTTCCGTTTCCGCTTTAGAATATATAAAATAACCATTTCATACGCGAATCTCCGCGCACAGAGGCAATTTATCATAATAAGAAGCGGCATCACATCCTCGTGTGATAGAAGTCGAAGTAAACATTTTTTAATGATACACATTCATGAAAATTACTCTACTTAAAATGTTTATTTAACCGTATCCATTTTTTTTTTCGGAGGAGAAATCTTCGAAACATACCTTGCTATTGGGAGGTTGTCAGGGTTATATTGGATTCTTACACACTGAAACTCCTTTTGTGGTCTACATCAGTGCATTCGGCGAGACCTCGGGATCTCTTACAGAACGTACCGGTACCCCTCTACACGATGTATTAACGTGTCTCAAAGGAGGGGGCATACCCTCCTAGGCACTATCGCTGAGCTACGGCAATATGCATACGCTGTTCCACGCTGATTCGCCTGTTGAGCGATATGAGTCCCCACCGTCAAGGCTCGTGAAACCTGTAGATCCCTTTCATCTTCTTACTAGACCTTGTCCCATCTTTAGTAGGTGTCGGCCCACCTGGTCATTCGTCTAAATCTATCTCTATTTTGTGTCATAACTTCTGTCAATTTGTTATTCTTTAGATCTTTATTGATCATCCTCAACCAAGCAGTCGGGAGTCTCCCAGGGCTTCTCTTTGTAGTTTCGAGATCCAGAGGTACCCTAACCATATGCGTTGTTGGTCTTCGCATAACACGGCCGTACCAGCTCAGACGTCGCTCTACCATTTTCTCTTGAACCGGTTTTACTTTTTTTACGCCCTTTCTATAACTAGCAGGACTTGCCTTAGTCCTCTTCTTAATAGCGCGAGAGTACAATGTCATTTAACTGTATCTGACGGAGCGACGATTCCACACCACGTCGTGGAGTTTGGGTTAATGGTAGTATCTTTTCAAAGCCACAATCTCATATTGTAAGTCTTTTTTTTTATTCTACGAAGCGACGAGACGAGCGGCACATTCACCTTATGGTAGTTGATACGCTCGCCCATAACAACGTGGCGATAATTACGATATTACACAATGACACATGAGATGTTGTCTCATTGCTCCAGTAATTTCACTAGCCACAGCGTCTTTCAAGCCGGAACACAGTAATGTTTGTAAACTACTGATTGTCGGTTGCAATAAGCGCTGCGATCGTACCTACCTAACGGTAAGCAATGGAGAACTATCATCAGTAAATACGTTGTTATCTAAATACACTATTAATAAAATTAGGTATGTATTCAGTACTCGGAAAGCGATTGATGAACCAACAAAAGTTGAAAAAAAAAAACATGTTTGCGTCCTGTAATAATATAAAAAATTATCTATAACCATATTCCAGTGAATGTAACATGTCAATAATTATTATCTTGTTTGCTATAACGGAGCTTATCGTTGGTCACTGGACGTGGGTATGGTCAATACGTTTGAAACTATTCGGTACGGTACGGAACTATCTGGTTAACCACACATCGTGTGGTTATGGTACAATGTTATCATTGTTAATAACGAACACCATTACTTTTATATATTAATTCCATATAACAGCAAAAACTTATATATTTAAATGTCTTCGTGGCGTAGTGATTGTTTGCTTGCCTTTCAATACGCAGGTCCATCGGAAGTGGCAGGTGTTTGTTGATGGACACCATCTTGGTAGGTGCCACCGCAGCAGCCTACACACAGTATTGAACAAACATTACTTCGTACTGAAGTACATTGTTCAACGAAACTACAAAACAGGCGGGACACCTGATGTTGATACCCGCCGATAACAACGTGGCGCTAATTAGGATGCACACTGCTCCACATTGTGCTCGTAGCCTTGGGGCATAAGATGTAGATCTCGTTACCGCAATAATTTCACTAGTTACAGCACCTTTCAAATTGGAACATAGCATATGGAACATGGTACTGTTTGGTGGCAGAAATAGAAGCTGCGGTGGTACACCTACTCAGACGGTTTCTGTCAACAGAGACCGTCTTCCTCCAGCTCTTTTTCCAGCCATGTGGGGTCGGCACAGTATGTACTTCTCTTCCATACCCCTCTATCAGACGTCATATTGGAAATCACACTCTTCTTTCATTTGTAATCTTTCACATAATCCATCCACACTTTCTTCGATCTTTCTCTACCCTTATAACTATCCAAGTTCATTCTCATTACTTTCTTTGTTATATATTCTTCATCCCTCCGTATAACATGCCCTTACCACGCTAACCTCTTGCTCCTCCATTTTTCTATCACTGGAGCACCTTTCAGACTTCCTTTAATATAATTATTCTTAATTTTATCCATCCTCGTCACACCACACATCCATCTTAACATTCGCATCTCGGCCACATGTAATCTCCTTTCATCCGAACCTTTGGTGGAACAACACTCAGCTTCCTACAACAGAGATCTACCACCAGTAAAGTAACAGGACTTAACGTATTATATTTCAAGGCGACGAGCACAATATAATGTTGTGTATATCATCCGAATTAGCGCCATGTCGTTATAGACAAGTGTATCTCTTAAAATCAGACCGCCTCGTAGAATAGCGAAATAAAACCCCTGGTCCTCTTTACCGACTGCTCTCATCATATTACAGCCAGAGTATTTTGAATAACAAATCTTCATCCTGGACATGGATGGAAGATGAAAGCCGAACTCATTGCGACTTCATATAATGTGCAATTGAGATACAACGACACTATTGTCTATACAAAAGGAATAATAAAAAGATAAATAAACATTTTTTTATAAAATCTTAAGCCAAATGAGGTTTACTTATCTCTTCTATTAGATTAACTTGAGTCCGCGGTAAATCCCAGCTTCAAAGGAAAGTCCCATATTAAATACGGGAATTTTGCGGCATTAAAGTTCCTACTCTGTTGCTCGAGACCCTTACTTATTAACACCCTGTCATGTGGTGGTGTTTAAAGACTTGCCACTAGATTTTCAAACAACTGTATGTTACTACTACTATTAAAAATTTTACTATGTAACGTGCACTACATAGTCACATGATCTACTATATATAGATCTGGGTCGAAACGTCTAACTCGATGTTTGTTCTAAATGCAAAAGGCGACGATGATAAAAGTGTAGAATATGTGTTATTTAAACATGGAGTATATATATATATATATTTATATGTATAGATATATATATATATCCAGAGATTCATTGTGTTTTTACGAGATCTCAGAAACTATTAGACGTAAACGTTCAAAATTTGGTACAGATATTACTTGTGCTATTTAGAAGTCTGCTAACAATAGTTTGTATAAAAAAAATCTCTAAGGGGAGTTGCGAGGGTGTGACAGCCACCAAAACGAACGGGGAACTGCTAGTTTCTAATAGATTAATATGGACCCGATGTGATAACACAAAATGAATAATTAAAACAGATTATCATAGAACAGCGGTTGCGAAACTTTGTGACCACATTGACCATTAAGTTAAATACCGCGGACCCCTAATAGGATTTTTTGTGTTAAATATATTTGGAAATATGGAATTGTGATCTAAGTTACACATAAAATTTTGCTAGTTTATCATCAGCCGATAGAAGTCCACTGCTGGACATAGGCCTCCCCCAAAGATCTGGGCATCGATTGGCTCTGCACTGCCCGCATACAACGGCTTCTCGCGACCTACGGTTAGGACCTCTGGTACCGCCGAGCAGCAGAAGCCGTGGTATGTAGGGGTTCGTGAGAGGGGATTTGGATCACTTCTCACCACGCTAGCCCAATGCGGTTTGGTGGGAGCCAGAATCTCGTTTGTTGATTAGCAGGGTGCACCACGAGCAGATGAGGTTGACATGGATCCCGTGAGTTGTTGTGCGGGAGTCCTTACAGTCCAATTTAGCTAGTTAATAAAACATATTGTTTATTGTTAATGATTGGTCAAAATAAACAATTATCTCTCAATGGCCCCTAAAACAACGTGATTAGTTTGTTCCACATATTTCTGTGAGCAATCACTTTGACGAACGCTATCTTATAACAATATTCTCTATAAAGTTTCTATGTTCTAGGTATCTTACTTTTATAATTACTGAGGCGCGAGCCCAGCATCAGATAAGCTGTATAAGACAAAATTACTAACAAGCGTTACCCATCCTCAGAGAACTTTTATAAGACGGTGGATTTTTCTTAAGATGCCTCTCCGACCAGCGAAGATTGGCGGTCAGTTCACTATATTTCGCCCGGTCCCTTGCGAGGTGGAACAGTTGGGCGGCACTCGCGATCCCGGTCCGTTCCCTGATGTTACCCAGCCACGATTTGCTCCGACGATCAACACTCCTTTTAACCGCCACTTTGCCCATTATGACGATTTGAAGCAGTTCGTACCTATCGTGCCTAACGTGGCCGAGATATGATAGTTTTCTCGTCTTGGCGGTCTGATATAGCAGAAAGCAAAAGACGGTGGATATAGCAGATATTTACTGCCCTCAACATTGAATCCTTATTTAATATCGATTATTTTAAATTTTTTCAGGGTTAAACAGTATAATGTAGTCGTTATATTCATTATTTTAATTAATTTTGAATTCTATTGTCCACAATTATTAGTATCATTAATATTGATTTTTTTCCCATAAATATTTTTTTGTTATTTCATTTTTAAGACAATGGGACTGACATTCCCTCTAAAGGTAATAGCCTCACAAAATAAGACAAAATTATATTGCTTTAGTATATATAATATTAAACATATGAACGTAAAGATAGCTGTTTAAAACTATTAACTTATGCTATTCTCAGTTTTGACTGACCGTGCCAATTCTTCCACAGATTACGTAGCTGGTGGTGAGTTGTTCACTCACCTTTACCAAAGGGAGCATTTTCACGAGAACGAGGTGCGGATATACATCGCAGAGATTATCCTCGCGCTAGAGCAATTACATAAGGTGAGACTTGGTTTTTTTATTATATATATAAAGATGATCTAGTACATGATTACTGGTAGGTCTCTGTTGCCGGAAACCGTCTAGGTGGGTACCACCGCAGCTCCGATTGCAACCGTCAAATACTATCCAAACATTACTGTGTTCCTATTTGAAGGTCGCTGTAGCTAGTGATTTGATTGTAGTAACGAGCCAACTTCTTGTCCCAAGACGACAAGTGCAATGTGGTGGTGTGTGATACATCCCTACTAGCGCCACCTTGTTATGGGCGTTCTTCTCATCTCTTCGCTTAGGAAAAGAAAAGGCAATTATTTTCATAATATGATGCTGCTGGTTTAATTTATATCAGATATAGTAATACTTTACAGTGAGTTGTTGTAAGGAGTCCTCCACAACAACTCATGGAGCTCAAGCCAACCTCACTTGCTCGTGGTGCACCCTGCTAATCAACAAACGGGGCGCTAGCTCCCGCCAACCCGCATTAGGCCAGGCCAGCGTGGTGGCAAATGGCCCAAATCCCCCCAAAATGAACCCACAAACGTGGAGATCTTTGGGGGACGCCTATGTCCAGCTGTGGACGTCTATCGGCTGATGATGATGATAAATACTTTCGATAAACACAAAGCATGTGTATATACGTTATAATTAACACAAACTTTTTTCATATTATACCTTAAGCTCGGCATAATCTACCGGGACATCAAACTGGAGAACATACTTCTGGACGCCGAGGGTCACATCGTGCTGACCGACTTCGGCTTGTCCAAGGAGTTCTACGGCGGTGAGAGCCGTGCGTACAGCTTCTGCGGCACCATCGAGTACATGGCGCCAGAGGTGGTCCGTAGTGGCAGTCAGGGGCATGATATTGTGAGTACACCCTTACATTTTAATTTTAAATTTACATTTTTATTTCGAATGAAAAGGTGTGGAATTAATATTAAACATTGTTAAAGTATAGTCTATTTTACTATTATCTTTTTACTAGGTCTCTGTTGCCGTAGACCGTCTAGGTAGGTACCACCGCAGGTCCTAATAAACCCAACAAACAGTAGTGTGTAAACATTGCTGTGTTCAGGTTTGAAGGACGCTTTCGCTAGTGAGTTAAATTACTGGGATAATAAGACTACATCCTGTGTCTCAAGGCGACGCACAAATGTAATGCAGTGTATATCATCTTAACTAGCGTCACGTTGTTATGAGCGGGCGTTTTACTTGTTCTCGTCTTGTGGCTTAATGGAATAAATAAAAAAAAAAATATAGGTAAAGCATTTTTCACATAATACGATAAAAACAATGATTACACGCCACGAACACACGGCAGAAGTCAAGGACCGCGGGGATTTGTTATTCCAACCGATAAATTGATAAACGATCACGATGAACCGATGTTATGTCTCTATACGAAAAGTAGCAATATTAAAGACAAGTGGTTTCAGTTTAAACCCCGTATTTATTACCATCTGATCCTGATCAGGGTAATTTATGAAAGCGCTACTATAGCTCCGATAAAAGGTAGATGAGTAGATGAATTTCTTTATATGACCATACAATTTATATATATATATATAATGAAAATGAGTTTTCTTTGTTCGCCAATCACGTGAAAACTAGTGAACGTATCGACAAGGGAGCATTCGACGCGGAATGATTTGTTGATTGTTATAGCCTGTTTGATTTTTGGATTCTATAGGTCCTTCATAATTTTATTTCTAATTCACTTTTATAAACATTTTGTTATTATTTATGCCTTTGCTATAGTAACGATTGCTATAGAATGGTATTTACGTTGCGATTGCTCTCAAGGAATATTTGAGACGTGTTTTCACTCGCATAACACGGGGATTCCCCACTTTATATATGTGTTTGAAATTAGCTACTTTTAGATACGTATGTAAATATATTTTAATTTAAAATGTACTCAGTTTGATTTTAATAAAACGGACACATTTCGTTCATAACTTAGTGTTTCCATAATATTGGATTAAAGCTCTCTATAACGAGAATAAACATGATTATTTGTACATAACGTTACCATTATTATTATCAGATAATAGATGTCCATCGCTGGACATAGGCCTCTTCCAAAGATCCCCACATCGATCCGTCCTGCGCTGACCGCATCTAGCGACTGCGTACGACCTTCAGTTCATAACGTTATACGAGGAACTAATATATAGTGTATATTTATATATAAATTACTATATCGTGATAATATGACGGTTTTAAATTATGTATATAACTGTACAATGTGAACCAATGATCTGGTGAAGATCGCAGGAAACACCGTATGACTAGCAGAGCAGGGTTAATCAGTGTCTATCGGCTGACTATGATGATGATTGTACAAGTTTGAAATATTGAAAGGTCAACGGGAAGTTTCAGGTGGTGAGACACGCCAAACGATGTTTGGATACTTCTCTACAGCTGAAGACGTTTGAAATCGTAACGTTACAAATTATAATCTTTGTGACATTACATCAGCTGAACAATCGAGACCTATTCAAAGGCACAGTTCAATGATATCAACTAGAGTCAATAAGACCGATAACCGCAATGTTTTAACATACGGCTGCATAAATCATCTAGATATAGATCCCAACAATGGGCTGGCTGATTCACGGTCCTGTGCGGAGTGTAAAGCTGGCACCATCGACTGCTATACTTCACTGCGTCGCTGGAATGACATTAACTTTAAACTGTCTAGTTAATATTTTTTTTATACCAAGAAGTGACAATACGAGCGAAATATCCATCAGATAGTAGATGATATGCCTGTCCTTCTCCTTGAGACATAACAGTCTCCTTACCCAAGTAACTTTACTAGCCAAAACGCCTTTAATACCAGAACACGGTAATGTTTGCAAAGTCCTGTTTGTTAGCTACAATAGGAGCTGCTATGGTGCCTAGATGGTTTCCGGCAACAGCGACCTACCACCAGTAAAGTTATAATTAACATTTTTTTTTTTTAAGTTACATTGTACTGATGGTAGGTCTCTGTTGCCAAAGATCGTTTCGGTGGGTACCACCGCAAAGCCTATTTCCGCCACTAAATAGTAGTGTGCAAACATTACTGTGTTCCGGTATGACGGACGCTGTAGCTAGTGTAAATACTGAGGCGACGAGTGCAATCTAATGCAATGCACACCGTCTTAACTAGCACTACGTTGTTATGGGCGAGCGTATCACATACCATCAGGTGAACGTGCCGCTCGTCTCGTCGCTTATTTTCATATAAAAAAGAAAAGTTAATTTTCTTTGCTGTAGAAGTGAGTCGGTAAAATCTCTTTATCAACAACAAATGCTAATCAATAATTTGAAATTCGTCATGACCCAACCAAAAATACAAGAAGCTGCAAATGTAGGCAAACATAAATTATATATTGTGCTGGTAACACATAACGGTTAATATCTAAACACTGTGTTATAGTTTAACTTTGTTTTATAATTATATTTTATTGTAATATCCATACGGTATAAGTACAGTGAGGGGAAGAGATAAATCTAACGCTATTGAAAGGGGGAAAAACCAATATGAATACAGTAAATTGGAAGCTATAGTTGGTAGGTCCTGTCGACATTGTTCTCGAAAGAGGACCCAGTTCTATTTCTAATCAAGAAAGCTGCGATATAAGGACGTTTACTTTATGGTTAGTGATATACCTGTCCACGTAAATGTGGCACTGTTTAGCATATTATACACAGCATCCTGTGCCCATCACATTGAGACAAGATGTTAGTTCGTGTGAAATCTCGTTACCCTATGAATTTCGCTAACCTTTCTAACTTGAACATAGTAAAGTTTCCACACTACTGTTTGGTGGAAGAAATAGGATATTTACTGTGACCTTTACCTTAAGAAACATATATTAAATCTTGTTACCCCAGTAATTTTATTGGAGCGCCGTTCGCAACACAACACAGTTTGCACTCTACTCCTTGGCGTCAGAAAAAGGCATTGTAAAGATACTTAAAAAAAGAATTATCGAAATAAAAATCTATCAGAGGTTAAAATATTAATTAGCAATCTGATATAGTGATTAAATGGTAGCATTTTTGACTTATATAAGTTTTAAGGAAACTGAACAGTTTAACCTATCTGTTGTATTACCATCCAGTTTAATTTTGGCTCCGACCATAACTCTTCCACTGAATTCTTTACAAAACAATATATTGTCGCCGTCAAATGAAACTGCTCCTGTTTTTATTTCATGGTACACATATTAATCAGTGGTTTCAACTGAAGTGCTTTTGTTAGAAAAGATTGATTGTTTTATTTAGACCGTCACTTCATTACATATTTAATTTTGTTCAGAACGCGTTTTATGGGTCACTAAAAATAATCTACTAGTTAATAGCCGTCTAATTTTAACATTAGCTTGTAACTCTTCTAGGTACTAAAGAAACCAATACAGATTGTAATTCTCTATTGTTTCATCAATGTAGAATCGCAAGGAAGGTAGTTTAATATGCAATTAATAACGTTTATGTTTAATATATTGCGTTCGTACGTGATTCTTATAGCCTTGAGTTTCCGACACAAGCGGAAGGTATTCTGAGAGAAAGCCCGAGCCCATCTGCGACGATGTAGTTAATTCTTGGACCACAGAAACCAGATACACAAAAAGTGATACTACAGACCTAGTATGTAGAGTAGTAAAAGAGGAAAAATAAATAGGCCCTATACCTCGGGTCCGCCAGTCCCGCTATGTGACAAGCTGTCTAAGTCGATCAATAATTAGTAAGCACTATACATCATTACAGTACAAAGATAATATATTATAATTACCGTATTCTTATTTTGTCTGGAAGGTTACCTAAAATATAACAAAATTTTGAAATTTATAAATAGTAGTGGTCCCAAAATTGATCCCTGCGGGAAACCCAGTTAGCAATGTTATCTGTCAACCATTTGTAAATCGGTTCCGTTTGAAGTATTTAAAGTTAATGTTTGTTACTTCACGGATTTTAAGTGCATCCATCGCTGACGACGACGCTGGAATCCGACTGCGGTCAGCTGTTGAACGAAAGCGGGCGAAAGTTGTTGCGCGTATCGGTCGATTGGCCGCCTCGGTGCCGCTGACGGGGCAATATTGCTAAATGAACGCTACAATGGCCCGATAACGAGACGCGATACAATGAATGTATAGATGACATTCGAGAAAATTATAAATCTGAATTTAGTTCAACTTATTGTGATGGACAAAGTCGAAGGCAGAAAACACCTTGGACGTCTTTAGACAAATGGACCGGTATCACAAGTATTCAGCCACTTCCATATGACTCAAATTAGGAGTTCACAAATGTAACGATTACTTCTAGTAATGGAAGGTACCTTATAGAAAAATAAAAATGTCTAATAATTCCATATTTAACTGCTGCAGTAGCTAAGCACTTGCATCAGAACATGAAGGTCGGTGGGGTAACTCTGCCGTCGTATCGAAGTTAAACGGTGATTACTTAAACCTGCCATAATATTGTAAATTCATCATAACAGTATTTTGTATTTCATCTGCTAACATTTTTTTTTTTTCAACAAGACATTCACCGAGGTAAGCCAATACGCATGCACATAACAACATGATGCTATTTAGGATGATACAACCTGAACCGCCACGCGCTCATCGCTTTAAGAAATGTTAAATATACAGTGTGGCGCAAAAGTAATCCTCCTATCAGAAAATGCTATAAATTTTGCGATTGGCCCCTAATGTCAGTACTTAATGTGGCGGTGGCCATTTACATGACATCATATTCTCGACTTGATGTAAAAAAATTAAAAGACCAAATAAAAATAATCCACAAGAAAAATCAAAGTTTTTCATTTTTTTTTTAAATTACAGCCAAAAAACATCGGAAGGTTATTTTTGCGCCACCTTGTAGTTACCCCAGAAACCTTTCAAACTAGAACATAATAATATTTTTACACTACTATGTGAAGATAAGGAGCTGCTATGGTACTTTGACGGTCTCTGGCCACAGACAGCCAGCACCAGTAACGGCAACATAATAAACGAGAGTTTTAGGCGAGCATGCTCACCCAACCATCCAGGGTCTGATTGTTTTATTAATATTTGTGGTGTTAGTGAAGTGTTAGCGCATTGTGGGTAAAAAAATCATAGATTTATATTTTTCCAAATCAAATAAGCTAAATTATTTATCTGCACACATTTTTCTAATGCATATTAATCTTGTCCATTTACAAGTTAATGCTGTATCGTTTGCTGCTTTCGTTTGTAACAATGTTTCGTCGTTTCAACTTTCACAGCATCAAAATATCTCTTCATTAGTAATGATGACGGTTAATCATTATTAATATTTCCTTAATGGTCACTGATTTGTTTTTATTCGTAATAAATAGTGTATATTAGATTGATTCGTATTATATTTATCTTTTAAGTTAGTATTAATGGTATGTTAAAGTTGAGTCATCATATCAATACCTCAGGATTGAAATGGCGTAAGGGCCATTGTTGCGAAAATGATTTTTAAGTGTATTGTCACTCAGTTTTTTTGAGTTCTATCAATTGCTATATTTAAAGTTATGAAATTCGCAAAAAAAATCGTAATTAGTCGCTTAACATGATTTTTTGCAGTTTTTGAGTAATATGAAACAAAAAAAATGCGTTTTAGTTCACTGGTGATAGGTGTCTTGCCGAATGCCGTCTAGGTAGAGGTAGACAGCGCCTATCGAACCCGTCAAACAGTAGTGTGCAAATATTACTGTGTTCAGATTTGAAGGGTGGTCGGTTGTAATTAGTATAATTACTGGGGTAATGAGAGTCAATATCTTATGTCTCAAGGCGACGAGCACAAAGTGGTGCAGTGTAAATAAAATACTAACTAGCACCACCTTGCTATAGGCAGGCGTATGTTTTACCATCGGGTATACGTCACGCTCGCCTCGTCGCTTAATTGAATATAAAAAAAAAGCAAATAACGTACGAGTCTCATAAAATTTAAAGAAATTTGGTTCTATGGAACTTTTTATAATCAAAAGATATGTCAACAAATGTTTCCGATTTTCTTACTATACAGTAAAAACGTATTTTCCTGGTTAACCTCCTTTCAGCGCAGAGCTGTCAATATGTACATTTACTCCAATTGTTTATTATTTGCGTACTACCTATATTACATTGATACATTATATATGAGAAATTGAGATTTTCCATTAATAAAATTATTACCGTTGGACCCTCACTATAGAATTATCTTAATTAAAACTCATAAATCAAATCTGAACTGCGCCAATGACACCTCGATTGATTCTATTAATAAATTATCGCTTATTAGGTTAGATAGATGGCGTTCTTAATGTGTTGTGACATTCGGCTCAGCGGTCACGTGACGAATGCGCGGGAAATTTTAAAAAGGCATCACAAAATGGCCGACACTCATGGCGGTTAATTTACATATGTACGATGTGTATGTACTATTTTATTAGTAGAAGTAGTAAATGTTCTTTATTGGTGGGAGGTCTCTGCAGCCGATAAACAGTACTGTGTTTCGGTTTGAAGGCTGCTGTAGCTAATTTATTTACTGAGGTAATGATACCAAACATCTTATGTCTCAAGGTGACAAGCTCAATGTGATGCTGTGTATACATCTTGACTAGCGCCAAGTATTTATGGGCCCGCATATCACATGCCATCAGGTGATCGTCCCGCTCCTATCACTGCTTCGTACAATAAAAAAAAGTGTGTTTATTTTTACCTTATTATAAACTAAACTTCATTTAAATTTTTAATAATTTATATATATATAGGCAATGAAAATAAGAAATAAAAATTATATATATATATATATATATATATATATAACCAACAACGCGGGACCGAACGATGTGTAGATCTTTGAGGGAGGCTTATGTCCAGCAGTAGACGTCTATCGGCTGATGATGAATATACAAGGTGGCGCAAAAATAACCTTCCGATGTTTTTTGGCTGTAATTTAAAAAAAAAATGGAAAACTTTGATTCTTCTTGTGGATTATTTTTATTTGGTCTTTTAATTTTTTTACTTCAAGTCGAGAATATGATGTCATGTAAATGGCAATCGCCACAGTTGATTGTCATTAGGGGCCAATCGCAAAATTTATAGCATTTTCTGATAGGAGGATTACTTTTGCGCCACCCTGTTATGAGTTATTTAAAATTTATTGCAGATGTCATGTACTTCGTAAAGATCCAAATCCTCGGTGGTTTATTTTAAATGCATTAAGAATTGTCTATGGGTTAGGCGAGAATCTGCTTACAAGACACTAGATTAGAAAGCCGATATAAAAATAAAAATATGGTATGTTTTTATAATTATCGTTACTAATATACAAGTAATCTTGCTAATGGTAGACTGCTCTGTTCTTGAAGACCGTGTAGTTATAACCGCAGCTCGTATTTCTGCTGCTAAACGGCAGTGTGCAAATATTACTGTGTACCGGTCTGAGAAGTATCTTGACAAGAGATAGGAGATATATTAAGTCTCATACTCGGGAGCACAATGTGGTTACATTAACATCGTAACTAGAGTCCCGTTGTTACGGGCATTTAAAAAAATCTACTCTAGCATATTAGCCTAAAATAAAGGAATGTCATTATAGATAAATATGAACTTTATAAATCTAGGGTATACTAGGGTTATTTATACTTAACACTTCAGAAATTAGTTTAATTCCAAAATAATCTATTTGTAAACATTGATGAAATATCGTTAAAACAGCACATTGCATTATTACTACATCTAATTATATAAATTCTTTGAATTTTTCTAGTTATACAATTAACTTGATTATAACTTAACTGCTTACGCAATTCACATCGGTCCTTCCACTTATTACAGTGCAAACGTTTAACTTGAAAGCATTATTAATTATACATAATGTTCATTATTATATTCAGTTAATAAGCGAAAGTAATATGGCTTTTTATACATATAGCTGTTACCCGGCTGCTATGCTGGCCGTGATATAAAATTATACTTGAAATTTATCTGAAATATTCCTTGAGAGCGACCGCAAGTGACTTTCTAAAGCAACCGTTACTATAGCAATCGCATAAATAATACGAAAACAAAATGTTTATAAAATTTAATTTGAAATAAACTTGTGATGGATCTATTGAATCCAAAAAGCAAACAGGCTATAACCATCAACAAGTCATTCTGCGTCGAATGCTCATGTTTACATGTGAATACATTCACTAGTTTTCACGTGACTGGCGAACAAAAAAACTGATTTATAAATATATAAAATATAAAAACTATGTCCTCAAATATATTTAAAACAAATTAAATAAATTTCGCTCTAGTGTATTGTATCTTTATGTTTATGCCGACTTTCCTCGTCTCTTCAATGAAACACCACTCTGTCTGTCTCGCTCCCGCATGCAGCTGAACCCATGTGCGTTGTCTCGCTCTAGCACTGCCAGCCGTGACCTACATGCTCCGTGCTCGGTCGCGCTAATTTGGGTGTAATACTAATATTGTTTCAAAGATTGCATGGAAATGTTTCATTTTCTATGTAATTAAAATTATACTGTTTTAAGACAAAACACCGAGTCCCACTTGTGGGGAACGTTTAAAAGGCTATTTGTTTTTTTTAAAACTATAACAAAGTAATTATGTTTGAGTGGACAATCTGTAAGTTGTTTTAATATCATGATCGGATATTAGTACTTTTTCTCAATAAGGAAGTTAGTGGTAATTATAGTTCACATCGTTTACAAAAATACCTTCCATCAGAAAACTTGGCTGCATGTAACCTCTTGTTATATATGATGTACTGTCAATTTTAAAACTTAAATTTTTTATATGTTTTAAGGTTTTATTAATGATTATATGAACATTATTCTTGGTGCTGGTCTTCGTTGACGGACAGTCTAAATAGATAGCACTGCAACACCAATTTCTGCTATCTAATGCAATTACTAATATATCTAACTGTAGGGCGTTAGACAAATGTGATAAACGTATTTCTACATAATATATAAAAAACAAACTAATAATTATTACCAATGGCTTAAATGTACTGCATAGTCTTTATTATAAATTATATAAATAAAACTTTAGTTATAAATTTAAATTAATGTAAAATATATGCTTTGTCTTCCGCTCCAGACAGCAACCTTAACGCTGATCTCGATCATAAGATATGAGGGTCCAACTCTAGTGATAGTCATCATCATCATTTTCATCAGTATTCGATAAATGTTTACTGCTGGACATTGACCTTCCCCAAAGGTTTCCATACAGATTGGTCCTGCGCTGCCTGCTTCAAGCGGTATCCCACGACTTCCACAAAAAAATTTTACCTTGCAAGTGTATGCCCTTCCATCTCTTGCTGATGTTTATTCAAATACAGTACACCGCACGATGCCTGTTATGTACCAGGTGATGTTTATAGGCGTAACGCGAATACATTATCATTATAATATAACGTCATTGACCGTGTACCTCATCCAAGGTCACATTTGTTTTTGTCATCAGCATCAGCCATTGAAACGTTTAATGTCCATTTAATACTATGATAAAAGATCTATCGAGATCCAAGTGCTTTAAGAATCAAACCTGGTCCCAACATGATACAAACATTTCGTTCGGACATTGGTTCTATACTCCTAAGCAATAAATAGATTACAATGGGTCGGATACCTTACCATGTAATCTCGGACTATTGAGTACAGGAGTAAGGTATTCCCCGCCTGCAGTGAATGATGCAGTGACGATGGTACCTCCTTTCTTTATGTTTTACGTGGGAAAAATGCCTTTGAATACCTGCCCTCTGGGGGAAAGACAGGTTATGTTGGACTTACACCGACTAAAACCCCCACGATGTTCTACCTTTGTCGCTTTACGGCAGGGCCACAGAAACGCTATCGCACACCTCCCCGACCCTGCCAGCGGTGGCTGCACCGCACAGTTCCATCTCGAGGAAAGAACACCTCTTCCACGTCTGTAAGCGCGCCCTCTTCTTCTCGGGCTAAGTCGAGCCAAGAAAGAAAACTGAAGACTCCCTGCGACAGATGGTTTTCAGCTCCGCCGCGAACCGTTATACGGCCGCGGGCGATAGGGAGAGCAGCAAAACGCAATACCAACACTCCTCTTTCCTCGCGAGCCCGTCGCTACTGCATCAGCGATGCGGCACTGCTAAGTCGCAAAGGATCGAGAGAGCGGCGGAATTCAATATCGACACTACTCTCCCTCCGCGAGTCCACCACGGCTGGGAATAGCAGTGCGAGTCTCTTGCAATTCATCAGAACATATCCGAATTGAGCTGATTAAACCCACCTGGTGCCGACCGGGTAGGTTCCTCTTAGCTTTATCGTGGGTGACCAAATCACAGTAAAGCTAAGAGGCTACTGAGCCCCACCGCCACGACAAGGCGGGAACCTGTTCAGGGGGAGACGGTACCTACTATGTAGACCATCAGCATTTAATCATGCAGAAGTATAAAATGCAAATCATCAATAATTTTTATTATATATAAAAATTTCTGTTTATACTTCCAAATGACAAATGTGCTCGGAATGCAGCGCGCTGTAAACAAGCAACAGAAACGTCGATGACCGGAATGTCTCCTGTAACCTATGCGAATGCGGTTTACTATCAATTACATCACGCCTACCTCTTATTACCATGGTAATAGATATCAAAATTGAACAACTTAATCGTTGTGAAGTGCAAATTTAATGTAGCTTAAGACAAAAGCTGAAATTATATAAAAAAAAATCTAGACTTAAAGTGAACGGTATAGGTTTCATTACAGCTTGCAGCTTCATCACTTTGCATGCGATGATTATTTTTAAAACTATAACGCCTTGCATAATCTGTGAAGAGATAATTTTTATTTTGTAACGATATCGTTTTATTTATTTCGTTTTAAACAATTGCTTTTATTAATAACAAATATATAAAACATCAGTTTGTTTTCAACCGTGTATTACTTTTATGTTAGTTTATTACATTAGTAATAGTTTAACGCACGACCATGTTTTGTGGTGTGGTCTCTGTTGCCGGAGACTGTCTAGGTACCACAGCAGCTCCTATTGAAACCGCCGAACAGTAGTGTGGAAGCATTACTGTGTTCCGGTTTGAAGAGCGCTGTAGCTAGTATAATTACTAGGGTAACGACACTCAACGTTTTATGTCTCAAGGCGACGAGCGCAATGTGGTGCGGTGTATACTATTGTAACTAGCACCACGTTGTTATGAGCAGGTGTATCACTTACCATAAGGTAAACGTCCCGCTCGTGTCTCGTAAGTTATAGAAATAAAAAAAAGGAACTATCACAGCTCCTTCGTTCAGGTAGGTCTGAGTAGTGTGCAGGCATTCCGGTTTGAAAAGCGCTGTCTTGTCTGGAAGTGAGGAAAGCAATGTGGTGTTGTGTGTGTCATCCTAACTAACGCCACGTTGTTATCACTTCCCATCAGGTGAAGGTCTCGCCTGTTTCCTCGATTGTAGAAAAACAACAGTGGAGCAGTTGAAATGATGAATAATACAAAAAAATCCAACATGAACATCATTTTATTACGTCTTTTTGCCTATAAGCCTTTGTTTTCTTTTATTGCTAATATGTAATAAACGAAATATATTTAGTTTAACTAATTTAAATTTAACAAAACTTTTAGAATCAATATCTTAATTAGGATTTTTTTTAATTGGCCATTAGCATAAGTTGTTTAAACAAAATTTATTGTGCTTAACAAGTTGTTAGTATTAATATATTTTTTTCTCGTTCCCACTGATATTTGTGGGCCTGGGCTTCGTTTCTTTAATTCTTTTATAATTAATAATTTCTTTTTCCATTTTCGTCTTTCGTTCTATACCATTCTAATCTTCCATTCCTTTTCTCTATCCAATCCAATCCAATCCAATCTAATCTAATCTATACTCCATCCTAATTCCACACATTTTTAATTATTTACATCCCTATTACACTTTTTATCCACAATAAAAAAAAATATTCAAGAATCTGGAAGATATGAAGTTATTTAACAAGTAACATTAAAGCGGTTAAAACTAGCGTGAAACTACAGCACTCTTCAAATCGGATCACAGTATTGTATGCATATTATTGTTTGGCGGCGGAAATAGGCGCAACGGTGATACCTACCATACGGCTTCCGGCAACACAGACCTGACACGATTAAAGGTTCATTTCCCAAATGAAGTTTTGGGTGTGTTACGGCCAGGAAAGATGACGGGGAACAGATTGTTTCAATCCAATCCAAGCCAACCTCACCTGCTAATCAACAAACGAGGCTTTGATTTTCACCAACCCGCATTGGGTCAGCGTGAAGGGAAATGGCCGAAATCCTCTCATATGAATCCCTACCCGATTATATGGGGATTTTCGGGGGAGGCTGTCCAGCAATGGACCTCTATCGTGAGGTAGTTAGGTAATGCTCGTTAATCTTTATATCAATAATTCACACCCGGCGGCGTTGCGAATAGGCTTCGGATATCGCAATCAAATCATTTGAAGATATTGAAAACTATTCAAGTGGCTAAACTTATTAAATACACTTGCATAACTCTAACGTTAGGGTGTAAACACACTGCTGCTGTAGTGTTTTTGTAACATAATCTAACATGATAAGAAAAATATATTAAGTTGAGAAGAAGCTCCGTGCTAATCACAAACTTTTCTTTATAATCTCTACATCTGTCCGTCCTTCGCTGCCCACATGCAGCAGCTTTATGTAACCTTCATCAGAACGATGGTTAAACTTGAGGTCCTTAGCGTCTCTTTTAAAAAATTAAATAAAATAAATTAAGTTAATACAGTGTAATTACAAACTATTAAAGAAAAATATGTTAAAAGTATCCAAGAGTGAAAAAGCAGACCTCGTCTTAAGAAGATATCTCCAGAAGAAGAGTAAATACAATTACTTTTTCAAGACGCAAAATTAATCAAAAAAAAATATTTTCTTTTCTTTTACTGGTGGTAGGTCTTTATTGACGGTCAGGTGGCCACTGCAGCTGTTATTTCTGCCGTCAAACAATAATGTGCTAAAATTGCTATTTTCCGGTTTGAATGGCGTTGTAGCTAGTGAAATTACTGGGGTAAAGAGGGCTAAAGGGGATCGGGGGTAAGTGCCAATTTGATGCGCCAAAATGAGTTTTATATGTAGTTTTCCTAAGTATTTCGAGCTCTGTCGATTGATAAGTTTAACATTGAAAGATTAATAAAAAAAAAGGTAATTACGTCTATTTGATTTTATCTTTTAATATATATTTTATTTACAGTATTTTGGACGAATAAACTTTAAAAAAAATTTAGAGTAACGATAAAAAGTTAAATACAATTTTAAAATAATTCTGTCGAAGATAATGTTATCATGATGATAACAATAAAACCGAAAAAAATATACCAGGAAAGGTTTTTTGGTGGTTAATGCCTTATGAGCTCAGGGGTGTGGATATATCTCAAAGCGCTGAGCGCAATGTGGTGCTGTGTATATTATTCTAACTAGCGCCACGTTAAGGGTAAGCTCTCGCTTGTTTCGTCGCTTAAAATAAATATTGCTGGTAACTCCTTTCCATGGAAGTCCTCCTGCTTACCATATACACGTGTGGATCCTTCAACGCTGCGAGTACTGCAGCTGTAATTTCACACGATAATAAAATTTCGGTTAACAAATCGGTAAGAGTGGCTGCGGCACTGCTCACCGTGACCCAGTTAAACGGGCGGCCATTTTGAATATTGCGCCGGCGCTGCGATGCCACATTTTTGTTGTCGATGCTCTTGTTTCCTTCATTTAACTAACTAATAAACTTCTTAAAATATTCTCGTCATCATCATCATTACGACCATCATAAAGTAAATAAATTAAATAAATAACTTTTTATAAGAACACTTATGACATTGTGGGGTAGATACATTTTTTATAAGACTACCCAACAAAATAATGATGCACGAATATTTTTGTTGTGGATTTTAGTTTATTTAAATTTGGTTGGGTAGTAAGTAATGGGCTAGAGCTTTATAGATAATAAATAAATTTAAAAAAAAAAACCAAACGACTTCCACTCCTAGACAGATCTATTGTAAAATGTTCCATAAAGCAAGGTGTTTAAATGTTCTCTTATAAAATCTAAATTATCCATTAGTTATTACATATTCTATCGCTGCACTGAAATCAATCATATATAGACATTATGAGTTTTTATTAAAATATACGACTGGTCAAAAGCAAAATATCTATGACAGTCTTTCTTTAAAGCACTTAAATCTAGACGTCTAATAATATCTTTTTTATAATTTATACTTTGAGTTCAAACAACTCAGGATTTCTCTAACGGACCTGCCGTATATATCTGTCCCTCTTTAACAATGCTATAGCTTCAAATACTACGAGAAAGTAATGCATCATACATAGTTATTTTATAAATGAAACAGTAATACTTAGATTATATATATATATATATATATATATATATATATATATGTACTAGTTTTTCTCCAGAACAATATTTGAAATTTGTCGGAAATATTCCCGCCCGGTGGCAACACGCCGCGCTTCAGCCCCATCCCCTTTATAACGCAACTCCCTTTCTGGGGTAACATTTCGTAAAATCCGTTCTTAGCTAACCTATACTTGGTAAAAGGAATATTCCTGCTAAATTTCATGTCTCTATGTTTTAAGGTTCCAGAAATATCGTGATGAGTTTCTAGTTCATATATATGTCTCTTTATAATTAAATAACCTTTTCTTAAACAAGCGAGATGTTCGAATGATAGTAAAAATCACACGCCTGTCCACAACAACATGTGGTTAATTAGGATATATACATAGCACCACATCATGCCCACTGCTTTGAGGCATAAGATGTTAGATCTCATTACCGCTGTAATTTCATTAGCTACAACTCCTTTCAAACTGGAACACAGTAACTTCTGTATATTACTGTTCAGCAGCAGAATTACGCTGCAGTCGTACGTGACTAGACGGTCACCGGAAACAGAGACCTACCACCAGTAAACTGATGAGTGTAACACTATGATACCTACTACTATGATCTAATGGTAAAGCTCCAAGGCTATGCTCGCTAGTCTAGACATATGAACCATGTGCGGCTCGCTGATAAATTTATTTGTTTATTTTTCCATACGGGTTGTAAGGGGTTCCGCTACACGACTCATGCGACCCAAGCCAGCCAACCTCACCTGCTTGTGCATCCTGCTAATCAACAAACGAGGTTCTGGCTCCCACCCACTCGCATTAGACCAGCGTGGTGGGAAATGGTCCAAATCCCCCCATATGAATCCGTTCCCGATCGGGTGGGAATTTTTGTGGAAGACCTATGTCCAACTGCAATGCAAAGGGCGGCTTAGCTTAGATGAGATATCCTTTGCCAGTCAACCCGGGAAATTGATTCTTTAGTATATATACACAACAGTTAAACTGAATCCCAATTAGATAATGCTAACGGTTAAATGTAACCGCCGCGGTCGGTTTATTGTAAGGAGAGTTTTATTGTGAAACAGTGAAAGTGTTGCGGTACGGAATCCGCGCGATTCTTACACGACTTTCCTTTGTATTTTCACAGTCAAGTATATTGGATATAAACAATGTCGTTGTATATCTGCTTCTAACGTAACGAACCTGATATATACATTGTATTATTGTAATCTGGTGATGGGATGTGGATTAATAAACTGCACGAGCAATAATGTCGCTTTCTTCTATACGACTCCTGGTGTTGTCTAATTTTTTATTTTATGCAATTCAACTACGAGACGAGCGAAACGTTCACCTGATAGTAAGTGATACGCTTACAACGTGGCGCTAGTTAAGATTGTATGCAAACCACCACATTGCGCTCGTAGCCTGAGACAAGGTATTGAGTATTGTTACCCCAGTAATTTCACTAGCTACAGCACCCTTCAAACTGGAACACAGTTATGTTTGCACAGTACAGTTGGGCGTCAGAATTAGGCGCTGCGGTGGTCCACACCTACACGGTCTCCGGCAACAGAGACCTACCATCAGTTTGCCTTCTTATCATGATAAGTAGAGGCTAGAATTTAGTTATACCGGTTGTAAGTCTCTGTTGATGGAGACCGCGTCTGGGTAGGTACCACCACAGCTACTATTTCTGCCGTCAAATAGTAGTATGCAAATATTACTGCGTCCCGGTTTGAAACCGCTGTAGCTAGTGAAATTACTGGGGACATAAGATTGAATATAGTATGTCTCAACGCGATGAATACTATGTGGTGCTGTATGTATCATCATAACCAGCAACACTTCACCATCAGGTTGAAAGTCTCGCTCGTCTTGTCGCTTTATACGAGTTCCCACGAATCCATTCACCTTTCTATTACTCCCTTCCTATTTGTTTTGGAGTATTAAGAAGTTCTGTTATAGTTAATGATAATAAAGTTATAAAGAACGTTAAGTTAAATTTAACTGTATGATTATACAAAGTGTATCACAAGAGTTCGTACGGGGAGACCAACGCGAAGAGAAAGCTGGCGAAATTTATGATTAAACAGAGCGTGGATAAGGCTTAGCGAAAAATTGCGAGCCATGTAAAATATACTAGATTTTATAACATTGGTTGGAGGCGGGGACAGGATTTATTAATACAATAAGAAAATTATTAAAGAATTGAGATACATATACTGAGAGTCAATCTAGGAGAAGATCGACGATAATACGCTATATGACTGTCTTACAAATTTCTTAGTGCTGAAGTAGTTAATTAGTTTACATTTTTCTCTAACCTTGAGTGTGTTGGGATAATTCAATACAGTTTATCCCATTAAACATATATATATATGTAATAGCTATCAAGGATCTTAAATCCTTCGTGTAACTTCATAAGGGTTTCAGCGTCCAGTCATTTACTAAAATTAAACATTAATGATTTCTAATACTAATCGTATTATATTCAGAGCCAAGTTTAGTTTACGAAACAGCAAAGTTTACGTTGGCTCCGCCCCCTCAAATGACTAAAGCTAATATTAATCCGACTAAACAGAGTGACGAGAATAGAACATTCCTCGGTAAGAGATCGCGAATACTACTTATTTTTGTTTATTTGGTATTCACCACGGGCCGATCGAGTGAAGACGAATGGTCTCGTCCATTGATAATTCAACTCTATTTCTATTAACAGTTGTCAAGAGTTGGGTCAAAAATACAAAATGGATCCGAGTTTTGTGCTATTTTTAATAATCGCATTAGAGCGCAGCGCGCGTCCGTACTGTTGCGTAGACGTGTGCGGAATGAGGCCGCCGCGAGCCAATTTTGTATATTCAATCATTACCCGCTTAACCGACACTGGTACTTTCACTGGTGGTTACTTTTCTTTAACGAAACAGGCCAAAAGTATAATTTCAGGTTTGTTCAGAGATTCAATATCAAATATTAAAACACTGTAAAATCTACAACATGGGTTCTCAGTGGAGGCAACACCGTCCTCTAATTGGCGCTGGAGCTTTATTATAGCACTATTAGAGATAGAGAGATGCTCTATTCTTACTTTGTAATTATTAATACATAATAGACAGCCACATACTATACACATTTGTTAAGTAAAATGGGGCCTTAGAATTATTTATTGTATAAGTAGCGGAGGTTCATAGAAGATTGGAAACTATGATCTGGAAATATGTGTCAAGATGAGCCCTAGGGCTATGCTCATAATCTTAGATTATGTTTTGTCTAAGGTTTTAGATATAACTTATCAATGGCGTGAGTTGTGCATTTGTCGTGTCATAAAATAAATCAAGAGTCCATTGATTTATTATTAATGGTTAGTTGAGATGGATTACACTGCGACACATTGTACTTGATGCATTGAGATAAGGCGTTAAGCTTTTTTAATTCAGTAATTTCATTAGGTACAACGTCTATCAAACCGGAACATAATAATGTTTGTACAGTACTTTTTTCCAATAGAAATAAGAGCTGCGGTGGTACTAAGACGGTTTCCGGCAACAGTGACCTACCCTTGTACAATATACGCTACTAATCAAAAAAACCTCTCTGTCGTAGGTTAGAAAAGTTTTTTTATGTTACGAAGCAACGAGACGAGCGGGACGTTCACCTGATGGTAAGTGATACGCCTGCTCATAACAATGTGGCGCTAGTTAGGATGTTACACATGGCACCACATTGTGCTCGTCGCCGTGTGACGATGTTAAGTCTCGTTACCCCCGTAATTTCACTAGCTACAGCGCCCTTCATACTGAACACAGTATGTTTGCATAGTACTGTCTGGCGGCAAAAATAGGCTCTGCGGTGGTACCTACTTCTTTTTTTTTATCGCGGAGAAAATCATTTTAAAAGATACCTTGCTTCTGAGGGGAACAAGATTATGTGGGGCTTCTACCCACTAAAACTCCCTCGGTGGTCTTCCTGTGCGTTAAGACGGGCTCCGGGATCTCCTACAGAACGCACCGGTGTCTGCCTCCCTGCACTCTGGCTAAAACATCCCACGAAAAAGCAAAGCCCTTCTTAGCACCCACGCTGTGCTACGGCAAATACCAGACCATCATGCATGTGCCGTCCGTAGATCTCATAAGTGACATCTAAAATTATTAATTATAATGTTTGCGGTCAGCACAGGACTGATCGGACCCGCGTTACTCACATCCATTGAGTTCCCGCGATTCTCACCAGATCCTCGGTCCACTTTGTAGGAGACCTCCCAACTCTACGTCTATATTATACCCATAGCTTTAAGACTTAAGACGTCAAGTCTTTTACCTAGTAATTTCACTAATTACAATGCCCTTCAAACTAGAACACAATAATGCCTGCGTACTACTGTTTGGTGGTAGGAATAGCAGCTGCGGTGGTAATCAATTAAACGGTCTCCGGCAACATAGACCTACCTACCACAAGTAACTTATTTGATATTAAATATGACGGGTTTTTTAACCAGCCACAGTTCTAGTTTTCAATGTTCGGCTTATTTTAGACTATTTTAATTCTATATATATATTTGGAATTTTATATTTCTTATGATTAATGAGTTGTTATTAGTGCCATTCGAGAACACACACACAAACAATACAATATGACTTGATCGGTGCGATGCCCCCGAACAATTGCTTTCCCAATGTTCACAGCGTAAAGAGAACGAGCAATGTCACCGTCAATTCAAATTAAACCCGCAATTACGCTGAAAGGTCGCAGCATCTATTTGAGGTGTATAATATGGCTATAAATATACACAACCAGACATTCGTCACCAAGGTTCATATTGCTATGATAAAGTTTCTCCGTTTTAGTATATCTCCTTTGTAATGTTTTCATACGGCGCGCGCAATTTTGATATTTATGCCCGTGTTGTTTTCCACGCGAGTTGAAACAGCCGTTTAGGGGTAGAGCATTATTTTTATATTTCCGGAACGTTGTTTTTTAATGGCGAAGGGGGTGGAGAGGGTCCTTTAAATTTACACAGCCTTGTAGAGGATCCTGGAGTATCGTTTCGGATAATAGGGAGTTGAGTATCCATTGTAAAAAGCGTTTGTTTTAAAATATATGAATATTTATTTATTGAGATGCGTATGATGTAAACTTAAGTTTTTTTATAAACCGTTTGATTTACTACAAATCTGGTGTTAAGTAGTGATGTGGTGCTCCTCCTCTTCAAAATATATTCCTAATGTCTGAGGATCGTAACCTCCTCCGTCCATCATTCGTATATTGATAATATTTCGCCATATCGTCCTATCTTTGGCTACTTGAACAGCATAGCGGACTGTGGAGTCGTCGTATTGCGAATCTGGTCAGACCAACGTATCAGGATGTGAAAGTAAAATGCACTAATCTGATAAACAGTCAAAAAACACACTTCGCGAAGAAAGCCTCATATTCTGTTACGTTACGTCAACAAGTTTTAATGACTGACTACTGACCCACGCTTAACCCACGTGGTGGATTATAACCTTGACCACTTGTTAGTGTAGAACCCGTATCCCAGCTGTAGAAACAATGAATGCTCTGGTCAGAAAAATAAGTATATATATAATACTTCTAGACATTGTTATGAAATTATTTAATACTAATTTCATATCCGGTGTCAAATTCCTTAACTGAAGATAAAGAGATACGACATCTCGCTTAAAATCCTGCCGCAGTTCCGTTCTCTCATGCTTTGGCCGATTGTTGTATTATTCTACAAAGCGACGAGATGAACAGGTCCTTCACTCGATAGTAAGTGACACGCCTACCCATAATAACGTGACGCTCGTCGCCTTGAGTTATAAGATGTCGAGTTTCGTTTCCCCAGTAATTTCACTAGCTGGAACGCCCTTCAAACCGAAACAGTAATGTTTGTACACTACTGTATGGCCCCAGATACAGGAGCTGAGTTGGTATCTACCTAGACGGTCTCCATCAACAATTAAACCAGTTAAGGATGTCTTTTGTTTAATGCATAATATTATATTTTTAAGCTCATAGTTTCAGCATCATTTGTATTGTTTTTCCGCATAAATGATTTATCGAATTAATATCCTTGTGAGGAAAACGAAGATTCTTAATCCTCGTAAATATCTAATATACTCGGCTCGGACTTGCTTAATCCGAATTCCGGTAAAAAGCGTACAACAAGGTCCGGGCCGGTTCGGTCCGTCGTTACGGATCCTCCATTAATGCGATACAGCGGCCTGGCGGACGTAACTTGAACAAAGTTTCACCCGCGTAACGAAATGACACAAGTTACGGTACTAGGGAGGTGGGGCCGGTGCTCATGCGGCCGCCATTACCTTCGCGATCGGCGGCGTCCGGGGCACTTCGGGCTCCCGATACTATTTATACCATTATACACCTTATGTTCTTCATGTAAAGTTCATTTTTAATTGATACTAAAGAGACGTGTGTGCAGATCAACCGAGCGATGAGCTCGTGTAGCTTTGTATCGCGCTTCGTACTTTAACTGTTTGCGCATAAGGTTCAGTTTTGATTGATAGTGGTATTGCTTACCGTTAGCAGTGAAAGTGCTCCGTTCAAAAGTGAAACGGATGATTTAGAATGGCGCAACGCGAGCGAGATTGTCGTTTATAAAAACAACCGCGAACGAGGAAATGTGAAAGGTTGAGCTTTTTCGCGGTTTTTTTTATTATATATATATAGTATTCTGGATATTATAAGAGCCAAAACTTTTACCGGTGAGCAGGTCTCTGTTGCAGGGGACCGTCTAGTTAGTTACCGTCGCTGATCGTTTTCCACCAAACAGTAGTGTGAAAACATTGCTGTGTTCCGGTTTCAAAGGTGTTGTATCTAGTGAAATTCAGTAATTTCATCATTCAGATCTAATGTCTTGTTACCCCAGTGGGTAACAAGACCTTAGATCTAAGATATCAAGACGTTAAGCACTATGCGGTGCAGTGTATATTATCTAAACTAGCGCCACGTTGATATATGCAGGTGAATCACTTACCATTGAGTGAATGCGCTTTGCTCTCCTCGTCGCTGCGTTGAGTAAAAAAAAAAGCAAGAAACAAAAGTTTTTAGTACACTAGTACTTCTTCTTGAGTAGTGGCCTTACTGACAAAACACTTAGTGATGTTTGTCATACATCGTGATCACCACTTCCGCTTACGTTAGCATCTATACGCTTTATACTTACAACACCCCTCGATTTTATATCATGAGCTAAAAAGCCGTATAGTAACTGCGCTAGTTCACAATTCTGTTTCTATGGCAACAACTGTAGAATTATACATTGATAAAACAACCACTTTTGATTTTGTGTTAATAATTCACTCTCATACAATAAACATTCATACAAACACCGTTTGGACAACGCGATGGTCAGAATTCGATGCGGATGTGACGACCCCATTTACTGGCTGCGGACTAAAATGGTAAACTATCATTCATACGTAAAGATGCCCAGAAATGGCTACAGAGACGGACGGACACTACAATACGAATAGTTGAATGTTTCAATAGATTATTAAAAGAATTTTAAAACATACATAATGTAGTAAGTAGTACATAAACATTATAGGAAGAGGTTATATGTGAATACCGTCACAAGGGGAGATGAACAAGAGTAGTGTGGCCAAGATTAAAGAGTGTGAACATCTATGTCGTTTTATTAAAATCATATATCACAACACAAATTCTTCAAGTATATAATAAAGAAACGTCAAGTTTTGAAAAGTACAAAGCATGATAATCTTAAGACTTGAAAGAATAGGTACAGAGTATATTGCACAGACATTAACCAGTTCCACTGATGGAACTGGTGGCTTTTTCTAATATACGACGAGACTGTCGAGACGTTTACCTAAATGGTATGTGGATTAGGATGGTATATACAGCATCACATTGTGCTCGTGTTCCTGAGAACTATGTAGAGTTTAGTTATCCCAATAATTTCTTAGGTACAACACTCTTCAAATTATTTAGCTGCAGAATTGTGAGCTGCGATGGTACCTAAGACGTTCTCCGACTATAGTGACTTACCACCAGTAAAATTAAGTTTCATCCAATACACTTGCTAAGAGCCGATCGGGTTCATGCCATCGTATACTGTTCGGTCTAGAATATGCTTGTTTTCTTCAGAAGCTCAAGCAGGATTTATATCTGTACATCTTCATGAAGTATATCACAGCCTATGTATAAATCAATATTATACAATGGATACGTTCATATATATATATATATGTAATTATGTATTCCTCTTAGTCAGTTCAAGTGATCAACTTAATAAGCACAAGGGTAGTGTTATGACTATTTCCTATTTGTCCTTATTTTGTGAGACAATATTGCTATAATGTATTTATATAGGTGATAAAGACGATTGTTGTGACACCTTATCACTTATCAATCCGCAGTGTACTAATAATTGCACACCTTGGGAGAAATTTGCTTTGAATTCAGGGCGATATTGCTCAGTAGCATGACATGTTGCCACTACACAGTGCGCGCTTAAATAGCAAGCATAATCGAATAGTCAAACATTTGATCCAATACCATTCGCTAAACAAACACATTGGCGCAAGTTGGGCGCCCCCCGCGGCCTCAGCGCGCGACCGCATGACCTACATATCCGAGCACCGTGCCTTGCCACGAAATGCCTTTGCCTATATGCGCATGAAAACTTTTGTACACAATAAAAAAGAATACTTGTTACTGATTGTCGTACTATCATTAAATAAACTCAAGTAAAAAGAAATAGTTAAAACAAGTTAGTTTTTGAGCTTCGTCACTTTAAAACGGCTTAACTACCGATATATAGCTACATCTATATAGTATACGTTAAAATGGGTTTTCTTTGTCAATCACGTGAAAACGAGTGAACGTATCGACACGGGAACATGAGCACTCGACGCGGAATGATCTGTAGATGGTTATAGGCTGTTTAATTTTTGAATTTTGTAAATCGTTCGTCATTATATTTCTAATTAACTTTTATAAACATTTTCATTGCGTATCATTTATGCGGTTGCTATAGCAACGGTTGCAATAGAAAATCATATGCGCCCATCTTCTTGCCAAACTTCAATTTGAACATGGCATCTTCTGATAATGAGGGTAATAGCTGATTCTTAATGTTAACCAGTCATAACGTTTGTAATCATTCAGGTAAAAACATTGACAATCAAATGTATATTATAATTATAAAAAAAATTATTGTCTGATCTAATGATGCTCTTTGGATGGATTTATTTCCTCAAACTTTCTTCCTTGTTTTGCTTCATCTTCCTTCCGTTTAAATACACATTATAGATTTTAAATTGGAACTAAGAGGAAACTGTTCTTTGAAAATGGCATTTGTATTTCTTGTGACCTGATTGCTTGTCAACTAAGCGTGGCGAGTAAAGCAATTACCCCTCACACAGGGGAGGACTAAATTCCGTATTTGACACCAACAGACTAATAATGGATGAAGTTGATAATCTGAGAACTCATTTTTAATTTGTTACAATTATTCATACATACATAGTGCTGGAAGACGCTCAATAAGGTAAACCTACGATCTGGTAAAGATTGCCGGAAACCACTAGATGCAGGCAACGCCGGACTGAACGGTATGGATATCGTTGGTCCTCTAAAGATCTATCCATAATCTGATGCCCACTGCTTTACATAGGCCAGGCATATATCGGCTGATGATGACGATATAGTTATTAATATTAATTTACGAATTTCTAACAAATTAAAATAAGAAGTTTATCCAGGTCACTGAGTGGGCTGAAACTCCTTACGAAATCTGAAGATATGATGCAAATTCAAAATTTTTACCTAATAATATCAGTAGTACCAAGAGTTACTACATTCAAAATATTGTTAATATATGTGGTTCATCATCATCATCATCATCATCATCAGCCGATAGACGTCCACTCCCCCAAAGATCTTCATATATATATCATTATAAACAATTTAATATTTCAATATAAATTGTAATAGTTCAATGTAAAATTCCTGCCATGTTTTAACTTCTTTTCTTTGCTTAAACTTTATTTTTATTGTGTTTAGATACGTTTTAAATTCAATGTGTAACTTAGTTTATGTATTTGTAAGCCCTTGACTTAGATAATGTTTATAGATAATAAAGCTTCTTAAATCTTTAAAAAATGTATATACTATATACGTTTCCAAAGTAGGTCACGTGAGATCTCTCGTTTTAGAATAGAGAGATCATTACTATATATTCGAGAAAATGCAGTAAGGTTTAGTGAATATATAAAACTGAATGAATTTTGTGTTTTCTGCACAAATGTTATTTACACTGTGGTTGATGGGGAGGTATACACTTACCGATAATTATTAAACGTTACGTATTTATCTTTGTCCTACATATTTATTTATAAAATATCCTTTGCACTATCATAACGGGATTCCCTTAATGGCGGTAGAAAAGGAAAATAATACAAATGTACAAACATATAAATTACATAAACACATTCTCAAATTTTAACATTTGTTGATAAATTTAAATTATATATAAAAAAATCAGAATAGACTATTTTCAAAACTATGAATATTACATATAACATTATACAACATATACATGACCGTGCGAGATAAGCAGGGCATATAAGGACATCGTTCACGCTAATGCTAATTGCTAATTAATGACCGTTTTAATGATTTAACAATGCTAAAGGAAAATCGAAGTAAAAGCCATCTGAACGATAATATGTAAGAGAAAAAATTGCATGGAACCTCACAATCGGTATAAGGTTTTTACTGGTCATAGGTAATCTGTAGCCAGAGACGGTCTAGGTGAGTACTATCGCAGCTCCTATTGCAGCCGACAAACAGTACTCTGCAAACGTACGCTACTTTCTTTCCGTTTGAAGGATGCTGCAGTTAGTGAAATTACTGGGGTGATGACACCATCTGTCTCGAGGCGATGAGCCATGTGGTGCAGAGTATAACATCCTAACTAGCGCCACGTTGTTATGGACATGCGTAGCATTTACCATCAGTTTAAAGTTCTGCTCGCCTCATCGGTTTGTTGAAGAAAAAAAAAAGTTGTTCGTACCGTTGAATACATTTTTATATCACATATACTAACATATACTATATGTTAGTATCACGTTAAATTCGAAGGAAGTTGAAAGGATAAAATTATGGACTATTATCCTCAATTTGAAGGTCAGACTTTAATAATAAAACGTGGATTCGTGCATTAAGCATTTATTGCATTTATGCAAGACGAAAATAAAATTTACATAAAATAGGATTACTTTTACAAATGAATTGCAATCTACTCTGATTGATTTTTTTTTATTGAACGAAGCGATGAGCCGAACTGCACGTTCACCTGATGGTAAGTGATATGCCTGCCCATAATAATGTGGTGCTAGTTAGTATGATCCACACAGCACAATATTGTGCTCTCCGCCTAAACTAAGATGTTGAGACTCGTTACCCAGTTATTACAGTAGTAATTGCACTAGTGATGTCAGTCTTCAATAATATGAAAAAAAAAATTAATGAATCTAAGTATCTGTAGACAGTCTACGGGTGATAGGTCTCTGTTACTGGAGACGGCCTCCAGCTACATTTTGTTGTTGGAATACTGTGCAAAAATTACTGTGTTCCGATTAGAAGGGAAATTGTTATGGTAACAATACCACATCTTAAGTCTCAGGGCGACGAGCACAATTTGGTCCTGTGTATATCATCCTAGTTAGAGTCACGTTTTGGCCGGGCATTTTACATACCATTATAGGAACTGCGATTTTAAGAAGACAGCCTCCAGCAACAGAGACCTACAGATAGATAGATACGAACAGATATATTTTGAAACAAAATACTGCACAAAATCTAGATTTGCTGAAACATTCATGAGATTGCACACTTCAATTACATGCAGGCCAGTTGCCGTCTTCCCACGATACACTCGAATCCCACATCAGAGGCGAGTAAATAATAAGCTAGCAACGCGTCACAGAGGATAATGTACTCCATTCCATTGCCATAGAGGTGGAACTCCAACGGCGTACGTGGCAGCGCTAAAATGTCGGCGCGCCGCTCTAGGCCGTCCAACGGGGCCAGTAGGTTAGGCCTTACCGCGCCACGCGTGTGCGATTTGCCAGCCCTGAACTTGAGTAACCAATGTTATGTCAGTCGCACAGACTCAGTGGCGCAGCGGCACGTATACACACTCACTACCAACTTTCAGTTCGATCCTAAAATTATTGACGATTACATCGCAAAGTATCTAACGGATCACGATGCTCAGCCGTGAGGGAACGACCTGAGAGGGATAGATTACAATTCTTAAATAATATCATCAGCCGTTAAACGTCTACTGTTGGGATATACGCCTCCCCCAAAGATCATGTCGATTGTTCCTACGCTGCCTGCAATCAGCGGTTTCCCGCAATCTTCAGATTATCTGTTCACCTTGTAGAAAACCTACCAGCATCACGTCTACCAGTATGCTACCGCCACTCGATAACTCGGGTTACGACATCAGCCAACAGTAACGCAATTCCACCTACATAGAGACTCATCACGACATCTCTGGAACCATAAGGTCTAGACACTTGAAATTACATAGAAGTATTCCTTTTACTCAGTATAGGTCAGCTAAGAATAGATTTTGTAAATTTTTTTTTCTAAAGAAGTTGCTGGGGTGTAAATGCCAGCAACGCAGGAAGGAAACAGCCACTATTATAGTAAAACAAATTCTGTATCAAATCCAGGTTATATTAAAAGTCTATTAAACTTATCTTTATATAAGAAATCCATAGTTTATGTGTGCTTTAACAACTGGAAAATATATTATTAAAATTTATAACCATATATAGACTAACATTCGCATTGTATTAGCGAGGCAGTTTGCTACAGAATATGATTACACAACGTCCTTTGGAAACGCGGCTGCCCGGACCTCTTCGCGGTTGCCGGTTACAATTGCAACCTTATTCCCAACAGACAAGGTTCAATTTTCCACTTGATGTGGGCGGAGCGCTAATATGTACCGTCGTTCGGCTCTAGGTCGTGAAACGGTGTCACTGTGTCAGACCTAAGCTCGCCCCGCGTATCCGCTCGCCAGCCCTGAACTTGGGACAATACGCTGTTATATAACTAACTTTAGAGCCAGCCGCCTTAGCTCAGTTTGCAAGGCGCGGGTTCAATCCCCGCATTGAATGTCAAAAAAAAATGATAGGAAACCAACACCAATATGCACTTTTTTTGTAACGGTGAGAGGGGGATCTTCTGAAGATACCCTGTTTCTTAAGGGATGTCAGTGCTATGTGTTCTTCAGCGCGTTAAGACAAGTTCACGGATCTTCTAGATAAGACACCCGTTTACCATTCCGCACTTAACTAGCACGTTGGATGGAGCCCTTTGACTTGAGTAAACCCCAAGTCTCAGAAGTGGAAACGTTAACATGGCTGTATATATATTTTTTATATTATTTTCTCTAGAGTCCCTAAGCTCTAGAGAGTTCCTTCTACTATAATATGTTATCGCTTCTTTGTACGCTCGGTCGGTATATACTTTTAAGTTATACCATATAAATTTATTCCAAATCATCATCAGTCGATAGACGTCCAATGCTGGACATAGGCCTCCTCCAAAAATTTCCACCTTGATCGGGTAGGGATTTACGTGGAGGGATTTGAACCATTTCCCACCACGCCGACCCAATGGGAGTTGGTGGGAGCCAAAACCACGTTTGTAGCAGGGTGCACCATGTGAAGTTGGCTTGGATCCCGTGAGTTGTTGCGCGGGAACCCTTACACCCCTAAAATTTTTCAAAATATCAGAAAACTTATATAACCAATGACTTAAAACTATTAAATTTAAATAGTATTGTAATCATTATTTTTAACCAATTAACATTATATAGGGAATCCTTGAACTTTGATTTTTACGTTAATTGGTGAGCCTTTGTGAGGTGAACAGTAATATACAGCATACATATACTTTAGATTGTTCATAGTTATAAAAAAAAAATAAACATTTGCAAGGAAACAAAACAGGTAGAGAATATAATTATTTAAATTGAAAATCAACTGCAAGAAATAAAGCGATTTGGATATAGTTATTGAAAACTAGAATTATTCATTTGACAAGTAGGTGCACTAGTGGCCCAAATGTTGCTTTCCAGTATGTCACCCGACTTTCGGAATATCTGAATATTTTAAATAAAACATATATTTATTCGTTTTTTTCAACAACAAAATGGCGGCTAATGATGTATTTTTAAAGTGAATTTTATACTTGTATACATTACTGGCTATTCCACACCGGCTTTGCTGGAAGTAAAATCCCCTCAACTCTATTTGGGGAAGGAGTTTCGTAAAAAACATTCTTAGCTGACCTCTAAACTGCAGAAACAATATCTCTACCTAACTTTGAGTGTTTAATCAAAAATTTGTAAAATTTACGGGTGGTAAATCTCTCATGCGGGAGACGATCTGGGTAGATACGACCGCAACTCCCATTTCTTCCACCAAAAAGAACTCTGCAAACATTACTGTGTTCCGGTGAGAAAGACGTTGCAACTGGTGAAATCACTGGGGTAACGATATTTAGCATCTTGTTTCAAAGCGACGAGCACACTGTGATGCTGTATATATCATCCTAACTAGCGCCACGTTGTTATGGGCGGGCGTATCACTTACCATCGAATGAGCTTCCCGCTCGACTTTGAATAAATAAAAAAAAATATCTTTAGATATCTGTTATATAATGAATAGATACATTATCTGTATTTTATGCACATTTCTATTAACAATAAAAGTTTTCCCTTCCACCCTTGTAAATCAAATAACGCTGAGAATCGCCCACCACTAATTTAACTTTGCGAGAGTTTAATTGTGTTTTTGTCTGTCTGTAATACGAAACAGTAATTTGTGAGCGCAGACAACAGCCCGGCGTAGTTCTGATTGCATTGTATTGTCTTTGTTTTATTCGATTATACCCGGATTATATTACATTAGACCATCGAGAAACAGAGTTCTACTCAACTCTTTGTCGCTCTACTTTATACTCTCACTCAACATTATAAACTCGATAGAATGTTAAAAGTTACATAACTAGATAAACATAATTATTACTATGAAAAGGGGTAAGGGGTCTACGACAACTCACAGAACCCAAGCCAACATCACCTACTTGTGGTGCACTCTGTTAATCAACAAACGAGGCTCTGACTCCCACCAACGCGCATAGGGCCAGCGTGGTGGGAAATCGCCCAAATCCCCTCATATGAAACCCTACAAACGTGGCGATTTTTGGGGAAGGTCTATATCCAGCAGTGGACGTTTATCAGCTGATATTGATTAATTAAAAAAATTAAAATTGCAATAAGCGCTGCGCTGGTACTTAACCTGGACGGCCTCCGGCAAGAGAGACCTACCACCAGTTTAAATACTGGACGAGACTCGTATGATTAAATCGATGGTCCCTATGTATAATTTGCTCCTTTTTTATAAATGAATTATAATATTTTTACAATAGGGATAGTCCATGTAGGTACCACCGCAGCTTCTATTACCGTCGCCAAACAGTACTATGCAAACGTTACCGAGTTCCGGTTTGAAGGATGTTGAAAGTAGTGAAATGACGGGGGTAACGAGATTGAACATCTTACATTTCAAGACGACAAGCATTATGTGATGCGATATATGTCGATCTGTATATTGTCGCGTTGTTACAGGCAAGCGTATTACTTACCATCAGGTGAATGTCCCACTTGAGTTATCGCTTCTTTGAATAAAAAAAAACTACAAAAACAATGATTAATTTTGCATTTCAAATACACAAGTACGATATAGATACGGACATATATGAGTATATATTGCAATGGCAAAAAAGGCCGTAGGTCAGTGGATTATTGTTAGTAACATACAACATTATTGCAAAAATATCTTTATATAAAATTAGCGTAAGGGAAATATCATCACGACGACAGATACGGTTTCCATAGAAGTGCACTAATCGTAACAGGAAAATGTTGTTTGCAAAATGAAAACAGTTTGATGGAAAGTGGCAGCCGAAGTTGTTTTTGTTAATTCAAGAGAAGTAACGGTTCCGGGCGGAGCGATCGCCGCGGACCAATGAGCGGCTGAACCGGCTGCGAATACGGTTGACAAACTACCAAATGGTGGTTTTATCGGTGGTGGGTCTCTGTCGCCGGAGCACTTCGAGATACACCACCGCAGCGTCTATTGCAGCCGACAAACATTAGTGAAGGTAGTTGTAGATTTAATATCTTATCTCTCAAGGCGATGAGTATAATGTGGTGTATAGGTGTAGTGTATACCATCCTAACTAGCGCCACATTGTTCTGGACAGGCGTGTCGCTTATCATGAGGTCAATGTCGTGCTCGTCTCATCACTTCCAAAAATAAAAAAAATATTTTCTATTTTTAAGATTGTAGTGTACCACTGAGATCCTGTCTAATGTTACAGCTCTTCACCTTTTCACCTGGACGATATCACTAAAGAAAAGTTGTTATTCTTCGCTGATTCTCATTGTTGTAGAAATATTAATACATTAAAAACAATAAAATCGATATTGTAGTTAAATATTGCATTTATCATTTCAAATCATTATCATCACTTTAGTGCGTCCGCACCTGCTGCTGTTTAGGTTTAGAATAAATTATCATTAACGAAGATCACCATTACATAAAATATTTTTTTTTAACAAGGATTATTCTTTATCTATATTTTCATTATGATAAAGTTTCCTCGGATTTTTTTGCCAACCGTACCGTAAGATGTGTCATGCGACGAATCGAGCAACTGGTCTGGAGACAGATCGGTACTCGACCGACAGACGTGACTCGTGTCGCGTGCTTGACTACCTCTACGTCTTCTAACGAGGAAGATGTACTGAGAGTAGATGAGCAGGAGATTCACCTGATGTTACCATATCAATGTGACGATGTGTACCGCTCCATTATTTTTTTTTTGTACCATGAAGTGACGGGACAAACAATACATCTACCTGATGGTGGTGACATAGCGCCGTTTAACGGTATATACATGGTATCTGGCAGTGACCTACCACCAGTAGATGTATTTAAAGCAATGATTTACATACAAGGGTAATATATGAGGGTACTATGGTATACGTACATATATCTATACTAAAGCTTATATTAGTCTATGATAATATATCTTAATAAGGTCTGTTGCTAATACTTTTCTATAACATGGAAAAATATAAAAACATTAAGCCGCGTTGCTTAGTCGCAGTTTATTATTAAGTTATGAGTTTAATCACCAGCGGATAAGGTTCAAGTTGGCGTGCGCAGTGCTGTGTGTATACTCGCAATATCAATAGCAATTTATTTCACCGCGCATTTCTATCCTTGGCCTCCTTTGTTAAAATGGCGTTTGATGGACGACAAACACATTGGAAACTTTCGTATTGCGCAATTAATTTGCAATATTTACATTGCATTAGCTTTTATAAATTGACTTAATATATGTTTTTAGCAGATATATTTGAATTATGCGCATATGTTCGAGAGACGACCGCCGCCAATACAACACAAACTTGTACATGCGTTATTATACGCAAGAATCAGATTTGGCTCGCGGTTACCAGATTCACGAACTCTGAATCCGATGACGCTGTTATGGTGGTTGAACTAAAGGCGCAAGCTTCATTTAAAAAAAAAATATTTGAAATTTATCAGAAATATTCCCGCCCGGTGGTGGCAGGCCGTTTCCTCAGCCCCTTTACCTTTATTGTAACCCCTGCAACTCTATTTGGGGGTAAGATTTCATAAAATCCGTTCTTAGCTGACCTGCACTCTGCACAGAGAAATATTCAACCAAATTTCAAGTCTCCAGGCCTTACGGTTCCACAGTTACCGTGATTAGTCTGTCTCTATATAGATGGAAATGTAACACATATATATTGAATATTATTAAGTTAAAGTTAATATAGAGATTCCCCGATTTAGCGCCAATGAGCAGAGCATAGTGTTCGAAGAACTGTCCGCTGATAAATTACCAGGATCTTGAAAGAGTGGTTGCGTACAGGTAGACCTAGTATTACAAGACTTTTTACAATGTGGACCACCGGTTTGATGGAGGTTATAGAAACTGTTGGATGTGAGGAGCTTAGAATAGGATGGTGATGTGGGGAGATATTTGAATGAGGCATACGCTCAGCTGTGGGCGATGAAGTAAATGTTTGCACGGTACTATTTTTCAGCTGTGATAGGAACTGCGGGGGTACCTACCAAGACGGTCTGCGGCAACAGAGACCTTTCAATCGTGATGTGACTTATGGGAAAGGTTTATTACCTTGCTGTGTGGGCGTTTACCTACTCGCCAATATCCTCATTTGCAAATATCATTATCAGCCTACAGACGTCCACTGCTGGACATAGGCCTCTACCAAAGATCTCTACAGCGATTGATCTTGCGTTGCCCACAACCTTCACCAGATTGTCGCACTACCTGGTGTTGGAGCCTGCCAACAGAACGTTTTCAATGACTGAGGATTTTCACCATTCGTTTTTAAAAGATTTTTATACCATCTAACAGATCTATATTCACATAATATCTGAATCGTAGAGGTATAGTATAGTTCTTTATGTTTTGATTTTTATGTATAGATTAAAATATTGTGCAATGTTTACTCGCTTAGTACATTTGTAAGTTAGGTCACAGACAGTAAGGATCTGGGTCGGCTCTGACCGCCCCGTTGACTCACTCGTAACACTTAATTCAGCTTATAATATAAAATGCTTATACTGGTGTCAGGGCTAGCGTTTTGATTACGAAACAACGCAGTTCCTATTACCGCCGTCAAACAGTACCGGGGAGGAGGACGGTGAAATTACTGTGGTAATGGAACTTTACCATCTGGTGTTTCAAGGCGAGGAGTACAATGCGGTGCAGTGTATATCATCCTAACTAGCGCCACGTTGTTACGGGCCGACAGGCGAACGTTTAGCTTTTTTATGAGTGGCTGTAATACGTAATATTTTGCAGCCTCCGTAGGTCCGTAGGCTCAATTCCGGTGCCAGTCGTAGAGTTTAAATGGCTAGCTACCAATACCTACATAAATCAAATATCTGGTATATCTGGGGCTTCCGAAATGTTCCGCCGAACCAGAGACAGAAAGGATTGTACCACGCTGATTGCTAATCTTCACTAGTTCGAGAGGACCTTTAAGAAAAAGAAGAAGCGTAACTGTATTCCGACTGACATATTATGACTAGTATATTTTTTTAATAATTCCCTCCGCGTGTGTTGGGTTAGAGCCTTTAAATACTGGTAGAGTTACCGTCACTTTTTGGTTTTCCATCTCCTCATTCTTCCATCTTATCTATCATTATCAGTTCTGCTTTCATAATTCTTTTCTTCTCTCATTTTGCATTCTAACTCATGTTACCTGAAAAGGAACAATTACAACTGTTAGCACTATGTGGTGGTTTGGACAACTTTTTTGAGCTACCTTCAAAGCTTGCATCACCATCATCGAATGGGACAATGATCATCGTAGTCAAGTTGGCTAGTCTATATAAAAAGTTGACAATCGAAAACGTAAAGGAATTTGTCCCTGTCGACAGCAGGAACAAGCTGAATCGCATCACAACAAACCTATTTTATCTATAAACTCAAACAGTCCTAATTGCGTAACGATAACGCTTTGTGCGTCGAACAATGGAGCCACGTGTGTCTGTCTGTGTGACTGTATGCATGTCTGCATCCGTCTCTCTATGCATGTCTGTATGCAAACCCCGCGCTTCAAATACGTAACGTCCCATTTACCTGCGCCGCTGCGATTACTTGGGGCGAGTTCAAACCAGTTCAATTTTTTTTATAGAACTCTTCTCTAGACTTCCTAGATCATCGTTCGGATTACAGTCTATTTGAAAGAATCCCTGGAGACAACGAGGTTAAAACAGTGAGGTGTAACCGATTCACTGGCGGTAGGTCTCTTGCTGGAGACCGTCTAGGTAGGTACCACCGCAGCTCCTATTGCAGCCGACAAACAGTACTATGTTCCAATGCGAATGGTGTTGTAGCTAGTGAAATGATTGGAGTAATAGGATTTAACATCTCATGTGCAAAGATGACCGGTACAACGTGCTGTGTATATTATCCTAACTAGTCCTGAAAAAAGAGATCTGATATAACCTTGAGATGATTCCAACAGATCGTTTTGTAGTGTAGATTTGATATTGAATAACCTGCAAATGCTGCAGATCCAAACGGTTATCACCTCCTTATCCTCGATGAATACATTAGTGCTGGTATGATGGACGCTGTATCTAGTAAAATTACTTTATTACTAACTGTTTAAATACTATCATAGTAACTTGATGTTGTGCTGACATATTACATACTAACACATTATTACCAATTTTCAATGTTGCCAATGCAACCCATAACAAAGTGGAATATACAGTACACCATACTGTACTCCACGCCATGACATATGTCAATTTTCGTTACCTCAGTAATTACCTATAAATCCCTTCAAACCGGCACGCAGCAACGTTTGCACACTACTGTTTCGGAAATAGGTGTGATGGTATGCAGACGGTCACCGGTATCATAGACCTGCCACTAGTTATATTATATTAGTTAGCGCTAGATAAAATACTATTTTTGATAACATTGTGCTAGTATTTCCTTATACCGGCTTGCTTGGCTGGCTGTATCGTGGTTTAGCCACGTCCAGCGCGAGCTTCCCAATCTCCATTGTATTTGTGTCGTCTTAAGGCCGTATCGCCCGACCCCGTCAGCTGGGAAATCAAACAAAAGGCCTCACCTTGGCGACTGTTTAATCTCGTTTCATTCTCTCCGCATTGTAAAAATATCATAACGTACAATAACGCATTTATGCTCGGAAATCGGAAAAATAAACAGCCCATTTCATGTTCCCACTACTGGGATACGAGGCCTTCTCTTACAAGAGAGTCAAGTCTATTTATCCAATATGCTGACTTAGTTCAGGTTGGTGGTTGTCACATAGCGGTTTCCTTCACGGGTAGTTTAAGCTATGGGGTCGAACCGGGATCTCTTCGAGACATACAGCACATACGGTCGTCTTCCAAATTAAGCTATATCGACTTCCGGTGAAATAGATACCTGACCAACAACGACAACAAAGTAAAATGAACTGTTTTATTGAAGCGGTGATATTATCTAGTACTAGTACGCATAATAGTAAGTTATACGTATATCCATAACAACGCGGCGCTAGTGAAGATACACACAGCATCCGGTGCTCGTCGCCTCAAAACAAGATGTTGAATCTCTTTACCTCAGTAATATCACTAGTGAGAACATTCAAACTGGAACACAGTAATATTGGGACAGTATTGTTATGTAGTTTCTGGTAAAGACCTATTGTCAGTGTATTAGTAAATCTACTTACTTCAGTTTGTTGATTAGCAGGGTGCATCACGAGCAGGTGTGGTTGGCTTGGGTCCCATAAGTTACTGTGCGAGAACCTTTACACCAACCCGCATTGGACCATCGTGGCGGATAATGGCCTAAATTCCCCCGTATTAAATCCCTACCCGCGCGGTGTGGGAATCTTTTGGGGGAGGTCTATGTCCAGCTGTGGAAGTCTATCGGCTGATGATGATGATTTACTTCAGTAATTTTACTAGCCACAACACCTTTCAAAATACATAATAATGTCTACACAATACTGTTTAGCGGCACAAATAGGTGCTTCAGGTACCATTAGGAGGTTCACCGGTAACGGAGACCAACCATCAGTTAAAAAAAATCTATTTAAATTTATTTTTCTTGTCTATTGTTCAACATCGTGTATGTTGAGAGATAATTTCAACGGCCTACCTTTAATTTACAAGCAGTGTATTTATTAGTGTCCTGGACTGTAGTGCAGTTATGTTGTAAAGAGATAAGCGCAATGTGGGCTTCAGATGTTTACCACCTACTCGGCCAGTTTATCTCGCTGCTTTATACAGAGTACTGGGGGAACAGCTAGTATACAGACAGAAGACTAGCAGCTCTCCTCCCGCTTTGCTAGGCTTTACACTTACACAATCCCTTTTGGGGGTAACATTTTGTCAAATCAGTTCCTAGCTGAGCTATACTCGGTAAAAGGAATACTGCTACCAAATTTCAAGGCTCTAAGCCTTATAGTTCCAGAGATCACGTGACGGGTGGAAAACTCATATATATGTGTAATGTTTCAGTATTTTCATGACTGAGATCAGCAGATGAATGATCGTATATCCTTCGCCTTTGTCGGATTGTACGAAAAAATGTTAGATTAAAAATATATAAAAAAATAACATCAATATTACGAAAGGTGATCTTTACCGTTTATAGCGTAGGTCTTATTGTCAGAGACAGTCTAGATAGGAACTATCATAGCTATTTCAGTGTGAAAACATTACTGGGGTAATAAGATTTAACATCTCGTCTCTAAGAGATGAGCACAAAATGGTGCAGTGTATATCATTCTACTAGCGCCCACGATGTTATTAGCAACAGTACCATTTGACATCAGCTCAATGCCTCGTCTCGCTTTTTAAATGAAAAAAAAAAAATCGTAAATAACTTGGTGCAATATACAGCATCTGGAGTGTAAGAGTCCCGCACAAAAACTCACAGGACCCAAGCCAAACAAACCTGCTCATGTACAAACAAGTCTCTAGCTACCACCAACCAGCATTGGACGAGCGTTGTGGAAAATGGCCGAAATCCTCCCATATGAAACCCTACAAACAACGGTCTCTGGTGCTAGAAGGTACCGGACGTTGATAAGGCTTTGAAACCTGGGCAGCGCAGGACTGATCGCTGTGGGAATCTTTGGGGGAGGCCTATGTCCAACAGTGGACGTCTATCGGCTGATTATAATGATACACCATCTCAACTAGCGTTTGATTATATTGATATAGTTAGATGTATCACTATCAGGTCATTAGTTTTACGGCAGAAAAATTTATCGTTACTGTAGTTATTAAATTTACTAACAGCGATCTTACATATACGGTAACTAGTCCTTTCAAATAACCCCTCCCCGTTGAACCCCAAACCACTCCCTCTCGCCCCCTCACTCGCCTCGGAATAAGCGATAAGAGCGTAACAAATTAAATAGCAATAATAACTTTAGTCGATTTGAACGAACGCTGCTAACCCGGTTTCGTTTTCGGAACGTTCTCGAATATTCATTAGCGGTACCACTCGGTCGCGGCGGGCTGATAGCACAGATCTCACCACACCCGAATCATCGGCGAGGGTATTTACAACACACAATACACCTTTTGCCGAGTATAGGGCAGCTAAGAATGGCTTTTACAAAATTTCTTCCCCAAAGCGAGTTGCGGAAGTGTTACGTCCAGCAAAACCAGCAGGGAACGGCTATTTAATATTAGGTCCTCGCATATGAAATTGGCGTTTTGTACTATAGAAATATAAAGTATTTTTTTTTTGTATAATATAATTAATCAAAGTATGCACCGTTGTTATCTATGCACTTTTGTCATCTCATAGGTAGTTCATTGATCCCTTTACTAAAAATACAATGGGGGTGAGAAACTCTTTGAAAGCGGTTTGGACTGCCGCATAAGAGTTGAATTTTTTTCTTTGTAAAAAGTCAAAATTCCGGAAAAAATGGTAATCTATTGGGGCAAGGTCCGGGGAGTGCGGTGGATGTCGCAGACATTTCAATTGTAGTTCATCTAACTTAGTGGTTGTTTGTTGTGCAGTGTGTGGTGGTGACGGTGCATTGTCGCGAAGCAACAGTGGCCTAGAGCGATTGATTAATCTCGGTTATTCAGCAGCTAGTTCTTCCTTCATGGTCTGCAGTTGCTGACGACAGATATCTGCTGTAATCGTTTGGCCAGATTTTAGAAAGCTGTAGTGAACGACACCGGCGCTAGTCCACCAAACATTCACAAGTAACTTTTTCTGAGTTAATTTTCGTTTAAGGCAGGATTTGGCTGGCTCTCCAGGGTTCAGCCATTGCGACGAGCGCTTCCGATCGTCGTACAGTATCCACTTTTCATCACAAGTAATGATTAGATTAAAAATTCCTTCATTATTGCGTCGGTTGAGCAAAGTACCACAGCAGCAGCAGTCGGCGCGTGTTCGCAAGTTCGATTCACTCAATGCATGAGGTACCCATCGTTCAGGTTTTTTTACTTTCCCGATTCGCTTCAAGTGGATTAAAACAGTTTTGTCACCTGCTCCGAAGCCTGCAGCTATCTCTGAAATGCTTTGTGATGGCTCCGCTTTCACAATAGCCTTTAATTCTTTATTTTTCACTTTGGTCTCCGGCCGTCCACGGGGTCGGTTCTGAAGGTCGAAATTTCCAGAACGAAAACGTTGAAACCAAAATCGTACCGTACTTTCTTTTGCGACACCAGCCTCGCACACATCATTAATCCTTCGAGCTGTTCCTGCAGCACTGGTACTGGTGCCACGGTAGAACTCGTACTCGTAAATATACCGATATTTCATGTTTTCCATTGCGCGGTAATAGGCGACGCCAAAGAAAAAAATAATGAAGAAAAAAACAAATGAATGACTGTTTTCGAAACTCAAATGTATCAGCTAAATGAATTTATAAATTTGAATTTGGAATTGTTAACCAAAGAGCAGATATTTCAGATCAAAGTGGTCAGTGCGACAAAACGCTAATTTCATATGTAAGGACCTAATATTATATTACTACGGTTATCATTTGATTCTTTCATCGCACATTTACCACGGGATGAGGCGTTTCCCTTCGACTTTCTTAATGCGAACAGCGAAGGATTGGAACAGTCTGCCGGCGTCAGTTTCCATCCAGATATGACGTGGGGATTTTTAAGAGAAGAGTGAATAGACTAGTTCTAGACTAGTGGGCTTTAACACCAAAGACTACATCGCCGTTTACCATCAGGTGGGATCGTAGTCAAGCGCTAGTCTATACATTAAGAAAAAAGTTGTATAGGTACTACCGCAGCGACTACTTCCGTCACAGAACAGTAGTGTGTAAATATTTTTGTTTCGGTTTGGAGAAACTAGAGAAATAACAATGATAAGGCAACGTAACATCTTATATATCAAAACGATAATCACAATGTGGTGCAGTGTATTGTAGTGATCATTACTGTGTTTCGGTTTGAAGGGCGTTACAGCTAGTGTATGCACTGAGGTAACGAGACTCAACATCTTATGTCCCAAAACGATGAGTCTAATGTGATGCTGTGTACAACATCTTAATTAATGCTACGTTGGGCAGAATTGTATGTGCAGGCGTATCACTTAACATCATTTAATCATCCTAATCAGAAAAAAAAATTAAAAAAGGATACACTTCCTTTAACCATGAAACCGTTGTAACGATTACAGCTAACTTTGCTCAACCCTAACGAAAATTGAAAGAACACGTATAAGATGTATTAACAAGTAACGGCAGTGCTGTAAGCCGTACGGACGGACAAATTTGTTAATGTAATTACACAACTATCGCGTATACCATAAGGTCGATATTCTCGCAAACTAATCTAACAGGAATCGAACCTTGAACGTGATAGGAGCGAGGCCGCGGCTATACTATTGCGGAAGGTTATGTTGCACGCTAGCGGTAATTGTTTTTGTATTAAAAACATTTTGCACTTTACCACCAACGTAATAAAGACTAAAATTGTTACAGCACGAATATATAAACAAGTAACAGAAGGTTTTAAACTTTATGCTGTTCATTTTACAGAGCTTATTGCCTTGTGGAATGGCTAAGGTCGCTAGTTTTATATAGAAAAATTTTTGGCAGTCTGTCGCTATGGCAACCAGTTGTTTCTATACACCAACCTATCCGAAGGGCAAATGGATAAATGAAACGTACCGTTACTGTATTTTTACACTAGTGTTAGGTCTCTGTTGTCGGACACAGTCTAGGTATCAGCGCAGCTGTTATTTCCGCCGACAGTCAGTAGTGTGTAAATACTACTGTATTTATTGAAGGGCGCTGTAGCTAGTGAAATTACCGGGGTAACGGGATTTAATATCTTCTCTTATAGCGACGAGCACAATGTTTTGCAGTGTATTTCATCCTAATTAGCGCTAAGTTATTAGCAAGCGTTTCACTAACCATCAGATTGAGCACCTCTCATCGCTGCGTAGAATAAAAAAATTTAAATTTGGCAGTAATTTTTTTTATTTATTCTACAAAGCAACGAGATAAGCGATTTACCTGAAGGTAAGTGATGCCGCAGCCCACATCAATGATATACACAGCAACACATGCTCGCTGCTTTGAGACATATGATGCTGTGTCGTTACTCCAGTAAAATCACTAGCTCCAACGCCCTTCAAACCAGAACATAGTAATGTTCACACACTACTGTTTGTCGGCGGCAGTAGCAGCTGTGGTGGTACCTACCTAGGCAACCTCTAGCAACAGACAAGTATACAGTTAAGTATATGTGTATAATTGACTTTAAGCTCAAGTTAAACATATTTTGTTACGTAATTACTAGTTTCTAGTTTACATTATTTAGCGCAGTAAATATTCATCTGTTCTAGTTTGTAACAATACAAACATTTTCACGGCAAGTTATAGTTATCGCGATCGCGCCCGCCAAGGTTCCGAGGAAGTAGCGACTTCGGAAGTAGTCGGCTTTCTTCGGATACAGCTTCGGCCGAGTGATTACTGATCGGACGCAATGGCGGACGAATTCTTACTAATGTAAATCATTTGATGAAATGTAAATTAGTACTTTGACTGGCGTTGGGTCTCTGTTTCTAGAGATCGTATACTTAGGTACAACTACAACGCCTATAGCAGCCGAAAAACAATGTGAAAAGATTTCTGTGTTCCCGATTGAAGGGGGCTATAGCTAGTGAAATTACTGGGGTAACGAAACTTACAACCTATGTCTTTCAATCGGATTGTTACTTAACATAATACTTTTGAATAAAAAAACATTTGGCTAATGATGATACTATGTTTAATTACAGGTTATTGATCCCTTTATACATACATATATATATATATATATATATATATATATATATATATATATATATATATATATATATGGATTTTTTAATCCTTTGAAACCCACCGGTTTTTCCTACTTAAAATATATAACCACAATAGGACCACTCCATAAAAAGTTATCATCATTAGGTGCCCTCTTTAAACTGAAGGTTGATATAAAAAAAGTTATAAATAGATAAAAAAAAAGATACACGTATATCTATCTTGATGATGATGACTTAATGAAAACGATCTGTTTCTTAGTAATCATAATAGGTCTTCATAAGATAACCGAAGTAATTATTGTAAACAATGAGATGACCAGTTATTGTATAACGGCATGTTCCTTTGATGGTATAACGTGGCGTTAGTTAGGATGATATACACAGCGTAGATTACTATACTTAAGTGGCAGTGGGCAGGGCACATTGCTCGAAGGACTGACGGCCGATGGGACAGTGAGGTTCTAACATAGGTGCTGGCAGGCCCTCGACAAATTCATGCTACGATCTGGCGAAAGTCGTGGGAAGCACATGGAAGCGGGCAGCGTAGAACCGATCGGTGTAGAGATCTTTGTGTGAGGCATATCGGCTGATAATGATGATGATAATGACAAAGCACCATGTGCTCATCGCTTTGGTACATATGATGTCAGTTCTCATTGCCCCAGCAGTTTCACTAGTTACAACGCTCTATAAACCGGAACATGGTAATGTTTGCACACTACTGTTAGTCGGTTGCAACAGAGACGCTACCACCAGTTGAATACTGGTAAAACTACTCATGAAGCCTCAACATACAAGACGAATGCATGTTTAGTTATTACGATGAAAAGAAGCATTATTATAGGCTCGTTCAAATGAATTATTAATAATTATATGATAGCAATTGTTAATTTTAATTGTTTTTGTTTATAACTTTAGATACATATCTAAAGAGTACGTATACACGTACACGTATACTTTTTACGTGTGCAGCCGACCTTGCCACATTGCACCAAACATATGAACTGAATACCTTTTGCTAATATCATACAAATTCGATTTCATAGTAAATCGCAAACGTTTTATTTTATTATAGTAATTTATTTATTACAGTTTTGTTTTTTGTTAAGTTTTTTAAAAGTTCCACAAATACAAAGACTGGTTTAAAAATAATTGTATAAAAACACGAACACTGCAATTGTGTGATGTTCGCAATTGGGTTACGTTTTATGTAAACAAAAATAATGATTACTCGGAAACCGCTGTAATGTTTTCTTTTATTATTCGATGAGGCGAAAAGATGTTCACGTGATGGTATGTGATAAGTATGCCCGTAACAATGTGGCACTTGTTAGGATGGTATACACAGCGACACGTTGTGCCCCTAGCTTTAAGAATTGTAATATTAAATCTCGTTACCCCTAGTAATTTTATAAGCTACAGCTCCTTTCAAACGGAATCACTATAACGTTTACGCAGCAGCGGGGGTATCTATCTAGACGGTCTCGCGCCAATAGAGACCTACCGCCAGTACCATATTCATCTGTCTTGAAACGAATAAAACCGATTCAGTTTTTTCAAAAGATAATTTGCACCAACTCCTGCATGTATAATAACTCTTGTGCTAAAATTGTAATACTCCCCCTTTTCGCTCCGGGATTATTTAAAGCATGCTTTTCTTTCGTTACCAGGCGGTAGACTGGTGGTCGGTCGGCGTGTTGACGTACGAACTGCTCACCGGCGCTTCCCCGTTCACCGTCGAGGGCGAGAGGAATACGCAGCAGGAGATCACTAGGAGGATCGTGCGTTGCAGTTATCCGGTGCCCAACGACGTCAGCCCCGAAGTACAAGATTTTATTAAGAAGTAAGTTGTTTTACGATTTTTCAATATATCTACTTTAAATATTATTTTATATAAGCAGGCTGAAAGCAATACGTCTTAAAGTAATGATAACTGGGTGCTGGTTAACATACCACCACTTTACGCCCTACAGACTTACACCCCTTTAGAGTCATACTGTTTTATGTCCCGTTGCTTAACGGTTAGTTAGCTTCGAATTTCTTCAAAGGGAGACTCACAAGAAAAAATATTTTTTTTTTAAATACGAGTTAAAAACATACAAAGGGCTACTGCTTCAGATACCTCAAATTTCACGTGCGTTATAATAACTTTGATCTTATTTCTGTCTAGTTGCTCAGTGTTTGTATACTCTTTACGAGGTTTACATACATGTACATAATAATTGCAAAAAAAATCTATAACTTTAATCGGGGTGGTAGTGAATGTCTATTAGATCATGCTGGTGGTAATGAGACCGCCTAGGAAGGTACACAGCCGTTCCTATTCCAGCGGCTAAATAGTAATGTGCAAACATACTGTGTTCCGGATTAAAGAACATTTTAGCTAGTGAAATTAGTGGGGATAATGAGATTTTAACATCTTATGTCTGAAAGCGACATGCGCAATATGGTGTGGCATATACCTTCCTAACTAGCCCACGTTTTTATGGGCATGTGTATCATTTACCACTACGTGAACAACCCGCTCGTCTTATCGCTTCGTTAAATTAAAAAAAAAATTATTGACTCATAAAAAAAATTTTGATAATATGATGAGTTTCCTTTTCAGGCTCCTAGTAAAAGACCCGAGGCGTCGCCTAGGCGGCGGCGAGAACGACGCTGGGGAACTCAAAAACCATCCCTTCTTCCAGGTTAAATCTGCGTTATGTCTTTCATGTTAGGCTTTTGATTTTCAAGGTGAACAAGGCGTGCATAATTATTGAAGAAATTGCCACAATCGCCACACTTGGAAACCACAGTTGTTGACTGTTATGAAGCTGCTGCTCTTTTACTTGTTATTGTTGCTTTGTCTTATAAATATAGAATTAATGTTTGAATTTATCTAAAAACGAATAATTAGTGTAATGTCTTCTGATGTAATGAAGTATTTATATAAAATATTTTATTTATTATTTAAAGAGAAAATCTTGTTACTTATGTATATATATGTAGGAGATATCTAGAGATTTATTAACTAGATCTCCGAAACCGTAGCTGTAAACTCTCAAAATTTGGTAGAGATATTGCTTCTGTTATAGTATCATCTAAGAATGGATCTTACTAAATTTCTTCCCCAAAGGGAGTTGCTTGTTATGACCAGCGAAGAATAGCTAGTGTACATTTTTACCTTTTCAAAGTCCGCATTCATCATGAACTCGTCCAGGATTTAGACTGGGAGGCAGTGTCGCGCCGCGAGGTGTCCGCCCCGTTCGTTCCGGTGCTGTCGCACGCGGCCGACACGTGCAACTTCGCGGACGAGTTCACGCGCATGCCACCCACCGACTCTCCCGCGCAGGCGCCGCGCCACCACGACAAACTCTTCCTAGGTGAGGCACTTCAACCAGGTCATATAGTCATAGGCTAGAAAGAATAAAACTAAGCAAAACCCTGCATGTCACAGAAGGCGACTAAAAGAATCTACGGGTCGAGAGTATTAAACGTAGGGGTCTCACAGTTCAATTGTCGAGCCTTAGGAAGACTTATCTGCTAGTATCAGCCGTAACACGACAAGTGTACTAAGGTTCTTACACTTCTTCGGCACGTGGTTAACTAGAGTGCAGAGGAGCACCAGTACGTTCTGTAAAAGATCGCGGAGTCTCTCCTAACGCCAAACCAAGTAGATTTTAGTGGGTTGGAATCCTACATAACGCTGAATTCCCTCCCCCAGGAAGCATGGTATTTTTCATAGATTTCTCCTCGATACCAAAATAAAAGTAAGGTAAACTAATCCAGTATGTAGTCGATAGCGTAACTCTAAGGAGTTGGGTTTATTTTGCTGAAGGAAGCTATAGTTCATTGGGAAAACATCAAACTCGGATTAGTCACGTGTTCACTGTTACACTTACAAAGGTGTAAGGGAGAGAGTGTCTTGCTTAGATGCAGATGCTGTAGATAGAGGCGTTATATAGAACACATAATTATATATAATGTGTTATTCCTTAATCTCTCATTTCTACCCACTAATTATAAATTCCTAAACCTTTGTATAATATTGCTTGTAAAACGACAGGTGACACTTCCTTAAGAGAAGTTATCCTTAAAATATTTCCTCTTTTACAATTGAGCTTCGTGTAAATGTACTAATCGATGAATACTATTTTACAGGTTATTCATACGTCGCCCCCAGCATCCTGTTCTCTGAGAATATAATCTCGGATCAGATATGGATGCAGGCAACTGGTCAAAAGCACGACAAACTGAAGGGTTGGGTGGCTAAGGTACGGTGCTATTCAAAGCTTAAATTTTGGTGAAAATCAGATACAGATAATGCTGGAGCTAGTTAGTGGAGCTCTGATCAATGGTGTTAGAGGAAGGTCTATGTCCAGCAGTATACAATTGTTGTTTGATGATGATGACGATCAGATACAGCCTATAGATGACAACTGCCGAACTAAGATGAAACTAGTGATATCACTTAAATTTTATTTAAATATTAAAAGCTTTTAAAGGGCAGCGGTTAAACGCTTACTTTGTAATATTGAAGTCTCTAGTTCGATATCGGAGTAACATATTGTAGAGTTTTTAAAGAAGAAGGGTTTTCCGACTCACACGAATCATTACCACCCCTATGTTAGAAATCGGTTGCGGTAACATAATTGTTGTTTTCTACTTGTTATATCAAAACTGTAAAATCCTACCATCATTACAAAATTACTCCAACGTTTCCTTATCTTTACTGGTGGTAGGGCTCTGTTTCCGGAGACTGTCTAAGTAGGTACTGCAGCTCGCTTTTCTACAGCTAAATAGGAGTGCGCAAACGTTACCGTGTTCCGGTTTGAAGGGCGCTGTAGCTAGTGTAATTACTGGGGTAACGAGACTCAACATCGTAAGTCTCGCGGCGATGAGCACGATGTGGTGCTGTGTATGTCATCCTAGCGAGCGCTACGTTGTTATGGACAGGTGTATCACTTATCATGAGGCAAACGTCCCGTTCTTGTCGCTTCGTGGAAAAAAAAACATCATGCAAATTAAAGGTTGTGCGTGAGTCTATAATAGATTAACATTTTCTGATATTATTTCAGGACTCTCCGTTCTTCCAAAAGTACGCAGTGGATCTGAGCACCCCACTGCTGGGCGATGGTTCTTTCTCGGTCTGCAGAAAATGTATACACAGACAGACGGGCAAGGACTACGCTGTTAAGGTAAACTCTCAAATATATCTTATACGTTCTTTTATTATTTTTACCTGTTAAGATTCTCAGTTCATTTCAATGTTACTTGAGCACCATTTGCAGTCAAAGCGGTCTAATTATATCTTTTAAATTTTTTTTTTTTACCACCTTAGACCTGGCTGAGAAAACACAATGTTAAAAGTGTGACTATACGATTTGGTTTTAATTTCTTTTCGTCTGTATAATAAAGTATTGCTAGCTCGAAATGGTAATGGACTGGGCGTTCGTTGGAAGTATTGCCAGTCAAAAGATGGTAAATTTTATAGAGCGATAAGGAATACCCACTACATGGTCGAACGACTTGGTGTGGGTCTTGGATGAGGTTCTTGTAAATACGCTGGATACAGACAGAGCAAGGCCGCCGATCAGTGTCGAGATCCTTGTTGGAGGCCTATGCTTAACAATGACTGTCTTCCAGTTGATGATAATAATGATAATGAAGTGTTGAAACTAGTCATCCATTGTATCATTTCAGATAATCTCAACACAGAAGAAAGACGTCAAGCAAGAAATAGAATTGCTCAAGACGTGTCAGGGATGTCCGTACATAATAACCTTGCATGAAGTCTTCCACGATTCTGTAAGTGCAGAAATTTTTTTATATTTTTACGCATCTACTACGACGACGCCATTCTTTTTTTTTTATTTAATTATTATTAACTTAATATTCAAGTCCACGCGAAACTGAGATCAAGTATAATAAAAATATTAATTAATAACCAAAAAGAAGTATTGATTAATTGAAATAATGTCTGATGTTATTTCATCTCCAGGCTTTCACGTATATAGTGATGGAGTTAGCTTCGGGAGGTGAACTGAGCGGTCAACTGTCTGGTGGCTTGGGGGAGAAGGTTGCGCGCAGGCTACTGGCGCAGCTGGTACTGGCAACAAGACATATGCACGCAAGAAAAACAGTGCACAGGGACCTTAAACCAGAGGTAAACCTACGCTAAAACTCATTCATTATAGACTATTCTATAAAATGTTTACTCGACCGCGAGATTGAGCTGGGTAAACAGTTGAATGAGGAAATCATTGCCTCTCTGATAAGTGAAGACGGAAGTAGTAAAACTTAATTGGAATTTATTAAAGCAGCTATAGCTGATATAATTATGAGAAATAAAACAAGGTAAAACTGTGATATTAATGTATAATAAGAGCAATAAAAGTACATTGTACAAGAAGAAAAATATGTAAAAACAACAAAAATATTTGCTGTGTTTTCAGGTCTATTTCAGATAAAAAAACATATGTATAGTAGCAGTCTTCACTAGCGAGAGGTATGAAAGAAGGAATCGGAATGCAGTGTGATAGTAGAAAAGAAGTGTGGTAAGCAGAGTAGAGTTAGAAAGATGAGAGAATAAAAGATGAGAGTGAGAAAAGAAAATAAAGTATACAAATGAAATATATGGTAAATGATTAGATAACCAAAGGCGCTGACCCACTACATACGGAGGAATTATAAAAAAAATGTTTACGATAGTTATTGAATTTCAAAACATGTTTGTTTTCTCCCAAAATTTTACTAAAAATATATAGTTTATATGTTGAAAGAAACAACCTATAATCCTTGCAGAACATTCTGCTAACGTCATCTCGTCTGAACGAAGCGAAGGTTAAGGTGGTTGACTTTGGATTCGCGCGGCGGATGCCCGACACTGACGAAAGACAGCGGATGATGACACCATGCTTCAGGTACGATGTTCCCCGACGATGTTACGATGTTACCATCGTTTTCATTAAAGTTACTATGTTCTTCACACCGGGATATACAAATTTCTGCACACTAAGGTGAAGTGTTCTCGTACTGAGTATATTGTCTTCCATAAGTTATCAGTTGGAACAAAGTAATGCCGGAGATATATGAGTCAGATTAACAATCTTGCCAGGCGAGTTCAAAGAAAACCGTACGACCTGCCAAACTTCACATAAAGCTCCGCAATTGAACTGGAAACTTTCTCAAAGTAGGCTTGTATTAGCACAGCAATATTGTCTCGGACTAGTAAGAATAGAAGTAAGGTAAGCCCTGCCTGTCGTAGAAGGCGCCTGAAAGGGTCTCCGTGTTTCGCAGCTCTCGAGGGTAGGAGCCTTTATCGCTGAACAAGCGAACCTGCTTGGAACAGCGATGGTGCTTAGGAGGGTTTCGCCCCTCCTCACAGACGTGTTCACACAAAGTGTAGAGAGGCACCGGTGCATTCTATATGAGATCCCGGAGCCTCTCCGAATGCACTGTTACAGACCCACGAGGGGGTTTTATTGAACAACAATCTTACATAAACCTGACTTACCTCCAGAAGCAGGGTATCTTTAAAAGATTCTCTCTCAAAAAAAGGCCTTTATCAGCAACTGCTTCCCGGGTAGTTTAGATTCTACGGTAAGCAGTCAATTAAAGTTTACAATTTCGCCCTCAGCTTACCGTACGCTGCGCCTGAGGTGGTCTCGTGCGCCCGGTCCACCAACGCTCCAGGCTATGGACCTGCTTGCGACCTCTGGAGTTTGGGAGTAATATTTGTAAGCATGTTTTTGTTAATACTGTAACAGTTAGATTACGTTACGTCTACCAAAACAGACAATATTTTCATATACACCAATAACATCACACTTAAACAATACCTGTATTTTTATTTGATAGCCAGTAGAAGTTGATCTGAAAGTAAATGATACGCCTGGTGATAACGCTGTGGTGTTAGGCTGATTTACACAGCACCGTAATGTAGCCGTCGCCTTGAGATAAAAGGTGTCGTTTTTCTTAGTAATGCCACGCACAAAAATATATATAATCAACGATTGACAAATATGATTGGTAATGTTCTCAGTACTGTATGCTGTGCGGTAAGGCTCCTTTCCAACCTGTCTCCAAAAAGGAGCCAGTCACCGCTTTCATGGACAGGATCAGAACTGGAAGCTTCACTATGGATGGTAAGTAGCCATTTTTATTTAAATTGAGACTTTTGGAGAGAGTGGACTACCTCCAGTACTACTCAAAATAAATATATGGAACGATCAGCTGGTAAGCGTTATGTTGTAATGTAATAAAATAAAATAGTTACCGAAACAAAAATAAATTTTAATATATTACTGTCCATAAACCGCACAGCTTTAGTAAGCTTGAAGTTTACTGTTAAGTAGTTCAATTTTTCTCATCTGCCCCCAGGTGCAATATGGGACGAGATATCAGGCGACAGCAAGCGTATCATCGTCGGCCTGCTGTCCGCGGAGACTACGCGGCTGACCGTCGGCGAATTGCTTGAGGAGCTCGGTATTAACGACGACAGCGCTGCATTCAAACTATCTGTGAGTTTTTTTTTATACCACTAAGTCGACAAGTAAAGAATTTTGTGTGGGAATTGTAATACTCACTCTCTTTTTCTGTATTTATTTCTTGCTCCCATTTATAACTTGCACTGTATATCTACTTTCCCAAAACGGGGTTAATAACCCGACACTGCGATATTACTTAGTTACACCTACCACCAATATATACAACCATTATCATTGGTGATATCCTGCTGCTGTATGCTACTCTTATCGTCACTACCATCAGTATTGTAATTTTTTTTATAAAATTAAGCGACGAGAAGAGCGGGACGTTCACTTAACGGCAAGTGATACACCCGCTTATAACAGCGTGGCTCTAGTTAAGATATAATACACATCATCACATTGCATTCATTGTCTTGAGACATAAGATGTTGAGTCCTGTTACTTCAGTGACTATACTAGCTAAAGCACACTTCAAACCGGAACACAGTAATATTTGCACATGAGTATTTGACGGCATATATAAGCGCTGCGGTGGTACCCACCTGTCTTTGGCAACAGAAACCTACCATCAGTAAAATATGATATTACTATTACTATAACAATAGCCCAAATTGAAAGAAATTGGCCATATCAGAACCCTCACTGTACGAGAATCTTTATTTTTATATTTAGCTACCTCCAATATTTTGCATGACATCATCGTCATTATCATCATCATCATCATCATCATCATCATAGTAATAACCAATTTAGCTATAGTTTAACAGATAGTTCTATGTCTAGCAGTGGACGTCTATCAGCTGATGACTATGATTAATAGATAGTAGATGATGTTGAAGATAGATTAGATTTTTTTTACTTTGGAACTAAATCTATGGAACCTCCATATTTTATAGCAGTAGAGATATTGTTTATTAAATACCTACAAAATAAAACTGATTGCTAAAACATTCAGTTTGAACATTTGCTTTTTAAAATATTTTGAAATCTTACAGGACATGACCAAAGCAGAACTCTACAAGCGTAGAAGCAAAAATAAACAACGTAAGTGGAGCATATCTGAGCCCGGGACCTCCTCACAAACGGACGAGATGGACGTTGAGCCGAAAGAGACGTCGCTATTAGAAACAATCAATAATCTAAAGAGTAGAATGAATAAGAACTCTATAGAAAATGATGTTGAATTAATACGAGCTAACACACAGGATACTCCACTAGCGGAGGAGAATGAACCGAGCTATGATGATGCTCCTGATGACATACCATCCGTCAAACCAGTAGAAAAGACCTACGGAAAGTCCAGATCTAAACTGGATGATTATATTTATATAGAGAGCAGTCAGGGCTTAGAAGAGACAGAGATAGCCTTCCCCAAGGGCAGTAGGATAAAGAAAGAGCCTGAGTCGCCCATACCAAAACGCAAGAAAATGGAAACCAGACAGTCTATGAAGAAGCTTAATGGGGAAAGCCAAGTGGGTAAAGTGGAAACAAAGAGAGGTAAAGGTAGGCCGCGGAAGAACCCACAGGAGAAACGGAATTTGAGGAGTAAGAGCTTGGAGAAGAAAACAAGAGCTACTAACGAGTCCATCGAAAACGATAAGACAACCAAAGCGACACGTAAGCGGAAGTACGAAGAGACCAAACCGGTGCTGAGGGAGAAGGGACAGAACGGACACTCGTCTAGAACCAGCGAGGAGACTAAATCGAGGAAAATCCTCAGAGCGAAAAAGACGTTAGTGGTCGATTTAGACAACGTGAGAATGACCCGCTCCAGACGGAGGAGGTTGGAGATCAGCCTGTCTCCATCTGAAGTGCCGAGCGTCCTGCCGGCGTTCTCGTTCGAGTCGGAGCAGCGCGTCGACTCGGCCGAGAGCACCCGCCCCAACACCAAAGCGAAGCGGAAGAACGGTAAAGTGAGCAAAGCGAAGAAGACGCCAGTGCGGGCGACACGCTCTCGGGCCAATCGCAGGTGAAAGTGAACGTTCCTATACAAGTACTCGTTTATGGCGCCGCCGCTTCAGTGTAACCGCAGCCAGGTCGCCCGTCACCCTCACCAAACAGTTTCGTACAGCGACACCACATTCACAAACAACTTTATAATTTAAGTCGCCAATCCGCCCGTAGGCTCGCGTGGTGACTGCGCCCCATCGCCCTCATATTGAGGGTAGGTTTGTGCCCCAACAGTGGGGACGTAAATTGGCTGTATCTAAATGAACAGGACGTTTACCTGATTGTAAGTGATACGACCGCCCGCAACAATATGGCGCTTGTTAGGATTATAAACAGGACGTTATGCTCGTAGGCTCCTAACATATAATGAGTTTTATTAGTAGTGTAATTTCACGATCTTTAAACCGTAACCCGTTCCGCCAAAACGTGTGAAAACATTTCATTTGTTATCACAAAATTCTGTTTGGCGGCGGAATTATGCGCTGTGGTGGTGACCTACCTGGATCGGTCTCTGGCAACGGGGATCTACCACCAGTGCATACCCTTGCACGACGGCAATACAGTGAAAGTGGACACAATTTTTTTACGAGTGATGTGACGCTGTACGAAACTACTCGCGGACGGCTCTAGACATGTTGGAATACAACATGGCGTCGCAGCCCGCCGCCCGTCACACCGTTGCGCGGGAAACGACGACGCGATCGATATTCTAATGGACGGCTTGCTCACGCGTAGTTTAGTGAAGAAAAAAACGGTTTAAAAAAAATCTTAAAAAAGCTATTTATTCAAAGGATAAGTTATGAGCTCACGCTTCGAAGGTGGGATACGAACTGTGTACTTTTTATTTGTATTTTAATCCTTTTTATTTAATGTTACTATTAATTTTTAAGACACTCCCCTCCCTATCGCCCCCGACTTTCCCCCTTACAATTACCATTAGGTTTAGTTCATTGGCGTTGTTTATTATATATTTGTAGTTATTAACTTAAATATAATTATAATTAGGCATTTGTTGGGTGTGGAAGTCTCCCTGCCTGTGTAGATTAAATTCCTTTTGTTTCATCAGCCTCATTATGAGAAAGCGTAAATATAATATAGGTGTTTTAATTAAAAAAAAAGTTGCTACATTTTTCTAGATTCAATTCTATTATTTTTAAATTTAAATGCAATTAACTTATATTATTTATTTATATTTTTTTAAACATATATATACATTGGTTTCGCCGCTTTTGTCATTTTAATTGCTTCAACTCCGTCAATTGATCAAACCTGATATTTTAATATAAAAAAAAGTTAATATCACTTTAAATGATTAGGCTTATATTCAAAATAATCGATGGTGATGTGATGATTATTTACCAAGTTATTTTTGTTATATCATTGCAACTTTTAACAAAAATTATCAGAACATTGTGTTTTTTTTTAAAGAAATTACCAAAAATTCAATTCGCCTTTCAAATAGTTATCGATCTCCTGCCGATTTTAAAACATTAAAACTTGTTTGATTGTGTGTATATCTGTTTCTTTGATTCTAGTGTAATAGGTTAAATTTGTAAATGTTTCCTTTACGATTAATATAATTATACTTGGTGTAATATTATAATTACATTTCAAAATGAATGCGCGGTGAAGTGCCAAAGTGTATTGCAAACATCTCCATCTCACATTTCTATTCTCCTCTACATATATATCGATATTTCGATTGTTGTTCAATAAATCTTTGCATTCTTGAAAAGCGCCTTTACCAAATAATACGAATATTATTATAATTATGTAAATAAAGTTTGTTTTGTACAAAAAAAAAATAGCCGCGTACCGGTAGACGTTGAACTGGAAGTACCTTCCAAACAACCTGTTCTCGTGATCACGTGACGATCGGTGTGGAGAACTTTGAACGAAGCCCATGTCCAGTAGTGGGGGTCTATCGGCTGATGATGATGATGATGATATATATAAAATCACAGCTATCGATAATTTCTTTTGGTTTTATTTAGGATAAGAGTTTAGAGTCATGGGTGTATTTTGTTAAACTTACCTTTTGGGATGGGCGTTATTGAATATGTATAGTGAAATAACCTTAATGCAATATCCGGTAACCTAGAAGAGTGACGGCACAAGTTATATCCGCGTTAGTACAGACACGAACAATAATAGGCTTAAATGATGATAATACAGAAACCTGTGCTAGTGGGGAAATGTATGCATAGGATTCAAATTAATATACAATATATTTATGTTTCCTCAAACAGATTTATTATTATTTCTATTAAGTAGATAAACTGGAAATTAAATTTTTAAGAAGCAGTACCATTGTTGACGTGTGTTAACCTCTGATGTCATAGTCTCTGCCAGCGTAAACTTTTATAGCCGCAGGTCAATATTTACAAAAATGTGAGTATTCAAGGCAAATTAGGTTAAATAGATTTATCAATACGTTTATTTTTACGTACTACACTTTATTTTTAATCCTAAAGTTGGACATTTAAATGTATCGAAATGGGAACAATAGGTAACGAATGGGTCTTAGATTACAAACCTCCTGGTCTATGCTATGATATCAGAACAAGAGTACTGACATTGGTTAGATTTGTTTAATTATATTTTGGCTTTAGTTTTAATATTTTATACCGAAGTAAAGACATACATATTCCCTACAGTGTAATAGTAATAATGAATAGCTTCCTGATTTTGTATTACATGTTTGTTGTATGCTTACTGGACTGGTCTGTCGTTTTTGTCAAGCCCATATAATATGTAAATATATATAATATATATATTTAAAAAGATGTACGATCGTATTAATATTGAATCGTTGAAACTGTTGAATTTAAACTTAAACTAAAATTGTAACGTTTGTTTTAATATCTGATATATATATATATGTGCAAGTACAAAGAAATATATAAATATCAAGAGCAATATCAATTTATATAGACAATTTGTTATGTATCAATGTCTTTGGATTAAGGTAACCGTTTATATAATGCATGGATAAAAAAGCCTACAACTCCTTTATATATTTATACGTGGAATATTTTATGTATGTACAATACATTCTTAGTGAAAACGTGTCGGTCGTATCAGCTGTTATATATCTTGTGACAGGTAATATAATCGAACTACAACATGTAACACCAAGCAAGCTTTAATTAAAACAATAGACAATTTCCGATGATATTTTTTTCACTGAGAATGTACCGGAAATAACGTTAACGGACATCTTATGTTCGATGCTTATGTGGCGGGTACTTCACCCGCTTTCCTATGCTCTGAACTAAACTGGCATGAGAGTAGAATTGTTGATGCCTGAATGATCCTTCAATCGAATACATTAATTCTCTTGTATTAGAAAACTGTACTGTAAATAATTTATATTTAATGAATTCTTTACTAATTTTTTCTGGCATTATTCTTTTTTTCTGATTAAGTTCTCGGGTATTGTAAGTATTGTGCAATGTATTTCTTGTTTAAAACTACCAGTAAATTGTCTATGGTTTCTCTAATACAAGAATGAATGTTGCTATATCAGTGCCCGCGCATTATAAATCAATATTGTAGGAAATTGTGAATTTCCATAGTGTGAGTACCTTAGCCTTTACATCACTTACGTGGTAACGTTTTTTGAAGTGCACTTAAAATGGATTGTACCAAAAGATTATATAATTTTATAATAAAGTGTTAGAGGTTATTATTGTAGAGTCGGCGATAAACAAATTTTGTAACACGTTACACGAATGCCGGCCGGAGATATTGGATTGTAATAAATATACCATTTTAACATTTACCTTTTGTTTTATTTAACATGCCGTCCTAAAATAGAAAGTGTTTTAATGGCATAAATTTTTATTATATCTATTCATAATTAAAGAGAGATACCTAATATTATACTTTTCATTCCATGAAATAATGATACGAGCAGGACGTTGACCTGATGATTAGTGATGCGCTTATCATTTTACCGTTTCGTGTTTGTCGCCTTGAGAAAACGCCTTGTTATGCTTGTGAACAATACTTTTTTGCTCATTATTGTTTGGCGACAGAAAAAGTTAGATGGATAGAGGAGGTTACAGAAAATCACTGTTAAGAGATTTAGAATGTTGCAAGACCATTAATTACATTATAGCTCCATCTATTGGGTAACTAAGTTTTCTAGCTTCTACATTTAACGATATGTAGATAATTTGAGATGAGACTTTTTGATTTCGTTAAAATTGTTTAAAAACAGGATACATTTTCCACTGACAAGAATCAGTTTTTTTTTTTATCAATGAATTATTATAATTATTAATGACTTGTTAGGCTTATTTACAATGTTAATATTTGTTGTTATTATAATATTAAAAGTTTTGCAATTTCAAAATAAAGAGATTTAGTAATATTGGAATAAATTTGTTATTTTTATATGGTTGCAACATTTTTACGAGATACTAGGCGTATTAAAGACGTGACAAATTATTTATTCTGTGGCGACAGACGTCAGGTGGAGATGTCTAGTTTGTGTTGTAAAAAATAATTAATTTCTCGACGTTGTGTGCAACAATTATGTGAATAATGAGATGAAAGTGTAAATAAATGTTATTTTAGTGTTCGCTAGTGATTATGGCGCATAGTGGTGGTGTTTTAAGCTCAGATATATCTCGGAGGAACCCACAAGATGAGTACGAGCTGGTGCAGCGGATTGGTTCGGGCACCTATGGCGATGTGTATAAGGTAGGAGAGCTTTCTAAACTTTATTTTTCCTTTTTGTACGAGTCGATAATAAGTCTATTATTTTGGTTCGTCGTTGATTCACGCGAACAGCGGGCGTAGGTAACGGTTATTGCGATCGTTTCGTGCATACCAATTCCAGGACTGGTAGCAAAAAGCTAAATCATTTGACTTGGTTTTATATTCATTCGAAAATCAGAATGATAATGTCGCGAGTGTTATTAATAAGCGAAACTACGCGTCGGCCTTGATACGCATTTTCGCATAATATTTTGACATGGCACACCCATGTGTTTATAATTTCGGAGTTAAGACAAAGCGCTCTATCTCATGTCGCTCTATTTTGATAATGTTTTTATTTAAGATTTGATACTATTGTTTACATGATTTGTATAACCTTAAGTATGAAAAATAAGTCCTGTGCTCAATACTATAGCAGTAAACAAATTTAAATCCTAAATTTTATGAGATTTTTTCTTCATTGGTCTGTGATATCATTTAATGTTTGCTTAAAGTCTTATTAAGGTTTGCTAGACTATGATTCATTCTGACTCAAAACTGTGGTATAAGAATAACTCTATTTTAATACAGTTAGCAGCTGAAATTAAAAATTAAACTATAAAATTTATTTATTTTCATTGAATTTATTTTTATTTTGTTTGTATTCTTTTATACCTTGTCTGATTTCTATATATATTTTTTCTTCTTTTTTTTAAAAAAATTCTAAGAAATCAACTCTACTTCTTACAAGATTGTACCTATGTGCACACATGGTTCAGGAGGTTTGTTCATTCTCCAATATCCTGTACTTACATTTGAGACATTTTTTGCAATAGTATCCGTAGACAAATAATTATGAAATTTTTTCAAAACATATTAATGTTAAAATATTATTATATTATTATTAAAATATAAAGTTATTACTACTAGTTCTTCATTACATACTAACAATATAAATGAGGTATTATTTCCTTTGTATAGAGTAATTCTTATTTTAGTCCTTACAACATTTATGCTTTTTTTTTAAATTAAATCATGTATTACAACTTGAAAATTCGTAGTAAAATTTAGTGTTATTTATTATATTGTCATTGTAAGCTTTAATTATTTTATACTTCTGCACTAAAAGATTTTTTTAATAATTTTAAAACAATATACAGTCATTTTATTAAAAACTAAAAGATTGTTTTTCTCAATCTAAAATTCATCTTACATATATATACATTGATGAACAAAAAGTAGAGACCAGTGTGACATTAGTTTCCTTAATGAATCTTGTGTAAATCATGCTATAAAGAGAAAACTATTTGACTCGCATACAAATGTTATAGACATCAATAAAAAAAAGGATTTTTTAAGTATGTAACTATCTAAATGACTCAACTATTGTTTTACTTTAAGATCATTTATACAAATAAAAAAATTATGTAAGAGGCTATATTTACCCACAAATTTATAATCTATTTAGTTACGCATAATTTGCTGATAAATTCAGTGAATCAGTTTTTATTATAACTGAGGTAGTTAACATTGATTATATCCTCTAATTTAATAAATAGCTAACTATAAATTGAGAATTATAAAAATATGAAAAAAAAATTAAGAAGAGCCTTTTCTTAACTTGCAGAATACTGCCAAGGGGTATAGGTACAAGAAATAGGTGTCATTCCTATTAAACCTTGATTTGCATTATTTGATGCACCATATTATGTCATATAGATTTACTGGTGGAGGCCGAGGTATACATCTTCTGCTCTTCTACATTTACATTAAGAAAACTTTTTGCTCTTTTTGTTGTTTGATGCAATTAAAATGAAATTAAGACTTTTCACCTTTTTAGTCTTCATGTTTTCAATTTCACATTCAAGTGTGAATATATTTACTTACATTTTAATAGATACTTGGAGGAGTAACCTTATATGTCCATTAGTAAATATTTTAATTCTTTTTTTAAACAGAAATGATGTTTATCATGAAACCTTCCATGTAACAGTAGTAGCTGTAATAATGTAATAATTACAATGATAGTTCAAACAATGCATTACATCACTGAAGTAGGGGGACCTTGCCATTGGCATGTACTTGTAAAACAACTTGTAGTAAACAAACATTGTATCATGTATTCTACAATTTATATTGCTGTAATAGTAAAAAAAGTTTGTAGTAAAACGAAATTATTTATTGTGTATTTTGCTGTTTTTTGTTTGTTTGATATTAAGTCTTAATATCTAAATTATTTCTCCAGCTACAGTGCTCTTCAAATTAGAACATAATAATATTGGATGCTACTACTTATCAGCTGATTTTTAATAGAATTTAACACATACTATAAAAACAAATATTAGCTTAGCTCTTTGCTATATGTGATGGACATATGCATAAAATAATCACTGTGTCCCCTAGCGCCCTGAACCTATCTAAATAATAATCTTTTAATTCACTCAAAAGAAATGCAACTATGCTGAATTGAAATTGATATATTTATTTTTGACTATGGACAGGCATAGATTTCAGGTACGGTTTGCATATTCTACTTGAAATGTGTCGGCACAACTCTCATGATGAACCATCAAAAAAAGTCATTTTGTAAAATTATACTTAGTGTTATATATAATTCTTTATTCATACTTTAAATTTTAACAATTTTAAGATTTAAAATATAATATACCATAGTGTTTAAAAAATATTACATAAAAAGAAATATTGAAAGATAAAAAAATCTACTGAGCTTCACATCAGTTGTTCTCCGTAGAGGGTGAGTTAGTAACTAACACATACAAATATATGATGATTTGGATAATTACTACACAAAACAAACAATTTACATAAATTCTGAATTTCAAATTATGTTTCAATAATGCAGCAGTACTTATTTATATTTTGTATGGTAATGTGATATTAACGTCCTGCATATGTTGGATACTCTGAAACTACTTCCTTATAACTGGTATTATCAAATATCCAGCAATGTGGTCAGTCATTAGGAAAGCGTCGCAAGTGCGGCAGGATCAGGTAATTTAATGAATTATTCACTACTAGGGCAACCATGTCAGATGTCTCGTGTTGTCCCAAAATCAAATTTATGGACATTAGGACAGCTTAAAATAATGCTCTTTGGCACATTTTTTATATAGTGCCACTGTCCTAATCTCACAAACTGTAGGAGGAACTGCATTCAGAGTGTAACTGTATGTGCAGTAAAAGAGTGAAAGTAGGATTCATAACAGTCGGGAGGTAATTTGGAAATGATTTGTAGGTGAGATCTACGTATAGTAAAGGAACAATTGTAAATCTAACTCAGTTGTAGAATAAATATGAAGGATGATGTAGGATGTTGTGGAGGAAAGAGAGTATGTGGGTGTTCCTGTGATGAGAGACTCGGGCTTCCAGTCTGTCATCTCAGGAACAACTTGAGTTGCTTCCGATACATAGAAATGTGGTGAAACGTCTTATATGCAAAAACATTGCAAATACACAATTTTGCAAGTAACCAAGTTTATTTAGTCTCCTCAGTGGCTTCCAAAAAGTAGATGTCAGCATAGTCTAGGATAGACATGATAAGAGATTGAATGACTAAAAAACAGTATTATGCAATAGTTAATAAATAAGCAGGTGTTATTTCTTCATAGCTCCATTTTAAAGAATTACTGTACGAGTTTATAAAGGCGTACTTAGGATTTTGTAATATGATGCTTCAGCTACATATATATAGTTATATACATTATCTTATATATGTACATGTCTATATTTATGTGTAACTATATATTTAATCTTTATTTCTTTTTTTTCTGTTCATGGTACTCCTTTATACTTTATTACTATTGCTTTTGTCTTGTCACGGTTGGGTGGAAGAAGACTCCTTTTTTATAGTAAGAAGCAACAAGACGAATAAGATCTTCGGCTGATGATATGTGATACGCATGCATATATAACAACGTGGCAGAGGTTAGGATGATATACATTGCAACACATTCGTTTTGAGACACAAGATGATAGGTTTTTATCCAGTTTCATTAGCTACAAAGTAGGTATTGATATTACTGAGGTAGAAACTCGACGCTTTATGTTTCAAAGGCGATGAGCATAACGTAGTGTAGTGTATATTATCCTAATCAACACCACGTTATGGGCAAGCTTATCACCATCAGGTGAACGTCCCGCTCGTCTCGTCGCTTCGTTGAATAACAAAAAAAAATATTTATAAATTAGATAGTTTGACTATCACATCATTCGCAATTTTTCTAACATATTGCGGAACCTATGGTGACTCCTGCGTGATTCAGCGAGCGTCGGTGAAGTAGTGCCGTCTCGCTCCGACGCACATCGCCGCGTACAATACCAGTGGTTTTTTTTTTTTTACTTTTGTTTCATTAGTCACTACCACCGGGTTTTTGGAACCACTTTCTCATACGTCTATTATATATTTCCCCTTATTAATTAAAAAAATCATGTTTAATTTTACGTGATTTATTGACTAATTAATTCTTTTTTAATTCGTAATTTACTGACTAATGGAAATACTACCAAATGAAATTTTACTGTTTATATTTATACTAGCTTTTTTCCGCTCGCTTTGCTGGCCGTAACACCCCGGCAACTCCCTTTAGGGTAGTAATTTTGTAAAATCCTATCTTAGCCGACTTATATTCGGCGATAGGAATATTCCTACCAAATTTCAAATCTTGACCTTACGGCCCAAGAAATATCGTGATGAGACGTGTGATCTCTAAGATGGAAATTTCATATACACATATGTATATAGATAATAGCTCTATTGTTATTGTTTGTGAATGTTTACTATAGTAATTTATGACTGTAGTTAAAAATAACCTATTTTATATATATATATAACTTTTATATATAAATAGATATTATAGTTTGTTTAGAATCGCGATATCCGAAATAATTAGAAGGATCGAGATGTATGTATTTTCAAAAAGATAATTAACCCGTGTAAATATTTTCATGCTACTCTTTCCATTGTCCTGGTGGTAAGTCTCTGTTGTCAGAGACCGTCTGGGTAGGCATCACAGCAGCGCTTAATGCAGTCGACAAATACTACTATGCAATTTTTTTTATGATGAAGTTTGCGTCGGTAGACAACCGTTGCAGCTTCATCGGCCTCGGGATTCGTGGATGTAGTGACCGCGAGCTAAACTGTGCAAACATTACTGTGTGGCAGTATATGAACTTTGTAGTCAGAGAAATTACTGGAGTAATGAAATCTAACATATCTTTTAAAGCTACTAGTACAACCTGGTTTAGTATATACCGTCCTAACTAGCGCTACGTTGTTATGGGCAGGCGTATCACTTCCATCAGGTGAAAGTCGCGTTCTTCTCGTTGCTTAATTAAATAAAAAAAAAAAACAACTGTCGTCAAAGAGGTGAGAGTCATCTGAAGCTCTAATATTATGTCTTCCTTCATCTACATTTTTACATTGCTTCAATTTTGATATATATACTTTTAAAGATAATATCCTTCGTAACTATTCAAACATATCACCTCTATAATTCTACAGGGGATGACTACAATAGAATATTTTTGTGGACCCTTTCCTTTGAAATTATTCGTTTAAAAAAAAATTATTCTCGCGAAATGTCTACTTCAATGTTAATGTACAGTTGGCGGTGGCGTGACCACTTCACTAAATAATTGCTCCTGCTGAATTGCCAGCGGTGTAAAGTGGAGGGGGTGAAAACCACTGGTGGAGTTCTTTACTTACAACCTTACTTTGACGAGTTCATTGTGTTCAACACATTATTTTTAAGTTTATTGCATATATACACTTTACTTCTAACGACCCAATATTATTATCAGACGTGTTGAACATAGAAGCAGAAAGAAAGACTAACAAAACACTGGAAAGGTAGTAATAGCCAACTTAACTCCTCAGCAGTATATAAATAAAGCAAGTTATCTATATTATTATAGTGGTATCTAAAATTCACTGGTGGTAGGTCTCGGTTGACAGAGGCCGTCTAGGTGGGTCTTGCTGCACCGGTTTAAAGGGTGTTACAATTTAGCGTCAACTGATGATTTCGTATATAAAAAAAGACTATGGCCTTTGGGTTCGAAGGCGAGTGCCCCAACTGCTCGTTAAGAGGAAGACCAGCAGAAAGTTGTCTCGAGTATACAGCATAGGGTGAGCTTAGGCGTATGTTCTGTGCATTCCCTGGAAGATAATTGATCTGAGATACCTGAGAAGACTGTATCCAATGAGGATATCCAGTATGTGAAAATTATCAGTAACTGACTGGCTCCTAGAAGCTGTTTATGTTTTGCCTTTCCGATACTTTACACGTATCGTGATGGTAAGTATTACAGTCTCTATGACACCAAAAGTCCTTAACAGTATTAAGCAGTGTACACCAAGGCAACGGGTACTTAGACATTCTAACTACTAACTAAAGCAAATGTAGATCTAACATAAATCTGGCTGTTGTCACTTAAGTTAGGAATGGTCCAAGCAATGTCATGGGAGCAAGCACCAGAGACAAATCCGTAAATCACGAAAAATGAAAGCCGCAAGTAGTTTATATGAAGTAGTTAAATTTTAACTGGCTCAGTAAAATTGTAAATGAGGTTAGAATAATTTGATTAAGGTATTCCTCTCAGGCGACTAGTTAATCATGCTATTGCTCACCGGGTCATCGAACCTGCGCAATTCGTGAGTCTCTACTACAACCGATAACCAGTGTGTGTTAAATTTAAACTTAAACTATGAACGAATGTTTTTTCCTCTTTGTAAAGAGGTGGTTAACTGTATAATTCAGAGCACAGATTTCGAATTCGAATCGACTGTTTTTTTTTGCTCGTTGCTTAGAGTAGTTGAAGAGTTTAACGGGAATTTTAGTGATGATGCGACTTTAAGATGATAGTAACAAACGGCTTTAATATTACTTATTTTTCTCCAGATAACCTACCCATAGGTAGGTAGACCGTGGTATGTGGAACACATTACAAGAGACCTATGTCCAGCAGTGGACGTCCATCGGTTGAAATGATGATGATGAACCTATCCATAGGTTAGCGGGTCTAAAAGAACAATACCTAGTGTACTCAATCAAAACATTCTCTCTTTCACACCTCTCCATTGCAGCGAACAATAGTATCGACAGTGCTTGCTATGGCATTGATTTGGAAGATCTACATGTTAGAAAACTAATAGACGTTCAAACAATCGATATATATATATATATATATATACACACACATACATATATATATACAAGATATTCAGAGATTTATTAATTTATTACTAGATCTACGAAAGTAGTAGAGGTGAAACTCAAAATTTGGTAGAGATATTGCTTCTTTCGTTTCGCCAGCTAAGAATGAAATTTACAAAATTCCTTACCCCAAAAGAAGGTGCGGGGGTGTTACGGCCAGCAAAGCGGGCGGGTAACAGCTAGTATCTTATACAGTAAACTGTACCCAGGGTGTACGGGGTCCCGCACAACAACTCCCCAGACCAAAGTCAACCTCACCTGCTTGTGATGCACTCTGCTAATCAACAAAGGAGGCCCTGGCTCTCACCAAACCGCACTGGGCCAGCGTGGTAGGAAACGGCTCAAATACGCTTAATTTAACCCCTACGAACGACGGCTCCTAATGTAACGCTGGCCTGATCCATGTGAAGATCTTTGGGGAAGCCCTATGTGCAACAGTGGACGTCTATCGGCTGATGATGATGATGAAACTGTACCTTTATATTTTTAGCTGCTTAAGTAGACTGGGATAGAATATCCTTTGATCCGCCTTTTTGTAAAATTTTTTTTGTGTGACAAACAATTTCTTTCACTCTACAAAGCTACGAGACTAGCTGGACTTTCACCTAATTTTAAGTGATACGCTCGCGTATAACAACGTGGCGCTAGTAGAGATGATATGCTCAGCACCACACTGTGCTCTTCGCATTGAAACAAATGTTATTAATTTTCTTCACTTCATTAATTTAGCTATGAACCACCCTTCGAACCGGAACAGAGTAACTTTGGCACGCTACTGTTTGTAGACTGCAGTAGGAGCTGCAGTGGTACCTAGATAGTCTCCGGCAACGGCGTTCTACCACCATAGTATTCTGGTTCCTAATAGTCTGGGTTTGTACGCCTGGTGTGGACCTACCTTAACGTTACTCCTGCGCATGTCCCACAGGCAAACGCGTGAGAACATGTGCTGTGCAGGCATTGATGTAATGCCACGGCGCGATGACGTCAGCAGACATATTTCGAGAGCATCTGATCATCACATGTGCATGTCCTTTATCCTTCTATTTGTAGCGACAGCTGAAGTGCCGGGGGGGCCTGGATAACTAAATCATTTCACTAATCATTCTGCAATTTTTTTAATTACCGTTGTTGATGACTTTGCAAGACATTACCTAAGAGACAAGTTCCATTTGGCCTAGACTATAGACGTCAGCAAGTAGTTATTCACTTTCGCGTGTTTTCATAATCACTTATAAATCATCATCATCAGCTGATAGACGTCCACTGCTAGATATAGACCTCGTCCAGATTTCTACACGATCGTGTAGGCATTCATATGGGGGGGATTTGGACCATTTCCCATCACGCTGGCCTAATGCGGGTTGGTGGGAGCCAGAGCCTAGTTTGCTAATTAACAGGGTGTATTACGAGCAGGTGATGTTGGCTTTGATCTCAAGAGCTGTGGGGGAACCATTACACCCATATATGAATAACCAAAAATATTTTCTGGTTATATATATATAATTTTCTTTCCATCTAAGATATTTTTACATATCAATGGTTTCATCATCATCATCATTTCAAGCGATGGACGTCAATTGCTGCACATCAATTGTTTAGTTACTATTTATATATAGTTTTGTATAATCAGTATTTGGATCAAGAAAAACGTGAAGGTAGTAGCTAAATATAAAAACGTATTCCTTGATGGAGGGCACTGTAGCGGTTATTTCTTCCGCTATTCAAGCGATTTTAAAAAAAAACTTAGACAATGGGATAACAACATGGTAAACATTAATTTTTATTTAATTTTTCCAATGGTTAATTAGGTAGCAGGTGTCTATTGCCAAAGACTAGGTAACTGCTTCTTCCTCTTACTCAGTATCACTCTTGACAGACTGGTCGTGGTCATCACTTTAGGTATTGGTCGCAAGCTCAAGATGTCGCCGATGGTCGCCTTCCTAGTGTACTCATATAGTGGCAATGATGATGAGCCATTTACTGCCGCCTTTATCTGGTCAGTCTACCATCAACTGCTTCTTAAGTCCACCTAACCAGTACCATACGTTATTGTGACCTGGTGTCAAAGTCTATAGCTAGTTAAATTACATCATCAACGAGATCTAGTATCGAGTACATGAACTAGCGAGTACAATATGATGAGGATTTTATCATCATAATTGGTACAGCATTTTGGTGGACAGCAATATTGACCATCAGTGGAACATCTTAGACATCTCGTCGCCTTGTCAAGTTAAAATAAGTTTGCTTTAAGTGTGTATGTCCAGCAGTGGACGTCTATCGGCTAATGATGATGACGTTGTATGTATGGGATTCTGTTTATTATAACTCTATGAAGACTAGATATCAGTCGTATGAGATTTAATGATATTCACTATCATCGACTTGATGCGCGGAGGCTGTGCGCCGTACACCCGCATCAGGGCCTTAGCTCACTTTCACTCCGTCCACGCACCGACCTTGGAGTGGCGTCGAACCTGCGCACCATTGACAATGCAAGCCGGGAACCGGATTCCTCACACCGCGGACGTATACGGTTACAGTCAAATTATCATAGTTTAACGGACCGTTGGTTATACGTGTAAATATTAGTTGTCTATATGTTTGTCTATCGGCTGATGATGATAATGACAAGTTTCGGGATAACTAGACAATAGTTACGTCACTACTTTAATTTTTTCCGTTGCGCAGTGGCTGATAATTTATCTAGTGACCCCTGGTCAATGTTTCGAATCCGGGGACACTAATTCTAAAATTTAGTTGGTGATAAGCTTTGATAGTCAAAATTCACAGCATCGCTATGTTCAGGCTGTCGAATTCCTGCGAGCATGCCTTATCACCCATATCCTCATTGTTATTTAACATCACATCAAATTGAGATCGTTAGCTAGTTGTAGACAAAAGACTAATAATAATTTTTAGTTGACATCATTTCTCTAATAAGACATATCAAGTTTTTGAGCTTCTCCTATGTGGTAAAGAATAGTTTAAATTATTAACTCTTCACAGCATATTGTCGGAGCTCGATCCCGCTTCATCTGTCGAAAGGGCAATGAGCTATGAAACAGGAAGACGGGGGAAGGGCGACGGCGATCAATTTCCCCGGCATCGGTCGGCAGCAGTCGCGACAAATATTAATCCCTGATTATAGTCATAACGTACGAACAAAGCTACAGCTTTTAGGGTTAGGTTAGGGTTAGGGCTGAAACAGCTGTAGTAAACCGTTATTAATTTATGCGAAGGTTGCTTTATGAAGGAGCACAATGCGGTGCCCCATCGGCTGTTCGAACACTCAACCTTTGTTCTTATACAAATAAATTTCGTTATTTATTAAAGATAACCTGAAGATGTTTGAAGTGCAATTACTACAGTTCTTTAGCAGTCAAACCCGGAAGTATGTTAAAAATTCATCATTCATAATATTTGGAGGGAGATTCTGTAGTAAGCGCAGTGTGGGACAACCGCCTTTAACGTAGAGCGACAACCTCGACAAGATCGAAGGAAATCGCTGCATACTGGTGACTTGATGATCATCAGCAATGAACGTAAATAGAGAAGATCGTCAATAGACCAATGAGACGAGCGGAAGTTATCGATATTGAGTGGAGATATAGAGAGAAGACTTGAAGAAGTGAGTTAACAACGTGGCGCATCGTATATAATAGTAAGCAGCTCAGTAATGTTTCATTGCTATAATAAAAAAAAAAGATGTTAATGTAAGTCATATACAAAATGGCGGATCTGTTGCTGGTAAGGATTGTGTTTTCACCATATGTTGAAACAATAGCAACATGTGTTGCATGTGCGTCATTTTAATATTTAAAAGAAAGGGGACATTCGTATGAACAACAGTGGTAGAGTATCATTTATAATTTCAGTAATAACCTGGAATGGAGAACCAATGGCTGGTGTGACATTACCTAGCTGGTCATTCAAACATACGTCTGACATCCTTTTTTTATTATTATTATTCAACGAAGCGACGGGACAAGTGGGACGTTCACATGATGGTAAGCGATATGCCTCATCATAACAATTATACTAGTTATTATGGTACATTCCACCACATTGTGTTGGTCACCTTGAGACATAAGTTGTCAAATCTCGTTAATCCAGTAATTTCACTAGCTATAGCACCCTTCAAGCCGGAATAAAGTAATGTTTATGTACTACTGTTTGGCGGCTGCAATAGGCGCTCCGGTGATACCTACCTAGACGGTCTCCGACAACAGAGACCTACCACCAGTAGTAGTGGTAAGGTTTACGACGTTCAATATGTGAACATACGAATGTATTTAACTAGTCTGACCATAAATACTGTTACATAAAAACTTATTTTTTTTAACTTTTTAATTGTTTTGAATTTGGAACACGTATATTATTTTAAAAACATTATCAAATCCCAATATCGAATGGGGTGGGGGTGTTAAAGAAAATAGGATTGCAGTGAAAGGGGTCTGCTGCAGCCGGTCCGCTCGCTCATATTCTAAACACTTCAAAAGCTTGCTATCAGCCGTATGTTCGTATATCGTGCTATCAACAGATACAACAACACTTCCTCTGTCGGAGAATAGGAAAGATCGGGGCAGCCGCATGCTGTTAGAACTACAAAGGCTGTTAATGCTGTTAAAACTAGAATTCGTCGAAACACCATTAGGAAGTAAAAATCTTATTGTGAGAAATGAAGATTCACGCTAGGACTCTGTCGCGTATCGCGTATTATTAATAAAGACCTGAAGCTCGGTACTTGGTGCATATCAGGTCACAGTCGATATACAGGACATGTCCTAAATCAATCTTTACAATTAAAGAGTGGACCGATCAAAACGAACAAACCTTCTGTCGCGATACACCAGGCAACTGAGAGGCACACAAATATACTCTTTACAGATGAAAAAAATTTCATGATTGAAGAACACTACAATAATCAAAATGATAAAGTGTACGCTCACAGTTCTAAAGAAGCTGCTCAAGTGATCGGAAAGGTACAACGTGGTCATCATCCTGCGTCAGTGATGGTTTGGTGCTGCGTGCCTTATCAAGGAGTCACAAAACAATATTTTTGTGAAAAAGGAGTGAAAACTTCAGCCAAAGTGTATCAAGATACAGTCTTGGATCATGTTGGGAAACCACCCAGCAATACACTTTTTATAAATATACCGTGGACTTTCCAGCAGGACTCTGCACCCTGGTCACAAGGCACGAAGTACTCAAGTCCGGCTTGAAACTTACGTTCCGGACTTTATAAGAGCTGAAGACTGGCCCTCATCTAGCCCTGACCTCAATCCTTTAGACTTCAAATTATGGTCAGTTTTAGAGGACATGGCCTGCTGCTGCTCTAAACGTCACGGCGACATTGAGTCTCTTAAAAAATCTTTGGAGCAAGCAGCGGCGGTGGTGGAAATTTCCCTTGGAAACAACGCGTGAATCCATAACAGATTAAAGACCTATTTTAAAAGCCAAAGGTGGTCATTTCGAATAAATTTTTTTTTTTTATTTTTTTGCTGAAACTAGTAAATATGTAGGTATAAATTTTGATAATATTACATTGCTTCTTTAAAAAAAACAATGCCTTTTCATTTGTAACGAAACTTATGGCCGGACTAGGTAGATATATATGTTATGGTGAGAATGCAAGTTCCCGTACGGAACCCCGCGCACGTCTGCACTTATTCGTTTTCATCGGCGGCGGGACGACGGGACGGTGACGGCGGGACGGTGCAGACAGTGGGGCGGAAGGTACGCCGCCGCCAAGTGAATCAGTTATTTGGCGAGACGGGTCGATGGCCCATAACTTCGTTACCGCCCGTACGGACTCTGCGTTCGATGCACTTCAATTCATAGATTATAGGATATAGGATTTATACCTTTTTTATATTAACTGTTACCATAGTAACCGCTTTAATAATAATAATCATCATCATCATTTCAACCGATGCACATAGGTCTCTTGTGATGTGTTCCACAAACCGCAATCTTGCGCTGTTTGAATCCAATGGCTCCCAGCGATTTGTTTTGTGTCGTCTGTCTATAATAATACGAAATGTAATATTTATAAAAAAATAATAGGAAATAAAATGACGAAGGATCTATGGAATTCCAAAAATAATTAGTAATCATCTACAAATTATTCTGTTTCGAGTGCTCGTTATCGTATCGATACGTTCATTAGTTTTCACTTGATTGGCAAAACCAAAAAAACCTATATATATATATCTCTATAGATATATTTATATTTATCTATTCAAATACAATGCAACTTTTTTATTATAAGTTTTAGATTTTTTATTTACAAATGTCTTACTGGTGGTAGATGTCTGTTGCCATAGAGCATCTAGTTTTTCTGCCGTCAAACAGTAATGTATCAACATCACTATATTCCGGTTTGAAGTGCGATGTAGTTAGTGAAATTGTATACCCTTAACCTCTTATTTCTTAATAGAGTGCACAATGTGGTTTCCTCGTGTACATCATCCTGACTAGCGCCACGTTATGAGCAAGTGTATCACTTACCATTAGGTGAACGTCTCGCTCGATCGTCGCTAAGTAAAATTGAAATAAATTTATAGTTTTACCTTAATATTTATTTATTGTTATTGTACTATTATTTTAATACGGAATCGTGTACAGAAATTATTGAAGAGTAAATAAATATTATTTATGTATTTAATTGTTCAAAGATGAGCACAGTGATGTACCATACACGTATACATGAAATATCTAGAGATTCATTGACTCGCTACGAGATCCACGAAACTACTAATAGTTTCATATATATACATAAACACGCAAATTTTAGTGGAGATATTGCTTCTGTCATTTAGAGGTCAGCTAAAAATGGATTTTATAAAAATTTTTCCCCGAAGAGAATTGCGGAGATAATAATGGGAAGGGCTCGGGGAGACGCTGACAAATTTCAAATCTAATTCGATATAACGGTCAGCAAAGCAGGTGGGGAACAGCATGCCTGGGGACCAGCATGATAAAATGCAACTCAGGTTCTAAGTTCTAGAAGAACTATAAAATGGTATGTAAATTTAACTCTAAAATCTGTTCTCAATGGTTCACCATTTTCATTTAGTGTCAATCATCATATTAAATTAAGAAAAATATGAAAATGGTAAACGTGAGCAAATTTGCTTACTCATCCGATTTGCAAGCAAAGCCTAGGTCATAAATTTCAAGAGCGTCAGCCTAGAGAAAACCTATTCAAAGCTGGTACTTAAGGCTCGTCTTCGAAAGCCCTACATTATGCCGATCTACACTATTCAGCGCGGGTTTAAAATGTTGATATGTTTAGAAAATAGTTTCATTAATTATATGTATTCTGAAATATATTTTCTGAATACAAAATTCTGAAAATTCTGGTGTAATACTGATGGAAGGTTTCTGTTGCCAGAGACCGTCTGTGTACCTTCCTGGATGGTCTCTGGCAACAGCGCACCGCCTATTGCAGCCGACAAACATTACTGTGTAAACGTTACTGTGTTCCGGTTTGAAGGGCGATATAGCTAGTGTAATTATTGGGGTAACGAGAATCGATAACTTATGTCTCAAGCGCGAGCGTAATGTGGTGTGTGTGTGTGCATTCTTACTAGTGCCACGTTATTACGGGCAGGTTTATCTCTTACCATCAGGTGAACGGCCGGCTCGTCTCGATGCCTAATTTAATAAAAAAAAAATTCATATATTTCTATGTAGGTTTTATATTTTAGTTTAATTTTGTAATGTGAAATAAGTTATAATTAAAAGTGTATAGAGATTATGTAAGTTAACTGAAAGGTGGTTAAAGTTGCAATAGGTTCAGTGTTTTAGGTTAAAATATATCAAATCGGATAAACGAATAATATTACTTCAAACACACTAACTACTATAAACACACTCACTACCACAAACACACTTTTGGGCAAAATAGATTTCTCAACCCTTTACAATTAAGATAAGGGGCTTTGTAGTTTTGATTTTATAAATAATTCACGTATGCTTCAAACAGTATCCATATATTCTCTTAAAATTCACTTACAATCATAAAAAAAATTAAACATTAGTATGTACATCTGACTCCACTCTCATAGAAGTCCAGGTGATTTCTACTTCACGACACCCCATTTTTATAGTTAGATTTTTATGAAAGCGCGAGACGACAGCGCGGTCTGGTTTTCTTCCACTGCTTTATAAGCATCAGATTCGGTTGTTTAGTCTTCGAGTGTCAGGTGAGAGGAGGACGGCGGAATAACAGAGGAAGGACGTTTGTCCACAGCGCCGTGAAGACGAAACCTTTACACTTAAATAATACGTGGAAGATGATTTTTGAAAATTTATGTTGTGGATACGAATAATAGGAATCGTCATCAACATTATACAGGATGAACTGAATTCTTGATAACAATTTGTTCATCAACCTTTAAGCATCTCCAACACCCCTTAATTCATAAGGGTGAAAGCTAGGTGGGTTTGTGGAGGGTAGACGGCGATGCACTCCGCGCGACGGCGGGCCGGCGTCTAAGCGGTGTCTTTGTGTCGGTGCGTCTGTCTGCACTGTGATTACTCACATCCACTCCCCCACGGCTCAGCGGTTAGCGTCCTTACATATACACACCTTAATTATTATGTTAGCTTTATAAAGTTTTATTATATATGTATTTATCATGTACATAGAGGACCAGGTTAAAATACCACCAGTTAAAAAGAATTGCTGGGGATCGAAATGGTTTCCTCAATCTGATTGCCAGGCTTAAGTTTAAAGAGGACACCTAATGATGATGATGATAGTAGTGTCTCTGTTGACGGATACCGTCTAGGTAGGTAACCACCACAGCACCTATTGTAGCCGACAAACAGTGCTGTGCAACTATTAGTGATCTAGTTTGAAGGTCGTTATAGCTAGTGAAACTACGAGGGTTACGAAACTTAACATCTTATATCTCAAGGCGATGGCTACAATTTAGTGCAATGTATATCACTCTAACTAGCGCCACGTTATATCAGGTGAACGTCTCGTTGGACTGTACGCGTTTTTTTTTTAAATAAAAAAAAACTACATCGCCGCTTAAGAAAAGATGCATACTGAACCTTAACTGCTGAAGAGCTGCAGTGTTAAATACCTCAACAAATGTACCTTTATAGGTAGAACCTTACAAGAAAGTTTCCTAAGTCTATCCTGTCATCTCACACACACCCACATTCAGCAGACATTCATCGATTGAGATGATGATGATCCAGTCATCATTCTGATATTTCATTGTTTTTCATATCAATGGAATTAATTAGGCGAACCGTGTATTAATCCGGGCAAGACCTTTTATGTGTTCATCTATTGTTATCATCATCATCTTTCATCACGACGGTCGGTCTGATACAAAATACTTCTATAGAGACTTATCATATGGAATACTTCAGTGAAATTTGGAGTTTGGTTTATCATCATCTCAGTAAGATGAATCTGGTTAGAGTCGCGGGAACCCATTGGATGTGAGCAACGCAGGACCGATCAATGTGGAGATCTTTTGAAGAGGCCCATGTCCAGCAGTGAACGTCTATCTGCTGATGATGATGATGATGATATCATCATCACTATTCGCTTATAAAATAAAAAGTTTAATCTACGCCGTGATGATTTATGTATCATGTAGTGATGGTTTTATCATGAGATTTTTTTTTATTCGACGACACGAGCTAGACGTTGAGCTGATGATGATACGTCTGCTCATAACGACGTAATACCAGTCAGTATGATATACGCAGCACCAGCTCATGGCTATAAACCATAAGATGTTAACTCTCGTTACCGCAGTAATATCAATAGCTACATCTCAATTAGGTTGTTGACCTTGGGTCCGCGTGCCCAGTTAAGATGAGCTAAGTAGAAAAAGTACAAGCAATCCGTAAACATCAATAGAGCCAACGCCATTCAATCCGGAACACAGTGTTGCATACTACTGTTTGATAGAAGCAGAAGCTGCGGTGGTACCTACCTAGACGGTGTCCGCTAAGAAAAATCTCTGTCGTAGCCTCAATAGCGGCAGAGTTCTTTTAAAGCTGACCCTCTTCATATTGCCAGTGACCCTTCATAATGGTGACAGGACATATGGAAGCCGGAGTATTTACTGGTGGTAGGTTTCCGTTGCCGGAGACCGTCTAGTTACATACCACCGCAGCACATTTCTGCGGACCAACACCAACGGGCAAATATTACTGTGTTCCGGTTTGAAGGATGCTGTATGTAGTGAAAACGCCGGGGCTAACGAGACAACGTATTGTATCTCGTTGCCGTAGTCGTATCACTTATCATCAGGCGAGCGTCCCGCTCGTCTTCTCGCTTTGTGGAATTAAAATAAATTCTAGACCAAGATACTTCGTCTTGGATCTACCTGTCTTTTACCATCAAGTAATGAAGCTATAGCTTAATAAAGAAAAAAAAATATAGGGAAAAGCTTTAACCGACATAAGTGACGCAAAAACCACGAGAAAAAAAACGGAGCCCTTTTTTATTACCCTTAAAATAGCACCCCCGCAATGCGGCAAATCGCGATGAGACGAGAAGTTTTTATTTCGCCTATAGTCTCATTAAATAGTTGAAATATCTAGCTTAGCTCCGACAAGCTAGAGCTCTACAAAATGGAGCTAGAAAATTATAATTTAGATTTATTTATAATAATTATATACATAATTAAGATAATTTAGATTTGTATGTTTTAGATATATTAAATTTCTAGTCCCACATTGTGTAATAACTTTTAGTAAAGGGTTGTTTTTTTTTTTAAATGTATTAAAAGAGTTGATATATTAAACAATATCTATATACATGTACTGGTGGTAGGCACCTGTGGTCGAAGACCATCTAGGTAGGTACTATCGAAGCTCCTATTGCAGCCGACAAACAGTATTGTGCAAACATGACTGTGTTTCGGTTTGAAGGGTGCTGTCATTAATCAAATTACTGAGGTGACGATGTATCCTACGTCTTGAGGCCACGAGCGCAATGTGGTGCTGTGTATATCATCCTAACTAGCTACACGTTGTTATACGCGTGCGCATCACTTATCTTCAGGTGAGCGTTTCGCTCGTTACGTCGCTATGCAGGGAAAAAGTATATATATATATATATATATCATCATCGTCATCTGCTGATAGACGTTCACCGCCGAACATAGGCCATCCTCCAAAGATCTCCACATAGATCGGACCAATATATATTCTTCTTCGGTGGTAACACTCTTGACAGAGTGGTCATGATCATCACTTTAGGTGGTGGTCGCAAGCTCAACAACAACAGTACATATATATTGATGCTAGGTCTCCGTTGCCGGAGATCGTCTAAATAGTTACCACCGCAGCTCCTATTTATACCGTCAGAGAGCAGAGCATTAATTTGTTCCGGTTTGAAGGGCGTTTTGTTTAGTGTAATTATTATGGTAACGATATTTAAATTATATTACTTTGTCTAGAAAAACTATTTATCTAGCACATCCCGGGATGCTTTGACATAATATACATAGAAAGAGGTCTATAGTTCCAGATTATATAGATTCCATTGCGTCTGAAGAGTTTGATTGATGGTAAGGTTTCTTCGAACCTGCTGATGATGATTTTTTTTTAATAGAAGTGATAACACGGGGTAGACGTTCAAAGATTGGTAAGTGATACGCCTGTTCAAAGTGCCGCCAGTTAGGATGATATACACAGCACCATATCGTGCTCGTTGCGTTTAGAAATAACATGTCAAGTTTTATTACCCCAGTAATTATGCTAGCTACAGCGCCCTTCAACCCGGAACACAGTAATGTTTGCACACTACTGCTTGGCGGAATTAAGAGTTGCGATGGTATCTACCTAATCGGTCTCCTGGTACAAATACATGCGGACTGCCCATACGCGTCAGTGATCACATTTCACCAGGTGAACTGTTCGCCTTTTTGCCCACCCTTCCTATAAAAAAAAAACCTACCAGTAAGAGGATAATATTTTTTTTACTTTAGCTATGAATTAAAAGTTATTTCGATAACCTGATCAAAATTTTAAACTCACGTTGTGATACACCGATGAATATTCATCGCTGATCGAATAACTGTCGGAAACTGTACGAGGGGTCATTGACCCCACAGCTTTTCGTAGTTTTAATTGAATCGAAGCCCACGCAGCATTGAGTGACGGCCCGTACAAGTATTGATTATGTATTATTTGTTTTACTGGTGGTAAAGCGTTGCGGGAGACCGTTTAGGTACGTACCGTCGCAGCTTCTATTCCTGCTGACAAACAGTACTGTGTAAACATTACTTTGTTCCGGTTTGAAGGGCGTTGTAGCTAGTGAAGCAATTCATGTAACGAGACATAACATTTTGTGTCTTATGACGTCGAACGCAATGTGGTGCAGTATATAATATCCTAACTAACTCCACGTTGTTGTGGCCCGGCGTATTACTTACCATCAGGTAAATGTCTAGCTCGCCTCGTCGCTTTGAAAAAATAAAAGCTGTTATTGTACACTAATAAAACAAAATGGTATATCTATAGTGTAAAAAGATTTCATTATCATCGTTATCAGCCGACAGATGTCCACTTCTCGATATAGGTCCCCCCCAAAGATCTTCACATCGATCGATGCTGCGCTGCCCGCATCCAGTTGCTTCCAGCAATCTTCGCCAGATCATCGGACCATGATAACAAAAATTGGGGGGTGTAAGGGGTTCCTCCCAACATCTTACGGAGCCCAAGTCAACCTCACCTGCACGCAGTGCATCCTGCTGAATAACAGACGAGGCTCTGACCACCTACCAACCAGCACTGGGCTTTACTGTACCATTGTTTGTCTTTGCTTTATTAGTATGTAAAAATCATCATCATCATCATCAGCCGATAAATATCGACTGTTGGACATAGGCCTCCCTCAACAGCCCTGTAATCTCGGACTAGTGAGAATAAGACTAAGGTAAGCCCTGCCTGTCGTAGAAGGCGACTAAAAGGGCCTGGGAGTTTCGCAGGCCTTGAGGGTGGGGGCCCTTATCGCTCAACATGCGAATCTGTGTGGGACAGTCTAGGAGGGTCAAGCCCTTCCTCAGAGACGTGTTAACACAAAGTGTAGAGGAGCTCCGGTGCGTTCTATACGAGACCCCGGAGCCTCTCCGAATGCACTGATGCAGAGCACCGAGGAGGTTTTAGTGAGTAAAAATCTCACATAACCCTGACTTCCCCCCAGAAGCAGGGTTTCTTTCGAAGATTTCCCCCCGAAACAAAAAAAAGACCTCCCCCAAAGATCTTCCCCCGAAAGAAAAAAAAAAGGCCTCCCTAAAGATCTCCACATCGATCGGTCCTGCGCTGTTCGCATCCAGCGGCTTCCCGCGACCTTATAAACCGCATGGCTTCAGGTACGGCCGGGTACCTAGTGGCGTCGTTTTTAGGGGTTCATATGGGGGATTTGGGCAATTTCTCACCACGTTGCGCCAATATGGTTTACTGGAAGCCAGGGCCTCGTTTGATGATTACAGGTGAGCTATGCCTAGGAACCGTGAGTTATTATACAGGATCCCTTACACCCTTATTTAAACAATAGTAACAATAAATAAAAAATAACTTTTTATAGAATACATAGCTTTAGTAAGGCAGGCTTAGGTGTATTGGTGGATATCGTGAATGTGTACACTAGCTTCAAATGTGTGTACTTTAAGTATCATCACTTAAGTAATTAGACTTGCAGCCTTCGGATACATCTTCTTTGTGATGTATCCCGCGCAGCTGACGTCACCTAACAAGTTAGACGTACCGGATAAGCGGCAGCCTCATGATTCAGACACGGTTGTACTCGTCTGGTGTAATTATTTTATATCTAAGGTTTTTTATATGTATTGTACTTTGATTTATTATATATATATATATATATATACACATACACATATATCATCAGCGTCAGCCAATAGACGTACCCTGCTGGACATAGGCCTCCCGTAAAGATCCCCACGTTTGTGAGGATTCATATTGGAGGATTTGGGCCATTTCCCACCACGCTAGGCTCAATGTGGGTTAGTAGGAGCTAGAGCCTCGTTTGTTGATTAGCAGGGTGCACGAGCAGGTGAGGATGACTTGGGTACCGTGAGTTGTTGTGCAGGGGAACCTTTACATCCCTGTACATATATATATATATGAGCGATGCGTTAATATGACGGCATTTTATAAGTTTTTTCGGCCCATAACAACGTGGCGCTAGTTACGATGGTATACAGAGCACCACCTCCCCACCGCAGGCATTTAGGCATAATTATTAAGTCTTGTTACCTCAGTAATTTTATTAGCTACAGCACTCTTCAAACGGAAACACGGTAATGTTTTCACATCGCAGTTCGTCGGCTGTAATAGGAGTTGCGGTGGTAACTGCCTAGACGATCAGAATAATAGGGACCTATTAATAATAGTTCTCTGTCTGATTATGGTTATTAGTTGTGTATATTTTCTTATCAAAAAAAAACCATGTCATAACCCAAAGAAATGCTGACGTAGTGGGAGAATCAATAACAATTATAAGTTTAAGTACAAGTTTTTTTTTTGTATATATATAAAAGGGCTGCAAGGGATCCCGAACAATAACTTTCGGGATCAAGCCAATCTTACTTGCTTGCGATGCACCCTGCTAATCAACGAACGATGCTCTGGCTCCCACCAACCCGCATTGGGCCAGCGTGATGGAAATGGGCTCAAACACCCCATATAAAATTCTACAAACGTGGAGATCTTTGGGGGAGGCTTATGTCTAGCTGTGGATGTCTATCGGCTGATGATGTATATAAAATGACACAACATAACTTTGTTACTAATTTTAGCCTATTTAGTAGCTCATTTAAAAGATCATAAAAACAAATAGTGATTTAAAAAAAAATCAATAAGTAAACGAGGAGATAGCAGGTCATTCGCATGGTGTTAGTGAATGCTGTAGATGGGGCAGACAATGCGGCGTAGAACTTTTACACTGCATCACATTGAACTCGCACTCCGTACAAAAGTTTAATTTTGTTTTTCCCCTAATAACATGAAGTTCTTTCTTACGCAATCAGTGCGATATCACGAGTAATGCATCATCATCATCTCAACCGATGGACATAAAGTGCTGGACGTAAGCAGACCAGTTATGCCTGCTATTTAGGGTTTATATACAACACTCGCCAACTCACATTGGACCAGCGTGGTAAAGAATGGCCCAATTCCTCATATAAACCCCCACATACGACAGCCCCTAGTGCCCAGCGGTACTGGTACCCGTGGTGACTATGTGGCGATCTTTAGAGCAGGCCTATGACCAGCAGTGGACGTCTATCGGCTGATGATCATGATGATACAACACCAAATTACTTAATTTACCGTTCAAACCAGCACAGAGCCTGGCACACTGCATATTTGATAGTGGTAGATCTCTTTGGCAAGGACCGTCGAGGTTGGTACCATCGCAGCACCTATTGCAGCCGATAAACTGTAGTGTGCAAACATTACTGTGTTCTGAATAAAAGGGAGTTGTGGCTAGTAAAACTACTGGGGTAACGAGACTACATCTTATGTATCAAGACGAGTGTAATGTGATGTAGTGTATACCATCTTAACTAGAGGCATGTTATGGGCAGGCATATCGATTACCATCAGGTGGATGTCCTGTTCGTCGCGTTGTTGAAACAAAAAAAATTATGTAACGATATCAATCGCCGGTGGCTCGTTGCGACTGACTTGATACAACAATGTTTTAGTCGACTATATAATAGTAAAATATTTTCAAACCTGAATATTATGGGTACACGCCTAAACAATAGGCTTTAAACAGAGCGGGGTTTCTTTAAAGAGTAATCAATTTTCCCAGGCCGACGGCTCCCAAAGGGCTGGGCAGTCCCCAATCCGCATTTTTGTGGAAACTGGGGCACGGTTCCCAGCCCCTCCGCATCACAAAGCTAGATCTTTAAAGTGTTTAGGCCCGTTCACTGCGCCGCTCCGTGTTGCGGATGTTTACGAACGAATCGTTTTAAAAAACGTTGCCATTGTTTGAAAAGGTTTATGGTTTTTTTTTTGTTAATAGTTTGTTAGATTACTTAGTTTTAATGTTAATAGACAACAATTTTTTTTTATTCTGCGAAGCGATTAGAATGCCTGGACGTTCACCTGGTGGTAAGTGATACGGCCCGCTTATAACAACGCGGCGCTAGTTATGATGATATACACTGCACCACGTTGTGCTCGTCGATGTAAGAGAAATTACTGGTGGTGGATCTCATCTCTTGGGTTCCGGTGGGTGTCGTTTTTCAACGATTAACAACATTACCATCCGCAACATTTTTAATAACTTGGCGCTAGTTACGGCGATATACACAGCATCACAATGTGCTCGACGCTTTGAGACATAACTGGTGGTTGGTCTGTTGGCGGTGATCGTCTAGGTAGATACCACCGCAGCGCCTAAAGCAGCTGAGAAACAGTAGTGTGCAAACATTACTGTGTCCCGGTTTCAAGGGGACTGTAGACAGGGATATTACTAGCTTCACGAGATTTAGCTTCCTATGTCGTACGGCGACGCAATGTGGTGCTGTGTATACGTTCTAACAAGCGCCACGATGTTTTCGGCAGCCGTATCATATACCATCAGGTGAACATCCCGCTAGTCTTGTCGCTTTATTTAATATTTAAAATAAGATGTAAAATCTCGTTGTCCTACAAATTTCATTAGGTACAACACCCTTTAAACCTGTACACAGTAATGTTAGCACCCTACTATTTGGCGGCTGCAATAGGAGCTGCGGAACCTACCTAGATGGTCTTCAGCAATTGAGACCTACTAGCAGTTATATCTCAAAGCGTTGAGCACATTGAGATGCTGTGTATATCATCCTAACTAGAGCCACGTTGTTAAAAACAAAGAAAAAGTTCTATATGATTTGCTGATGATGTTAATCGCTGATACACGACACCCACCGGGAAGCGGCTGCGGATTGCAATCATTCAGTTGTCCCACTTGGCTTGCTGAACGGTGCCGGCAGCCAAACCTTTGTTAGTAGGTTGCATTCCACACGTTATTTAAAAAAAATGCTTGTACTCATTGTACAGCTAAATGGCCTTACAGTTAGTATTATTCTTACGCGATGAATGATGTGTGGACCATGTCCACCAGTGGACGTCTATCGGCTGATGATGATGATGTAATGAATAGATCTGCTGATATAATAAAATAATAGAAGTAGCTAAAAAATATATATTTATCAATAGGTAAATCTTCTCTTTTCTTTAATGTATGAAGCGACGAGATGAACAGGATGTTCATCTGATGGTAAGTGATATGCGTATATACTGCATCGCAATGTGCCAATCGCCTTACGCCATAAGATGTTGAGTCTTGTTACCTTAGTAATTTTACTAGTTACAGCGCCCTTCTAACCGGAACACAGTAATGTTTGCGGAATCTTTTTTGTTTTATGTGGGGGAAGTGCCTTTGCATTCCTACCCTCGCGTTGGCAAAGACAAGTTATGTCGGACCTGCACCGATTAGAATCCCCACGACGACCTTCGTCACTATACGGGAAAGCTTTCGCACACCTCCGCCAGCGCTGGTTGCACCGCGCAACCCCATCCATCATAAAACGTACAGCGCGCCCTCCTCTCACCATCAGAAGCCATGGGAGGCAAGAGAGAAAACTCACCTGGCTCCTTCAATTGGATCTGGTCGTGGGCTCCGTCGCCAATCGTTACACTGCCGCGGAGGATAGGGCGAGCGACGGAACACAAAACCGCTGTTGATTCAACAACAGTATTTTGTAAATAATACCTTGTGATGATGCACTTATAAGAATAATTTATCGGTGCGAAGGTTTAATCGGCTCAACCGGTGCATTAGCCGCTTTTGTTGAACGTTCGGCTGTACGATAATCTTATTTACATAGATAAAGTGGTAATGACAGCCCGACTGTCAGTCGTGACGTGCAGCGATAAGCTATTGTTACGATTTCGGAGACGGCCGCATTGCGTAACCCATTGTTTTTGACGGCTTCGCTCCCGCGTAGCCCCGCTGGCGACATCTTGTGGTGAAAACTGAAAGGTGATGACCTTCGAAGTTGTAAATGCGGAGAATAACAAATATATCTCTTTTGGCATACAACAGACGGCGAGTTTATTACATACAAATGCAATCAGCTGCTATCGATCACCGATTGCTTTAAATGAAAAAAAAAAAAACCTATTAAATCAAATTTTATCAATCGATTACTAATCGTAAAATACACAATTCTTTTTAAAAAATAACAAACTATCTTATCGTTCCCACTATCGGGACACTAAGACTTCTGAGGAAAGGAAAGTATAGACTATTTAACAACCATTCTCGACAACGGCGGGTTGGTGGAAGTTACATGTTCATGTTATCATTCTTGGAGTATGTCCGTTTCCTCATTCTATTTTCTTTCACCTGTAGGTCAAGTTCACTGGGGATCAAAGTCAAGCCTCTTCGAGACGTATGGCGTGTACGGTCGCGTTAACAACTGATCTATCACAGATTCGCGAATATATACGTAATTTGTATATAAAAAGGGTATGTTACCGTCTTCATAATATATATATATATATATATATAGTGATGAAATTACTCACGTGGAAGGTATCGTAGAAAAAGGACCCAAGGTTCGAACAGGGAAAATCCGGTAAAAAAAAATTCCAACAAAGTCCTTTCATGACTAGAAAAGAAAATTTGTGTCGCACGAGACCCTTAGTTATCTCCGTCGTGTAATGGTTATACCAGTTGCACTATAACGAAGCATCCTGGTTCGATGCTGAGACGACGTATTGTAAATTTTGGATTGTGTGAGATTTTACATACCCACTTTTCTGGAGCCATTATTCATATTGTCAGTTTTACTGGTGGTAGGTCACTGTTGCCGGAGATCGTCTACCGTTGGTATCATCTCAGTTTTTATTGAAGCGGACAAAGAGCAGTGTGCGGTACATTACTGTGTTCCAGTTTGAAGGGCGACTTACCTAGTGACATTACTGTGGTAACGATAATTGACATCTTGTCTCAAGCGTAATGTGGTGCTGTGTATATCATCCTAACTAGTGTCTCGTTACGGACAGGCGTATCACTTGCTCATCAGGTGAACGTCCCACTCGTTTGTTCGCATTGTTGACTTTAAAAATTTAAGGTCAAGGGTTAGCTCATTGTATGTTCTATAAAAATACTAATTACTGGTACTTTGTAAGCTATTGAACCTTTTACACTCCAAATGCATCATGATAGACTTCCAGCTGTCCCGGGATGTAAATATCCTATCATGCTTTACTTATTCTACCATTAAAAGCGTATGTGGGTGGGTATGTGGTGATGATTAATTCGGCACACGACACGCATTGCCACATCTTAGCTGTAAATGAATCGTTGACCCCAGGGTCCTCTTAACTACAGTGAATTAACGCTTTGCTCCTAACGCTTCTGCACCGAGTTTAATGGACGGCTGTTTAGATTATTATTGCATGATGCTGCAAGAGTTAACGACCGTCTTTGTATATACCAGCGTAGCGCCTGCAACGCTGCAGTACATTTTCGTGAACGAGCTAACACGACGAGGGGTGTAAGGGGTCCCGAATAACAATTCACGGGATCCAAGCCAACCTCACCTGCTCGTGGTGCACTCTGCTAATCAAAAAACGAGGTTCTGGCTCCCACCAAATCGCATTGGGCCAGCGTGGTTGTAAATAGCCCTAACACCTCTCATATAAACCTCAACAAACGTGGGATCTTTGGGGGAGGCCTATGTGCCAGCGTGGAGCAGTGGACGTCTATAGGCTGATGATGATGAAGTAAACACTACTACACACATGATATTAAATGACAGTCGGATTACAGCCTTTTTTAGATTGACATAGCGATTAGACGAACGTGACGTTCACCTGATGGTAAGTGATACGCCTGTCAATGACAACGTGGCTATAGTTAGGACTGTATACATCGCACCGCATTGTGCCCGACACATTGATATATAACCGCAGCGCTTATTTCCGCCGTCAAACAGTAGTGTGCAAACATTACTGTGTTCCGGATAGAACGGCGTTGTAACTAGTCCAATTACTGGGGTAACGAGACAACATCTTATATCTCAAGGCGACGAGCACAATGTGCTGCTATATTCATAATCCTAACTACCATTACGTTGTTATGGTCAGCTCGCTCCTCTCGTCTTCGTAGAATAAAAAAAAAAATTGGTAATGTTTTAAATTGCTTTTCATATCTTATCGCTCGAGTTATTTTATTGAAGGGCTTGTTTAGTTGTAGAGTCAGTAGTAATGTTCCTCTGGTGAGGCTCAATTTACGGTGTAGTCGTGGCTGTTATGCAATACCCTGGAAACAATTGCGGCGGGCGACGGGAAGATATCAATTTGTGATTGTAAATGCGGTGCGGCGTCCAGCTCGGCCAGCTCCGGCCAGCTCCGGCCTGTGAAATCATTTCAGACTGTCCTAATTACTGCACACAAGTTGCATAACAGTTATCATATTCCAGTGCTTCTCAACCTTTTTCTTTTTTGTGTCGGTGGGGATATCGTAGAACGATTTTTTTTATTCTACGGTGAGACGACCCGGTCACTCACCTAATGGTAAGTGATTAGCATGCCAACAACGTGGCGCTAGCTAGAATAGTATACACAGCACCACCTTGCACTTATTGCCTTGAGAAGTAAGATGATAAATCTCGTTACTCCGTAAATTTAACTAACTACAACGCCTTTCAAACTGGAACGTATTAATGTTTGCACACTACTGTTTCAACAATTACAACGATTTATTTATTTATATTATTAAATATATACTCCCTTAATTAAGGGGTTAATTAAAATCAAAAATAATTATTTTTGATTTAATTATTCGAGAGGTAATAAGAAGGTTAAAAAAATCTCAAGTACATATAAGGTAATAATGAAAAAGAACTGGAGCCCTATCCGAGGTACGAAATTAAAAAAAAAAACTGCTGAACATAGATCTTTTCAAATGACTTGTTGGTCATCAGATACTGCTGCAGCCTTTACTTTGAAATTGTTTGATCGTTGCCATTTATTTATTTATACTTAACGCAACACCTTAACTAGAGGTAGAGAGGGTGGGCTTAATATCACAGACTTTTGCTCTTCAACCCCAGGGGTAGATGTAAATTTTGAACACAGGAGTTAAAAATTAAATTGATGAACAAATTATAAACATACATATCATAATATCTATATATATATATATATAAGTACACTTTTTTTATATGAGGATATATTGACGGCATCATGTTACACCAAAGGTTGAGAACCACTGTCTGATGATAAAAGATAATAGGCTCAGTTTCCTGAAGCACAATTACAATTACTAATATATGATAAGTAATAGGTTTCATTGCATATAATACTTGTTAATATTTTTTTCCAGGCAAAACGCCTCAACGGCAACGGCGAGCTTGCTGCCATCAAGGTGATAAAGCTGGAGCCGGGTGATGACTTCGCCATCATCCAGCAGGAGATACTGATGATGAAGGACTGCCGGCATCCGAACATCGTCGCATACTACGGATCGTACCTCAGGCGGGACAAGCTGTGGATCAGCATGGAGTACTGCGGTGGTGGAAGCCTGCAGGTATAATGAACTGGTTCTATCAGCCTTCGAATTCAGATAATCACTGGATATGTAATATGGAAGTCCGTAGTTCCATTCCCAAATTAAAAAAGATTTGGAGGTGATACTGTGTTGTCCAAATTCGTCTGATAAGCAACCATTTTTCTCTCCATAACAATGTTGCATTACTTAGGATGGTTTACACTGCACCATGTTGTGGAAGATCTCTTACGACATACGATGAGTAATCTCATTACTTTTTACTGATGGTAGGTTTCTGTTGCCGGCGTCTGTCTAGATATCACCGCAGCTCCTGTTCCTACTGCAAAACAGTAGTGTGCAAACATTACTTTGTTCAGGTTTGAAGGGCGTTGTAGCTGTAGTTCCAGCGGTTCGTAGGGCAGGCGTATTACTCAACATCAGTTATACGTCTCGCTAGTGTCATTGTTTCGTCAAATAAAAAAATGAGTAATTAAAACCGGAGAACAGTAATTTTTGCCTATAAGTATACTACTGATTGTGGGTAGAACAAGATGCTGCGGTGATACCTACCTAGACCGTCTCCGACAACAGAGATCCAGCAAGTAATGTGAGTTACCTTCATAGGTTTTTTTTTTTTTTTTTTAAATCATTCCCCCTGCGTGTTTTGGGTCAGGGCCGTTTACTTTCTATTTCAGTTACCATCCTTAATTTCATTTCATTCCAATATTCTCTTATCTTACATTTCATTCATCATTTTGCTCCTTTCTTCTTCCACACTGCTCTTCTCTATCATACTGCATCCTATTTCCTTCTTTCATTCATCCCTTGGAGTGAAGACGCCTTCTGAAGGGGGGAGGGGGAGCCTGAAAGATCATTCCTTTTACATTAACATTTCTTTGTTCTTTCTTTCTTCTTTCTTCTTCTTCTTCCTGCTATATTATCTTGTTTATTTCATTTCCTTTATTTATTATTATATATTTTTTTACAATTTCAGTTATTTATTTATTACTATTTACATTTCTTTAAATTACTTTTACATTTTATATCCCCCCAATACTTTCCCCACCACTCTCCTACAATATTTCAAAAATATTTCGCGACTTTCGTCTTCACTCATCAGAGAGGCGATGACACCTGCGTCTATCCTCCTTACCATCTCTATTTCGCATTCATTCCTCTCTTTCCCGAATAAGGGACAGGAGGTGAGGATGTGCACCACGGTCTGGTCCACCGCTGGGTCACACAGGCACGCGGGACTCTCCTTGAGCTTGAACCTGTGAAGGTACTCGGAGAATCCCCCGTGCCCAGTGAACATCTGGACCAAGACCGTGTCGAGTTCCAGCCGACGAAGTGAGCGATATGCCGACGCGACGTCCGGAAAGAAAATCCTCGTTGTTGAAGCCGTTGTACCTTCCACATACCTCCTGTTCCATTCGTCAAGCGTCTTCAGCCTGAGCTGACGCTTGACGAAGGAAACGGGGCAATCCTCGTACGCAGGTCTTCTTTTATTCTTTAGGGCCGCTTCCTTGGCCAGTTGGTCCGCCCTTTCATTCCCCTCCATCCCCACGTGCGCCTTCACCCAGAAAAGCCTTATGTCCGTCCCTTTTGCCCGCGCTTTCATAACATTCTCTTTTACACGGAGCGCCAGGGCGTGGAGGGTGTCGGATCTTGCGACTGTTTCAAGGGCGGACCTCGAGTCGCTAAGTACGGCGCATGACTGCGCCGACCCGCTGGCCGCGTACCCCGTCGCTTCCACCAGTGCCAGCAGCTCTGCCTGGCATACCTTCGTAGGTTATAAAGTGAACACAATGTGGTGCAGTGTATACCATATTACCTAGCGCTACATTGTAAGGTGGTCGCTTGTAAGACGGATTCGGAAAGCATTCATCATCAGCTGTTAGACGTCCACTGTTGGAAATAGACCTCCCCCAAGGATTCCTACGTAGATCGGATTGGGATTCAATGGGGAGATTTGGGCCATTCCCCACCATGCTTACCTAATGCGGATTGGTAGGAGCCAGAGCCTCATTTTTTGTTTAGCAGCGTGCACCATGAGCAGGTGGGCATGGCTTTCATCTCGTGAATTTATGTGCGAGAACCTTTACACCCCTTCAGAAAGCATTACCATCAGTGAATATTTATATCTATGTTGTAGTCATATGTATATAATAATAGTGATATATATGTATGCTTCAGGATATATACCATGTGACGGGTCCTCTGATGGAGCTGCAGATAGCCTACATGTGCCGGGAGACGCTCACGGGACTATCGTACTTGCATAGCATGGGCAAGATGCACAGGTAAGGTGCAAACAGTTAAATGTAATAACTTCAACACTTGAGGTGGTTTAGTAATGTAGCGCATGAAAGAAATCGTGTAAATATATTTACAGTGAACATAATATATTTGTTTACTATAATTTACAACGAATAGTAAACAATTTTAATATATGTTCAACAACCTTCCGTTTTGGTTTCGAGCGGGAAATCTTGGAAAAAATACTCAACTTTCTGGGAGGAAGTCGGAGTTATGTGGAGATTTTTACCCACTAAAACCCCTTCGGTGGTCATCTTCGGCGTTTGAAGAAATCACGGGACCTCCTTTCGGAGTATAGCCGCGGACCTTTGTTTTCTCGTGAGGAAATCCTACATTGAATCCTCTTCTGCTGCCGAGTCAGCAGAAAGTCATACTGGACTCCTACTGGCTAATAAAACCTACGGTATCCCTCTCAAAACCCTTGGTCGGAACTACTAGAACACTTGCGCATACTTCCGCAGTACTAACGGCACTGATCTATTAAAGGATCTCGCCTCAAAGCAGAACTGTCACTCCCCACCTTTCACTATCACACCGAAGCATCGTACGCGTCACCTCGGCTTTTGATATACGGCGACGAGTGACTCCGGGACCCGCTGCCGAAGTTTCTGTTATGGGGGATGGAGATTATTGTGCATTCTTCTCCGCTGCCCAGGTTTCTGGCAACGAATAGGGAGATGAGAGGTGCTTTTCTCTCCTTTTGCGACATCACTTGTTCGCAAAAGGTGATACCTGGACTCCACGTTTTCTCGCTTCCTGTCATAGCCTCAATAAAAGCTTGAAGCGAGAGGTCACTCTCTGTTTCACCGATGAGATCTCGACCCAAACTTGTCCAACTGAGACAATCCTCTAACGTAATATAGCCGCGAGCCTGCTAGCGCCGACTGCTCAATGCAGCTTCATCTCAGGAGGGAGGGAAGAACTCCCTCTTTCCACCTTTGTAAGGCACGCCGGAACATACAGCGCGCCCTCTCCTCGGCCTCTTACAGTCACCCGGGCAACGGATTCCCCCGAATTCGTCACCCAGAGGTCAGGAGAGCCAACAGAGAATCCTCTCCTGTCTCCCTACGGCGGATCCGATCTTGGGTTCCGCCGCCAACCGTTATACGACCGCAGAGGGAAGGGAGAGCGGCGAATCGCAGTACCGACACTCCTCTCCCTCCGCAACTTCACCTGCGTAAAGGGCAGTGTAAAGTCGCCCTTGCAGTCCAACGGCACGCATCCGAGGTGACCTCACTTTAATAGGAGCTCTAACCTGAAGCGGCCGTATTGGGCCGGCCGGGTAGGCTCCTCTTCGCTCCTCCGTGGAAGACTAAGCCACGACTACTGAGCAAGTCCGCCACGACAAGGCGGGAGCCTATTGGAGTGTGTGGGGGGGCGGAGCTAACCTAACCTAATGTTCACATTAGCTTCATCATATTGTTATATATACAATAATGTTTTCACATTAAATAGATTTGATGATAGCCATGTTCTCGGCCATCGACAATTTCTATCTTATCTTTTAGTGGAGGGAGGGGGAGAAGACATTGGGAGGGACATTTCTTGCAGAGAGATAACGTTAGGCGAAATTTCCACTTACTAAAATTTTCTCGCTAGTCTCCTTCAACGCTTTAAATGGGACTCGGGTTTCTTTTACATATCGAACCTGATTGTTATTATAGCAAGCCAACTATGGTATATAAAATATTCAGCTGTTTCAGATGGAAGCGCAGTGTAGCGTGTGAATGAACCAGGATCACGAGGATTGCCATATTTTTTGGAAACAATGAGTTGTATATAGTGTTATGTAAACACAGTAACCAGCATCAAATTTTTATGGGCAGTGTGTTCATCTCGATGTTGCTGTTGCTTAAAAAAATGCTTGTTTGTTTACAGGGATATAAAAGGTGCTAACATACTTCTAACGGAGTGCGGGGACGTGAAGCTGGCAGACTTTGGCGTTTCCGCGCAGATAACCGCCACCATCAACAAGAGGAAGTCGTTCATTGGCACGCCGTATTGGATGGCGCCCGAGGTTTGTGGTATCCCTCCTTTCCCCCCGCTCACAACTTTATTTATTTATTGCGTGAATGGTGAAGCTGGCTCGCTGAGACTACTCCAGCTGTAATATGTTGACAACTGGAACACAGTTATGCTGATATAGCGACAGACTTCCAATATGGATGTCGTAGCTAGATCGTTTAAAAAAAATCCTGTCATGAAACAAACGCCACAATATACGTCCCCGTAACCGAACCAGAGACCAGGGTTATAAAGCCAGTAGTGTTACCATTGCGGTGAGGAATTCTTGTCATTGAGGAAATTAATGTTTATTTTCAGTACATATCTATATGTATATTTACTCGTAGGTAGTATGACTCATTTTGTCATAAATGTTGGATTATAAAATACAGTTTATAAGCAGTTTAAACTCACATAAAATAATGAAATAAATATTGAAAAATATTTTTCCTTATTTACTCATACATTATATAATAAAATATTTCTAATAATATTCTTGTGAAGAGGTTTAGAATATTCACTTAACATAAAACCTTCATGTTTCTTATCAGATGATTAATCAAGAACAATTCTAGGAAAGACAATAACTTTATATTCCATAATGACCTATATATAATCCTCGCTAAACGGTATGCTAAGTGTTGCCAGTATGGCCTTCATTACCTGCTTCGGTAAGCCCAGGTTCAGCAATGGACACTAATAAGTTAAAAGAATAATCATACAAACCATCAACCTGCTCTTAACTATTGTAGTGGATTTGAAGGCGTTGACTCCCTCTTTGTCAGAGACAGCTTTAATTCCCAGCAAGACATATGCAGTAAGTAGTTCGCTGGTCTAATGGTTAGAGCGTGCGGCCTTCATTCCGCAGGTCGCGGGTTCATATCTCGGCATGTAACGATGACTTTAACATTTAAGTTATGTACATTTGTGAACTTTAGTAACAACAGCGAAATACAAACGGTGAAGGAAAACATCGTGAGGAAACCTGCACATGAATTAGAATTTATTCTAAGGTGTGTGGGAAGTCACCAATCCGCATTGAGCCCGCGTGGTGACTATGGCTCTATTGCCCTCATATTGAAGGTAGGCCTGTGCCCCAACAGTGCGGATATAATTTGGCTGTTGAAAAAAAAAAGACATGCGAGCAGGTGGATGCGAAACGTTAAGGAACACATTTGATGAAAGACATAGGGAAGAGATATATCCACCAGGTGGATCAATAAAGGCTGATGATGATGATGATGCACTGTATATTGTAAAATATATAGATAATAATGTTATCTTGTATATTTTAGGTAGCAGCGGTAGAAAGGAAGGGAGGCTATAATCAGCTGTGCGACATTTGGGCCTGCGGAATCACTGCTATAGGTATTTTTTTCTATATAACATAAAATATCTTTAGGAAAGAAAAAGACGTTCATCTGATGGTAACAAATCCATTACTCTTAAATTTTAATATGACAAGTCTAATTATTTCAGTAATTTTATTAGATACAACTCCATTTAAGACGGAATACAAAGTTACTTCGGACAATATCTGACAAGAGAAGCTAAACATCAACAAAAGAATGTGATAAAAATCGGGTACTATAATTTCAGAGTTAGCAGAGCTTCAGCCGCCAATGTTTGAGCTGCACCCTATGAGGGTGCTGTTCCTCATGTCCAAGTCGGGGTTCAAACCGCCGCAGTTGAAGGATAGGGAGCGCTGGTCGCAGGTGTTCCACGCTTTCCTCAAGCTGGCCCTCACCAAGAATCCCAAGAAGCGGCCCACGGCCGATAAACTGTTACAGGTACTACAATAAAATATCTAGTCCCTTTTCATTTTCAAGGGTGTTGTAGTAGTGTAATAAATCTTAATACCTTGGTATTCAAAGTGATGTGATGCAATAGAAACAGTCTAATCGACACCTCAATGTTATCGATGAGTTAATCACTTATCATCAGGTAAGGATGGACAAAGTAAGGAACAATGTGATAAGGGAGCGGTGCGGCGTGGTTGAAGATGTAGTCACAAAGATAGAGAAAGGGATGCTCAGATGGTTCGGCCAAGTGGAAAGAATGGATGAAAGAACAAACGAGGTATACAAAATAAGTATTATTGGAAAAATCGATGCTGGTCGACCTAGGTGGACATATTCCGATCAAATCGAAGATGTCTCCCCTAAGGTACCCTACTGGGAACGAGGCGTGATATATATATATATATATATATATATATATATATATATATATATATATATATATATATATATATATATATGTGTATATATATATAATATATGTGTGTATATATATATGTGTGTATGTATCAGGTCAGCATGTATTCAATTGTTGTCTAATTGAATGAAAGAAAAACATTGAACGACTTTTCAATCATTTACAACAAATACAACATCGTCGTCGTCGTTTTCATCATCTTCATGATCGTCATCAACATCACCGTAGTCTTCACCATCCCAATCATCATCATCACGTCATTATCATCATCAAATACTGTTTGCATGCTACTGTTTGGTGTCAGAAAAAAGCAGTAGGTGACCCCTACAGAGACTCCCTTTAATAGAGACCTGCCAAGAGTGGTGTAATAATACTCGCATATTTTATTTTCACAGCACGCATTCTTCCAGCAAGATATGAGTAAGCGTTTAGCGATAGAGCTGCTGCAGAAGTACTCCAACCCGCCCAGCCATTGCAACAGTCAGGAGTTGGACGAGGATGGAGTGAGTTCATCTATTCTTTCTAGCAGTAATCTGGAATTCGTCTACCTGACCAATCCTGGTTGTTATCCAGACCGACTAGATATTGAGGACATTTGTCCAGGAAATATATAGCTACAATGCACTGCATACTATATGACAGTGATCTTTGTACCCTTCAATATCTACGTTGATTGGCTCTGGCTATATTTTGTATACACGTAGTTTGTATTACAAATAATAAAAAAAATATATGTGTAAGTTATACACCCATCCAAAGCTGTGTGGCGCTCCTTAGGATAAGATACATCACTTTGTACTTGTCGCTGATGAGACACCAGATGGTTGTCTCCATGCACCAAAAATTATCCAGTTTCATCGCCATAATTGAACTTTTTCTTTTCAGGCTATATCAAACGTCCCACAGCGGATCGCCTCAAAACATACAGGTCGCGGTAGGCGGGTACTAGGGGAGCCCGATATCTCCGGCGGTCCACCATCGCGTCCTCGCAGCCTGGCAGACAGGACGCCTGCGAGGGCGCTAAAGCCCGTCACCAGGGTCTCCAGACCGACTTCACTCCTAGACGATATACCGACGAACTCGCGGCTGCTCGGTGAAGTCGCTCCTGAACGACGCGTTTACGACGACTCGCCGGTAGTCGACCTGGACGAGGACGACGAGATAGGGCTCCGGTCCATGCCGCAGGTGATCAACTTCAGCGCGGATGTCAGCAGGAGCTGCGACGGGGACACCATTAAACGGAATGGTAACTGGCTTTTATAAAAATTATATGAACCAGACTAGTTTATTATCTTTTCTCTATGTACCTTTAGGATTCTTTGTATTACCTGGTGACCTGATGAGTAAGATATATGATGGTAAATGAAATACCCGCTCAATAACAATGCGGCTTTAGTTATGATGAACACTATACCACATTATAATCGTCGCTTTGATATATAGGTTTTGTATCTCGTTACTCCAGCAATTTCACTAAATACAAACCTTCAAACCAGAACAGTTATGTTTGCACACTTCTTTGGTGGCAGAAATTGGAGCTGCTCTGGTACATCTCTAAACGGCCACCTGAAGCAGAGGGCTTTCACTAGTACCACTATTTAATACAGTGTATACTATATGATAAATTTATATTTTTCTAGTGATCACTTGAATAGTTGTGTAGGTAAGGATTTCATAAATATATCGTAGCATCATTTTTATGTATCTTTATTTTCCACTACAGCGGACTTCCACAGGCAAACGAGTGACGACTGGAGCGTGGCTTCACTCATGAGCTGCCCAAAACACAACCCTATCTCGCACGAGCTTCCGGATCTTTCCACAGACACGATGGCGTCGAGCGAGAAGTGAGTTTCCGCCGTTAATTTAACCTATCGCTTCATATTATCTATGTTCTATTTATTTATCTCAGTTGTCCTGTAAATTTATTTATTATTTTATAGCAAGTGGTGTCGGGTGATCACTGGTGATGATATAATGCGAATGAGTTTAAGGTATTATTTTTTTCACAAATGTAAAAACATTTTTTATTTCTCCCCTTCTGTTTAATTTTTTCGTTGTCACCCTGTTAATTGTCTATGGTTTTGCGGTTTTACTTTTTGATCATCTAACATATTAATTAATATTTTTCTGTCTCTATGTTCGTTACTTTGTGGCAAAGAGTCGTTTTTTTTATGTATATAAAAACAAATTCTCGATACTTTTTCACCTTTAAAATTATTGCAATGGAAGTACTATACATACATATCTATTTAAATCAAACTGCTGTTTGGTATTTATTCAATTTAAATTAAATAAATATTAATGATTATTTGGACAATTTAAAAAAGTATTATGATTCAATAAAAAAAGCAATCATAAGTATGTACATACATTTTTTTTAAATAAGCTTGTCTATTAATAATTTAGTATTTTTGACATGCGAAGATATCTATCTTTCCGCCAAAATCTATTAACGTTTATTAAATAGTTTAATTTTGTTACGAAGCAAAGGCAAACAGCGGACTGAGTTTTGCAATAACTTTAAATGTGCCATAGATCGGCGATGTTGTTGAGTGTGAAGAATGCACATTGGAATATAGCATAGATTACACGGATGTTTCTGTTAATTGCATGGATATGGCTTTACGACGACGCGTACGCTTGTTAGGGCTGCGAAGTTCTTCAACTTCCTGTAGTCCCTGGTTCGATTCTAGGGAGACGTCATCGAGTTTGATTGGTGGTGTATTTTAAACTCCCCTAGCTAGCTACCATTGTCATGTTGTAAATATGCTGCTATAACAGCATTGCTGTATTCTTGGTGTCAGTGTATTAAAGCCTCAACGTCACTTAATACCATGTAAAGGTTGAGTGTTAGCCCATTGTAGTAAAGAAGGTATATCAATTGATAAATAAGGCAGCTTACATAAGTTGACTTTCACATATACATACATAGTCTTAGTTTGTTAAGTTAAGGATTTATTGAGCTCTTCACTTAAATATATCACTCGAATTTAATAGGTTATTGACCTGTGAATTATATATGTATTTACAAAATAAATAGTGTGAATGAGTGACGCATCTCCCATGAAGTTTACTTTTAAAGAAAATTTCTAGAAAAAAAAAAAATTGTTAATTTATGGTTTGATTATCTATCTAACTCGGGTTGGTTAGTTTTATATATAATTGCAATACTCTAGTAAATATCTTATATTATAACATATTAGTTTTTGCGGTCATTAAATTTAAGTTTTTAGTATTTCACTTTTAGCGCCCCCTATTGGAATGTTAAACGAATTTAGCATAGACACGGCGAATACTTTGACAGTTTAAACGTCACTGTTACATGTTTTCCCGCCCAAACTTATGTCAGTCAGGTAAGGTTACAAAAGTGACGGGAACACGATTAGGTGTAAGCTTCGGTTGTATTTTTTGTCTGTTTGTCATTTTCATTGCACTGACAGTATGGCCTAAAGTTGTGAGAATAATACGGCTGTGATGGAAGCTATACATTAAAGATAATTTCATAAGAATATATTATATTTTCTTTTATTGTTGCTTTTCATATATGTAGCTTTAATGTTTTTGGTGGTGGGTGTTTAGTAATATATAAAATTTTTCCGATACTAATACATGTTAATATAAACATTGTATGCTGTTAAGCAAGTCTCTAATAGTCATTAGATTACCATTTCGAGTAAATATCTATAATGTTGCTGCTTTCAAATGTTTATAACTCTATTAACCTGTTAACCGGGGAATTCTCTTTTTAATTGCGCAAGATATAACGAGCGCGAGCTCTTTCACTAAGACGTTAGTACATCACGCCCAGGGCGCAACATATATTTCAAGGACGTATTTATTTGCCCTACCCGTACTCGCCATTGTTTCCGTTTGACGTATTTATACGTCCCGCTCGGTTAACAGGTTAAGGCTATTACCTAATAAAAAAAAACATGCCTGATGTGACAATTACTGGGGTGTGGTGTTAGTTTTCTACACAGTAAGCCACGTCCTCAGGGAGCTGGTCACAATTCCCCGACGCCAATGTATCCTCTAACACTCCCTCTTACTGTATGTATTCGTAAAATAAATAAAAATAAAATTACTGTACCTTTGTTCTTATGCTCCCTTCGACCTTTTATCTTCTTTATATCTCGTTCTATTCTCTTCTTGATGTTTTCTTTCTTCCATTCTTTGTGTAAACATGATAATGGACTATGAGGTCCTTTCGTATTAATTTTGCACTACGTATGTAGACACTGATTTGTCAAGATTTTTTTAACAGCAATAGTCATAGAATTGATGTTTTTTGTATTATTTATGACATCAGACTATCACTGCTGGACGTGTTTCTTCCCTGGACTATCTCCACATCAATTAGTCCGTGCTGCTGTTATCCAGATGCTCCTCATAACTTAATTATATATATGAGTGTTAGTTTTCAATTGTTGATACGTTTGTAGTTCTGCCAAAAAAATGAGGAATCACTTTATAAAAATATCTAACGCTGTGTATCATCTACTCAATCTTTGTTCTTATCTTCGCTTTCCAAATTAAAGTCTATTATTTCCATTTTTTTTTGTTTCCTACAATTTCATCAGTTGTCAGATTTCTGTGTACTGTTGAAACAACTTTAGACCATACCTCTCATAATCATAAGGTACAAAACGGCGCACGGGCCGGCACATGTCTGTAAGATGTCTCTCTTGTTTTAGGAGCCTCTTGCAATATATTGACGAAGAGTTAATGCTCAGGTAAACGGAGAGCCTTTACACTGCATGCGATCAGAATTCATTGTTTGTGTAGATTACAAATACAGTATGTAGTGTGGCGCTGTTCGAAATAAACTTGTGTATCGGGTCGCGGTAAAATATAGTTAGTGTTAGATTTATATATATATATCAATATCACTAAAATTGTATGAGGTATTATTAATTAATAATTTACAAATTGTTGAAACATTGTAGGTAAATTTGTTTCGTAGTAATCTATAGTGTCAGTAATCGTTTATTATAAGCTTCCGACATTTCGATGTAGTGTATAGTTGTGTTGTTTATCTTACATTTATTACTAATATATAATTAATTCGGACATTCACAGCAGTGTTGCGATACTGAATATTATTTCGAACAGTATATCTCTTTCCTATTATTATCAATGTATACAAACAGCTATGACTTTAAATTATATCAAGTAAAAAAATATGTTGAGAAGTCTAAATGTTTTATTCTATAATAACAATTTTTCTTGCTACTATTAATGTAGAATAAGCTTATAGACATATAATATTATTTGCCTATATAGGGCAAAAGTCTAGCGGTTACCTTCACACGAAGGTTCCTGATTCCAATTTGGAAACCTCGTTTGTTGTTTTGGGTTTTTTCGAAATTTTATTGTTGATCTTATTTTTTCGTTGACACTTAAGACCGTGTGAAACTAAACTCGAGTGTTAACTCACTGTAGATAAACAAAAAATCAAATAGCTTTGCTTAAATATCTGAAAAAAAAAATAGCGAATAGAAATGTGATAGTGACAGTTTAGTTGATGTAATTAGGAGTCATAATTGCTATTTATATTTCAATTGCTTTTATATTTATTGTTGCTTATTTAGATTTATAAATTATAACATTAAATTAATGTGAATAAATATCGATATTAAATATTTTGATAATTCGGTGACATGGACCAGTAAATTTATTTAATTCGTAATATGATAAAATTTCGTTGATAAATCAATATATGAATGTTTTATGTACCCCCACAATTCAAATGAAATGTCCCACCAGCACCACTTGTTATTTAACAGAAATATATATATAAATATAAAATATAATAACCACATTACATATTTGTGTCTAACAGCACAACCCGAGCTTCACTTAACCGCACTGCATTCCGAGCAGCTTACTGACACAACACAATTCTACCAAATTGGTAATATAATTCTTTCCACAGGGCAACACTACCGTTGACAGCTGAAACTGCCAACATGACGCAGGGCAGCTCCGCGCTTTCGATACACGACCAGCACCTCTCCCAATGCATTCAATTGAAGCAAAATTATTTGAACAGTTCAACGACAAATATTTACCAAAGTCTCGCTTCCAACTTCCAAAGTCCTATCGGAGCGTCGCGGGTGTCCATTGACGATCCACTGTGCAGGAAGATGGGGGAAACGGAAATCATGTACGCGGATCAGCCTGAAAACGACATCGCGCTACAGTCGCCGCAAGTTAGGAATAGTAACTGCGAGTGTGGGTTATGCCCTAAGCCGGAACCTAGGGACAATAACACATTAAGCGATCTGCAGAGATCAGTAGCATCTAAGTGCTCGTGCGACGCGTGCAACTCCAATGGGGACATTCTGAGCTACTACAGGAACTGCTCTAACCAGAACCAAGAGTCGGGTATTGTGTACTGTGATAGTTGTAAAAAGCAAAAAATATCAGTGTCTAATTTTAGAGCATTGCAAATCGCCAATCGATTGCGGATATCCGATTCGGACAAATTGGAAAACGGCGGCACGTCCGACGAAGACCTGTGCAGGAAGATCGACATGAGCTTAGACATGGAGGAGAGGAGTTACGAACACAGGAAAAGACACAACAGGCACAATTCCGACACCGTGACGGCGGGGATAGATTTAAGTCAGTTTTGTCAGTGCGAGTTGGAGAAAAGGAAGACGTCTTCCGTAGATGAGATATTCAAAATGGTGGAGGAGGTGAAAGATGGAAAGGAGTTGACGGATGAGGAGATGAAGATCAGCCAGCGGCAGAGGAGTCTCTCTGATAGTCAAAGGGACAAAGCGAAAGTGGACGGCGAGAGTATGAAATTTGTTTTTAGTACTTAAGCTGTTTGAGATAACGAATAAGAAATATAGCATACTTGGTGGTAAATTATTACATCGGGGTCCACATAATAATAATGTGAATTTTGACAGTTTAAATATTTGTATGTGCTATGTCAACTAAGAACTAAAGTCACGGACATAGCCCAAAAGATTGCTAGACTTAAGTGGCAGTGGGCAGGGGCACATTGCTCGAAGGACGGACGGCCGATGGGGCAGTGAGGTCCTCGAGTGGCGCTCGCGTACAGGTAGACTTAGTGTTGGGATGCCTCCCACAAGGTGGACGCCGATCTGGTGAGAATCACGGGAACCTACCGGATGCGAGCAATACGGGACCGATCGATGTGTTGATTTTTGGGGGAGGCCTATGTTTAGCGGTGGAAGTCTATCAGCTGATGATGATGATGTACTATAAACAAATAATAAAAATTATATTTTGAGTTTTACTGGTGGACGTTTTCTGTTGTCAGAGACCATCTATAGTGTGTTCCGGTTTGAACAGCGCTGTGCTTAGTGAAGTTAGTGGGTAACGATTCTTTGTCTTGTGTTACAAGGTGTCGTGATTACACTGCAGTGTTTTTCACCTTAACTAAAACGCATTGTTATGGACGGGCGTATTACTTATCATAATGTGTACGTTCTGTTCGCCTTGGGTATTCGTCGTATAAGAACCTTGAAATGTTTAATTTTCACAGATGTTTTAAGTTTGATTAATCATTTATATTCTGGTAAAGATTGTATACACCGCAGTTATAAGGTAATAAACGAATGAATTCCTAATAGTTTGCATCGTGTTTTATATTATTATACTTTGTTTTATATAGTATATGATTATATGATGTACAGGTAGTGCGGGTGCGATTCCGCCGGTGCCGCCCGTTCCGCCGCGACGCGCGCGTTCTCGGCGCACGCGCACTCCGCCTCGCCCCGCCCCTAACGGTCTGCCGCCTACTCCAAAGGTTCATATGGGCGCGTGCTTTTCTAAGGTATGCTTCAAAAAACATGATTTTGAATAAAAAATAAATAAATAGATTTTACTCTTTATTAAGAGTTGTTCCCATTGCTACGACTTCGGCTTTTTCTTACAAGGGGAAAACCAAGGCCAATTTACAATTCGAGCTAAGTGCGGTTTGGGCTTCATGTCGATGAAATTGATTATTAATTATTAGATTTTTTTTTCTATGAAGAGAGTTTTTCCCCTAACGGGGTGTTAATAAAATAATAAGCGGTAGGTACAACAATATGAAATATAGGGTTGTATACACTGCACAACATTGTGCTGGCTTGTTTCCTGCCCATCCTTCAACTTTGTAACAGCAGTTATTTCCTATAAATAGTACCATGGCTTGCTCTTTTGTTATTTTCCAGTAAAACCTTTAACCAAACTAAGTAAGAGCTTAATATAACTTTTCTTAATATTTATTCTTTAATCAGGTATTTAACGGATGTCCACTCAGGATAAACTGTACAGCTTCCTGGATACATCCGGACACGAGGGATCAGCACATTCTGATTGGTAATTATATCAAGTCACTAATGATCCATTGATGGTTTTTATTACATGAAAAAAGTCTTACTTAAATCACTTTTTAACTTTAAATTCTACAGGGGCTGAGGAAGGGATCTACACGCTGAATCTGAACGAGCTTCACGAAACGGCCATGGACCAGCTGTGCCCCAGGCGGACCATCTGGATGCATGTGATCAAGGACGTTCTCATGTCGCTCTCTGGTGAGGATTCTAATTCTGTGCAAGTTTTGATGTTAGTTGTCTTCATAGCTGGAGACAGGACATTAATGTACCGGAAAACACAAGCATTTTTATCTACTGCGAACTAGTAGTGTATAAACTGTATATTCTACCTAATTTAAATAACATTAACTGGTTTTATGAGTTGTAAGTTGTTTATGATAGTGCTTTGTCGTAGGAGCCGATCTGGCTACCACGTCTGGTAAATGAATACCCCGAGTTCCAATTTTGGGATTCACCTTCAACGTACCCGGGCTTTGAGTATGATATCATTATCAGCCGTTAGATGTATACTGCTGAACATAGACCTTCCCGAAAGTTCCCACATACAGTCAGCATAGCCCCCGCTACCGCCGGACGCTAGAGGCCGTTGTTTGTAGGGATTCATATGGATAGATTTGGGCCATTTCCCACCACGCTGGCCCAATGCGGATTGGTGGGAGTCAGAGCCTCGTTTGTTGTTTAGCTGGGTGCACCACGAGCAGGTGAGATTGGTTTGGATCCCATGAGTTGTTGTGCGGGGGACACCCTTAGAGTAGAGTGTGAGAGCTGTTTATTATTTTACTATATCTATAATATTATTATTGGATTGTGATCACAGGCAAAACACCATCGCTGTACCGGCACGAGTTGCTTGCGTTGATTGGCAGCGCGCGCGGCGGGCGTTCGCTGCGCGTGCTGCCGCCGCGACTGCTGCCGCGCCGGTTCGCGCTCACCACGCGCGTGCCCGACACCAGAGGTAACTGGCCACTTTCACATGGGTACTAACTGATAATGAAGCTAGTAGAAGTAGATTGTGAGGCGCGGATCGCCCAGATTACCTTGACCTTTACATATTGAAAACCTGAACACAGCAATGGTGTATGATCAGTTCATAAATATAAAGTGATAATGATAGATAGGCGTTTCGTATGAGATCCAGGGAGTCTTACTGCGGCACTGAAGAATGCTGCCGTTTGTACTAGGTGAAAATCTCACATAAATTGTAACTTCTTGTTTATTTTCTTCGATCAGATGTCGAGTTTCTTTTTAAGATTACCATCGGCATAAAATAATATAACACCATAACTCGACCTGGGAATAAGTTATTGTATCTAACTTAGTCTTGGTAGCTCAATGGCTATGAACTCGGACATCGCAATCAGATGATGAGGGTTTTAATCCCAGCCAGGGCATGCACCTTTTAGGCAGATTTGCAATGGCTAATGTGCATATTGTTACAATTACCACGTACTTAACGGTGAAGGAAAACATCGTGAGGAAACCCGCACACTGAAATTATCTTTGTGTGTGTGTGGTGGCCCCAATAAAGTGGCAACAGGCTCGCCCCCCTGTTACATGGGATCAAATCTGACCACATCTGGCGAAAAGTAGGTTATTTGCCTCTGCCTACTCCTATTGGGAAAAAAGGCGTGATAATATAAAAAAAATCTAACTTAACGTGTGTAGGCTGTGTGCGGTGCGCGGTCGCTAGGAACCCGTACAATGGCTACAAGTACCTGTGCGGCGCCACGCCCGCCGGCCTGTTCCTCATGCAGTGGTACGACCCGCTGCGGAAGTTCATGCTGCTCAAGGTATTGTACATCTTGTCACTGTATAGATTGATGCTAAATGGATGGCGCTAGCAAGAATGGCACTATATTGTGTTCATGACCTTAAAACAACATAATGAGTCTGGATATTACAGTAATTAGCCGAAATGCAATTTTAAGCGGACTGTATTAATGATTATATTGTCTGATCCGCTTACGTGGTTTCTGCCGACAGAGACCTATCAACAAGATCCAAACTCTTTCACATCATGTGCCATAATCGGAACAGAGATTTCTTTGTTACGATTAAAACGGTCGGCCCCTGCGCCACGGAACTATCTCATATTAATTGCTAATTAAATATTTTCATTTATTTTTAACAGAACATCGAATGCGTTCTCCCAACTCCACTGTCAGCCTTCGAGCTGATAATCACGCCGGAGCTCGAATACCCGTTGCTGTGCGTTGGTGCTACCAGGAAACCGCTGAGGTTGAATTTAATCAACATCAACTCTGGTGAGTGAAAATTCAACACTTTTTTTTTATAGGTAGAGTGGGACAATGCTGTGTTATCATAATGCTTACAAGTGGGAACCATTTCGCTCGCCCATAACCCGGTTTTAGTTAGGATGATATACACTGCACCACATTGCGCTAGTTGCTTTAAGATGAGATGTAATCTTGATGTTTCATTTTCAACTTTCTTTCTCTCGAAGAAATAATGTAGATAGCATCCGTGGAACAAGACCGTGGTGAATTGTCTGTGATGAGAATCTTGAAGGGGGGGGGGGACGCCCATAGACAGCGAGAGTAAGTACGGCAGTGAGGTTCTGTCAACTATAACTGGTCGAGTAACTGTGTTGCAGGCGCGACGTGGTTCCACTCCGAGGAGCTGGAGGTGTGCGTGGGCGGCTCTAATACGGTGATACCGCGCCCCGAGCGGCTGCACACGTTGCGCGCCGTGCACCAACTCAGCAAGGATGCGGTGAGAATTTGTTTTACCCTCCGAACGGAAGAGGAAGTGGCTGTAAGATTAACGCATTCGTCTGTATATATGTTTATGACATTTCAACTATTATTCTTCCGGACAGTATTTGACATGATTTTTCTTATATTATTTTTTATTTAATCTCACTTGTATTGTTAGGATGTAACGTTTTTTCTATTCAGTAGGAAAGAAGAATTCTTTAAAATTGTAGTCATAGCACGAAAAACGTTTGTGAATATTAATAACAATATTTCTCGAAGAGCTACGGGTTTGATCTACACGGGACTCGAACTTTTGAAACAAAACATTATTAAGAACCCGAAATGTTCGAATAACAATAGATTTTGTGTATATATGACATTCACCAATCCTTTCTTAACCAGCGTGATGGAGAAATGCCCTGTACTCTCTCTGTGTCAGAAGAAAGACATATGGTTATCTTATTCTTCTTATACGTTACTGATAAGTTTTATGTATACGCAGGTGCTGGTCTGCCACGAGAACACGGTGGACATAATCCCGGTGCTGCCGCCGGGCGCCGCGGCGCCGCCGTCGAGCGAGCGCCGCCCTCGACTCCTCTCCAGGATACAGTTCGACTTCCACATTGAGAGCATACGTGAGTACAAAGTATTTGGAGCTGTAAATTGCAAGGAGGTTTCGAAAAATTAAACTCTTCATAAAATATTAAGAATTTTTTTGAACTTGGTCACATTTAATCTTCAGTTACAAATTAATATATAATTTTTTTTAAGTGTTCTTGTAGTGCAGTATCCAAATGCTTGCCTTGTAACAGGAACTACACTAGTTCATTCCAGGAGTAAAATATTCTAAAGATTGTTTGTCGAAAGGATTTTTTCGTCAGAACCGCTCCATAAATTAAGTACATTAGGCTTGAGAGGAGTAAAATTAGATATTATTGATATTCTACTATTTTTAGTCTTTGGTTTGTATTTTTTTTTTTTTGGTGAAAAAGTTTTTATTGTGAATGTGATGACTGCAGTGTGTCTTGCTGATTCGGTGCTCGCCTTCCACCGGCACGGCGTCCAGGGGCGGTCTCTCCGAAACGCTGACGTCACACAGGAGATCACCGACCTATCGCGCGCGTACCGGCTCCTTGGACACGACAAGTGAGACACTTTGATCATCAGCTCTTGTACACGGCTCCACTCCCATTAAACTATAACTTAAAAATCGTTACAATTTCATTACGGTATCCCGATTTGAAGGGCGTTATAACTAATAAAATTAAAGAGGTATGGATGGAGATTTAATCTCATATGTCCAGAGGCACCAAGCACAATGTAGTGCTGTGTATGATCATGATCCCAGGTAACGTCACGTCGTTAGGGGCAGGTATATGTTCTACTGACCATTAATAACTTGACCCGCTCACCTAATTGCTCTTTGAAATTTACTATATAAGCGAATATATAGCAGTGTATATATAGTTCTCTCTCTAACTAGTAGATTTACTGTATGTTAAAAATGTTACAATGTTAAGCAAATAAACTTTGTAAATGGTAACATTGTGACAATAGATTATACTTGTACACGAGGTCAAGAGCAGCAATTTATAATTAGGCGATGGTTAGGATGTATACCGGGGAAATCGTTGGTGAAGGCCTATGTCCAGCAGTGGATGTCTATCGGCTGATGATGATATCAATAACCACTTACAACTGTCTAGAACAGTAATGTTTGCACATTACTGTCTAGCAGTAGACATAGATCTAGGCCGTCTTCCTGTATTCCAGAGTGGTGGTGTTGGAGTCGCATACCCTGCACAACACGCTTACGAGCGACGACGGCAACGACCTGTACATCCTGGCCGGCCACGAGGCATCGTACTAAAGACTACAGCGGATATAGCCCACCGCCACGCGTGGGACCTGCTTTACCCACCAGCACCAAGAATGACACGGAGCTGACGAACCCTGCTATCACTGGAGGTAGCATTAACTCACCTCTACTAAAATAGGGATTTAATAAAATATTATTAGTTTTCCATCATCATCAGCCGATGGACATTTAAACAGAATAATAGGAAAACATTCGAAGTACTTTCTAAACCTTTTTTTTTGACACTGAACGGACCTGTCATATATATTAATTAAAATGAAAATTACTAAAAGTAGTTATAATCTACTAATAATAACTTTCATAAATCATCCTTTAATTATTATTTTTTTGTACTCAATACATCAACGATATTAATTTTTGTAGACATACGAACTAATAGTGTATTTGCAATTTCATAGGTAATTTAGGAAAAAAAAAAAGCATTCACCAGTCCATTACCTACCGCATTTTTTTTATCTGGTATATAACAAATTATTACTTTATAAACAATGTATTATTTATAGCAGTAAACAAAAAAGAGAAAAGATGTCAAAAGTCATTCTCTGTCTTTTTCTCCACATGTAATTGTATACAAGAGTATAATTAGAGAGTCAAGTATGGAATACAAGTTTTAGATGCTAGACTTTTGTGATTGTAACCAATAAACTATAATACGTAGGTTTCAAACGACACTGAGTTCCGGTTTGAAGGGCGCTGTAGCCAATGACATGACTGGGGTAATGATACATTTATTGTCTCCAGGCGACGAGCACAATGTTGACATCCCAACTAGTGCCACGTTGTTAAGAGCAAGCGTATCACTTACTACCAGGTGGACGTCCCATTTGGTCTCGTCCCTAAGATGATTAAAAAAAACAGTAGATTCTGTGGATTGTGCTCCTTGACTTTTAAAAGGAAATTTAATACAATATTAGATACACAAATGTTTGTTATATGCCGTATATAGCAATACCTTTGACATTTTGTTTTAATTAAAAAAAAATACTACCTCTAATAGTATATTACAACTCTGTATAATCATGAAAATTAATATGTTAGAAAGAATTGAAAAAAAAAAAAAACGAGAAACAAAATATAAAACAATCTGCATTGCCACTCAGTGTGTTGCCAGTTAGAAAAAAAAATACGTTATACGCTTTAAAACGGTGTGATCACATTTTTTTTATTTAAACTAAATACCTAGCTGTAGACGTAGAAGAGATATATCGGCTATCTATAGGTATTGTCGGTTACAAATGATTAGTATTCGAAGTACATACTTTTAGGGTATAGATGACGTCACGGGTGTCCCGGTGCCCTTGGTGACACCACGGCGCTTCTAAACGCACTGTTACCGCCGAGGGGAGGTTATAGCGGGAGGAAGAGGATGTCGCGTTTCTGCCGGTTAGGTTAGAAGGTTAACTTTGAAGACCTCGCCCATCCCTCTCCCTCTCACCCTCTATCGCGATACTAAAAAATGGTATCCCAGCGCGTTAGTACGTACTAGGTGAAATACTTGTGGGGATAGCGTTTGCACTGGACAGCGATATTGCAACATAAACAATTGTAACGTTTGAAAAGTAGACGGTTTTTTTTTTACATTTAATCTCAACTTCACTTTGTATTAAGTGACAATGCGGTCTTGGATATTACTACCACAAAATATATCGGTTTTTGTATAAGTACGTAATAAAGTTGTCATAGCGCTTGTGTGGCGGTCGTCTTGATGAGGCGCTGCTTCTATCCATGGACTTGAGGTTCTGACGGAGGAAAAATATCATGACGAATCCTACACATATTAAGGAGAGTCATAGAGCCCACTAGTGGGCATATTATGTGGGTTCTTTATTGAATTAAAAAAAACAACAAATTGAAGCATCGTTCGGTAAAGATACAATTAGTTGGTTCCTCCAGCCGTAAGTAGTACTGTGCAAATATTACTGTTTTACAATTACGTGGTACTATTAATTATTGTTTCAAAGCGACGACGGCCATGTTGTGTAGATATCCCAACTGATGTCTCACGGATATTACCACCAGGTGAATGTATCTTTTTTATTAGTCTCCGTCTATAAATGATGACGAAATGAGACCATTGCTGTATGTGGTTAGATAAATGCATTCGCTGTTTCCACAAGTCGTTAATTAACTGTTATCATTAAAAAAAAAAGTTTTAATATTCGCAGTTGAATTAAAATGGCGCCCGTCACTTAATTATATAATCAAGTATAAAAAAAATCTTGTATGTAATTCATAAACGATTTAAATATAAACTTATATCAAAATTCTTAGTTTTCTATAGTTAACTATAAATGACTTTGACTTTTTTTTAATTGCCCCTGAGTCCCAGCAGTGGGAATTTAAAGAAGGTTTATATGTGACAATTATCCATTATAGAGAAAACCAAAAATATGTCGATCGACTACATCGGCTTCTATTAATGAGTGTTGAAAATAATTCGGAGCCGGTGTTGCTATATTAATGTCCCGGTGTTGCCAGTAATCATCATGAAAGTACAACATACTGCCAGCGTACATAAGTACAAGCGCGATTTCTTTTTTTAGTATATCGTACCTCAGGAAAGCTGTTAGATGAATGAGGTCAGTGCTTTTCTTAAATAATTCTAAATAGCTCGCTAGGGTCGAGGTCTGTGGGTGGAGTTAGTGGACCTCGCAGATTCCCTTTTTGTTGTGTCTGTATAACATATATACCAAACATTACTGTGTTCTAGTTTGAGGGTCGCTGTAGCAGTGTAATCACGAGGGTAACGAGATTTAATTTATGTCAATATGATGCAGTGTATACTATCCTAACTAACGCCACGTTGTATGAGAAGTTTCACTTACCATCAGGTGAATGTCCCACTTGTCTCGTCGCTTAGTTGTATATATAAAAGATAAAAAAAACATTCTTCCATAAATATATTTTGTAAAAAAAAAACCGGTTCGAATAAAATTTAGGCGTCATTTTAATTCGACTGACTACGCTATTCGTTAAGATTAGGACCAATAACCACCAACACCAATTTCTCCCACACCACTGCCATTTAACCATTCCTCGCGGGAAAAAAAAAACAACCATAAGCAATATTATACGTCTGTAGTCAATGACGTTAAAGAAAATAAAAAAAAATATTTAATAAAAAATAAAATATTTAATAATAAGTGGAATGACATGAAAATTTTGACGGTCAAAGGTCGATAATGCAGTATGAAGGAGCAATTATACAAATCAACAAAATCAACGCTTCAAATAAACTAACCGGTTGTCATATATATATATATATATATACATATATATACATATATATACATATATATACATATATATATATATATATATATATATATATATATATATATATATATATATACATATATATATATATATATATATATATACATATATGTTATTTTGTACTTGTATAGATATCTTAACTTATAAAGCACAATAGAACTTTACATACACAAACGCAACAGTAACAAACGTTTGGCAGAATGGGTCCAATACCTTTGTCTTTACCATAGAGAACATAAAAAGAAATAGATCTAGATAATTTATCTTCGGAGACCGCCTAGGCTCACCTGCTCGTGGTGCAGCCTGCTAATCAACAAACGAGGCTCTGGCTCCCACCAACCCGCATTAGGCTACCGTGGTGGGAAGTGGTTGAAATCCCACTGGGGATCTTTGGTGGAGACCTATGTCCAGCAGTGGGCGTCTATCGGCTGACGATGTTGACCGCCTCGGTAAGTACAGTCGTATTTCTGTCTCACAAACTGTAGTGTGCAAACATTACGGAGTTTCAATTTGAATGGTGTTGTTTTTTTTAGGCAATGGCATTGGTATTAATGCCATTCAGCCAAACGTTTAAAACTCATGTTTCATATAATACATAAATAGAAAGAGCTAGCAGTATTTTTACTCTCTTTTCATGTTGTTACTCGTAATATATATGAAGGAATATTGGTAATGGCATTGTTGATCTTTACGTATTTGCGAAGTTTGAAGATTGGTGTAGATTGTGAGGTTTTTGCCAGAAGTCGAATGAGACTTCCGTGTAGCGTTCGGTATGGGATAGGACACGGCTTCCGGTTTCGTAGTTATTACGATACCCGTACAACAGCTAAATTTGTCGATGAAAATTAGGCGAGAATTTTTTTTTTATTTAATGTCGCGTGGCACAGATATTTCGGTCATTCGAACCATCGACAAAGGTTTCATAGACCGATTGCATTTCTTTTATTATTATTTTAATTAAAACTTATTTATTAAATCATAGCTCTTATATAAACAACCAAATAATTGTGATTATTATTATTTAATAATCGTTTGGTTATGGCCGAACGTTGTGGGTGATTAACATTATGAAATGCATTATGTATGAAAAAGACAATTTTTTTTCTCGATATAATAACGTGATAGTAAATAAAAATAGATTTGAAGCGGTTAACTTGGCTTGTGTATTATTTTTCTTTTTTTTTTTTTGTAAATATAATAATTATTCCAACTAGTATTAGTCAATTGTATTATATCACTAGTGTAGTTATTTGGTAATTGTAATGTATGTAATTTTTTTAATGGCGACATTCGCGGGAAATCGCCCACTTGTAATGGCGGTTTTTGTATCTGTGAAAAATCTAATTCATAGCTCTTACATTCAGGTCTCAATATCTTCAAGTTTCAAATAAATTTGCTGACATTATTATTTATCATAAAATATCGATTGTTTCGCTCAAATAGTTAAAGAAGCTGTGTCGCGCTTGCAGCGGTTGTATATCCTAGATTTATTATCTGTATCAATATTATCACAGACAATAAAATAGTTTTTACTTTACCAACGGTTTGAAGCAATATTCATTATATATCTAATCATGATAACAATGGAACAAAGGTGCATGTTATAATCAAGACAGACTTAAATAGTTAATCCAAAAAGATTGGCTCTGTGGTTAAGCATGAGGAGGAACCCAGTTGGATTCTATAGCCACATGTGCAGTGTGGCTGGTGGTAGTTTTTTGAAACTACTAAATTGGCTGACGCCTTGTAAAATTATCGCTACATCAGGCACGCATCGTCCGCCATCATCAGCCTCATCGTCACTTAACACCGTGTGACATTGCGCTCAAGTGTTGCCTGTTTATAAAAAAAATATGACGTTCGAAATAAAGTTAAAACTTAATAAAATTTTTGATTTAAGGTAATCTTGTCTTGATCAAATTCTTTCAGTTAAATATATGAATGTTATATTTTACAAATAACGACTCGTATTATAATTTTATATATATATATATATATATATATATATTGTTTCAAAATCTTTACCTTTGTTGAAATAATGAACAGTTCACTTTCAGTAACCCCCTTTTACATAAATCTCCTAATAAACATTTATTTTCACAATTTGATTTTATTTTTTTAACCCGTTTTTTATTGTTATATCCATAATTTATTAATTCAATATTTTGTTACATTATAATTTTTTTTTTATAAAGAAAACATGTTTTGGATATTGAAAAAATTACATAATAATTTTTTTAGTCTGTGTTATTTTGCCTAAATGTCTACACAAAAACATATTTGAATAAAATTTATCTTTCTTTTGTATCAAAGATCTTTAAAAGAAACTAAGATGTCATAGAAATTCCTTCTTTATATCTTCTAGCGAAAGCTGACAGGTGTTAGTCTAGATTTATTGTGAATCTAAACCTTTACTACCTTCAAGAGGTATTGCCAAGCCAGTTGGGTGGCGAGCGGACTGAACAAGGCTGTATTACCGGAAATAGTGTATCTTAGAGAACGTAGTTTATTGAATCGATTGTATTTAACGTGGTTAATGGCGACAGCAGTGACATTTGCTGACGGATATTACATATACATAAAATAATATATAGGGACATAATATATGTTAATATTGTGACCAACGCGCATTGTAGACGAATATTATGTTTCATAATGCAGTTGGAGTTTCCTTAACACACTGATGATTCTATAGCACTGTCGAGGATTTCGTCACAAAATTAATTAACACGTTTTGTCCTTATACAAATAAATTTTCTGTTCCTTTCCAAAAAAGTTTTCTCTTCACAGAGTATTCGTATTAAGACAATTATTAAATTATTACATAATTAATAAATTTGTCCTGAGCATAACGCACGAGGTTAATATAGCTTTACCCTTACAGCTCATTACACTGGGCTCGTGGATCCGAATCCACGGCCTGTTAAAAGAGCTTTAGCTTCAACGTCAGGTTATTTATAATCTGTGTAAAATTGTTAGCAAAAAAAATATCTATATTTTTTAATTCCCATCTGGTTTATTATTGTATATAAATAAATAACCTCGTCACATCGTTCTGCCTAACGCCATTAACCACATTACTAAACAGATAGAAGCGAACTGTAGAGACAGTTAATATTACACTAAAGTTCGTTGCGAACGTGTGAACACCATTACTTAGTTGTGGTTAAGTGTAATGTAGGAATATTTGTGAGTTAACTTAAACAATTGAAACGGTCAAATCGTTGATAAATAAACGTTATACATGTATATTTTTTTTAATGACTATAATCAAATCAACTAACAAATATTCGCGTTTAGACGTACCTGTATGTAATAAGGTACATCCGAAGAAAATTAAGTCTGGTGTGAAGTCTTTTAAAAATACAAATTAGGCATACAATGCTAGTTCATTTAGGTTCTACTTTTCTCTTTATAAATACTAAAATTTATATTAGAGCCTCCATTTTTCATAACGTTAGAAATTCAAAATATTTTGTGCCAATGATTAATTGGATTTTTTACCGTTTTAATTATTAAAATGTTTATGTATCGATTTATTAAATAATCCACGGCTCTAAGTTCTCCATTTTTGTTGGACAATTAAATATGTAGTCATTCAAGAAAAATCGTACAAATGTTTTAAACTAACTCTCGTAGCGTAAGTCTTTCCATTTCTCTCTATATTAAAATTAGTAATAATTATAATAAATAAAAACTTGAATTTAATCAGATGAAATTTAAAGTAGACTAGCGTCGGTTATAATAGAGATATGATATTTATTTTCGTTATGGAAGCTGGACGCGGACGATTCCAGAGGAATGTATATAGCACGGCGACAGGATGTAGCTGGACGTAGCTCGAGGCGAACGAACTATTTTGTTGTGAAGGTTCGGAGTTGTTTCTCAACAAATTTTATTCCCAAATAAAACGATAATATTACAAAAGTGCTGTTTTATTTACAAACTTAGCGATCATATGATTTCACAGGTCTAGCTTCCTGCTGCTGAAGTCTACCAATTGTAATCTAGACTTGAACATGACTACAAATGTCTCAATGTTTTATTGGTGGTAGGTGTCTGTTGCCGGAGACAGTTTAGGTAGGTACCACCGCGGCACCTATTTCAGCCGCCAAACAGTAGCGTAAACATTACTGTGTTCCGGTTTGAAGGGTGCTGTAGCTAGTGTAATTACTGCAGTAACGATACACAACACCTTATGTTTCAGGCCATGAGTGCAATGTGGTGCAGAGCATACCATTTTAAATAACGCCACATTGTCACAGGCAGACTTCTCACTTACTATCGAGTGAGCATCCAACTTGCCTCATGCTTCATAGAAAAAAAATTCTAAATGTTATTTAAAAAAGTAAAAGCTGTAGTACTGCTGATAGTTCTCTTAGAGATTGTAAAGGTAGGTATCGCCTCAGTTCCTGTTGCAGCCAACAAACATTACTGAGGTACTGGGATAATGAAACATAATATCTCTTCATCTTAAAGTTGTACTATCTTATGTATAGGTGATAAACAATTCACAATTATTACTTCCAATCACAATTTCTTCTTAACCTTGAGTGAGATCAGTAGGAAGTAATGGTGAAAAAACACTGGTATTTTAAATTACAATAAATGGAGTGATATAAACAACATGTAGCCTAGCGCTACTTTTGTTAATGTTTATGTGTAACAACCATGTATAGAATGCCCATGTCGCTTCACACTAGAGTTGCACTGGCACCGTTAATGCGCTACAGCAGATGTGTCATCTCAAACTTTGCTGTTATCCTCATGTTAACATATTGCCCTATTGATCTTCCCCCGCTGTAGACAAACAGCATAACTTTAGTTCTGTTATAGTTATTTACATCACACTACTTACTACAATGCTGCAGACGTGTTACTGCTGAAAGGGTGTTTGGCAACAAAATTAATATAAAATCAAAAATAATACAATAATTATATATGTTCAATTATCGTGCATATCTTAATTTCATACATTACAGAACACAATTTTAAAGTATTATTTTATAAATATTATAATTTTCTTTTTTGTAATAATTTATATCTTAATATTTACACAAATAACAAAGTTTAAGACACATCATATAAAATCTAATTACACAAGATATCACATTAATCCTCTTCTATCATTTCCACGTCGTCTACTTCTTCTTTCTTCTTGCCTGCGGCAGATTTTTTCGCTGATACCGCTTGCTTGTAGTGTTCCAGGGCCTCGCTTAAAGGTTCCACAAACCTATCAAATTCAATATCTTTCATAGCTTCTAGTACATCTTGTCCAGTTAATGCTTTCCTTTTATTGTTCTTAACGATGTTCGTTGCTGCTGAAGTCACATATAAGACGAATACCGACGCGGCTTTCGCCAGGCCGGTGCGGGCTTCTTTCGATATTGATACACCTTCAGGTAGGGCTTCTTTAACAATCCTAGTGACGACAGTTATAGGCAAATTTAAATCTTCAAGTTTCTCTGCCATATTTATGTGTATTTATTTATTAACCGAAACTTTATATTGTAATATTGACATTTGAATAAAATTTAACCGCCAATTACATTTCCGTTGTCATAGTTGTCAAATAGGGATAGACATACATACACGATTAGGTTTTAAAACCCGATACATATTTTTCAGTATCAGGTGCAAAATACTATCAAGTACTTAATACTTTAAAGCATTTTATACTACCTTGTAAGACACCTTCATTTGTTTAAAAGACATTTACTTATATTATACATTGAGTGTTTTTTATTATACCTCCATTCTATTGTAAATATAAAAAAAATTCAAATGTAACATTGAGTATAATAAAATGCATTACAGTATTTTAAAATTTGGTTCCTATCCATGGTAATTAAAAAAAACTCGTACCGAACACTCCGTGTTGAATTAAGGTATATGACATACCTATTATGTCATTTGTTAACTGCCATCATGAATGTTGCCATGTTAAAAGTATAGCTGAAGTAAAAACAAATTATAAAAATTTAATCATCAAGTGTTTTTAAATATATAGTTATATGTACACGATATATTCCATGAAAGATTGTACTGTAATCTCGACATATTATAATTTTACAAAAAATAAATTATGAAAATAATTATGTATATATTTATGTTTTTGTAAATGTATATTCGTGTATTATATATTATATTGTATTTATTTGATGCACCTACCTCATCCTCTCTGCATTACCCAAGGTAGACTGGAAGATAATGCCAATGGCATTAGGTCCGCCTTACACGAGGTGTATAAAGCTAAATAAATAAACAATAAATAAAATAAATCTGTTATAACTAGATTAAAAATAACTTGTCTTAATAATTTAATAACTTGTCTGTCAACTAAAGGGTCTGTATTTGGATTGGCGCTATACCAAAAATGGCTGCCGTCTATGTCGTTACTTACTTTACATATTTTAGTTATTTTATAAATAAAAGAAAAAGGTTTCATAATTTGCTAAAAACCCTCTTTTTTAAGGATTTTTAATCAAAAAGCTGTTCCTCTCCTCCTCCGTTTTGCGTGCTGTAATATAAGAATTAGATTTGAAATTTACACTTGAAAATTGTCAAAAATATTCCCGCCTTTCCCCTGGCCCTTTGCTGTTATTAACATCCCGCAACCCCAACTCACCTTCAAATTTTGTAAAATCCATTCTTAGCTGACCTCTAAACGGCAGATGCAATATCTCTACCAAACATTGAGTAGTGTAATAGTTTCGAAGATCTCCTTAGCAGTACATTGTTAGAATGTAGGCAAAGTTACGTATCATTGTCGAACTTAAAAAAAGAAAAATTGAAAAAGATCGGGAAGATCATATATTCCCGCTTCAGTACAGTTATGACACTATTTCATGGATATTAAGGCGTAAATGATTTCTTTAATTATATGGTTATAATTGTCGATGAACTCTTTTAGAGATAACCTGCTTTGGACTGTAAGACAAGGTGATATCGATTTTGTATCCACAAAACTCCCTTGGTAGTCTTTCGCGTTCCGTTGCGGGTGGTTTTGGGATCTCTTACAGAACAGTGTCGCTTCAGTGTCTTCCTCCATTATGCCTAAGCACGTCCTAGGGAGGACAATAACCCTCCTTGCTACCGTTGCTTTGCTACGACATGGACGAGATCACCTAAACTTTATCGTTCACCTTGGGCTATTTTAGCAGGCAATGAAGGCCTCACCATCAAAGTCTACGATCCCGAAAACCCTTTCAGTCGCCTTCTATGACCGGCAGGGTTTACCTATGTCCTATTTTTAATGACCTGAGACTACAGGATAGTCTTTGTATGCCCTAAGAATTTAATTATCTCATAGAGCCGAACCAGAATTTTGTAAGAACCTGCATTTTTAACAATCTATAGGCATAAAGGCAGGAGAAACCATGGACAGCAAAGAGAACCAACAGATCTATTCTTGAGCAACTCAAAATCATTACCAGATTGTCCACCATTTGCTACAAATGAGTCCTACGTTACTTTAGCCTTATTGCCCGGAGACAACCAGATAATCTGGATAAACTGGTTGTAGTAGGAAAGATCGAAGGCAAAAGATCACGGGGTCCATTCCCTACCCGCTGGTCTGATCAGATACAGGCAATCTTAAGCCCGATCTTAATATTCCGAATGCCCTGAGACGTGCCGAGAACAGAGCAGTGTAGGGGCGGCTGGTTGATGAGTCATTAAGAGCCTTTTAGGACAAGCACCACCTTCAGTCATGAAATACACGAAAGAGAAGAAGAAAGGCAGGGATGTAAAAGGTCCTGCCGAGAACTCACGGGGTCCAAGCCAACCTCAGCAGCTCGTTATGCACCCTGCTATTCAATAACGAGTCTCTGGCTCTCACCAACACTCGTTGGTCCAGCGTGATGGTAAAACAACCAACTCTCCTCATATGAATCTCTACGAACGGCGGCTCCCAGTGCCCGACGATGAGGGCAGCGCAGAACCGATCGATGGGGGTATCTTTGGGAAAGGCACATGTCAAGCAGTGGAAGTCTATCGACTGATGATGATGGGCATAATCATTGTAATAGCTAGATTTCTCATTGTTCCTATAATTGGGACTAAGAAATTTCTCTTATGCAGAGAGAGTCAGTCATGTATTAACCCCGGCAACCAGGTACAGGTTACTGGATGTCGCATGTTCTCGAAAGCTATTCGTATTGGAACATAGCGGTTTCCCAATGATTTTCTCCTTCACTAAAAGTTCAAGCTCAAGCGCAAGCTGTTCGTGCTGGTTAGCTGCTTTAGAAATGAACCTGTCATGGCTTCAGGTTATGGTGCATTTTTTAATATTTTTTCTCTCTCATACCCACCTATATATATATTAATCTATTTTTGTAACTTGATGAGATTATCAAGGAAATTACCAACTATTAACCGAAACCCAGTAAGGTTTATCGGAATAATGGTGCCGTCGTGGCCTTGCTCTGGCCACATCCTTGCTGATTTGCAATGAGCTATCTCTTGAGGCTCGCTCGTTGTGATGCCGAAGATACAACTTTTTGAATATCTGGTACCAATTTTTTACTGACATTAGTATTCTGTTGTTGGTCACCGTCTAGGAAGTAATCAGACAGTAGTGTGCGAATATTATTGTTCAGATTTGAAGGGCTTCTTAGCTAGTTAAATTACTGTAGTAATTCTTTTTTATACTACGAAGCGAGCAAATGAGTGGGACTTTCACCTGATGGTAAGTAATACACGGTATAAATACATAGTTCCACATTGCGCCCGTCGCCCTGAGACATAAAATGTTGAGTCTCGTTACCCCAGTATTTTCACTAGTTACAGCGCCTTTCAAACCGGATCACAGTAATGTTTACACACTGTTTCTCGGCCGCAATAGGCGCTGCGGTGGTATCTACCTAGACGGTCTCCGGCAACAAATATCTCCTACCAGTGCACTAGAACTAGGCTTAACATCTTGTCTCGGTGACAAGTACAATTCGGAGCAGTGTATACCATCAAGTGAACGTCTCGTTCGTCTTGTACTTTCATCATCAGCGTCTATTGCTGGACACAGGCCTCCAACAAAGAAGCTCACATCGATCGGTCTTACGCTGCTCGTATCGCCGAGCACTAGAAGCTATCGTTTCCCTACAAACGACGGCTTCGACGGTTCATATGGGGGGATTCGGGCAATATCCCACCACGCTGGCCTAATGCGGATTAGAGTCTTGTATTTTGGTGAAATAAAAAAAATATATAAAAATCATAATTGTTTCTGCTTGTATATATTACTCATTATTGAAAATGATTTATAATCAATGGAATACATCAAACTATAAGATATAATTATAGCGCGTCTTATGTCATCGAAATTTATTTAGGAGTGATATCGACGGGACAGAAACTGTAGGCAGCTTTACATTGCGCAGGCGTCAAGTGAGGACGCCATCTTGGTTAAGTTAACGTCAGCCGGCAAGTTAGTGCGGTCCCGGCGTCGGTGGCGGCAGGACGTGTCTGCATCGCTGTTCCACCGCTCGCGTCGCTCTGCAGCAGCCGTGTTATTGTGGTGTTTTTATATTGAAACATGACGAATAGTACTGACTTAAGCCGTTAGATAAACTCGCTTCGTGTATTTAACCGGTTACGTTGTCAATAACAGTTTTTTTTTTAATATTTAAAACCGCGCGTATTGTTGATAGCTGCAGTGTTAGCCGCTTGGAGTGGTGATTTAATATTTTGGACGTAAATAAAGGTGAGACGGGACATTTTAATTGTAAATATTATGAGAAATGTTATCGGCCATTGTTCCGGGCGTGGGAACTGTACGTCGCTCTACTCTATGTTAATTCAATGAAGCGGCGACACAGGGCCTTAACCTGATAGCATTACGCCCGCCCGCAGCGGTCTGGCGCTACTTGAGATGATAAACATTACAACCCTTTTACTGGTAACAGGTCTCTTGCAGATCGTCTAGGTACCACTGCAGCGCCGCAGGGATAGTAATATTCAAACTAGATTCCCTAAACCACTGTTTCAAGACTAACCAGAAACAACTACTGATACCAAGTTTCTTTTTCCGGAGATGGTCTATGTACCACCGCAGTCGTGTGCAAACTTTAATGTGTTCCAGTTCGAATGGCGTTGTAGCTAGTGAAATTAACGAGATGAGACTTTAACTGCAGTGTATACTATCCTAAGTAGAGCCCATAGGCGGTCATTTATCATCAGGTAAACACTCATCTTGTCTCTTCTTTAAATAAAAAAAAACAGATTAATTTAATATATATAAATGTTAGTTCTTGTTAACAAAATAATTATTTAATTGTTTTACATATTTAAAATATATAATTATATATATTTTATTTTAATAATTTATGTTTATGTATTTTTTATAGCTTTGTACTGATTTTCTTTAATATATGCAACATCATGTTATTGCTTTTTAAATAGTTTTTTTTTTTTCAAATAACGATAAAGGAGTTATAATTTAGGTCTAGTAATTTTCATATTATTCCTTTGATTAATAAAAAAATATAAAACAATCTTAATTTTTGTGGAAATTTTGTAAGAACTTATTACAAATACTATATTAAATTAGTAAAGTAAACAGCTATCTCTGTCCGTATAAATACTTGATAGTATATATATATATATACATTGTATGATACCTATTTACCCATATGGGTGTAAGAGCATTGGCACAACTCACGGGATCCAATCCAATCTCACCTGCTCGTGGTGCACCATGCTCATCAACAAACGAGGCTCTGGTTCCCGCATCAGGCTAGCGTGGTGGGAGCTCGCCCAAATTCCCTCTCAATGAATCCTTAATCGGTCGATGTTGGAATCTTTAGGGGAAGCCTATGATCAGAGCAGTGGACGTGTATCGGCTGACGATGATGATGATTTAAACAGGTGTTAAGCTTGCTGCAGTCCATGTAGGTATATATCACAGAAACTTCTAGAAATATAGGGTGGCGCAAAAGTAATCCTCCTATCAGAAAATGCTATAAGTTTTGCGTTAATGTAAAAAAATTAAAAGTCCAAATAAAAATAATCCACAAGAAGAATCAAAGTTTTTCATATTTTTTTACACACATTTACGTTACATTTATACCTTGTATACAAGGTGGCGCAAAAATAACCTTCCCATGTTTTTTTGCTGTAATTTAAAAAAAAATATGAAAAACTTTGATTCTTCTTGTGGATTATTTTTATTTGGTCTTTTAATTTTTTTTACATTAACCCAAAATTTATAGCATTTTCTGATAGGAGGATTACTTTTGCGCCACCCTGTATATATTCTCTTTGTTCACACACATCGCTGTTATCGCTTTTACTGTGTCGTTACGCAATAAACGGATGCAACTTTCATTTTTGAATAAAAAGTAATTGCGAAAATGAAGTCACGAATTATTTAATATGGTAATTATATATATATATATGCATCATCATTATCATATAGACGTCTGCTGTTAGATATAGGTCTAACCCAAAGATCTCCACATCGATTGGTGTCGGTCGACACAGCCAAAAGATTGCTAGACTTTAGTGGCAGTGGGCAGGGACAGTGCTCATGGGACTGACGCCCCATGGGACAGTAAGTAGACGTGGTGCTGCGAGGCCTCCCACAAGGTGGACCGACGATCTGGTGAGAATCGCGGGAACCCACTGGATGCGAGCAACGAGGCACCGACCTATATATATATATATATATATATATATATATGACTAAGTGACGAAGTGCTTGTCTACTTTCATGTGCTTCTTTGCTCATGTGTGGGTAAGCGGAAGAAGCATGCCTTCTTTTTTCGGAGGAGAAATCTTCGAAAAGATACTCTGCCTTCTGGGACGAGGTCAGAGTTATGTACAGATTTTTATCCACTAAAACCCCCTCAGTGGTCACCTTGGGCGTTTGGAGAGGCCTCGGCATCTCCGTGGGTGGCATCAACGCTGTGCTGGGATAGCTCATCCCAGGGTTTGCTTTATGCAGACCTTACCAGCCTCGTAAGCACTCCCTCAATGACCGGTGACCATGTCCAGTTATTGCTCTCCTCAGGGGCTTGTACTCTAACCTAATCTAAGCTTTTTGGTGCTCACGACGTTTTCCTTCAACGGAAGCGCGATCTTAGTTGCTTATCAATCGCCGTTTCCTGTTCCTTTTGTGAAAATACTTACGTCATCATATACATATATATTTTTTTTTGGATTGCGAAGCTCTACCTTCCAGAATACTCATGCTCTCACGTGGACAGCAAAACAGCAATGTAGCGCTGCAGTTATTGTTGCTGAATGACTATATGAGAATGATAGCATATTTATCGGAGCAAATTCTGCAAAGGATACTGTACTTCTGAGGGGATGATAAGAAGAAGAATATAAGAAGATACGATACTTCTATGGACGAATTATAAGATAGATGTGCGGTGTGACGAGGATGGATAAAATTAAGAATGAGTATATTAGAGGAAGTCTGAAAGTTGCTCCAGTGACAGAGAAATGGAGGAGCAAGTGGTTAGCGTGGTACGGGCATGGTATGCGGAGGGATGAAGGGCATATAACAAAGAAAGTAATGAGAATGAATGTGGATGGTTATAAGGGTAGAGAAAGACCAAAGGTATGGATGGATTGTGGAGTGTGAATTCAGATATGACGGCTGATGGAGGGATATGGAGGAGAATTACATATTACGCTGACCCCACGTAGCTGGGAAAAGGGCAGGAGAAAGAAAGAAGATAATTCCATGGGAATTGTTCCCATTGAATTCGCAATCGGTGGTTCCTCCGAAGTGTCCCGTGTATCCTATGCTATCACCCTTGGCTCGCTCACTGAACAATGAGTTGCCTCTACCATCAAAGACTACGAATCCTGATACTCTTTATGTCTATACTCTTACGTCAAGCAGGGCTTACATAAGTTCTACTCCTTAGCTCCAGACTACAAGGAAGATTTGATGAGTATTTCTTTTCCTCTCAATGCAGAACTTTCTAATTCTATAACAACTCCTCTTCCACATCCGTTTCCACGAAATATAACTAAAAAATCTTCTTCCTCATCTTGTTACTGGAGCTTGTCCCATCTTTACTTAGGGTCGGCCTTCCTGGTCATTCTTCTAAATCTATCTCTATTTTGTGTCAGCTTCTGTTAATTTGTTATTCATTAGAACTTAATTGATCATCTTCGACAAAGTAGTGGGGCTCTCCCATTGCCTCTCTTCTTAGTTTCAAAATAAAGCGCTACCCTAACCGTATAAGTTGTTGGTCTTCGCAGACCATGGCTGTGCCAACGCAGACGTCTCTCTACCATTTTCTCTTGAACCGGTTTTACTTCAAAGGAATCTCTGACATGTATGTTCTTCATCCTTTCTTCTAAGGTAATCTTCTTTCTCATATAAGAGAACATTAAGGTGTTGTTTAATTGTAAAGGCTTAATAAATATATCCTCCTCTTCCTAATATCATATTCTCATCTTCATCAGCATCATAATTTTTTTTAAAAATAGTCATCATCCTCTTATACCTACTTCCTCATCAATCATTTATACCAAAGGATATTAGATACATACGCTGGTTGGAAATAACCTAACCAAACACCATGTGGCTTTTAAATCGAACTAAGGACAGGACGTCCACATTACCAGGCAGTCAGGCACTGCGTCACGGAGACAATGCAGTGTATATCATAAGCAGACACCAGGTCGAAGACCGCTGCGTTGGTGCATTGCGCAATCGCTCACTAGAACTGACTCCGCACGTTACCCTTTCACTTTCATGCTTTATTTATCTGTGCTTAATCAAGATACTAAATTATAATATCCTGGTGGTAGGTCCTCGTTGCCGGAGACAGTCTACCTATGTACCACCACAGCTCCTATTGCAGCCGACAGTAGTGTGGTAAACATTACTGTGTTCCGATTTCTATTGTATCTAGTAAAATTACTATCGCTTAGTTGTTATGGTCGTGCGTATCATTTACCATCAGGTGAACAGATGAGTTTATATATCACTAGTTAAGATGATATATACAGCATCACATTGTGCTCATCGCCTTGAGACATAACATATTGTCTCGTTACTCCAGTAATTTCAAAAGCTAAGAACTGTTTGGCAGTAACTACCTAGACGATCTCCGGCTATAGAGACCTACCACCAGTATTCTGGTGAATACTGGCTGCTGATCATGTTTAAAATTTTAATAGCTTGCAACCAGCCGAAGGTCGCCGAAGGTTCCAGCATTCATCTCCTATGTTCAGGCAATCCAGCAGTGGACTATGATGATGATTGAGCTATAGTTATATACTCCGATGATGCCATTGCTATACCATTTGCTCCCGTATTGGTATTATAAATATATATTCCCTGAACCAGTCCAACTCCTGAAGATATGTACTTAAAGCTCTGTCTACACCAAATAGATCCACTGTGGACCATGTCAGAAATAGGTGCTTCGGTGGTAACATCTACCACCTTCAATCATCACAATAATTAAGTTTAAAATAATAAGTTGTACTAACTACTGGTCCGTCGAGAACAAGTTAATATTCCGTTTAGCTCATGTCCATGAAGTCAAGGTGATGGTGTGTACATGTCGCTGGTAATACCGCGGTAATTACGGCACTGTCCGTATAAAACTAACTGTAATTATTTTAATGTTACCAGTAAGTCCGTTTAAGTGCTGTGTTAACTATATCTAGTTAAGACCTTGTATCGTTACCATCTGATTTCAATAACTTAGATTTAGATTTAGATTTCAATATAAGATTTATTAATTATTAATTATTAATATAGTACTGTTGTACGGTGTTGTAACTAGCGAAATTACCGTGGTAACGAACTAACATCGCATGTCTAGCACGAGTAGAAAACATCGCCTATAATATCTATTACGGTAATAAACAAGCTAGATGTAGTGAATTGTGATTTACTGGTAGTAGTGTCTCTGTCGGAGACTATAAAAATAGGTACCAGCGCAGCGCTATTGCTGCCGGCAAATATTACTGTGTTCCGGTTTGAAGGGCGCTGCTACTAGTGAAATTGCTGTAGTAACGAGATATAATATCCTATATCTCAAAGCGTCGAGCACAATGTGATGATGCTGTGAATACTATTTTAACTAGCGCCACGTTATTATGGGCGGGTGTATCACTTACTATCAGGTGAACGTCAGGCTGGTCTCTTAGCTTCGTTGAATTAAAAAAAAATTGAACTCACAAATACTTATCTTTTATGAATGATGTAAGCCTTAAGACATTAGGGAGTCTTCCCCCAGATACGATCCTCAGCTTTCCGCATCCATCTACTTCCGACTGCTCGTAGGATATCGTTATTCCCTCTCGAGAGAGGAAGTCTTACACCCGTGCGTACTGTAGGCGGCCTCCACTCCAAGACTTTCCCCTCCCACCGGCCGTGCTCATTAAATAAAAAAAAATATGTCTTGATTTGTTTAGAAGCCGTTCACTTCTCATGTAGATAAAATATCTTAAATGGCAACATTTTTTATATCTCACTGTGTGCCTACTTGGCCGTAGATTCAGATCAGGTTTGTTCATCATCACTGCTGTAGCCTCATGCACCACACAAAACTTAATTCACAAACATTTCGTGATTACGCTACACTATAACTTGGCCCCTTATTCAACTTAACAAAAAAAAAATCTAAAACCGACTCACGTCTATACACAATCGCGGTTAAGTCGCACTCCCGCCATTTTTTGACGATGACAAATGACTTTTTTAGTTTTTCAAAGGCGACGGTCGCGCAATCGTGATGCCAATGTGTTTTTTTGTTACTTTATGTTATTAGTTATAATCTATAGAGCATAACTTCTATCACATGTTTGTAACTAATAATTATTTATTAACTTTAGTTAATTATATAGAGAGGTACTTAATTGTAATCCCAGATGACGGAGAGCAGGAATGTAGTAAAGCTGTATAAGGTAGGTGATAAAGTTCATTGTTAGTGTTTACATCTCTAGTTTTTATATTATATTTTCTTTTTTTTTTTATTTAGCTCGCGAATCTGGTATCCCTGAGTCTGATGAAGCTGTTATGATTGTGGTAACTAGCGGCGCAATCTTTATAATAATAAAAAAAATTATTGGTTGGTCTCTGTTGCCGGAGACTGTCTCGGTAGCTACCACCAGGGCTCCTATTACAGGCCATAAACAGAACAGAACTGTCAATTAAGCGACGAGATAAGCGGGACGTTCATGTGATGGTGATACGCTTGCCGATTACAACGTGGTGCTAGTTAGGATGATATACACTGCACTACATAGCGCTCGTCGCCTGCGACATAAGATGTTGAGTTTCGTTACCCCGGTAATTATACTGGCTACAGCGCCCTTCAAACCGAAACACAGTAATGTTTGCACACTACTGCTCGGCGATCGATAGGGTCATGTAATGTTAGACGATCAGAGACACTTTATAATTATTAATTTTGATTCGTTCATTAGCATACGTTGGAAACGAAATTAGTGTTAGGATTGTACATCGTATGTTTCTTAGCTGCGTCATCCATCATCATCATCAGCCGATAGACGTCTACCGCTGGAAATATACCTCTCCCAAAGATACCCACATCCCATCGGGTAAAGATTCGTATTGCCCTCATTTGTGGCATTTCTCACGACGACAAATGCAGGTTGGTAGTAACCAGAGTCTCATTTGTTGATTAGCAGATGCATCACGAGCAGGTGAGTTTGGCGGGAACCCCTCAGCTGGGTACCTCATGCTACATACGAAGGGTGATTCATACATTGCTTAACAGATTCTTCACTCGATAACATTCGCTAAACGCTGTGGCATTGAATGATATGATTTCTCATGAATGAAACACAATGGCCGAATTTTAACATGTTTAATCTGTTGAAACTTCACGCCTTTTCGAGTGTACTTTTCAAGGATACGAGCAATTATGGTAATTTAATTAGGAGCTGTTGCTTATTGGAAACAAAGGGTATTTTTTTTATTCTTCGTATCTAACAATTGGCGTCAATTTCACGATTTACGCGGCAGATATATTATTTGCGAATGGTAACTAGGTGGTAGGCAACAATCAAACTTTACAGCACGTGGACTCAAAATCAAACGAAGGACATCTTTACACGGCAGGATCAAAATTGTGGACTCAGTTTTTTTTTTTTTATTCAATTAAGCTACGAGACGAGCGGGACGTCGATCTAATGAGGTGATACGCCTGCCCTTAACAACGTGGCGCTAGTTAGCATGATATAATTGCATTAGCTACAGCACCTTTCAAACCGGAACACAGTAATATTTGTCGGCTGCAATAGGAGCCACTGTGGCACCTAAACGGTCTTCGGCAATAGAAACCTACCACCAGTTTTCAGTCAAAATGCTGTTTTATAAACTTTTAAGCATTTTTAGTACTCAATGCGGTGTATGTTCCTGCTGACATTATTGTCTTGACGTTCATTCAATAGTATTACAAGACAAATATCAAATTGTTTTTTTTTTATTGAGGTTAATGGCGTCTTCTCCATACAGCCTATTTTTTACAGCTTATTTTTTTATTATTGATGATCTTACTCCATTGATGCATTTCGCGCTAATCAAATTTAAAACGTCAAACTTGATACACAGTCAAATATTCTTTTGTAATATTTTATCAAAGACAATTTGCAGATAAAGCCACACCGTAAAAAAAAAATAATTAAAAAAAAATGTTCTACAGATATTTTAGATATGTGAACCATATTTAGTGTCAGTAACAGTGTTTGAATACTATGTTAGTTTTTATTTTTGACAATTTTAAATGTGTGCTTTTGGCCTGACAGTTCATTGGAATATAGAAAAAAATATTATTGTATATGTTTATTTTTTAGGAAATCAAACAAAAAATTCTTTTTAGCTAACACAACCAAGGAGACGAACAATATTAGATGATATCAACGGACGGGGATATAACCAATATACTAATAGCACCTCTACCCAGTTATAAAAATATACGCCGTTGCATTCTATGCAAAAAGGTTGAATTTGGTGCAATTACAAATATAAAGCCCCTCATACACAAACAGATCAGGTCAGTCGAACCGAGTGTGTCGTGTGAGGAGGTCTCTGTGTATTTTTTTTTTAAAAATACATGGACTGTTTGAATTAGTCCAGAGTGTTACCAGGTAAACTTTTATATATTTATTAGCTTGATATAATTTAAATTAATAAAATATTTTTACTTTATTTGCAATATAAAGAAATAATTTTGAAAAAATCTTTTAAACCCTAATCATCATAACTAATGGTTTTTTTTTTTGGGATGTATTTAATCGTAATACGCTTTTTCCACCAGCGGCGGGATGGTGAAGAGTTTAGGCTGATGTAAACCGAAATTATTATATACAGTTTTATATACACTTAGGATATATATATATATATATATTTTTATGGTAGTAAAATAATATTTAGAATTTTTTCTTTTTAATTTAATTAGGGCGGGGTAGACACCATTGTAATAATATAGGTGGAGGTTATTGGGATGATATACACTGTAGCATTTCGTGTTCGATGCTTTAAGTTATATTGTCATCGTCATTATCAGCCTTTGATTATCTACTGCTGGACATAGATCTTCCCTAGTGTCTTCCACCAAATACGATCCTCAGCTTCCCGCATGCAACCACATCCGACCGCCTTGATGATGTCGTCGACTCATCTGTTCATCTCAGTGAGTTATATTATATTAGTATATTTAACATAATGATTACACTATTGTTTTTTTTTTTTTCAATATATAATGTATGTAGATACTCTTTATTTTATGATTTATTAATTATTTTTATATTCAATATATATAAACAGTAAAAACTCATTACTAAAGAGATTTCAATACTTTCATAGTATGTGGCCCAGTGGTTAATCGCTTGACATTATAACTTTGATGTCGCTGGTTTGTTTCCGGGGGTCATGTTTTCGACTTCCGTCGATTTTTTTATTCAACGGAGCGACGAGACGAGTTGGACATTTACGTGATGGTAAAGTGGTACGCCTGCCCATAACAACGTGACGCTACTTAAGATGGTATAGAGGCAATGAGAATTAATATATAAGATATTAATACTTATTATCTTGGTAGTTACACTAGCTACAGCGTCTTTCAAACCGGAACACAGTAATGTTTGGCGGCAATAACACGAGGTGCGGTGGTACCTGCGTAGGTGTGCAGAAAAAGAGACAGATCGCCAGTTAGGTTAGGATTTCAACAAATTGACCTTTGACCTTTTTGATTAGTTACTGAAAAACATCATTTTATTATATTCACGGTATTACACTGAAAATCAAGTGAGTGTTCTGTTAAACTGAAATATGTTTCAATATTAATAAGAGGGTGTAAGGGGTCCCGCTCAACAACTCGCCAGACCTAAACCAATCTCACCATGCTCGTGGTGCACTCGGCTAATCACCAAACGAGGCTCTGGCTCCCACCAATCCGCATTGGGCCAAGGTGGGAAATGGCTCATATCCCCCCATATGAACCCCTACAAGCTACAGCCCCTGGCGCCCGGCGGTACCGCACGCCACGCTGACTGGACAGACTTTAGCAAGGCGCCGGAACCACGGCAGCGCTGGACCGACCGGTGTGGAGATCTTTGAGTGAGATCTAGACCAGTAGTGGATGACTATCGACTGATGATGATTGAAAAAAACTATAGATATACAAATAATTTCTATTTATATAAACCATGGAGTTACAATGATGTCATAACTTTTTTAATTATGACGTCATAGTGATGTCATGAAGGCACCTTTAGGGGCAGGCGCCATTTAGTCACAGACTAAAAATAATATTTAACTGTAGGTTAATCTTGTTAAAGACGCAGCTTTATTGCGTAAGGTTATATGTAGACAGTTATACATGTTCCGGTTTGAAGGGCGCTGTAGGTAGTGAAATTACTGGGAATACTATATATAATAATATCTAGTTTTAACGCTGGTGGTAGCGTAGGCGCCGCAGCTGCTATTTCTACTTACAAACTGCAGTGTGCAAATTTTACTCTGTTCCGGTTTGAAGGGCTCTGTGGGTAGTGAAATTACTCGGTTAACTAAACAACATCCGTTCTCAATGCTGGTTGTAGTGTAGGTACCGTCTAGATAGGTACCATCGCAACTCTTATTTTTGTCGCCAAACAGTAGTGTGCAAATATTACCGTGTTCCGGTTTGAAGGGCGCTGTAGCCAGTGAAATTATTGGGGTAACAAGATTAATATATTAAGGCGACTTACCATCAGTTAAATGTTTCACTCGCCTCCTCGCTTCGTCGAAAAAAAAAACGATGAGCGCAGTTAGGTGCAGTGTATATCATCCTAACTACTCCTCATAACTCTGACTTTCCCCAGAAGACTTAGTATCTATATCGCGCGTACACTCACACATTTACATACATACAAAACACCCACACACTAGAGATGATGTCTTTTGCTATTTACTTAAGTTATGCTGTACGGAAGCTGGAGACCTGGTGACCTGGTGACACGGGTTTATCGCCCATCACAAGGACCAGCGATCCACAGCCATATTGTTAAATGATTTACGTAACTTAGGAATTGTTTGTATTTACTTTTGGTTTGTGGTGACAAATAAATAAACTTACCCCTCTGGCGCGGCGACCCAAACTGAATCCTGACCGTAGACACAAGGGAGCGCTGGTCCTCACGGTGCATGGGGAGCGTCCTCCGGATGGGGGAAGGGTGGGTAGAACAGCTAAGCTAACCGACTAAGCCTGATGGGCTCGCTGATCAAAGTAAGGTGCGGTCCGCTGACAATCCGCCCATGTAAAAAATCCGTATTAGAAACCGACTAAGAGAAAAACGATCCTACAAATAAAAGTTTTATTTTTATTTATTATTTATAATTATTATATCTTTTAGAGAAACCCCCTCCTCTTTTTGGAAAAAAAAATTGTTGCTTAATACAAAAGGGGTGAGGTAAAATTAATACACGTGTTTCGTAATAAATCATGTCCTATCTATACATACTCGTACGCTGCGAACATGTCGTTCGTTAATGTGCATAGTTGAAGCCTCAAAGTGATTTATATCCTCCACATAACTCCTCGCAGTGACAGTAACTTAACATTCAGTCTGTTCTACTGTTACATAGTAATATTTATGTATCCCAAACATTACGGTCTTTCGGTTTGAAAGACGCTAAAGCTAGTGATATTACTGAGGTAATGACATTTAACGTTTTACATATTAAAGCGATGAGACGAGCGGGACGTTCACCTTATGGTGAGTGATAGGTGGCGCTAGTTAAGACGATATAAGCACCATATTGCGCTCATCACCTGAAACATTAGATGTTGTCTCATTACCCTAGTAAATACACTAGAGCTACAGCGCTCTTCGAACCGGAACACCGTAATGTTTGCTTGTACTGTTTGTCGGCTGTAATAGGCGATGCGGTGGTACTAAACCAGACGGACTCCGACAGTAGATCTACCACCAGTAAACTTACTATCGGGTTCAGCACGTCTCGTTGCTACGTGGAGAAAAAAAATCCTCCAAATTATCTGACTTTTATCTCTTGGAAAATTAACTCAATGTAGACAAAAAATGAGTATTATTCTAGATGCGAATTACTTTATTTTAATTAAATACTTAGAATACAACTAAACAATAAATTAAATATATATTCATCACTTAACTCAAATTTGTTATTTTTAACCAGAAACCGAACGCTGTAATCGCATTTAAGTTATAACAACAATAACCCGGCCCTTCCGTTTTAATATTCAAGGTGACGTTCCAAAGTAAAGATCCCGCCGCAGCGCCGCGGCTGTCAGATCAATTGGCGGCCATATTAAAAAAGAAAAACATGATTTACCATGATACATGTGGTGGCTAAAAACTTATTTTTAACAATTGATAATAATAATAAAAAGAGGCTAAGAGTTCACTAGCGGTAGCTCTAAGTAGCACATATCTCTGCCGCTAAACAGTATTATGATCCGGTTTGAAGGACGCTGTAGTTAGGGTAACGAGACGAATATGTAATGTCTCAGGTGCAATGTGGTGCTTCGTATACCATCTTAACTAGAGCCACGTATCACTTATCATCAGGTGAACGTTCTGCTCGTGTAATCGCTTCGCAAAGTTACTCGATATTCTAAACACTGTTATCTGTGAAAATACCTGTTACTAGGTAAATTAGGTTTAATATTTAAAACATTAACAATCATATGGTAATCGGTAAAAATACAAAGAGTAAAATATATTAATTTAACAGTACCTTTTAATCTAATAGTTTCAACGTATTAATAGAAGTTTACGCAGTAAATGATTTACTGCATGGATTCTATAATTTGTCAATAATATGAATATTTAATCGAATAATCCAAAATTGGCAATCAAAAAAATAATCGATTTTTTAAGGGATTGTTAGAATATCGATTTCATTAAATTAACGATAAAAGTTGTACAAATGAACAACTCAATATTAGATGAATAGTTATGAAGGTACAGGTACTTAAAAGTACATCGTAGAAAACTTACTTATACTTTTTTTTTATTCTATGAAGCGTCGTGACGAGTGGGATGTTCACCTGATAGTAAGTGATACGCCTGTTCCTAACAACGTGGCGTTAAGATGATATATATCATATTGCGCTCGTAGCCTTGAGACATAACATGCTGTCTCATTACCCCAGTAATTTTATTAGCTACAGCAACCTCCAAACCGGAACACTTTTTACGCATTACTGTTTGTAGGTTACAATAGGCACTGCGGTGGTACCTAACTACACGGTCTCCGGCAACTGAGACCTACCACCAGTGCACAAACTAGGGATGTAACCAATAGTGAATATTGGTTCATTATTATTCCCGTTTTTTTATATTTCAATTCCGATAAAATGTTAAATGGATTCTTTAAGAACATATTTTGGTAATTAATAAATAAAAAAATCAGAATTTTTATGTTAGTAGCCTACTAATTGCCAAGTAATTTTATATTACGACTAGCAAAGCAGACAGAGAATACCTAGTATACATATATATATACATATATACATATAGTGATACGCCTGCCCATATCAACATGGCGTCAGTCAGGATCATATACACTACATTACATTGCTGTTGTCGCTTGAGACATAAAATGTTGTGCCTCGTTACCTCAGTAATTTCACTAGCTACGACTCCCTCAAACCGGAACACAGTAAATATTTCCAGCAACAGAGACCTACTACATATTTATAGTTTAAGCCTTATCAAAAAAATAATAAAATATATTGCATTTTATATTGCTATCATTACTTTTATTTTAATTATAAATTGGGAACATTTAAAATATGGCAACACGGAAGGAACGCTTGGTTGTAATGGCGTCGGTCTGTCGGGCGGCGTCAGAAGGTTACCCAGAGGAAAGCGAGGATAGTTAGTATTAAGTGTATTCTTTTATTATTATTTCATCTATTATTTGTCAAACTGGAGAATAGTTTAAGAGATGCAAGATTTATATGACACCATCATTTGTGTCGACGGTTAAAATATGACAGAATCCCGGAGTAATTAGGTTTTTAATTTAATTTAAAATTCCGACAGACTGACCGCCGACCTCGCGGTGATGTCATGGCGGCAAGGTCGCGCAGAGTTATCGGGCCGCCATTGGGACCAATTACGTGTAATGGACATTGCTACGTATTAAATAAAAATAACTTAATCACCGACCGGTTACTGCTGGTAGGTCCTTGTTGCCGGAGACCGTCAGGTTACCTATTGCAGTCGGCAAACAGTACCGATTAAACATTACAGTGATTTGGTTTGAAGGGGGTTGTTGTAGTTAAGTTCCGTTACCCAAGTAATTACATTAGCTGCAGCGCCTTTCAAACCGCAACACTGTTATGTTTGTCAGTTGCATTAGACCGACCAACAGAGACTTGACTACCAGTAAAATCGCATCGTTCAGTTCCGACTGTCAACATGGGAGATGGAGTGTTCACAGCAAGCGTGCTTCACCACAGCCTCATTATCACTCAACACCACGTTAAATTAAGGTCATGGTAGATATAAAAAAAAATATATATAATTATTACTTTACTACGTTTAAACTTATCAGTTAACCTATTTACAATTAAATTTGTCATATCTTCGTCTCGTTGTCGTGTAGGTGTTAGTGATGTGATGATATTCGATTTGATTCGTGTACATCCCTACGGTCTATGTCCAGAAGTGGAAGTCTATCAGCCGATGATGATGATGAATAGTAATAATGTAATGTACGTAATGTACACCTAGTAGACAATGGAAAAAATGGTTTGACGACATAAAGAAGTGGACCGGGTTTGAATACCATCAGTTAGAAATAATGGCTGAGGATCGCTGGTCTTCTCAATATGGTCGTCAAACTTCAGTTCGAAGAGGCCACCTGATGATGATGAATAGACTGTAGCGATGAGTAATACGCCGAACCTAGCTAAAGCATTTGCTGAGTCGCAGTTATCTAATACAACCGTTACTTCATCAGACAAGATAAACTAAACCAACACATGGTTTGGATTTAATCAATTATTTATTAAACCCACACCTTGTGTTCATCATCAACATAGTATAATATTAAATATTAGCATTCCTCTTGTTTTGCTGACTGTAACACATATATAACAGAGGTAAGAGTCCGTCAAACCCGTTCTTAGCTGTCCTATACTCTGCAAAAGGAATATTCCTACAAAATTTCTAGTATCTAGGTCTTATGGTTCCAGCGATATCGTGATGAGTCTTTACATAGAAGGAAATAGTATATATTTACCATCATCAGCCGGCAGACGTCCACTGTTGGACATAGGCCTCTCCCAAAGATTCCCACATTGATCGGATAGGCATTCATATTGGTGGTAGGTCTCTGTTGCCGGAGACTACCATAAGTACCACCGCAGCGCCCATTTCTGCCGCCAAACAGTAGTGTGCAAACGTTACTATTTTCCGGTTTGAAGGGCGCTGTATCTGGTGTAATTACCGGGGTAACGATACTCAACATCTTATGTCTCAAGCGACGAGCGCAATGTGGTGCAATGTATACCATTCTAACCAGTGCCACGTTTTTATAGGCGAGCATATCACTTACCATCAGGTTAACGTCTCACTCGTCTCGTTGATTATTAGAATAAAAAAAAATTTGTGCTGTTTCCCTCCATGCTGGCTCAATGCGAGTTGGTGCACAAGAAGTAAGTGAAGTTGACTTGGAACTCGTGCTACTTACATTAATTTTAATTAATTCAATTATTTATAACAAATAAAGTTACCCACTAAAAAAAAAAACATTATATTGTCATTCAGAGTCATTTATGGAATAGATAAAAAGTTAATAATTAATAGTTTTAAAAATTAAATTAAATGTATCACCATCATCATCAGCCGATAGATGTCCACTGCTGGACATAGGCCTTCCTAGAGATTCCCACACGATCAAGTAGGGATTCATTTGAGGGGATTTGGGCCATTTCCCACCACTGGCCCAATGCGGGTTGGTGGGATCCAGAGCCGCGTTTGTTGATTAGCAAGGTTTACCACGAGCAGTAGAGGTTTGGTTCGGAGGCTTGGGTTCCGTGAGTTGTTGTGCGGGGCCCCTTAAACATTTACGTATTTTTTTTTTTCAATTAAGCAGCCAGCGTATGCGGGGTGTAAGGGATCCCGCACAACTCATGGGCTTCAAGCCAACCTTACTTGCTCGTGGTGTACCCAGCTAATCAACAAACGAGGCTCTCGCTCCCAACCAACCTGCATTAGGCCAGAGTGGACGGAAATGGCCAAATCCCCCGTAAAAACCTCTGCTAACGATGGAGATCTTTGGACGACGCCTATTTCCAGCAGTGAACGTCAATCAGCTGATGAGGATGAGCCACTGTATATCATTCTAACTGGCGCCGTGTTATACAAAATAATAATGTTATAAAAAAATAATAATCACAATAGTCGACGCCTTAACTATAGCTGACAAAACCTTCGTCGAAAGGAACGCACACTTAAGCAACACTTGTTACCCTTGACCATTTTTAAGTGACACAGCAGACCTTGCGATAAGGTGCCAAGGGTCAATATTATATTTCGATGTATAATCGAATAAACTATTGTTATTAATACTTCCATATTTATAACAATACGTCATAAAGATTTTCTTATTATTTATAATAAATCATCATCATCATCATTTTATTAGATGGACTTCCACCGCTGGACATAGGTCTTATAATGTTCCATAAAGCACGGTCTTTCGCCGTTTGAATCCAGTAGCAGAGTTTTATAATAAATAAAAGACCTTTATTTCAGACTCTAAAATCGATATTAATGAAAAACAAAAAAAATCTATATTTAGCTAGCGGAACGTTCACCTGCTCTTCCATAACAATGTGGTGTTACTCAGGTTGACATATATACAGGGTGAAAGGTAATAGGTGTAAAAGATCTGTAGGGGCTAAAGTATAACTCGTATCCTATCTATCTATGTATGGAATACACCATATAAAAACGATGTTTCTGGAGTTATTCATTTTTACATGTTTTTCCAAAAAATTCTCGATTTTCTAGGAAAAAATTCAATAATTACTTTTTCCTTACTCATTTCTACATAAATTTTAATGTAATAATTATTGTTTAATCATTGTTTTATTAAATTAACTTAATAATCATCATTTAAAAGCTAAAACTTTCAAATTAGGTTCTATGAAATCGAGAAAGCAAAAAATAAGGCGTCATACATATATTTATATTTAATCTTAAAACAAAATTTTATTTATAAAGAATACGTATAAAGCAAATAAATAAGTACCTGACTGCAATACCTATCCGACAAGGAAAGTACATAAAGTTACTAAAATTTATAAAGAAACACTTGTAATAAATCTAAGTACCATTAAATAGCAAACTAGAGAATAATAAAAACTTTTCCTGGCAGTAAACTTTTCTTCACTGTAAACTTTTCGTCGCAGTAAAGTTTTCCTCGCAATAGACTACCTCACAGTAAACTTTTCCTCGCAGTAGATTTTTCCTTGCAGTAAACTTTTCCTCGCAGTAAACTTTTCCCCTCAGTACAATTTTCCACATAGGAAACTTTTCCTCGCAGTAAACTTTTCCCTGCAGTAGACGTTCTGGCAGTATACGTTTCCTTGCAGTAGACTTTTCCTCGCAGTAAACTTTTCCCTGCAGTAAACTTCTCTCTGCAGTAAACTTTCCCCGCAGGTAAATTTTCCTCTCAGTAGACTTTTCCTCACAGTAGACTTCCTTGCAGTAAACTTTTCCCTGCAGTAGACGGCATGGCAGTAAACTTTTCCTCGCAGTAAACTTTTCCCCGCAGCAGAATTTACCACACAGTAAACTTTTCTCGCAGTAGAATTTTCCAGACAGTAAACTTTTCCTCGCAGTAAACTTTTCCACACAGTAAACTGTTTACTCGCAGGAAACTTCCTGCAGTAGACTTTTCCTCGCAGTAAACTTTTTCTCACAGTAGACTTCTTGCAATAAACTTTTTCTTGCATTAGACATTTCCTTACAGTAAACTTTTCCTCGCAGTAAACTTTTCACATAGTAAACTTTTCCTCGAGTAAATTTTTCCTCACAGTGAACTTTTCCTCGCAGTAAACGTTTTCTCGCAGTAAACTTTTCCCTGCAGGAAAAATTTCCACACAGTAAAATTTTCCTCCCAGTAAACTTTTCCTCGCAGTAAACTTTTCCTCGCAGCAGACTTTTCACATAGTAAACTTTTCCTCGCAGTAGACTTTTCCCGCAGTCAACTTTTCCACATAGTAAACTTTTGCACTCGGTAAACTTCCGGTCGAATTTTCCACAAAATTTTCCGCTGTAAAGTTTTACTCTTAGTAAAGTTTTCCTCGCAATAGATTACCTCATAGTAAACTTTTCCTTGCAGTAGACTTTTTCTCGCATTAGATTTTTTACACAGTAAACTTTTCTTCGCAGTAAACTTTTTCTCGCAGTTAACTTTTCCCTGCAGTAGACGTCCTGGCAGTATACGTTTCCTTGCAGTAGACTTTTCCTTGCAATAAATTTTTCCCTGCAGCAAACTTTTCCCCGCAGTAAACTTTTCCCCGCAGTAAACTTTTCCTCGCAGTAGACTTTTCCTCACAGTAGACTTTTCCCCGTAGTAAACTTTTCCCTGCAGTAAACTTTTCCCGCAGTAAACTTTTCCTCGCAGTAGACTTTTCCTCACAGTAGACTTTCCCTCGTAGTAAACTTTTCCCTGCAGTAGACGTCATGGCAGTAAACTTTTCCTTACAATAATCTTTTACTCGCAGTAAACTTTTCCACATAGTAAACTTTTCCACACAGTAAACTTTCCTCGTAGTAGACTTTTCCCTTCAGTACAATTTTCCACAAAGTAAACTTTTTCTCGACGAAACTTTTCCTCGAAGTAAACATTTCCCCTAAGTACAATTTTCCACATAGTAAACTTTATCGCAGTAAATTTTTCCCTGCAGTAGACGTCCTGGCAGCATACGTTTCCTTGCAGTAGACTTTTCTTCGCAGTAAACTTTCCCTGCAGTAGACGTCATGGCAGTAAACTTTTCTTCGCAGTAAACTTTCTCCGCGGTAGAATTTCCCACACAGTAAACTTTTCCTTACAATAAACTTTTCCTCGCAGTAGAATTTTCCACATAGTAAACTTTTCCTCGCAGTAAACTTTTCCCGCAGTAAACTTTTCCACACAGTAAACTTTTCCTCGCAGTAAACTTTCGTCGTAGTAGACTTTTCCTCAGTAAACTTTTCCTCGCAGTAAACTTTTTTTGCAGTAGACTTTTCCACGCAGTAAACTTTTGCACACGGTAAACTTTCTCTGCAGTAGAATTTTCCCCGTAATAAACTTTTCCTCGCAACAACTTTTCCAAATAGTAAACTTTTCCTCGCAGTAAACTTTTCCCGCAGTAAACTTTTCCACATAGTAAACTTTTGCAGTCGGTAAACTTCCTCGCAGAAGACTTTTCCACACAGTAAACTTTTCCTCGCAGTAAACTTTTCCCGCAGTAAACTTTTCCACATAGTAAACTTTTGCAGTCGGTAAACTTCCTCGCAGAAGACTTTTCCACACAGTAAACTTTTCCTCGCAGTAAACTTTCGTTGTAGTAGACTTTTCCTCAGTAAACTTTTCCTCGCAGAAAACTTTTCTTGCAGTAAACTTTTCCACGCAGTAAACTTTTGCACTCAGTAAACTTTTCCTCGCAGTAAACTTTTCCTCGTAGTAAACTTTCGCTTGCAGTAGAATTTTCCACACAGTAAACTTTTCCTTGCAGTAGAATTTTCCACACAGTAAAATTTTCCTCGCAGTAAATTTTGCTGCAGTAGACTTTTCCTCGCAGTAAATTTTGCTGCAGTTAACTTCTCCTCGCAGTAAACTTTTCCAGCAGTAAACTTTTCCTCACAGTAAACTTTCCTCGCAGTAAACTTTTCTCTGCAGTAAACTTTTCTCGCAGTAAACTTTTCCGCGCAGTAAACTTTTCCTTACAGTAAACTTTTCCTCGCAGTAAACTTTTCCTTTCAGTAGACTTTTCCACATAGTAAACTTTCCTCGCAGTAAACTTTTCCTCGCGGTAGAATTTTCCTCGCAGTTAACTGGTCCTCACAGTAAACTTTTTCTCGCAGTAAACTTTCCCTTGCAGTAGAATTTTCCACACAATAAACTTTTCCTCGCAGTAAACTTTTCTCTGCAGTAGACTTTTCCTCGCAGTAAACTTTTCACGCAGTAAACTTTTCCTCGCAGTAAATTTTTCCTTACAGTAAACTTTTCCTCACAGTAAACTTTTCCTCGCAGTAAACTTTTCCTTTCAGTAAACTTTTCTTTGCAGTAGACTTTTCCCGCAGTAGAATTTTCCACACAGTAAACTTTTGTTTGCAGTAAACTTTCCACATAGTAAACTTTTCTTCGCAGTAGACTTTTCCACATAGTAAACTTTTCCTCGCAGTACACTTTTCCTTGCAGTAAAATTTTCCACACAGTAAACTTTTCTTCGCAGTAGACTTTTCCCGCAGTAGAATTTTCCACACAGTAATCTTTTCCTTACAGTAGACTTTTCCACACAGTAAACTGTTTTCTCGCAGTAAACTTTTCCTGCAGTAGACGTACTGGCAATAGACTTTTCCTTTTAGTAGATGTTTCCTCGCAGTAAACTTTTCCCTGCAGTAGACTTTTCCTCTCGGTAGAATTTTCTTCACGGTAAACTTTTTCTCGCAGTAGAATTTTCCACACAGTAAACTTTTTCTCGCAGTAAACTTTTCTCTGCAGTAGACTTTTCCTTGCAGCAATCTTTTCCGCAGTAGACTTTTCCATATAGTAAACTGTTTTCTCGCAGTATACTTTTCCTGCAGTAGACGTCCTGGCAGTATACTTTTCTTGCAGTAGACTTTTCCTTTCAGTAGATTTTTCCACGCAGTAGACTTTTTCTCGCAGTTGAATTTTTCTCATAGTGGACTTTTCCTCGCAGTAAACTTTTTCGCAGTAGACGTTTCTTCTCAGTAAACTTTCCCTCGCAGTAGATTTCCTCGCAGTTGACTTTTCCCTACAGTAGTAGACCTTTTCTCACAGTGGATTTTGAGCCCTATTAGCTTTTTTATTATTTTGTTTGTCAGCAGCGACGATGGTGCGTGACTTTAATTCATCTAACGAGTTAATTGGTGTTGTGTACACTAAAGGCTTCGTGTGACCACATAAGTAACAATCGCAAGGTGTTAAATCAGGACACCTGGCGGGCCACGGCGTTGCTCCGCCTCGGACAATCCATCGCTAACGAAAAGTAATGTCCAGCCGTTTTATGTTTTACTCTGAACTCAATATCTAAAACGACAACAATAAGCTCGCACGTGTTACAACAAAAACAAAAGGGTCAAATTAAGGGCCGGCGCGGCGTATACTTTTATGAGTCTCTACTTCTCTCAGTAGAACGACAAAGGGACATAACAGCAGAGACCAAGGAAGTGAAATTATGAATGTAGATCACAGTCAAGAAAAAGCTTGCGAAAGCCAAGCAGTTTCTGAGCGCACAGAAGGAGGTGGTTGGTCAACAGTAGTTAGAGGGGGGTAGAAAACTAACTAGACAGCCTCCTCCAACAGAGAGGTATCACTGCCAACAAAGGTAAGAATGAAACGTAGTACGTTCACCTGGTGACTAATGATAACAAGCTTATCGCAATATGAAATTTGTTAAGATATTTACACAGAACCGTATTGCTTAAGGCGCTCTTAGACAATAGTGTTGTGTGTCACCAGCCCCCCTCTCCCCCCTTTTATTATTAGCCATAGCAACTTAAAACAGGATGTAGTAACGATGTTGCAGCGGGAATACAAGTCGAGATGGTAACAACATTCACTGCTTTTTTTTTCTATTTATCGAAGCGACGAGAGCAGCTTCAAGTTCACCTGATGTTAAGTGATACGCCTGTGCCGTTGTGCTCGATGACTTGAAACAGCATGATAAGTTTAGCACAGTAATTAAACTAGGTAAAACGCCCTTCAAACCGGAACACAGTAATGTTTGCACAGTACTGTTTGTTAACTGAAATAGGAGTTGCGGTGGTGCCTCCCTACAGTCTTCGGCAACAAAATCCCACCATCAGAGATTTTTTTTTTTAAAAAGTATAAAAAATAAATAAAAGCATGATTTTTTAATTCATAGTCCACGCTGACGGAACAAACTCAATTAATTAATCAACATAGTATAATATTAAATATCAGCTATTCCTCTTTTGTTTTGCTGACCGTATAACATATAGAACAGAGGTAAGAGTCCATCAAACCCGTTCATAGTTGTCCTATACTCGGCAAAAGGAATATTCCTACCAAATTTCAAGTATTTAGGTCTTATGGTTCCAGGGTTATCGTGATGGCTCTCTACATAGGTGGAATACGCTTATATATATATCATTAGTCGGTAGGCATCCACTGCTGGACGTAGACCTTCCCGTAGATATATATAAAGGGGTGTAAGTTTCCCGCACAACAATTCACGGGATCCAAGTTAACCTCACCTGCTCGTGGTGCACCCTGGTAACCAACAAACGTGGCTCTGAAATATTTTTAATCTGTTACAAAGAGCGGGAAACATTTTATCGGTATAAATTTACGGTTTATTGCTATCGGTAAATTGGTTTTCTTGTTATGTGTAAGGAAATTGTAGTTACATTGGTAGCATGATGTTTTTTTTTAACTACAATTAATTATTCGCCAAATAGTAATTTTTTTATAAATAATTGTACTACGTAAACATTAATTATTTACTGGCGGTAGGTCTCTACTGATGGAGACTGTCTAGGTATCACCGCCGGACAGTAGTGTGCAAACGTTACTGTGTTCAGGTTTGAAGGATGCTGATCACACACCATGTGTATCACTTACCATCGTGTGAACGTTTCGCGCGCCTCGTAGAATAAAAAAAAAATATTTCTTCATTATCATCATTGACTCACTATAATCCTGGAGTAATACGAGACCTTATTTTCTTCTGGTGATTATCGACAAGGAAGCAGTAGACGGTGAGGAGTGCCCGTCCAGAATGCTCCGGCTCTTATATGTTGACTGGTCCATAGCAACACTGTTATAGCAACAGATTTGCAATATTACAAATGTAGCTATCCAGGCTGGTTCCAAAGAACCTAAGCTCTAAACTTCATAATGGCTGTCCAGGGAATTGAACCAGAGTCCTTCGAGTTACAAGGAATAATTAATATGTATATTAAACTGTTACTTCAAGTTAGGACTTTAGTCTGATCGGCGACAGTTTTGTTGTTAAGTCAATTAATATATCTCGTTTTGTTTCAGGGCTTCAAAACAATGAATTTGAAGATTTCAAGATCTCAACAACGCATAGTTTGAACTGAACTGTGACCGAAACCAGGGTTAAATACGAACGAACGAATGTCATCATTATCTGTTCATTAGTTATTCATTAAAATAAAGTGAATTATTTAATGAAATAAAGCAGAGTATGTTAATTTAGAGCGCAACTTTCATTAGAAAGAGAAGAGAAGCGAGGAGCGAGACGGAGAGCTGCGTCCCAAAATAGTGCGTTCGGAAATAGATAAAAAATGTCGAGCTCAGTAACAGAGGGCGAGGCGGTGGGGACGAACGCCGCCAGATGGTGGTGGAAACCATGGAAAACTATGGCGGACCTTGCGGAAGCCGTTGACGATCTCATATGCAGTTTCGATTACATGGACACAGCTATGGACAATTTAGTCATGTTGATGTTCATATGGATAGTGTTCTCCATCATACTGCTCGGCGTAGCCAAGTGGGCATACGGCAAATTCGGCACCAAGCCGGCTGAAGTGGACAAAACGACGAAACCGATCGACGAGCCTAAGAAGTCGACAGCGAACGAAATTATAACAAGTTCAGACAGCGTGCTCGCGACCAGTGCCAAGGTTAAGAGTGGTTCCTTTAAGCCGGCGAAGACCAGCTTCGTGCCGGCGACGCCGCCTAACAAGAAGCGTCTGGGGCGCATGTCCCCTGGCCCCGAGCATCTGACGCTCAAGAAGCACCAGAGTGTGTTGGTGCCGACGTGCACGGGAGCGGACCCCGTCAGCGTCACCTGGGTCAACGAGCTGTTGACCTGGTTATATAACGACCTTGTTATTGTGAATGATCTAGTGCAACAATGGATTTTCTCTATGAACGAGTTCTCCAAAAAATCCGTCGAGGAGGTAAGTCGAACTTCACAATATTTTCTGGCACATTTAATATAAACAGCTGATGAAGGTTCATACAAGTTTCCCATACAGATGCCTCTACATAGATATTTGATGGTAAACTCTTAGATTACTCTCCTGTATCTGTTTTAACTCCTACCGTACTCGGAACATAAATATAGCTCAAATCTAGGTTAACTTAATAATTTTACATTGATTCCTAGTATTTGTTAAACCAAGCATCTGATGATCTTGGCAACTTTAATAACCGTTGCTAATCTTAAATTAGCGAACGGAAGTACACATTTTTAACTACTGTCAGTCAACAAATAATTTGAGGCATAAAGTACATAGAAAACATAAATGCACTATAAAAATAATAATAAACATTTAAACAATTTTTATTAGTAATATTAAAAAAAAACATTAATTATTAGTAATAAAAACAAATATGTACGCTTTAAGCAGATGTAGTGTTAGGAGGCCTCCTACAAGGTGGACCGACGATCTGGTGAGAATCGTAGGAACCCACTGGAGGCGAGCAGCGCGGGACCGATCGATGTGGTGATCCTTGGGAGAGGCCTATGTCCAGCTGTGGACATCTATCAGCTGATGATGATACATAAAGCAACCAAATACTTTTTACTTAACCTAAATTCAAAAGGCTATATTCGAAGTTTCTATGCGATTAGAAATTAGGACATCCGTAAAAGACTAAGGATTGCTAGATTTAGATGGCAATGATCAGGTAATTGCTTCAAGGATTGACGCCGGATAGGGCTTACAGGGCCTTTACTAGGAAAATCGACTGACTAGTAGATGCTAGAAAGTTCCCCACGATGTGGACCGATTGATGAAGGTCACAGAAAATCGTTGGACATAAGCAGCGCAGGAATACTCAGCGTGGAGATCTATAGGAGACCAGATCCAACCAGACCAGATCTTTAGTTGTTTCATTGGATTGATGATCCATTCGAGACCAAGACTAAAATCAAAATCATTAATCAATCATTCTGGATAAGTACGGTTCCGTGACCTAGCGGTGGTAAATCCCGATTGCCGGAGACTAAGTTGGTACCACCATAGCTCCCATTTCCGCCAACAAACATCTCTTATATCTCAAGGCGATGGAAACAATTTGGGGCTGTATGTATCATCCCAATGCCAAGTTGTTATGAGCAGACGTATCACCATCAGAAGAACACATCGCTGATCTCGTCGCTTTGTAGAATAAAAAGAAAATGGTATATGCACCATTGTAATCAGTGCTGGTGGTATACCAATTATTTTACGATGTTTCTCATTACTGGAAACTCAAGCTTTGTGATTGAACCTATGATCCTTCGAGACGTAGTTTCTTTTTTTTTAATCTTTATTATTTTAGGAGCCTTCAGCCTATCATGCCAACTCCATCATAACCTAAACACCAATTATCTAGACATAATTTCTTTATTTCATGTCCATATATATAGGAGATATCCAGAGATTCAGCCTCATCACGAGATCTCCGAAACTATCAGACGTGAACACTCAAAATTTGGTAGCGATCTTGCTTCTGCCAATTAGAGATCAGCTAAGAGTAGATTTTAAAAAATTCCATCTCCAAAGGGAGGCCAGCAAAGCGGGGAACAGCTAGTTACTAAATATATAATCTACATTGCTTTATCGGTTGGTACAACTCTATAATCAGGGTACATCACTAGTTATGTCATATTCCGTGTTCCCTTCTGTTTTTCCCAGTGGTCTCTTAATTAAACACGTTGGCTATAACTGATGGTGGAAAGACCGTTTTAGGTAGTCACCACCGCAGCGTCTATATCAAACGTGCAAACATCACTGTGTTCCGGTTTGAAGGGAGCTGTAGCTAGTGTAATTATTGGGGTAACAAGACTCATCTTACGTAACAGGCGACGAGAGCAATGTAGTGCAGTATATATATCGAAACTAGTGCCACGCTGTTATGGGCGGGCGTGTCAATTGCAATCAGGTGAAGGTCCTGGTCGTCGGTAACAAGGAGCTTTAGTGACAGCAGGATGCAGCCGGGAGGCAATATTTCTGATGATGTCAAAATATATATATAAATGATATAAATATATACATAAAAAAAATCAGTATAAATGGTAGTAGATAGTAAAGAGTTTTGTGGGTGAATACCTTCGACCTTCGGAATGTCATTGTCCGAGTTGGCTCCAGTGCTTGCTTTGTTTACTATCAAGGATTATAAATGGGTGACGCATCCAATAAGTTATATCATCAATACTACATTAAACACTGCTAGATTGGATAGGTGAATAAATGGCTACAGGATTCCTAGGTCTTGTCATTGCTCACTAATTCCCGGAACAATATTTATTCGTGGCCTTTACTGCGTACAATATAACATGATGTTAAGTGGCGAAGAGGTGACCATGGGTTAAAAAAATTGTTGTCCAGAGTACTCTGGCTCTTTAACCTTGGCAGTGGAAGCACAACGATATTTGTTGTCGCGACTGGATGGTAGCTAACTTAAGCTGATGAAACCTTCATCATCATCACAATGGACTTCCAGATCTCTTTTAATTTATTCCACAAAACACAGCTGCAATCTTAACACCATCCAAACCCTTCGCTCTATATTCTCCGCTAAAGCAACACATTCATATTAACAATAATTTTGCCCACAGTTGGGCATAGGCTATTAGAACGAATGTTATGTATTGAAGATATATTCTGATCAACTTGCAGATTCTGCCAGACTTTCTTTTAATTGACAATACGCGAAAATTTCTATCGGTGGTAAACCGTACCCCTTCCATAACAACGTGGTGGTAGTTAGGATGTTGTAAACACCGTCCTTATGCTCATCCCTAGAGATATAGGAAGTTGTCTCGTTACCCCAGCAATGTCATAAGCTATGACGCCCTTTAAACCGGATCACGGTCATGTTTGCACACGGTCCCTACCTAAACGGTCTCCAACAAATAAGACTTACCATCATTTAACAGGTATACGTAGTATTTCGTTCATAACTCACCACATTGTGCTCACGAGTACACAATATAATACGTCTCCTTGCTCCAGTAATTTTACTGCATCCTTCGAACCGGAATACGATATTTGCATACTGCATAATTATAAGAGTATCTATGATAGTCGCTGGATTAAAACAATGCAATTCCGTTCGTTATGGGTTATATCTATGTCCAGCTGTGGGCATCCATCGGTTGAGATGATGCTGAATGGGAGTAATATCTATGTAATTCAATTAACCAAGTATACTAATGGGACGTCCACCTGGTGGTAAGTGATACGTCTGTCCGTAACAACCTGGGCCAGTTAAGTTGATATGCACCAAATGGCGCTCGTCGCTTAAGACAAGATCTTGAATTCCGCTATCTCAGTAACTATACTAGCTAGAACGCCTTTCAAACCGGAACACAGAGATAGGCGCTGCGACGGTATTGAGCCAGACGGTCTCCGGCGACAGAGACACTAACACCAGTAATATTACTGCGGTAACGAGACTTGTGTGTGTCAAGGCAACAAGCAGTGTGAAAACTGACTATGTATTGGAAGGTCAGGTAGCCGGCTGGCGCAAGTGGTTTCACCACTTATATGGTAAGCTTAATCGCATTGTATATATGTTAATGTTATTTCATACTGTAGTAAAGTATATAATCTATATATATTTACACTATATATATGTGTGTGTAGGATATATCCAATAACAGGTCCTGGATCCAGGTCCACCAGCACAGTATCGGATAAGCTGTAAGTCGCTACAGCTTTCAAGCGCTTACATCATCAGAATCAAGATATCCAAATATTCATTGTCTCCCCACTGTGATCTCCGAATAATAAAACTTTACATTTATTTACCAGTTGGTACAACACTATGATTTTTTTTTTTCTTTTTTTTTTTAAATCGTTCTCCCCTGCGTACTATGGGTCAGGCCCTTTATTTGCTTTCACTTAACATCTTGTATGTGTAGATACATTTCTTTCCTTAATTATCCTCTTTCATACTTCCTCTTTTATTCTGTACTTATCTGGCATAACTCTCTTTTCTATCACACTGTTTTTATTTTTCTCCTTCGTCCGTCACTCCTCTCCCAGTTTGATTAGGGATACACTATGATTAGGGTACATCACTAGTTATGTCATTTTCAACAAGCGTCTCTTCCTATGGTCTGTGGTCGCAAACACGTCGCGAATGGTGGTGCAGAGGCCGTCTTAGGTTCCATCGAAGCGTTTATTTCTGCCGCCAAATAGTGCTGTGTTCCGGTTTAAAGGGCGCTGTAGCTAATAATATTACTGGTGTAACGATACTCAATATTTTACGTCTCAGGCGACGGAATATGGTGCAGTATATCCATCCAAACTTGGGTCACGCTGTTATAAGTAGGCGTGTCACTTAAGATCAGGTGAACGTAATATATATATATACATACACATATATATATATATATATATAGTATTGTTTTTACTTTTTTAAATAAAAATTGGTGAAGCGTCAAAACAAATATGTTTAAACTACCACAGATTAAATATAAAGACATTTCCTTTCAACAGTAGTACTTTCTGTATCTAGATCTAGATTATTCTGGAATTTATAAATCTAGAAGAGGACGTTCATCAGATTGTGTGCGTAACTTTACGAGATGCAGTTGAATCACTAGTGATTTTATTAGCTACAACGCCCTTCAAACCGGACGTCAATTGTCTACTACTGTTTGATGGAGGAGTTAACCTATGGTGACCTGAATGGTCTCCCGGCAAGATTTACCACCGATTAAAAGTTTCACCATCAACTCCTTCATTATAATGGCTGCAGTGTTTAATCGATGGCCTGCATACAAAATATTCTGTCTCACTGTAAACCAGGTGACCTAGATAGTTTTATTGCTAATAGTGAATACTCTGCGGCACTATGTTACGAAATACTAGCTTATAATACCGTTGCGACTCCATTTTTAAAATTAGGTTTTTTTTTTTTTTTAATTCAATTAAGCGACGAGACGTGCGGCATGTTCACCTGATGTTAAGTGATCCCTTCCCCGTCTATAATTACGCGGTGATAGTTAAGTTATACTATCACTTATTGTGCTCGTCGCCAGAGATAGGATATTAAGTGTCGTTACACCAGTAATGATACTAGCTACAGCGCCCTTCGAACCGGACATAGTTATCTTGGTACAGTACTGTTTGTCGGCTGCAATAGGCGCTGCTGTGGTACTTAGACGGTCTCAGGCAACAGAGCCTCTACCACCAGCAATAGCTATAGGTCCTTCAAACCGGATCATTATAATGTTCGCACAGTACTTTACTAACTACTACTACTACCACGTCTCTTCATCATAAATACGAGTCCACTGCTGGACATAGGCGTCTCCCAGGACTGTTCCCTTATTTGTCTTTGGGTCATAGACCGTATTTTATATTGTAGAAGAGACAACGCCATTAATTCTATACGACAATAACTTTATACATTAATAAAAAATAAATCGATGTCCATTTAAGTCGATTTATAACACTACATCGCTTACCTTCATATGGAGTCGTAGTCAAGCGCTAGTCTATAAAATAAAAAGAAACTTGATAGATATCAAGTATTTATATGGACAGAGATCGCAGTTCGTGATAAGTATTTCACAAAGGTGTTAACCAATTTTCCTGGGAACCGAACTGTGTACCTGGGTGATTGTGGTGACGTACCAGTGGTGTCACCACGTCGGCCACGCCGCGTGAGTCACCGCCCCGCCCGCTCCCAGCGCTTTGTATTTATAGTCGGCCGCTTTGCGTAATGTGTCTGCCTACGTACAAAACACGCGACATAGTAAATAGCGACATTATTATGTTTTGTTACCAACATTAGCGTGATTACTGGTAATTAATTCAAACGAAACTAACTATACTAATACATAATCATACTTTAATAATTACTGGCTGTAGGTGACTTGCCCAGCTGTTGTCTCGGGCTGGTAAGAATAGGGCTTAGGTAAGCTCTGCCTGTGGTAGGAGACTAGAAGAATAGGAGTTCGCGGCCTTAAGGGTGGGGGCCCTTATTGTTCGACAAGCGAATCTGCGAGGGATAGCATATGGCTCAGCGATGGTGCCTAGGAGGGTTAGGCTCCCCCTCAGAGACGTATATCACAAAGAGTAGAGGGGCACCCGTATGTTCTATAAGAGACCCCGGAGCCTCTCCGAATGCACTGATGCAGACCACCAAGAGGGTTTTCGTAAAAATCCCATATAACCCTGACTTCCCCTCAAAAGTAGGGTATTAATAAATTTGGCGGAGACCGTCTAGATATCACCGTAGCTCCTATTGTAGCCGACAAACGGTCGTGTGTTCCGGTTTGAAGGACGCTGTAGCCAGTGAAATTACTGCGGTAACCAGGTCATTATATTAGGAAATATAGTAATATCTTATATCTAAAGGCGACTAGCTCATCTTAACTTTTTATTGTTATAGGCACGCGTATCACTAATTTAAAAGGATATATTAGAAGAATTAAGAAGTTTCTCTGTGATCGTTCACCACTTTGTAATAAGCAGCCCACTTAAACTTCCCACCGTTGGGATTTCTTTTCCCACAAGGACAAAGTCATTGCTTTTCGTCGACCACGCCGCCCAAGGGCAACTGTTACGTACATTCATTATCTTGGAACAAATAAGTTTCCTTAAGATCACCAGGAGCTTTAGCTCATTGGGAATCGAACCTAAAACTTCAGGACTTCAGGGCTCCAGGACTCGGTATGTAAATGAGCTATAACCTTACAACCTACTACACAACAGACTATACATATCGAACGTCGTAATGATGTCATCGCATCTTACGTCAGCAGTGATGTAATGTGATGAACATGCTTCGTTAGTCAATGTTGTGATGATCATACATATGATGCTGGACACGTAACAATGTAATGTGATACGGCTTCTTATCAATATGGACCTACTTAGGTTTAAACAGCAACTATATAATAGGTAATTTTTTTTTCTATGAAGCGGTTAAATAAGAACATGACACTGGTTAGGATGATATACACTGCACCATGTTGCTTTCGTCGCTTCATGATCTTTTTATGTAATTAAGCGAAGAGACGAGCGCCATTTTTACCTGATGGTAAGTCATGCGCCCACCGATAAAACCCTGGCTCTATGTAAAATGGTATTCACAGCACCACATTGCGCTCCTCGCCTTGAGACAAGATGTTAAAGCTCGTTACCACACAGCACACTTCAAACCGGAACACAGTAACGTTTGCACTTTACTGTTATGCGGCAGAAATAGGAGCAGCGGTGGTGTCTACCTTGGTGGTCTCCGGCGACGAAGACCTACCACCAAAAAGTCCTGAAACGCTGCCTCCTATTGTTCACCGCTGCGACGTATATGTTACAGCTCGTTACCGCAGTAATTACACTAGCTACAGCGCCTTTCCAAACGGACACTCAATAATGTTAGCACATTACCGTCTGTCGGCTGCAATAGAAGCTGCGGTGGTATTTAGATGGTCACCGTCAACGGAGATATACCATCAGTAAAATCTTTGAGATATCTGTTGAAATATTAGATAAGCGTGCATTGGATCTTGTTATCTCTAATCTTATCTCAGTTGTGCGAGGGTTTGGATGGTTCACTTGTCATTGCGTACAACTTCAATATTGAGGAATACGATAAAGTCTACATGGATTTTGTTTTACATTGAAACCTTTGAAAATCATTAAAAAATTTAATAATGGTTGAAATTACAACCAATAATAAAAAAAAAACCTTATACAGACTACTGGTGGTACGTATCTGTCGCCGGAAACCGTCTATGTAGGTACCATGGCAGCGTTGTGTCCTAACATGACGTCTTCGGGTTCGAAGGGCGATGTACGTAGTGAAATTACTGCGGTAACGATATATAACATTTTATGCTTTAATGCGTCGAGCGCAATGTGGTGCTGTGTATATCACCCTAACTAGCGCTGCGTTGGACAGGCGTATAAATTACCATCACACAATTTGCTCGAGACGGCGCTTCATGGTATAAAAACTGATCGATGTTTAGGTTCGGGATAGGTCCTTATCCTGTAGTGGGGACATATACTTGGTGAAGATATTGATGACATTACATTTTCTTCATGAGACAAGTATGATGTTCACCTGATGTTAAGTGATACGCCTGTGCATAACAACGTGGCGCTAATTACAATGGTACATACCACATCGTATTGCACTCGTCGCTTGAGACATTAGATGTCGCGTAATCGTAGTAATAACACTAGCTACAGCGTCCTTCAAACCGGAACACAGTGATGTTTGCACACTACTGCTTCGGGGCATTATTTTATATTCCCCGCATGATTCGAAATTTAAATTTGCGATCGTATATTAACATTCCTAATGCATTTTCTCACTGCGCGGCAAATCACGGAGTCAGTGATGGATCATCAGCATTAATATATATAGATAGATAATAAAAAAAAATTACACATATACTCTTACCGCTAAAAGCACGATGATAGAATTGCATTAACTTGAATTGATCGATTCGGACAGAAATAACTTGAACTTGGTAAAAGCAGCTGCTCGTTCTCATGGAAGTTCATAACATATAAATATTACCACAGACAGCATATCTAAATCTTTCATGAAAAGATTTGTTTCCAAGATAATAAAAATCTCACATTTGTATAAGTTATAAACGCACGAGTTCAATTAACGAAAAAAAAAAATACTCTATTAATATGAAGAAATAAAATACATTTTTATTAATAAATTTTTTATTTATTAATATTCTTCGATATTCATGTAAAAATCTTTTTACACTACATATTATTTTTAAATACGCATTAATTTGTTTATTAAATTGAATTTAATATCGGAAAAGAAATCGAGGTACATCACTATATACAACTGTCAAATGTTTGACGTATCGACGCGCGCTTCCCGATCACGATCTATCAAATGACATGTAGTGTAAAACCATAGTTAATTATTTACTATAGTTTTATATAGAAATTCTATGCTATGAAATATAGGCAATAGAGACGTGATTGAATCAGGAATTGGAGATCCGTAGATCACGTTATTACCTATTCGATCCGATGCCAACGTAAGAAATACTAGGACTGGTGGTGATGGACAGAAGAATTGGTTAAAGGATTGATTGTCAATGGGAAAAACAGCATTCGAATGGTGACCATGTACCGGTACCCCCCAATGGGTTTCCGCCTTGTCGTGGCGGAGGGGTTTCGTAACCGTGGCCCGACACACAGTGAAGCGAAGTGGAACCCACCTAAGGGTCGGTCGCTCCAGGTTCGAGCATCGGTCGGATAACTGGAGCTCACCGGAGCGGCCGGTGGCTGCAGGGGCAGTTTCATACTGCTCCATGGAGCCGAGGTGGAGTCGCGGAAGGAGTACCCTCTGCGACTAACCGGTATCGCACCGGCGATCCGGCAGCGGTAGGGCCGCGGGGGAAGAGGAGTGTTGGCGGTATTGCGATGCGCCGTTCTCCCTATCCTCTGCGGCCGTTAATGGGTAGCGGCGGGACCAACATCTCTCCGCCGCGGGGAACCGAGAGGTTTTCTCCCGTGGCTCCCATAGCCTTTGGGCGAAGGGTTCGGGGGAATCCGTGGCCCGCGCTACTGCAGGAGGTTGAGGAGGGAGCTCGTTGCATGTTCCAGCGCGCTCTGGGATGAGAGGATTTTATCCCTCACTTCCGAGGTGGGGCTGCGAAAGCGGCCAGCGCCGGCAGGGTCGCGGTTGTAAGCGAAAGCGTTCCCGTGACCCTGCCATCGGGCGATGAGGCAGAACATCGTGGGGGTTTTAGTCGGTGCAAGTCCGACATAACCCGACCTTGCCCCCGCAAGGACGAGTATGCATAGGCGTAACCTCCACGTAAAACAAAAAAAAACCATGTACTGGTTGGTAACTTACAGATCGACAGGCTTTCCACGAAGTTGAACGACGATATGATGAAGTTCGCTGGATGCAAACAGCGCTGGACAAATTGGTGCAAAAATTTTTGGAAAGGTGGAAAATCCAGCTAATTAAATATGTACATATCAAGTGGTGACCGGACATAACAAAGACGTTTTTTTGTTTTCTCTTCCATTCTACATTTATAAAGTCAGAAAATAAGTAAGCACTGTACAAGGTCTTTTATAAAAGTCTTAAGACGAAATTGGACTGTAGGAAGAGGCCATAAAGCTTTACAGACCATCGACAAAAGGACAAAGAATGCCGCAGTATGAAAACGCAACCCTTGCGAAGCGCGGGAATATAGGTCGCATGGCGGGAGATTTAAAAATAGAACGCCGCCGCGTATTTACTCTGTGCCCGACTGAATTTGTTTTTATAAGTATATGGCTATAAAACATTTATGCCCGCAATAATATAAATAACGAGGCTATTTTTTGTTCGACGTATGGTGCGTCATCTGATGGTAAGTGATACACCTGCCCATAACAACCAGCGCTACTCACGCACATTGTTCTCCTCGTCTTTGAATGTATGGGACGTTAAATATCATTACTCCAATTTTTCACGAACCATGCCCTTCAAACAGGAACACATTAACGTCTGCACAATCAGCTAAGACGGTCTCTTGTAACAGATCTGTCACCAGCATGAATTCTAGTAGAACATTTACTCCATTTCTCCACTCTACTTCTTTTCTTAGTTCAGAGGTTCTCCAACAGTGGAAACATTAAATAAAAATGAAGGTAGGTCTCTGTTGCCGGAGACCATCAAGGTAGGTACTACTACAGCGCCTATTGTAGCGGACAAACAGTAGAGTACGAACATTACTGTGGTCCGGTTTGAAAGGTGTATTACCGGGGTAACGAGGCTCATCTTGTCTCAGGCGACGGACGTAATGTTGTATAGTATATATCATCCTAACTAGCGCTACGTTATGAACAAGCGTATCACCGTCTATTGAAGGTCCCGCTCGTCCCGTCGGTTAATTCAATAAAAAAAAAAACTAAAATTAAGAAAATATATAGTAAAAATATACTACATAGTACTAGGTATATATGTAATTATGATTGAAACCTCTTTACTAAGTATAGTGCTAAACTTGATACTTTGTTTAGTAGATATAGAAGAAACAAATTATTATTGCAGGTCTAACATATTAAACAGATTTAAAGTGTATCGGATGATCTGATCATTGTTAGGATGAATCAACATTATATGAACTCCTAAAAGCGTGAGGATCTTTGCGGGAGGCCTATGACCAGCAGTGGGAATCTATCAGGTGATTATGATTAACATTAATTATAGAATGATGTATTTTAACTTTGATAAGTGACCTTTGGTACCTATAGCTATATCTGTAAACATGAAATTTGTTAGAAATATTTCCGCTGCACCCCGGGCTGTTTTCCATTATTAACACCCCCTTTTGGGGGTAACATTTCGTAGAATCCATTCTTGCCTGATCTATATTGGGCAGAAGGAATATTTCTGCCAAATTTCAATTCTCCAGGCCTTATGTTTTTGGAGGAATGATATGATAATGAATATCTATATAGGTGGAAATTATTTAAGAATATATAGATTTTGCTCATCGACAACATGGTGCTGTGGATATCATCTTAATCAGGTGAAAGTCTCTATTCTCGTCTCTATCTTCAATTAAGAAAAACCTAAGTAGAAGGATTTGAAATACTTAGGAAAAAAGTAGAGTAAATAGTAAAACTTTGATAAATGATATCACCTTCATCAGCTGATAGACGTCCACTGCTGGACATAGGCCTCCCACAAAAATCGTCACATCGATCCAGCGGCTTCACTCGACCTTACAGTCATCATTATCTCCAGTACCGCCTGGCACTAGAGGCTTTTGCTTATAGGAGTTCATATGGAGGATTTGGGCCATTCCCAGCATGCTGGTCCGATGCGGGTTGCTGGGAGCCACAGCCTCGTTCGTTGGTTAGCAGGGTGCACACGAGCAGATGAGATGACGTGGGTCCCGTGAGTTGTTATGCGGGACCGCTTACGTCCACCAATCATGATATATATATCTTCTCCTTTAAATGCCTCTCCGACTAGTAGTATATTATTTAACATTTGTATATAGTTATCATTTTTTTAATTAGTTAATACGGTTAACAATCGAACGTTTGGAGCCGTACCTAGTCTGAGAACTTTAATTGGTCAGTGACATCATTCGCCCACCTTCTGGTGAGGCGAGGATTGATTAAATGTTTCCAGGGTCAAAGGCCGAGCTTAATTCGAAACAACACATCGTTGTAATGTGGTGTAAAACTAATTTACAGCATATATATATATATACTAGGTATTCCTCGCCCGCTTTTCTGGCAGTAACACCACCACAACTTTGGGGAAGGAATTTTGCAAAATCCATTCTTAGCTGACCTCTAAATGGCAGAAGCAATATCGTCATACATTTAAGTATAATAGTTTCGAAGATCTCGTGATGAATCAATGAATCTACCAAGGTCTCTGTTGCCGGAGACCGTCTAAATAGGTCCCACACCGCAGTATCTGTTGTTACCACCGAACGGTAGCGCGAGAACATTACTGTGTTCCGGTTTGAAGGGTGGCTAGTTTAATTACTGGGATGACGAGAACTTAACATCTTATGTTAGGCGACGAGCGCAATGTGGTACGATATATATCATTCAGGTTTGCTGTACGTTGTGTCCAGGCGTATCACTTACCATCAGGTGAACATCCAGCTCGTCCCGTCGCTTATTTGAATAGAAATGAGGTTTGGGTGTGGTATGGAAACCTTACTAGAAATTTATGTACTTATCTATATTTAAAAATAAACTTACAAATTTAACATTAGTCATAGCATAGCTGTGTACCTTATAAGCTGAGAGATTATTATTAAGCCAGGGTCCACTCAGCATATCATCTTCATTAGCCGATAGACACCCACAGCTGGACATAGACCTTTCCCAAGGATCTCCACGTCGATCGGTCCCGGGCTGCTCGCATCCAGTGGGTTCCCGCGATTCTCACCAGATCGTCGTGGGAGGCTTCTCAACACCACGTCTACCGGTACACGGGCGCCACTCGAGGACCTTACTGCCCCATCGGCCGTCGGTCTATCGATCAATGTACTGCATACGACCACACTCAATGGAGACTGTATGAGAGGGTCACGATCCTCGGATGTGAAGGAAGCCAGGATATACATTGGTTATCTGCCTGTATGAAGCGCATGGCCCTGCGTAGATATAGATACACCTGTCAGTCATATATGTGTATATATATATATATGTATGTGAAGCAGTGATGAAGAGTACATCGTCTGCCAATAACCTCTGAATGTGGCCCGACATTCGCAAAAACTACCGAGCTGGCCGCCCGCCAGCCGTTTATTCCCCTTTTGTTGCCCGAGGAGTCAATACATAAACTTGCAAATCGTGTATATTGCGGTTCACTTCATTATACGTGTCACCTACGCAGATGTACAGCGTAGCAGCAGCAGAAATAGCTAGACACTATTACATAGTCTTGTTACCCCAGTAACTTCACTAGCTACGTCTTGCTGAATCACAGTAATGTTTACTTATTCGACGAAGCGACGAAATTAATGAGATGGTCATTTGATAGTAAGAGATAGGCTTGCTCATAATTTAGCGTTAGTTAGGATGGTATACACTACACCGCGTTGTGCTCGTGAGACAAGATGTTAAGTCTCGTTACCTCAGTAATTACACTAGTTACAGCGCCCTTTCACCACAAGAATATTTTCTTTTATATATATTAGGTTGGGGGAAAAGTCTTTTCGCATTATAGTATGTATGAACTTGTGATAAAATCTCTTTGGCTGTACTATTTGTATCTGGCTGGTTTTGGTATCATTGAAAGTTTAAATTTTAAAGAACATAATTCGAAATTCAAATTAGGAAAATGTGTGATTTTCACTTGTTTTACGTACTGTCAAGATGAGTCAATCTAATGAAGAAATTCGATACGTTTTAAAGTTTCACTACAAAAAAGGTAAAAATGCAACGCAAGCTGCGAAAAAAATTTGCGATGTTTATGGAGCTAGTGCAGTTCAGTGCAGTGTCTGTGAGCACTGTGTAGCACAAATTTGGTTTAAGCGTTTTTAATCCGGAAATTTTGATGTCAAAGATGCACGTCGCTCTGGTCGCCGTATTGCGGATAAAATGCATGCCATTTTTGAAAAAGTGGAGCAAGATCGGCACATCAGTAGTTACGACGTAGCTGAAGAACTGGGAATTGACCACAAAACAGTTTTGGTGCATTTGAAAACAAACTGGGAACACAAAAGACAAGAACGTGCGAAAAAGGTCGTGGTCAAAGGCCGGTCAGGCTTCACAGACTGTGGCGAAACCCGGGTTAACTCGCAACAAGGTGATGCTGTGTGTGTGGTGGGATTGGAAGGGCATTATTCATTATAAGCCGTTACCACCAGGCAGGAACATCGATTCTGAACTTTACTGCGAACAACTGATGAGATTAAAGCAAGAAGTTGTGAGAAAGCGGCCGGAATTAATCAACAGAAGGGGTGTGGTGTTTCATCATGATAACGCTACACCTCACACATATTTAGCCACTCAGCAAAAATTAAATTTGGCTGGGAGGTGTTAATGCATCCGCCGTATAGTCCTGGCTTTGCACCTTCAGATTTCCACCTGTTTCGGTCTCTTCAGAATTCTTTAGGTAGTGTCAGGTTAACATCACGAGAGGACTGCCAAAACCACTTGTCGCGGTATTTTGATCAGGAGTCCCAAAATTTCTATAGCAATGGGATCATGTCCCTACCTACAATATGCCAAAAAGTTATCAAACAAAATGGTACCTACATACTTTAGTTAAATAAAACTATATTAAAATATGTTTTGGATTTTCTTAAAAATTGCGAAGAAACTTTTTCCCCAACTTAATATATATATATATATATATATATATATATGATGTTCACTTGAAGTTAAGTGATACGCCCAATCATACTAATATGTTGCTAATTAAGATGGTACGCACTTCAACACATTGCGCTCGTCGCCTGAAACGTAAGATGTTGAATCTCGTTAGTCTATTATTTACACTAGCTAGAGCGCCCTTCAAACCGGAACACTAATGTTTGCACGCTACTGTTTGTCCGTTGAAAAAGGCTTGCAGTCGTACCTACATAGTCTACGGCAACAGAGACCTACCACCAGTTTACTGTGTGTTGTACCTATCTAATTACTGGGGTAATGAGACTTAGTGTCTTAAGTCCCAAGACGACGAGCGCAATGTGGTGCTGTGTATGCTGTACTAATTAGCGGCACGATGTTACGGACAAGCGTATCACTTACCATCAGGTGAACATTCCGCCCGTGTCGTCGCTTTAATAAATAAAAAAAAAACACGAGTTGAATGTCTGTATCAAGGGGTTGGGGCGTCGAGCGGGTCGCGATGGAGGCAGCCAGTCTGCCGCCCCTGCCAAGGCTGTGTGCGTGAGCTGTCTGAGTGTGGGTGCGACGCTTACGTAAAATGTTGCCAATTTATGTAACGTTTCCGCTAAGCGCCCATAACTTGCTAAGGGTTGTAACACAATGGGTTAAATACAATTTTTTTTTAATGCCCACATATGGTTATATTTTGCATCTCAAAAGGGGTAAATTAAAATTCAGCGCCATGTGGAAGCATGGCGCAACATCAACCCGCATATGACAAGGGTGGTGGGAAATGGCTCAAATCTTACCCATATCAACCCCTTCAAACGACAGCTTCTGGTGCCCGGTGTTGCAGGTAGAGCAGGACCGGACGATGTATAGATCTTTGGGCGAGGCTTCAGTCCAGCAGCGGACGTCTATCTGGTGGTAATGTAGAAGCGTGTGAATATGTTAATTAACGGTTTTAATATTCCCACTGCTGGGGCCTACTCACACGAGGACAGAGACTGTTGGGTTTAGGTAATCTATTCATCACCTCTACTGTAGGGAGTGGATTAACTATCATTGGGAATTGAATCGCTGCTTCGAGATATAAACATTACGCAATGAGCTATCATGGCTTCATCCATATTGACTAACTGAATTTCAGCTGATACATATATATATATAAGAGATATCCAGATTTTCATTGGCTTATCACGAGATCTTCGAAACTATTATACTTAAGCACTCAAAGTTTGGTGGAGCTTTCTGTCGTTCAGAGGTCAGCTAAGAATGGTTTTACAAAATTCCTTCCACAGAAGAAATTGCAGGGATGTGACGGTCAGTATAGCGGGCGGGAGATAATAATATCATCATCATCATCTTCAGTTGATGGACGCACACTGGTGGACACAGGCCTCCGCAAAACATTCCTACCTCGATCAGATGGGAATTTATATGGGGGGATTTGGGTTATTTCCCACCACGCTAGTCCAATGGGGGTTGGTGGGAACCAGAGCCTCGTTTGTTACAAACAGTAATATATTAAAAGAGAATAACAGCAGAAAGACCTATAGCAATTCAACAGCTCCTCCCTTATCTACTGAACAGAATAAATTAATCATCATCAGGTGCCCTCTTCAAACTGAAGTTTGGTGATCAGATTGAGAAAACCAATTCGATCCTCAGTCATCATTTTTAACAGATGGTATTTAAACCCGGTCCACTCCTTTATGTCATCAAACCATTTCTTGCGCTGTCTACCAGGTGCACGTTTACCAGGAATTGTGCTCTCCGGGATCAACCTTGAGAACTCATAAAGAGATCCTCTTTGAAGGTGTCCGAATGAATTATAATTAAATAATAGTCATATGATAATTTTTTTTTAAAATACTTTTATATTACTATTGTTGGGAATATTATTTATCAACAACTGGCAACACTTAACCTAAATTTCACGCGACATGACAGTGAGGTTAAAGATGGTGTCATCATTGTTGTGTTCGACTTGTAAACATATTAGAGCGGAAATATTCTGGAAATTTAGGTTAAGTGGTTTACAGGTGATAAACCTCTGTTACCGGAGAACGTCTAGGTAGGTTCCGGTTTGAAGGGCGCTGTAGCTAGTGTAATTACTGGGCCAACGGGACTCAATATCTGTCTCAAGGTGACGAGCACAACGTGGTGCAGTTTATAACATCCTGAGTAGCACCACGTTATGGGCAGATGTATCGCTCAACACCAGGTGAACTTCTCATTCGTCTCGTTGTTTCGTTAAATAAAAAAAAACTACAAAACCTTAAAATTAAAAAAAAATTCTTACCTAACGACTGATGCTGTTTAATATTGCTTATTCTTTTTTTTTAAATTTTCAGCATGGAATTGGAGTGGAGATCGTGCGAGCTCTGGACAGCCACCCGCCGGCCGTCAACAACGTCTTCTGCGAGTGCGACTCCAAAGATGATGTGGTTAGTGCATCGCTGCCAACATTCAAAAACAAATCAATACTATAGCACTGGGCTTCTATGCAAAGTAAATTAAGTAGACAGTGTTCTACTTCCTGACGCATGATGTAGACAGTTGCCTCTTCCTCGGGAGATGAAGAGCTTTTTTCTCAGGATCCGTACACGAGAGGTCAACGACCGCGGATTTTAATAATAAAATAATAGAAACGTCACAACAAACTTCACAAGCAGAATATGTATTGAACGTTAGTCGTCATCAGCCGAACAGGTCCACTGCTGAATATAGGCCTACCCCAAAGATCACCACATCGATCGGTTCCGCGTTGCTCGCATCCAGTATATATATATAGTTTTAATCTGTGAGAGAGCGAGACAAAACATTAACTACACCTGCAACACAAGGACCGTCCGTCGCTACGTTGATTATGAAAACACTTAGTTATTGATTCTTATGAGAAAGTAGCTTTTGAGGATATTTCTATTGGCTTATGATATATATATATATATATATATATATATATATATATATATGTTGGTACCACCGCAGCTCCTATTGCAGTCGACAAACATTAATGTGCTCCAGTTTGAAGGGCGCTGTAGCTAGAATAATTACTGAGGTAACGAGACTCAACATATTGTCTCAAAGCGATGATCACAATGTGATGCAGTATATACTATATATATATATACATATATATATATATATAGTTGTCTCTTTTACTCTTCCAAAAGAAGTTTTAGTTTAGAAGAACCAGAACCTGTTATAGTGAATAGGCCCGTGTTATCAACTGAACCATCACACCACATTGTCTGCCCTCGCAGCGGAAAACTCAATTGTGCAGATTACCGGAAGTTGATACACGCACTACTTTACCGCTGCTCACAGATTATATTACACATGTGATGGTTTATAAACATTTAATTATACGGCTGAAGAGGATGTAGTTGTCACCATCTACGTACCACCGCAGCTTCCATTCTTGCCATTACTGTGAGATGAGTACAATGTGGTGCAGTGTAATTTTTTTTTATTCAATTAGGCGACTCCACGAACGAGACTCTCACCTGATGGTAAAAGATACGCCTGTCCATAACAATGTCGCGCTAGTTAAGACGGTTATACACTGCACCACATTACGCTCGTTATCTTGAGATATATGTTGTCTCGTTAACCCAGTAATTTCACTAGCTACAACACCCTTCTAACCGGAACGGACATTATGGGGGGAGGTAGTACTAACCATCAAGTGAACGTTCAGCTCGTGTTGTTAGTTAATTGAATAAAATTAAGAGATTGCGGAAGTTACTTAAGGAGCAGTTCTCATGCCTTGCTTGAGTAAAAACTCCTTTCATCCTCAGACCATAACCTGCGACTGCGAAGCCACACCAGCGTTCCAGTTGAAGGCGTTCAGCCAGCGGGGGGAGAAGGTGGAGGTGTCACACTACCGCGTCAACGTCAACAGGTGTCACTTCTAGAAAGCCCTTTAATATATCCAAGTTTGTTTTTTCATGTGCCCAAGGATAGAAGGTACCATCAGACACTTAACTAACCTAACTCGGCAGTAAACTTAACTTCCTTCAATGGCGACTGGTAGCTGGTTATATTTCCAGGATTATGTATGGTTCTTTAGCTGGTGGTAAGTCTCTGTTGCCGGAGACCGTGCAGGTACCAGCGCAGCTCTTATTGCAGGCGTCAAACAATAGTGTTATTACATTACTATGCTCCGGTTTGAAAGGCGCTGTAGCTAGTGAAATTACTGTGGTATTAAACGAGACCTGACATCTTAGCATTGTGGTGGTGTATAGCATCCTAACTAGCGCCTTGTTGTTATGAACAGCCGTATCACTCACCATCAGGTGAACGTCCCAGCTGGCATCGTCGCTTCAATAATCAAATATCTGACCCCATATAAAAAATAAGGACGATAGAGTTTGAGCTCCTTTTTTGAAGAGTACATTGGTGTACAGGTTCCGGGCGCGGCTAAACGTGGTCTGCGTAACTGACAAGTTGACGGGTGAACTAAAGTGCGACGGCTGGCCGGAAGTGAAGGTGGCACTCGCGCCGGTCGGCCCTCTGCGGCCAAACGCCACCGAGAGCAACCTGCAGCAGATCGTGAGGTGAGATCAGGGACTGTGACATGCATGGAGTGGACTTAAAATTTGTTCAACATCGCCACATGTATAATACATTATGAAATAAGTAAATAATATTGAAAAGAACTCTTAATGTTCCCACTTATGGGACTGGGAACCTTCTCCCACAGATATATCAAGGTTATTTATTGAACTGCGAGCTGGTGGATATTTGGAGGGATCAATACTATCGATATACTGGTGGTAGGTCTGTTCTTGGAGACCGTATAGTTACCACCGCCGTATCTATTGCAGCCGGCAAAGTGCTGTGTAAATATTACTGTGTTCCGGTTTGAAGAGCATTGTAGCTAGTGAAGTTACTGGGGTAACGAGACTTCACATCTTATGATAATGCGGTGTTGTGTATATTATCCTGACTAGCGCCACGTTATTATAGGCTGGCGTATTACCATCAGATGAACGTAGTTTTATTTTATTTTTTTACGGGAGAAAGACAAAGTTATGTGGGGCTTCTAACCCTTCGGTGGCCTCCCTCAGTGCATTAGAAGGGGCTCCGGGATACAATTACTTAATATAAAGATACAATATACACTGCACCATTTTGTGCTGGACGCTTCAAGACATAACATGTATTTCTTTACCCCGATAATTACATTAGCTACAGCGCCCTTCAAACCGGAATAGAGTAATCTTGGCACACTACTGTTTGTTTCCTTGTCTTGAGATATAGGATACTAAGTCTCGTTACCCCAGTAATTTCACTATCTACAACTCTCCTCAATTTGGACCACAGTAATGCTTGCACCGTACTATTTGTCGGCGGAAATAGAAGCTGTGGTGGATGCTACATGGACGGTTTCCAGCAATAAAGTATTAAGACTCATCACCTCTATATTTCGAGGAGTATTCTGGACTAACCTTTACCATCGACAGCATAACCTTGATTAAACTAATTATATTAATAAAGTTCATTGTTTCCACTTGTTGCTAGTGACATAGTGGTTAGCGCCCTGCGCAGTACTCACCTGTTGTTCAACCTGGCACCGTACCCGACATGTCCGCGCATGCGCAGGCATGTCGCGGAAGCAGCGCCACGACTTCCGCTCCACTACGACTCCATGGTAAGGTTGCATATGTATAGGATATATTCTGACATTCATTGATCCATCACAAGATCTATGAAATTATTAGACACTAAAATTTGGTAGAGATATTGCTTTTACCGTTTAGAGGTCAGTTAAGAGTGGTTCTTCTTCTTCGTCGGTATCACCCTTGACGGAGTGATCGTGGTCATCAGTTCAGGTGTTGGTCGCAAGCTTAACAACACTTCGCCATTCTTCTCTAATAGCCGCCCTCCTAGAGTATTCATATAATGGTAACGATGATGAGCCATTTGCTGCCGCCTTACAGTCAAGATTGGACTTTACAGAATTCCTTCTCCAGGGCGTGTTGCGGGAGTGTTGCATCCGGCAAAGCCAGCTAGGCTGTAAGAGAATGAAACATAACGCTTTACTCTATAATTTCCGTATCCCTCGTCTCCTCGTGCTATGGTCCGTAGCTCGCCTACTACTTTATCACCACATACAGACTTTACACACCATAGAGATTGATCTCCGTGCTGGATACTGCACTCAGAATATACGAAGAAATGTATGTAAACAGAGAGAGAATGAGAGAGTGAGGGAGAGAGAGAGAATGAGAGAGTGAGGGAGAGAGAGAGAATGAGAGAGTGAGGGAGAGAGAGAGAATGAGAGAGTGAGGGAGAGAGAGAGAATGAGAGAGTGAGGGAGAGAGAGAGAATGAGAGAGTGAGGGAGAGAGAGAGAATGAGAGAGTGAGGGAGAGAGAGAGAGAATGAGAGAGAGAGAAAGAGAATAATTTATTCATAATCTGTAGTACATATTTCAATTGATAAAAAAATGTTAATCTTTCTGTTCATACCCTCCATAGAATACACGTATGGAGACCACGTACAGGTCGCAGAAGTGTAGGATGCCCTCCGTTTTGATAGACCGACGACATCATCAGGGCGGTCGGTAGCGGATGGATGCGAGAAGCTGAGGATCGCATTTTGGTGGAATACGTCGGGAAAGGCCTATATCTAGCAGTGGATAAATGAAGGCTAATAATGATGATGAATGATGATACTATATGGTCTAGGATCTGAACCAGGGACAACCGTGTTATAATTCAAGTGTTTATCCATTATGCCATAGAAGCAGTCATCAGTCATGTAGTCAATTTTTGTTAGCATTGCTATCCTTGCTGATATTACAAGAAATTTGAAATTCTTGTCAATTTAATTAAATATATATTTCTTCCATATTACAGTTACAACAAGACAGGCATATGTACACCTCCACACCAAACTCGACGATGGGACCGGTCAGGCTGCTGGGCGATAAGAGGCTGCTGGTGAAGGTGGTCGCTGCCAAAGACTTGGGAGGTAACACTTATAATATACACACTGATAATAACCTTTCTCTTTTTCGACGGACTATTGAGAATGGAGTGTTATCATTAGATGTCCACTGCTGGACGTGGGTCTTGTTTGAAGATCTACACACCAATCCGTCCTCCATCCAACGGAGAACAAGAAGAATAACTTCTGACGATATATTGAATTACGAATGGGATGATAAAGTTGGGATTTTTACACAGCACTAAATTACACTTCTTGTTGGTAGGTCTCAGGTCTCGGCGCCTTTTTTTTGATGCTGAACTGCAGTGTGCAAACATTACTGTGTTTCAGTTTGAAGGGAGTTGTAGCTGGTGAAATTATTGCGGTAATAAAAGCGACGAGCGCAATGTGGTGCTGTGTATATCATCCTATCTAGCGATGTGTTGTTATCCCATATTACTTACCCTCAAGTGAACATCAACAGGGGTTCTAATGGGTTCCGCACAACAACTCACGAGACCCAAGCCAACCTCACCTGCTTGTGGTGCACCCTGCTGATCAATAAACGAGGCTCTGGCTCCCACCAACCCTCATTAGGCTTATGCCCCAAATTCCCCAAACCCTTTATATGAACCCCTACATACGACGAGCCCCTATTCAGCGGTACCGGAAGCCAAGCTGACTGTATGTGGAGATCTTTTGGGGAGACCTATGTCCAGCAGTGGACGTCTATCGGCTGATGAAGTGAACATCTCGCCTGTTTCATCGCTATACGGAATAAAAAAAAAATCCCAACAACTAAACAACGATAAAGTTAAGATGTTTATACAACACAAAATTGAATTAAGGACCTCTGGATTACAAGGCAAGAGGTCTGTCTTCTCTACTCACCTACTATACCCTCTAGTGTGACTAGATAGATAGGTTATGAATGCTGTACCTGATGCAGGCAAGTCTGGCTGCGTGGCGCCGTACTGCGTGGTTGAGATGGACGAGCCGCCGCAGAAGAACCAGACGGCGTTCAAAAGGGAATCAACGTCACCGCAGTGGGAGGAGCACTTCCTTTTGTAAGTCCTTGAGATCAGTTAACATCTGTAGACGTTTCTATTATTATCATAACCATCATTTGACCATGATGCTGGAGCAAAAACGCTTCTCTATTTTTGGTAACACTACTAACAGCATATTATCGAGTAGAAATCCTACACACAGGATTACAGTATCTTTGGAGATTTTTTGTCCTTTCTTAAGACACTTCTATACATCATCTCATCTGTCATCTAAATATATAATTACGAAATATTTTTTTTTTTGTCATGGGCGTTTAGAGGTGAAGGTTGGCTTTTAAATAAAATTATCAGACCTGCGGAAAAGGTTCTCTGACTGATGTGATGATGTTCACATTTGGATACTAATAATCAAGTACTAAATATAATTTTTATGTATCACAAAAAAAAAGAAATTACTAGACAATTTTTAGAGGTTTACTCTATCACTTCCAGCGATCTCTCACCACAGACTGCAGAACTGCTCTTCGAGGTGTACGACCGCACCGGCCCGCCGTCTCCAGGTGGCGCCACTTCACAACACAGGTTTGTTTCCGGTTTCTGTCTCCATGCTTAACTTGTAACAGAATTTCCTGATACAATCCCAGCACCAAGTGTAGTCAAGTTCCAACCTAGCAAGCTGTATGGCAAAAAGCACAATATGGTATAGTGTATAATATCCTAACTAGCGTTACGTTATGTCCGTTGCATCAGGCTGTCTACCTCATCTTGGGGCTTCGTAGAACAAAAAATTTTAGCAACAACAATATAAAAGGTTTGTAATGTGTCACTAACCTGTACAGGTTCTTGGGTCTGGGTCTGGTGGGTATAGATGAGCTACTTGCTGCGCCTTCCCAGCGACAGCAGATAGCACTGCAGACCAGACCCATGGAGGAGCACGACATCAGCGGAACCCTCACTGTGGAGGTGAGCCATTAATTTATTTAAACAAACATAAAAGAAACAAAGATCCTGGACAGAAACAAAAAACTCTTCTTATACACCAATGTAGTACCATCATACATCATACTACTGGCAAACAGTAGCACGTAAACCTTACTGTATTCTGATTTAAAGAAAACTTCAAAGATGCTAGAGTTAACTACTTATAGCATAACTCAAAACAAATCAATGCCAGTACTCTTTCTTTCTAAAGAATTTGTTATTTTTGTATTTCCAGTTCTTGTTCATAGAGGGTGCGGACATCCCTGACTTGGGTTCGAAGCCACTCAAGATCAAGGAGAGTCTGCGTGCCCTCTCACCACAGGGGCAGCTCACTACCACAACAAAGACAACGTTCCAACAGAATGGTTAGTATCTGAACCCTCTCAGCTACTGACAGTGAAAAGTTTTATTATCTAGCTTTATTTTTCTCTACTAATAAATTTATATGCCAGCTTACTGTTTGAAGATCCACCGTACAATGAAGGTAGTTATCTGCAATTATTTTTCCTTATAATATAATAAATAGCCCTCTTAATGTTCCCACTGGTACAGGAGGCCTCTTCTCACAAGAGAGAGACACAAGACCAATTATCCACTCTTTACTTATTAATATATACATCATTTGTGTGTTGAAAGTTAAACTTATTTTTCAGGACAGGACAATTCTCAATTAACCGAATCAGCCCTAAGGGAGTTGGAATTGAGCCCCACTAGCGCCACCAACAAATCAACTCTGATTATACACTCAGTGCAGAGGGTAAAATATACTTGTTTCTTTACTTCAAGTACACAAACATTCACTCTTTCATCTAATGCACATTTGGACAGATGACAATAATTTCATAGTATTGTGGGAATTATTTGATTAGTAACACAAATATAAACTGTTTATAATATATAGCTTATTAATTTAGTTAATAGCTATTAACTATTACTTTAACAAACATTTAAATATTTTTGTATTAAAATTACAAGAATAACTGTAACTGAAGTTTTAACTAGTAATATGTTTGTAACTTTTCTTTTTCATTTAATTGTTGTATTAGTCTATAAGTTTTAACATTATTCAATAGATATTTAAATAAAAAAAAGATGTAACCATCTAAATAAATCTCTACATAACCGAAGCTGGGCTTTATTATAATTATAAAGATATTAAATACACTTTTACAGAATAATTTACAAAAACATTAGTAATTATAATTAGTATGAAACCTGTTTAATACTAAAAAATTTAAATGTGGATGTGTTATTAAAGTAAATAATAATTAAAAATTGTTTTTAAAATCATATAAAAAAAATATCTTTACCATCATCATTGACATTAAGTCCCCTCTTCAAACTAAAGTATTTAGGATACATAATCGTATATCATACAAGACTACATATCGTTAATATTAAAATGTCTGTTCGTGTGCATCCTTCAAAGCGTCTGCAAATGTAACATCCGCTAGATCGATTAATTTAATACATATAGAATACTGACTTTGTTTTGGTTTTGTTCCATTGTGCCTGCCTTTTACCTGCCGCATGCGTTTGGTTCAACTGAAAACATCGCAGGAGCCGATGAAATCAATAAAGGTGAGAATCGCATTAAATAACCTCTGCAAGTAATATTCCATAGTCATGTCTATAGACTTTAAAAACGTTTTTTAACGAAAATTAAATCATAGATGCGCTGATGTTTAAAGTCACCCGCCATTACACCATGACAGCTGAATTTTTATTATTTCATACGTCGAAGCTTATTGCAACAGATAATTCATACGTCAATTGACTTGTAAATAGTGTTGCTATAAAAAACATGTGTTGCCAAGCATGTATCCGTGTTAGTGATTAGCTGTTACTAAATTTTGAGATTTTTGTGTTCAAAAACTTTTTGGGAGTTATTTTGATGACAACATTTTCGCACAATGATTATTTAAAGCTATATGTAAGAAATAATGTTTTAAAAAGTTCAAATGAAAATATTAGGAAGTAAAATAAATAGATCGATAATTGTTTTTTTTCTAATATTTTCATTAAGTATTTATGAAAAAAAAAATTGCACGTGTATTATTACCAAATCATAAAACATTATATCATAAAACTACCATTGAGGCTTGCTTTTTTTGTCAAAACAAATAAAAAGAAGCTCTCAAGGAAGAACGTCAGGGGGTATATGGGTAATATTTTATAATTATGATTTGAAAACCGGGAATTTTAAAATGGCTTCCAAAAAGAGTGTGCTGTATACTAACCCAAAATGCCCTTACGAAAAAGGTGGAATTAACCGATTCGGGGAAATTCATCGAAGTGGAGAGAGAGGCTGCGGCCTCATCGCCGCAAGTCGAGAAACAGGAAATGACGTCAGCGAGTGAAGTGCAAAAAACCGTAACGCCCAATCAGTCTCCGGGTAAAAGTGTGAGGATTAAGGAGAATGGCGCCAAAGCCAATGGCGACACCGAACCGGCCAAGGTTTCTGTTTCTGCCTGATTTTTTGCGCTTTCATTAATGATACTAATGTTTTGAATTATTTTGCACTGTTTTGCGCAATTTATTTGTATCTCTTCATATACAACACAGGATTTAAGGGTTTGTAAAACAAGTATTTTCTCTAGTCTATTTATATTACTAAATTAAATAAATTTCTTTATTATTACTTAAATCTATGTTTAACAGTTGTTATTCAATATTTTTTAATCTATTTTAAAAAATCTTCGCTTTCTATAAAATAGGATCTTCAACAAATATCAAATCTTATCAGATGGGTGTTGCTATTTTTTATATATCTCTAAATTTTGTCTGAGGTGATTAAATATTAACAGAAAGAAATTGTTGTTTTTTATATATATATATTTTCTTGCAGCAAGGAGACTATGTGAATAATCAAGAAAACAATCCACCGGAGCCAGCGCCCAGGAAACGTAGACGAGATTTCTTTGGAACAATAAAAAGAAGGTAATAAAAATCGTATACTATATGAAACACTATTTAATATTGTTTTCAATGAGTTGACTTTTGACCAAATTAATCAAAATGGCTACTTTTTTAAGTTTAGGATAATTTACGAATTTCCATATCGTAATGATTATTTTCAGACTGGGTCGTTCGCGCACCCGTGGGCAGTCGTTGGATCTCCAGGATTCCGAAGTGGACCAGCGTCTGCGCAGTGTGAGCGCGGAGAGGAATACACATGGTGAGGAACTTATTTAAAATTCATTGTCATTTAATTAATATTTGTAACTGGTGAGATCTTTTTTATTAGAGACTGTACAAAGCATAAGTTTCCAAATGTCATGATAGCCGCTGAAGCTTAATTGTAGCACGATTAGAGCGAGAGACTTAAATTGTGATAACTGATAGATAATAGGCAGACATATTAGATATAAAGACAAAGAAAATTAAAAGAAAATATAGTTAATTATTGTGTAAAACAGGGCGTTAGTTCATAAAAGTTTAAAACTATTTCTATACTATAGAGGTATCCAATAATGTGATCTGAAAAAGAAGAGTTTTTTCATGCAGATTTGTTTTACAGTTGTCGTCGTTTAAATGTTGCGGCAATGTACAAATGATAGTATTCATTTACCACCATGATCTATTCGTGCATTTACCTATCTTTCTTAGGATTAAAAATTGAAATTAAAATTTCAGATAAAGTACTAGCGCTGCCTAATAGAAATGTTTACTCAGCGGGCGCTTCCCCCGCGCAGTCCGGTGATGAATCCCGCACCTCACGGAGGTATGCACTACGACTTTTATTTTCAACCCATTACCATCACTTTTTTGATCAACCCATGAAACTAGCCAGCCTTTCACTTGATGGTAAATGGTACGCCCACCGCACTCACACAGCACTACTTTGTGCTCGTCGCTTTAAGAAATAAAATATAAAAATTTGTTGCTCCAATAATTTTTCAAATAATATTATCATCACCATATATAAGATTAAACTAATGATTTATCCTAAAAAATTAGGTAAAAATACTCAAACACGTGAGCCGTAATTCGCAACCACCCACTTCCGACCGCCTTTACGTGGACTTAATAATAGTCTTAGGGTGAGCCGATTAATAGAAACTTCTTGAACTTCCCTTTGTCGATTTCAATGTTTTTGGGAAATGAAAAAATGGTTGTCTATGGAAAGAAAAAATAAAAAGCGCTCTTAAAGGTGTCAACACTGAGACTAATAGTGTTCCTTACAAGAAATAAAGCCTTCTCTTATGTGTCTATGATTCATAAATTCATTCACCAACCCCCCTTGGCCTTATAAGTGAAGGTCTCGGGTCCTACCGCTGGAAACATTAAGAGAGTCCATATTTTTTTACATAATCATATATTGTTTTTACAAATGCTGATTATTTAGCGATCTTACTGAACCATAGACTAAATATTATAGATTTGTAATATATAATTCTTTAGACCAATATAAGACCTAATATTACCAAAGAAAGATATTTTAAAATCTTTTTATAACAATGTACATAAGTCATAAAAATGATGTTAAGATTTCTAGATTAAGAAAAAGCTTTCTCTATCTAAAATTAATAAATTAATAGGAAATCTAGTTTAACATTTTTATAAATAGCTAAAATATAGTTATAGATTTTTTGATTATATACAATTTTATTGGCTATTTGCACAAAATTAATATTAACTGAAGCTTGGCAACACAGCATTACGCTTTTAACAAAGATTAAATAAGCAGTTAACCAGTTGTAAAATATCTTAGCAATGACTACCTAAAAATAACACTAATGATAAATAAATTTTATACAATAATTTTGATGCTGTTTTGCCGAAATAATAAAAAAAAAGTGTCGTCTGTAAAGTTTTGTAAAGGTGTAACACCGACACTAATTGTAAATTTTTCTTTTTTTCATCTGCCAACACTCACATGCGCGGGGGTAATCGCACTCTGCAATCTGGTAACATTGGTTTTTCATACTAATTGTATTTTATATATTTATATCCGCTGGAATGAAAATGCTTGATATTGCTATTTTTTTCTTTTTTCTCTTTAATTTTTTTTGCTTATATACATTTTCATTTCACTCATGAATATTTTTTTCATTGGCTGTACTATAATAAAAATTTGTTTTCGTATTTTCAAATAATTTTTTTTTTAATCGTTATTGTTTTTGTTTACATTTTGGATATTTGTAAACTACCTACAATTGTAAATATTTCGTTAATATTATTTGGAATGTTTTTATTATACACATCAAAAATCTCTTTTACAATATTCAAATGCAATGTTTTCATGCAAACTGATAATATAAAAGGTCCTCTCTTAGCGAAGTGTCCGGGTTTAGTTCCGCATCCGCCCGGACGTTCATCCACGAGGCTTCCACTTTGGTTCTGGAAACGATCGAGGCCGGAATAAAGAAACACTACCTGGTGCCGCTGACGATTGCTCAGCGGTCGAGGTGGCGGCGGAAGGGAGTCAAGCTGCACATATTCAACGAGCACACCTTCATCGCCAAACATCTTAGCGGGTGAGTGATATTTTACTTTATACCAATAAAAAATCATATTAAATTTATTTGCAAAGAAGAGACCTACCATCATTAGTACCACCAGCACTGTTGGCGCTGCGGTATACCACCAGCATTCTTATTATAAAACCACCTCACCATTGCATCGGTGCTAAGTGTCTGCTAACAGAGATCATTTAGGTTTCTACCTAGACCACCGCAGCTTCTATTTCTGCTGCGAAACAGTAGTGTACTAACATTATCATGTTCCGGTTTGAAGGGCGCTGTAGCTAGTATAATCGCCGAGGTTAAGTGACGCAATATGTTATCTCCCAAGGCGACGAGCACAATTGGATGCAGTGTATAACATCCCAAGTAGTGTTTCGTGGGCAGGCGTATCACTTAACACCAGGTGAACGTCCCGCTGGTTTCATCGCTTCGTTGAATAGAAATAATTGCATACGTTGTTTGTACTGCAGCGGCACGGTGTGCGAGGTGTGCGGCAAGACGGTGGCCCGGCGGCTGGGCAAGCAGGGCTACGAGTGCCGCGACTGCCACATGCGCTGCCACAAGCACTGCCACGTCAAGGTGCCATCCACCTGCCCCCACTCCACCGTTCACAACATGGAGCTGTGAGTACACACAACGCTTTTCAACAATGCTGCCATTTAAAACTATTACAATTCCACACGTGGAAATATTCCTTTATATTATAGTTATTTTGTAAGAGAATGAGATTTAATATTGGTGGTAAACAGAGGGAGAATGGTAGGAGAAGACATATTGATGATGAAATGAAGACAGGGATTGGAGATGATGAATCGCTTATTAGATGCAGGATATATCCCAAGCGAGGATACCAGTTTAGAATGATTTAATATAAAAACACTAACATATGATATATGTCTTATTTAATTTACTTATGAATTATTTAAATAGGTATTTAGATATACTAAACATGGATCCTGATAGATGTACTGTATATATTCTATTCTTGAGAAGAATAAAGACCTGGATATAAAAATTACATACAAGAACAATAAGTAATATTTTCTTTATATGGGTTGTTAGTAGTCGAGGTAAGAGGCTTACTTCACATATAAAGAACTCTTTACTAGATGACAGTGTGCAAACATTATCATGTTTGAAGGGCGTTTAGCAGGTCAAATTACAGGGGGAGTGATACTTAATATCTCGTGTCAATATGACGAGAACATTTCTTACTGGTGGTAGGTTTTTGCTGGAGACTGTCTGGGTAGGTACCACCGCAGTGCATATTGCAGCTAACAAACAGCAGTGTACAAACATTAATATGAATCCGGTTTTAAGGGGGCTGTAGTGAAATTACTGGGGTAAAGATATTTAACATCCTATGTCTCAAGGCGACGCAATGTGGTGTAGTGTATACATTTTAACTAGCGCCATGTATTTATAAGCAGTCGCATCATTTAAGATCAGGTGAATTTAATAATTAAAATAAAATGTAGTCTCTCTACCCCATTAATTTCACTAAGCACAGCGCCCTTTAAACCTGAATCACCGCAGCTCCTAATGCACCGGCAGACAGTACTGTGTATAATTTGAGAGGCGTAGTATTATACTTGATATTTTGCCTCAAAGCGACGAGCATTAAGTGATGCAGTGTAAACGTCTTAACTGACGAGTAGAGGTCATGTCGTATTAAAATCAAATCAAACCCGATTTCTTTAACAAATACTTATTAGAAATATAAGTAAATAAATATCATTCCGAATTCCGCTTCATTTATATCATTGCTTCAGTAGTGTAGAATGGCTACGTTTGTTTAACAATTTGACGGACACGGAAGTGATAACACGCCATTTTGTTTTACATCCTAGTGCTTTACCCTCATTTGCTACATTCGCAGAATGCATCGGATTATTTACATTTATTTATTAAACCAAACGTCGATATTAAAATGCATTTTACAACTGCCGCTGTGGCGCAGTAGCTAATCAAGTCCCGGATTCACCTCCTGAACCACATTCGCTGGTGGTAACACCTTTAATATCTCAATACTCGAGGTAGATCTCTGTTGGCATGTATGGTGGTATGGTATGGTATGTATGAAGGTCCGGAGGTCTTATTCCTGCTACCAAAAAGTACTTGAAGGGAGCTTTGGCTAGTGAAATTACTGGTGTAACGAGACAATAGCTTCTCGAGCTGTATCATACTAACTAGCGCCATGTTGTTATGAGCAGGCATATCACTTACCATCAGGTGAACGTCCTGCTGTCTTTAATCAAAAAATGTCAAAATATTGTACATTTCAATATTGCCGTTTGTTGTTTATATTTTTATAGTATGCCTAAATCTGACAAATTATTTAAACATAAGATATTTTCATTAATACTCAGCCTTTGCTTACCTGGTTTTTTTTTTATTTCCAACGCTGCCAAGGTCCCATTCCCATAGCTTTGGAAATGGAAGGTACTTATTAGTATTTTTATTTTTTCACTTTAGATATTTTCCTATACGTAGTACGCGGGGCCTGATGTGACAGATGAATTTATGTGTTGCCATCTATTAAAAAAAATTATTCCCATTTTTGGTAATTTTTATTTTTGATAAAATCAATTTCAAATTAATAATTACAGCAATTTATAATTTTTTGATAAATAATAATTAATCGCAAATATTGATAATGTTGAAGTAGTTTTGATTATATTGTATGAGAAGGACTTCAGTTCCAATAGTAGGAATATTAAAAGGGCGTATTGTTATAGTGCCCAGAGCTTAATAATTTTTTTTATTTATAATATACATGGTATAGGAGTAATACAGACGTTAAACTCACCATCACCATCACCACTTCATTAATCGTCCGCTTCTTGTGTACGCTGTACTGTATATCTCAATACATTCATCATATAAAGCAATATATATATACATATATTTGTTGGTTTACGTTTTTTATTTGGATATAAATGAACAATCTTCTTATTGTTCCCACTGTTGGGATTCAGGCCTTCTCTCGCGAGAGAGTCTAATATATTTATCCACCACGCTGGTATGATCTTGGATGTCTCGTATCTAAGAGAGCTGTTCAAACATATCGGTTTTTTTACGTTTTCTTTCTCAAGCTTTGGGAATCGAACCCGCGCCTTTACAGTAAGACCTCACAATCTGAGCTATCGCGGCCAAGTTATATATATAACGTGTATTATATAATTCCTTCTAGATCCATGCTCCCCGTGCTAAGCGAATAGTCGAGCGTGAAGACTGCAAAAGGAAAATTAAAAAAAAAACGTTAAAAAAACAAGCTTCGTTCAGGTCCTTAACAAATTAATGTTTGTAGTCGCGTTGTTTTTTTTTTCAGCTTGATTTCAGTTTAAACGCATGTTTCCTGACCCTGGAGCAGGGTCCCGCTGACCCTGCAGCCTTTTACTGTTGCCGTAACGTTTGCTTAAAAATTATTTGTGTCTTTGTATTTAAGACCCAAATAAAATATTATATTTATTTTTTTTCGCATGTTTTTAGTTATATTTATTTTTTTTTTTGGCTATTTTTGATTGTATTAACATTTTAATTAGTCGACTTAATTTTATTTATATTTCAGAATCTGGTTTTAGTATTTTCGATTAAAGTAATATTTTAACTAGTCGACTAATTTATGTTTTAGTACTTTGTTTGAATAAATCTAGTCAACTAACTTTAGTTATATTTCATAATTTTTTTTTTGGTATTCTCGATTAAATTAACATTTTAACTAGTCAATTAATTTAATTTATGTTTTAGATTTTTTTTTTATATTTACCTTGTTTTTTCTACCAACAGTAACTTTGGTAGTATTTGCACGTATTTGCTGTTGTATGTAACTATACATTCTTACACAGTTATTATTTTATGTAAATATAGAAATAAATGATGGTATTAATATCTTTTCTCTCTTTCCCCCCCAGGGCTTACATCTCGTCCCCCTACACGGACAAGAATTTGAGGATGTTATGAATACAACCGCTTTCATGCACAATTCGAATATACAAAGCTGTCTACCTGTATATTTATATACATATGTATACACATATATATATATATGTATATATATATAAATCTCTATAAGTACAATGCGTATATTATTATATACAAATGTATAGGATCATTTACAAATATTAGTTTTTAACGTGATGATTTAAACCGTTGGCATTTTAATATTGCCATTACAAAAAAAAAAATTACCATCAAAAAATAAATATATAATAATAACCTTACTGTTAACTGGTCGTCTTATTCTCAATGGATTAATGCAATACCTAATTACTTAACAGAGCTCCGGTTTGAAGGGCGTGGCAGCTAATGAAGTTACGGCAGTAATGAGACTTAATAAGTACGATATAATAACATCTCATCGCCTCATTAAATCAAAAAGTCTGATACTACTTTATACTATATGTTAATAGACCTCAAGAGGATGGTCAAGGTTAAGGTCTATAAATAAGGTCAAAGGATTTAAATCATTGCGTTCGTGTATTTAGGTTTAAGAGTTGGAAGAGTAGTCGGTTTCTAAATTTCGTCCTGTCAACAATAAATTTCGGAATCGAACCCCGATCCCGTTGTCTCGGTGTTAGGTTAGTTTATAGTTCGCTAGAGCCCACCAGAACTCTCCGGTTACCGAAGTAATTCACGACCAAAGTCAAAGGCGACGGCTTTTTCTTAAAGTACCGCTACCTCACTACAGTTTAAAAATTCTTATTTAATAAAAAAACAAACAGCCCACTCTAAGATGCCGCGTTAAGGATATTTATCCAGCGCATTCATCGAGTGTGTTGGTAGATGTCTCATGTCTAAAGAAGCGGTCGTTCTCAGAACAATTAGGTCTCCTTCATAATGAGGATCGAATCCGCGATCGAGTTCAGAGGGTGCGACCACATCGCTGAGCCATCGCGGCTTCATTTAATACTGTTACCAATATTTACGGTTTATGTTCGCACTAAGTTATGTACGGTCGTGTTGCTGTCATTTATATCCATTTACAGCATTGGAATACTAAATTCTAACCAAGATACTAAAGAACTAAAGTAAAAGACTAATAATGGCTCTTATTAAAAAAAAAAATACTAAATATTTTTAGTAAAGTCATAAAATATTAAGTCGATTTAATTGTTTGGCGGTAAATGATAGCGACGTTCACGACCATAGATTTTAATGTTATAATAACAAATGTACCCACTGCGGGAAGGGGATTCCTCACAAGCGGCCGAGGCTCCGCCGTTTTTTTATAGCTCGAATATAAATTAGTGTAAGTGCTTCGCACATGTGATGGCCGTCGTTAGAACGCGCAGTAACTTTAAACCGGATAAACTCTCGCGCTTGAAGCTTTCACGTTTATAATATTTATAGTTTTAACACACGGCCATTATTACCAGTGAACTAAGTTGGAGATATTTTTTTTTTCTTATATCGGTATGTTGTTTATTCTGACGTGTGATTGGAGGTGTTGTTACTATTCATATTTTGTACTAAAACCTACCATTTGGTAGTTTTTATATGACAGTAAAACTTACCGTATTTTAGATTTTTTATGGTAATATTAAAACCTACCGGAGTTTTATATGAAAAAAGAAATACTATCATTTGGGAGTTTTTATAAGATAATATTAAAACCTACCACTTGGGAATTTTTATGTGACAACAATAAAACCTACCATTTGAGATGTTTCATAGCCCTGTTGGTCAACCATAATTTTATTTTTATTATGAACATTAGTACAATATATGAATAGTTCAATTTCGATATGTTTTTATATATTTTATGTTGAAGCGACGTTGTTTGTGTTGTTTATATTTGTTCTCCTCACATAATATGATTGTTGACGCATACTCTGCATGCGGTGTGTACGGAGAAAGTTTATACATATTATATAAATGTTGGCGTTGCGTTTTCTGTAATATTATTATCTTTTTTTTTTAAATAAAAAAAGCCTTTTTTTTTACGTGTCGTTTCACTTATAACCCTTGCCGTCAAAGGATGTCAGAAAATCAGGATGCATTTATTCAAAGTAGATTTTTGAGAAATATCTTTCGAGCGTTAGTATTTCAGGATCTACCACTGCGTACGAATATTCAACTGTCAGAGAAGTATGGGGCAGGACCTACTACTACCTAGCTACCTTCTTAAAATCACTGGTGATAGGTCTCTGTTGCCGAAGACCAAGTAGATACTAACGTAGCTCCTGTTGCAGCCGACACATAATACTATGCAAACATTACTGTGCTGTAGCTAGTGTAATTACTGGGGTAACGAAATCATCTTATGTATCAGGCGATGTGGGGCAGTAAATATCATCCTAACTAGCGCCACGATGTTATGGGCGTATCACTTATCATCAAGTGAACGTCCCGTTTATCTCTTCTCTTCGTAGTATATAAAAAAAAAACTTGGAATAAAATTGGAACTTGGTAACACTTTACATGGGTGAAGGTAACACTAAATAGCGTATAAACACAGCCCGAGCCACTAGTCCGATTTTTCCTGTTCACTGAATGTTACCACGGGGTATGCATGGGGTGTGTAGTGTATGTATCTGAAGGGCTATCCGAATGTATCGATGCTTGATGTTTTACCAGATATAAAAAGTCACACCTGAGTTTCTTGCCATGTTCTCAGAAGATGCTGGGTTAGGAAACCGGCAGTAAAGTCCCTCCCATGTGAATCCCTACAGACGACGGTTCCTGGTGCCCGGTGATACGGGCGGCGGGAGAACGATTGATGTGAAGATCTTTGGGGAAGGCCTATGACCCAGGAATGGACGTCTACCGGCTGATGATGATGAAATGATATTTAATTAAGACATTTTTGAAGAATTGAAGTATATATAAAAAAAACATGAAAACACTTGACTTTTTGTTTATAAACATTTTTTACAGCCTTGTAAATATCATCTAACAGCAGAGTATAACTACATGACAGTGTAAATACTTTACTGTGTTCCCGTTTGAAGGGCTCTGTAGCTACTATAATTACTGGGTTAGCGTGACTCGTCTATCCTCCAGTTACCTGTACAGGCGATGGTCGGAGAACGGACTCAAGTCCGTTTTCGATGACAGAGTATATTCGCTAGAAATCAAAAAAACCGAGACACCATGTGAACAGGCCCGGATCCACGAGCCCAGTATAAGATGAGCTGTATGAGTCAATATGACTACCAAACGCTCAACATTACTAGAGAATAGAGCCAACGTCCATGTTTCAGGCGACGAGACCAAGGCGGTGCAGTGTATACCATTCTAACTAGCGCCACGTTATTAACGGCGTATCACATACCATCAGGTGAACTTAACGTAATTTCAGTAGCTACACCGCCCCAGGCCCAGCCTCAAACTGGGACACAGTGACCTGACTATTTTATGTTGTGGGCGTCCCCAGTTCGCGATCAATGAAGTTCAGCTACTTGTTCTTCATAAGAAAACCAAAGGAGTAGGTAGAACAGCTTGTCAGAGCTTACGTTCCGTATACGGGTGTCTTCTAGAGAAGTTTTACCACCACAGACTAATTCACCATTTAACATCCAGGCGAGATGGTGGTCGAGCGGTAATCTTTTGAATAATAAAACAATCATCTTGAAGCCTAGTTTTATACTACCAATTCCATACCAGCTTGTAATAATTCCTCTATATGAACCCCTACAAAGGCCAGTCCTTGGTGGTACCGGAAGTCATGCTGTTTGTGACGGACGTTGACAAAGCGCTGGAACCAGACCAGCGCAAGATCGATCGATGTGATTTTTTTTTTTTAAATAATTGAGCGACGAGACGAGCGCAACGTTCACTCAATGGTCATAACAACGTGGTGATACTTTAGATAGTATGCACTGCACCACATTGCGTCTCGTTACCCCAGTAATAATACTAGTTACAGCACTCTTCAAACCGGACCACTGTAATGTTTACAGTACTGTTTGGCGGTAGAAATAGGCTCTGCGGCGGTACCCAACCAGAGGATCTCCGGCAATAGAGACCAAGCATCATATTCTCTGGAGGTGTCCCCAAGTCCAGCAGTGGACGACTGTCTGTTGTTTACGATGATGCGTAACAATATAACTGGGCACATAAATAAATAAAAACAATTAATTTTAATTTCTCTACAATAATTTATTTATATCACACACCTCCGCATCGGTTGCGTCGGCAGCTCTCGTGGCAGTGAACGATCTGGTCGCAGTATGCAACAGCTCCAACTAAAATATATACATATATATATATATATTATCATACTATCTTTACTAATGTGCAGTAAATTTTTAAAAATTATAAATCGGCAACTTTTTATATATAATATGTATCTAAAAATGAATAAAATTACTTTTTCGTGGGCAAGACCAAGCAGCCCTGCAGTCCTGAGATAGTAAGAATAGGACTAAAGTAAGCCCTGCCTGTCGTACAAGCAGACTAAAAGAGTCTAGGAGTTTTAGGAGCCTTGAGGGTCGGGGCCATTATCGCTCAACAAGCGAACCTGCGTGGGACAGCGTATGGCTCAGCGATGGTCCCTAGGAGGGATACTCTCCTCCTCAGAGACGTGTAACCCAGAGTATAAGGTACGCCTGCGATACGGTCCCGCCGAAGGTCTTCTTGAGGAAGAGAACAGAAATGCCCTGGTGGTCCGAACAGCTCTCTCTTCTCAAGGCGGATGTATCGAGGAAGAAGAGACGGATCCCGAGTGAGCGGCCGGCCCGTAAAGAGCTGATCTTGCGCGAGTACTTCGACGCGAAGGAAGGTTACCGCCTCGAGGTGAGGCGTGCTCAGACCGCCAGTTGAAAGCGGTTCTGTGAGCGGCAGGAGCGCGAGACCATGTGGGACGCGTCGTGATGCATCGCACGGAGACTAGGTGTGAGGACGTCCGTCTCGTCCAGGGAGGGAAGGTGCTGGACGCAGCGGGGTCAGCCAGGACCCTTGCGGAGGTCTTCTTCCCGGAGGAGGACATTGCGGACCACTGTTCTGTAAGAGTCATGTCCGATGAAGTCAACGAGGGGACCATGGTGATTCATGTGAACTCCTCTTCACAATGGAGGAGCTTCGATGGTCCGTGTCGACCTTCAATGCGAAAAAAGCTCCTGGCACCGACGGACTCACCGCCGACATCTGCCGGGCGGCCATCGCTGTGGATGCCGCGCTGTTTCTTGCGCTCTCCAACCGTTGTCCCGCTCTGGCCTACTTCCCCAGGAGATGGAAGGAGGCAGCGGTCGTAGTGTTGCGGAAGCCCGATAAGGACGCCTACACGCACCCGAAATCCTACCGGCTCATCGAACTCTTGCCCGTCATGGGCAAGGTCCTGGAGATGATAGCGATCGCAAGGTGGCCGTAAGGTACGCTAGGGCGGAGTGCACCAGGGAGACCACCAAGGGCTGCGTGCAGGGATCCGTGGGCCGCCTAACCTTTTGGGCCCTCCTCAATCCACTCCTGGAGGAGGTGGCCAAAAGCGGGACACACTGCCAGGCGTTTGCAGACGACGTCGTTCTGATCTTCTCGGGGCAAGAGACCGGGAATATCACGAGAAAGGCAAATGCGGTACTCGCCGATATTCACGGTTGGGGGGTCCGAAACAAGCTTAGGTTCGCACCACACAAAACTAAGGTGATGGTGCTAACCAATAAGCTGAAGTACGACAACCCAATATTGAGTATGGGTGGACAGCCCCTTTGTCGAACTCGTGAGGTTCGGATACTAGGCCTCACAGTTGACGATAGGCTCACGTTCAACACGCACGTGAAGAACGTGAGCAAGAAGGCCCAAGGGCTCTATCGTCAACTGTGCAGAGCTGCAAAAGTATCGTGGGGGTTGAACTCTGAGGTGACCAGGACGATGTATTTGGCGGTGTTGGAGCCCATCATTCTGTATGTAAGAATCTGCTGGTCTGAAGGCAGCTCGATGCGGTTCAGCGTGGCTTTGCGCAGAAAATTGCGCGAACTCACCGAACCGCGTCGTTGCACTCGGCCCTAGTACTTGTCGGGCTGTTTCCTTTGGACCTTTGGGTCTAAGAAGCGGCCACAGCATTTGAGGTAAAGCGCGGCCACTCTTGGACAGTCCTAGGAGATCGAGAGCTGGAAGTTCAGCCACCTACTTGAGGCTACCACACCCGTCTGAACAGGTTGGTGTAGAGTTCTTCTGCTTGGGGGAAAGTGCCGAGGAGGTCCACCTTGCCACTACGGCTGCCGACTCGGGTGTACACACCGACGGCAGCCACATTGACGACAAGATGGGTGAGGCGTTCAGCGTTGCGCGGAACACCGCAGAAGTTACGAACAAGAAACTCAAGTTAGGCAACTTCTGCATCGTATACCAGGCAGAGCTGCTGGCTTTGGCAAAAGCGACGGGGTAAGCAGCCAGCGGGTCGGCGCATTCGTGCGCCGTACTTAGCGACTCGAGGTCCGCCCTTGAAACAGTTGCAAAACCAAACACCCTCCACCCCCGAGCGCTTGAAATGAAAGAAAACATAATGAAAGCGCGGGCAAAAGAGACGAACTTAAGGCTGTTTTGGGTAAAGGCGCACGTGGGGATGGAGGGTAACAAGAAGGCGGACCAACTGGCTAAGGAAGCGGCCCTGAAGGATAAAAGAAGACCGGTCTACGAGGACTGCCCCGTTTCCTTCGTCAAGCGTCAGCTCAGGCTGAAGACGCTTGACGAATGGAACAGGAGGTACGTGCAAGGTACGACGGCTTCGACAACGAGGGTTTTCTTCCCAGACGTCGCGTCGGCATATCGTTCGCTTCGCCGGCTCGAGCTCGACACGGTCTTGATCCAGATGTTCACTGGGCACGTGGGATTCTCCGAGTATCTCTACAGGCTCAAGCTCAAGGAGAATCCCTCGTGCCTCTGTGACCCAGCGATGGACCAGACCGTGGTGCATTTTTTGGCTTTCTGTCCCTTATACGGGAAAGAAAGAGCAGACCTGGAGATAGAGACTAGAAAAAGGATAGATGTGGAAGTCCTTGCCTCTCTGATGAGTGAAGACGAAAGTCGCATAATATTTCTGGACTATTGTAGAAAAGTTATAGGAAGAGCAATAAAATTAAATAAAGTCTGAATAAATAAATAAACTGAAAATAGAATAAATAAAAATTAAGAACTGTAATAGAGTAATAAAATAAATTGTAAATAGTAAAAATAAAAGATAGGAAAGAAACTAAACTGTAAGAAAACATATGTAGCAAGAAACCAAGAAGAGATAAAGGATGCTACAGGGGATGCTTCTTTTTCAGGCTCCCCCTCCCCCAGAATAACTACAAGAAGGAGGCAGTCTTCGCAAAGTGAGAGAGGAATGACAGAAGGAAATGGTATGTAGAATGATAGAGATGAGAAGTTTGAGAGAAGAGCAGAGTATGAAAGATGAGAATAATGAAAGACGAGAATGTGGTATTAGAATTAAGATAACTGATGGTAAATGTAAGTAGAAAGTAAAGGTCCTGACCCAAAACACGCAGGGGGAAAAAAACTAACCCAGAGTGTAAAAGGGCACCAGTGCGTTCTGATTCAGACCACCAAAAAGGTTTTAGAGAGTAACAAGTTCACATCACCCTAACTTCCCCCCAGAAGCAGGGTATCTTTCGAAGATTTCTCCACTCCCCTCCCCCCCTTTCCAAAAAAAGACCAAGACTAAACGAAAAAAATAAAAATTTCATTCAACTGACGACTTAAAATATTTATCATAACTTGAATGCTTTTCTTTGGAAATCAAATATTGAATATATTATAAGACTGAATATGCAGGACCAAGGCTAATACTAATTTCGTCAAAGTCTTGGTCTTGATTTGATCATCACCAATTTCAAAGTGTGTCTTGTCATATATATAATGGAAATATTTCACTTACACAGGTAAAAATACCACTGCTGCTACACCATCGATGCGTCATAATAGGCGACTAAGCATATATATGTATACCTTCAGGAATAATGTAGCAGGTTTCTAGGGAAAGTGGATTGGCAATACTCTAAGAAGAGATCCCATCCATATTCCAAAGCAGGCGTTTGATTGGAACCTGCAGTGAAAACGAAGGAGCTGTCGCCGCACAGTAATAGAGGTGAAGAAGATTGGGAAGACGTGGGATGAGATCAAGGGTGAAGCCGGAGACCGAACGCAATGGAGAATCACTGTGGACACCCTTTGCCTCATCTTGTGGTATAGGATGTTAATGAATGACTACGGCAAAACTACAAATACCTGTTAGCGTTGGACGTCGATAGGCTCAAATGACTATGAGCACAAACAAAAAAAAAATGGATAATATAATATCAATGTATTAAATCATTATATTTTTTTTAAAAATTAACTGCATTTTACTAGTTCAACTAAATATTTGATAGTCACTAAATTAAATTATATATATATATGTTACATATGTAATAAATTTCGTTAAGATCAGAATTCCTTTTTTTTATAGAAAGTACATACATTAACTTCTATTCTGCAACTTTAGACAATAAAAAAAAAAATTATTAATATTGAAGCGCATAGACAACAGACGATCCTTTTTAATAGTCATCAAATAAATAACCTCATTTGTGATGAAAAATTTGTGATATAAACTTATATATTGTGCATACAACATAAAAAATTTATAGACCCGTATATTTTTTTTTAATTATAACACCAAATCTCATTAAAAAAAAAATAGCACACAATCGATCCAACTGCTTGGAAGCTGCTACTCCATAAACTCGCAGATGATGTTTGTCAAACCAGAGGTTCTCAAACTTTTTTTCTTCATAGAACCACTTCCAAATTTAGCTGGTTCCGGTGGACCCTCTGCAAACACTTCTATCATATTTCCAAATTTCCGCAAAAATGTAAAGATCAGAGCCAATGTAGACCCTGTCGAATCTCTGGTGAACCTTGGGTTAAACTAACATCAATTTACATTTTATTCACGTGGTGTAACGAACTCTGATCTGAACCGTTAGAGACAGTTCCTCTACTATTTTGAAGTATCTTTGGATGAATGGTGTTTATGATTTTTCTATTAATATTACATTTAATTGAGCATAAAAACATCATCGACTGAAAATACTCAAAACATGCATAATTAAATGAAACTGCTAAATACGCACAATACGAAACTTTTAAATGTATATATATATATATATATATTTATGCTTTGCGTAATGCTTACGTTTACATATGTATAAGGCTTATTATATTTCTCTATATACAGCGCTGTGTGCACTGAGTTTGGCTTACGTACAAATAAATAAAAAAAAAACGCAATACACGATTAGGATTTTTACAATACGTCACATTTACACTTATGTATATTAATTTATTTCAATACTATCTTGAAATATTACACTGTACGTACGCAACGGGGAATATTCCGAAGGACGATCTGACAGATATCTATCAAAAAATTGCCGCCAAATTTTGACGTATGGTGTGAAATAAAAAAAAATATTATTCCCGTTGCGTTCGGAATTGTAAAAGTATAAAATTAATTAATAACTAATTTTAATTTATTTTGAACGTAATTTATTTCTAAAATATGAAGAAAAAAATTAAATAAAAAAAGTAATAGGAATTACAAACTTGGACAGTCTTAGAAGGATATCATATATAAGGTTTTTTTTTTCATATAAACACATTTAGGTTTTGTATAGCATGAGATCACTATGGTAAAAAACCTACTTACAATAACTATTAAATGCCTTATATACAAATTTACATTAATTGCATAAAAGTTTTTTTTAATTTTGGGCACCATTTTGCCGCGTTTTGTGAACGCCAATTATAAAAAAGATGTCGGTAAAAATTTTCAACAGGTAGTAAATAAATCATATGCAAAAATTTCCTACTGGGTATATTTTTTTAAGTTCAGTATAATAAAGATAATTATATGCAAAGTTAAATATTTTAAAAGACAATTATTGACAAACTTTTTGGCAGCTTTGAAATTTCTTTTTACTTTGATTAATAATAAGACGGTTAGTATTTTAAAAAAATTAAAATACATGTATCTCTAGGTATAATTTCGCTAAACGGTGACAAAAATCACTGTAAATTCGCTAAGGGAATGGGTATAAATATTCATAAATATACATATAAATATCGCTGAACATGATTAAAGATAAATTTCCGGGCTTGAATAAACTAATAACATTCCGAAATAACTATGTCACAGAAAATCATATTTGCTAATAACAAAGATATAAGAAATATATTATCAAAAACGGCACTTTGTTTGTACATATTTTTTATCTGTAAATAAACTCAAAGAAGGAATGTTGTTACAGAAAAACTTTTTACACGAAGTTAATAAAATGGCGTCTCTATTATTTACCGGCATTTTGAGCATACGTATTGGATCTGGCGGGAATTTCTATTTTTATTTAAAATCGAAATAAAAAAAATTTACTAATTTGTATAAAATAATAATATCATGTCATATTTTATGTGAATATTAATTCAGTACAAGTTAAGACACCAGGAGAATTTTAAGACATTCTCTATTAAGGCGCTGCTTATTTGTGTATAAGCAATATTCACGCAAAATTACGTACCAATATACACATTTATGTTTTTATGTTGTATGATTTCCGTTCAATACAGTAAACGAACGCATATTTTCATAGCACGCGAGTTTTTCAGTAGAATACAATTGTTATAATGTTACCAGAATTGTGTTATTCATGACCTTTAACACGTTTAATTGGGTGATTAATATAATCATCAATATGCTACTACAATAACAGTTTTAAGCTGTACCTTGACTAGTCGTATGTTAGACTTATGTTTACCTTTTGAACTATTTAGAGTCCTGCCTGATGGATGAATCGTCGTCGGCGAAGCTGGCCCTATTCCGCCTCTCGCAGCGTTTCTGATGCTGCCTTATAAATGCGCTCAACCTGTTCAGTAAAAACTGCTTGTCGTGTCCCTCTAGAACCAACTGGTTCCTAAGTACCGACACCATGTGACGGTTAGCAGTAGCCACCGCCCAGTAGTAGTACAAAAGGAAGAGCGCGATGGCGAACGCCGGCACCGCGAACGTCGAGGTACCAATCAGGAAGACAATCTCCCTGACCACCGGCGGAAACATATTGAATGTGGTGATAACGAAATCCCACACCGTACTGTAAGCTTTGAACGGTCCGCAGTTATCCGATGGTGATATCTCGGCGATGGAGTACGCAACCGGAGCGATCGATATAACGAAACCAACGAGCAGCACCGACATGAAGAGGGATTTAGATTTAGAGGCTCTATAGAGGATCGGCGATGGTGTGCAGTTTATGAGGCAATTGAATTTTTTTATATAGAAAAGGAAGAAGTAGAATATCGTTCCGATTATGGGGAGGAACGGACAGAAGAACGTGCCCATCCAGATTATTGTTTGGATGTAAACAATGTCTAAAACGTGTTTCGGCAGGTAGAAACTCTGGGTGCCGACGCTGCGCAAGCATCGGCTGTTGGAATGACGCCCGAGGAATGCCCTTGGAAAGTTCATGAGGAACGTCATGATGAACTGAACAGCGAAGTCCGTTAGGATGAGCTTATAGAACTGCTGTCCGACGTAAGTTTCCCAGCATTTATAGCGTACTGACTGATCGGTTTCGAGGAGACCGCTTATTTGCATGTATATCTGGCTCAAGAGAACCGCCAACGACGCCAGCCTAAGTAGAACGGTCCTGAGGAGTGTGATGAGGATGACGTGCCTCGGCTTATACGCTTCGTATGTTATCAGATAACCGAATATCTCCGGCACGAAAAGATTCAACACTACTATACAGATGTATGGCAGGAATTCTAAAACAATATTCTTGATTTGATTTTCGGAACTACCCTCTCTGTACACCATAGTTTCCGCGAACGTCTTATTTGAATCTTGAGATGTAATCTCGGGGTATTGGTAGAGTGTATCCGTAGAATAGCTGAAGGTTTTATAGATGACTACCCCAGAAACCACCAGTATGACGAGTACAAAGATGTTTATCAGCAGCCTCCGCAAATGAAGGAGTAGAGTGCCTTCTCTTGTCCGGGATTGTTTCTCCTCTTTATATCTCTCCTCTTGTAAACAGCCTTTGATCTCGTTGAATAGCGCTTTATGCTTGATCTTCGCGGACTTGGAGTTGTGGACGCAGAAGTCCCAGCCTCCGAAAACTAGATTGCAGTACAAGTAAAACTGCCCTTCGTTCTCCACTAATCTCTCTTTGAATCCTTTTGCTCCGGTCTTGACGATGGCCACAAGGGAGAGCAGGGCCCATGATATCGGAACTAAGATGTAAGCCAGCGGTATATTGTATGCCATTTCCGCTCCCCATATATTCGGGAAGATGTAAAAGAATATTTTCTCGCTGTAAACACCGTAAAACAAGATAGTGGTCTCCATCCAGCCCGTTCCCTGAATCAGATCTAATACCACGTTGCTAGAGGTTAGGTTAGCCTCATAGGAATATCGGAGGGTTGAATTGTCCTCGCATTCCTCGCAAACATCTTGCAGCAAGGTATTGGGAAGAACCAGGAAGAGTATTATTAGTAAAGATAAAGCTATGTTGAGAAAGAGTAACCAGCGTAAAAAGAGAAAGTAGGAGACGACTCCCGTTCCAAATTTTCCTTCAATCACTCTCATGGGGGACTGCCACAGTTCCAATTTGCCCAAGACCTCGGCAAGTCTCGTACGGAACCTATGCCACACTTTTCTTTGCCGCCACTGCAGTTGCTCGAGCCCTTGAAGACGGAGTTTGGTGGCATTCTGAAAATAATCAACTAATCTGTACTGATAGTTTAAGGAACAGATGTCTGTTCTACGTTTAGACTAAAATTTAGAAAAATTATGCAGTCTACTACGTTTTTTTTTATTCAGATAGAATATTTAATTAAATTTCTATAAATGGTGTAAGGGGTTCCGCACAACAACTCACGGGACCTAAGCCAACCTAACCTGCTCGTGGTGCATCCTGCTAATCAACAGACGAGGCTCAGGCTCCAGCCAACCCGCATTAGGCCAGCGTGGTGGGAAATGGTCTAAATCCCCCCATACAAACTTCTACATACGACAGCCCCTAGTGCCCAGCCGTACCGGAGGCTATGTTGACCGTGTGTGGAGATCTTTGAGGGAGGCCTATGTCCAGCCGTGGACGTCTATCGGCTGGTGATGGTAATGATGAGAAGGTCCTGGTGGTAAAACTCTATAGCTGAAGACCGACGGGATAGGAAACAAACAGTAGTGTGTTCTCGTATCAAGGTTATTGGAGCTAGTGAAATTACTGAAGTAGACTTAACAGCTATGTTCCTAAGCGACGAGCACATTGTGGTGCAGTGAAGATCATCTTAGTCAGGTGACATGGTTATAAGTAAACACTTCACCATCAGGTGAATTCATCTACTGATGTTTTCATTTCTTTGTGTTTCTTGTGCCTTTTAACCACGACAGATGTTTTACTAATAGTAATATTATTATTTTTTTGACTTTTTTAAACTATAATATACCTGTAAGCGTGCCTTAAGCTCCCTCTTCTGTCCCATGGGCACCGGCATAGCTTTAATCTGCATGATCTCCTCCCAGCTTCGTTCTTCGTTTGACAGATTCTCTAAAATTTAAAAGTAGTATTACAACTTAGTAGTGGAGTGTATAAAAAAAACACTTTTTGATTATTAATAATCTAGATAAAGTTTGGCAAATATATAATTCATGTGACAAACCGGATATATACTGTTCACGCTTGGAGTGTTCATTGCGAGCGCTACTTTTGTTATTTTTTACCATCACAAAATACTATGTAGTACTTTACAATGTAACACTATTTATAGACCGCAACAAAAACTGTAAATGGAAAAAGAGCGCTGCTGACAAGTTTGAGCGGGAAAAATAGCCAATGGCCGCCGACTTTAAGAGCAACGGTCAGACTTTGGCGCTAAAACTGGGCAATGGCCGCCAAAGTAATTGTATCGATTAGTTACCAATGAGACGATTTGTTTGCATTTAAAAATTAACAAGTCACGTTCAAATGCTACCTTTGCCCTCGATTCAGCAATTAGAAAATGCTTACTCGCGTATAAATATCCTTACTATGGTAGCGATAAAATTTATTAGTTAAATCTGTTATAGTAAAAACGCACATAAAGGCACAGTAAGATGTAAAGTAAAAAAAAAAACACAAAAAAGTATTTCATATATTAAGAAAATAAATAATATAATCTAGTTTTTAATAAAGTTAAAAAAAAGTAATATATAACAGAGGACTAAGTTCAATGATGGACAACAATAGATTGAAATGATGATGATGGTGGTGAAATAATAGTTTTGATATTATGGTACTTATCGGACTTAACTATCACCAACCCGCATTTGGGCAGCGTGGTGGAAAGTGGCCTAAATCCTATCATATGAACCCCTGCAAACGACGGTCCCTCGCGCCTGGCGGCACTGGAGGTCAAGGTGACGGAGAATTGCGTGCACCGATGATCTAGTGAACGTTGCGGGAAGCCACTGGATGTGGGCAGCGCAGGGCCGGTGTGTATGAAGATCTTTGGGGGAGGCCTACATCCAGCAGTGGACGTCTATCGGCTGATGATTGAGTACTAAAATTAGTATTCTATTTTTTTTATTTAACATGTTCGAACCGTCTCTCCAAATTAGTGTTATTTGGACAATGTAATGTCTTTTTTTTTAACGAAGCGACGAGACGAGTGGGATGTTCACCTGAAAGTAAGTGACACGTCCGCTCATAACGTGGTACTATTTAGGACGTTACACATTGCACCATATCACACTCGTCGTTTGATTTGTAGAGTATCGTTACCACAATAATTAAATTAGCAACAACGCCCTTCAAAACGGAACATAGTAATGTTTGTCGGCGGGAATAGGCCTTGCGGTGGTACCTACCTAGATGGTCACTGGCAACAGAGACCTACCACCATTACAGCCAATACGTTATAGAACTCACCAGACAGATCAGGCAACATTGACAGATGTATGTCGCGACTCTGCGTGGTCCTGGCGAAGGTCGACTGGCGCCTCTCATTCTGCGACTTGCAGCGCTTCACCGTCGTCGCTGCAAACGTTCAATGGAGATTTTTTTTAAAATTCGACGAGACGATCACAAGTTCATCTGATGGTAAAAATTCACATCACTGTCACACTGATTATGATGATAGACACTTCACCATATTGAGCTCATCGCCTTTCAGACATGAGATGTGGAGTTTCGTAATTCACAATAATTACTGACTTGGTTACCCCCTTGATGAAACTTGTCATTTATGAGTACCCCTCCACTGATAACCCCATACCTACTCCTAAACAATGTGTCCCTCGTTTCTCTTAAGCCCCATCTATTATCAATCTTAACTTTGAATTATACTCTCTCTCTTTCTGTCTCTCTTTTTTCTCCAGCTCCTCAGTAAGTTACAGGGTTCATTTTAAACCAATATATCCACCATTACCAATATAATATTCAATTGCCAGGGTGAGCATGCCACAGGTTGGGAAACGCTGAACTTGGTACCTAGACCGTCTCCAGCAATACAGACCTATCACCCGTTCATACCATTGACCACTCTGTATAACATAGCTGTATATATTTTGCAGCAACTAACTAGCGCCACGTCGTTATAGACAGGCGTATTAATTACCATCAGGTGAAAGTCGAGGTCAACTTGTTGTTTCATAATAGAAAAATAGAGGTCTATATTAAACAATATTGTTAGCGTTGTCAAACAATAAAAAAATATATTAAAAATTGGAAACGTTACATCATTCGAAAATGGCAATACTGAACAAACGTGAGAATGTTTTGCGGGGAGTCCCCCTGATTCGTTCAGGCATTAGTTATAGAAAAGCGAGGGTAGATTGTAATTAATTGTTTATAGAGAGTTGCACGTGGTGTAAGAGTTCCAGCACAACTTACGGGACCCAAGCCAACTTCATCTACTCGTGGTGCACCTGCTAATCAACAAACAAGGTTCTGGCTCCCGCCAACCGGGATTAGACCGGCGTGGTGGGAAATGGCCCAAATCCTCTATATAAATCCCTACTCAATCAGGGTGGGAATCTTTGAATGAGGAGGTTCAGCAGTGGACATCTTTCGGCTGATGATGATGACGATGCACTGTATTTATTTCACTCTTAACAATCTTTTATTCCTTCAAAGATATTCTACCATCATCATCTGAGGACCTCTCTTTAACATTTCCTTCAGAAATCAATTTTTAATGTCAAATCAATACTTAACCAACACCACCATCACATCATCGACACGTGTTGTTACGAAACTGAAAATTATGACGGTAAGACTGAGGGTACTTTCCGGTCTTTGGAGGTCATAGTATCTGGCCTTCGGAAACGAACCAGGTTCCAAAGCAAGCCCACTTGTACTATATTTTAGTACTACAGTTGTCTTTTATTTATTTTATTGATTTGTATCCTATCGGTGTGTAGGGAGGACATAGTATTGAACGAGTTGTATACAATCTATTGTCACCTGGAGCTGTGTTCCAATACTGGACGATCAGACAATGGAGTGGATACATTGACAAGCTCGCCGCAGACTGTCGGCCATTTTTTTATCAACCATAGACCAACATAGAGCACCCTTATTTATTACTTAATTTCACATGATGTTGAAGCCTTAGGTGGTATAAACTGTTGGACCTAGGCTAATTGGTTTTTTATTAGTTGACAAGAGCAATGCTGTCATGATGGTGAATTAACAGTATTATAGTGGTCGGAAGGTGGTTTCATCAAGGTGTCTGCCTGTCGGAACCACGGCTGCGTGCGGACCGCGTTCCTATGGTTCCTGACGAAGGGAGATGAGAGGGACGCCGTAAGGTTTAGGCCGACAAAGCCACAAGACGACCGAGACTATCACCTGATGGTACATGATACGCCTGATCATAACATGGCGCTACTTAGGATGATAAGTATACCACATTGCGCTCGTCGCCTTGAGACATAATATGTTAAGTCTGGTTACTTCAGTAATTTCATTAGCTACAAAGCACTTCAAACCGGAACAAAGTTGTTTACACACTACAGTTTGTCGGCGGATATGAAAGCTGCACTGGTACCTAGACTGTCTCCATCAACAGAAACCTACCACAAGCATATGTCTACAATTAAATTTTTTTTAATAAACTTTGAATAGAAAATAAAATTCCTCATCACTGTAAATGAGGAATATACTCACTGTTCCTCGCCTGCTTCGAAGGTAGTAGTGTTGCGAGTTTAGCGGCATCGGCCCGTTGCAGGTTCTCGAAGAGCTCCTGCTCGCCGCCAGGGTACAGCTCCTGCGCGAAAGGTTTTCTATCAGGATCACAAATTAACCAGAGGATCGAAATAGATGGTATTGGTATCACTAGTAAACATTTGACCTCAATTACACTTATGAGATATTAAGGCCGGACGTCTGTCGGCTGATGATGAAGCTCAAGCAGAGCGCTGGTGGCCACCGTCCAGGTAGGTACCACCGCAGCGATTAAGCCTGCTTCCGACAGTATTTTGCTAACATTGTTCCGGTTTGAAGGGCGTTGTGGCTAGTTCAATTACTGGGGTAACGAGATTTACATGTTGTCTCAAGGAGATGAGGGCAATGATGGTGCTCGTCTCCTCGACAAAATGCCAATGAGTTCTTAAAATCCTATGACCGTCCAAAGTACCTCACCTATGCTTCCGGAATCGAACCTGACACGTAAACGTTAAGCAAGCTATTAGCTCTTGAGCCACAAAGGCAGTTTAACTATATGCCCAACACCAGACTGTACTATTCACCTTGGGATGTAAGGTACTAAGTCCTGGTACCCCAGTTCACTAGCTACAGCGCCCTTCAAACCGGAACACGGTAATGATTGCACAACTGTCGTTTGGCGGTGATACCTGGACGATCACCGGCAACTGAGACCTACCACCACTATTTTTTTTTATATATATATCCTCACCTGATAGAATTCCCCACCAGCTTCCTCCCATCCCTCCTGGCGTTTGGAAGAGCGCGCCTTGCCCTTCGACGCGTTACCGCCCGACATCCTTCAGGTATGACTCCTCATCTGCGACAAACAAACATATACAAGTTAAAAAAAAAGGAAGTGGTTATGTATTTACAGATATCCAAGTTTAAGTGAATGATGATGATGATATTTTTATAAGCAGCCAAGGTCCACTTCATTCGATTAAGAACAGCTAGAGACCTTCACCAAATGGGTATACAGTCATAATCCACCATGGTCATTGGGCTGGGGTACTTCGCATACCTCCGTAAGTGGTGGCATGTGGAATACTTCACGTAGTTCATCTCCAGCTAAGCGGGAATCGAACTCTATCACCGCCACTTGGCCTACTTAGATCGAAACGATTACAGGTCGTGCGGTCAATTAACTCTAGATCTAGGTCTTATCATCTTCAACCGATTAGGGCCGAGAGTTACCATCAAAGTTTTCTGTCAATTTTATGCTTTAATAAATCTGTGGGTATTTATATTATTTTAAACTTGTACCTGAGGTGACTTGTATCGCGAAGGTCATAGGTTCGATTCCAATACCATAATGAGAATTAGGATGATGTACACAATTTTTTTTTATTTATGGTAATGATGATGGTAAATGATACGCCTGTTCAATAGCAACGTGGCGATAGTTAGGGTGTTATACATTGCACCACATTGTGCTCGTCACCTTGAGACATGAGGTGTTGAAACCCGTTACCCCAGTAATTATGCTAAATACAGCGACCTTCAAACCGGAACACAGTAAAGTATGCACGCTTCTGAGTAGCGGCAGAAATAGGTGCTGTTCTGATATGTACCTAGACGGTCTCCGGTAAGAGAGACTACCAGTGCTGCAGCACTGCTGAGCATAGAAGATCTTTGGATAAGGATTATGTCCAGCAGTGGACGTTTATCAGCTCATGTTGAACAAATGAAACCTAGAACATTCTGATTAGACCACATTCTACCAACTAATATATCATTGTCAGTTAAATCCTTCCTAGACAGTACTTTGGATTACATGAAGTATATATATATATATATATATATATATATATATATACATTATTAACTAGCTGTTCCCCGCCCGCTTTGCTGGCTGTAATACCTCCTCAACTCCCTCTGGGTAAGGAATTTTATAAAATCCATTCAAAGCTGACCTCTAAACGGCAGAAGTAATAACTCTACCAAATTTTGAGTGTTTACGTCTAAAAGTTTCGGAGATCACTTGATGAGTCAATGGATCTCTTTATATCTCCTATGTATATATAGATAAAGGTACATATGTATATGATGTGAAATTATCTCACCTACAAAGACTTACATGATGTTTAACATTTGTAAAAAAAAAATTTCAAGTGGCTGCGCGATCACTGCAACTTTTGCCTTTTCAAAACACGAATTAAAAAACACATCTATTGGCACAAATATGTGACTGGTAATAGAGAGAACTTGTAACAACTTTGACAAATTCAAACCAATGTTAATTCGAGTGGCTGCGCGATCACTGCATCTTTTGCCTTTTCAAAACACGAATTAAAAAACACATCTCCTATCGGCACAAATATGTGATTTGTAATGGAGAGAACTTGTAACAACTTTGACAAATTCAAACCAATGTTAATTCGAGTGGCTGCGCGATCACTGCAACTTTTGCCTTCTCAAAACACGAATTAAAAAAAACATCTCCTATCGGCACAAATATGTGACTTGTAATAAAGAGAACTTGTAACAACTTTGACAAATTCAAACCAATGTTAATTCGAGTGGCTGCGCGATCACTGCATCTTTTGCCTTTTCAAAACACGAATTAAAAAACACATCTCTTATCGGCACAAATATGTGACTTGTAATAAAGAGAACTTGTAACAACTTTGACAAATTCAAACCAATGTTAATTCGAGTGGCTGCGCGATCACTGCATCTTTTGCCTTTTCAAAACACGAATTAAAAAACACATCTCCTATCGGCACAAATATGTGATTTGTAATGGAGAGAACTTGTAACAACTTTGACAAATTCAAACCAATGTTAATTCGAGTGGCTGCGCGATCACTGCAACTTTTGCCTTCTCAAAACACGAATTAAAAAAAACATTTCCTATCGGCACAAATATGTGACTTGTAATAAAGAGAACTTGTAACAACTTTGACAAATTCAAACCAATGTTAATTCGAGTGGCTGCGCGATCACTGCATCTTTTGCCTTTTCAAAACACGAATTAAAAAACACATCTCTTATCGGCACAAATATGTGACTTGTAATAAAGAGAACTTGTAACAACTTTGACAAATTCAAACCAATGTTAATTCGAGTGGCTGCGCGATCACTGCAACTTTTGCCTTCTCAAAACACGAATTAAAAAACACATCTCCTATCGGCATAAATATGTGACTTGTAATAAAGAGAACTTGTAACAACTTTGACAAATTCAAACCAATGTTAATTCGAGTGGCTGCGCGATCACTGCAACTTTTGCCTTCTCAAAACACGAATTAAAAAACACATCTCCTATCGGCACAAATATGTGACTTGTAATAAAGAGAACTTGTAACAACTTTGACAAATTCAAACCAATGTTAATTCGAGTGGCTGCGCGATCACTGCAACTTTTGCCTTCTCAAAACACGAATTAAAAAACACATCTATCGGCACAAATATGTGACTTGTAATAAAGAGAACTTGTAACAACTTTGACAAATTCAAACCAATGTTAATTCGAGTGGCTGCGCGGTCACTGCAACTTATGCCTTTTAAAAACTAAGAACGATAAACGAACCCGCGACAGGCACCCGTTCACTGACTTGCCATAGAGCAAATTGCTGCTTTTCCCCGCCCTTATCTACGATAGACGGCAAGTGGTAAATCTGCGATAATGATGATAGTGTTTTCCCCATTTATATTTCAATGTTAATCAGATTGTAGGTAATCATCATATCCAACTAAAACGCAAATTTTTGTTTGCAAAATTATTGCTGACATTACTGTGTTCCGGTCTGAAGGGCCTTATAGGTAGTTAGTAATAAATAGTACCTTAAGTAAATTAGGGTTAGATATATACAATATAAACATTGGCTGTTCCCCGTTAGATTTGCTAGCAGTAACACACCCGCAACTCCTTTTTGGAAAGGAAATCATAAAAACCATTCTTAGCTGACCTCTAAACGGTAAAAGCAATATCTCCACCAGATTTTGAGTGGCAAATTTTAGGGGTAGGTCTTCGTTGCCAGAAACCGTCTAGGTAGGTACCACCGCAGCGCCTATTTCTCCCACCAAACAGTTCTATACAAACTGTGTTCCGGTTTGAAGGGCGCTATTGTAATTACTGGGATAACGAGACTCTAAATCTTACATCTTACTTTGCTGCGGCGTATCAACGCATCAGGGAAACTGAAGAGGAAGAAGGAAACATAGACCATTTTGTTATAGACCCGACTACGTCAACCAGGGTCGTGGAAAGACTGCTGGGTTTAACACAATGGAAAGTATGGTTTATTGTGCATATGGCAAGGCTCTACCCCTACCATTATACAACGGTCCAGGTCCTGGAGGAAGGAGACCCTGCAAGAAAGTTAGACTTCTGTTGTTTTATGCTGCATGCAGACTTAGAAAATAATAATTTTCTCACCAAAATATTGTGGACTGATAAACCGAAGTTTGATGGAGACGGCATAACAAATTCATAATAGTCATTATTGGGCTCTGCGAAGTGAAAATCCTTATCTGATTAGAGAAGAAGCTCATCAGAGAAGATTGTCCGTAAACGTAGGGATGGGCATAATTCATACTTACCACTTGATAGGCCCAGTCTTGTCCAACAATTTAAATGGGGAGACGTACGAAGATTTTCTTCGAAATATTTTTTTTAATTATCTGGGGGATATACCATTGAAAAGCAGAAGAGAAATGGTGTTCCAGCATGACGGTTGTCCCTCCCATTTTCGTCTCGATGTATGACAGTGGTTAGACATTACTTTCTCACAGCGATGGATTGTCCGAGGCGGAGCAACGCCGTGGCCCGCCAGGTGACCTGATTTAACACCTTGCGATTATTACTTATGGGGTCACACGAAACCTTCAGTGTACACAACACCAATTAACTCGTTAGAAGATTTAAAAGTCACGCACCATCGTCGCTGCTGACAAAATAAAAGAAAAGCTCACAGGGCTCAAAAGTCTTCTGTGAGGCAGTCTACGGTGAGGAAAAGTCTACTGCGAGGAAGTCTATTACGAGAAAAAGTCTGCTGCGAAGAAGACTACTGCGAGAAAGTCTACTGCGAGGAAGTCTACTAAAAAGGAAAAGTTTTTATTAGTCTCTACAGTTTGATATTTCACGGTACTTGGTTTTATTACAAGTGGTTTTTTTTATAATTTTAGAAACTTCATTTACTTTCTTATACCTTGTCGGTTAGGTATTGAAGTCAGGTTATTATTTGTGTGCTTTATACGTATTTTTTATAAATAAAATTTTATTTCATGATTAAATAAATATGTATGTCGCCTTATTGTTTACTGTCACGACTTTCAAAGAACCTAATTGAAAAGTGTTAGCCTCTAAGTGATGATTATCAATTTAATAAAACAATAATTATTACATAAAAATTTGTGTAGAAATAAGTAAAAAATACAATCGAATTTTTTTCTAGAAAATCTGAAATTTTTTGAAAAATATTTGAAAATCAATAACTCCAGAACCATTGTATTTGTAAGGGGTATTCCATACATAGATAGATAGATTACAAGCTATACTTTAACCCCTCCTTTTACGTCTATTACCTTTCACCTGTATATGTCTGTATATATTATTTTCTCCATTTCTATTTATCGCAAATTCTTCATTGTTATGATAAAGAATACTAATGTAATTATTTGCATGCGTATTATAATCTGTGACGTCATGAGAAAAAGATACCAATTCGTATATGACAGATAAACCAATCAATTGTTTTGATGAATAAGTTGAATGAGTAATAATTAAAAGGACTGATATAATAAATAAACAGTAATTATTATTAGTATAGCAATTCCGATTTATTACTGCATCTCAAGTAGATTCGTGGTAAAGGTCTCGATACTGATAAATATTTTCCCGCTTGATTGAAGTATTTTTGGCAGGAGGATGAAGGTATTGTGACTTTTGTCTCGTGTCGCTATGGATTACAACATGGAGCTTTTTTTTTTTTATACAATTAAGCGATGAGACGAAGGGGACGATCACCTGATGGTAAGCGATACGCCCGCTCATAACAATGTAGCGCTAGTTGGGATGTTACACACTGTGCCACCACATTGTGCTCGTCGCCTGAAACATAAAATATTGAGTCTCGTTGCCCCAGTAATTTCACCAGCTACAGCGCCCTTCAAACCGAAACACAGTAATGTTTGCACAGTACAGTTTGTCACTAGTTAGGATGTCATACTGAACCGCATTGCGGTCGTCGCCTTGAGATATAACATCCTGCGTCGTTACCCCAGTAATTTTACCAGGTGAATGTTTAAGACTTAAAAGTTCTACCCTTAACCTAGGTCATCGCTACCCTGATGGTATATAATTTGTTTTTGTGTCGTGGTAAACGTTCAAAAGGTATCCAGTTTTAGGAGAGAAGTGAGAGTTATGAGGGATTTATTATACTCATGAGAACTCCTTCGGTGGTCATCCTCGATGTGCTACAACATACCCGAGACCACCTGATGTACGTCCTCCATCCCGAGCTCGTGGACAACGAGGCCAGCCCCACACCATCAAAGGCCGTGAACCCGAAGATACTTTTAATCACCTATGACACACGAAACCTTTTATTCTTACGGAAATCCTAAATTGGATATCCTTCAACTTATTGGTGACAAGTTTCCGTTGCCGGAGACCGTCCAGGTAGGAACCACCGCAGCGCCTATTCCACCCACAAATAGTAGTGTGCAAATATTACTGTGTTACGGTTTGAAAGGCACGGTACTGTTAATCACTTAACAATACGTGAAGAAAGAAAATCACCACAAACCAAATTTAAATACGGCACGGAAATCGAACCAGGGACTTCCTGTTGGCGCTTAGCGACTACGCCATGGAGGCTGTTGGTACATCAACGACGCTGCGAGCTCTGATGTATCTAATTCCATGTCCTGATACGAAGGGTTTCACAAATCAATGGAGATCGCGTGACCTATATCAAATTAATCTAATCTAATTGGAAGCCCTAACAAATTGCTGGTGAATATATCTCAATGTGCTGAAGTCTACATGACGAAGCAACTAGCGGGACATTCGCCTGGTGGTGACACGACTGCAACTACGAATGCGATACTAGTTAAGATGTTCACACAACATCGGATTACGTTCATCTCCTGTTTAGGTGTCGTTAAGCTCGCATCTGATAGTAATTAATACGCTGCCCATAACCTAGTGCTAGTTAAGATGATACACACTACACTGCAGTACTCATCGCATATCAGTTACATCCAAGTTTTTTAAGTTCGCACACCACTGCCAAACGGTAGCAATGGTAGTGGTTAACTAAACGGGCTGCACCAGCAGAGACCAGTGAACAGTTACAACACTCATAAATAAGTAAAAATGCGTAGTTTGAAAAAAATTGTATATGCAACGTAATCTCTCTTCACAGTTAAATTTGAATTGCCTAGTTAATCAATTCCCACCATATAACGTAACTTGGTAATGGTGATATTAGCTGGTGAGATTTAATTCCAAGAAATGTCTTTATTACGAAAAGAACTTTCTAGAAAGTGAATCTTATATTAATAATAATAGAGGAGACGAATAAGGTGAGGATATTTTTACAAATAGAGCCAAGTAACCACCAGCCCCTATTGGAATCCATAACTTCTGTATTAAGCACGCACTAATACTCTTCTGAAATCACCAGTACTTCTGTCATAAACCATTTAGTTATTCCCTCCTGGATTTGAATTTTTTTTTATTAACGTGGGGGAAATGCCTGCGCATATCCGTCCTCGCGGCGGCAAGGACAGGTTATGTCGGACTTGCACCGACTAAAACCTCCACGATGTTTCATCTCATCGCTTAATGGCAGGGTCACGGGAACGCTTTCGCACTATCCGCGATCCCGCCGGCGCTAGCCGCTTGCCCCAGCGCTGGCCCCAGCTCGGGAGGGAGTGATGAACCCTCCCTTTCCATCTCCTAGAGGCACGCCGGAACATGCAGCGCGCTCCCTCCTCGGTCTCCCGCTGTCGCGTAGGCAACGGATTCCCCCGAACCCGTCGCCCAGAATCTTTGAGAGCTAAGAGAGAAAACTCTCCCGGCTCGCTGCGGCGGATCCGATGTTGGGCCCGCCGCCACCCGTTAAACAGCCGCGGAGGATAGGGACTACGATGCATCGCTATACCGACAGTCCTCCTCCCCCGCGGTCCCACCGCCGCCGCGCCGGTGCGACACCGGTTAGTCCCAGAGAGAGTACTCCCTCCGCGACTCCACCTCAGCCGCAAGGGGCAATATGAAAGCGCCCCTGCAGCTCTCGGCCGCTCTAGTGAGCTCCAGTTATCCAATCGGTGCTCTAAGCCGGAGCGGCCACCTCCGGCCGACCTTTAGCCGCAGGCCGGCCGGGTAGGTTCCTCTTCGCTTCACCGTGGGCGACCCCGCCACGACAAGGCGGGAACCCGTTGGGGGGCCGGATTTGCACTTGGCTTAGGTCCGTGCATGTCTGTAAATCGGTTGACATAAAACCGAGCAACTATAAATAATAATATATAATAATGATAAACTCAAAACTGTTATTATTATCATTGTTATTATCAACTGGAAAATGGAAACCAAGAGCTTGGTTATCCAACTCACTAGCAAATTGCAAGAAATTTTGCTCTTAAACCTAAGTAATTACATGCTATAAATAAAAAAAAAGAAAAGTGCGACTGGTGCATGACGTCTATAGTATTCGAGGGGCAGTGAGAGGTGATCGCTTCTGTTGTAATTAAACTGCATAGTAATGTCCCAATAGAGACTCGATAGAAAAAAAAAATATATACTATAAGCACAATTTTCAGACAATATGAATATAATGTTAAAACACAAAATTATGTTTGGAAAAAAAAAAGAAAAAACACAAAATCTAAATAAAGTTCACCCCGCGTGTACATTAAGTATGTGATAATGAATTTAAACTCAATGTGTAGAATATTAATAATAATAAAAATAGAATCAAAATAATTATAATTATAACCAAAAAAAAAAATAATAATATTAAAAATTTCCAACCATAATCTATGGATTTCCTAAATCGGAATACATTGTATTTAAATTTCGTTATACCCACATAGCAGCAATAAGAAAATTATGCTGGACAAGAAAATGTTCGCGAGCGCGGGCGGTATAATCCGGCCAAGTTTAGAACACCATTAGCGCTAGTACTCTGTCGTAATAATTAGTTGTTCACGGGGCGAAGTCTTCTTTTGGGCAATTTCAACAGTTGTGCGATCCTGTGATCCAGAAGCGTTATTTTGTAGCATGTTTACTTCGGCAGGCGTCGGAGGGTATTTGTTAATCAGGACCTCCAGTTCAGTCACTGTTTCAATCTAACGTCGAATCTTATCGGGAAGAATCGGAGTAATTTTGCCTTCGGATGACCAGCATTGTTTATAACCAAAATGTTTGCGTGCAGCAGTGAAAATTTGACGCCTAGTTTTAGTTAAAAATTCGGATATAGTAACACCTGATCCCTTAAGGTTAGTTTTGCTATCCCAAACTAGTTGTCCATGTTCCATATTCATGAAACGGAATAAAACAGGCCAGGTTTGCTGTAAGGAGAACCAAGTCGATGGCATACCTTAATGTAATCTTCACTCAGATGAGTCAACTTTAATTAGTCGGATATGACTTTTTGTGTAATGTTATGTATATTCTCGTCTCGTGCTTCTGGAATACCATGAAGTAAAAGACTTTCCGTCTCATGGCGTTCTCATGCCTGTCCAGTCCTATACACAACATGTCTATTTGAGCTTTAATGGTGGAGAACGACTGCCAGACAAATAATTTAAAATCTGAAAACTCACTAGACAATGAAGTGACATCACGATGTGTTGCTTTCAGTATTTAATTTGAAGAGTTCTTCTTATTCATGCATACAAGACCCAAACATCTTTTTAAGTTCGTTTAGATTGTTAGCCAGCAGGTCATCCATCATTAATGCGAGCTACAATCTTCTTCATAAAACATATTGTTGAAGGAGTGATAGTGAGCAATGAGCACCAGTCAGTTTAACAAACACTTAATTTATTTATGTAACAAAATACATAAAAAAAAAACAATATTAAACAGAAACAACACCGCTAACTGTAATTACATTATAATACACTGACTACCCACTCCCAACTTAGTGTTATGTTAGCTACAGCGGTAACACCTAAGCAAATTCACCATGACATTTTATCACGCTCTCCAACAATTTATGTTTTGATTCAAAAAGCTGTGATCCTCAACACCTGCAGAAGAGTCCCTAAATTTTTACTAGAGGTACACTTGGCTTAGGCCCGTGGTTCTCTTTACTCCAGTATTTCTTCCAAATACTGAGAACTTTAATAAATTAATAATAATAACTAAATCTATTTGTATCAAAAAAATTTACAGTACAACTGTATGTCGCTAACCACAGTAGTTAAAATTATAACTGTGTAGCAGTTAGTAGCACTCATCTAAAGGGCTATATAAACCAAACTAGATACAATAGTTAAGAGATTATGTTCTCTGTTATTTACATTTATCATCATCTTTTCCCACTGATCCTATATGAGTGTGCACATGCACACATTTTTGTGTGTATGCATGGATGCTTGGGATCATGTGTATATGCATGTAATGCTAACAAAATTATTTATACATAAATATTCTATAAATAAATAAATCATAATCTTTCATTCATGTTATGGTAATATCAGAGCCTTACCCAGAAAAGTCTAGCAGTTCTGTCATGATATAATCTCTCCTTAAAATAATCCATCTTATCTTAGATGGTATCAAAACTAAACCAAGTGTGTTGGTGATGCAAGCAAGTAGCAGTGCAATTGCAGTAAATGGCGAAAATAAAATTGTCTAGTGAACAATGACCCAACTGACACAATGAAGTAATGTTATGACCACACCGCCGCTCTGTGTCTTCACAAAGACTTCACAACAAAAACGATTGCAATATGATATGCAGCGTCATGAGGGTCTATATTTAGACCTTAATTGTTGTTATCGTAGGGTCTCTGAACCTTGCCTGATTATTATATATATAAGGAAAGTGATATATATTTCTTCATGTTACTATATTTGTGCTATTGATTACTAGATTTAACAATTTCTAATCATTAAATGCAATTTCAATGGGTTGTCTGGACGAGACTGCTTTCTGATCAATAAAACTGTTCATTAGTATATACATTTTTGTTTTATGTGCAATAAAGATTATTATGAAATTATATTTTGTCTACAGATTCTATGGCTCCAGAGAATGGAAGTGTAAAGGTCTCTTAAAGAGCAACTCTATGTGGGACAGCAAATGATATGTGGTTCTGTACTTGTGTACCGAGGGTGGGTTCCATGGAGGGCTTGGTCTTGAGATGTGCTAACCCAAAGTGTAAAAGGGCACTGGTATGTTCCATAGGAGATTCCAGTGGCCCCTCCTAATGCACATAATGATAACCTAGAGGTGGTTTAGTATCTTTTGAAGGTTGAAGGTTCTCTTCCCTAAACAATAAAAAAATATGAATTACATGTTATTAAGAAACCTTTTTAATTCATAAAACATAACATTTTATCGATTGGTATAATTCAGGATTAGTTTTTGGTTAAAAAATAAGGAAAAAACCCTGTATGAGAACCAAGTTAAAAAGATCCATATTTAATATGGCAGTAGAGTGACAAGTAGAATATTGTGTAAGAAGGGTAAAGAAGTAATAATTCTCGTGAATTAGGTACAGATTCCGATGTGATTGTAACCAAACAAACATTGTTAGTTAAACCAAATGTTAACTGTATTAATTATGGGAAATACTCCACTTTGAGGAGACCTATTTTTGGCAGTGAACAGTGATAGGCTGAAGTAATAATGTGGATGTTTGATCCAGTTGGAACCAGCAGAAATTATAAGTTTCTTTATATTCAACAAGTTGTGAAATTTATTTATATGTCTTATGGTAAATAATGTATCTGCCAATAACAATAAGATTCTACATTTGGACTTATTTGTTTTCATCCATCTAAAACAAACATTTATATAATTCATAATACAAACATTCAATGAGCTAAATTAATATCTTATTAGGAACTTATCCAAGTATGTATAAAGCTGATTGATAGAATCAGGCGTGATCAAATATATATTACTCATCCAGTGAATAATAGTTGGCTTTGAATATAGTAATTGAAAATATGCATGATTTTTTTTATCTAATAGTTTATATTGCCACATAATCAATGCTGCAAAAGTTACAAAGTATATTAACTAAAGACATTCAACTGGCTATCTTTACTTTAATTTTTAAGTTCACAAGACCAGGATTAAATGGGCTATACAAGTCAGAAATCGCTAGCAAATGATGTATATCAAAAAACAATAATAAAATACTTTGTAATAATGTAAGCAGTTTATACATCCACTTTTTTTCCACAATTGGTGTGAAGAAAAAGGATAAACTATAGTGCCTGAACTAAAACAATTAGAAACCCTAAAACTATATACATAGACTTTACATTTATATACATAGACATTCACATTGAGCAATGATGTTTTTCAAATGTATACTATTTTATTCTTTTTTTATAGTTAATAGTTGATGAATAGGCCCCCATTTCAAAGAAAGTTTATTAAAAAAATATTTGTCTGAAACATTTTTTTTTTATTTAAAGATACTAAAATTTTATTTTATAAAAATAACAAAATTAATTAAATTATTTGCGCTATTATTTAAATAGAAAACTTCAAACAATAACCGTTAAATTTCAACTTTTCAGAGAGTAGGTCATATACTATTTTATTTTATATTAATGAATAAAAAGGATTCTAAATGATAAAAAGCAAAGTTTAGGACTCGAACACTAGATACAAATATACTTCAAAATATTGTCTTGTTATAAAACCGGTCATAATTATAAAAACTTGTTTGTATAACTCAAAGAAATTTTGTCCAGTAATTTTATTAACTATTTACGTTATGTATTTAATTAATAAATATAAACTTACCTTGAGTATATTGTTAAAATTGACACACAAACTTCACCATTGTTAGTCTTTTGCACAAATGACACATAATTAAGGGCTTACTGATTCATAACACCGCTACATGAGGACAATTTTAATGGAACTGGAATTCGGACAAAAATACACACAAGGAGTGGTACTTGTGATATGCGTTCAGAAACAAATTATATCGCTGCAAGCTGTCAAAAATTTTAATATTTTTATTGCAGTTACATAAACAGATTATAAAAGATTTTAGAGTTTATTTATTTAAAGAAATTACAAAAAATTCGCACTCAGTCATAACTAAAATAAATAAAAATTTTACCTTTGTTTGCCTAAAACAAAAATTATCATTTATGTAAATTTATTTGCTAAATAATTCGAAGCACAATAAACACGCGAGGATAATGTTACCATGGATTTTACCAGCCATGGTTATAAACACACACTTCAACTGAGTTAGCAACAACAAAATCGATCCAACATCTAGCAATTAATGCAACCGTTATCCAATTAATCAAAAACAATTTTTCTTCCAGAAATACTCGTAAAGTAATCCATGGATCTCAATACAAATTGGATCTGATCAATCCTCAATGTAATTTCCGCAGATCATCGATGAAAAAGCGGCGACCACCCACCGTTCGCGTAAACAAATCTCTGAGGAAATTTCTCTGATGTAATATCCGGTGTGTATTACGATTGGCTGGTATTCTAGCTGATTTAAATTTAAACCAATGGCAGAATAGGAATCACAAGATGCGCCAATCGGTTGCGTATTACGTGACAGCGATCGTTATTGGACCAATGCTCTATCCGGTAACTGACGCAACTACATCCTGCGCGAAAAGCCCGGGAATGAGCTAAAGGCGGGCAAATACCTGCGCAGCATCCCCTTGGACGCCGATCCAAGATCACATCTCGCGAAAAGTAATGATTATTTCTGTCCACAGACGTAGTTCCGCATATTCCCGCCGCAGCGCTGCACGGCGCTCGGGAGTGGGACGTTGATATATGTACCTCGTTATAGAAGTTAGTTAAAACGTAATTTTAGTGCTGGAAATTGAAAAATTGCGGATGTATAGCTGCAAGTGTCTTTATTGAACTGTAATTGTCCGCCGGCGGTATCAGAGTGTGATACGAGTGCGCTCCACGCGGTATCGTTTCATATACACAAATTATTTCAACGTCGATGCTACATTAATGATCGTATTTTTTGGGAATGTTGCGTCCCGTACTTAAATCGACCTGTAGATATACAGTTATATAAATGAAAAGTGTACGTTAAGACGCAGTTATGTGCAGAAAATAAGTTAATTGTGTTAAAATGTGTGAAAGTCCCCGCGTGTGTCGTTTATCGACCGATACTATAACTTTAGGACTGGCAGATATCCAAAGGAGCGTGGCAGTGTATTGTGCGAGGTCGCGCTACTCCAGCACATCACAATAAAGCAAACTATTTATCAGCGTATGCATCTCTCAACGCCTTTTGTTATGAACCAATCGCACATCGTCGATCCATTGCTGAGTATTAGCAAAATGAGATATTACTCCCGAAAAGAAACCGCTAAATGCGGTAATTTAAACAACTGAATTGTGCACAGTAAACTAATGGCGCGTAGACTGGTTATAGTTATACTTACCCTCATCGCGCTCTTCGGATGTGAACATGGGTTGGAAGACAGCAAAGAGAAGAAAACCGTGGAGGCGGAAAAGGAACAAGCGCGCTCTGCGAACCCGGGAAGGGAGCGGGGATCCTTCCAAAAACTATCGAATCTAATGAACCGCACAGAGGACCGTCGTGAGGGTAGACGCAGAGGGAAGAACAACCTGAATAAAATATTGCAGATAAATCGGAAGGCTCAGAACGACGATATGCTCAACGACAACGAAGGTGCAATCGCTATCAAGCAGAAGATATTCCCCGACAACGACACGAGCTCACTCGAGGATAAGATGAGGGTACTCCGGCCCGAAGGTCATGCTTATGAGGCTGTATACAAGTTTAATTACGTACCTCAAGTAACTGGTGTGTTTTGCAACTTTGAAATTAACAATAATTCGCAAGTGGACATGTGTATGTGGCAGTGGAACACAACAGTGTCAAGTCACGGGTTGGGCTTCAAGGTTGTCACACCTGCGGAAGTTGTGCACATGAACGAGACCACCAGGGGCCTCAAGTTCACTGGCCCGTACACAGACGCTGACGGGAACGTTGGAGGTAAAATTTCTTAATATGTTTTGTTTATATAGTTAAAATAATCTATGAAACAAAACAGAAGATTATTTTAACGAATTTTCATATATTCTGTTGTTATTTTAAAGCAGAATTAATAACTTTTATGCGATAATGAAACTTTAAAAAAGTAAGAGGACATAACTCGTACAGTCTTAATAATTGTATGTTTTTTAATTTAAACAATGCTTTTACTATTCAAACACTGTTAAACTTTATGAACGTATCTACGTTAAAACAAACATTTCATATATAAAAGCGAATAGGTTTCCGATGTTTTCGTTTACAAAACAAATTGAAAATATTCAACCTTTAAATGTCAAAGGTCTACTTTAAACAATCATCACGATGGCGCCACTGTGTTATATGTAATACAGACCATTGAATTAAAATACATTAATTATTGCTTTTATTTATTTATTCAATTAAAATCTTAAATGCAAACAAAAGTGAGGTTATTAAAGGCGCACTTAATGCCTATAAGCATTCTCTGTTCACGAAGTGTGGAAATGCAGCGATAGACGATATGTAACGTTGGGGACAGGAAAAATCAAATTACCTAAATCAAATATATAATGAACATTCGTACATAAAGAAATAAATGAATATATGAATAAATATATATATAAATAAACTGTCCGATGAAGGAAAACATCGCGAACAAATCGAGTTTTTTTTACTTCACGAGCCGAACGAGACGTTCATTTCAGGACCTCAGGATAATATAAATAGCACCATGTTATGCTCGTCCTCTGGAGATATATTAAGTCTGATTACCCCAGTAATAACACTAGTAACTTCTCGTACTTCTATGCATGAAGCTCGGCTGTTAACTCCTAAAATAGTCGAGCCTCGTGTGCAAGGTGGGAATATTCTTCAAAACGGAACACAATAATGTATGCACACTACTATTTGCCTACAGTAGTAGCTGGTCTGTTACCTATCTAGACGGTTTCCGGTAACAGAGACCTATCACTACTAACAGAGTTGTTACTAATTCTGACAGACGTCAGCTTTTATACATAAATAACAATTTACAATCTTTGAAATGTTCACAGATAAAAACTGTGTTGTTTATGTTGGGCAAAATTGTTAAACAGACCACTTAATGTTCCCACTGTGGGGCGTCAGGTGTCTTCACTGATAGAAAAACAATCAAGGTTATCTATTCACCACGATGGTTAAATAAGAGACTGCACATGTTCATTAATTCTGTCAATCTTGGAACATTTTTATACAAACGGCAGAGGGGAAGGCCGAAGTTGCGATGGCTGAGTGTTGTGGCAAAAGGATATGATGAACTGCGATCTCAAAGAAAGCGATGTTCCAAAAAGAATGAAGTAGAGTGAAAGAACTAATAAAACAGACAAATGCTAAGAAGAAGAAGAAGATTAAAGCGGCTAATAACTATACCGGCGTGGCTGATGATGGTAAATAATTACCGCAGATTAAAGACGGCTGTAATACCAGAGGTATTACAGAAGCATTGCTGACCTCGAAGCAACCTTATCACCCTTTTTGAAACACCCCATTTTGTACCTAACAGGGAAAACATCGACAAGTAGTTCATTCCATAACTTGATGGTTTTTGGAAGAAGAAATTCTATGGTAGCGGACCGTTCATGACCAATGGTTCAAGACAACATGGTAGTTTTCACACGATGTTTTATTCACAGGCTCAATAGGAATCGAATCCCTACGTATAATGTATATATTAACTGCTGTACAGTAAATAAAAGAGAGTCATTACTAGTCAAGTTAAGCCTGACGTAAATAGATTTGGATCCAAGCTATGAACGGAGACGAGATGAATTAATTCAATTGCATCCGGATATCAGCGCCATTGAATCACTTAGAGAGAAAATAATTTGAATACCTTGCATAATTTTTTTATAAATGGTCGCCTTCTTAAAGTGCCTCTATATACTGGAGGTTGGCTTTTATCATCATCCACATTGATCGGTCCCGCGCTGCTGTCATCCACCTGCTTCATCATCATCACCACCCGATACACGTCCACTGCTGGACATTGGCATCCCCTAAAGATCTCCACATTTGTAGGGGTCTATATGGAAGCTGTTTCCCACCACGCTGGGTCAATACAGGTTGGTGGGAGCCAGAGCCTCGTTTGTTGACAAGCAGGTGAAGTTGGCTTGGGTCCCGTGAGTTGTTGTGCGGAACCCTTTACACCCCTTTTTATGCGTGTGAAAATATCAGCCCAAGGTCTGATCATTGGCGTTCAATGTCCCCTTTACGAGTTAATTTTCACTGACGGGGGAAGTTAAGGAATTACTTTAAATTACAACATCCTGTTTATCTTTGCACCGTAAAGACGTGTGACGGCGTTATTGTGATGCAGTAGGATATAATATAGATCCCTTGTTCTTAAAACATAATCCCTGATGCTGGAGTAAGGTAATCCTTGAGCGACTGGTTCGCCTCCAAGCAGTGATTTGCAATGGTTTTTTTCTCGATTTGAAAGACTTATTTACTGGTGGTAGGTCTCTGTTGTCGGAGACTGTCTAGGTAGTTACCACCACCGCTCCTATAGCAGCCGACAAATAGTACTGTGTTCCGGTTTAAAGGGAGCTGTAGCTAGTGTAAATACTGACGTAACGATACTCAACATCTTATATCCCATGGCGACGAGCACTATGTGGTACAGTTTATACCAACTTAACTAACATTACCTTATGGGCAGACCATATCACTTAACATCAGGTGAACGTCTCCGTCGTCTTGTCGCTTCATGTGATAAAAAAAAGCTGATGATAATGTCGTGTCATTAATGAAAAAAAAATTAACATCGGCTTTGATAAAAAATCATTATCATCACCAGCTAATAGAAGTCCACTGCTGGACATAGGCCTCCCCCAAAGATACACACATCGATCGGATAGGGATTCATAGAGAGGGGTAGGGGGTTGAATTTAGTTGCTGTTAACTATTTAGTAAAAGATTCATAATTTTCCATTCATTTAGTTCACATACAAAGGTTTAAAATTAGGCATCAGAGACAGCGACCTAGGTCGTTAGTATTAAACGAATGATCTGGATCAAAATTTTAAATTAGCTTATTTTATCTGTGAACAGACAGCTCAATGTCGAATACTAAGGAATAAATATTAGGTTTTGTATTTTTAAACAAAACCTAATATTTATTCCTTAGTATTTGATGAATAATAAGAAAACACTAAAATTGTTCTTAGGATTAAAGCTTTTAGATATTATGTTGGTATACTGGTGGTAAATCTTTGTTGCCGGATACGGTCCAGATCAACGCAGCTCCTACTGCAGCCGACTAACAGCACTGTGAAAACATTACTGCGTTCCGGTTCGAAGGGTGTCGTAGCTAGGGTAATTAATGGGGTAACGAGATTCAACATCTTATGTCAGACGACGAGCGCAAAGTGCTGCTATAAATACCATTTTAACTAGCGTCTGGTTATGATCAGGCGTATCACTTACTATCAGGTGAACGTCCGGCTCGTCTCGTCGATCCTTGTATAAAAAAAATATTAAATGGAGATGGATTAGTCCATTACAGATGAAAGAAGAGAGGTTATCAAACAATAAGAATTAGCCGAGATTATACAGTCTTATCGATTGCAGAAGAACAAGGAATATAATAGAATAGTTTAGAGAGTATTTATACAGATTTTAATAATTTTTCTTTGCCGTGAAAGAGAAAGAAAAGAGAGAGAAGAGAGGGAACGTTAAAATGGAAACAGCATATGTAAATACTCCGAGTGCACGGACAGTCTCTACGCAATCATTCTAGTTGGGGTGAGTTTTGTTACGACTGAAAATAAATGAACTCTGCTGACTGGACTGAAAACTGCACAACTAAGTTTACTGTACGTACAGTAATAATTTCAACATCAGCTACACACACTAACACTGGTGGTTTTTTTTTTTGATTAACCTGGGGGAAAAGCTTGCGCATACCCGTCCTCGCGGGAGCAAGGACAGGTTATGTCGGACTTGCACCGACTAAAATGCCCACGGTATTCCTCGTCGCCTCATGGCGGAGTTACGGGAACGCTTTCGCACCATCCGCGACTCCGCCGGCGCTGGCTGTTACGCAGCCCCACCTCGGGAGGGAGGGAAAAACCCTCCCTTTCCACCACCATAGGTTCACGCCGGAACATGCAGCGTGCCCTATCCTCGGCCTCTTGCGGTCGCGCGGGCGACAGATTCCCTCGAACCCGTCACCCATGGGAGCCAAGAGAGAAAACTCTTCCTGGCTCTCTGCGGCGGATCCGATGTTGGGCCCGCTGCCACCGTTATTAGTCGTAGAGGGTACTTCCTCCGTGACTCCACCTCGGTTGCAGAGGGCAGTATAAAACCGCCCCTGCAGTCCCCGGCCACTCCGGCGAGCTCCAGTTATCCAACCGGTGCTCTAACCTGGAGCAGCCGCTTCGGGCCAGCTCTTCACCGCGGGCCGGCTGGGTGGGTTCCACTTCGCCTTACCGTGTGTCTGTGCCACGGTTACTAAGCCCGTCCGCCAAAACAAAGCGAAAACCCGTATGGGGTTATAACACTAGTAGTAGATCTCTGTTGAGGGAGACCGTCTAGGTAGACACCACTGCAGCGCCTATTGCAGCCGACAGACAGTACTGTGCAGACATTACTGTGTTCCAGTTTATTTTTGTTTAATTAAGCAACGCGACTAGCGGGACGTTCACCTGATGTTAAGTGATCCGCCTGCCCATGACAACGTGGCGCTAGTTAGAATGTATATACTGCACCATATTGCGCTAGACAACTTAGACATAACATGTTGAGTATCGTTAGTCCAGTAATTACACTAGGTACAGCGATCTGCAAACTGGAAGACAGTAATATTTGCACAGTACTGTTTGTCTGCAGCATTAGGCGCTGCAGTGGTACATAGACGGTCTCCGGCAACAGAGACCACCATCAGTGATTTCAATGGATAATGTGGTGCAGTGTATGTAATCATAACCAGCACCGCGTTATGGGCTGGCGTATTACTTACCATAAGCTTGACGTATTGCTCGTGTCTTATGTTAGAAAAAAACCTTTCGTGGACCTTTGTATTTACCAGGTACAATACTAAATACTAGATAATACTAGATTTACTAAGCTTTACCACATACTACGAAATCATAGCAATAGTTTTGGAGAACAGGCCTGTTTGGTGATGTGAAATGGAAAGGTTTTTTATTTGCCTCCTCCAGGGGTTACCTCTGTCCAACTCATAATCCGGGAATTCTGAGCCCAACCCTGTTCAATTTATAAATATTTTTTTTATTTACAAGATTGCTGCGGGGGCGTGGGCGTGGGTAAGAGATATCCGGGGGCGGACATCAAACGACGCCCACGCGCCGCTTACACAAAACGCAGCACTTAGTTAAAATTTTAAAACGATTGCTTTGGCTTACGGAAGCACCACAGCATTTATTTATCCAACGGAACGACCAGACGGGAAGAACGTTCACCTGACAGTAATTGGTCACCATTTAGGCAAGCACCACCGCAGCTCCTATCACCAATGTAAATGAGGAATGTGGTCCCTGTACCTCGCCCGCTTCGAAGGCGGTAGTGTTGCGAGTTCAGCGGCATCGGCCAGTTGCAGGTTCTCCATGAGCTCCTGCTCGCCGCCAGAGTACAGCTCCTGCGCGAAAGGATTTCTATCAGAATCACAGATCAGTAGATCGAAATCGTTCGTCGTTATTCTAGAATGAGCTCACAATTACACTTACGTTGACATAAAGGCCGGAGACATTAAAACTCAACCAGGACACTCTGGTGGCGCCAGTGTAGGTAGGCACCACCGCAAGTAACATTGTTCCGGTTTGAATGCGCTGTAGCTATTGAAGCTATTGGGGTAAGAAGACGCGACATCTTAAGCGCCACATTGTTCTAGGTACATCATTTATCATCAGGTCGTTTCCACAAATAAAACTCTTCCCCACGAAAGATCGTCCATCCTTTCCAAAAATTTCTTCATGATACCAAAAAAAAACTAAAGTTTCCCACTGCTGGTAGATCTCTGTTGCTGGAGATCGTCTAGGTACCACGGCAGCTTCTACTATAACCGATAAACAGCAGTGTGTGAGTATAGCTGTATTCCGGTTTGAAGGTCGCTACGTCTAGTGAAATTATTAGGGTACGAGAACTAATATCTTATGTCCTAATACGACGGGCACAATATGTTGTATATATGTATGTAATGCCACGTTGTTATGAGCTGGCGTATCACTTACCATCAGGTGAACGCACCGCTCGTCTCGTCGCTTCGTATAATAAGAAAAAATTGCTGAAATACTGCGGATGAATTAAAAACGTTGGCGTAGTAAATTCCTTTGTTTGCAAAACCAATTTCATGAATTGGTTCGCTGGTGTGGGTGGTGATACAGGAGTAAATGTTAAAAGAGGGCACTCACCCTCACGCCCACAGTCTGCAGCGGCACTTTCCCCAGATTCATCACTTATGAAACTACTCCGTCGTTTTAGATGAAAACAGTTCAGTTTAGTACTTTCAAATGCTTCATGTCACATTACAGTGCATTCTTCTAAGATTTAGTATCTTGTCTAGTACTTATACACAGACTATACCTATATATGCAAGTAGCTGTTCTGCAGCCGCTTTGCTGGCAGTAATGTCAAATTAGATTTGAAATTTGTCTGAAATATTCCTTAAGAGCAACCGCGACCGTGAATGCATTTCTATAGCAACCGTTACCATAGCAACCGCATAAATAATACCAAATGAAAGTGTTAATAAAATACAATCATAAATAAAATGACGAAGGATCTACAAATCATTCGGAGAATACTCAAGTTTTCCATAGCAATATGTTCACTAGTTTTCAAGTGATGAGCGATTAAAAAGAACCCGTTTTAATTATATCATCATCAACCGATAGACGTCCACAGCTGGACACAGGCATCTTCCAAAGATATTCACATCGATCGGTCCTGCGCTGCTCGCATCCAGCGGCTTCCCGCGACCTTCGTTTGTAGGTGTTCATATGGAGGGATTTGGGCTTTTACCCCAGTACACAAGCTACTTCTACTTCTTCTCCTTGTGCCTCTTCAATGAATGAAGATTGGACACTGGCTACAGCGCCCTTCAAACCACTGGTGCTAGGTCTCTAATGGTAGGTCTCTATTGCAGGCGGCCGTCTAGCAGCGGCTATTCTGCCTTCAAACAGTAGTGTGAAAACATTACTGTGCTCCGGTTTGAAGAGTGCTATAGCTAGTGTAATTATTGGGGTAACGAGACCCAACATCACATCATAATGTTTGCACACTTCTCTTTTTCGGCTGCAATAGGAGCTGCGGTGGTACCTGCACGGTCTCCGGCAGCAGTGACCTACCACCAGTGAAGGCAGCAACATTTTAGAAAGGATATATAAAAATTCTAGTAAAGCTATTTATAAATTTTATTGGAAAACGTATACACAAAGCGATGTAACGGCGGGAAAGATTTAATACTTATACAATATGGCGGCGTTCTAAATATGATTGCAATAAACTTGGCTGTGTGTGAAGGCATGCCCACGCGTGAGCGTGCTACATTGATAATGGATTTTAAAATTAGATTCTTAATACGGCTTTGCTATAAATAATTTATTTATTATCGTGTACGTTTCATAATCAATATAATATTATATATATTTGTAATGTATCCTTTGTTCCCCGCCCGATTTGCTGGCCGTAATATAGAATTAGACTGATAAAGATTTTCTATAACAACCGTTACTATAGCAACCGCATAAAGGTTTCGCTTATTGCATATAGTAGCTCCGAGGTTTTCCCTAGGAGCTACATTATGAAGTTCTTCAAAAAGGAAGTGAAAAAATTTCTGCAGGGTCGGCAACACACTCACTGGTACCTCTGGTGTTACTGGTGGTTATAAGCTGCGATTGCCGCTCAACATCAGGCGGGCCGCAAGTCTGCCATCCAAGTGGTATAAAAATACCAAATAAAATTGTTCACATATCGCTCGAAGGAGGTTCAGACGATGGGACAAGGTCTTGGAATAGCGACTGCGCACCGAAAGGCTCAGTGTTGGCAGGGCCACCAATGGCCTGACGATCTTGTGAAGGTCGCGAGAAATAGGTGATTGCGGGTAACACAGGTTCGATCGATGCGGCGGCCTATGTCCAGCAGTAGACATCTATCGACTGATGATGATGATGATGATGATAATGTTTATAAGATTTAATCGGAAATAAAATGATGAAGAATCTAATTTTTTTCCTATACTACGAACCAACGAGACGATTAGTGTATATCATCTTAACTAGCTTCACGTTGTTTTGTGTAAGAGTATCACTTACAGTCAGGTGAACGTCCCGCTCGTGTCATCGCTAAGTCAAATAAAAAAAAAACTTGATATTAATAAGTTATCTAACTTTGTTATATCGTAAGTAATATATAAATATATAAATCATTATTTTTATTGAAAAAAATATTCACTATTTGGGTTTACGCTCCTCGACTCACGGGATCCAAACCAACCTCACCTGCTCGTGGTGCACCCCGCTAATCAAGAAACGAAGCTGTGGCTCCCACCAATCGTATTGGGCCAGCGTGGTGGAAAATGGCCCATATATCACCCCATATGAACCCCGTCAAATGACTACCCCCAGTGCCCGGAGTTTTGCGAGAAGCCCCTGGATGAGAGCAGCGGTGGACCGATCAATATCTTTAGGGGTGGGCCTATGTCCAGCTGCAGATGTCTATCATCTGATGATGAAAATGCTTTTTTTTAATTTAAAGTGATTTCAATTTTTTATTTTATTTTTAGGTTATTCACTTCATTAAGCTGTGCTTCGCTTTAAACGGGGGTCGTTAAGTTATTTAAATCCTCTTTGATCCCCAAAAAGTATTTTTGATCATAATTTATAGAAAGATTGTGCGAGCTTTTAATATATTACTGTATAGTTTTACTGGTGGTAAGTATTGTGGTGATAGTTAGGATACACAGCACCACATCTCGTATACAAGTCTACACCAAGCTACACACACAAACTACAGCGCCCTTCAAACTGGTGGTAGGTTTCTTTTGCCGGAGACCGTGGAGGTAGTAACTACAGCAGCGTCTATTGCTGCCGACATACTGTGCAAACATTACTTTGTTCCGGTTCGAAGGACGCTGTATCTAATGTAATTACTGATGTAACGAGATTCAACATACGTCTCAGGCGATGAACGCAATGTGGTGGAGTATGTATCGTCCGAACTAACGCCACCTTGTCATGAGCAGGCGTTTTACTTACCATCAGCTAAACTACTAGCTACTATAGATATGTTGAATGGTACGATATATGTGATTAAAAGAAATATGTTTCTTTCAGGTCATTTTCTGTACCTGCCCGTGGACCCGACTATGGAGAATATGGTCATTAAATCACCACCATTTCGCGGACTCTCCGAATTTTGTAAAGTAAGTGTTACAATAAAAAAAAAACAACAGCAGCTGAACCTGAATCATCTGATGTCCGAAGTCGATGCGCACAATGTGGTGTATTGTTTATCATTCTAGCTCTACATCCTTATGTGCAAGCGTATCATTTACCATCAGCTGGACGTCTTCCTGCTCTCGTTGCTATATACTATAAAAAAAGAGACTATCACCTGATGGTAAATGATATGGTTGTTCATAATAAAGCGACGCGAGTTTTAAGATGAAGCACACATCAGCACATCTTCCTCGTCGATTGGAGACATAATACGTTAACTTTAGTTACCATGGTAATTACTAGCTGCAAAGCTTTTATTTATATATTCGACGAAGCGACGAGACGTGTAAGACGATCACCTGATGGTAAGTGATACGCTTGCCCGTAACATCGTAGCGCTAATTATGATGACATACATAGCCCCATATTGCGCTCCTCGCCTTGAGATGTAAGATATAATATCTCGCTACACCAGTTATTTCACTAGCTAGAGCACCCTTAAAACCGGAACACAGTATTTGCGCAGTAATATTTGTCAGCTGCAATAGGAGCTGCAGTGGTACCTATCTAAGCGGTCTCCAGCAGCAGAGATCTTCCACCATATTTTTTTATCATTTTCAGTCTCATCTGTAATTGGGGTTGTGTTAGGGTTTTTCAGTAATTATTATGTTCCGGATTGAACGGCGCTATAGCTAATATAATTACTGGAGTAACGAGACTCGCCATTTTATGTAACAGGCGACGAGAGCAATGTTGTGTTAACTATCGCCACCTTGCTTTGAGCAGGAGCATCACTTGATATGAGGTGAATATCCCGCTCATATCATCGTTTAATTGCATAAAAGAAAATGTTATTATAGTCAAGAACGATAATAGAATAGAAATCATTAATATCGAGTCGAATTTGAAAATGCCCCACTTAAAGCTCTTACGGCATGAACTGAGCTGCCACCCCGCAGCCCTTTCGCGCCAATTATCCCGCCGGCCATCTTGCTATCAATTAAGGTCATTAAACTTGCATCGGACAAAACACGAACGCATTTTATTGTCAATAAATATCAAACCTCTTTAGTCGACGGAAACACCCAGAGGCGGATTAAGGTCTAGGCAACGTAAGCACGTACCTAGGGCCCGTTATTTTTAGGATCCGAAAATTAGAGCCAACTACCAAAACGCAATGTGTCGTGACTGAACGAGGCCCGTAATTATAACATTGTTTAAGGCCCGCTTCGGCCTTAGTCCGCTCCTGGAAAGACCCGAAAGAAGACATATGATTTATAAAAGACCAACAGTCCCCTATCCGCTTTTCTAGCCGTAACACTACTAAATTCCTTTGAGAAAGAAATATTGTAAAATCTATTCTCAGCTGACAACTAAAAGGCAGAAATAATATCTTTAGTTTCTTGAGTATTTTTGTTTTCTTGAGTTTTAATATCTTGAGTTTCTAATAGTATCGAAAATAAAAAAAAAAACACTTCCACAAATTTAATTTAAGGAACTGTATGATAGCTCTTTCTAGTAGAAAAGCCAATGTTCATCAGCGAAGAATAGGCTGAAATAATGATGATGATAATTAATACATGATCCAAATTACATCCTATGTACATAACATAAACTCTATTCTTTTAACACAGTTTGAAGCGAAACTACATCAGAGTAAGATGCAGAATGCCAGCATAAGGCTTGTGTCAGAGTCAACAATGTCAGGGGTGCAGTGGATACTGCAAGAAGTGGCCGGCAATAACGTACAAGAGTAAGTAAAACACTTTAAACATAACATTAAATTTTACTTTACATTAATCCTAACTAAGTGGTATAGGACGTCACGCACAACAACTTAAGAGACCCAAGCGAACGACTCCTGCTCCTGGTACACCCCGCTAATTAACAAACGAAGCTTTGACTTCCACCAACCCGCATTAGGCTAGCGTGATGAGAGATGACCCCCATCCGCTCATATGAACTCCTGAAAACGAGGGCTAACAAGTCCAAAGAATAAGCAACGATTTTTTCCAGTAAACTTGCCAATATAGTAACAGCTCGCACCAATGAGTTATCAAACACTTTTTTCTAGGGAACACATAGGACATAGGACATCTTGGACATAGGTCCATCAGTATTTATCAATATGTTGGAAGGTCTACAGATAATAGTCGTATATCGGCTGATGATGAAACTACATCTCTTCGTGTATTCTCTCATTTATTTAAAAATAGGCTTTTTTATATATTGTCGATAAGTTTTAGTATAGTTTCTGCAGCTAATCAATACTTATTGAATTAGTTTAGCCCAGACTTTCTAGAGTAAAGTAGATATTCAACCTAAAATTTTATTTCAATTCAAAATGTTGAATAAGTTAAAAATTATTTGGTTATCTTAGTAATGCTTAAAATATACATACGTCTACTTATTTTTTAATCCTGTATCTGTGATGTGGTCGAATTGAAAATCTTATGTACCACTCTTTATCTTTTCGGAAAGTAATCATAATCAATGGCTTTGTCATTTATTTTTCACGATCATTTACTTTTCACGACCAGGTGGCATCCACTAAGATTAATGATCGGTAAGATGCAGCAGGAGGTGCGCATTATTGTCGAAATAACAAGGCCTAACTACGTGAACCTGGCGCAAATCTTACCCCACATCGCAATCGACAATATCCGCATGGTGGAGTGCTTACCAGAGCCGCCGGTCTTCAACGGGGAATGTCAGAATAGACAACTGAAGTGTAACATCATGAATGTGAGTTTACTAAATAGTAACGGGCCTAATCATCGAACCTCGGTAACACCAGAGTCTATAATAACTAGATAAATTAATGCAACTCTTATAGAATTTCAATATTTATTAATTTATCGATAAATGTCGAGGACGGTTGAAGATTTTATCAATTCAAGGACTTCATATGCAGTAGTTATTACACACAAGAAAAAACAAGTTTGTATATAACTATCAAAGGCTATTGATATATCTGTGTGGAGCAACTAATTCAATCGCAATTTAACGCATTTTTTAATATTTAGACTTTGTTATAAAAAACTGCTAGTCTTATCACCGATGTGTAAGTACGATCACTTTTATTACTAAATTTCCTTACAATCTTTTATCTTTGACAATCTCTGCAGAAGGAGTCCTGCATTAAACTGCAACAGGTCTGCGACCTTGTGAAGGACTGTGACGATGCAAGCGATGAGAATCAAAATTGTGGTTAGTGTTTATTCACCTGTTTTTCTAGTAACCATTTAATATTTACTTCACATCAGTATTTATTTTATCTTCGTTTAGTTCTTTTATCGTAAGCATCGACGGAGCAAGAGGGATGTTGTCCTGATGGCAACTGATACGCTAACCCACAAGAATATGATTGATAAATATCTGCATCATGTATCCTGGAGACAGATGATGTAAAATCTAGTAGCACAGCATAGTTTAGCGATAAAAATAGAGGATACGGTCGTACCAACCAAGAAGGTAATTGCGATCTACCAACTATAGTTTTTGATTATATAATTTTCTGGGCAATGTTATGATTTTTAGATAATGTATGTTTTTTATACAACAGACAAAATGCCCTTCGGTTCATATTGCAACTTCGAAGCTGACGCTTGCGGATTTGTGAACGTACCACAGTAAGTACCAGCTTTATTGAACAATAAGGTTTAATTGACAATCGCGTCCAGTATAAACTGGAATAGTGTATCCCTTATGCAATCTGAGCAATGTCCTCGTATTGCATCTCGCCTCTCTTTCTTCTATTTTATTATTTATCATGATCATGGAATTAACATCTGTTGGACATAAACTTCCTCTTCATCGAAGGCATCTTTGCTGCGCTTTTCAAAAGATTTTCTGCTTCCTTCATTATATGTTTAGCCCATCTTTTATTATTATTAATGTAATACTCAATTGTATTTGATTTCTCGATCTTTATACTAAAAGCTTTCAAAAAAGAAATTAATATTAATAAATAATTATTCTTTCAGACCGATCCTGAAATGGTCCCGACACAGCGGCCCGACCCCCACTGACAAAACGGGTCCGAACTACGACCATACTTGTGGCCCGCCGGACCTGTACTCGGCGATTCCACTCCCTCCCCCACTGTTTCCAGCCCACATCAATTACACGCTGTCTAAGTGCGTGGGTTACTATTTTTTCGTCAACATGAACGTAACCGGTCCCAACAAGGAGAAAGCGGACTTCGCTTCCACCGCTGTCATGAGAACGGTGATATTCAACCCGCCACCCAAAGTTCACGGAAATATCACCTCCAAGTACTACAACTGCTGTATGGTAATTATTTATAATTAAACCATACAGTTTATTAGAATTTAAGGTAAAAAGCCACAACTGCTTTCGTGTCCTAAGAACATGAAATTTTTTGCCTTCATTCCATACAAATTTAGTTTGCATGCTGTAGTGTTTGTCTGAATCCACCTGATTAGCTATCATCCACGTACCACCAGAACAGAATCAACGTGTTCTTGAAGTCATACAGACATATATGAAGAAAAAAAAGGAAACTGGTATACTGATGGACACCCATTATTATTGTTACTTTATGCCAATTTGTCATCAAATGTTAACCCATTTCAGATCAAAAAATTTCTTATCCGTTACAACCATTTTCGTTAATAGATCAGATTCTACTATCAGCAAAACGGGAGGAACTACGGCTCGCTCAGTGTGGACGTGGTAGAGATCACGCAGCGAGGCAACCTCACCACATCTCTCTGGTTCTCTACGAAAGACAAAGGCGAGAACTGGTACAGAGCGGCCATATTCTTGCCGAATGTTACTAGAAGGTGAGGATATGTTTAAATAAGAAGCTCACTTAATATTCCCAAAACTAAGACTACGGGGCGTTTTCCATAAGTAGAGTCATGCTATTTGTCCACCGCTCTGTCCAAGTACCAGTTGATATATCTTTCATGTCCCCTGTTGTTCTTGAAACACGATAATTTCCTCGCAAAGTTCTGACTCATCGGAAAGCTTAAGTTCAGTAATAATCTAATCAGCATCTCATGGAGATGTATAACGCGTGCTACTTAGGACTTCCTCATAAACTAGGCTATCACTGCTTCAAATACATTTCTTTTTTTTTATTTTCATTAAATAAAAACATTTTTTAAGATAATCAACGATGCAATTTTGTAGAAAGAAACCTAAAAGGAAAGTTTTAAATTTTTTGGAATAGTCTTAGGTATTCATTTTGTCTATGTAGCTATAAATTTAATATAAATTTTCCAGATACTTTCTCCAGTTCAAGACAAGGATGGGAATGAGGATTTATTCCGACTCTGCTATAGATGATTTCTCCATGGCTCCGGAGTGCTTCGGCCTGAACGTGGATTCAACTGAGCTCGGTTATTACAATTACTACGACCCGGTCTTCGAGGAAAGGACCGATCCTCACTCCGACTTCACTGATGCTACTGGTAAGTTAATATTTCCTATTCGATACTTGAATAACTTAAAGATATCTCAATAGAAAAGGAAACTGAAAACATTAGAATAGAACAGAGCTTTTATAAGCCTGGAGTAAGCAGGAGATGGCTGTGAGTCGGATGCATGCTGCAGCTAAACAATACTATGCTAACATTGTTGAGATCTGGTTTGAATGGGCTGTGAAGATACTGAAATTACTGGGTTAACTAGACAATACGTAACATCGAATCGACGGGCACAATGTTGTGCAAATATCCTAACTAGTTACATATGATAGGACTAACGTAACTATTTACCTGGCTAATGTCTTGCTCGTCTCTTTCTGACATAACGTATATAAACTACATTCTCTAATGTTCCCACTGTTGGGACTGCCATGCCAGCAAAATTTTTGTGAGAACAGAGAGGATCACTCGCTTAGTTTGTTAAAAATAAATATATCTGTACAGTGTACCGGTTCACGCCGTGCGGCGCTAAGGGCAGATTCGGTCCCAATCAGACGATGTGCGATGCTGCGTACAATAAGACCGGAGTGGTTGTCAGCGTAATAGCTGACCCCCCGTACGAGGGTATACAGGTGTGGCAAGTCCCTGAAGAAGGGATATATACGTGAGTACTCATAATAAATTACGTTAACTAAAACACGGCGAGACTAGTTCGATTAAGGGATCACATGTTGTGGAATCTGGTGGTAGAGTTTGTTCGGAACCGCCTGGTTAACAACTGTTCTCGTTACCTCTTTCTGATATACGGACGTTCCTGGTCCGATTCCAGAATAACATAAAGAAGAGTAATTTTTGTAGAACATTGATATTGTAAATCTGCCATAACATTATTGTTGTGCTCCCACTGAGATCAGAGCCACAAACAGAACATTTTAAGCGAGCATACTGCACTTTGCAGTTAAATAAATAATTTTCAGTTATTCATATTAATAATACTAAAATTATGTGAACACTTTATCCAGCATGATAGTGACTGGTGCCGCGGGCGGGTTGGGATCGGCGTGGGCTGGCGTGTCCCACGGGACGCAGGTCCGCATCGGCATCCAGTTGCACAAAGGGGAGTTTCTGTACATGCTAATTGGTCAACAGGGGATCAACGCTTGCAAAAAGGTAGTATAATATTTTTTTATGATGTAGGTCATCAACAACAGTGTAGCGCTAGTTAAACCCTAAATATTCCAATTACCCTATAGCTATTACAATACAGCTTCTATATTAAATAGACAAAAACAAATATATACAAAAAAACTTATTTTTACAATAATAGTGTAAAATCTTTTATAGGCGAAAACAGATTTGTTGTAGTTTTAACTTGAATACAATCGAAATATGTGCTCTAATATATATTATATATATTATTATTATATAGATCACCTAACATTTTGAATTAGATTATTTTTGTCTCTGAAAATCACTATAATATAGAATTGATGATTCACAACACTCGCTTGGCTGGAGTGGTGCGTTGATCATCTTCCTGTGAGATAAGATTTCGAGTACCAATAGTTAATGTTCCTAAACTAAGTAAGCTGATTATTATTTAAGTTATTTATTTTGCAGACGCTATCAGCGCAAGAGAGCCACGGATGTCCCAGAAGGAACGAGTCGCAACAGATCTTCACCAGCAAGACGCACGAGGTCCGAAACACTCACGTGAACGATGGCGGCGGCGGCGGCGGTGGGGGGACATTCGTATTTGTCGTAAGTTTAAAATAATGTCGCTGAAAAAAATATAAAAAAAAAATTATTTATTTTTCTATATGCTTAATAGTATTGTAACAGATAGAACAGATTGCTGCACAAATCATGCAATAAGTTTGGCAGAACCCTTGTAAGGGTCATAAAAAATTGTTGAAAAATAAACATAAGATCTCCACATCGATCGATCCTTCGCGGCCCGGGAGGCCTATGTCCAGCAGTGGACGTCTGTCGACCGAATGATGATGATGAAACACAAGATTTACCCAAGCTTTGTCAGGTGATTTAAGGTCATATGTAGCGAATTGAATAGCTTCATAGTCATAGGCAAATATATACAATATTAATATAACTATATATTGTAATACATTGTTTACTATTTCCTGAAAACCCTAATTTTAACTTTAGAAACTAGACATGAACAGTAATTACACTGGACCATTGATGCAAGTGCTCCTGCAGCCAAAATTCCTATCTGCTAGATCTCTGAATAATTAGTTGTAGTCAAACATTTTCACAAGCTGGCTATGTTTCGGTCGAATAAAACGATATTTCGGGATGAAAATGTTTATTATCCCTGACAAGAATAGGCTAAATAAAAAGTTGTATCGCTCATGTCGCCCGTTTAAATTATCGCTCTATCGCCTCGAAGCTCATAACTACGTAGAATGAATCATCAGCACGCCGAATGTCTATATTTATAAGGTCGTCCACCTGCCACTCTAAAAACTTCTAGAAACATAACTCTAGAAATTTCTAGAGATCACTTTCAAGAACGTTCCAAAGAACTCAACTCTAGAAATTTCCAGAGAAGAGAACTTAAAAAATTACCTGGGAAAACAACTCTAAAAAATTTTACAGAACACCACGCTGAAAATTTTCAGAGAAGTCAACTCAAAAAATTTCCAGAAAACAACTCTAGAAATTTTCACAGAACATCACTCCAGAAATTTTCAGAGAATAGCATTTTAGAAATTTTCAAAGATCAATTGTCAAGAAATTTCCAGAGAAGACTAATTTAGAAATGTTCAAAGAACACTACTCTAGAAATTTGGAGAAAACATTCTAGAAAAATCCAGAGAATACCACTCTAATATAAGTATAGAACTTTTTCTCATGACCTTTAGCCTTATCTCGCCGTCGGAAACTTGACTCGTATTCTTTATATTTCCTCAAAGTACTGCATTAAATTTTAGTAACAATATTTTATGGAATTTGGCATCACACGTTCGAAGTATTCTATGCGAAACATAATTATTGCATTTCACAGATAAATAAAGATGGCCACGCTGTACCTCTTGTAGTAGCCGGCGGTGGCGGAGGGCTGAGCGTCGGCATATTTCACGACGACGGCTCGCAACACGGAAAGGGCGAGACCACGGCGCTCCCGGAGTCTGGGTACATGTACGGGCCACCGGGGCGTACTTCCGGTAAGTCAATTGCTTTATGATAAATAATTTTAAAGATAATATCAAACGATGTTATAACGCGTTGAATGTTTGGCAACATAAGATGTAAAAGGATATCTGTAATAATTTTTTAGCCACGATTGGGTTATACTTGACCTTAAATTCACATGATATTAAGTGATGATAAAACCAAAGGGGGTGAAGTGAGTGCGCCCTGAATACTGTGGCTGCCATATGTCATACAACAATGCGGAAATAGACTAACGATTTGGGAGTTACCGGATTGATTCAAGAAAATGTCTTTACCAAAATAATTATTTATCTCGTGGCTCCAGAATCGAACTGGGGACTTCTGTATAAAAAAAAAATATATTATCTGTCGCTTCACATAGTCATTCTCGGTTAAAGGTTAATAAATAAGATATTTTTATTTTTGTGTAAGATAGTAAGAAAAAATTATTAGGTAGGTAAATCAACCGTTTAATAAAATTTTGCGTATAGGTGCGGGCGGTGGGTGGATTTCTCGACCTGGTCCGAGCACGCCAGGACACGAGCTCACGCGGGGTGGATCGGTTCCTGAGGGTGCTGTGGGAGGGATGGCGTGCTCGGGGATAGCGCACGGTGGGTTCGGCGGCGGTGGAGGCGGCTGTCGGCGTGGCGGCGGCGGTGGTGGTTGGATGGGTAAGATTTTAGAAATGAAGAGGAAGTTCTCCTGATAGTATGTCTGTCTTCATTCAATTGTGTTATTGTTTTGATGAAATTTAAATGACCATTAAATTGATTTAGGTGGGAATACCAACGAGGGCGAGGGCAACCACGGCGGCGGTGGCTGGTCGTACGCCGATCCGGACCGCAGCCTGTCCGGGTTCACGAGAATCGCGCTGGCTTCGCGCACTGGCCCCGGGGAGGTCCTTATAGTGCCAGCTATACACGTCAGTATCACCAACACAACACACGACAAACCTTTTTTCTGATCTAGACCTAATTCATTTAAGAAATTGGACCTGGAACATCGACGGTCTCCGGTCAAAAGAGACTTATCACTGTTGCCAAAGGATTTGACGTACATACTACATCCGCTAATCCGAACATTTTCAGTTTATTGATGATCTTGTTTCTGTTCTTGTGAGAGATGGTCTGGTATCCCAGTAGTGGGAACATCCAATATCCAGACATCGAAAACCGGCAGGACCGCCTCTACAACGCATTTGCGCGCATACCACTTTTCCGAGAGCCTGTCGAGCCGTCTTAAGTGCTTCGTCTGGCTCACTCCCACCACTTTTACGGATTGCGTGAATGCGGCGGTACACCCTCGCATCACATCCACCAGATCCACCAGAACATCCAAAAGTGGAAATTGAGCCAAGACTGTCGCCGCCTCGCGAAATACTAGAGCACCTATTTCAACCAAAGTGTGCAAACATTACTTTATATCCTTTCCGTGAATGCTGTAGCTAGTGAAATTACTGCAGTAATGAATAATTAACATCTCACAGCAATAATTTTTATGTAGTGTAAACATCTTAACAGTCTGATAACAAAAGTGACACCCACAAGCGTGTTGCTATAGTTAATTTATGGAACAGAGACGTGGCTCCTTACAATCGGCGTCATAAGAAAGCTCAAAGTGACCCAAAGAGCAATGGAGAGGACTATGCTCGAAGTTTCACATAGCTATTAATTCAGAAACGAAGAGATCTGTAGAAGAACTAATGTAGTCGACATAACCCTGAGGACTAGACATAAGAAGAATGGACTGGGTATATTGCTTGAGGAACCATGGCCGATAGGTCACTAAGATTCTCAAGTGGCGGCTGCGTACCGGTAGACTCAATGCTAGGAAGCTCCTCACAAGATGGAACGACGATCAGACGAGGATCGCGGGAAGCTGTTGGATGCGAACAGCTCGCGCGCGGTGTGAAAATCTTTAGAGGGAGGCTTATGTCCAACTATAGACCTTTATCGGCTGATGATGATGATGAAACATTTCAACAAAAGCGAAATGTTTATAAGCGAGCTATAAGTTACTATTAAGTGAAGGTCCGGGTATAGACAAGGCAATCAAGAGGTTCACCTGATGGTAAATGATACGCTTGCCCATAACAATGTGGCGCTAGTTAGGATTATATATACAGCACCACAATGGCTCGTCGCTTTGAGACAAGACGTTAAGTCTCGTCACCCCAGGAATTACACTAGCTACAGCGTCCTTCAAACCGGTTCAAACCGGTGCAAAATAATGTTTGCACAATACAGTCTCCGGCAACAGAGACCAACCACCAGCAAAAATAAATAAAAATCGTTCGCAGAGCTGCGGCTGCGCGTACCGCTGCATCGCCTTGAATGAGTACCTGAGCGAGGTGAAGTGCTACTGCCCTTTATCCTGGATCACCGACGCATCAGACCCCACAAAGTGTGTCCGTAAGTGGCCGTTACTATTTCATTCAGTAAATCACCAGTTCGCGGTCCACCTGATGGTAAGAGATACGACAACCTCTACCAATGAAATGCAAAGCAGCAAAGCACCACATTCATCTGATGTCATTGAGATGTATGTTCTTTTTTCAAACTGGCAGTAGTGTGCACACTATTGCTTAAAGAGTGCTGGTACATTGACAGTCATCACCAGATCATCCACCTGGTAAATATTACTCCTATCTAAAATAATGTGGCGATAGTCAATAGTTCATCAACATGAAACGTAAGTTATATCTCGTCACATTAATAATTTCACTAATTACAACGCCTTTCAAACCGGAGCAGAACTAAATAAGCGCTGCCTTGGTATATTCCTAGACAGTCTCCAGCAACACCTACCAATAGTAAATTTTTTCTATATCATCGAGATGGTATTTGATGATCGATCTGATGACAACAGTCATGCAAAAAAAATTGCATTTTTCGGAGACCTGTAAAAAGGACCTTCTTATGAGTTCTCGAGATTGATTCCAGAGATCAAAACTCCTGGAAAATGTACTCCTGGTTAAAGCAGATAAAATGGTATGATGATATAAATGAATGGATTAGGCTTGAATATCATCAGTTAAGAACAGATGAAGAACGGATTAGTTTACATAATCTGGTAACTTCAGTTTGCTGAAGGCACCTCATGATGATGGAGAACATCTAATTAACGCGTAGTGTGTGTTGCCAACAAAAAAAATAATTAAAGATTTTTGTTTTATTATTTTTTTTAGAAGCACCGTGGCTAAAAGGGTGGATGGTGATAGCCGTGGGGCTGTTAGGCCTCTTCCTGACCACAATATGTTTAGTCTGCTTCTGTCTACACCTATGTGAGTATAGCCTGCACCATTAATCATCATCATCATCAGCCCACGTCAGTCCGACAGTGGTTAGCCAATTCCTTTGTTCATCGAGTTCAGGTTCACACGCAGCGGAATTTACAAGGTGATTGCTTTTGTCAACCAGCTTGGCCGGCTGCTATCCTCACCTGTCCACATATGAGAGCCAAGCTATTCAGTATGACCACACTTCACCATTCACGACCTCATCATCACTTAACACATTGTAAAATTTAGATCAGTCGTATTTGATGAAGAAATATTTGTTTACGAATTGATATCTTTGGTAATATCTTCACCTTGTGGTTACCTGTAGATGCCACCTACCAGCGCAAGAGGCAAACGGAGCAGAACCAAAAACGCCTGCTGGAGCAGGAGGTTCAGTTGCACCGGTTGCGCAATGCGCCAGGCGGGAGTGAGAATCCCATCAACATGGCTTTCAACCCCCACTACGGTAGCGAGGGCATACTACCACGCGGCGTTGACGTCAGGGGCCTGCCCAAGGTCTCAAGGGAAAGTTTGAAGCTCGTTAAGTAAGTTAATTAATATATATTAATAGTTTAAGATTGTTTACGACAAAGGTGACGGGTCTACATTGCCGAAGACCGTATAGATACCATCGCAAGACTTTTTCTCTTATCGGGCGGGAAATCTTTTAAAAAGATACTCTGCTTTTGGGAGGAACATAGGTTATGTAGAATTTTAACTCATTAAAACCCCTCGGTGGTCATCCTCAGTGTATTGCGGAAGATTCCAAGAGCTCCTACGGAACATTCTGGTGCTTCTCGGGACCACGCCTATAACGTTTCAGAGAGGATAGTACCCTTCCTCGATACCCTCGCTTTAGTGCTACAAGAACAAGAGCATTTATTTAGGGGTTGCTTAGTCAATAAGAGCCCCCACCTCCAATGCCCACGAACCCGAAAACCCTTTTAGTCGCCTTCTACGACAGTCAGTGCTTACCTTAATCCTTTTCTTAATAGCCCGTGACTGCAGGGCAAACCACACAGTCGTGTACAAATATGGCTGTATCCTAATTTAAAAGACGTTGTAACTAGTGAAATTACTAGGGTAACGAGACTCAATATTGTGAGTTCCAAGGTGGTCAATTAACATATTTTTTAGCGAAAAATAATCGCTTCTCTCGGTGTTGCTTGGTAAGAAGCGGTACCTCTCGAGAGATTCTTCCAAATAACTTAGCTTCCACTAATCTTCGGCGTATCAGTCTTGACGAGATGTTTCTCGGGTCATCAGGCGAAAAAATTTCATTTTTAATCTGGTTGGAGCCTTTACTTGGGCCTTTTAGCAAGCAACACGAACGATTAGCGTATATCTGAGAGAGGTTTTTCTTGGCCGAGCCTTTCTAAGAATGTTTTTAACAGTTCCGTGTCTTTTATAATGATCAATTACATTAAAAACTTTATCAACAGAATAATTTAAATGCTCGGCTATTCTTCTGTACGCTTATCTATATGTAAATTAACAATTATTTGCCTAGTTTTACTTTTATTTTTGGCCATTTTGAACAAAATAAAATTCAGATTATATTTTGAATTGCCGCCAAAATAACAGAAAAAGCCAAGAAAGAAATGTTATTCTCCAATTTAAAAAAAAAGAACGAGCTATGGATGCTTTTTTAAAATGTTTCTAACCAGGCGTCCAAGCGGCCAGTAGCAGAAAATAAACTCCTACATGTGTAAGACACATTTTGTAATTAAAAGTAAGATGTTTTATATTTTACGCATTTAATGAGTTTTTTATTTGAGTAGCTATATTATTGCATGATTATTAATTATTGAATGTGTATATTTTTTACGAATATTTGTACTTTGAATTTATACTTTCTTTATTCATAAGAAGTGTTTCTAATTATATGACCACCACTGTATATATTTTTTTTTCCAGGGCACTAGGACAGGGTGCATTCGGTGAAGTCTACCAAGGTCTGTACCGGCACCGCACGGGTGACACCGTGGAGATGCCGGTTGCGGTGAAGACTCTCCCAGAGCTATCTACAGGTCAGGCGGAATCGGACTTCCTCATGGAAGCCGCAATAATGGCCAAATTCAATCATCCGAACGTAGTGCATCTTATCGGCGTTTGCTTCGACCGGCATCCGAGGTGAGGAAGAACTATTTCGACAAAGTAAAAACATTCAGTGATGGTGAAGTATACTCACCTAGAATACTCCAGCTCTCAAGTGTTGACAGCTGGAACACGGTGATGCTTTTATGGCAATATATGAACGTGGTAGTAAACTAGGAGTTGGAAAAAATCATATTAACTTCACCACCACACTACATACGGAATTGATTCCTTTATGGCACATCAACTAAACTGCCAGCCGTGAGCTACAGATATTAGTTCGACTTATACTTGAGGAATTTCCGCTCTACACCAGGTTCATCGTATTGGAACTGCTCGCGGGCGGCGACCTGAAGAACTTTCTCCGTGAGAGTCGCCCCAAACCAGAACGAGCGAGCGCACTTACAATGAAGGATTTGATCCTCTGTTCGCTGGACGTCTGCAAAGGCTCCAGATACCTAGAGGGGCTGCGGTTCATCCACAGGTGGCGGGATTTTTTTTTATAATCATGTACTCCAATTATTACTACGACCCTCCTGATGGTAAGTGGTGTAGTCTGTGTTGATAAAATGCCACCAGTCTAGAAGATCATTATTCTCATAAAGATGCTTACGTCATTTTGAAGTCTGAAAGGTCACTTTTATCCTTGGTTACTGTCACCGGTTTTTTAGCATTTCTAATTTATATATTTAACACGTTCAGTGCGTTACGGAGTCTAAACGAACTCTTACGAGCCTTTCAGTTAGTGCGGTGCTGAAAGTACTCTGCGGGAAGCCGTTTCCTGTTTTCAGTTCGATTCAATAATTAAATGAAAACACTGAAGATCTTTTAACACTAAAACGATTAAGGACGGTTACGAGATCTAATAGGCCTCCAACGGTTAACGGATATATCAGTGTAACAATATCAATGAAATTTTTAATAAAGGGCTAGTAGCAATTGACCTCAAATTTAAATGGTAACATGGGGCCGTGCGTGGTGAAGCGTATTCGTCCTGAATAATCCTGCATCCATATAATTAACAGATCCACGCTTTTATGGAGACAAATTTGCAATATAAGGGTGCGAAGCTCGGGTTCGGTGAGCTCTACCAGCAACTAATCTCCGCAGGGACATTGCCGCGCGCAACTGCCTGCTGACGTCACGAGGACCTGGCCGCGTGGTGAAGATCGCCGACTTCGGCATGGCGCGCGACGTGTACCGCGCGGAGTACTACAAGAAGGGCGGCAAGGCGATGCTGCCCATCAAGTGGATGCCGCCCGAGGCGTACATAGACGGAGTGTTCACCATAAAGACCGACGTCTGGTGAGTCGTTTACAAGATCGAACTCAGCTGAGGAGCTATTTTTTTTTAATATTATCTCGCCTTTTTTTCCTAGTGGGAGTAGGCAGAGGCAAATAACCCACTTTTCGCCAGATGTGGTCAGATTAGGTCCCATGTAACAAGAGGCGAACCTGTTGCCACTTTATTGGGGCCACCACACACACACCCAAAGATAATTTCAGTGTGCGGGTTTCCTGGCCGACGAGCAAGATGTCAACTATCTGGTGGTACCGTTCTCTGCTCCACGACTAAAAATATTGGCGAATATATCATAATCTACAAACAATATTAACATTCGTGTTGGAAAGGATATTCCCGCCCGGCGGAAACTTATTGCCCTCACCCCCACCCCCAGCGAGCACCGTCTTGTTATTAACATCCCCGCAACTCCCTTTCGGGAAGGAATTTTGTAAAATCCATTCTTAGCTGATCTCTGAACGGCAGAAGCAATATCCCTACCAAATTCGGAATATCTCCCATATAATATAGTTAATTAAATAATAAATCAATTTATCAAACTTTTTAATGGTTTCCATTAATAAAGGATATTGTTATTATTTATTACTACTAATTACTGAATTAATATATTTTAAGAAATCATTTGTTATATGTAATAACGAGCTGAGACGTGAATGTACCAGGTCATTTGGTGTGCTTCTGTGGGAGGTGTTCTCTCTCGGTATGATGCCGTACACCGGATGCACAAACAGAGAGGTAATGGAGATGGTATCCGGCGGTGGGAGACTCGAGAAGCCATTTGGTGAGTTACACTCTATTTTGAACAAATTAATGAAGTCCGCTGAAGTTTGTAAGGCGGTAAAAGGAGATGTGTCTCGAAGAGGTGCTGGTTCGGTCCTGATCTTGAGTTTCCGGTGAAAGAAAACTTCTTAAGGAAACCAACAAGTTCTAAGAACCAGCAGCTATAGTGTATATGTGAGATTCATGAACTCCCTTTTGACCAGCATTGATTGGCCTTGACTCTCGGCAGTGGTCCAACATTAAGAGTTTATTTATACAGATATACAAAAGGTTGTGTTAAGGCTTTGATTTCCTTTGGCAGGATGTCCGCAGGAGATATATCGGCTGATGTGCGAATGCTGGAACCCCTCGCCAACGGAGCGGCCGTCGTTTGCGCAGATGTTCGATAGACTGCAGCGCTTCCTGCAGGTACTACCTCCTACTTTTTACTTATACAAAACAACGTGATGACGATCAAAATATAGTTAAAAAAGCTATACTGTTATCATTATATTACTATAGTTTTAGTTTTGTATTAGCTTTATCCTTCTAGATCCTTTTTTATTTGATAAAAGTCAAAAGGAGCACTATAATCAATATGGTTAATGATTGGTCTGCTGAGAACAATGTGGCTAGTTAGTTTACTGGTGGTAGCGTCTCTGTCGCCGGAGACCATCTAGGTACCACAGCAGCGCCTATTGCAGTCGACGAACAGTACTGTGCGAACGTTATAGTGATCCGGTTTGAAAGGCCCTGTTGCTAATAAAATTATGGGGGAATCGCGACTTAACATATGTCTCAAGGCGACGAGTACAATGTGGTGCTGTGTATAACATCCTAATTAGAGTCATGTTATGCTTGCTTACCATCAGGTGATCGTCTCCCTCATCTCATCGCTTCGTAAAGAAAAAGTTTGAAAATGTTAAATATTGCACCACATTTCCGCATATATAGTATAATCAGAAAAAAAAGTGTATATTATTAAAACGACAGGATCCCGAGATAGTGAGTGCCCCGCTACCCGTGCTGCGCTCGCTGCTCCCCCCGCCGGCTGATATTCAGCTGAACGAAGACAACTCCTCACAGGTAAGACCCTACCAATTCAATTTTCGAAGGTGTTATTCTAAAAATACAGTATATTAGAATTTTGAACACAACATTAGTTCATCTCAAAAAAAATCATCAAATACGCTTTGAATACAAAGAAATGAGTAATTGTTTATATGTATTATATAAATAAAGATTTTATTTATAAGATTATATTTATATTTTTATTCATCAAGGATTAACACTTGGTGTTAAGTGATAATGATGACGATGGTAAAGTATGCTCGCGTAGAATACTCCAGCTGTCGTATGTTGATAGAGATCTCAGGCAGATTCAGAATATGAGGATGGTGCGATGGTATTCCTAGCTAAGCCTAGGTTCCCTAACCCTACCATCAAACATGACATAGCTTCTATATTAAATATGATAATAATACTGTTTTTAGAATAACGCCTACCAGTAGTGTATCTACAGGTATTACATAAATTAAATTTAACTGAAAAAAAAAAATATCAATATAATATGAAAATAATTAAAATACCAAAATAAAGACGCCATTTTTCCAAAAAAAAAAAATTACTAATGTAATAACAGTGTTTTTTTTTCTATAAAAATGTTTTCGCTCTGGCTACTAGAAGCAAGTAAATGGGTTAATTATTTATTTTCATTTAAACTAATTCACAAAGATGTCGATGTTAGAGTCCGGGACCTGTGCTTGCGAGTGGCGCATGACCATTACCTATATATTTTATATATTATATATATATATATATATTGATTTATATCTAACTTTACCCCCTCTCCTTGAATGAGAAGCGCGTAGTGAATAGATACCTCCCCTGTAGTTAGCGAGAGATTCGTTGGAATGTCGAAGTTGAATCATTTGTCTGCATGGAGTGGTGAAGGTAACATATCATTTACTTTAATACCTTAAAATATCTCATCGTCCATCCTCACGCTTGTGGTGGCATCCGGAACATTTCAAAGAATCTCCAATACCAGGATACTTCAAAGTTTGAGTGTTTACTTGCGTAGTAGCTATAGCGGGAACCCACCTGTATCTTTTCGTTTATTTTACCTTTGTCCCTGTTTATATGGGTTTTGTAAAAAAAAAAAACAATTCAATGTGCAATTTGTTTTTCATGAAAAATTTTTTTACAAGGCTCATCGTTTTAATGCACGCATAGATTAATAAGTGGAATGGCACGGAGAGATCGCTTTGAGGAACAAACATTTAATATTGAACCAAGAAATGGTTCGTCCATGGTCTTTTAGTGATGTGATTAACAAGGACTGCGCCCGCTTGCTTTCCAACATAACTGGCTGTCCTGTCGCAGGATTCTTATACAGGCAACGTTTTCATTACAGTTGTATTATCCAGCTTAATTGAGTAGAATTCTTCAACAAATAAACACTGATAGAGAAACATGAACAAACCAATTATTTGTAAATTATTGTAACAGCTTTCTTAATAAGGGTAACATAATTATAATTTTTAAATAACCTTACTGTATTGGTACAGAATTGGTGTAGCGCAGAGGAAATGTTATAAAAATGTATATAACACAGATTTTCTTTTATAAATCTTCATCTTTAACAAACTAAAACGAATCCTATTAGAAGTTTAAATAAGCGAAATGTTTGTTACCAAACTTGAACTTTATTTGAACGTACAGTAACATTGCAATGATTCCTTCTCAAAGTAATAAATACGATTAAAAACTTGTTTCGAAAACTGGATAAAAATTCTATATACATATAATTCAAAATAATGGCAATTGTATATAATGGGCAAAACATAAAAAAAGCAGATATATAGATATCAGACCTTGTTGTCTTTGGCGGATCTGAAAGAGATTATTGCCTAATTAGTGTAATTGTAATTTTTAGCTATAAAGCAACGATGAGATTAATAGATCCCTTATGAACAAATCTCAAAAAAAAAACAAAGAAACTAAAATATGTAGGGTAATAGAAAAAATAGGTTAAAATTTTTAATCACGGAAAAACAAAAAAACATATTTTCGAGAAGAAAATATTCAAGACATAGTTACGTTTACATTTGATAGGTAAAGTACCACAGACTGCGACACAGACGGAAATACATATCTAAGTAGAATATAAAGCGTCGTAAAGCTGTTAGAAGCTGTTCCAACTAGAGCTTAAGCTACGGAAGGTCAGGTTAGGAGTGTATCGTGGCTAAAAGACCATGGCGCGATCTCCCGTGCCGGTGTGACGTGTGTGGTGTTGGCAGCGCTCTGTGGCCGCAGACTACCTGGTGCCCAAGTCGCCGCTGGACGCGCCGCCCGACGCCAGGTAACTGGCTGACAGCCGCTTTGAATCCGAGACACGGTACTCCAAATAAGAAATAACATATAATTTATTTATTATATGTAATTATAAATATGAAACAAAAAATTAAAACAATGAAAAATTATGACATATTTAAAAAAATAGGCTGTAGGTTATAGAATCTTTGCCCGTCTGTAATGACAACAACCAAAAAAATGTTTTATGGTAACATTTACACTTTCTTTTGTACATACGTTTTATAACTTTACATAGTTTGTTTACCAAACATATGACCCAAAAATCAGTAAAATTTAATTTTATTAAATGTGTAATATGAATATGAGGATGGTGCGATGGTATTCCTAGCTAAGCCTAGGTTCGAAGAAACTCTACCATCAACCGTGACATAGTTTTTATATTGAATATGATAATAATACTGTTTTTAGAATAACGCCTACAAGTAGTGTATCTACAGATATTTACAATTTAAATATAATTGAAAAGAAAGAACTAGAACTCATAAAATGATGGCTTTTGAAAGGTGATAAAGTGCAGGAGGTTTGTAAAGAAATAGACCTAAATCTCCCCAACAATAATATGAACGTCGCTTGGATGGACATATAGGATAAGACTTTAAAAGCAGCAGAAAATGTACTAGTACGTACAAAGGGAGGAAAGAGGACATCATTGAAAACGTGGTGGTGGAGTGAATCAGTACGTACAGCTCTTAGAAAAAAGAAAGAAGCATTAAAAACATGGCAATCTACCAAGACAGAGGAAGACCGAAAACTGTATAAAGCATTTAAGAAAGAGGCTCACAAAGTAGTCGTTGTTGAAAGATCGAATGCTACAATAGAATTATATGAGTCCTTAGAAAATAACTGCGGCCATAAACTCATATATAAGGTAGCTAAAGCGCGACAGTGAGCTACCAAGGATTTTACAAAACCTAATATAGTTAAGGAACCAGACGGGAAACTAATATACAACGATAGCAGCATCTTCAAAATCTGATACCAATACTATAACAGTTTGCTAAACACTAACATTACCAAAATCTGCTTACCGCAAGTAGCCAAAAATATGGGCCTTGTACCTCCTATAACAACACAGGAGGTAAAGAGGGCACTCAATAAAATGGCCAATAAAAAAACGCTGAATCCAGATGGCAGTCCTGGAGAAGTATAGAAGTGTCTGAGTGATTCAGGAATAATCGTGTTGGCGAAATTATTCAACAAGATACTTCTGGAGGGAGCTTGCATGCCGGATGATTGGAGAATGAGTGTGATCGCTCCACATTACGAAGGCAAAGGATGCAGATGCGAATGCAATAGCTACCGAAGTATCAAGTTGTGTCATACTATGAAGTTTTATGAAAGAGTCATAGACAGCCGATTGCGCACGGAATGCACATTCTCCAAGAATGAAGATAACGGCTTCGTACCAGGATTATCAGCGGTTGACCCGACTTTCCCCATGATCATGATAGGTGAAGAACATAGAGCGAAAAAGAAACCCCTTTATACAGAATTTCTTGATATAGAAAAGGCTTTCGATCGTGTACCTCGAGAAACTATATGGTGGAGTCTCAGGTTTCCTAATGTTCCTGAGGCATATATGTATACTATCGCCAACATGTACAGAAATGCACGCTTCTTCGTAAGAACAACTGTAGGAGTGACTAAATCCATCCCAGTCACAGAAGGGGTTCATCAGGGTTCAGTTTTGAGTCCCTTTTTGTTCAGCTTAGTACTGTATACACTCACTGAAGATGCTCAACAAAAAGCTTCATGGACTTTTATATGCGCGAATGATATAGCCAATATGCTCGACAAATCGTCAGGAGATGAAGGTGGCCTTACGTGCGTGGAAAGAACAGCTACAGGCAGGAGGTTTGGTACTAGGCTAAAACCCAGTATATGGAATGTAACGTCACTACCCCTCGCATTGACCCAATAGTAGTTGATGGTCAGCTTGTCCACCAGTGCGATGAGTAAATACTTGAGCAGTGTGATAGACAAATCCGGTAATTTGTTGAGCAACCTTCAACGCCGTATATCCTCCGCTTGGCTTAAATGGCACGAACTCACTGGAGTTACCTGCGATACTAGGCTGCCTATCAAACTTAAGGGGCTAGTTTATAAATCTGTCATAAGACCAGTTCTGATTTATGGAAGGGAGACATGGGCAATGACAAAACGGCATGTTCATTCCATTCACGTGGCCGAGTTGAAAATGTTGAGGTGGATAGGCGGAGTAATGAAACTCGACAAGCTTCGCAATGAGTAAGTGCGTGGTAGCCTCGGAGTACGCGATGTCGCTGACAAACTGCAGGAAAACCGGCTGCGATGGTATGGACGTGTCAAAAGGAGACCACTTGAATACATAAGCAACAAAACACTCAGCCTTAATGTAACCGCCAAACGGCGGAGGGGAAGACCGAACTTGCGATGGCTGAGTGTAGTGACGAAGGATATGATGAGCTGCGATCTCAAGGAAAGCAATGTTCCAAATAGAGTGAAGTGGAGTGAGAGAAGTAAGAGCAGATCCTGTCATAAGACAGGACAAATGCTAAGAAGAAGAGAAGAAGAGAAATGTGTAATTTTAAAAGACAAAAAAATTTTTTTTTGGCTGTACGAGCTGTTATCTATACTCAGCCTTTTTCCAAAAGGAAAAATTTGCAACTACTGTTATAAGTTATATATATAATATAATTATATTTATACATAACTATAATAATAATTATTATATCTTAGATTATTTTCTTATAAACATAATTGGAATTTTTTGATATCTGAAGTTGTTTTAACTAACAGAAGATAGACGGGCCTCCGGCAGTAATTGCAGTCTAAAATATAATATATGATTAAAATACTGGTTACAGGGCTATGGCCGTTACTAACGTGCAAACATTACTGTGTTACAGTTGTAAAGGAGTTAATGATTAATGATCTTGTGTCTGAAAACGACGAGCGCGATGGGGTGCAGTGTATAACAATCTAACTACCATAACAATTTTTAAGAAATGACGTGATCATCAGATAGATAGATAAATAGTTTATTGTAGTAATAGCTTACACAAATATAAGAAAAAAAAACAACAAGTCATGACGAAAACAAATCTTAAACTATAATTATTAAAAATCAACAACAATTATGAAATATTTCCATTGCGCGTGTAATGCAGTAGTGCAAAGGACCCAGGCACAGGGTATAAGCCCCCATAGGGACAACACTGACTTTCTGCCTACACCCAGTCATCAGCTGAACATGCTGTTGGCCTCGTCGATAAATAAAATGAGAATGAAATAATATTACACATATACATATTATATTTTTTACTATTATTTGTTTATTATATTATTTATTATTATAATTATGTTATTTATTATAAATACATTATATATAATCACTACAATATTTTATATTTTTATTTTAATCTTTTTATATTTCTTTATGCGTTACCGACCTTAACAAAATGGTACATTGATTCAAAATGGCTGCCAACCAAAGTTTTTCATTTAAACCTATTAATTACTTGTTGCACATTTTAAAAAACAAATATTTTAATAATTATAACGTTAATCGGTCACATTTGAATATTAATTTAAATACAATACGAAATGAAATACGATACGATAGTTAATAAACAAATCTATGTATTAAAGATTTCTTCCTGGTATATTAATACAGCGGCACGTTGCTTTTTATTTATTTTATTTACATTGCTTGGATACAAGTTTATTAGCCGAAACCCGTTTACAATTTGAATGTGACCAGTTACGAAAATGTTTCAAAAATCTAAATTTACCCATAAAATAACAAATTGTAATATTTTTAAATATAAAATAAAATTTAATATGACAAAAACAATTTTGTTATATATTTTCGCTTTTAGTAACATTACTCGGAGAAATTTTCAATTGTCTTTGTAAATAATCTTTCATTATTATCTAAAAGCGTTGTATTATGTTTTCGATATATTTTTTCTTTGAAACAAACCTAGTATAATGTTTTCAATTTAATTATTATTAACAGCTTCGAATTATGGGGAAATTTAGATAGTATATATTAACATAATCCTTAAAGAACTGCTTTATTGTGACGAAGCAGCGCCGCGCATGCGTAGTCATCCGGAAACCAATTTCACAGCAAAGCCAGATTTCACTTAAAATTCTTTAAAACTTTTAAAGAAAAGATTTAAACCAAATAGATAAAATATATAAATATATATGTACAACATTTAGATATTGGATTTCCTGCAATTGATAGTTTATATAGTGACATCAAAATTTTATAGAGCGTCTTCTTTTAGAAAATTTTGCATGACTATTGATATTAATTAAATTGCGAAACACATTGGCATTAAGGATCTGAACAATCTGAATTGCTTTTTTGCTGGTAGTCCAATAAACGTGATATCACCATCAACATCGAGTGAAATGGCAAAGAGGGCGTTTTATTGGTTATTTGTTTTAGCCCAACGGACCCACCGTCGCCTCATAGCAAATCGCCAACGGCAACGCCGGACAAACAAGGAACAGAGGATTTACAATATCTACCTCTTCTGAAAGGTATTTACACAAATTTATTATCTTATAAAGTTACTATCATGTCATGAGACGACTGCTAATAATAAGTCTTCTTAATAATCCACCACATCAATTAACCCCTGCGCTGGATATAGCAGCTTTCTATCACCTTCACTACATTGTCAAAGCATTTCGTGAAGCTGTGTGCCAGCAGTTCATCTTCAGGTCGAGGCTGCCACTTAGTGATCATGTCACTTTAAAAGCCATCAATTAATTATTGTGGGTCGAGTGACCAGATCCCCAAAATTTTTAAATAAAAATTTACTAGAAACTCTTAAATCAGTTCAAATATTTAATGTTCTATAAAATTTCATAGTAATTGAACATTGAACACACCTCTTAATGTTCCCACTATTGGGAATGAAACTACTGTCGCAAGGAGAGAGTCAAAGCCATATACCACCTGATCAAAGTTGTTGATTGTAAAATACATCAGTGTCTACGCGATGTTTCCTATCTTCGGAAACTCAAGGTATGTGGGGATCGTATTCTCCACATTTTTCAAATAGATTGCACAACTACCTTACATACTAAGCTATATATATTAAGCTACAACAGTTACATAGCTTTCTATTTTTTTATTTATTCTTAAGGTACAGAAGACAGTCTTAATGCTATAATAGCAATCTCTGCCAGTCAACCCTGGGAAGGAAGAAATATAGTATTGTTCAATTCATAAAATCTTATTTTATTTGTATACCAAAGTGTGTTATTAAAAAAAGTTACCAATGTGCAGCATCACAAGAATATGGCAACATTCCAATGGCGTCACGGGGCGGCCCGCGGCTCGCCGACGGCTGCGCTGCTTCCGCCGCCGAGACGCGGATCAGCACAAAGTTTCTGCCGTCTAATTCCACTGACAGGTAATCCATCACACCACCATACACTAACCTCTCTATTACCACTTAGACAGACTAACACATATAACCTATTTAGGCAGTCCTAAATAAAATATCATTCTTTCTCTCTCTATTGATACTAACTGTAGATATAGAATATAGTTTCTGAAAACTGAAAGGTGGGGAAAATAAAAATTCATGGTTGAGGAATATCAGGGAATGGACTGGCATGTCTGGGGCGAACAAATTATTCCGCCAAACCAGGGAAAGAAAAGACTGCGCCACGCGGTACAGTGCGGGCTTCGCAACCGCGCACGCGTTTCATGTATACTACCTGCTCCTCGCCCGCTTTGCTGGCCGTAATATAACATTAGACTTGAGACTTGTCTAAAACATTCCTCGAGAGAGAAACAGTAAATGACTTTCTCTAGCAACCGTTGCTATAGCAACCGCATAAATAATACCAAGTGAAAGTGTTTATAAAAAATTATTTGAAATAAAACGATGAAGGATCTATGAAATTTAAATATCCTGTAAACATTTACAGAGTATTCCGCGCCAAATACTCATATTACCGTGTCGATACGTTCACTGGTTTTCACGTGATTGACGAACAAAGATAACAGATTTTCATTATATAGATATGAAGGCACAAGGCCATAATCTTTTAGGTAATAGGTTCATTGGCACAAAATGTGAGTAATCGGGCGAGGAGAAATAATACAACCGCACAATTTATAATTACACTGTATTAATTAGCCACACTAGGCCAGCGCGATGGGCTAAAGCATAATTCCCCTCAATGAAGTTTTAGATGTGGAGATCTTTGAGAGAGGCCCATGTCCAGCAGTGGACGTCTGTCGACTGATGATGAACTAGCTACAATCACACATGTTCTAAAGGGCACTTAATCAAACACGTAATGATCTCTCCAATGCGTCCCAAATAACCACCGTTTGTGATGCACATGTTGTCACTAGCATTTGGAGCTGCGCCAGAGTGCAGAGACGCAACTGCTGATTGTATTGCCGTCTCTCGCCGCTCTCAACAATATTGATGCACCGTTATATATACACACTCGGCTCCTGATTGGCTGAAAATGTGCGCATTCTGATTGGTTGTAGTACATAGTCTTCTTCGCTGTGATTGGTAGTTCAGAATTTTAAGCATTTTTTATCTATAGAAGCCAAGTAGAAAATATAGAGCAGAACCCAACTCTCGATCTTGTCACCTCTCCTTGGGAAGAGGAGGTCTCTACAAGTTTATATGTACAGTGCAGGCTATTTCAGGGTCCTTCGGAGTACATTCTCATTGTCTCTGATAACGGATTGACACAACGTGAGCGATATCCATATTAGGCGTTAAAAATTTAAAATAAATTTATTAATTAACACAAAAGACTAATAGTAAATAAAGCAGCAGTAAGAACAGCAGTAATCTAGAATTAGTGGTATTATTCAACTACTGCATTAAAACATAAATGAGAAGGACGGTTGGAGCTCGCAAGATATTACTGCTGGTAGGTCTCTGCTGTTGGAGACCGTCTAGGAAGGTATCACCGCTGCGCCTAAAGCAACCGACAAACAGTAGTGTAAAAACACTACTGTGTTCAGGTTTGAAGGGCGCAGTAGCTAGTAAAATTACTGGGGTAACGAGACTTAACATCTTATGTATCAAGTCAGTGGGCCCGATTTGTTCGTGTGATAAGTTCATAATTTTTTTTAAATATCCTCATCTGTCACAGATTGTTAAGTTCGGTTGAAAGCGACCCAGTAGACGAAGATCTTCCGACAGCGGTTGATGGTAAAGCCGTGATCTGGGAGACTTCTTTCACCGAGCCAAGGGCCAAGAGTAACCCTGTAGAGCCCAAACAGAGCGTCGACACCGGACCCGCCGTGAGTAACGCTTTTATATTATTTTATTGCTTTTACTAATTTCTAAGCAAAAGGTTATTTGGACGAATGTGTTATTCTCTATAATGTATATTTCTTCAAACATTTTTTTTGTTCGTTTTGTATTTTGTTCGTCATTTTTCATTTTTTCTACCCTTCCTGTCGGCACCAACATTTATTGTTTAGAAAGTTGATATCATCATTAACCGATGGACGCTGTCCACTGCTGGACATGTGCCCCCCCCCCCCAAGATTCCCAAAATTCGGGTAGGAATTTTGGGAATTTTTGGGGGGATTTTGGTCCTTTCCCACCACGCTTGCCTAATGCAGGCTGGTGGGAGCCAGAGCCACGTTTGTTGATTAGCAGGGTGCACCGCAAGCAGGTGAGGTAGACTTGAGTCCAGAAAGTAGACAGTTTTATAATAAAGTTACGTTTTTTTATAACCTTCTTATTCCATAACTTTCGTATTGTATACTAAACTTAGTTAATTATATATATATATATATATATATATATATATATATATATATATATATATATATATATATATATATATATATATACGTGCGTAAGTGTATCAAATGGAGTCGAAATAAAAGTGGGAATCAAACTGATGAAAACACTGCTAAATTTACAAATAAGTATAACGCTAAAGATTAAGTAATATCTCCCTTTCAGGTTGATAAACTGATAAGCATAACGCCTACGTCACCGAAGCCACCGGAAAACGCGTTGTCTCTGGCCATAGACGCTAAAGTCATCGAGAAAAACCACAAGAACACTCTAACCATAGAGAACAAGTCCGCGCCAATCGCGTCGCCCGACCCGCCGCGCATCAACGCGTGGGCCAGCAAGGAACCGCCGAAGCTGGTCCCGAAACCAAAACCGCTGTGCCTCGACGCGGCCCAACTGGAACAAAACCTGAACGCGCTGAAGAAGAACAGCGGCTCCGTCAACCTGAACACCATGAACATCTTACCGCCTTACATCAACGTCGTCACGCCGAACAAGTTCTCCGAGTCGAAGACGATACAGATCGATCCCAAAAAGGCAGTCATACACGATCTGCCGAAGGAGCCGGAGCATACGGAGGAGAAGGGGAAACTGAAGCAGTCCAGCTCCGCCGCGAGCCTGCTGAACGGGCCCATGACCGACGTGCCGTACGCCGACAGCGACAACGCGTCCTCCAGCTCCGGCAGCAATCAAAATGGCGTCAACAGCAAAATCTACTCGGGGGTTATAATCGGGAAGAAAATCGCGAAACAGGGTAGCAACGGCGGCGATTACACCGGTGATACCGAAATCAGCTGTTAGTGTGTATTCTGCAAGCTGTCAGTGAAATATTGGTTGTGGTGTTTGGTGGTGTTTGCGTCGGTGTCGCCCCCTCCCCCACGCGGGAGGAGACTTTACTACTAATCAGAATTAAACGAGAATCATAGTTACTTGTCGGTTGTAAATAAATATGTTCTATTGACGGCGTAAGTTTTAAATAAGATGAACACTAAATAATGAATATATATATATATTCATTATTATATATGTATAGATAATATAATTAAGTGGTAGTTTATTTCAGGGTTTGTGTTATCGGTGGTGTAAAAATTTATTGTTGTATTGATAAGAGATAATATTTCATTTTTCAAATATGGCGGAGACGCTTCCCGTTGCGCTTGTAGGTGAGTGTAGTCGTTTCGTCTGCTCGATTTGCTCAATGTTTTGCGATGTGTTGATGTTGAGATGTTTTTTTTTTTTATTATTCATACTATTGTAATATAAAATTAGGATAATATAGTATATATATTTGGATAAGTTATTCACGCGGTGGGATAAGTTGTTGAGTATTTGTACAATTCCTGCTTAAAGCGAAACTATCATTATGTTTATTGTTGGATCGTCCTTCGGAGTATTCGAGGATTATATCAGAGTATTGAAATTAAACGCACATTGATTAGTTAAATCGCCTCATAGACGATCAGGAGTTTGCGTTTTAAAACTAATTTAACTAATTACTTCAGAATATTAGTTAGTCTTTAATAAGCTGGAAGGTTTTCACGGGCATACGATAGCGGTACTTTTGCTGTAGTACACAATTAACCATCTTGAATATAATTCAATTAGATAGATTTGATACATTTTGAAATTTATTATTGAATATTACAAAGGTCAAGATGATAAAGCCACTGTGGCGCTCTGGCTGAGAGGTTAGCAACACAAAGGTTTGTAGTTCGATTCCTGCATCACATGTGAAGTTTTGTTAGATATGTCTTCAAACCTTGATCAGTTATCATCGCTGTTTTTCAGCTATCAATATTAAGTATTACTTCATTATCAATGGACCTCGTCATCACTTAACATCACGTGAAATCGAGGATAAAAGATAAAAACTGTTTTATATAACGCATTTTCCGTTTCGTAGGTTATAGATAAAGTAGTTATCGCTTCAGGTGTTTGTAAATAAAACAATACTACGTAGTGATTTGTGTAATTCCGCCCTTAAAAAAAATAATAATAAATAAACATAATCGTAATCATCAGGAATAATTAGCTGCGTAGTTTAACTGTACTCAGCCCCCAAGGTCGAAACATCTTCCTTCTTCAGATATCTCTGCAATTATCTTTTGTTGTTATGTTAACTGCATCATTAGTAAGTTACCGCAGTATAATAGTTAAATAATAAATTATAGTTTTATTATATATATGTATATATACACATATATATATGTGAGTAATAAATGTGTGACACACACACACATTTTGAAGAAAATGCTTTAATTACACAAGTAAGATAGATTAAGGGATGAAACTGTATTTTGTTTTAATAGTAGTGACAAATGTTAAGTTACACCGCCTCTGGGGAATGCGTTCGTGTAACGGCTTAACCGTTTTACGAGGCATGAAATGGACAGGGTATCACGGTTAATTTTTTTATTTTTTTCATATAAACAATAACTTAACCTGTCGCGTTAATCGTTAACCGTACGGTTAACATTAATTCTTCTAACTAAACTCCAGTTAAAAACTTAACCCTCTGCACCGCGCCTCAAGCATTAATACAAACATTATTCTCGATTATTTTCTTTATATATATATATATACAATTAAGCGATTAGTCGAGCAGGACGTTCACCTGATGTTAAGTGATACGCCAGTTCATAACCTGGCGCTAGTTAGGTTAGATATACTGCACCATACCGCGTTCGTCGCCTGAGACAAGATGTGGAGTATCGTTACCCCAGTAGTTACACTACATTAGCTACAGCGCCCTTCAAACCGGAACACGGAACAAAGTGTATGTGATAGCTCCCTCTTGCTGGGGACTATCTAGGTACCGCCGCAAGGCTTATTTCCACCGGCAAACAATAGTGTGTAAACATTACTGTGATCCGGTTTGATGGGCGCTGTAGCTAATGTAATTACTAGGGTTACGATGCTCAACCTCTTATGGCGACGAGCGCAATATGGTACAGTGTGTAACATCCTAACTAATGCCATTTTATTATGAGTGGGCATATATCTTACCATAAGATGAATGTCCCACCCGTCGTATCGATCAATTTAATTAAAAAAATACACCAGCGTGGTGATAGATGGTCTTATATCTCTCCTTCTGAGAGAACACTTCGAGTCCCAATTGTGGGAATGTAATGTGGGCTATTTATTTACATGTATTTATTATATATATTAAATATTGACACCGTATACGACAAAATAAATAGTTAAGATAAAAACAATAGTTCTTTTTGTTGACTGTAGTAAACATTAACGGAACAGTAAATTTTACTGGTGGTATGTCCCTCGTTGGTCACCGTCTAGGTATCACCGCAGCGCCTATTGCAGCCGAGAAACAGTAGTGTACAAACATTACTGTGTTCCAGTTTGATGGACGCTGTAGCTAGTGTAATTACATAAGTAATTAAACTTAACATGTGTTATCTCAAGACGACGTGCACTTAGTGTAGTTGTATATCATTCTAACTAGCGCTACAGCGTTATGAGAAGGAGTATCACTTACCATCAAGTGATCATCCTACTTGTCTCCTAATTTAACATCTCTTGCCTCAGGCGACGAGCGCAATGTGTCGTATATATCATCATAACTAGCACCATTTTCTTATGAGCAGGCGTATCACTTACCATCGGGTGATCGTTTTACTCTTCATTGCATTTTTTTATATTTAACTATATATTTACTTTGTCCGTACAAATATTAATGAACAATAAAACTTTAACGATAACGATAAAATTAAACTTGAAAGTTTTACCATCACTGTAATAATGTTGCTCAATTTATAGATATTTTTTTTTTATTAGATTGAACTGAGTTTTTTTTTTTAAATTGAACTTCCTTATAAAGAGAGGGCAATGGTGGTTGTGAATTAAATTTAACCGGGTGAGCGTTAAACCAAAAGCGAAGTTCCTCCTCCGGTAGACGAGTGACTTTGATATGTTATTCATTATTTTTATCTATAAGTGTCGGGTATTGAAGAACAACGAAATTTACGGAATCCCTCTATCTTAAAAAAGCACGAGTTTTTTTTTTATATGAAGCCTCAAAACGCAAAGGTTTTTTTTTATATTGAGTCTACAAAAGCACGGGTTTATTTTTTTAATGAAAATTAAAAAGCGTGGAATTTTAAATATGAAAAGGGGGTAAAAATGTGTATATTTTTTATTTACATTCAAAAATATTTTTTTTTATAAAGTGATTCAAAAGGCACAGGTTTTTATATTGAGTCTTTAAAAGCGCGGATTTTCTTTTAAATGAAAATTAAAAAGCGAAGAATTTTTAATATGAAAGATGCTTAAAAAACCCTGTTTTTTTTATGTACTATGAAAAAACAGAGGTTTTTTTCTATGAAGTCACAAAAGGCACAAGTTTTTTTTAGTTAGAGTCTGTGAAAGTTTTTGAATATACTATTAAAAAACAATTTCGTTTTAATAATTTTCATTAATAGCTAATAATTAATAGAGCAATACTGTAGAACGTCAGCAGCAGCTTGTGAACGCGAGCGGAGTTTTCGGGGACACTACAAATGTTCGTCTAAGATTTTAGGTTAAGCTAAAGGTTATTTTATAAATTTATATGCATGTTAAAATGTGTGGCCACGGCCGGAAGCCACAATATCAATGTTGCTTGTAAATTTGAAATTCTTACGTAGCGACGGTTTCCTCTTGAGATGTAAATTGTAATAAATTGTAATGTTTATTGTAAAGTGAATATGTTTATTTACAATCATTCTGTGTAAGCTGCTCTCCTACATTGTTACACTTGCCAGATAACTCGTCGATGTTGGCAGTTCGTGAAACCGCAAGGCGGGACCTAAATAAACTTTTTTTTTATTATATAATGCTGTAAAGAAAATATTTTATAATCAATACATAATTATAAAAAAAGTTATGTATAAATAATATTAATATTAACAATATGTAATTGATATTTAAAAAATAAAGTCATCAATGTATTGTTTGGAGTTTTATTTACAAATTAGCGATGGTGCTGTGTGAATATCGTAACTAGTGTTCACTCTTTGGAGGCTTTCCATAATCTGCTCTTATAATGTTATGATGAAATTTCAAGAGAAAACTACATAACTCATTGAAATTCTTATACAAACACTTTAAAACGGGATCAATGGAATATGCTCTTCTAAGAAGACTACTTCAACGTTATGTTACCAACCTAAATTCTCTTTAAATTGCAACTAATAGCAGCACCAACTGATCCTCGCCCGCCTTGATAATCGTAACACGTACCTTTGAAGAAGAAATTTTGCAAAATCCATTCTTAGCTGACCATTAAACAGCAAAAGTGAAAACTCCATAAAATTTTGAATGTTTACATCTAATATTTAGGGAGATCTCGTAATGAATCAGTGGATTTCTGGATGTTTCCCTTATTTGAAAGATTTTACTAGGTTATATACAAAGTAGCTAATAAATCTGTATTCGTACACAATCATTCGTCGGCCTTTTATCCTAATGTTTTCTATTACTTACTGTTATATTTGTGGATATTAGACTTGTATGTTATTGAGAAATAATATCAACTAAGTGGATACTTCATAATATATTCACATAATGTCACTTTAGAACACGGTTACTTAGCTGCTAACAGATACCTACTCATGTGTCTTATCATATATTCAGTACATTAGAGTGGCGATGAGGTTAAAAAGTAAACATATGGATAAAAAGGCAGTAAATTTTGAAGAATTTAGTTCACAAACGGACAATTGGGATATAATGATATATATCGATTAAAATTTAGTTTCGAAGCTAATGGCGTCGTATTAAATCCAGCTAACAGAGCTAATTTTTTCAGTGGGTAGCGAGTGTATGAGATTTTGAAGACGTTAATTACTCCTAAATATACGAGTGATGTAACATTTAAAGAAATCAAACAATTTTGACAAATCACTATAGCCGTAAACCTAATGAAATTTCGGTCTCGATAAAATTTTACAATTGCGATTAGAAAAGTGGTGAAGCAGCTCACGACTACATTGCACGGTTGCGTAAACTTAGTGGCGGGTGTGACTTCATGGACCTGGAGCGAATGTTACGCGATAGGCTGGTGTGCGGTATGGGTAATGAAAAATTACAATACGAACAGTTAAAACGAGACAATATATGTTATCAGCATGTGGTGGACGCTGTTATCATCAGAAACTGCAGTGCTGGACGTCCGTATGATTCGGGACAACTCGGCTGATGGTGGTGCCGATGCTGACGAATCGATGGATATCAATGCTTTACACAAGACCGGTTCTTGTTATGGATGCGGTGAAAGCCATGGTGGCAAGTATCGATTTGTTAACGCGGTCTGTCGGTATTGTAAAAATAGAGGACATTTAGAAAAAGTATGGAGAACCCTCCCTTTCCAACTCTGTGGAGGTACGCCGGAGCACACAGCGCGCCCCTCCTCGGCCTCTTGCATAAGCGTAGGCAACGGATTCCCCCGAACCCGTCACCAAGAGGCCTTGAGAGCCAAGTGAGAAACCTCTCCCGACTCGCTGTGGCAGATCCGATTTTGGGCTCACCACCACCCGTTATACGGCCGCGGATGATAAGGAAAACGGCGCATCGCAATACCAACACTCCTCTTCCCCCGCAGTCCCACCGTCGCTGCATCAGCGGTGCGGCACCGGTTAGTCGCAGAGGTTACTCCCTCCGCGACTACACCTCAGCTGCAAAGGGCAGCATAAAGCCGCTCCTGCAGCCCTCCGACGCGCATCCGAAGTGAGCTCACGGTGGAGCACCGGAGCTCTAACCCGGAGCGGCCGCCTCGGGCAAGCCGGGTAGGTTCCTCTTCGCTTCACCGTAGACGAGAGCCAGCCACGTCTACTAAGCCCGTCCGCCACAAGGCAGGAACCTGTTGAGGAGGACCAGGCGGAGTTGGCTCAGGTCCCGTGAGTTGTTGTACGGGACCCCTTACACCCCTCCCACAACAGCAAATAAGGGCAAATGAATAAAACAAAAATTTCTAAACAATTTATTATTAAACATATTTCACCGTACACAAAATACAAAAGTAAACAATTCACCTTCAACACTACTGTAAAGTGGCCGGGGTGCCATCGTCTTTGCATTGTTGATGCACCCGGTGCACATAACTATACATTTTATAACCTTATTAAATATATTAATACTTTAATATAAAATAATAAAGTAACAAATAGTAAAAATTATTAATACGTTTTATAATTGTACATTTCCATAATTTCCCATAAAAAAAACGCATGTTCTTCACACAAAAATCTCTGGCATCTTTCAAGGGTGTTGTGTTCCGATTATAATAAATGTTGCCCGTAAACAGATTTATATCGACGACAACGTATTTGATTTGGTCTCATACATTTCCAAGCAAAAGTAAAGTGAAATTTATAATCTGTAGAACATCAAGTGGCCATTAACAAAATTTTCAACTAAACTCTTTAACGCTTAAAACTTTGAATGAAAGAAAAAAATAACATCATAATAGTGGCAGCATTTTCTTCTAAAGTAAAATTTATTTTATAGAATAGGCTGTGTGGCCCATGACCATAGCCCGTCTCCTACGAGACTAATTAAAACAAACTTTACTGGCATCAAATTCGTGATAAAAAATGGCAGTTGTTTATTATTCTAATTGGGACAATATTGTATAAACTATCTTAATATTTTTTAGTTTTTTTTTTAATGAAACTAAAGGCTGACAACACTGACGACAAATTTATAAATTTTTCGTGTATTATTATCAAAGATTAAAACAATTAAAGATTATTCTATCCATAGACAAAATATTTTTAAAGTGTATCTATCAAGTATATAGTGTATAGTGTATCTTTGAACGAGGCCTACCTCCAGCAGTGGACTTCTATCCGCTGGTGATGAGGATGATGATGATCCATCAAGTAATTTTTCAAAACATTTTCCGCCATTCGCTACAGTTACCCAACACTTTAAAATCTAAGTGAAAAATTTATATTTTTCATAAATTATAACTTGAACAATTGTATTGATTAATTCCGCCATTTTGGAATATTTTAATATATGTCAATGACATATTGCGAAATTCTATCCCCTCATTGACATTGACGTAATATTCTCAAATTTTATGTCATTTAAAATATATACACAATGTCCTTTTCAACTTGTTATAAACTAAAAATTTTAGCGCCATCTTGAATATTTATTTATTCAAATTATTAATTTTTTTGAATAACTAAAATAATAAATTTTTCGCTTTATCAAAAAAGCCACATATATTAGAATATATACATAATATACCCTTTCGATTAAAAAATTACTTCAAATCCTACCGCTATATCGAAACGATATTTTCAAAAATTTTTATATATTTGGCGGGAAATATATATCTCATACTTTGTCGAAGTACCCTCATCCACTACAACTAACGTGCGCGTACCTTCTTTAAAGGACTCGCTACAACTATTCATTAGACCACTTGTCCCAGCTGCGACGATGAACGAGTTGACGAGCAGCGATAAATGTGCGTGTACCTTCGATAATCTTGTCGCTGGCCTGTGAGCGCGCGTGCAGAGACGAGCGGCCCGGACGGTACGTATTGGCGAATAAGCCTGACGTTCCCACAAGTAGCCTGACGTCCCGACGAGTAGCCTGACGTCCCGACGAGTAGCCTGACGTCTCAGCGAGTAAGCTTGATATCGCGACGAGTAGCCTGACGTCTCAGCGAGTAAGCTTGATGTCGCGACGAGTAGCCTGACGTCCCGACGAGTAGCCTGACGTCTCAGCGAGTAAGCTTGATATCGCGACGAGTAGCCTGACGTCTCAGCGAGTAAGCTTGATGTCGCGACGAGTAGCCTGACGTCTCAGCGAGTAAGCTTGATGTCCCGACGAGTAGCCTGACGTCTCAGCGAGTAAGCTTGATGTCGCGACGAATAGCCTGACGTCTCAGCGAGTAAGCTTGATGTCCCGACGAGTAGCCTGACGTCTCAGCGAGTAAGCTTGATGTCGCGACGAATAGCCTGACGTCTCAGCGAGTAAGCTTGATTGATGTCCCGACGAGTAGCCTAACGTCTCAGCGAGTAAGCCTGATGTCTCGACGAGTAACATGACGTCTCGACGAGTATCCTGTTGTCTCGACGAGTATCCTGATATCTCAACGAGTAACATGATGTATCGGCGAATAAGCCTGACGTCTCGACGAGTATCCTGATGTCCCGACGAGTAACCTAACGTCTCGGCGAGTAAGCTTGATGTTCCGACGAGTAACATGACGTATCGGCGAATAAGCCTGATGTCTCGACGAGTAACATGACGTCTCGACGCGTTTCCTGATGTCCCGACGAGTAGCCTGACGTCTCAGCGAGTAAGCTTGATGTCCCGACGAGTAACATGACGTCTCGACGAGTATCCTGATGTCTCGAAGAGTAACATAACGTCTCGACGAGTATACTGATGTCTCGACGAGTAGCCTGACGTCTCAACGAGTAAACCTGATGTCTCGACGAGTATCCTTACGTCTCAGTGAGTAAGCATGATGTCCCGACGAGTAGCCTGACGTCTCGGCGAGTAAGCCTGATGTCTCGACGAGTAACATGACGTCTCGACGAGTATCCTGATGTCCCGACGAGTAGCCTGACGTCTCGGCGAGTAAGCCTGATGTCTTGACGAGTAACATGACGTGTCGACGAGTATCCTGATGTCCCGACGAGTAGCCTGACGTCTCAACGAGTAAGCCTGATGTCCCGACGAGTAATATGACGTCTCGACGAGTATCCTGATGTCCCGATGAGTAGCCTGACGTCTCAACAAGTAAGCCTAATGTCCCGACGAGTAACATGACGTCTCGACGAGTATCCCGATGTCTCGAAGAGTAACATGACGTCTCGACGAGTATACTGATATCTTGAGGAGTAGCCTGACGTCTCAACGAGTAAGCCTGATGTCTCGACTAGTATCCTTACGTCTCAGTGAGTAAGCTTGATGTCCCGACGAGTAACATGACGTCTCGACGAGTATCCTGATGTCCCGACGAAGAGCCGGACGTCTCGGCGAGTAAGCCTGATGTCTCGACTAGTATCCTTACGTCTCAGTGAGTAAGCTTGATGTCCCGACGAGTAACATGACGTCTCGACGAGTATCCTGATGTCCCGACGAAGAGCCGGACGTCTCGGCGAGTAAGCCTGATGTTTCGACGAGTAGCCCTACGTCTCAGTAAGTAAGCGTGCCCTCTCAGCAAGTCTGATCGCAAAGCAAGCTTCGCCTATGGATTATTATATGTCATTGAAAACTCTTACCGCTGCCACAGAACTAGTAAAGAGTCTAGCCGGCAGTGTGAACAGGCAGTATAACGTAAATATCTATTTCTCTCAGTCACACGCGACTTGCACCTACTGTACGTTTCTTCAGAGAGAAAACAGTTGGTGGTTGGTCGTTTCATCATCAGCGCTTGGGACAAATGCCTCACGAATTTAAAGGAGAATATATAGAAAGTATATATACTTATATCCTTCAAGTTTTATTAAAAAGCTACATCTTCCGTTTATTTTCTCCCTTACTCTCTACTCACACAACTACATACCCTGTGCTGTTATACAATATGACATAGTAAACTAAGATTAAATGAATCTCTTATTATACATTTCTTTGTTACGACTTTAACCGGACTATTTAACCGTCAAATTAAACTCGAACCTTTTTTTTCTTTCTATCATAAACATTTCAAATGTTTGAAAATCTTCAGAAAAAATAATATATATGCTGCATAGTATTCTTGAGCAAGTATTGTAGAAACAAAAATGACACGCTCCAGCTCAAAATTATTCATAAACCACGTCTTCCTCGACCACACACCGCCACCTGTGAAGGTGGACAGTAAATTATTTTAAACAAAAAAAAATTTCTTCTTTTCATATTCACTTAAATTTAATATCAATTTCACGTCGTTTTAAGTGACTATGATACCGCAGCCGAGGACGTATGTTTTTTATTCGACAAAGCGTAAAAAACAACGACAAAGTACCGCAGCCCCTGTTTCCGTTTTATAAGAGCAGTGTGCAAAAATTACTATGTTCCGGTTTGAAGGACGGTGTAGCTAGTGAAATTACAGATGTGACAAGATTGAACGTCTTATGCCTAAAGACGAGTAGTACCATTGTTATAGGCAGGCGCAACACTTACCATCAGGTGAAGCCTCACACATTGTGCTCGTCGATTGAGACATATTAAAGCTCGTTACTCCAGTAATTTCACTAGCTACAGCGCCATCCAAGCCGGAACACAATAATGTCTGCACTGCTGTATGTTGGCTGCAATAGACGCGACAGTCTCCAGCAACAGAGACCTGCCATCAGTAAAAAGAGCGCTCGCCAAGAATACTCCGGCTCTCATGGTGACAGCCGGAACACAGCGGTGCTGTCATGGATTTACGATATGGGGATAGGTAGCTAGACGGGTTTGTTAAGCCTTACCACCAGCCAACCACATGGGGGGGGCTTAGATGAAACCGGGGGCTTGTTCACTTAGCAGTACGCTATGAAGGCAGTTATACTTTAAGACTAAAGTAATTATTGTATGCTGGAGGGGAATGGTCATCATTCCTGTCACATTAGGGTAGGTCCCGAATCCCAGCAGTGAAAACATTAAGACGCCTGTACTTTTGTTAATTTTTTTTATACCTTCTCAGTGGATAGCGGTAGAATGTTGGAAGTCACCCTTGTCCAACTGCCTCTGTGACTTCCTGGGCTCGTACAGCAGCATTGTACTTCGCTCGGGGCTGGTCTTGTTGCGGTGCATGTCTACACAGAATCTTTATTTGTAACATAAAATATTTATACAGCATAGTGACGGTATCGGGATGTTCACCTGTTAGTAATACGAACATTAATGTGTCCCGGTTTGAAGGGTGTTGTAGTTAAATTCCTTTTTTTATTCCACAAAGAAACGATCGAGATGTTCACCTGATAGAAAATAATACATCTGCTTATATTAACGCAACGTTATTAGGATGATATACACTGCACCGCATTATGCTCACTGCATTAAGGAATAAGATGTTAAACGTAATTGAACTCTAGTAATTACATTAGCTGCAACTTCCTTCAAACCGGAATGCAATAATTTCTGCATAAAGTGTTTGGCATCAGAAATAGGAGCTGCGGTGGTACCTATTTAGACGGTAATGGAAACTTAGCACCAATGTACAGTTACTAGGGTAAACCTTGCGTCTCGGAAGAGAGGAGCACATATGAGTGGTTATCAGGTAAACGCTCTAGTTATATCACTTATTCAAATAAAATAAAACTGACATCGCAGACTGAGCCGCCGTTTGTGATGGCAGCTGATCTCCAACTGCCTGCGGACCAGCTGGGAGGCGGAGGCCGGGCGCGCGCTGAGCGGCACGGCGACGGTCGGGGCGCCGACGTCCGAGCACGCTGCCTTCACCGGCGGCTCTGCGCAAAAGTAAATATTTCAGAATAATTACAAATATTTAGTATTTTAGAATATTTAAGAATATTCTTGAATGTTCTATATATTTAATAATATTCTTAAAATTAAATATTATTGCACACTATCTTACAAAGTATGTATATTCGGCAAAGCATGACTGTCGGGTGAACCACTGACCGGTTATAGATCCCAGGAAATTATTGGATGAAGGTGATGGATTTATCGATACCGTCTGATCAGCTACCACCCCAACGTCCGCCTTAATAATGCATCGCTGTCTGACGCGAGCTGATACCATCTGGGCGATCACGCGAAATCGAAGACATGTGTTATCCCATTTTAAACGAAAAAGTACAAGTAAATAATTTTCTGTATCTATATTTATATATATAATGAAAATGTTTTTTTTTTGTCAATCACGTGAAAACTAGTGAACGTATCGACACGGGGATGTGAGCACTCGACGTGAAGTGATTTGGAGATGGCTATAGGATATTTGTTTTTTGAATTTCATAGATCCTTCATGATTTTATTTCTGATTAACTTTTATGAATATATTCATCTGGTATTATGTATGCGGTTGCTATAGTAACGGTTAATATACAAAGTCATTTGGTTTAATTCTACATCACAGAATAACTAGTATATATATATATATATACTGACATATAAAAAAAAAATATTTTATACAGTAACAAGTATTTCACTTTAATTACTTAGGCCGATACAACAGGGTTGTCGCCCTTATACGCTACTTTTTTTTTTTTTTCAAGGAAACGAGACAAGCGGGACGTTCACCTGATGGTAAGTGATACGCCCGCCTATAACTACGCGGCGCTAGTTAAGATGGTATATACTGCAACACATCGCGCTCGACGCCTTGAGATATAAGACATCAAGTCTTGTTAACCCAGTAATTATACTAGCTACAACTCCCTTCAAGCCGGAACACAGTAATGTTCGCACAGTACTGTTTTTCAGTTGCAATAGGAGCTGCTGTGGTACCTGGACGGTCTCCGGCAACAGAGACACTACCACCAGTAGGGGAGTGGGTATTCCTTTTTCACGTCTTAACTTTTTTTTTCTCTCATATTTATATGTTTGTGGACACGTGAGATATGATCGCTACCTCTCTCGGTGAGTACGATCTCGCGGTGCAGGCGCGACAGCTCAGCGTCCCTCACGAACACCCGATGCTTGTCGTACGCCGGGTCCCAAGTTCTGTTCCCGCCGCTCGCGTACTTCAGCTCCGCACTCTCCGCTTTATCATCATCTTCCTGAATGGACGAGTTCTTCGACAAGGTGTTCGTTTGGCCAGCCTGTGGATTATCATAACCGTAGAAAAGGAGTTCCTTTAATAATAATTCTAGTACTTTTTTTTATTCGACGAAATGAGGAGACGAGCAAGAGGTTCACCTGATGGTAAGTGGTACTAGTTAGGATATAAACAGCATCATATTGCGGTCGTCATTGTTAGACATGAGATCTCGTTACAAAACCTTTGTGATGCATCTGGTATTTAGATCTAACTGCTGATCATCAGACGAGGGTCGCAAACCTAGTTGCAACCTCGGTGGTATAAAAAATTTGAGAAAATTTGAAGGTAATATTTATACATAACTGTTTATCTTGAATGAAATAAAATCTGATCTGTGGTGGTGACTGACGGTAGATACTGCCGCAAATGTTCTTTCTCCTGGCAGACTGTATAAACAGTGATCGGATTTGAAGGGCGCTGCAGTCAGTGCAATTATTAAGACATCGAGATAATACGTTTCATAACGACGAGCACAATGAGGAGCAGTGTAAACTTCCTAACTGGGTGTATGGCTTACCTTCAGATAAAGGTCCTGCTCATCTCTAATTATTATTATTTTTTTTCCTATAGATACAATTATAACTAGTACCTTAATTTTTTTTAATGTAGGACTCGATTGCGGCCGGTTCTTGAAATCGTACGTCTTTATGATGCCGCTCTTTTTCCTGGTGATCGGAGACAGCTTCCTGAACTCGCTCCTCGGCTCCAGCTCTATCCGCACGCTCTCGCTCACCGTGCTGTTGCTGCTCCTGCCGAACAGCGGCGACAGTTTCGGCTTGGTGCCGCTGGTGTCCGTGTCCTCCACACTCTCTATGGTTATCGTCGTGTCCACGCTGTTAGGCTTAATGCTGATGGGTTTGACTATGATCACGCCGCTCTCCAGCTGCTTCTCGCGGTCTGCTTCGGCAGCGTTGGGATCAAAGTTCGGATTCTCGAAGCCAGTTTGAGTTGCTATGTCGTCGCTCTCCGCTGTGAACGTCTGTGACGCCCTATCGGCGGGCCTGCTCAGCAGCTGCTTGCGCCTCTCCAGGTCCGCGTGTATGTCCGTCTGAACACGTAAATTAATGTCGCCATATCTGCGCACTATGTAGTTTAGCAGCCAGTGGTAGCCTTTGCGTAAACCGGGGTCGATTTTCGGCTTCCTAATGTTACCGTCCGACGGGTACGCGCTGTACGACTCCACGAGAGTAGGACATCGGTACCTGAATATGTTTCATATTAATTACTTATACCATCAGAGTTAAATATTAATATATTTATACTGATGGTTGGTCTCTGTCTAGCCACCACCATTACTGTGTTTCGGATTGAATGGTACTACCAGCCAGTGAAATTACTACGGTGACGGAAATTAATACCTCATGTTTCAAGAAGACAACCACAAAGCAGTTTAGCATATATCATCCTAACTAGCCCCACGTTATGGACAAACGTAACTTTTTACCATCAGGTAGACGTCTCGCTCGTTTCGTCGCTTTAAACAGTAAGAGGTTTAAGAGAGTCGGCGGGAGTTGACGAGATTAGCACAAAAGCGAGAGGTTGGTGTTGGCGAAATAAACATCATGGAAGAAACCACATCACACAATCTCTACTAGATGTGCCACTTGTTGAGTTTGAGAGACGATCGTAGCGTCAGGAAAGCGTACCTTGGAAGCCCGATTGATCGCCGACCTATCGAGCAACCAAGGTAGCGCTGGAAGGATGCCGTGGAGCATGACTTACATGAGCTCCAAGCAGTGGACTGGCAAGCGGCAGTGCGAGACAGACAACGCTGGCGCTCCTTTATGTCGGAAGCTAAGACTCACTTTGTCGCTGCACCAGAGGAATAAGTAAGTATACTATGATTATCACTTACTTGTTAACAAGCGGTTCAATCTTCAGTTTCTCAACGACGTCGATGTCGTCGAGAGCACCATCTTTGTCTTGTTTGTTTGCCAACACCAGCACTGGTTTACCTGGTCACATTGGTTACTTATTATAATTACGGACAACACCTTGCTCATATGTATATTGACATAAAACTAATCATACACGATTTACGATCTAGGCGGTTGATCAAATGAAAAAGTCGTTATTATATTGTCACTTGTTTACTAGACATAGATAGGAACCTTGCTACAACTTCACATGATTTAAAGTGACAAACAACGCTTATTTTTATTTTGTTACGGGGAGAAATCTTCGAAAGATACCCTGCTTCTAGGGGAAGTCAGCGTTATGTGAGATTCTTACTCTCTAAAACCCCCTCGGTGGTCTGCATCAATGCATTGCGGAGGAGCCTAACCGTCCTTGGCACCATCGCTGAGCCATAAGTTGTCCTGCGCAAGTTCGCTTGTTGAGCTTTAACCGTCAAGGCCCGCGAAACTCTTAGATCCTTTCAGTCTGCTGCTACGACAGTCAGGGCTTACCTTAGTCCTATTCTTCCTAACCTGAGACTACAGAGCTGAAGTAACAATCAACCTACGACTGGAACAATGCAATGCTATTAGTACAGCAGGCGAATTTGAAAAACAGTGTATGCATATATTAAATGTTATAATTCAAAAGGGGCTGTAGCTAGTAATGTTAACTGCGGCGAGATCGTCTCTGTCAAGGCGACAAGCGTAATTCCTTTCTGTGTAAATATCCTAACCAGGTCCTCGCGGTTGTAACGAATTTAGCGTGTAGTGGTAAACAGCTCAAGCTCGGCTTATAGCCAATGATCGGCCTAAATGGCATTCCTTCGAAAACTCCTATGTTTAGCAATGGACTAAAATTCTCTGATAGCAATGATAATATTGAGCTTACTGTTTACCAACATTTATTCCTAACAGAAGTTTTAAATTATTATACAACCAAATACATAAAATTCATAGTATAACAGACTGACTTTATGGTAACTCCTTAAATAGATGAGTACCATTACATTTCCAAAAGTACATAATTTTAAAAATTCTTTCACTTCACATCCTCTATCACTTCAATCAAATAACATTACATAAACATTGTAATGTTGTCTGTAGATTAAATGATATTGTGATTGTTATTCATTTGTGTTTTAATACTTGGATATTGAAAATGTAAAAATTAATATATTGAAAAAAAAAAACAGTATCTCAACAGGCATGCTGTAAATATATGATACAGAAATCGATTTTCCATTGCAGGAAATTACTGATAACAAAATTTTATTAAACATACTGGTAATGGTGTTGCCTGTATAATATTGTTACAGTATACTTTCCACTTTAATAGGAAATAGATATGACTTAAAAACTATTACATATACATAAAATATTACTTTCAGAAGAGTAATGTGTTAAAAATACTTTTTCATCTGAACTAAAGAAACAAATAAAAATTAAGAGGTATGTGAAAGATGAAGAATCTAGTTCAATCTTTAATAGATTCCAACTGATAACCATATCAGTGTTCAGGTAAAACAATGTATTAATCAAGTAACAAAACATATTATTAAAAAAGATATATATGTAGTTCATATATTTATGTTATTGTTGTAATTACAGTTATTGACAAAGTATAATTTTCTTGCTTAGTCTACCTCTCACTGTTTTATTTTTTAAATGAATGAAGATAAAAAAGGTAACAGTAACGCTTGTAAGAATACACACCCATATTGTTCTATATGTTAAAAAATTACTAAATATAAGACATGGAAATATTATAATGTTCTTTATATTTGAAAATCCATACAATTTTGACCTCATTCTTTATGTACGTGTATTTTAAACAAAAATAATTTTCTATTTAATTAAAAATTTGTAGAGTACCTGATATTCTATCGTGTGATAAAACCTCTTCGAGCACAGCCTTGCATTCGTCCAATCGTGAAAAATCGCTAGAGTCGATAACGAAAATGATTCCGTGCACTTCGCTGTAGTACTGACTCCATATCTGACGGAATTGCGGTCCGCCGCCCAAATCGTAAATCGTAACCGGCGTATCCTTGTGTATCAGATTAACAGCCTTAAAGCCAACTGTTGGCAAAACTTTATCGTCCTTCTCACCAGCCAAATTATTCACAGTTTTCGTTTTACCCGCGTTATCTAAACCGATCAGTATCAAAACGATGTGACGACGTATTCTCCGTCGGCGGAACACCGCCCAACAGTTGCCCATCACTGCTCACTACGTTAATACACAATATTATACGATAAAACTTTATTTTATGACAGTGAATTCAAGTCGCCACTTTGAATTTGTCGCCAGAAGCCATTTGTAAACATTTATTTTTTTGTTGACACAACAGTTACCAATAGCGATCAGGTACGATGTGACCAGTATTAAGGCGACATATAACCTCATTTAATAAAATTCAACAACAATATTTTCTGTGATTTTTAATTGTATATTTTTATTTATAAAAAAAAAACATTTAATGTTTAAAAATTCTAAACATGTATTTTAATAAAATTATATAAAAATTCACATTGCCTAAAATTTTTATGTTCAATGACTATTTTAACAACCATAAGGAAAATTAAAACTCGAATGTTGTTTTAAAAAGAATTATTTTGTGGTTGTCGTATAATTTAAAAGTATTTTTGTTGTCATAATTAATATGTGTAAATGTAACGAAGGCCACAGATGTTTCGTTTCGTATTCAATATAATGTAATAATAGCACAAAAGATTGTTAAGGTCATAGATGGGTTACCTGTATCATTATTTACTACAGCATATACTATAAATAATTAATAAAACATGCGCATAAAATATATAGAGATGTTTATTGATGAAATAAAATAGCAACAAATAATATATCAATTTAGAGATAAATATTTACAAAGCCTCAATTTTTAAATAATTGAACAATAAAATCAGTTGCGTGCCAATCAATAATACGGCCGTCTTTGTTTAGTATTGCCATATAAATGTTAGAATTAACATATTATCTGAATCGAACAAGGATAATGTCGCCGTTCTTGATTGAGTAATAGGCAAGATCTTTCATGACGTTATCTAGACATATCTCCGCGCCTTGCATTTGATCATCGAGAAGGCTAAGAGTCGGCGTCCCGATGTTGCCACCTTTGGAAAACAGTCTCTGCGCCAACGTTACTAGTTTTTGAACAGCCATTGTTGACGGATACTTTTTTTTTAAAACCTTGCCATTTTGATCGCGTAACGTTATCTCTAGTAGTTGGGACGTGAGTGTCATGTTTTTCGGTTGTTTCACTAATAAGCTGTCATCTGGTATGCCGTATTCTGAAATAGATAACATGGAATTAGTCATGTCTAAATATATATATGTAAATGGCTCATCACCGTTGCCACTATATGGATGCACTATGAAGTCGTCCATCAGAGTGTAATGGCAACGTGTTGTAAAACTTGCGACCAACACCTAAAGTGATGACCACGACCACTCTGTCAAGAGTGATACCGACGAAGAAGAGGAAAAATATGGCGGGATAGGTCTTTGTTAATATATCTATGAGGAAAGCCTATGTCCAGCAGTCAATGTCTATCGGTTGATGATGATGATGATGATATTCCAAAGTTTGTTTTAGATTTATAATACAGAATAGTATAATAGATTTTGATGTGACATGATCAAATACTGTGTACTTAAGACATTTTTTTTTTCTAATGTGAGACAGCTTAATTGTAAAAAATATAACTTCAGTAGTCTAATTTTGAATACCATAATGTGGTTAAATATGTTTGCACTAAACAATATAATTGATTGAACATTTATAATGTTTAAAACACTTTGCATGGTATAATGAAAGATCATATTTTATTAAGAATATTTAGAAATGACATGAAAAAAAAATATTTACGCCAGCCTCTTATAATTAAAAGTATGTTGATATTTAATGGTATATCACATATAATATTGAAAGCAAGTGATACCTACAACAATGCTAGAGAGAATGATATAAACATTACCATATTATGCTCGTCATCATAAGACTTAATTGGTTAAGTCTTGTTACATTAGCAGTTTCACTTGCTGCAATATCCTTCTAATAGAAACACAGTAAGGCTTGCATAGTACTGTATCTCTCCAGGTACTTAACATCACCTAATTGTATACAGACTGACATACAGAATGTTTACTTTAAACGTTAATAGAACAGGATATACCCACTATTAATAAGCTCCTGGAAGCGGCAGTGTTCCAAAGCGAAGGCCAGTTTACAGTTCAGATCATTCTGAGCCACTTTCCATTCAGCACCGTAACGTTTCAAGTAGTCATACTCAGCTCCTCTTCGCAGCTCTCTTGTTATAATTGATCCGTTTAATTCCTGGGATATAACAAATGAAAATCGCATAGACTAGGAGAACAAATTAAAATTCAAAGATCAGCCGATTATAGTTACAAAACACTTCGGTTTTAGAATTTGACAATCAGAACATAGTAATGTTGTTAGTGCCAGATTTACAATGTAAGGGTAATGGTTAGCTAGTTCTTCAATTGTGGAATAGGGTTAGCCATACTGCAGTCACCAGTTTTTAGCATTTGATGCCATTAATTTAATGAACATGGACTCTATCCTTATTACTATTGTAGTCTCGTTTGCACATACAAATTCTTGTAACACAAGAACATCAAACTCTTTTTTTATATATCATAAGATTTTCACCTCATTGTTTTTCATTAGTAATGTAAAGGGCAAATTTATACATGTGTCTGTATATATACTGTATATATCCAGAGATTCCAGAGAGGGAGGAAATATCCAGAGATTTATTGACTCATCGTGAGATCTCCGAAACTATGTAATGGAAACACTCAATATTTAGAAGAGATATTACAACTCTTCCCCAATGAGAGTTGTGAAGTATTAATAAGTAACCAGAGAGGCAAGAGATTGCTATCAAGGAATATTTCAGACAATTATCAAGTCTAAATTTCAAATCTAATTCTATATTGTGACCAGAAAAGCAGGTAGGGAACAGTTAGTTCAATTCTATTAGTTAATCTACTCACATACAAATCTATTTTCAATGGTCTCACCTGTAAATTGCCAATTTTCGCTATGACAAGCTGGGATGTGGTATCGTAGTCCTCACTATTTTGTATCGGGTTCTTCAGGAAGTACAGCTTCTTCAAGTTTTTCAGTTTGTCCAGTTCACTTATTGATCTCCACTAGAAATATTTAGGTAGATGATTTAAAGATAACATTATTATTAATTTAATAAGTTTTAACATGTAAAGATGGAACAGTAATATTGTCAGAGAAGATATTTTACAGTTTGATGGATATTCCAAACCTGCAATAACAATGTGGTCATTCTAGTGATAACACCCTTATGCATAAGTCTCTTAATATCTCTTTCATTAGCTACAATCTGAACCTTAAAACCTGAATACAGTAATGCTTGCCAACCACTATCTGGCAGCAGAAATAGGTGAAGAGCGGCATTAGTGTGTATCCAGCACAAGGATCTGGTATAATATGAAATAACTATATACTTACATCATTAATTTTGTTTCTATTCAAAAACAAAACTTCCAAATTCTCAAATACTTCAACTTTTCTATTGCCAGGGTCATCGTTGATCCTTATTTCAACAATTTCACTGTCATTCAAACTTAATACCTTCAAATTCTTTAATCTTCCAAGATTCATTATCTCATACCATGAGTCTATAGGATTACCATCCAAGCGAAGTATAGTTAGAGTTCGTAAAGTTACTTCAGGGTATGTTATCTTTGTTATTCTATTGTAAGCTGCTATAATCTCGTTTATTTTAGGCCATAGGAAAGACAGGGCAACAAGATCAGTCCATTCATAGTCACACATGGATATGTTTAGCTTTTCCAAGTTGGCAAAATTGATTGATAGTTGTGTGAGTGTCTCGTCCGGGATGTCAATGGCCATATGGTTTTTGCTGTAAACATACAGTATTGTTTTAGTATGATAACGTTAATGTAACTAGCACAGTCTTTGCATAGGACCATAGCATCAAAAGGTTATGACTGGGCTACTAAATCAATATAGATTATGTACAACTCTTACCTTACATCCAATTCTTTGAGGTCGGGTAACTGAGCCGTCAGTTGTATGACCTCACGCCAATTGGAAAATAAGTTACGTGATACATCAAGGCTCCGCACGTTAGGGCAGAGGGAGGCCACATCTCCTGCTTTAGCAACATTCTGATCATGTACACAAACTTCTAGCAGGCGATCAAATTTTCTTGAAAAGGTATACAATGTCTTTAAATCACATTCATATATACAATACATACTAAACAAACTTCTTGTTACTAAGAGACTTGTAGCCACTAGTTAAACAACAGTTTTAATAATCACTAACTTCTGTATTATACCATAGAGTTAAAGAACAATTGTGAAAATATGTCTCATTTAAAGCACAATATAAAAATCAAATTTAAACAATATTGCTACTAAAATTTATTAAACCATTGGAATGATGTACATTACATTCATGTAATAAATCTATTTTGTAATCAATTTTTAATAGATCAAAATAAATTTCTACTACATATAAAATTAATGTTAGATGAATTATACCTGCAACTACAACTAGACACTGATAAGGAATGATTTTGTATGTTAGCATTAAGAAAAAAAACATAATATAGCAAAACTCACTGTTTCTGATGTATCTTTTCAAAACCAACCATTTCTATGAATGGTGCACCCATTTCCCTTTTCCACTCATTAATTACAGTTCTGCGGTGTGCAGCCACTGTTTCATCCTAAAAAAATGAGATAATTTGCATAAGCCCCACTGAAAACCTTAATTATGGTCATAAGCTAAATAAGTATTTATATGGAATATATAAAAGTTTTCAGATGTTTAATAAACTTTAATTGTATTCTTTTATTCTTATTTCTTTTGATGGGATCCACAGTATATATATGTATACACATGAGTATAATTATTTTTTAATTCTCATTGGTATCAACTATATAAGTACTCTTAACAACATTAAAAATAAAATTCAAAAATGTGTTCTAGTTTGAGAACAATTAAACCATAAACATACATACTGATACAAAGACTAAGCTTAAAGAAAACATTATCAAATAACACTTTCCATTTAACCATTTTTCTCTTACATCAAAACTACTGAAGTAGTATTGATGTAATTTTTTTTTAGATATGGAAGAGTTAATTTTAGATTTTGTACTAATTAATTTTTAATTACTAATGTTTTCATAAAACTGAACGAAAATGTTATTTATATGCAAAGAACCAATATTATTGGCGAAATAACAAAAATCTACATATGAAACATAAATACACAGAATAAATATAATGGCTGTTGTGTGTGGGTGTTAGGCCTTGTCAAGGTTCATTGAAAAAACTTCGCCAGCAAGTAAAAGTACCTAAATTTATGGTATTTACCTCACGATCACCGTAATATTTCCTAATTGCATCCGCGCAGGTTCTTAAAGGAGCTATTTTATTTGGGCGGACAAAAGATCCTGCATTTGGTTTCGTAGTCTTAAAGTATTGCACGTTATCAACAAAACCATCATGTTTCCCTCTAGCAGCGTCGTCCCATTCCACCCCATACCAAATACCCTTATAACCCTGCACTTCACCGATATATTTCACGGTGCCAAAATCATCACCACTCTTCACTCTACTACCGATAGACACTCGCATTTCTTCCTCCATACCATTACAGCCATCCATCGTGCCGTTACAAAATTTTGGTATTAAATTAACAGGCATTGCGCCCACCATCCTTTTTGTGTTTTCGAAAATGGAACTGTTTATCAATTGAAAAACAGATTGAAATCTTCGGAAAGCTTCGCGAATGTCAAACTGACTGACGCATTGTCAAAAATTGCCACTGTGTTACCACTTTGAAAAATATAGTCTTTTATCGTATTACTTTGCAGTGATCGTAAGTCAAAATTATTACCTAAAATACCTATTCAAAAGACTTGCTATAAATAGTTTTCTATGGCTACAAAAATATGTAACATCCAAATTAAAGAAAATAAGTATTTAGCTGTGATTTACCGCCTGCCTAATTTAATTCTGAAGGCAATCGGTTGGTTGGTAGTTAGGTTTAGAACCCGAAGAACTAGCTAGTAATCTCATATTACAGATCGATTATCATATCAGCATTGTTGTCTACCAATTTATGAGGGCTGGAGGATTCTGAATGAGCGCTCTTCACTAACCACGACCTCAATTTTGCTTAACACCGTATGAATTAAGGTCAAGCATTAGCAGATAAAACATGTTGGTACCTATTAGTTTCACGTAAAGTACAAGAGATGGCAATACTTGTATTTATTTCAAGAAAGGGGCAATAATAAACTGAAAGATGATTGGTCCCCGCCAGCTTAGTTATTATACGACCAAGTATGGCCAAATAGGGACGAAAATGTAAATTTAATTTCCGGACTTACACCGAATCGCACACGTTGTACCGTAATATAAGCTTGACTAGTGGGGGGATGCATTCGATCGTATCACAGTACACAATACGGCTTTAGCCTTCAGCTGTCGTAGTAAAAATAAGCTCGGGAGTTATTGTTTCCCCTTTACTTCATTTTTGTATGTTCATTGAAGCGCCGCTTGACGGCTCTGTGAGCTAATTTCTTTAATTCGCTCCCAGTCTCGGCGCAGAGCTAGCGTCCTCTTAGTTTCCATAATCAGGGTTAAAACGGGACGTGAATTCGCTTTTTGACACGAAAATGGCCACCCCGATGCCAGACTTATTCACAAGTCGATAATAAGTGATATGCACGTCGGTGTCTGTGATAATATGCAGTTTATAAGTGAACAATTGTTGCGTGCCATGCAATAGTGCACAAGGATTGATCTCGACAAAGGATACGAGCTTCAAAATGAGGTAAGTGCACCGAGTTCATCAAACCGCGGAGCTTTCGTGAACATAACAAATAAATAAATCTGTCTTGAAGCGCCTCAGCTCTATATTTAAACAGAGAATATTTATACTTTCGCCATGCGTCTGTGTTTTGTACAACGATTAAAGTTTCTTCGATCTATGTAGGACATAAACACAAGTTAATGTCAGGTCATCGATTTCTTAATTTGTTGTACAATAACATAATTTTATAAATGTCTATCGACGGCAAGTGTAAGCGAACAAGTTTTAACTTATCCTTATTCCCATTTTGGATAGTGCAGAGTTCATTGGAGAACGTTATTGATTTTCCAACGCACCGTGGGGGACCCCACACGATGTTCTCTAATTTCGTGTATTTACTTACTGCGAGTACAATTTCAAGGATTGGCCTTGACTTTGATCGTTAAGAACCTTTCGCGGCGACACGTAATATTTCAGCGAAATGGGGTGGATTGACCCCTTAGGAGGGTATGACCATCCATGAGTAATAATTGCACTCCATTTATTGCATGCTAATAAAACATCCAATTTGTTAATGTTTATAATTGTTAATTTAGTTACATATTCCAGAAAATTAGAGATTTGCTTGTATATATTATGAGGTAAACTTGTTAGTTACTTGAAAATTATAGTTATCATTTGTATAGGAATAGTATTTTTTTTTAATTCTAATTGAAATATTTAAAAAAGTAAGACGATATTTTCGGATCCTTTAGTTAGTATAATGTTAATTATATTTACAAAAGTGTTTTAATTTATTTAATATTTATTATTGAATTAATTTAAAAATAAAAAATATGTTAATTATTTCATAAAGCAATCATGCCAATAAAGAAAGTTATTATTATAATTAATGATATGAAGAAATGTTTTAAGTTAATTATCAATTAACTCTTATCACTGATAAGGATTTTAAGATAACCATATAAAGAAATTGTTACTATATATTGAATGTTTTCAACTTTGTTGTTAGTATTATAACACATTTATTTCTTCTGGCTATCCAGATAAAATAAAGTATTAACATTTTTTCTATATATCTTGTTATCAAGAAATGTTTTTTACATAATTCTTATTAACATTTACACTAAAATACCTTAATAAATAATTTAAAATTGTTTGTTTCTAAAAGGGTTATACTGATATACTAATGGCACTAGCTAACTTTTATTTTGAAAAAATAAAAGTTGAGTTATTTAATAATAATTAATTCTCCTTCAGTTGTAAACAAAAACTTCCTATTTGGATTAATCAGTTTTTCTATGAAGTGTTTAAATTTATTGAGAATTACATTAGATATTCTCAAGCACTGATAATAACATAGATGAAATAAATATAGAATAACATCAGAATATTTATAAGGTTTGACTTTCATGAAGGTATTAATTTTGTGCAACTTATTTCGCACTTAGTAAATGTATACTCTGTTATAAGTGAAACAAACGGCTGGTATTAGTAATTATTAATATTTAATCTGAAGTATACTTCACTACTTGAACTGGTGATAGGTCTCTATAGGTAGGGACCAACACAGCTCCTATTTCTGCCACCAAATACTCCATACACCATATACTCCAGACATTAACATGTCCATGTCCGGTTTGAAGGTTGTTTGTATCTATAGAAATTATTGGGGTAATGAGACTTAACATCTAAAATTTTGGACAATGAGCACAGTGTGTATGTGTGTAAATAATTCCAAAGCCACTTTGTTTTGGGCAGGTGAATGACTCACCTGTTTTATTGCTTTTCATATAAAAAAAAATTACAAATGTATCTAAAAAAACTAACAGAAACTGCAAACATAATATTATTGTAGATACATTTATAGAATAGGACAGAGAAGGATGTCTTCCATATTACTCTTTAATTTTATATTTCTAGGGACAATGTATATTAGACACAGACATTGGATAATCTGTCCTATTCTATAAATGTATCTAACCACCTGCCAGCCTGTACAGTTTATCTATCTAATAAACTATTTGACCATATTTCCCGTCTATTGTTAAACCGACTTAACCTTTTCACAGATTTGTATATGTAACATTGCAACATATAAACCATTGAGCCATTAGCTCTTAAATTCAATGAGTTCATACTTAATATTAAAATAACACTAACAAGAAATTAATAATATCGGTTGTGTTACAGGAATTTAATTATTTACCTGTTACAGTCATTTAGACTTGCTAGGTAACCTACTTTAAGAATATGTTATACACAACCGTTATGTAAATATATATTAAAGTAATAACTTTGCTGTTGTAGTCTTAAATAGAAATAAATTAAATGTATACTTTTTTAAGGCATTCATGATTATTAAAGGTTTTCTTTCAAAGTTGTTTTGTTCAGAGATTTCTTACGGATATGATGATTTTTATTCAAAATGTTTAAACATTAAGATTTGATTATATACTGATTGATAGACAATCATCTATAATATAATCGCTATAATGGTTTATGATTTTATATATCAGTCATAGTCAATAATTTGTATGTCTTCACTCCTGTAGTCTCAGGATATGTAGAATTAAGGACTATATTAAAATCATTAACTTGAATATCAAGTGCAGCACCCATATAAAAGTGACAAACATTATAATAAACATAACTTTTTTTAATATAAAAATTCAAGGCTATCTCATATGGAATTTTTAAAGTATTAAAATTACTTCCCGACTGACATCTCAGAGTACAACCTAACTCATACTGTACATGAATTGGATATAATATTATATCATATCCAATGCAGTATGAGTTGGAAGATAGAAACATAGATAGTATTATATATCTATCTTCCATATATATCTTCCATATATATACGGATCTATAAGACGACTGACTATCGATGATCTGGTGGGGCAGCGGGAAGCCACTGCATGCGGGCAGCGCGGGACCGATCGATGTGGAGATCTTTAGAGGAGGCATATGTCCAGCTGTGTCCATCGACTGATGATGATGATATATAATAAAAATCGATTTTGTTTGTCAACCAATCACGTGAAAACTAGTTAAGATAACACGGTAACATGAGCATTCGACGCAGAATGATTTGTAGCTGGTTACCGGATATGTATTTTTTGGATTTCATAGATCCTTCATCGTTCTATTTCTAATTGTTTTATAAACATTTTCATTGTGTATTATTTACGCAGTTGCTATAGTAACGGTTGCTATAGAAAGTCATTTGCGGTTGCGATTGTTCTTGAGGAATATTCCAGACAAATTTCAAGTCTAATTTTATATTACGGGCAGCGAAGGGGCTGAGGAAAAGCTAGTATATGTTTATATATATATATATGTATCTATATATATATATACTTTGTCTGTTTATATATAGGTTTGATTGTACGTTTGTATTCAAATTATAATAGCGTATTGAATTAAAACGACGGTAGGGACAAAAGATAGGGTACGCTAAAAGTGCATGTTAATCTTTTCAAATAATATAGGACGTATGAATATGGACGAGGTCACAAAGAATAAATGGTAACCATCACCGCACCACATCACTGGTGGTAGGTCTCTAACGCCGGCTGTCTTGTAGTCTCGGTCCATTAAGAATAGGACTAAGGTAAGCCCCGACTGTCGTAGAAGGGGACTGAAAGGATGTACTCTGAAGAGAGGGGCTCATTGCCCACTAAGCGAATCCGAGGTGAACGAGAAGTACCAGCCGTCCTTAAGATGAATGAAGGTCTGGACTTGAGATATTTATCGAAGCGACAAACGCAATGTGATGATAATATCCATCTAACTAGCGCCACATTGTTATGGGCACGAGTATCACTTAGTGATGAGTAAAACCAAGACTAAGAGTATAGAAGCAAGACCAAGACCGAACAGATAAGATCAAGACCAATACCAAGGTTGTCTAAGACTTGGTATTGTTCTTGCTTTGCTCATCGCTAGTATCGCTCACCATCAGTGTGCACATCCCACTCATCTCGTAGCTTTATACAATATAAAAATTGTTACTCCCAGTAATTTCAGTAGCTCCTACGCCCTTTAAACCAGAACACAGTAATGTTTGCACAGTGTATCTAGACGGTCTCCGGCCACAGATCTATCACTAGTATTTGCGTGAGAGATTTCTTCTTAGTTTCACCGAGAGCATTCATGGACACAGAGACAAGCTCTCGAAAACAACTCCCAATACCAGCGGATTTGGTATTTTTTTGTCATTAAAACGATGGTAAGTAATACGCTTGCCCATAACAACATGACGCTAGTTAGGATGGTATATACTACACTTGGTAACTTAACTGGTTACAACGCCCTTCAAATCGGAACACAGTAATGTTCGCACAGTACTGCAATAGGAGCAAGGGTAGTGGCTACCCAGACCGTCTCCGGGAATAATGAACTTCTTCTTCATCAGTATCACTCTTGACAGAGTGGTCGTGTTCATCACTTCAGGTGTTGGTGGCGAGCTTAGCAACACGTCGCCATTCCTCTCTGATGGCCTAATAGTGAACTACCAGCAGTTAATACCTTTGTTATTGTAATCATAATTTCCGAGGTAGTAGTGTGGTAATTGTGTAAATATTTATTATTGCTTATTTCCACCCTCCTTCCTCCCCCAAAAAAAATTAATGTTTATATAGACCGCGTACCGTACCGGGGAAACTAATTTAGATGATACAGCGTTAATTAGCAGCAATGAACGCCATTTGGCATATCCGCTGCGAGCTACAGATGTAGCTGACCGGGTACATAGAGAACGTCAGGGTTTGAAGGGCGTCGCGGCTAGTGCAATTACCGGGGTAACAATATTTGACGTTTTGTGTCTTAAGGCGATGGGAGATGTAGTGTGGTGTAAGTCCCAAATCAAATTTACCCTTTTTCATTTTTATCTCTTTTTATAGGGTCTTCATCCCTTAGGGATATGTCAGCCCCCTCAAAAATACAACACAATATTATGTATATGAAAAAACAAAACTTAGGATGTTAGCAATATTCTTTATCAATATAAGATAAAGTCATCGTTATATTGTACAGCTTCAGAATGTCACAGTCACCTCTTTAGTATGCCTCCGCTGATGAATCACTTCCGGTAGTGAGCTGTAGGTTGCTTATACATTTGTACTGTAGTCTCGAGCTAGTAAGAATAGGGTTAGAGTAAGCCCTGTGTGGCGTAGAAGGCGACTAAAATGGTTTTCAAGTTTGTAGGGGGGGTGAGGGGAGGGGGGCTCATTGTCCACTAAGCGATCCCGGAGTGAACAAGTACGAGGTGGTCTAGTTCTTGCCGAAATGACGGTGTCGATGAGGTCTACAGACCTCCCTGGTACCTACTATAGGCCTAGTATCGGGGGCACCGGTGCATTCTGTAGGAGTTGCCAGGGCGTGTCTCAACGCACTGAAGATGACAACTGATGGGTAAAATCCCACATAACCTTGTCTTCCCCCCAATAGATGCCCTCTTTATTAGATGGTTTACCCCGATAACCAAAAAATTATAGAAAAAGGTTTCTTATACATTATATTTTCCTAACTATATATTCATATACATAATATCTTTGTATGATATGATTTTATTACTGCTATTTTATTTACTGCTCACAGAGTCACAGACTGGAACAGATCGGGATGGCAATTTACTGGTGATGTTCTTCTTCACTTCCTCACCGTTGAGGATCGTGATCGCAATCTCCATTGAGTGCTGTCATATACTGAGCGGTGTATACCATCCACCGCGTTTATAAGTTTCCATCTACTTGGTAGGGGCTCTTCCTTGAGCACGTCTGCCTTCTCCACAAAATGACTTGTCTTTCCTGACAGTCCTTTGGAGAACGCATTTTTTTTTTAGTAATAGATATATATAGACTAATCTAATTTAGTTTATACCTCCTATTTGTTTCCGATTCAACGACATAAAAAAATATTCAATTGATATATATTTTTTTAACTTCATATGTTAAGAAAAAAACAAACCCTTAAAAATATATGGCAAAGGGAGGTATATATATATATTAAATGTTTTCTCTCTCGGAACTGCAGCGAGCGCGTTTGTAGGACATCGTTTAACGTTGCATTTACTCCGCAACTCTTCATTCATATCTTCAGAATATGTAACCTAGATTTACCTACGACGTAATTACTAGGACGTCTGTAAAGAAATAAAGCACCAGTCGTCGCTGAAACGGCTATTTAGTAGGCCTACGAGCCTCGTCTTCAGGATTAACGAGAGGATACTAATTTTCCTTTAAAACGGCGACCACTTTGTTGGAGAAAGAAATTTAATTAGATGGAAAATAATTAATCTTTATTTAAGCGACGAGATGAGCTGGATGTTCACCTAATGGTAGTGATACACTTGCTCGTCATAACTTGGCGCTAGTTAAGATGATATATACTGGACCACATTGCGCTCGTCTCCATAGGATACAGACCATAGGATGTTAACTCTTGTTACCCCAATAGCTACAGCGCCCTTCAAATTGGAACACCATATTGTATGCACAGTACTGTTTGTGGACTGCAATAGGCTGTACGGTGGTACTTAGACGGTCTCCAGCAACCAATCTACCACCAGTAAAAGAAATATGTTGACAGGATCTCAGTTAGGTAATTTCTAGCTTGACTATCATCATCAGGTGCCCGCTTCAAACTGAAGTTTGGCGTTCAGATTGAGAGAACCAATACGATCCTCAGCTATCCTTTTTAACTGATAGTATTTACCCGGTCCACTCCTTTACGTCGTCAAACCATTGCTTGAGCTGGTCTACCTGGACTGCACAAGAAATGGTAATAAATAATTTATAGTAATTTCATCTTGACTATCCAGATGTATTATTTATAATTTGGTACAAACAACGATACCAGTTTATCATCTAATGCAGTCACCGTCTAGCACCTGTTCTCGCCACCACATCACCACCGGTTCTTTCCAATCGTTACTCTTGACTAGTAAAGGCGACCGCCGCTCGTTATCTGACCGTAAGGCAGGTGACCCGCTGCAGACGGAAGCAAGCTGCATTTGAAATATATTGGGCATCAAGTATTTAACTCTTCACCACGGTGTAATAATAACGGAAGGAAATAAATTTTACTCGTGTATATGTCTGTCTGTATCTATTAATTTTTTTTTTTTATTCCAGATGAGCGATACGTTACCTGATGGTTATACACCTGTCTGTATCAAAATGACCCAAGTTAGGATAATATATACAGCACCACATTGTATTCATAAGACATGATTTTAAGTCGCGTTACCCCAGTAATTTCACTAGCTGCAGCGCCCTTCAATCCGGAAAACGGTGATATTTGCGTACTACTGTTTGACGGCAGAAGTAGGATCTGAAGTAGTTGTTACTTTTTTTTACATGGAGAAAATGTCTTCATGCACCTGATCCCGCGGAGGCAGAGTTCATGTCGGATTTGCTCCGACTAAAACCTCCACGATGTTCCATCTTTGTCGCTCTACGGCGGGGCTACGGAAGTGCTCTCGCTCACATCCATGCAGCCCTAACTCGGAAGGAGAACCTGCACCCTCTTAACCTCTTTTCCTTATTTAGGCAACGGGTTCGTTCGGATTCCACCCACAAGCCATGGGAGCCAAAAGAAAATTCTCCTACCTCTCTGCGGCGGATCTGGTCTTGGGATCCTCTGACCAAGCATAACACGGCTGCGTAGAGTAGGGAGAACGGTAAATCATAATACTGATACTACCCTTGCGATTTCACCATGGTTGGGAAGCATAGTGCTAGTTTGTCCTTGCAACCCATTGGCTAGAGCTGGAGCTGCCACCTTAAGCCGGCCGGATAGGTTCCTCTTAGCTTCATCGTCAGCGACCAGATCACGGCTACTGATCCCCACCGCCACGACAACCTGTTCGGCTGGCGGTGGTAGCTACCTAGACGGTCTTCAACTGATTCTTACCACCAGTCGATCTGCTCGTCGTAAAAATATCTTCAGATTGAAACTTCTCTTTTATTAATATTGATGATGGAGACATTAATAATTCAGTCGTCTCGTCCATTCATTCCTCAAAACTTCTATTGTCTTCACTAATGGCTGTGTCGCCGAGGAATGCATTGCTCTACGATAATCAGCTTTAAGGCTGAGTGTTAAAGTTGATAACTTATTTATAACTTAAACGTAACAATGTTTCCGACAATAACGCCCTTCGCAAAGCATTGTTTCCATTGAAAGCACTGATCTTATTTAGGTTCATTGTTTTGTATAATAACTTGTGAAGGTCCACTGGTGTTCCTTGGAAGAGTCTCATGTCCAGCAGTGGATTGCTGCAGGATGACGATGATACAACCGGTAACATCTTTACTGGTGTTGTCTCTGTTGCTTGATACCGTCTAGGTAGGTACCACCGCAGCGCTTATTGCAGCCGCAAAAAATACTGTGCAAACATCACTGTGTTCCGGTTTGAAGGACGTTGTAGCTAGTGTAATTACCGGGGTATCGAGATTCAAGATTTTATGTCACACGCGACGAGCGCAATGTTGTGCAGTATGTCATCCCGACTAGCGCCATGAGCAGGTGTATCACTTACTATCAGGTGAACATCCTGCTCGTGTAGTCGCGAAATTGAAAAAAAAAAAATTCGTCATGAAGTTGATGGATATGGATTATTAGGTCTCTGTTGTTTTAACCCTATTGGCTACTAGGAATAGGACTAAGGTAAACCCTGCCTCTCGTAGACGGCGACTAAGGCAGTCTAGGTTCGTGGGCTTTGAAGATGCTAAGAGAACCGAAGGTGGACAAGTGCGAGCTGGTTTCATGCTTGTGTATCAGAGAGTGCTGAAGGTAGTTACAGCATTCCCCGGGACGTACTTAGGTATACTGTAGGGGTGCACCGGTTTCTACCATTCGCGATCCCGCAGCCTCATGCAAGGAAGGTACTAATAATGACCACCGAGAGGATTTTAGCAGATACAAATCCCAAATAACCTTGTCTTCATCCCCCCAGAAGTAAGGTATTTTAAGAAGATTTCCACCCGGTGAACTGTTCGCTCGTTTGCTTTTACACATCCTATAAAAAAAACTTCCATTAGATCTTCACATCGATCGGTCCTGCGCTGTCCGCATCCAGCTGCTCTCCGCGACCTTCGTTTGTAGGGGTCCATATATTTGGGCCATTTCCCACCACGCTGGCCCAATGCGGGTTGGGTTGGTGGGAGCGAAAGGCTCGTTAGTTGATTAGCAGGGTGCACCACGAGCAGGTGAGGTTGGATTAGGTCCTGTGAGTTGTTGTGCGGGGGACCCTTTACACCCCATTATTAAGTCTCTTTACCGCAGTAATTTTACAAGCTATGAAGCTCTTCAAACCGGAACACAGTAATGCTTGCCTAGACGGTGACCAGCAACAGAGACGTGACTGACGGTAATGACTCACCATAAATATGCCGTCGATAACTAATATATAAAATATTTAACGACAGACCATGACTAATTTTTTAGTGCTCTTTCTAAGAACTAAGTTACTAAGTTACAAGTCATTCTATGATTTTGCTAATCCCTTAATGGAGTATCAGCGAAATACTTATTTACGTAAAATATTAGGTTTTTTTTTTATTCTATCAAGCGACATGGTATAAACAGGATCTCACCTGATGGTAACGCCTGCCCGTTATCACGTAGCGATAGTTGAGATCTTATACACTGCACCACATTGTGCCCGTCGGTATAGACGTAAGATGTTACCCCAGTAATTCCACTAGCTGCAGCGCCTTTCAAACCGGAACATAGTATTGTTTGTCAGCTGCAGTGGTAGGTACCAACCTACCTAGACGGTCTCTGATAATAAAGACGTACCATCAGGGAAGTGACCTAGCTTTCAGTCTAATGAAGGTCTTTCTCTACTTGGCAGGTATGAATGAAATGAAATTGGTAGTAGAGCTTTGAAGATGAGGTTGTGGTTACGGCACTTCCCGGTATGTGCTTTTAGGAGCAGTGCAGGAAGACACCGGTGTCTTCCATAGTATATCTTGGGGCCTCTTGCAAAGCACTAAGGTAACCAGGGGATTTTAGTGGGCACAAATGCCATATAATCCTGTCCTTCCCCTCCACCTGAGAAGGCGTTATACGAAATATACTCTAGGGTATTTCTATAGCACCACGATTGCGTTCACCATCATGACTCAATCACATCTGTTGATGTTCACCGTCATCGGTTGTAGCTCTGACTAACAGATATGTTAATGATGTATACCATAAACATAGGGATCACATATGGTATCGAGGACCGCTAAGTAATGGATAGTATTTTTATTCACCGCAGCGACGGGACGAGTAAGTATACCTGATGGTATTTGACACATCTGCCCATGACAACTAGTTAGGATGATATACAAAGCACATTGTGCTCATCTCTTAGAGACTTAAGATGATAACTCTCATTACCTCAGATATTTCACTAGCTACAGCGCCCTTCAAACTGGAACACAGTACACTACGGCAGGAGAGGAAGCTGTGATGGTACCTACATAGACAGTAACAGATATTTCCTACCAGTTTGTTACTACTGGTGGTAGGACTCCGTTGCCGGAGACCGTCTATATAGGTAAACCGCAGCGCCTATATTTGCCGCCAAACAGTACTGTGCAAAAATTACTGTGTTCCGGTTTGAAAGGTGCTGTAGCTAGTGTAATTACTGGAGTAATGACACTTAAGTCTCAAGGGACGAGCGCAATATGATGCTGTGAATACCATTCTAGCTAGCGCCACCTTGTTATAGGCGGGCGTATTACTTACCATCAGGTGAAAGACTTCCGTAATAAATATACTTATAATTTAAAACCTCATACTTCTGTAATGATGATGTTCACGTCATCAGCTACGGTTTTGGCTAACGGATGTGTTGTGATATATGATGTGGACCAAAGACAATAGTCACATATGGTCGAGGACCGCTAAGGTGTCGTATAGAAAAAAAAAGTATTATTGCATACACGTAATACTTTGCATAAGCATCTGATAGTGTGCCGGTCGGTTAATGAACGGATGGCTCCATCAAAACGCTCAGTTGGTTGGCCCCTAACTGTAAATCGGCGTCTAAAGCACAAGCGGCGGCGGGCGTCGTTTATATTATTCCTTATAAACGGCAATACGAGTGAGACGAACACTTGATATTAAGTAATACGCCATCCCATGACAACATGGGTATAGTTAGGATGATGTCGCTTCGTCGTATGAGAACAAATGCAAACGTCAATAAACTAAATTTTACTGGTGGTAGACCTCTGTTGCTGAAGAACGAGTCATGGATCTGCACAAAGATTTCAGGTAGTATATCCATACACCAGATTAAATACCAATTTAGTAATAGTCAAAGCATAGTGGTGTACCTTTTGAGCGAGTTGAGAGATTATGATTTAGATGAGCCAGGGTATGCTGAGCTTATTCGCCAGAAGGAGTGCACACCCATCAAATAGGCTCCACCGCAGCTCATATTTCTGTCGCCAAACAGTATTGTGCAAATATTACTGGTAACGAGACAACATCTTATGTCTCAAGGCGGCGAGCACAATATGGTGCAATGTATCCTTTTTTTTTTTCGAGGGCTAGTTTCGAAAAGAATTCGAAGAGGGGGGAAGTCAGTTACATGGAGGTTTTTACTCATTAAAACACCCTCGGTGGTCAACTTCGGCGTTTGAAGAAGTCACGGTATATCCGTTCGGAACACATCCGCGGCCTCGTTAATGCTATGCTCGGATAGCCTATCCTGGGGTCTGATATATGCAGACCCTACCAGCCTCGCGATTACTTCAATGTCCGGAGATTACGTCCAGCCATCGTCCTTCTCAGAGTCGTTTAGAAGGCAATGACCCCAAACGCCCCATTAAAGTAGGTAACACCATTCACCGGTGCAATCCTATCCTAACTAGCGCCACGTTGTCGCATACATGTATGACTTACCATCAGGTGATCATCTATTCTTTAAATATAAAAAATAATTATGTGAAGTTAAATGACATTGAGGTCGTTGACAGTCGGAACAGCGATATGGTAAATGGCAGTCATATATGACATCATCATCAGCCGATAGACGTCCACTGCAGGGCATAGGCCTCCCCCAAAGATTTCGACTGAGTTCATTGAGGGCAATTGAGCCTTAGCCCACCACGCTGGCCCAGTGCGGATTGATGGGCGATCAAAGCCTCGTTTGTTATTCAGCTGGGTGCAGCGCGTGCAGGTGAAATTGACCTGGGCTTCGTAAGATGAGCGGAACCCCTTACATCCCTCTGTATGACAAATGATATATGATAATAATAATATAGCTCGTAACTTGGACATCAGTTAATCGCCTAGCACCGAGTAACGTACTCTTGCAGAAAATCTGCCGACGCCGTCCCACAGTGGTGGTGGGGGGGACGTTTAACACTTTTAATGCAACGGCATTTTATTCTACCCACATTAAAAAAATTTAATTTATTTTTAACATCTCTATTGAGTACTAATTATTATTCTTCCCACTGTTGGGATTTGAATTTTATTTTTATTTATTCAACGAAACGATGCGTCGAGCGAGACTACTACACATTACTGTGTGTAGCAGCCGCAGCCGATAGATGTCTACTTCCGGACACAGCCCTCCCCCAAAGATTCTCACATGATCAGAATGGAATTCACATGGGGGAATTTGGGCTATTACCGACCACGCTGGCCCAATGCGGGTTGGTGGGAGACCCTGCCTGCGGTATACGATATTTGGTAATAGAGATCTACTATCAGTTGCAAAGAGTAAAGACAATTCGTCCAAGTTAACGATGGTTAACAATAGACTGTTGTTTATGGTCATGTAAAGAAGGTTGAAGGTCCAAAGACACATCCATGACAAGGGGGAAAGATCTAGCATCCCGAAAATCACGGGAGTTTTAAGTGACTGATGGCGATGTCGAGAACAGAGTGGATGATAAAAATACTTGCTGGAAACCACCAAGATAGGTACTACTGCAGCCCCTATTGCAATCGACAAGTAGTAATGTGTCGGCGTTGAATTGTTCCGGTTTGAAGGGCGCTGCAGCTACTGGAGAGAATGAGACACAACACTCTTTGTCTTAAATCGATGAGCACACTACATTGCTGTGTATATCATCTTAACTTTATAGGTAAGAGTATGACTTACCATCAGATGAACGATAAGCTCGTCTCATCTCTTCGTCATCATGGCATATAAAGATTGGAAAAGAGTGAGAGATATTTTAGTTAACGAACATGACATATATTAATTATGTATATCCACTTTATTCATGTGGGAATCGTGTCGTAAACGTCCCGTACAGTAAGAAGAGGGTTAACACTGACAATAATAACTATGACTTGTTGATTAGTTTTTTTGTATGCAATGATTGTATGCAATACATTAGCTCGTTTAATGCTGTTCGAGTATTAGATCAAGTGTGGCAAATTATTGATCAACTGATACAAGAGATCTATAGATTATATCTAACCATTAATATTTATAAACATTTTTCTTATTCATACCTAGCACGCTGCTAATGTTTTAATATTACTTACCGGTGCTGGGTGTAGGTAGGCAAGCCCTGTAGTCTCGGGCTATTAAGAATAGGACTAAGGTATTCCTTGCTTGTCGTGCAAGGCGACTAAAAGGGTCCTCAGGTTCGTGGGCTTTGAGAGTAGGAGCCGTCAGAGCTCAATAAGCGAGCCTTAGGAGGACGGCAAATGCATGGTGGTTTTATATTTGCCGTAGCACAGCGTGGGTGCTAAGGAGGGCTTTGCCCTTCCGTGGAATGTTGTAGCCAGAGAGCAGGGGGCCACCGCTGCGTTCCGTTGGAGATCCCGGAGCCTTTCCTAATGTACTAAGGCAGACCAGCGATGAGGTTTTAGTGGATAGAAGCCCCACATAACCTTGTCTTCCCCCCAGAAGCAAGTATATTTTACGAAGTCTTCCCCCGCGATAAAATAAAGTGTAGGTAGATATTTGCAGAGTTTGTCTATCGCCAAACAGTAGCATTACTGTGTATTCTTGATTAAAAAAATTAATAATAATTAAAATAAGACCGCTAATGTTTATATTTGTGTTAAATGTACCCGTGGTTACATTCGTGTGGGGTGACCAGGTCACGGATAGTAGATCCATCCGGCATGGTAGTGCGAGAACCAGTTATGGTGCGATACGAAATGCCTAATATTCTACATTGATGTATATATGTTTTTGTTTATTTCCCTTATATTTTATTTTATACAGATATATATAGCACAGAGGGTGATTACAAAATCTAATCGGGTTATCTCTGTCAGTCAATGGAGAAGAGAAATATTGAAGGCAGGTGTATTAAATAACTGATAACTTAGGAAAAAATATAATATATATATAGAATAGATGCTTCCCACCCGCTTTGCAAGCAGTAACATCCCCGCAACCACTTTTGGGGGTAAGTTTTTATGAAATCTGTTGTTAGCTGCCCTATATTCGGCCAAAGGAATATTCCTACCATATTATAAGTCTCCAGGCCTTACGGCTCCAGTGATATCGTGATGAGTCTCGACATAGATGTCTCGACTACATCAACCTCAGTCGATAGACATCCACTGCTGGAAATAGGCCTCCCTCGAAGTCTCCTACATCAATCGGGTAGTGAATCATACGGAGGGATTTGGGCCATTACCCACTTCGCTGTCCCAATGGGGGTGGGTGGGAGCCAGAGCCTCGTTTGTTGATTAGCAGGGTGCACCGCGAGCAGGTGGTGAGGTTGGTTTGGATTCCATGAGTTGTGCGGGAACCCATCGACCAATATATATATATAACTGTATTTGTTTGCTGTATGTATGTTAAGCCTGCACAGTTTGCGATAAGAAAACCCACCACGTGCAACAGATGTTATAAAATAAACAGTTTCCATACACTTACTGCTGTTCAGTCAAATCGACTGGAAAATTACTGAAGCCATAGCCAAGACAAGCCAGTCTTTTTTTTTTTAAACGATGGAAAATTTTAATTCTGTGAGAGTAATAATGTTTCACTTATTAGTAAAGCGTTTACATATAGTGATAGGAATAACTCGCTGGCCTAATGGTTAGAGCGGGCGACCTTCACTCCGAAGGTCGCGGGTTCGAATCTCGGCATGTACTTATGACTTTAATAAGTAAGTTATGTACATTTGTGAACTTCAGTGACAGCAGCGAAATACACACGGTGAAGGGAAACATCGCGAGGAAACCTGCACATGAATTAGAATGTATTCTAAGGTGTGTGAGATGTCAGGAATCCGTGTTGGGCCCGCGTGGTGACTGTGACCCATCGCCCTCATATTGAGGGTAGGCCTGTGCCCCAATAGTAAAGAAGTAAATACATATGATATGGTGGAACAAATTGGGGAAAGTTTATATCCAGCAGTGAATAAATGATGATGATGATATGCAATATAAAACATCTCCACATAAACTTTGTATATTAATATGAACGTCTCAATTTTCCCACCACTGGGATTGGGTTTTATTCGAATCAGTTGGCCGTAAACTTTTATATAATTGTTGTAGTAATGTCTATTAAATAAATCAGTAATATTCCCACTGCTGGGATTCAAAGCCTAATCACAAGAACAGAACTTAATCCGTTCATTCACCACATTTCAAGGTTATGTTTGGTAAAATCTTACAAAAGACCTAAGTCCAGTTGTGGGCGTTTAACGATTGAGATGAAGATGATTGATGACAAAAGTTGTTTCTCTTGGAATATGTGGGAGAGCTTGCGAAATTGTCATTCTTTTATTTTATTCAATTAAGCAACGAGACGAACGGTACGTTCACCTGGTGGTAAGTTATACGCCTGCCCGTAACGTGTCGCTAGTTATCATGATATACACTGCACCACATTGCGCTCGTCACCTTGTGATATAAGATATTAAGTCACGTTACCCTGGTTAATTCTCTAGCTACATCATCATCAGCTATGTTTTATATAATGTTTATATATTTATCTAATAATAACCACAAATTACACCCCACAAATTAGGGTGTAATGGGACTCGCGCAAAAATATACGGGTTCCAAGCCAACCTCACCGGCTCGTGGTGCTCCCTGCTAATCAACAAACGAGGCTCTGACTCCCGCCAAACCGCATTGGATCAGCGTGGTTGGAAATGGTCCGAATGCCTCCATATGAACACCTATAAACGACAGTCCTTCATGTCCAGCGGTACCGGAGATCATGCTGACTGTGATGAAAGTCGCGGGAAGCCGTTGGACGCGGGCAGCGCACTGCCGATCAACGTGGAGATCTTTTGGGAAGGCCTGTAGATGCCTCTCGGCTGATGATGGTAATGATGATGAACCACAAATTAATTCTCTCTCTCTCTCTCTCTCTCTCTAATCTCCGTTTAAAAAAACCCTTAGCGCCCACGATTGGAACCTGTGTTCTAGATGGTTTATTTTCAACTAGACCTTTATAACAATGCGACGCTAGTTAGGATGAGATACTCGACACCGGATTATGCTTGTGTGAGATATCAGATGTTAAGTCTCGTTCCCTCAGTAATTTAATTATTTATAACGCTCTTCAAACCGGAACAAAGCAATAATTTTACACAACTGTTCAGCGGCAGAAACATGTAGGCTGACTAGTCCTCATCTAGAGGGTTATCAGTAATATCTTCCAGAAGTAATATAAAATAAATAATTTTCTATAAAGCATTTCATGTTCAAAGCCACACCATCAGGAAACGAGGTTAAAACCGGAGCAATCCCACCTCCGCGCACTGAACCGGAAGTCGATCCGTGACACACTTGACCGGTTTTTATAAATTGCCTCCGTCCTGTTGTTTGGACGCTTTTTCACGGTAATAAATTGGTGCGAAACGCGATGGCGGTCTCGGTTCCTGTGATGAAGTAAATTACAAAAAAAAAACTATAGCAATAATTTTTTTTTATTCAATTAATCAGCACGACGGAAGGAACCTTCAAATGGTGGTAAGTGATACGCCTACAACGTGACGCTAGTCAGGATGTGATACACCGCACCACATTGCGTTCGTCGCCTGACATGTGAGATGTTGTCTCGCCAAACCCAGACATTTCACTAGCTACAGCGCCCTTCAAACCGGAACTCTGTAATGTTCACACACTGCTGTTTGTGAACGGTTCGTGGTGATTAAAAATTTACTGGTAGATAGGTCTCTGTTGCCGGAGATCGTTTAGATGGGTACCACCACAGTTTTTATGACGTCAAACAGTATGTTAATATTACTGTGTTCCGGTTTGAAGGGCGTTGTATCTAGTGTAATTACTGAGGTAACGAGACTCAACATCTTATGTATCAGGCGATGAGCGTAATGCGGTGTACTGCATACCATCTTAACTATCGCCACGTTTTTATGGGCGAGCGTATCACTTACCATCAAGTCAACGTTCCACTCGTTCCATCGCTTAATAACATATAAAAAACAATATATATTAATACCTTTTGTAGCCATCACTTACCATCGCGTGAACGTTCTATCCGCCTTTTTGATGTATATATAAAAAAAAAATATTACATTATTTTTTTTAATGATGACGCGATTCTATTACAACCGGCGCGAGTACGCCAGCTACAATAGACTTCCACCCTGTTTCCCGAAGCCTTTACATTGTCTAGTGATGGGACGTCACATTGTCGGTACTTTAAAAAAATAATGATTTTTAAACACATTATTCAAACTACTATTTCTTAACTTTCCTCAGTCTGATCGCTAAACTTCAGATTGAAGAGGGCACTTAATGATGATAATTGAAATAAATTGTTTTTATTACATTGTTTTTACTAAAGCTCTTTCATCATCATCAGCCGAAGGTCTTTAAAAAGTATAATTTTTTTTTATAGAAGCGACGAGACGAGGACGTTCACCTGATGGGAAGTGATACGCGCGTCCATAACAATATGACGCTCGTCAGGATGTTCTGCACTGCACTGTACTCGTTGACTTGAGACAAGATGTTGAGTCTCGTTACATCAATAATTTCACCAACTGCAGCGCCCTTCAAACCGGAACATAATAATCTTTACACACAACTGTTTGACAGCGGATATAAGCGTTGCGGTGATACCTACCAAGACGGACGCGTCCCAGCTATAGGACCTTGAAATGAATCGTCTCGTACACTTTTTATCATGGTTCAGCTCTGTATATGGTGGTGAGATAGAGGTTCCTTACTCTTCTTTTGTGAACCTCACCATAGTTATCAATCGGATCTACGCAAGCGATTTTTTTTCTTCTTTCTAATACAAAAATTATAATAAACATAGCTTGTAATTTTACACGCCTGACATAACATGTTGGGTCTCGTCACTCCAGTTACTCTACTCTAGCTACAGCGCCCTTCAAACCAGAACACGGTTATGGTTGCATACTGAGGTTCACGGGCAGAAATAGAAGCTCCGGTGGTACCTACCTATACGGTCTCCGGCAACAGATACCTACTAGTAACGCACCACGACGTCCACGACCACTGCCTAGAGTCTGACGAGGAAGAAGACGACAGTAAAATCAATGATGTCATTATTTAGATACAAATGATGAAAATCATTTTCTGTTCCGAAGATTACATCGATCATCAAAGGCCGTGTCATAAATACGAAATATCACTTAACTGTAACTTGAACGGTTTAATATTAAAGTTTTGTAACGAAATCGGACGACATAAAAGAATAATGTTGGTACAGTTAAAAAAATATAGAAGCTTTACAAGGCGTAATTAAAAGGACTTCTTCAAAGGAAGAGCTTTCACAAAGTTTAAGTTAAATAAAAAAACAATGACTTCAAAGCAAATGAAACGCTAAGTCTGATAAAGTAAACGCGAGACGGAAATCGGGTCGAGGACTGCTTAGAAGCAGCGCTAAGTGTGTAGTGCTTCGAATTGTAAGTGGAGGAGCCGTCGAGGACTGGTGAGAATAGGACTATGCTGATCCGTGCCTGACGTAAAAGGCGACTAATAAACGGCAAAATGCAAAATAGTCTCGAATTTGTGCAAAGCGAGGATGCTGAGGAGATTTTGTCTTTCCTTGTAACGTACTAACATGTAGGTCGTCGGTGTGTGTGTGTATTTTTTTTTTATTTGATGAGGTTAGCACCTGACCATGATCCCACCTGATGTTAAGTGGTGATGTGGCAGTAAAGCGGTCTAGTAACTGCTGATTGCCTCTTCTCTTAAAGAAACCCATATCTTATTTGTACGGGAACACCGATGTCGGCAGATTGTTCAACTCCTCTGCCATTCCTTTAAAGTATGAGGAGCTGAACCTCTTTGTTCGCAAACTGGGGATGTCCACAACTAAACGATGGTGACTCATCGGGCGTCTGGTCGAATGGTTACTGGAGCTCCGCCTAACGCACCGAAGGAGTCCATAGAGAAGCTTCTATAAAGTACAACTTCCACATAACCTTCACTAGAAGTTGGATATCTTACGAAAGTTTCGCACCAGCCCCCCCACCCCCTAATTCCACCCCTGTGGGCTGCAAGGTGCAGCCGGCGCTAGCGAGGTCGCGGAGGTGTTCGACAACGGTGGAGCATCGTCGGGGTTTTAGTCGGTGCAAGTCCGACATAACCTGTCCCTGGCCCTGCGAGAGCCGGTATACGAAGGTAAAAAAAAGAGAGGGTTACGAACCGAACCCTGTTCACGCGATGATAGAATGTCGACACGTGCTGGTGTCTTCACTAGCGCTCAGGTCACTATGTGGGGCAACGTCCCCGGGCGCGGGGTTGCCGCTGTCCGACGCAGCGGAATTAAGAGTTGTTCTGTGAAAATTTATTATAGGATTAGAATAGTTTTTATATTATTTCTCTTATATATATATATATATATATGTATATTTTAACTAATGTATAAAAACTATCGCGAAGGCTCGTTTTAGCCTATTACTGTTTTTTTTATATATTACCAATTCTCTCTGATATTATTTTTCAGAGCTTTACCTTACCGTATTATTTACAACACTGTATAAACGCATCGCCGTCATATCTGCTGGTCGAGGAGTCGGACTGGATCCTTGCCAACACCTGTTTACGCTATTACGGACCTGCCCACCAGAGTGACAGGGGTCCCGCACAACCTCACCTGCTCGTGGTGTAGCCTGCTAATCAACAAACGAGGCTCTGGCTCCCACCAATCCGCATTGGTCCAGCGTGGTGGGAAATGGCTCAATAGCTCCCCATATGAAACTATATACGTGGAGATCCTTGATGGAGGCCTATGTCCAGCTGTGGACATCTATCGGCTGATGATGATTATTTATAACATATCACTAATTTAGGCTACTTAAATTTTTTCTCCAATATTATTTAAATTTTATTTTTATACATTGTACAAAATAATATTTACTTATCCTTATTGTTTACTACCTTATATATTATTAAGTAATAATTTATGAACTTACTTCTAACTTATTTTTTATTATCTCGGGTAGACTGGCTGTATACATTATTAAAAAACTTTACAGAACTTACGGTTGAAATGATGATGATTCTTAAGTCAGTCTCTTGCTCAAAATCCCCAAGCCTTTATGTATAGGAAGCCTATTGCTGGTGGTAACCTTGGGCTATTAAGTATAGGACTAAGGTTAGCCCTGCCTGTCGTAGAAGGCGAAGGGTTTTCGGATGCGTGGGCTTTGAAGATAGGGACTCTCATTGCCCACTAAGCGAGCCCGTGGTGAACGACAAGTACGAGTTGCTCTCGTCTGTTACGGCACTCCATTGGACATGCTTAGGCACGGTGCGGGGAAGCACAGGTGTTCCGTAAGAGATCTCGCAGCCTCCTGCAATATACTGCGGATGACTACTGAGAGCAGTTTTATTGGGGACAAATAACATATAACCTTCCTTCCCTCATCATCCCCCTAGAAGCACTTTCTGAATATCCCTTTTCGTCGTCCTCTAATAAAAAAGCGATGTATACTGTTGGTAATGATGATGATTAATATCATCATCATCATTAACAGCCAACAGACGTCCACTGCTGGACATAGCCCTGATGTATTAATATATCGTGACAATAGTTGATAACCTCTGGGTAATATTTATTTAACGAAGCAGTGAGATGAATAGGATGTTCACCTGATGGTAAGTGATACGCCTGTCCATAACAATGTGGCGGTAGAAGTTCATATACTGCACTATATCATACTCCTCGCCGGGAGACAAAATGTTGAGTATCGTTTCCCCAGTAATTACTTCCCTTCAAACCGGATCACACAAATATATATATAGTACTGTTTGTCGGCTGCAATAAGCGCTGCGGTGGTGCCTAGATGGTCTACGGCACCAGAGGTCTACCACCAGTAAAACCAGTACAGTGCGGTGTAGCGCCATCTAGTATCGATCTGTGAAACTAATCGTACATCAGTACGCATAATGATTAACAGATGTAGATGCTGTGCTCAGTATAATTTTTTTCAAAAAATTACAATCTTTTTTCACTACCTTCATCATCATCATCATCAGCCAACAGACGTCCACTGCTGCACATATAAGCCTCCCTCAAAGTGACCACCACCTCTTCTACCTTCATTTAGTGGTACGAATCATCAAAGATAAAAAATCATAATTTTGACTGATGGTAGGTCTTTGTTGCTGGAGACTGTCTAGGTACCACTGCAACACCTATTGCAGCCGACAAACAGTTGTGTGGAAATATTACAGCGATCCGGTTTGAAGGACCTATAGCTATTACTGGTGGTAGTGTCTCTGTTGCCGGAGACCGTCTAGGTACCACAGCAGCGCCTATTTCAGCCGACAAACAGTAGTGTGGAAACATTACTGGGATCCGGTTTGTGTGGCGCTGTAGCCGGTGTAATTACCAGGGTAACGGGGCTCAACATCTTATGTCTCAAGGTGACGAGCACATGGTTCCGTGTATATCAGCGTAACTAACGCCGTTGTTATGGGCAGGCGTATCACTTACCATCAGGTAGTCATGTTTTTGTTATAAATTTTTAACTTTAATTTATATTTATTGTTACAGGTAATATTACTGCAGTCACACAATAGTTATTATTTGTGGGATAGTAAGTAGTAAGTAAACATTATTTACTTAGACTCAGTTTATTTATTAAAAAGATTTTTTTTATGAAGAACACAAAAACAGGAATTATTTACAATTTTTTTTTATTATACAAAGCGAAGAGATGAGCGAGATCTTCACTTGATGGTAAGTAATACCCCTTTCCATAATATGGCGCTAGTAAGGATGATATACACTGCATCACATTGTCCCCGCGTTGAGACAAGATTTTTAAGTCCTCTTATCATACAATAATTTCACTAGTTAACAACGCCCTTCAACCCCGACACAGTACAGTTTAACGGCAAGGGCTAGGAGCTGCGGTGGTTAACTAACTAGACGGACTACAGCAACAGAGACCTACCACCAGTCAAGGTAATGTAACAATTGATCATATAGCGTACTCTCTTCGAATGGTTCATGCACTAACACCAGTACATCCATCAGCTTCCCACTATTAGCGGAACCTAAAAGCAACCCGATCAACGACCCCGATTGGCCTACCCCCCACCAACCGACCCCCCACCTGAGTTCAAATAACGAGGTAATCACGAGGACGAGATAGTAACCAAGTGTTTTATCAAGGCGGCCTGGATACTCCGTACGATATTGCTCGAACAGTTCTAAGCCTTATTACCTAAGTACTAAGGACATTTTAGTCACCGCAGGAACCGTTGGTGTTAGTGGTGGGGATAGGAGGAGGGGGAGCCGTGGTATGCGTAACTGAAGGTAGTTTTAACGTTTCGCTTTAGATAATGTTTTGTTTCCAAAGTTATTTAGGTTAGTTTACTTAGTTAACTTAATTTGTTAACATTATGCAATAGTATATGTTCTTTGGGAGGGATTGAGCTGTAACCCACTACTCTGGACCAGTGCGGGTTGGTGAGTGGTCACAGCCTCGTCTGTTATTCAGCATGGTGCACCGCGTGCAGGTGAGGTCGACTAAGACTCCCATTCCCCTCAATGAACTCCAACAAACGATGTGGAGATCTTTGGGGGAGCCCTATGTCCAGCAATGGACGTCTGTCTGCTAATGATGATACAATAGTATATGTGGTATACTTTATTTTTCTTTATCGTCTAAATTACTAGAAGAACACCTGGTGGTAAATGGTACGTTCATAACAATGTAGAGCTGGTTAGGATTAGAAACGCAACCATCACGTTACGGCGTCGAGTTTTTTTGTTTCAATGACGCAGGAAGTGGAGGATGTTCACCTGACGGTAAGTGATACGCTTGCCCATAACAATGTAGTGCTAGTCTGGATGGTATATATTGCAGCACATTGCGCTCGTCGTCTCGAAACATAGCTGTTTAGTCTTATTATCCCAATAATTGCACCAGCTACAGCGCTCCTCAAACCGGAACACAGTAATGTTTCCAGACTACTGTTTGTCGACTGTAATAGGCGTTGCGATGGTACTACCTACCTAGACCTTCAGCAACAGAGACCTAACACCAATAACACATAATATATTGTCGCTTTACATCAGTAATTTTATTAGTTTTGCTGAAGGTAGGTTGCTGTAAGCCCTGTAGTCTTGGGCTAGTAAGAATAGGACTAAGGTAAGCCCTGCCTGTTGTACAAGCAGACTAAAAGGGTCTAGGAGTTTCGCGGGCCTTGAGGGTGAAGGCCCTTATCGCTCAACAAGCGAACCTGCGTGGGACAGCGTATGGCTCAGCGATGGTGCTTAGGAGGACTAGGCTCCTCCTCAGAGACGTGTAACACAAAGTGTACAGGGTCACCGGTGCGATATGTAAGAGATCCCGGAGTCTCTCCGAATGCACTGATGCAAACCATCGAGGGGGTTTTAGTGAGTAAGAATCTCACATAACCCTGACTTCCCCCCAGAAGCAGTCTCTTTCGAAGATTTCTCTCCCCGCCCCCTCCCCCTCACCACCAAAGAAAGGTCTCTGTTGTTGAAGACCTTCTAGGCACCACCGCAGCTTCTGTTGTAGTCGACAAACATTACTATGTTTCGGTTTGAAGGGAGCTGTAGCTAATGAAATTACTGAAGTAACGAGACTTAACAGCTTATATCTCAAGTTAGCGAGCAAAATGTGGCGCAGTGTACCATCCTGACTAGCACCACGTCTCGTTCCTCTCATCAATCCGTTGAATAAAAAAAGTTACATCTAAGGTATGGATTACTATGGAGTAATGATTGGTGGTAACTATCCAGATGTTCTCAGATAATAGAGACTTATCACAAGCTATATATGATGCTTGCGCGACGTTGTCCAAATACTTCGTAGGTGAGACAGTGTTATTGGTGGCAGGTGTTCCTTACTTTGCCGATGGTGCAGCTGTCTTCGAAAGGCGACTGCATACTGGAAGAAGCAGCGCTAGCAGGTCATGGTTACGGATTCGGTAGTAATCTGTCGCCAAGTATGAAATGCCTCTAGGGGGGCGCGCTGTATTTCAGCCAAGTACTCATAAATGAAGTGGAGAGCTCCAGCATCACTTCGAGACATAGCCTCATCAAGGCCTCTCGCTGTTGGAACCACGATTGTGTGGGAAAGCTGTCCCGTAGTTAACAGTAGTAGCGTGTAGAAGTACACGGTAGGGTTTTAGATGGTAAGAGTCCATAATACTGCATTGGGGTGCTCTTCTGTTGTCCCTGTAGCAGTCTCCCCAAGAAAAAAAGAAAGGTGGACCGAAGATTTTATGAACGTCTGAGCAAGCCACTGGATGCGTGCGATCCTCGAAAAAGGCCTATGTTGAGCAGTAGGCATTATCCGGCTTTTAGTGCTTCTGAAAGCCATTTAAATTAGTAACGGCCTATCCTCTACGGCCTGGCCACTATTCTCATCAAGACGCTCACTTCAATGGCCGCAAGTTGCCCCACTCCTTTGCTATTCTTATGATGAATGAGGAGCTGAATCTCTTTGTTCGCTAACTGAGGACGTTCATAACACAAAGATGGTGACTAGCTGTGCGTCTTGGCATCCGGTGGTGAAAAGGGTATGGGAGAACAAAATTTTTTATAACTCTTTGGCTGTCCTTTCAGTAGAAGGGTATCCGATGCAGGAGTACCTCCAAAAGTACAGGAATCTGGAGCCTGTGTAATCGGTTCAAAGTTACTGGAAGGTTTAAAATGGCCAGGTTCCTGTTATTACAGTGTGACAGTCATTTCCTCCGCTCGCTTCATCTCAATAAATGTTCATATCATGTAGTGTAAACACTTGTATAGCCTACTCTCAGTAGACATGACATCGCATTGAAATTAATTATGAACTACCTAAAGTTAAGTTTGTCGGGTAGAGGAAATTAATTTTTTTATTAAATTAATAACAATTTTACATGATCACCATCAGCCGATGGACGTCCACTGCTGGACATAGACCTCTCCCAAAGATGTCCATATCGATCGGTCCCGCGTTGTCAGCTTCCAGTGGTTTCCGGTGACACTCACCAGATCGTCGCTCCTCCTTGTGGGGGACCTCCTAACATTACACCTGCCGATGCGCGGGCGCCACTCGATGACCTTCGAGCAATGTACCCTGCACACGCCACTTAAGTCTAGCAATCTTTTAGACTATGTCGGTGACGTTAGTTCTTCTGCGGATCTCCACATTTCTGGCATCAGTTGGAGTGAAATACAGTCGCTCGTCCTGAGGTATGAGTTGGTTAAATGGCGTATCTCTAATATATTCACCAGCAACAACGTCAAACTGGAATACAGTAATGTTTTCACAATACTGTTTGGCTGCAATCAGGTCTGCGATGGTGCAGACAGTCTCCATCAACAGAGACCTACCATCAGTAAAAAGCCACTAATCTCGATCATTGCTTATACTCGTATAAATAAAATCGTTTTTATTTAGTTAACGGAACGTTAATAATCTAAAGCCAGTTTTAACGTGGACAGTTAAATGAGCCAACAGTTAGTGGAACACGATAGTTTTCAGTTAAATATTTTAATCCTTTGTTTAACTATCTGCGGTAGGTATTAATTTAGCATTCGCACAGTTAAATCTGTTGGATATAATGAGGATTTCAGTTAACGAATATTTTTGTTGCTATATATATATATAATGAAAATTGGATTTCCTTTGTTGGCCAATCACGTGAAAACTAGTGAACGTATCGACACCCTAACATGAGCATTCGACGTGAGACGATTTATATCTTATTATAGGCTATTTATTTTTTAAATTTCGTGGATCCTTCATTATTATATTTTTAAATAAATATATATATGTAACAACTCACGGGACCCGAGCCAATCTCACCTGCTCGTGATGCACCCTGCTAATTAACAAACGAGGTTCTGGCTCCCACTAACCCACATTGGGCCAGAATGGCCCAAATCCCTCCATATGAACCTCAACAAACGACAGCCTCTAAACTCTGGCAGAACCGGAAGCCATGCTGACTGAAAGGCCGCGGGAAGCAGCGTAGCACCGATCGATATGGAGATCTTTGGGAGAGATCTATGTCCAACAGAGGACATCTATCGACCGATGATGATATATATAGATATATATATGGATATATATATTTAGATATATATATATATATGTATCTTAATATTGTTTATTAAAAAATCACCTTCAACTAAATTCATGTAAAGTCCTTGGTTTTATAATGGCGAAAGCTTTCACGGAGACTTGGATACCTTATGCTCCTTGTCAAGGATACTAAATCTCCTCTCTTCTTCCTTTAGCAAGGCACGCTGGAATCGGGAGAGATTGGAACTGTCGTGGTATCTATACGGTCTCCGGCAACATAGACCTACCACCAGTATTTGCGTGATGGATTTCTTACTAGCGATACCAAAATTCCATGAAGACAGTGTGACAACAAACTCTCGAAGATATCCCATTACCAGCGAATTTGGTTTTGTTTATTTTATTTACCTGAGTGGTAGTGGATTTTACATACTCCACTAATTATACTATTTACAGCTCCCTTCGAACCGGAACATAAACTTTTGCACAGTACTGTTTAACAGCTGCAATAGGAACTGCAGGTGGTACCTACTTATATGGTCACCGGCTACAGAGACCTACCGTCAGGTATATATCATTGTTTAATATTTATCTGTATAGGCAAAAAACTTAACGGAACACATCTGCAGTAATTAATCTTTAAGACGCAGAGCGCGGCGTAGTATAAACAAACATATAGCTATCCCTCTCGCCGCGATACATCTGTCTCTTTCACTGTGATTTGGTACGAAACACTAGTAGCCCGTACGCGGTGCGCGCGCGCAGACGTACGTCACGTTCGTGTACATCGCTCTATGTGTTGACAATTATTTGTGCGTTTGTGTGTCTTCCCGCGGAGGTATTGTGCTTTTAATTGTGTGCACATATCATTGTGTGTTAATTAATTACTTATTGTCGCACACCGATGGGTTGTTCGCCAAATCGCTAGGCGGTACAGTGGTACAATTATTGTTTACATTATGTTATCGTATGTGTGTCTGTAAACGTTTTGTACATATATATACACATATATATAAAGAGTGAATATTTACCGCTCGGTTATAGACAATTCATATTTAATTTAGCGTCGATATTCAAATCTGTTTACAATTGTCATGTATTAGTGCTGGGTACCACCGCAGCTCCTATTTCTATCAAATATCACCTTTTTCCGGTTTGAAGGGCGTTGTAGCTAGTTTAATTACTGCACTAACTAAACTAAACATCTTACGAAAAGAACAATGTATTGTTGTGTATATCAACCTAACTAGCGCCAGGTTATGGACAAGTATCACTTATCATCAGGTGTACGTCCTGATCGTCTCGGTGCTTAATTATATAAAAAAAAAACTATACTAGTGCCAGGTACCACCGCAGCACCTATATCTATTAAAAAAAAAACTTTTTTTTATTCGATGAAACGACGAGATGAGCGAAAGGTTTTACCTTCTGGTGAGAGAGGCTTTCCCATAACAACTTGGCTATACATTTGTAGCAAGTAGTTACCACAGCAGCTTTTATTACCGCCGCTAAACAGTAGTGTGCAAAGGTTACTGTGTTCCGGTTTAAAGGGTGCTGTAGCAAGTGTAATTACTGCGGTAACTAGTCTCAACATGTTATGTCTTATACCGAAGAGCACAATACGTTGCAGTGTATACTATCCACTAAAACCGCGTTATGCAGGTGGAGCAGGCGTTTCACTTACAATTAAGTGAACGTCGCTTTGTCCAATGAAAAATATTATCCTCGTAAATGCAGTTAGTATGTAGTGCAATTAGTCTAGTTACCATTTAAGTTATATTTTAAATGTCAACTTAACTGTACACGGTGACCATAAAAGGTGTTAAGGGCAAGTTCACATTCCACAACAACTTCCATATCTATATTATTAAACACTCATATTAACGGAGCAGTTCAAAGTAAGATAACTCCTGACGCATCTTAAATGCGAAGTACTGTGCCTGATGGTAGGTATCACCCAGCAGGTACTCTTTGTACATGATACCTCTGGCGACTCCTTCGTCGAAAGCTTTCGCGCGCTTGCGCAAGTTCGACACTAGGCTGGGCACGTTAATGTACATGTCGTCATCGGTTTTCAGTACGTAGCGAACTGGAAATGAAAATAATATATATCTAAATATTACTTATTTAAGTTTGTTTACATTCTACTAAGCAACGAAGTCAGCAAGATGTTCAGACGTTAGCGCTGTAGTCTCGGGCTCGTAAGAATAGGACTAAGGTAAGCCCTGCCTGTCGTACAAGCAGACTAAAAGGGTCTAAGTCTCGCGGACCTTGAGGGTGGGAGCCTTATCGCTCAACAAGCGAACCTGCGTGGGACAGTGTACGCCTCGGTGATCGTGCCTAGGAGTGTTAGACTCCTCAGAGAAGTTCACACAAAGTGTAGAGGAGCACCGGTGCGTTCTATAAGAGACCCCGGAGTCTCTCCGAATGCACTGATGCCGACCAGCGAAGGGTTTTAGCGAGTGTGAAACTCACATGACCCTGACTTCCCCCCAGAAGCAGGGCACCACTAATAAGGTCCAGCTGTGTCCGGCCATTAAGAATAGGACTAAGGTAAGCTCTGTAATGTAACCCCCCTCAACAACAAAAAATTATCCATACGACCAAGATCTTCTTAAAGTACCTCTCCAACTGGTGAAGGTTAGCGATCCGCGTGGTGCAGCCCTTTCTGTCATAAGATGGTTATACACACCCATAGCAACGTGGCGCTATTTAGGATGATATACACAGCAAATCATTGCGCTCATCGCTATTAGACAAGATATCGAGTATAACTACCGCAATAATAATATTAACTACAGCGCCCTTCAAACCGGAATACAGTAATGTTTGCATACTACTGTATATCAGTGGGAATACAGGCTGCGGTTGTACGTACTTAGAGGCCGGCACTTCCAATATCCGCCAATAAAAAGTAGTGTATGATTACTGTGTTCCGGTTTGAAGGGCGCTGTAGCTACTGTAATTATTACGGCAGTTAAACTCGACGTCTTATGTGTTATAGTGGCAAGTAAAATGCGGTGACTATATCATCCTAACTAGCGCTATATTGTTTCGAGCATACACATCACTTACTTTAAGGTGTCGCGCTCGTCTCGTGTTCGTGTCTCACCTACCCAGCTTCCAATTTCGCATCACCGAGCTCCCGCATTCTCGGCGACGGCGCCATCTGATATCATATTTATATCATACCATACACATCTATATACCTTTGTATGCTGTACATGTTCTTTGGCAACAGGAAGCTGGTGTTTATACCGATACCTTTTGTTTGTTTTTTGTCTTCTGGGTGAAGGGGGGAGTGAGAGTTATATGGAGATTTTAACCCACTAAAATCACCTCGATGGTCACCAGGAGAGAAGACGAGATCTCCGCTAGGAACACAACCGCGCCCTTGCTAACGCTATACTCAGATCGCTCGTCCCTGGGTCTGCTCTAAGCAGGCTCTACCAGCCTCGTAAATACTTCAATGACCGGAGATCACGTCCAGCCATTGTCTTCCTCAGGGTCGTTTAGAAGGCGATGGGAACCCTTTATCCAGACCGCCAACGACCCCAAAAGTCTGCATTATGTTAATAAATTTACACGACTATCGACATTAATTAATTCAGTCTAATTAATGATAGTCTACAAAGCGTCGAGATCAGCAAGACGGCCACCTGATGGTAAGTGACACCCGTATCCATAACGTGGCGCTAGTCAGGATGCACTGATACTGCACCACATTCCGCTAGTCGGCTTGAGACATAGTTAAGTCTTGTTACCCCAGTAATTACACTAGCTGCGGCGTCCTTCAAACCAGAACACGGTGTTTGCACACTGTTCGTCGACTGCAATAGGAGCTGCGGTGGTACCTAACTTGACGGTCTCCGGAAACGGAGACCTACCACCAGTAAACACGTCATTCGAGCTCAGAGGTATCAATGTTACATTAATCCATTCGTCACCATCGCTGCTGTAAAGCATGAAACGAAGTTTTTTTTTTTTTATAACAGATGTGAAGATCTTTTTACTTTTATTCAAGCGACGAGACGAGCTGGACGTTTACCTGATGGTAAGTGATACACTTGCCCACTATAACAAGGCGTTAGGATGATATACACAGCATTGCGCTCATCGCCTGAGGCAATACGTTTAGCTTCATTACTTCAGTAATTGTACTAGCTACAGCATCCTTCAAACCGAATAAGAGTAATGTTCGCATACTATCTAAACGGTTTCTGGCAACAAAGACCTACCACCAGTCATTATTTATTAGTGTATAATGGTAATATTGCATTTGACAAGATATACATCTTTACGAAATTCAACAGGAAATAAAAGTTTTTCTTTTTTGTCATTAAATATTCGAGGTAAATGCATGTACTATACGCAAGAGTGAGCAGGCGAGGGGAATAGCAAAATTAAAAACGTGCGATTCCATTTTTAAATAGTGTCGATTGGCTGCACGGAGCCCGTTCCTTTGCCTCTTCGCCAGTTCAAAAGCAACATGGCCGATGAGCAAACAGAAAAAGGTTGCATTACGACAACTAGGAATAACGTTCACCCCCCGCCCGTCAGCGACGGTACTCCGACCCAATTATAAGTCTTTAACCCTTTAACCTGGTTTTTAATTAACCAGTAAAAGTAAACAACGATTTTTTTTTTCATAACAAAATTTACTCAGAATTTTTACTGACGTTATTTTATAGTAACGCATTTTGTATCGCCTAATGGTTGATATAGTCATCATCATCAGCCCATATACGTTCACTTCAGGATATATTCCTCCCCCAAAGATGTTCATATCGATTGGTATTGCGCTGTCCAATATAATATAAAGAAAATACTCCAAGTATTATTTTTCATAACTAGTATTAGTACTCTCAATATTATTAATAGGTATAGCATAAGTACTGTTTAGACCAACCTATATTTTTTTTAACTTATGCTAGAAAAATTTTAATCAAGTGTATACAAGCAGTTGCAAATAATTTGTCTGTATCAACATCTTCTATCTCAAGAATTGGAGTCACTTTAACCAAGTCCAAAAAAGTCGTGATCGTGTCGTTAACCCTTTGACTGCCACGCTGACCTCGTATGTTTTGTTTAGGACACAGTGGAATTATTTTTATTATTGAATGGCAACCACCTCACCAACCCGCGTTGGGCCAGCGTGGTGGGAAATGGACCATATCTCATATGAATCCCTACAAACGTGGAGATCTTCGGGAAGGCCTACGTCCAGCTGTGGATGTCTAATCGGCTAATGATGATGATGTAATGACATAATAATAATTGTTTGATATTGCAAAATAACAGTTAATTAAATTGAGGGTTTATCTGATGGTCACGTGTCACATTTGTATACTTTGTCAGCTTACGTTATATCGTCTTCTTCTCGTTTTAGTCTGTAACTTTTTTGTTTCCGGGGGGGGGGGGGGGGAATCTTCGAAAGATACTCTGCTTCTGGTGGGAAGTCAAAGTCATGTGAGATTCTCAATCACTAAAACCCCTCGGTTGTCTGCATCAGTGCATTCGGACAGACTTCGGGATTTCTTGCAGAAACGCAACAGTGTCCCCTCTACACTTTGTGTTAACGTCTCTGAGGAGGAGCCTAACCCTCCGACACCATAGCCGAGGCATACGCTGTCCCACGCAGATTCAAGATAAGGGCCCCCACCCTCAAGACCCGCGAAACTCCTAGACCCTTTTAGTCTCCTTCTACGACAAGCAGAGAATACCTTAGTCCTATTCTTACTAGCCCGAGACTACAGGACTGTTTGGAATGTGCCTGGTGCATCCGATAACCTTCGGTCGGTTTGTTTTATCTTGTGTAAATGTATATATATATATATATATATATATATCAGTCGTAATTAAATTTAATAATTCTCAATTTTTAATTAGTCTTTCACAATTTCACCCACGACGGTCAAACGCTACGGTCACCAATGCTCGTCATGGGGTCTCAGGAGAAACCGTGTCCGGTTCGTTTATAACCAACGTGGCAGTTAGTGTTAAAATAGTAAAAAAAAAAAACCTAGCTAAATGATTCGTTTAATGTTGACAGTGAGGCGTGGATACACTGCGCCGGTTCAGTCCTTTGTTACACAAAAGTTTCATGCTCCGGTTTCGAATCTCGGTGCCTGGTGCCGCGCTCCGCTGATCACGACGCCGGCCCGGTACCGTTACGCGGCGTCAGTCCTCACCAAATAGATGCTTATTTAAATATACCAATGTTAGCGTTATCGAAACATAGTAAAGTATACAGCAGTTCCAATTCCCTTGTCTTGCCCAATGATGCTTCGTCTCCATTCCTTGACAAGACCACCAGTGCGACCTATTTCACATAGCTTGTATGGACTATTGAGGTGTAAGGATTCCCGCACAACAATTCACGGGATCCAAGCCAATTCCACCTGCTTGTGGTGCACCCTGCTAATCAACAAACGAGGCTCTAGCTCCCACCGATCCGCATTGGGCCAGCGTGGTGGGAAATGGTCCGAAACCCCCCATATAAATCCCTATCCGATCAATGTAGAAATCTATGGTCCAGCAGTGGACGTCTATCGGCTGATGATGATGGACTATTTATTACACTCGATATCAAAATTTCACATATAACCCAGGGTCGACTGGCAGAGAATGTCATCTGGGCATTAAGTTCACCCTCTGCGCTATTTACGGCACAATATAAATATATAAATATTTTATGTTGGTAACACTACTTATGTTAATTATAAATTGGAAACATTTCGAATATGGCAACATTAATTAATCATCCGAAACTTGGTGTCTATGGAGCCTCAAAAGAAAGCTCAGGCTCGCACAGCGGACTATGAAGAGTGCGACGCTTGGAGTATCTCAGCGTGACCAAATCATGAGGAGATCCGCAGAAGCACCAAAGTCACCAACATAGCCCTACAAGTCGCGAGGCTGAAGTGGCAATGGCCGGACTACATAACTCGTAGAATCGATGGACGTTGGGGTCTTAAACTCATGGAATGGAGACCACGCATCGGAGGGCTCAGGGTTGGCAAACCCCCCACTAGATTCTTATTACGTAAGCGCTTGCAAGCGATAGGGATTCTTACAGCTCATCTGATACTGGGCTCGTGGACCCGAACCCACGGCTTGTTGACTCCTCCATTAAAGGTGGACAGAGAACATAAAAAAAACGCTGGGTGCCACTTGATTCAAACAGCGCATGACCGTACTCTGTAGAACATATTACAAGAGACCTATGTCCAGCTGTGGACGTTCATGGGTTAAAATGATGATGATGATTAAAAGTCAGTTACACGAGCAAACATGCCAATTTCGTTGTTTCAAATTCAGGATGGTTTTAGATCTTGTCTCTTTTGCAGGAGACCGTCAAGTCCCGCCCCGTCCAGCACAGCTCCTGTTTCTATCAGCTAACATTACTGTGTTTCCGTTTGAAAGGCGCTGTAGCTGATGAAATTGCTGCTGTAACGAGGCTCAATATATCAAGGCGACGAGCACAATACTGTGCAGTGTCATCATTATCATCATCAGCCGATAGACATCCACTGCTGGACATAGGCCTCCCCGAAATGTTCTCATATCGATCGATCCTGCGCTGCCCGCATCGCCGGGAACCAGAGGCCGTCGTTTGTAGGGGCTCATATAGAGGGACTTGGGTCATTTCTCACCACGCTTGCCTAATGCGGGTTAGTGGGAGCCAAAGCCTCGTTTGCTGATTAACAGGCTGCACCACGAGCAGGTGAGATTAGTTTGGATCCCGTGAGCTGTTGTGCGGTGTATATCAAACTAGCGCCACTCAGCATCGGGTGAAAGTTCCACTCATCCAGACCCTTGCATAAGAAAATAAATAAAAAGTCTTTACCTCTTTCAACCCTATTAGTAAGAGCTCATACTTTATCTTGCATATAATTTATTTAGATATAAAAAAAAAACTGTCAATAAAATGAACGCACCCGTACGTAAGTTATTGATGTCATACAGAGGGTAGTGCGCGAAATAACGAGTAGAGGTGTCGTAAAAAAAACCATAAAAAAAAGTATATCTAATTTCAAGGGTTTCCTCTCAAGAGGAAGTAAGGATTATGTTTTATTGAATGTAATGAACATACCGAATATCTCATGGTTTTTTTATTCGATGAAGTTATCAGATGAGCGAGACGTTTACCTTATGGTAAGTGATACGATTGCCCATAACGTGGCTCTAGTTAGGATGGTATACACTACATCGCATTGTATTCCTAGCTATAAGACAGATGTTAGGTCCCAAAACCCCTGTAATTACACTAGCTACAGCGCCCTTCAAATCGGAACACAGTAACGTTTGTACAGTACGGTCTCCGGCAACCGATACGTACCACCAGTAAACATTAATGACTACCTGATGGTAAGTGTTACGATTGTCCATAACGTGGCGCCAGTTAGGATGGTATACACTGAACTATGTGCTCGTCGCCTTGAGGCATAAAATGTTGAGTATCCTTACCCCATTAATTACACCAGATACAGCGCCCCTCAAACCGGAACACAGTAATGTTTGCACAGTACTTTTCGTCGGGTGTTATAGGCGCTGTGGTGGTACCTACCTACCACTACCACCAGTATAATGAACTAATAAGTAACTAATTAAACCGCCATGTACCTAGAGTGGGTTAATAATAAATGTTCTGATAAGGACGGAGGATGTTAGTGGTAAATAATCAAAGTTTACCCAATTATTTGTTAATTTGAACGTATTTATTTAGTTGATCATTGTACACCAAGTTACACCTAAAAAACAGTGTTATTACTGAGGTAATTACAGTTGATCTGATGTAAGGCGAGCTCAATGTGGTATTTTCTAGTATACAGCGAGATGAGAAAGACTTACCCATGATGGTACATATTCGCGTTAATAACGTCGCGCTAATTAGAATGATATACACAGCACGCCAACAATTTTAGAGCCACAGCGCCTTTCAAACCAGAACACGGTAATATTTGCACAGTACTGTATGGCGGCAGAAGTAGGAGAGGACATCACCAGTGAAGTAGTGTTTTGTGTTATCCTAACTAGCGCCACTATATACGCAGGCGTATCACTTACTATCAGGTGAACGTACCTCTCGTCTCGACGCTTAATTGAATAAAAAAAAAAAATCTTTCGTTACCAAGAATACATAGAGCTACAGCTTAAAGCTGCTAGTGTGAGTAATGATAGAATTACTCACACCCAACCGCCGTAACCATGTCACCGAGTCAAGTTATTTTAATTTCTCAAAATGGTGCTGCGAATTAAAAAAAATATATACAATAATTAAAAAGAAAGCGCGCGCCGGCAGTTTCAATATCATTAGGGAAGTGGAACAGCCCTCTATTAAATTAAAAGGGGAGTGTTCGCTTACCGCCCGCAAATCCCAAAGCGTTACACGGTTTTCCACATAGATTACAAATTTACAGTTAACTTTAATTGATATGATAATAACTTCAGTCACTATAACGGCCCTGACTTTTTTTTTTTACGTGGTATTTTGTATACTGTCCTTGCGGAAGCAAAGACGGGTTATGTTGGACTTGCGCTGATTAAAACTCCCACGATGTTCCACGCGCCGGAACATACAGCGCGCTCTTCTCTCGGCCTCTTATAGTCAACCGAGTAACAGATCCCTTCAAATCCGTCACCCATAGGCCATAGGAGCCAAGAAATGAAATACTCTCTCGAATCCCTGCGGCCGCTCTGGACTTGGGTACCGCCACCAAACGTTTTGCGGCCGTGAAGAATAGGGAGAGCGGCGAAAAGAAATACCGACATTCCTCTCTCTCCGCTACTCCATCTCGAAGGGCAGTACAAAACTGCCCCCGCAGCCCACCGGCACACATCCGAAGTGAGCTCGCGGAGCTCACCTGGAGCAGCCAACTAGGCCGGCAGGGTAGGTTCCTCCTAGCTTCACTGTGGGTGACCAAGCCACGGCTACTGAGCCCCACCGCCACGACAAAGGCGGAGACTTGTTATGAACGAACGGCCCTGTCCTGTGGTCTCATGAGGTGATTCAAAGGGTCTACGTGTTTCGTTGAAGCCCTTCTCGTTCGCTAAGTGAACCAGAGTGGGACAACAATGTCACGTGGCTCCGTACTTGTTCCTTCCTTGAAGTATGCTAAGTCAAAGTGTAAAGAGTCACCGGTGCTTTCTATAAGAGATCCCAGAGCATCACCGAATACACTGAAGAAGGCCACCGAAATGGTGTTAGTAGTTAAAAATCGCACATAACCCCGACTTTCCTCCACCCCTTGCAGAAGTAGATTCTCTTTTAATATGCCCAACTTCAACAGATCTTAGAGGACAGCGAAGGCGAAGATGGTGAAACGATACTCTACAAGAACACAACAACAATGTATAACCTTCATGCTATAATAATTACCTTCATGGTACCCTGGGTAACCGTTAGAGAACATTTAGTAACGCATCTATACAATTCCAGGGATACATTTTTGGTTGGTGTCAGCCATTTAAAACCATTTAAATCTCTACCACCCACCATAGTGTAAACCTGGTGCCATAACAGCATCGCTATATTCCTGCTGTCCAATACACGAAAATCATCTATATAAGCACACTCCACCACATCCTCATTGTCATTTGACACCATATCAAAACCTACATCGAATGGTTAGACCATAGATACCCAATGAGGACAGTACCGCTCCTAGTGGATTCTGGAGCTTTATCATACCACGAATGGAGATACAAAGAAGATTAATTTGTATTTGTAATTAATTGTTGATAAGTTTGATATTATTGTTGTTAACGGAGCGGTAGTTCATAAGGTTGGCATTGGACCGTGAACCCCTGATCCGCGACCACAGTATCAGATGAGCTGCCTATGCCAATAAAGATTAGCAAGAGAGACGACTTGTCTTGACGGGCATAGTGGCGGGTAAAAGGAGTGTTGGCCGTCGGAGGAAATCGTGGCTGCGTAACTTCACGGAGTGGACCAGGATCGCGAGTGCCGGCCAACTGTTCTGCCACGCAAGGGACTGGGCAAATATGGTCAACTGAACGACAACCTTCGCTAGTCGGAGAGGCACCTTAAGAAAAAGGAGAAGAGAGACACGTACACAGAGAATAGAAAAGGTTGGGAATCTGAGGGTTAGACCAGTGGTACTCAACCTGTTTGTCTTGTAGGGTCACGACTACGCATCAGTAATGTCGCGGCCACCAAAGTAATTAAAAAAAAAGTGGGTAATGATTTTATAAACTTTTGCAATTGTATAATATTGTATTAAACATTAATACAAGGATTGATATCGTATGAAATGGCCCAAATCCCCCATATGAACCCTAACATACGACAGTCCTTAGTGGCCAGCGGTACCGAAGGCCATGCTGACTGTATGTGAAGATTTTCGGGGAGACCTATGTCCAGCGGTGAACGCCTACTGGCTGATGATGACTAGTGGTAAGGTCTCTTGCCAGAAACCATCTAGGTAGGTACCACCGCAGCTCCTGTTTTTCCCGCGAAGCAGTGGTGTGCAAACATTACTATATTCCGGTTTGAAGGGCATTGTAATTAATGAAATTACTGGGGTAGGGAATATCCTGTCTCAAGGCGGCGAGCGCAATGTGGTGCCATGTTGGTGCTATGACATCCATCCCGGCGCCACGTTATTATGGGCAGGTCTAGTTACTTCGTAGAAATAAAAAAAATTCTTAAAGTTAAGTAAAAACAAAAACTTGGCGAGCTGCTCGATTGAATATAGCTTATTTACACCGCGATAAATAAATAAAAAAATCTACGAAAGTCATATAAAGTTAAGGTGGAACATATATACTAGTGGTAGGTCTCTGTTGCCGCAGACCGTCCAAGTAGGTACATGGTGACAAACAGTAGTGTGCGAGTGAGGTCGTGTGTGGAGGCCAATTCGCGTCAATTGGGGAGCACGGGCTCCGATGCCTGTCAATAACTGCACCCGCTATATATACATATACATATATATGTTTGTATGATTATAACATAGCGCGTGATATCAATCAATCGTGTCACAATACAAACGCTCAAGAGCTGGAGCAGTTATTGGCAGGCATCGGCATGCTTCCCAATATATATTATAATATTATATATATATATATTACTTGTTCCCCGCCCGCTTTGCTGACTTTCTACAACCGTTACTATAGCAACTGCACGATTAATCATCAGCCTATATACGCTTACTACTAGACAAAGGCCATCCTCAAAGATCACCACTTCGATCGGTTCCGCGTTGCTCGCATCCAGCGGCTTCCCGCGGCTCTCACCAGATCGATGGTTCACTTAGTAGAGCGCCTTCTAAAACTACGTCTGCCGGTACGCGGCCACCGCTTGAGCTTGACCTTACTGCCCCATCCGCCGCTGGTCCTTCGAGCAATGTGCCCTGCCCACTACCACTTAAGTCTAGCAATCCTTTGAGCTATGTCGATGACCTTTAGTTCTTCTGCGGATCTCCACATTTCTAATTCGATCACGCTCTGTAAAACTCCAAGCATAGTCCTCTCAATTGCCCTTTGTTTGACTTTGAGCCTTTTTTTAAATAATACGAAATGAAAATATTGAAAAATTAATTAGAAATAAAATACTGAAGGAACTATGAAATTCAGAAAATAAATAACCTATAACAATCTACAGATAAGTCCGCGTCGAATGCTCATATTCTCGTGTCGATAAGTTCACTAGTTTTCACGTGATAGGCGAACAAACAAAGCCCATTTTTATTATATATATATTTGGCTATACCAACGTGATACCGACAATGAGGATCAGATGAAAAAGTCCATTAAATTCTCGTGATATTTAATATGTATATGATGCTAACCTTCGCACGATTTACACAGCATCAGTAAAATTATCGATGATTATGTATTACATTGAGACGTACAGACGGACGGATCGTGTTTGTGGTCTCCGGCTACCGCAACACGCGGCCGTAACGCCGACCCTGACAATGCATGATCTTTTTTTAATTACTTAGCTTTAAAGTTCATAACATAAGTGATTACTTAGGTAACAAGATTTGACGTCTTATAGCGACAACCACGAGTTGCAGGGTATACCATCCTAACTAGCGCCACGTTGTTATGGGCGATCATTAACCATCACGTGAACGTGACTCGCCTCGTCGTCAAAAAAAAATACTTTCTAAAGGCCTTATAAAACAATTTATTATTTTCATGATTCTTTATGTATATTACACCGACGCATATCTTTATTTGTAACGTGTGGGTAGTTGAAAATCGACTCCTAATTTAAATACGGTTTCACATAAGGTCACTGTTGCGTCGGCGGCGCAACGGTGCTGACGTCCTTGTAAGGAATCAAGCGATAATTAAACTTTATTTATATGGTGGATAAGTTTTTATCGAGTTTCATTCGATTTATAGCGATAAGACGACAAGGATATTCGCATGGTGACTACTCCTGAGTTTGGATTATGACATGCACAACAGCATTACTTTAGTGCTCATCAACTGTTCCCCGCCCGCTTTGCTGTCCGTAACCCTAAAATGGCAGAAGCTTTAATTTTACTTAATTTTGAGTGTTTACATTTAATAGTTACAGCGATCTCGTGATGAGTCAATGCATCCTATTCTCTGATGATGTGTAGCGCTCGTTAATCATTTTGACTTATATAGCTCATGTGTTACTGGGCTCGCATATCCAGGTCCACAGCTTATTCAACAGATCTCTGTACATCTCTTATATATATGTCCACGAGATCTCCGAAAGTATTAGAGGTAAACACTTAAGATTTGGTACAGATTTTGCTTCTGCCATATATATCTAATTATGATTCTAATGTCTATAGTTATAATGTACTAGCTATTCCCCGCCGGCTTTGCTGTCCATAATATAAAACTAAAAACCTTGTATACAAACCGTTACCATAGCAACCGCATAAATAATACGGTATGACAATGTATATGAAAGTTAATTAGAAATGAAACGACGAACGATCTATGAAATTAAAAAATAAATATCCTATAACCAGCTGCAAATCATTCCGCGTGGAATGCTCATGTTCCCGTGTCGATTACGCTCACTAGTTTTCACGTGATAAGCGAACAAAGGAAATCAATTTTTTTTATTTATAAATATTTATGTATATTATAGTACGCAGTGTTAGAAGGCCTCCCACAACTGGACGCGAGCAACGCGGGACCAATCGATGTGGAGATCTTTAGGCCTATATCCAACTGTGGACGACTATATGCTGAGGATGATGAAGTATATTATAATGTAAAAAAGAATTTTTTTTTTGTTATTCAAAGTATAATAAACATTTTCGATTGCGAGTAATAAAAATAAAGTCGCAGCAGCTTGGACAAATAATTTTGGTGTGGCAGTGAAAGGGTTAAATATATCTTCCAACTTCTATGGAATCCAACACTTGCTTATGGAGTGGTTAAAATATCAGAGCAAAGGAGAGGTACTGATGAGTAAACATATCAATACTCCAGACTTGGGTACCTTACACATGGTGTCGTGTGAACCAGAGTCTGGGGCAGCACGAGATATGTTTGATATTTTGTAACCACAGTATTAGCACCCTTAGTGTTTTTGGTGTTGTCTTTTTTTTAGCCAACATGTTCTTAAGGCATAAAAAAACTAAAAAAAAAAAATAATAAAAAAAAACTTTTATGGAGTAGATATTTTGATCTGTTATTGGTTAAGTCATTCCGCATTGTAACAAGTATGACTTGGGATCATTGATCGGAACTGCTCACTCCTATTCTGTAATGGCTGACGGAATGTCAGCAATTCCACATAAAAAGTTATGAAAGGATCCGGACATTAGTGACGCCGTCCACAGTCCTTGATCCGGGACGTGACGGAGCGTTGTAGAATGCGTTGCGAATGGGTGGGCAGATTGCTGTACCAGCTACCAGCCTATTGCGGGCAATATTCATTTTATCTTATACATTTTCTTTATATAATACACTATGATTCACGTGGGGTTAAGTGACAAAGGTTATATAGATTTTTTTTTATTCGACGACACATTCGCCTGATGGTAAGCAATACCACATTGTGTTTGTCGATACAAGATGTTAAGTTGTTACAACAATAGTTTCACTAGTTATACCGTCCTTCAAACCGAAACACAGTTTGTCACTTTTTTTGGCGATGGAAAGTCTAAAGCTACCGTCTTCATCGAAGAGAAGCCCGGGTTATGTGGAATTTGTGACTAAAACCCCCGTCGCGGTCATTCTTAGTGCATTACAAGATGCTCTGACATCTACAGAACACATCGGTGTCTCCTTGCACTGCCTCTAAGTACGTTCTGGGGAGTGGCTTAAAACTCCTCAGCACCCCCTCCCTTTGCTACGACAAATACGAGACTATGGCCCATTTAGCTGACTTCGACGATAGACTGGGCTTGTATTTTTATTTAATTAAACCGTGAGACTACCGAGACGTTCACCTGATGGTAAGTGATTGATGAGATGAGCCCATAACAGCGTGAAGCTAGATAGGATGATAAACTACGCCACATTGCGCTGTCGCTTGTGATATAATATATTGAGTCTCATTATCCCAATAATTACACTAGCTACAGCGCCCTTCAATCCTGAACACAGTAATATTAGCACACTATTGTTTGTCGGCAGAAATAAGCGCTGCTGGTGGTACCTTGCTAAACAGTCTCCAGCAACATAGACCTATAATTGGAAATCTAGATAAATATCACCAGTTGTATACTGATGGGAACTGATGATGATGACTCCCAGTGTTAGTATTCTTCTGTTTCGTTGGTGATACCAAGACCAACTCTTGACAGAGTGGTGATGGTCGCCACTTCAGGTGTTGATCGCAAACTTAACAACACGTCGCCATTCCTCTGTTATGGCCGCCTTCCTAGTGCATTCATATAGTGGTAATGATGATGAGCCATTTTATGTCGCCTTTATCTAGTTACTTCATCTCATAAGCATACTTTTTTTGGCTTGGTACACTGAAGCCCTGGACCACAAGTCGCTCAATAGGTACCTCCCCTCGGCAGCATACGTGGAAAAAAAAGGTGAGGATATGAGACTATACCGAAGACGATAAACGCTGCTTGATGCCGAGCCGATTATTCCGAGCATTCTGCTCCAATAACACATCTCTAGAGCGTCTATCCTCTTTTCTACTTCTCGCAAGGTTCACGTTTCAGCGGCGTAGGAGGATATGGGAAATACAAGTGCCCGAAGTAGATGGAATTTTGTGGCTATATACATGTTGCGATTCTTCCATATTTTCCTTAGCTCATCCATTGCAGACCTAGAAACAGTATTAGTATTAAACACATATAAAGAAATAGTTACTATAGAACATTTCTTTGATTTGAATTTTGCCGTGACTCGCTCCGTCGGTAAAGAAGTGCGGAGTCAGGTTGTGTCGATAGATGGCGGTGTAAGGAATGCCATCAGCTACGTCGGTAAAGCAGAGTTGTCATTGTATTAGAGGTATGAAGGATGAAAGAGTGTAATTTATTATTGTGTTAAAAATATTGAAGAAAAGACACAGTAATAAACGTTAAATGTCGTTTCTTTGGTTACAGGTAGGTTTAGTTAGAGCGTTATAACGTAGCTCGCTGACCTAGTGATTAGAGCGTGCGGCCTTCATTCCGAAGGTCGCGGGTTCGAATCTCGGCATGTACCGATGACTGTAATATTTAAGTTATGTACATTTGTGAACTTTAGTAATGACAGCGTAATACAAACGGTGAAGGAAAACATCGCGAGGAAACCTGCACATGGATTAGAATTTATTGTAAGGTTTGTGTGAAGTCACCAATCCGCATTGGGCCCGTGTGGTGATTATGGCCAATCGCCCTCATATTGAGGGTAGGCCTGTGCCCCAACAATGGGAACGTAACTTGAGAGAAAAATTATATATTTATTAGAAAAGATTCACAGCGCCAATTTAATGCCGCTGTAAAGCAGTGCCAGCGAGTTGCCAAGCCGGCGCATAATTGCCACCCAATGGCGGCCGAGTACATTATTGGCCACTTCCCGTCGCATGTCCGGTAGTCCGGTACCAATTGGTACAGTTATAACTTATGTTACCGGTTTAAGTGGACTCGCTCATTACTGCGAAGGCTTCATTATACTCGTCCTCATCCAATTATATTTAATGCAAACGTTACTGTGTTCCGGTTTGAACGGCGCTACATTTTACGTCTCAAGGCGACGAACGCGATGTAGTGCAGTGTATAGCTTGCTAACTAATACCATGTTGTTATGACTTACTATCAGATGAACGTCCTACGCGGGGGATGTAAGGGATCCCGCACAACAACTCGCGGAACTCTAGCCGAATTCACCTGCTCGTGGTGCAGCCTGCTAATCAACAAACGAGGCTCCCATCAAGGCGCATTGGGTCAGTGTAGTGGAAAATGGTCTAAACCCCTCCATAATAATCCCAACAAACGACAGCCCTTAGTACCCTGCAATACCGTAGGTCATGCTCGAGAAGCTGATGAATGCAGGCAGCGCAGGATCGACCATTATGGAAATCTTTGGGTGAGGCCTGCATCCAGCAGTGGACGTCTGTCGGCTGATGATGAATGTCCCGCTCGTTTAATGGCTTAAATCAATAAAAAAAAATTCAGTAGCACGTATGTGCACATTGCTGGTAACAATATCGTCGCATATTCTGTTATCTGAACGGGAACACGCCGTTTGACCGGAAGTTATGGCGTAGTTATCGGCAAGCGAGCCCAGCGTTGCGCGTTTAATTGTAGCTATTGAATTACTTTGTTGAACCCTTTTATTATAGACCGGTGGGGGGAGGGGGGTTAAAAAGGTCTAAAACTCCCTTCACCAATGACCAGAGGCGAGCACAAAGATATTGTGTAGTGTAAACAGCCGGAACACTAATGTTACGGTTTAAAGAGCGCTGTAGCCAATGAAATTACTGCGGTAACGAGACGCGACATCTTATATATCAAGACGACGAGCGTAATATGCTGTACTATATATATAGTCCTAACTAGCGCCACGTTGTTATGGGCAAGTGGTATCACTCCAAATCAGGTGAACGTCCCGATCAACACGACGCTTCTTTAAAAAAAAATTGTTGAACATATTAAAAAACAAATTAAAATTACATATTGATTATAGTATATATATATATATAAGACAGAGAAAGGGATATATATCTCGTATAAGGCTACAGAAACACTATCAGTTGAGATGAATGGATGATGATGACAAGGATCATTACTGCAATAGAAACTTTACTCGACACGAGTTATAAGTAAAATCCTCATAAATAAGCGGAGTTATGATCATATTCAAAATAACTCAGCTATGACATAGTTAACGGTTTAAATAATTGCTCCCATTCATCTAATATATAAACAATGAACAAAAACATTCATTCTGCATACCGACAGACGTTATATGTGTATATTGGTTTTTCACATCTAAATCACATTTTTTTTTTTTTATTAAAAGTAAACATTGTTCGTTCTAAAACAACGATTTTTCAATTCAAATTATTGATTAATTTTGTCTGAAAAGCTATTTTATTTCTAAGATACTATCACTAAATAAAATAATTATTTATTTATTTTATTGATTGTACACGAGCTGGTCAAAGTCAATTGGTATTACATATTAATATTTTTTATTTTAAATTTATATTTTTTATTTCAAAAATAACAATTGTTCGTTCTAAAACGTTTTTTCATTTCAAATTATTGATTAATTTTGTCTGAAAAGCTATTTTATTTCTAACATACTATCACTAAATAAAATAATTATTTATTTATTTTATTGATTGTACACGAGCTGGTCAAAGTCAATTGGTATTACATATTAATATTTTTTATTTTAAATTTATATTTTTTATTTCAAAAATAACAATTGTTCGTTCTAAAACGTTTTTTCATTTCAAATTATTGATTAATTTTGTCTGAAAAGCTATTTTCTTTCTAAGAAACTGCCACTAAATTAAATAATAATTTATTAATAATAAATAATTAATTTATTTTGTTAATTGTATACGGGCTAAATCAAAGACAGTTGATATTTCGAATTAATATTTTGTTATTTCAAGGTACGTTCTTTCATATCAAATTAATATTTTTTTTTTATTCCAAAATAATTAAACAAAAGGTAGAGAAATAAGATCCCTTTTATTTCTACAACACTGAATTTTAATTTTTTTTTATACAACCCTCAAATTATAACGTCCACAATCATTATTATTGGAGGGACGAATCTGTCCCTCGATTTGTTATACATAGTATTTATATATATATAAATGTAATTACTAGATTATCTATTTGCCTTCTGCAACATAACTTTTTTTTTACTAAGATTTAAAACCAAATATCTCGTTTTGTTTATTTTACGAAGATATGAGACGAGAGGGACGTTCACCTGATGGTAAGTGATACGCCCGCCCTTAAGATCGTGGCGTTAATTAGGATGATACACACACACCACATTACGCTCGTTGGTTTAAGACATAAGATGTTAAGTCTCGTTACTCCAGTAGTTTTACCAGCTACAGCGCCCTTCAAACCGGAACACAGTAATGTTGCCAGCAGCAGTATTTTACCTTATATCGATTGCGACATTTAAGGAAACTAAAATGGCTAATACTGATCGATTTATACACAGACATGCCTTCCATTGGAGTGTGGTGACCTTTACCAACATTAGAAACGTTCCACGGTCATGTTTGACGGTCACACGAGTGTCAAATGTCAAGCTTGCAATGATCTACTAGACGGTCACCACCGTCTCACTTGCGTCACATAACGAATAGAAATCTGGCCCAAAAACGTATAAACGTATGGATAGTAACCCAGCCTGATCACTGTTAAAGAGTAGTGTGTAAATATTACCGTGTTCCGGTTTGAAGGGCGCTGTGTATTTATAGATTAACGAGACTTGATATAGATAGGGGACGTTCACCTGATGATAATTGATATCCTGCCTATAGTAACCTGGCGCTGGTTTGAATGATATACACTACACCACACTATTTGTTATAAAACATAAGTTATTAAGTATCTTTGCCTCAGTAACTTTACTAGTTACCACAGCGTCTTTTAAACCGGAACACAATAATGTTTGCAGGATTGTTTGTCGGCTGCAATAGGCGCTGCGGTGGACTTTTTTTTTTGTCATGGTGGGGAAATCTGTAAAAAAGATATCGTGCCTCTGGGGGGAAGACAAGGTTATATAAGATTTCACCAATTGAAATCCCATCTGTGGTCATCTTCAATGCTTTGCGGGACGCTTAATCTCCTACTGAACGCACCAGTGACTCCTAGCACTACGCCTAAAGCATTTCCTAGGGAGAGCTATATCTGAAAATCCTGGATACCTTCGCTTTGGTACGACAGTAACTAGACCACCTCGAACGTGTCGTTCATCACGAGCTCGCTTAGTGGACAATGAGGGTTCTCACCTTCAAAGCCCACGAAACAAAAAACCCATTTAGTCGCCTTCTACGACTGCCAGGTCTCACCTTAGTCGTATCCTTAATAGCCCGGGAATACAGTGCAACCACAACAGAGACCTACCACCAATGAGGTGGTTAAAGGAGTAGATATCTAACCACCATCTCATCGTTGTAAGAATACTTCAGTGTGCAAACATACTATGTTCCGGTTTGAAGGGCGCTGTAGTTCAAGTCTCAAAGCGACGAGCATGTTATGGGCTCGCGTATACACCACCAGGTGAAGGTTATGTTAAAAAAAAATAGTTTCGATAGATCCGACATCTGATACGTTGGGGTCCATAGGTACCTAAGGGAGGTGAGCCGCCGGGTGAAATCGGACCGGGTCACCGCTAGAAAGTCAAGCGTGTTCGAGTTTTAACTTGCATTTCTTGGGACGTTGCAGTCTCACGACCGCGAACGGAAGCCACTGATGCATTCTAGCTTATTATATCTAATCATCATCATCATCAGTCGATAGATGTTCGACAACATAGGTCATACATATATATGCCAGATATTTCCACCACCCATCCACTGGATGCTAGCAACGTGGGACCGATCAATGTGGAGATCTTTGGGGGAGGCCTATGTCCAGCAGTGGACGACTCTCGGCTGATGATGATGGTGAAGAGATTTTCAGTTATATAGAGATTCATCACGATATCTCTAGAATCATAACGCCTAAAGATTGATATTTAGTAAGAATATTCCTTTTGTCGAGTACAGCTGAATTATGAACGGACTTTACGAAATGTTCCCACCCTCTCTCTCTCTCCGAAGAGGTTCCGGGGGGTGTTAATAACGAAGGGACCCTTAGTGTAAGTTTCAAATCGAATCTGTACTACAGTCAGCAAAACGGACGGGGAGTACCTAGTATTAATAGGAGATATCCAGAGATACGTTGACTGATCACGAGATCTCCGAAACTGTTAAACGTAAACACTCAAAATTAGGTAGAGATATTGCTTCTGCCATTTAGAGTTCAGCTAAGACGAGCCTAACGTTCACCTGATGATAAGTGATACATCTTACCAAAACAACGTGGTGATAGTTAAGATGAAGTACAAAGCATCACATTGCGCTCGCCGCTTCAGTACATAAATTGTTAAATGTCATTACCGCAGTAATTTCACCACCTACAGCGCCCTTCGAACCGGAACATGTAGATCTACCACGAAGTACATTAATTATAAATTTATAATTCTTTGCATAAGAATCTAATGTAAGTGGCAACAATTGGTAGTGTACATTCATATCAATTTATCTAAAGTTTCCTTCTTCTTAACGCCTCTTCATGACTAGTGATGAGTAAAATTGGTCTTGGTCTTGGTCTTCTCATCACTGTTCACGACTGAGGTTCGAGGAAAACCCATACTTTTATATGTGGAGGAATAGTTTCTCGATTTACTAACTGTACGGTTCAAAGTTAACTGCCGCTTGTACCCAATTAAATCAGACCTACGCAAATTAAGGACGAGTAACAATTAGATAACTCTTCGAGTTAAATGCGTGACGTCACTCGCTATTGAACCCGGGACCGTGCGCGTGCGCACACTGCTACGTGAAGATTAATATGTGTATCGATACTCTTTTATTGGTTGTATGTCTCTGTTGTTGAAAACCGTCTATGTAGGTACCAGAACAGCTACAATTTCTAACAAGCAATAGTTTATAAATATTGCGGTATTCAGGTTTGAAGGGCGCTGTAGCTAGTGAAATTATTGTTTTAAAAACATTTGACATATTATGGGTGTCAAATATTCTTTTATTCAATGAGATGATCACATGATAAGTCCGCTTGTCCATAACAATGTGACACTAGTTAAGATGATATAAACTGGGATACTTTAAACCGGAACACAGCAATGTTTGCACATTAAAGTTTTCCCACAATAATGAGGTTGCTAGTTAGGTTATTTACACAACAATTCATTACAGTCGATTCCTTAAGACTTTTGGTGTTTCTAATATCATCATCATCACAACCCGATAGACATCCACTGCTGAACGTAGGCCTCCCCCAAAGATCTCCTTGTTACAGTTCACTGAGGGGAATTGGGCCTTAGTCCACCAGGGCCAGTGCGGGTTGGTGAGTAGTCAGAGCCTCGTCTGTTATTCAGCAGGGTGCACCTCGTGCAGGTGAAGACTTAGACTCCATAAAATGTTGGACGGAACCCCTTACATACCGTTTCTAATATAGTTAACTGCTATTGTTGGTAGATGTCTGCTGCTGGAGACCGTATAGGTAGGTGCCACAGCAGCTCTTATTTACACCGCCTAGCAGCAACGTGTACACATTGTGCTCCTGTTTGAAGGGCGTTGTAACTAATGAGATTACAGGAGTAACAAGATTAAACACCTTATATATCGAAACGAGCTCAATGTGGTGCTGTGTATATCATCCTATAGCTCCACGTTATTGGCAGGCGTATCACTTACCATCAGGTGATCGACCGGTCACTTTTTTTGAATAAAAAAAAATGTATATCGATTATTGCATCAGGGACATCACTACTCGCAATTGCTCTCTATTGTCGCTTGCTGTTTTGGTTCATAAACCAATTGTCTCCAAGAGATGAAGGAGAGACAGCTGCTAATATATTTAAATCTCATGATGTACCTGTTATATCACAAAATTGTAGTGTATATACATTAACCATTTGTATATATATTACTTAGCGTATATTCTTACCAACCTGCATTGGACCAGCGTGGTGGGAAATGGCTCATATCCCTTCCATATGAATCCCTACAAACGACGGATCCTTGTGCCGGTACCGTAGTCCATGTTGGTTGTAGAAAGTCACGGGAAGCAGCTGGATACGGACAGGGCGAGATGTGGAGATTTTTGAGGGGGGCCTTAGTCCAGCAGTGGAGGTCTATCGGCTGATGATGATGTATATTTTATTCAGCTGTTCGATGAATCGAACACTGATATTCATATCGATGTGACGATAGAGTGTTTACACTACCTCTCATTTTGTTGGGGAGGGGGTATGACAACTCTCTATACTAATATAGATTGATGTTAGCTGTATCTCCTCGACACCTATCGATTCTATCGCGGTTTTTTTTATACTACGAAGCGATGAGACTAGTAAGACATTCATCTGATGATAAGTGATACGCTTGGTGATGTGGTGTTATTTCGGTTGATATACGTTGGTCTATAATACGCTCGTCGCCTTAAGATCTTATGTCTCGTTACCCCAGTAATTTCACTTGCTACAGCGCACTTCAAACCGGAACACAGTATTGTTTGCGCTCGTATCTACCTAGACGGTCTCCGGTAACAGAGACTTACCACTAGTGAAAGTAACATTGTTGTATTCTGGTTTGAAGCGCTGTAGCTAGACAGATTACGAGAGTAGCGACATTTAACATCTCATGTCAAAGCGACGAGCACAGTGGTGCTGTGTATATCATTGTAACCAGCGCCACGCTATTATGAGGGCGGGTGTTTTACTTATCATCAAGTGAACGTCACGCTCATCTCGTCGCTTCGTTATATAAAAGAACCAGATACAGTAGGTTGTAAATTACCACATCACTTCGACAACTTACTGAAATTAATAATTACAAGTTGTCAAGCTTACGTATAGTATTAAAGCTTGTACTTAACATTCGCTTAGAACGGGTCCTCGTTTTGTAATCGCTGGTATTAAAAAAGTTGGAGCCCCCACCCCACCCCACACTTAAAAGATGAAACTCCAGAGCTACCCGACATTATTGTTTAATAAACACGGCGAGATCTTTGTTATTAATACAGAACCGATCCATTGTATTGTAGTTTATTTAAAAAGAACCCTAATTGACATACCGTAAAGTCTAGACTGCGCTAACCGGCCACCAGGTGGACTCTCGTATAATAATACAACTTTTTGCAGCATGAACTAGTGCGGACCTCTCTAATTTGTCCCATTAATACTGGTATACATCGCACTGCGAGCAATGAAGGTAATAACTGCTTTCCTTTCAAAATAACCTAACCTACTTGGTGAAGAGAACGGTTCCGTACACGCAATAATGGACCCTGCGCCGTTCGTAATACGATGCGTCCGCGCATCTGGAGACATTTTGATCGATCGATCACATGACAGTGTCCGATTCATTTCACTCCTTAATATCGTTATACTAAAGTTTATTATTTAATGAGTGGTGTAAGTGTTATCGGATGTCATGATAACGGTTGGCGGACTGATACGGTACCTGTCAGATTCGCGATTACCGTGTCACTCCCGCGCCGGCCGCCGACGCGAGCGCACGCGCGCACCGCTCCGTGTGTTTATTATATTGTTAGAGCGTCTCCAAAAGAATTCGAGCGGGCATTGTTTATTAGCGTTTTGTCCTTCGAACAATAGGCGATACACCCAACGGTTAACAAATTGTTGTGCGGCCGAACAATAGTGACGAGTGAATGGTGATAGTTCCCTATACTAGAAAGAATGCGTCGCGTGAAAATGAACCTGGACCCAGATTTGGGCGACCTGGAGGAGATGCTCGCGCACGTGCAAACTCAGCTGGAGCACGAGATCGATCTGGAGATGGAGTCGAAGATGCCGTCCGTGACTACCGTGCAGGAATCGCCGAAGCCGGTGAAGAGGACTCCGTCGTTTAAAGCAGACAGTTTAAGTTACCGGCGCCAGGCTCCCCGACCTCCTCTGATGAGGAATAACAGTGACGTCCACTCTGGCAGTCAGTCTTATAACGGCGAAAGAAATCACTACGCAGATGTTAATCCAAATGAGAAACTGCGAGGCTCGCAGACCAGTTTAAAGTCTGATGATGCAGTATCCCAGATCTCATTCCAGTCTTTCCGCTCCGAGCCTGTTCAAAGGCACTCTGTGCTCAGTCTCCCTGATAAGAGAGGATCATCTTCTTCTCTCAACGGGAAAGGGAGAACTGCCACCTTACCGAGGGGGTACGGATCAACTAGAGATAAAAATTGGGAAGACTACTGGGCTTAGTAAGTTTTTAATATATTTTCTTGGTTATTAATAAATAATTACAGGTTACCTAACAAACTGATATATCTTTTGCCGGATATCGCCAACTACAACAACCGCCCCTTCTATTTCTGGCTGCAAATATGTATTACCGGTGTATTACGGTTTGAAGGGCGTTGTAGCTAGTGTAACAGTCTCCAAGCGATAAACACAATGTAGTTGCAGTGTAACGCTACTAAGCGTTACTTTATCACGTGCCATTTAACGAGTGAACGTTTCCCCCGTCTCGCCGCTTCGATATCCGGTAAATATTACCCGGAATTATTAATCGTTTATGACTAACCGGTGAAATCCATAAGTAATACGAATTGATTGTAACTTACGAGAATCGCTCCCTTCCTTTTACTAAGAACTTACGAGAATCCGCGGCGTCGATCATTATTAAATAGTAATGATTTCATTTAAACTAACGATTTTTTTTTTTTTTTTGAAAGTATTATAATATTTAATAATTTTTTTATCTAATTATGCAATAAGACCAGCTGGATGTTCACCTGATGGTAAGTAATAATCCTGCTTATAACAATGTGCTAGTTAAGATAGTATGCACAGCACCTCGGTGCGCTCGTCGCTTGAGACATAAGCTATTGAGGCTCGTTACCCCAGTAATTACACTAGCTTCAGCGCCATTCAATCCGGAACGCAGTAATGTTTGGCGGTAGAAATAAGCGCTGCAGTAGTACCCACCGAAGCGGTCTCCAGTATCGGAGACCTACCATCAGTACCCCCACCGGAATTCAATAATGCGAACCGATTACACTCCGTGCCCAGGTTCGAATCCATGGCTTCATTAATTAAGTACGTTATTGTTAGTAATTAGTTCATTTAAATTAACAATGTTTTTTTTTTTACAAAATTTATTATCATTTTTAATTTCCTTCTCGTGATCGTGCCATCTAAAAGACTTCCTGGCGATACCACTATTAACTGCGCTCACCATCACATCTACCGTTGGTAGGCCTCTGTAGTCGGAGACCGTCTAGGTACCAGTGTGGATCTGCTGCCTAGGTGACGTTAAGAGGCTGAGAGAAGGGCGCGCTATATGTTCCGGTGTGCCCTTACAGGGGTGTAAAGGCGGTACAACCGGCGCTGAAGAGGTTGCGGATGTGGTGTGCTAAAGCTATACCGTGGCCCCACCATAAAGCGACAACGTTGGAACATTGTGGGGGTTTCAGTCGGTGCAAGTCCGACATAAACTATCTTCGCCTCCACAAGGGCAGATATGCGAAGGCATTTCCCCCCACGTAAAACAAAAAAAAAGATGGGTACCACCGTAGCGCCAATTTCAGCCGACGAACAGCACTGTGTAAACGTTACTGTGTTCCGGTTTGAAGGGCGCTGTAGCCAGTGCAATTGCTGGGCTAACGAAGTTTAACATCTTTAGTGTCAAAACGATGAACACAATGTGGTGGTGTGTATACCATCCTACTTAATGCCACGTTATCATACCCGGGCGTCTCAGTTGCCATCAGAAGAACGTTTTCTTACTTGATGAGATGAGCGATACTTTCATCTGATGGTAAGTGATACACCTGTCCATAAAAGTGCTGCTAGTTAAGATGATAAACACAGCGCCACATTTTCATCGTCGCCATACGACATGGGATGTTTAGTCTCGTTACCCCAATAATGTGACTAACTACAGCGCCCTTCAATCCGGAACACAGTAATGTTTGCACACTATTGTTTGTCGATTGCAATAGGACCCATCTGGATAGTCCCCAGCAAAAGAGACCTCATCATCATCTCAACCGATGGACGTCCACTGTTAGACATAGGTCTCTTATAATGTACTCGACGAAATACGGTAATTGGTGAAAACCTAACTGTATCTAAAATCCATGTTACAACACCGGAATCGAACCGGGGGTTTCCGTATCTATCCACTACACCAATGAGGTATTCCCGTACTATTCCAGCAGCACAGCACGCCCAGTTTTCTTCCGAAGCAGAGAAGTTATTCATCAACTGCATTGTTTTCATATCCGCCACCAAAATTCCATTGTGACTCAACCCGCACTTGCTCCCTATACACCACAGGCATAGAGTAGTTAAACGGCAGAACGTTCAATAATCATTTATATATTATGTTAAAAATTATTAATATACTTACACTATATTGTTTAGTTCATTTCCTGGTTAAACCCTGATACGGCTGAACCGTATTGATTGAAGCCAGGGATTCACCATATCTAGGTAAACTCCTGAACTGTTATTATTCATAACATGATGATATGTATAACTACATAGGCGACTATTACTGGCGTTTAATAGTAGTGTGCAAATATCGCCTTTACTTGACGTGACCTATAGTTAATGAAGTTATCTAAGTTACGAGACATAATAAGTTGTCAAGTCTCATTTAGTCTCTATTGTTGATAATATTGATGCTGTGTATCCTTGCCAGGGTGACACTGTTATGGGCATTTACTTTTATTTCTTACTACCTCATTAGAACGTCCGCCATGTCTCATCATCATCATCATCGGCCGATAGACGTCCACTGCTGGACATAGGTCTTCCCCAAAGATTTCCATAGCGATCGATCCTACGCTGGCCGCATCCAGCTGCTTCTCGCAACCTTCACCAAATCGAACTTCATGTCTCGTAGCTTCGTAGTATTCTTCGTCTAGGTTAGGTTAGGTTAGGTTCCTCTCATCAGAGCACTGTGCAAATGATACTGTTCCGGTTTGAAGGGCTCTGTAGCAAATGAAATTAGTAACGAACCCTAGCAGTTTGCGTCTCAAGGCGACGAGCACACAATATAGTGCAGTGTATATCATCCTATCACCACGCCGTTAAGGACAGACTTATCACTTACCATCAGCTGAAAGTCCCGTTCGTTTAATCGCTCCGAAGAATAAAAAAAGTACTGTATAAACATTTCTGTGTTCCGGTTTGAAGTGCGTTGTAACAAGTTAAATTACTGGGGTAACGAGACTAATGTTACGTCTTAAGGTGATGAACACATAATATGGCGCGGTATATGTCACCCTACCGCCATTGTGAAGGTCTTGCTTCATAGAATTAATAAAATTAAAAAAGGCCTAAGCTTTTTTTTATTTAGGGTTCCGTATAGAAATACCTTGGGAATATCACATTAGTGTATGAGTATCAAAATAAAATTATTCATTGTATAACAATCATTATTCTGTGACAATATCGAAAGTTTACGCGAAAATGCCGCTCTCCCGTACGTAGGCGAGATTTTAACCAAAGATCAGATTTACAGCATCCGTATTAAAGTGAAACTGTCCAGGTATCTTGCGGGCGACCCATTTGTTTATTTCGTGCAATAGTCATTTTTAATATACATATAAATAAAAAGTAAGGAGTCCCGCACAACAACTCGCGGGACTCAAGCCAACCTCACCTGATCGTGGTGCAGCCTGCTAATCAACAAACGAGGCCCTGGCTCACACCAACCTGCATTGGGCCAACGTGGTGGGAGATGCCCCAAATAAATCCTTATATACGGCAGCCCCTAGTGTCCAGCGGAACCGGAGGCCATGCTCACTATATGTGGATATCTTTGGAGCAGGCCTATGTCCATCAGTCAACGTCTATCAGCTGATGATGATGATGATATAAAAAGTAATGAAAACTTGCTTAAAAGAAAGAAGAAGAAACTACGCCGGTATATGTTAGGCTTTTTGGTCTTACTCGACGAGATGAGGGATACTTTCACCTGATAGTAAGTGATACGCCTTCCGTAATAATGTGGCGCTAGTTGTGAGAGTTACAGTACATCATATTGTGCTCTCATGTAATAGTCTCGTTACTCCAGTGATTTCACTAGCTACGACGCCCTTCAAACCGGAACACAGCTACGTCTGCACAATACTGTTTGTCAGCTGCAGTAGATGCTGGTGTGGTACCTGGACAGTGTCGAGCAACAGAGACCTACCCATCAGTGGTGTGGATATCTTTGAGTTAGACTTATGTCCAGCTGTGGGCGCCTATCTGATAAATATTACTATATTTAATTATATATTATTACTTTGTTATATTTAGTAAATTATTAGAGGGGGAGGGTTTCTCTGCATCTTTTTTTTATATAGACTAACGCTTGGCTACGATCACACCTGATGGTATGCAGCGATGTGATCTCTGGTGATGAATCTCACTAGTCTAGAAGTAGCAAAACTAATGGTAAGGCTTCTTCACTGTCGTTATACTCCTACCAAATTGGTCGTGGTGGTCATGTTGCTGTTGGTGGAATTTTACCAAGATATCGCCATCCTTCACGCACTGCAGCTTTTCCGGCGCTTTCCTGTCCTGGAACACCTCACATGTTTATACGTGATCGATCCAGCGCATTGGAGTTCTACCGCGCGGATATATACCTCCCAACGTTTCCTGCATCACGAGAAGTTCTATAGACATGTGTCTTCTCACTGATAGTGAGAATCCGATTCTGGATGATGGAATAGATGGAGATAACAGTTCTTGCAGGATTCTACCCTAGCCCCACATCTCTAGAGTAATTATGACGTTTCGCCTACCGTCTCTACCACCTGTGCTGTGTATGCAATATTAAAAAAAAATATTATTTCACTCAATATCGAGTGTTCTTTGTGATCGTCTCGAACATATGCAGTAAATCAATATGGTGTCATTGCTGGTCCCCGCTGATCCTCCGTCAGCTTCCAGCGTGTATTACGAAACGTTGTCTGTGATTGTTCTCGTGCAAATCTGTAACCCACTATCACTTTCGTTTGTACGCTGCGGTGACGAAAGTGGTCTTCCACCTGATGTCAAGGATATATGATAACATAGCGCCAGGTAGGATGACGTACACTGCACCTCGTACATTACTCTGTGACGACAGGATTAAGTTCCGTTGTGATTATTCCTTCTTCAGCTATCTGAATGAGTTCAATAAATTCTCACATCCGTTACTATGCTGCAGGTGATGTGGTGCTAAGCCCTGTAGTCTCAGGCTATTAAGAATAGGACTAAGGTATTCCCTGCCTGTCTTATAAGGCAATTAAAAGGGTCCTCAGGTTCGTGGGCTTTGAGGGTGGGGGTCCTTGGAGCTCAATAAATGAGCCTTAGGAGGACAGCAATGTGTGGTGGTCTTGTCTTTGCCGTAGCACAGCGTGGGTGCTAAGGAGGCTTTGCCCTTCCAGAGTGCAGGGCGCATCGGTGCATTCCGTAAGAGATCCCAAAGTCTCTCTTAAAGCACTGAGGGAGACCACCGAGAGGAGTTTTAGTGGGTTTAAGCTCCACAACCTTGTCTTCCCCCCAGAAGCAAGGCATGTTCTAAGAAGATTTCCCCTGTGATATAAAAAAAAAATTCGGATGCCTTGGTAATTACCACAGCAGCGTTTATTTTTACCGACAAACACTACTGTGCAAATACTACTATGTTCCGGTTTGAAGGGCGCTGTAGCTAGTGTAATTGGAATAACGAGACAACATCGTATGTCTCAAGCGATGAGCGCGATGTGGTGCTACGTATACCATCCTCACTAGCGCCACGTTGGCGACAGGCATATCACTTACCATCAGGTGAACATCCCACTGGTCTCGCCGCTTAAATATAAAATAAAAAAAACTATACAAGTATTCTTCTTCAGCTATCTGAATGAATTCAATCAATTCTTACAGTATTTTCCATGATGTGGGTAATGTGGCGATAGTTAAGATGATGTACACTGCATCACATTACTTTAACGCTGGGATGGCTATTCCATCTTCAGCTATCTGAACGTTCATACACTGCACCACATTGAAGATTTGATTGCATGTGAACATTTTGGTGAACTTGGTATGAGCTCAACTTACCACCAGACGATCTTGAAGGTATCGTAACCACAAAAAGTTAATCGTAAAAGTTGAACTGGGCTTAAGTTACGTAACACCGTTTAAGTAACCAACAGGCTGACCTTTCGCGGCCCGCCCCCGCGGCAGCCTCCTTCATTGCCCGTTTAACCTGTTTGTTATCTTAACACCATCTGTCATGTTTTAAGCTTGGTACTGTATACTCATTAACAGCAGTATTTTTACTCCTACTGCTGGGACCTTGGGATCTCTCCCCGGATGAACCGTTTACCCATCGCGCTGGTCTAAAGCGAGTTTACTTGTACGACATTTATCTCATAGTTTTTTTTTTATTCGTTCACCTGATGGTGAGAGGCTTGCCTATAACAACGTGGCACCACATTTGTAGTAAGTCTAAAAATTGTGTATATCTCCTAGGATACCACCGCAACTCCTATTTCCGCTGCCAAACAGTAGTGTACAAACGTTACTGTGTTCCGGTTTGAAGGACACTGTAGCTATTGCAATTAATTTGGTAACGAGATTTCACATCTTATGTGTTATATCGACGAGCACAATGTAGTGTAGTGTATATCATCCTAACTAGCGCCACGTTATTATGGGCAAACGGTTCACTTACCATCAGGTGACCGTCCCGCTGGTTCCGTCGCTTCGTTAATGTTTTAAGGTCGTGATTAGTCATATTAGAGAGGTTGATGACGATGTGTACACAACCTTCTGATCATCCAATTCTTCGGGCATATTGTGTATTGTTCTTAGCTACGGTCTATTGTTTTAGTGCCGTGCAACGATATCTAGATCTAAAAATAGGCTTTCCCTTATTCGCAGCGAGCAATCCATTAGCAGCGCGCGCGCGTCCGTGATGGTGTACGACGACCACGCGAAGAGGTGGATCCCCTCCGGCTCCAGCTCCGGGCTGTCCAAGGTCCACATCTACCACCACACGCAGCACAACACTTTCCGTGTTGTTGGCAGGAAGCTGAACGATCATGAGGTAAATATATACTACATTTCTTTTGCATTGTACGAGACGAGTGGGACCGTTCATCTGATGGTATGGCCTGGGGCTAGTTAGGATTATATACACTGCACCACACTAAACTCCTCGTCTTACGACATATGTTAAGCCTCGATACCTTCCATAGTTTAGCAGGAAAGCTCATCCATCAGCCCTGTAGTCTCGAGCTATTATTAAGAATAGGACTAAGGTATTCCCTGCCTGTCTTACAACGCGAATAAAAGAGTCCTCGGGTTCGTGGGCTTTGGGGGTGGGGACCCTCGGAGCTCAACAAGCGAACCTTATGAGGACAGCAAATGCATGATGGTGTTGTATTGCCGTAGCACAGCGTGGGTGTTGAGGGTTTTGTTCTTCCGTGGGATGTTTTAGTCGGAGTGCAAGGGGGCACCGTTACGTTCCGTAGGAGATCCCGGATCCCCTCCTAATGCACTGACGGAAACCACCGAGGGGGTTTTAGTGAGTCGAAGCCCAACGTAAACTTGTCTTCACTTGGACCCTACCACCAGTCTACTAAAGACTTTAATCAGCTGATATTAATATAAAAATAATGTAGGTAGTTAAGAAAAATTTTTGGTGTTTTTTTGTATTCCACTAAGCAACAGGATGATCAATGGTAAGCGATATACAGTACACCGAAATTAGGCTCGTCGCTTTACGACTTATAATAATGACAAATATTAGTGTGTAAACATTACTGTGTTCCGGTTTGAAAGGCGCGGTAGCTAGGAAAATTATAGAGGTAATGAGGCTGAACAGCTAATAATACAATGAACACAACACGCTGTATTGTGTAACATATTAACTAGCGCCATGTTATGAGCAGGCGTATCACTTACCATCAGGTGAACGTGTCGCTCGTCTTGTAGGTTCGTAAATAAAAAAAAAAATATTTATATTTTCACTGTGCTAAATGCTGTGTGATGACAAATGCTTATTTTACTTTCAGGTGGTCATCAACTGCGGTATCGTCCGCGGTCTCAAGTACAACCAGGCGACGGCAACCTTCCACCAGTGGAGGGACGCGCGGCAGGTGTACGGGCTCAACTTCTCCTGTCGCGAGGACGCCGACAGCTTCGCCAGGGCGATGATGCACACATTGGAGGTACTACCGCGTGATCATAGGCCATATTATTCATTTACTTAATGCAAGGGTTTGGAAGGCCTATGTCCTCTTGCACTAAATAAGCTGGGCTCTGCCTGTCGCAGACGGCGTCTTAAAGACTCTTCGGGTTCGTGGGCTTTGAAGGTGAACTTCATTGCCCACTTACGAAGCCCAAGGTGAAAGACAAGGATGAGGTAGTAATGTATATATCGTAGCAAAGCCGGGGGTGCCGAGGAAGAAGCTTATAGCCCTCCCTGGGAGGAACTTACGCGTAGTGCAGAGAAGCACTATTGTGTTCCGTAGGAGAAGCCTAGAACTTCAGGAAGGGGTTTTCAGTGGGTACAAATTCGACATTACTTTGTCTAGCCCCCACAAGGAGGGTATCTTTAGAAGATTTCTGACCAGGTAATAAAATAGACCTCCCAAAAGATGTTGCCCAGCCCGCGTCTTGTAACTGGTAAGGTGCTAGGAATTTATTCGGAGAAAATGGTGATCGACACCCACTTAATTGTAAGTGATAAGTTTTTTCTTAGTACTAGACCGGTTACTGTTATCTGATAATAAAGATTATTACTACTGATGGTATGTCAGTGTTGCTGGAAACTACGTAGGTATCCACGCGGCTCCTGTTCCGCAGGTAATCCTAGCAAACAATGTGCTGCAGTGTATACACCATCTTAAATACCGCCACGTTTTTATGGCCCGGCGTATATCACTGAGTATCAAGTGAAGGTGATGCTCGATAGTGTGATGTTTGTTCAATTTCAGATCCTCGCAAACAAAACGAACACGAACCCGGTGCCGCCGCCGCCGCAGCCGCCCAACCCGCCGGTGCCGTACAACGGTCACAACAACACCCACTACGACGAGGACATGGGGTACAGGTGGGATTAGCGGGCTGCAGAACTTGCTTGCGCGGGTGTAATCTTCGTCGCTCTCTCACTGCTGAGGATCGTGACCACTCACAAACAATCTCCATTGACTGCGGTCATACGCAGAGTGGACAGCACGGTGTATACTGCAGCCCACCGCTTTTTTGACCGCTTCCATGTGGTAGGGGCTCTTCCCCGAGCACATCTGCCTTCTTATCTCCTCAAAATAATTTGCTTCTCCAGACAGCCCATTTAAGAACGCATGATGTGCCCAAAGAAGTTGAGGGCTCTTTCATGGCATACTGAGGAGAGCCTAGTGGTTATACTGCACGGGTGTATACTGTAGCTTAATAGCTACAATACATTATCAGCTGGAAGACGCTTAATACTTAGCATAGCCAATTGCTGGACCAGTCTTTGAGATTTCCTTGAGATGAACTGGTTATTAAAAGCAATATCGCATAATAGATCTCTATCAACAATATTTTTTTTTCTTTTGGTATACTCCTTCTCTTAAAGATAATTAACAAATCAAGTTCCATTAGCTTTAGTTAGCCGCGTTAATTTATTTTGAGGAGCTGCACGTGGTGAATATCTCGATAAGGTTCAGGTTTGATTCTCGTTGACATTAGAGTACATTCTTTCTTGGCTAGCTTGGTACATAATACATACACCGCTTTGGTCTTCTCCCTGTGAGAACCACCTAAATTAAGTTGTGGTTAAGCATGTTGTTATGTGAAATAAACGAAAATCTCGTCGATGACAGGACAATGACCCGCGAGGACGCCGCGATGCTCCAGCAGCCGCAGTACCACGCCCCCCACAACCAGATACAACAGCAGCCGCATCCCGCGCAGCAGATCCAACAGCACCAGCCGATCCAGCAACACCAATACCACCAGCAACCGAGCCAGTACCACGCGCCACATCAGCATCACCAGGTATAAAGCTTAGCTGAAACTGTACACGTCTCTCGAAACTTCAGTTTGAAGAAGATAATCTCATTACGCAACATCTATCTCGGCCATGTACTCCGTCATCAGCGATATGATCTTCTGCATCTGATTACAATGGGTAAAGATTCTAGAAAACGAAACGTGGGGAGAAGGATAAAGTCATGGTTGAGAAATATCAGGGAATAGACTGGTATATCTGGGGCGTCAGAATTGTCCTGCCGAACCAGAGACAGAAAGGACTGCACCACGCTGATCGCCAACCTTTACCAGTTGGAGAGGCATTTTAAGACGAAGAAGAAGGCAGATTAAGATGATTCACATGGAGCTTAGATGAAAATAGGATAAACCTTACGAACCACTTGTGTTGATTACAGCAGCCAGCTCCACAGCTGAGCGGCGCGCCGGTGGCAGCGCCGCCCGCCCCGCCGCCGCACGCGTCCGCCGCGCACACCCTGCCGCACGCGCAGCACGCCCCGCACGCACAGCACGCGCACCCGCCGCCCGGGCACCACCGCACCAGCAGGTCCTCCGAACACCGAAACCAGCACCGTCATACAGCAGAAGCGAATTCACATATTAAAATTTAAAAAAATTCTCACATGCTAGTTAGAATGACATATGCACAGCACCCGTGATTCTGATGATGTAAGCGCTTGCAAGCCATAGCAACTCATCTGATACTGGACTCGTGGATCCGGATCCACGGCCTGTTGACATCTTAATTTGCTCGTCGCTCTGAGACAAGATATTAGCTACAGCGCCCTTCAAACTAGAACACAGTAACATTAGAACACTGCTCTTTGAAGGCGGAAATAGAAACCGCAGTGGCAACTTATTTCTACGGTCTGCAGAAATAATCTTACCACCGTGTTCACGCCGGAAGTATGTTTAGTGCCTTTACCCCATTTTTAGGTTCCATTCAAAAGTAACTATACTTTAAAATTCACCTAATTAATTTCCTGTCTTTACCGTTATAGTTATATAGTTTGCCTGCTTATACTATATCTAGGTTTTTCTTGCTGTCCACAGCGCCCCCATGCCCCCCAACATGTCACTGTCGGCCGCAAACGCCCCACCTCCAGTCCCACCCCACCAGAACTTACCAGCGCCTACAAATGTAAGTTGACTTGTAGTTTTTTTTTTTTTTGGTATGTTTATTTAAATCTAATTAATTCTTGTTTTATTCCAGGGTCCATTACAGGGTCCGATTGCGCCACCGACACCACCGGCCGCCCCCCAGCCACCGCCAATGGTATTATTTAAATTTTCTCACACCTCATTTTCTCAAGGTTATCTTTCATAAAAACCTTTTAAGTTATCAAACTTTATAAAATCTACATACCTAGTCCGGCCATAAATACTGCTACAAATGAAAATGCGTTTTTTTTAAATGAAGTAATGTATTAAAAAAAGTATTCGAAATGGCCACCTTTGCCTTTTAAACAGGCCTTTAATCTGTTTGGCCACATATCATGAATCTATGGGTTAACTCGCTGTTTCCAAGGGAAATTTCCATGACCGCTACTGCTTGCTACAAAGATCTTTTAAGGGACTCAATGTCGCCGTGACGTTTAGAGCAGCAACAGGCCATGTCCTCTAAAACTGACCATAATTTGAAGTCTCAAGGGCTCTGGGCTAGATGAGGTCCAGTCTTCAGTTCTTATAAAGTCCGGAACATTGGTTTGAAGCCTGTCTTGAGTAGTTCGTAGTTTGTGACCAGGTGCAGAATCCTGCTGGAATGTCCACGGTATGTTTTAAAAAAGTGTATTGCTGAGAGGTTTCACAACATGATCCAAGACTATATTTTGATACACTTTGGCTGAAGTTTTCACTCCTTTTTCATAAAAATATAGTTTTATGACACGCCCCGGCAAAACATCACTGACGCAGGATGATGACCACGTTGTACCTTTCCGACCACTTGAGCAGCTTCTTTAGAACTGTGAGCGTACTCTTTATCATTTTGTTTATTGTTGTGTTCTTCAATCGTGATTTTTTTTTCATCTGTAAAGAGGATATTTGTGTGCCTCTCACCTGCCTGTTGTATCGCGACAGAAGGTTCGTTCGTTTTGACCGGTCCACTCTCTTTAATTGTAAAGATTGATTTAGGGCATGTCCTGTATATCGACTGTGACCTGATAAACACCGAGCACCGAACTTCAGGTCTTTATTAATAATAGGCGATACGCGACAGAGTCCTAGCGGGAATCTTCATTTCTCACGATAAGATTTTTTACTTCCTTATGAGGTTTCGACGAATTCTGGCTTTAACAGCATTAACAGCCTTTGTAGTTCTAACAGCACGCGGCCACCCCTTTCTTTTCTAGTCTTCGACAGAGGAAGTGTTGTTGTATCTGTTGATAGTACGATATACGAACATACGGCCAATAGCAAGCTTTTGAAGTGTCTGGAATATGACCGGAGCGGACCGGCTCCATACCCACTTTGTGCAAGGCGATCACTGCAATCCTATTTTCGTTAACACCCCCACCCCATTCCATATTGTAATTTGATAATGAACACAAAAAAATACGTGAAATGGCGCAAAATGGAAAGAAGTTTTTAAAATAATATACGTGTTCCAAATTCAAAACAATGAAAAAGTTGAAAAAAACAAAAGTTTTTATGTAACAATATTTATGGCCAGACTAGTTTATAAAGAGAACAAGAGATTAATTGCCTCATCACGATATCTCCGCCGCTAACAAATATAAACACTCAAAATTTGGTAGAGATGGCGCTTCTGCCGTTTACAGGTCGGCTAAGAACATTTTTACATGCAAGAACAGGATTTAGGACAGGGGTGTAAGGGATTCCGCACAACATCTCGCGAGACCCATGCCAACCTCACCTACTCGTGGTGTACCTTGCTCATCACAACCGAGACTAGCTCCCACCTGGGCCAGCTTGGTGGGAAATGGCCCAAATCCCGCCATAAGAATCCCTATATACGGCAGCCTCTAGTGACCCCGCGGTACCGAAGGCCATGCTAGCCCTATGTAGAGATCTTCGGGGGAGGCCTATGTCCAGCAGTGGACGTCTATCGGCTGATGATGATGATGAACAGGATTTTAAAAAGTTTCTTCCCTAATGGGGTGGGTTTTTGCGGCCCGTAATCTGGGCGGGAGAACAGCTAGTATCCTACATGGTCTATTATTCACTATCACGTGTGAACATGAGCAGGTTATTCGTCTAATGATAGTAATGTTACGCTGGAGATAATAACGCGGCGCTGGTTTAGGATGTTAATACAATATGACTTTGTTTATTTAATTTTATGTAATTAAATTAATTGTACTATTCTATTTCCGTAAGCAACAGCCGCAACAGCAACAGCCGCAGCCGCCGCCAATGCAGCCGCCAGTCGCGCCTCCGCCAGCCGTCGCGCCTGCGCCGCCGCCGCCACCACCGCCGCCCGGCGCCACCGCGGGCACCTCGCCACCACCACCGCCGCCTCCACCCGCACCACCCGCCGCCGACCCGACGGGCTTCGCCGCTCAGTTGCAGCAAGCCAGGCTTAAACGGCAGGCCAAGGTAACCTTACCTAACTTCACCCTCCTCACTAATTTTACACAGCAAAACCAACTGCCTCCGTGAAGCCTATTATCTGCTTGTTTTATTAACATGAAGGTCTCTGGTTTAATTCTGGAACCACATGATGTAGACTTTAGTTGGTGATAGGATTTCTGCACACCACCTCCATTAGCCCTGTAACCTTCATGTTGTAAATCAGTCACCTTAACAATATTGCTGTATCTGTTACAAATATATGCAAGCCAGAGTAACCTGAGTGGGAATGTTTCACCATCTAGGCTTATATTGTCAATCAACAGCATGTAGAATTAAGATCATCATCATCATCAGCCGATACACGTCCACTGCTGGACATAAGCCTCCCGAGAGATTTCCACATCGATCGGCGCTGCGCTGGCCGCATTCAGCGGCTTCCCGCGACCTGCCAAACACCAGGGGCCGTCGTTTGTATAGATTCATATGGAAGGGTTTGGACCATTTCCCACCACGCTGGCCCAATCCGATTTGGTGGGATTTAAATTAAGGTCAAGAATTGCAAATTTAAAAAAATATGTTGTCTAAGAATACAACTTTACTGGTATAAGTAAAATTTTTATCAATTTGTATATGTTAATTTGCAGCAGCAAGCTAACGCTACGACGGAGGCGGCGTCCCCTCCAGGCGGCGCCGGGGCGGAGCACTCCGGCTCTTCCTCCTCTTCGGGCGGCTCCTCGCGCGCCACCGGCGGCACGCTGCACTGCATGATGCACGAGATGGCGCGCACGTTGGCCAGGCGGCGTGCCCACCTAGACCGTGCAGAGGTATACTGCTGCACCATAGTAATCATACCACGTCGTGATATATTTTGATGAATCTGAAACAGTCGTGATTCGTGCAACGAGAGGGATGTTCACCTGATGTTATATGATACACCCGCCCTTAACAATGTGATGGTACTTAGGGTGACATACATTGCACCTCATTATGTGTCTCACTAATTTCACTAACTGTAACATCCTTTAAACCGGAATACAGCAATGTTTACATACTACTCTTTGTCAGCTATAATACGCGATGCGATGGTACTTAGACGGTTCTGGTAGTTAAAGAAAAACTGAACAGATGTTTCCATGATGCTGTAGATACCCTGCCATAGTGATGTAGTCCTGTTATAATTAATTTTTTTTATTAATCTCTTCACAGGAGTCATCCGCTGACAACTCTGCGACTTCAACCCCGCTGAAGACTTGGGAACGTTCAGCAACTCTCCCCCACCGCCTTCCAGCCGCATGTAATGGCAACACTCGTGAGTTTTGCTTAATTTTTTCATTTTGCATCGCTTACGCACCATCATGTTAACTATAAATTATTGTTTACCATGTGGACGTCTATCGACTGATGATGATGATATGTACTTCATATATTAAAGCTGCTACTCGTGTAGTGATAAAAGATCTATGTCACTAGATCGATCGCGTAGTTGTTATATCGAATACAAGATGGCGTAAGTATGAAAGACGCTCCCGATCACCGATAGATGTCGCTGTCACTTGTCTCCTTAATTCTGAATCGTGATGTTGAGATTCGCCCGCACATAATTAGGTCTGCGAGACGAGGCGTACCGATTAAGACCTTACTTCATAGGATCATTTCTATAGTAAGCTCTTCACGAGACTTTCACACTATGTGAGATCTATCCAGCCGCGATGAGGAGACGTGGCGCGGCGCCCTGAGCGTGAGGCGGGCGACGGTGTTTGCACCGTCAGTCCTCGATGATCGTTCACCTTCTTGCGCAAGTAGGAAGGCGTGGGGCGTTGTCGCTGTCTGAGCGGTTTTTGGAATTCTTATTTAATTTCTAAATTTGTTATGCGCTTGCGCAGAAACCAAAGTCTCTTATATGAAATCGGCGCGAGTGAGGTTTTTTTTTTTTTTGTTGTGTTCTAATATAGATCTTAAAGTTTTTATATTTGATATAGAAAATATGTTAACGGGTTATATTGTTCGAACCTGCTCCAATGGCTAGTACCCTCACGTAATAAATTTGCCGCCAAAACTTTTGCATTGTTTCCCCAGTCACTATACGAGAGCTGGAGTATCCTGAGCGAGGGTATATAGGTTTTACCCAGAAATCTATAAACGTAGATACAATTACTACACAATATTCACATCGACACCGCAAAGGCCTTTTATTATTAAGTTTGATCTATGTTGTTTTAGAATTTTTTTTTTAATAATTAAAATTTAATAAACATTTATCTTTATGTAAATACGTTACTTAATGTACCAGGAAAAGAAGGAGCTGAACATCCTTTAAGCAAAATATTATATACTATATGTTAAAAGGAGTTAAAAGTAAAACGATCCTCTCTGCTTAAATATAGTACAAGGATGCGTTTCGTTGGAGATATCGAAGGATCTCGACCTCAGGTCCTCCACCAAGTTTTAAGTGGGTAAACCCTGGATTTCTCTCAAGAACCTTTGAGACAAATCCCCATCCATGAAATAACAAAAAAAAATAATAGAAAGAGAGATGACACGGCGTACCTCTTCCTCTTATACAGTCGTCTGATTTCGACTAAACGTGGTGGGACGTTTTAGTTATCATTTGGTGATGATGGCTGATGATAAATTGTCCAGTTGACAAAAACAACAAGGGTAGTGCAAATCTAACCCAATAGCAGCATCGTTATGTCCTACTGACGACTTATAAGACCGGGAGAATTCAGAGCGTGCACGTTTCTCCAGGGGTGTAAGGGGTTCCGCCCAACATCTTACGGAACTCAAGTCCACCTCACCTGCACGCGGTGCACACTGCTGAACAACAGACGAGTCGAGACGAGGAGATGACCCAATGAACTCCAACAAAACACTGCCTCAAGTGCCCGGTGGGACCGGTTGCCGTGCCGATCATAACAGAGGATCGATCGATATGGAGATCATTGAGGGAGGCCAAAGTCCAGCAGTGGACGTCTGTCGGCTGATAATAAACGCTTCACCTTCTTCAGCCTCATTATCATTTACGAATCAGAGGTCAAATGTTATCTCATTGTAAATATAATTTTTTTTTAAAAAAATTCAAAGTATGTTTCCGTATCCACAGCGAGTTCGGAGAGCGCCCAGCAGCCGCCGCAATCGCCGCGCTCCGTGCGCAAGCGCTTCGGCTCGGCCAGCGAGGAGACTATACTAAAGGTATCTTTGAAACTGAACTTGTTCTACATTTCCAAGAGACTCGGGTTCGATCCCCAGTGAGCTTGATGTTCCAGTCCAATCATCATGAGGGAACTGAAATGTTCCAAGAACAAAAAGCTCTTATGGATATGAGAAAATTACTCTTCTGCATTTTGGTTAGCATATGGTGGATACATGGTTTCGACTCTCCTTCTGTGAGAGGTACACCAGTATCAGTTGTGCGAACATTAAGGGAGGGAACTGGTTATTATTGTCGTTTAATTTTTTTTTATTGATATAGCATCCTCACTGCTAAGCAGGAGTTTCCATAAGTTAAATACAATCATATAACTTCCGCTGGAAGTAGCGATCAATTTAACGAGTGGTGTTCTCTATAAAAGGGAATTTGTTCTAGAAAAACATTGAACATTATAAGTACTTCAGCTGCTTCCGCACGTGTGTTTATGTATGCTTGTGTGTGTGCGTAGCAAGTGAACGGCGGCGGCGAGGGCGGGTGCGTGTCGGCGGCCGAGTGGGACGCGTTCAAGCAGGACATGCTGCGCGAAATGCGCCAGCAGCTCAACCAGATCAAGAAGGAAATCCTTGACGGTCGGTATTTTAATAATTCTTATTTTTTTTATTTGACAATTCTTACCTTGAACTGGGAAGTTGCATTTTGATGCTCATAAGCACTGGCATAAAGAGCCTTTGTACATAATAATTAAAAAAAAAATACACAATATCCGATCATGCTGAAATATTTTACTAGTGCCAGATTAGGTTCTGGAGACCGTCTATGCAAGAACCACAGCAGCTTGTATTTCTGCGCGCCAAACATTGTACTCTTCATATTGAGGTTGTTGGGCTTGTGTCCCAACAGTGAGGACGTAAATTGGCTGTTTAAGAAATATTAATATAATAAGAATACTGGGGATATAGGTCTTCTGCACTCCACTTTGACGCAATGCTTGACTTCGACGTGTGTCTGGTGACGAAGGTGACGGCTGACTGCTGCTTGGCGCGTCCCTAGGATCACAATCACATCATGCAGATACATTCAGTATATATGATGTGGGTACGCCACAGGACAAGACCTGGTATCCTCTACTTCAAAACTGCGAATGCGAAATCGTTCAGCACATCGTCCTTACTGGCTTCACATGGTTATGGAGAAGGTGTTTCAATATCTGATGAACGTTGTGGTGGAAAATGTAAAAATTGCCGCCACAAATTCTAATCTATGGTTCATTTGATTTTCGCAGCGATGAAGGCGGAGTTCGCGCGCAGGTAAGGCGGCGCCGCGCCCCAGCCACCCTCAGCCGCCCCAGCCGCCCCGAGTGTAACTAGTCTGCCGGCCAGCGGTGAACATTTATTTTAGCTGCACGTATAATTTCAAACTTATACCATTTTCAAAATACATCACGTCACGAGGACCTCGCAGGCGCGCTGTCAAATTATGACAGCTTAAAGTTTTTTTTTTATTTCTTCATAATAGACGTAAAGGATTAAAGTCCATACAGCCAGCTGCCATTTTGAACTCGATTGTATTAACATAAGGAATAGCATATAACGATATAGTACTTCCGTTTAGAACTTTGTTTATCATTAAAATAAACTGTTAAAAATTCGGACTATATTGAACACCAATTAGGACTTATTTCAAATGTTGCCTAAATAAAATATATATTATGTGCTTTCGTACAAACAGTACGTTTATACATCTTTTTATATATATTATTTTTTATTATAAAATCGAGTAAAAATATTTGCGACACTAAAAAAATTTTTATAAAAAAAAACAATTTTAAAATATTTGTTCATCGTTTATGGTAACGGTGCAATGTGATTTAGACGATGCACTACATATGAAGGGTTGCCAGCGTCAGCACGCCTACCCGTCTGTCGACACACGACTTACGCCCTGTGTTGCCATAACAGCGTTATCTATCGAAGCGGCCGTCGGAATTTTTCTTACACTGACCTGCTTTTAAAACGTATTAATTATAATTTGTGATAAGTAAAATATAATTTGATTTTTTTTTTAAGTTTAAGATTTTTCGAATGTTTAATTTTTAATTAGGGCTCTGTGTAAGAAAGAGTCGGTCCGACTTCCGCCGAAGTATTAACATGTAGACTCGGCTCGCTAATATCGAAGCATAAACGCAAGTTGTGTTTTTTTTTTTTTAATTTTATACTTAAACAAAACATATTTATTCGAATGCGTATTATTATATATACTTAGTGTGGTAAGTGTACGAATTTTTTAAAGATTTTTCTTTTTTCACTGTTTGAATTTTTCCACCTGAAAGTTTTTTTTTAATGTGACAACATTGAGCGATTATAAAACTGTGCAAAATCGTAAATATTTTTAATGAGTATATTAAATTTTTTTATTGTTATTTGCTATTAAAAGTTTTTTTTTTTTAAATAAAATTCAAACAGTGAATTAATTGTATTATGCGTACGTGTAACATTCATCTAGCGTCAAGGTATTTTAAACTAGTATTATTCAGTATTTATTGATGACGTGGAGGTCGCAGCCGGCGGCGCAGGTGGTCCCTGCCGGGTGCTCCCCCAGTGCGTCAGCTCGGAGTCATACTTGCGTCGCCGCTCGTACGCGAGAGAATAGTGTAAGGGATGTACTCTATAGATATGTTCTAATGTACGTTACGCGATGCGCCTCGTGGTCGGGTCGGTGTAAATTTTTTTTTTAACATCCCCCGTATAAAACGACTGTGTGTAGTCTTCCAAGCGTTACGCAAACTATAGTTTTTCGGCCATTTTATTTTTAATATATAAATTAGGAAGCACTAGTGTTCCATATAATTTTTATTAGAACAAAAAAATTACTAATTCTATATAAGTATGGCTGAGCTCTCTTACATTGTCAATACGATAAAACACTGTTAATAAGTTATAAGAGGTAGCGTTTTTGGTTTAACTGCTTCTGTGATGCAGTGGTTAAGCGCTCTCCTTGTAACACGGTCTCCGGTTCCATTTCAAGGCCGATGTGGATTTATGAGATGTATGAGAGATGAAATGTTCCGAGCGCGCTCTGCCTTCTACGGCCTCTTAGACACTTAACATCGAGTGAATAGGAAGTGTTAGCAGTCTGTAGTAGATTACTAGTTAAAGTACAATATACTCGGAATCCATTTAATGTGTTTTTTTTTTTATGTTTAACGTTTCGTTTTAAAAAGCGTTAAAAGCCAAACTAGTAACTAAGCGCTTCGTTACGTCACCGACCGCGCCCGTCACGGGGGTACGCGCCGGAAATGAAATAAATATATATATGAATGTATCACAATATGATGGGAAATTAAAATGGAAGCTTAGAAGTACATGTGGGGTAGCCCGTACAAGCGATTCGTTTGATATATATACATACAGACCGAATCACATAGCGCGTAAGATATATAGAACTGATGAAAACCATTCCATGAGGCGTCCGCACGGCCTACTAGCTGCGGACTACGGTCTACGGTCGACTCTTTATTTGGAATATAAGTTTTTTTTTTTAAATTAAACATTTTTTTTTTTTCAAAAAGTTTTATTTAACAAAAAATTATATATTAAAAAAAAAAAAATTTTATTAAAAAAAATTATTTTAAAAAATTTTTTTTTTTTTTAAATAATTTTTATTTAAATTTTTTTCTTTTTTAAAAAAAAAATCATGTTTTTTTTTATATGAAAACTAATTTTTTTTCGAAATTATAATTCATTTATTAAAAAAAAAAATTAAAAAGATCCTCTGTTGAGGTCAGCTGGTGCTTATTCCATTAAGCTCCGAACTTTAACAATTCCAGTATACATATATACGTACATATGAATGTATGTGTGACTTACTTTCTTATCTAACTTAACCCGTTTAGTGATATGTTATACAACTATGTAACTATAAGATATGTATAGTAATAAAAGTTACTTTATCCGGTTCGTCGGACTTTATATAAACAACACAATATATTGGTCTCATTAATATCAAAGATTGTGTTTATTTATCTGTTTCATATTTTTTTTTCTGTGCGCGTGTAGCCTTTGATTGCTGTTAATTTAAAAAAAAAACCTAATGTCTTCGTAGAATTTACTTCTTCGAATAATGACTTTTATTTATTAATTTAATTTTTTATTACGCTTTTATTTTTGTAAATTTTTTGCCGCCAAATATTTTAAAGTCAATTTTCTACTGACACGTGTTTTCACAGACTTTTCTTCATACATAGTTTGTGAGGATTCTTTACTTTTTGCCGGTAAAAATATTAATATGTTTATAACGACTTTTTAATATTTTTTTATCTAACGTTGTTTGCGCAAACTCCTTCACTTTTTGCCGCGTAACAATTTGACGACGATTTTTAACTCGGAAGTGTTTTCATGATTATTTGGTTTTTTTTTTCTTACACTACCTTGCATACTTTTTGGCGTAAAAATACAAACGTCAATTTTCGACTGATAAGCGTTTTCGTAGACTTATAATTTTGTGCGGATTCCTTACTTTTTGCCACTGTGTTGCAAAAAAATAATAATTTATACACTGTACGTTCGTATAAATTTTTATAGCAATGTTTTGATATATATATATAAATATATACTTTGCGTATACAGAACTGTCCGTACGTGTCGATGTCGGAGTACGTTACCAAAATTATTTTGTCTATGGTCGTCCGCGTGGATTTTCATTTGTAGTCAGTTGTGTATTATTGTAAATAGAATTTGTATTGAATTATATATATATATATATATCTATTTTTTTGTGATCACATTTTTTTTTACGCTTCCGTTTCAACTGCAGGTATGGTTTTAGTTTTATTGCGAATAGTTGTTAGTGTGGTATATACCTATAGAAAAAAAAAACCCGAGTGTAAATTATAATAGTTGTGAAACGCTCTTAAACTTTTGGTGTACATCGAAACCGGATTACAATGATTCTGTAATGCTCGTATCCCGCACGGGCATCTCTACTGATTGTATATCTCGTACTGATTTCTAACATGGCCGTATATCACGATTGTCTATGGTTTGTTATGGAACGCTCCTTTTGCTATATTAACGTCGGATAATAGTAATAACTATTATTAATATTTTCATTCAATAATGCGTTAAAGGGAGCGGATTGATCACCTGATGGTAAGTGATGCGCCTGATCACAACAACGTGATGTCTCTTGCCGGAGACCGTCTAGGTACCACCGCAGCGCCTAATGCAGTCGACACATAGTACTGTGCTGACATTATATTGATCCGGTTTGAAGGACCTATAGCTATTACTGGTGGTAGTGTCTCTGTTGCCGGAAACCATCTAGGTACCACAGCAGCGCCTATTGCAGCCGACAAACGGTATTGTGCAAACATTACTATGATCCGGTTTTAAGGGAGCTGCAGCTAGTGTACTTACTGGGGCAATGAGATTGAACATTTTGTTTCAAAGCTACGAGTACAATGCGGTGCTGTGTATATCATCCTAACTATCGACACGTTATGGACAGACACCGGCGTCACTCATCATCGGGTGAACGACCCGGTCGTTTCGTCAAATTTCCCCGGGTACACAATTTTCGCACGATACTGTTAGGCGTATGCAATAATTACCGGAAGCACCTAAACGGTTTCCGGCAACAGACTGGTATACGGTCAGTAGTCATGCCCGCTGACGAGCAGTTCCACTTGGTAACTTGTAGGTTCCCACAAATTGCTTACGTGTCTCGTAGAGTTTATTATTTCGTTACAACATGCCACAGATTATACAGCCATTGTTTGTGTTATCCATTACGGCGTGTCAAGATGGCGTACGAGCGTCCCACTGTTGGGAACAACGCTGTCCACTTACAAGGAAACAAGACTCCACACTCTCCAAATCTATTTTAATAATGGATTATAATAATAAATATTCAATATTATTATCAATAATGTGTTGATGTTGATGCATGTCGCCGCGTGTACGCCGGCCGCCATTTTGATTCGGCCGCTTGATATGATTTATACTGCCACAGATAAATAATGAAAATAAACGTACACGTTATGATCTCGGGACGTTGCAGACTGAGCAGCGATTGCTTACTGTTTGTGTACATACGCTGGAGTCAATAAACTGTACCTAAGTAAATTATAAATTGTTTTATTTAACCCCCATCCCTCATCCCCAATTCCGTGAATCTAAACTATATTTATCACAAGTTTATTATACGAAGCGACGACTAACGGTTCGCTTGATGGTAAGTGGTACGTTACCTACCATCGACTCGCCAGTTACAATAATATACACATCGCATTGTGCTTTGCCATCTAGAGACATGAGATGTAGTCTAGTTACCCCAGTAATTTCCCAAACTACAACGCCCTTCGAAACGGATCACATATTTACCCACTCCTGTTTGTCGGCTGCAATAAGCGCTGCTGTGGTAGTAGCATGAGTAAATACTTATGGTTCCGTAGTACTATATGTATTTATATATAAACCGCGTACTATTCTAGAAATTTCTAGCGATCTTCTGTTCCAATGATGCAATGCGAATTAATTATTAGCGATGACTTGTCCACTCTATACTCGCCGGAAGCTGACGAATTTTCCAGTACTTACCTTTATTTTTATTTAAACATTCATTCGATTAATTCACATTGGATCGTGATCACTTGTAACATAAATAATATGCTAGAAGTTAACTAGAAGCCAAACAGAATATAATCATAAAGCAGGAATGTAGACGTATGCTGATCTATTGGTCAATCTCCTTACGGGGAAAAGGGTAAGCATGGAAGAATTTTAAGGAGTAGAAATCTCAAACCTATACTTTACTCTTAAAAGTATGTGGAGGATACACCACGAGGCCTCTAACAATGAAGAAAGAGGTCGATGATCATCTAGATCAGTGGCACTCAACCTTTTTTCTTAGAGACACTGTCGCAATGACTAAGTAACGATTTCTTAAGTTTTCGCGATTGTAACATATTTAATTAAACAACTATAAAAAGATTCATTGTATATTATAGTATAACATTTCTAATGGACGTGAAATTGAAAATAGTTTAAAGAAAGTAACAGCTGGTGAGAATAGCCTGGCGAGTCGCAGCTGGAGTACAGCTGGTGAAGATGATATTCAAGTTTCTTCTGTCGGACTGTCTGGTACTGGTGATAACTTTAATACCACCGTATCGCCTATTTCTATTCAAACAGTATGTTGAAACATGTTCTAATTTGAATGGCGTTATATCGTATAAATTGGTAAAATTAATATTAGCACTGGTGGTAGAGTCTTTTTCCAGAGATCGTCTAGGTAGGTACGATCATAGCTCCTGTTTTTACCAAGCAGTAGTGTGCCAACATTACTGCATTCCGGTTTGTAGGGCGCTGTAGCTAACGAACTTACTGGGGTAACGACACTTAACATGTTACGTCTCAAGGCGACGAGCACAATGTGGTGCACCGTATCATAAGATGAACGTCCCGTTCGATGAAAAGGTAAGAAATGAAACAAAAACATTTATTCCATATAATTCATTTATTTTTCTTTGAAATATGTATTTTTTATGAAATTCTAAACATTCATTTATAATAATACAAATACTAATCACTTCGCTTCGAGCCGTTCAGTACATCGTTTAATACAGCCATTACAAAAAGCGGCTCCGATCGAACAGCACGACACACCCAATGGAGGAATATGGAATGATAATTAATAATTAAAACACAAAAAATTGATTATTACATAATTAAAGCACTGAACATTTTACAAAACGTTTAATCCCATCGCTAATACCGGAAATAACTATATAAATAAAAAAACATAGGACTTAATGAAACACTGAAAATGTTTAGTACTCGATAAAAATATTTAGTATTTATAATGAAGTACAAATTTAATTTGAAATCGTTTCATTAGCACAGGTGACGAAATTTTTAAAAGAACAACAAAATCATGATATTCACATTATTATGTAGATATAATGAAACACATGTTTTAGACAAATCATAACTGAGACACATTTTTTCCCTTCGGTTCTGGAAAAGGCAAAGGTCAGCAGTCGTACATCCACGCATATGATTTTCTCTAATATGCACAGTGCAAGCGAACGGTTTGAGTAAACAGAGGCTTTGATTCATTTGAAAATTAAAGAAAAAATTTATACAATTTGAGTTAGAAATATATTGAGTATTAGTTAAAAAAATTCATTAATAAAGAGTGTTACCAACTAAATTCGCAATGAAACCTTTTGAGTTAATTATTTAGTATATATTTTTTTTTAATTATTCAGCTGTAGCATTGTCCTACTTCGTTGAATAATTTGATTATAAAAACAAGCGCCGATACATTTCTAGTGGCAGCCATGCTTCGTTATATATGTCAAGCGTTTAAAAGGTTTTTTTTTTAATTTTCTCATTGGACGAAAGCGACGAAAAGAGCAAGAGCAACACGGCGATATTTAGGATGATATACACTGCACATTTTAATTATTATTTTATCTGTTCATCCTTTCTTGAGAACGGGCGAAGATTCGAAGACCATTCTGCCTCACAACTTTTTTTTAATTCAACGAAGAAAGACATTGCGACCTAAACACACGGACGTGTAAGTGTTCATAGTGATCTAGATATTTCAATTAGTATCCGATAAGACCATAAGCTAAAAAGGACGTTTTGAATTTTCGACAGTCTAAGTACGTGTCTGACGGAAATTGAAGAATAGACAATAGATACTATTTAACTAGGACCATATTTATACATTTAACTATTACAATAATGAAAATCGGTTATTATGATTGTATTTAAAAGCTTACATATATATGATTACAAATAAAACAATTCATAGTTTTTTTTTAAAATTCAAATTAGAAAGCGAGTAGACATTGAAATTATGCAGCCAATTTTAACATTCAGATACGACACATTCAATAAAACATATTAAACTTACTTATTAAAAAAAAAAAATTACGTTTTGTGATGATTTATTGCACTAAATATATAAAAAATTGAATAGACAACTAACTAATCTAAAAATTCCAATACAATAATGACGTTATATCTAATCGATGTACGGATATGAGCAACTAACCGTTAAGTCTACGGAACCACAAAAAAATATTTAATGATATTTTTGTATCGGACTCGATTATACAAAAAAAAACGATACACTATTAAACATACACTTTTAGTGACAGTGTTCCGTTATACATTATAAATAGGCTTTATCATTTAGATCACACCATTTTGTTCTAATTAAAAAATATTGAAATTTCCATAAAAAAAAATGTACTTGTAAAATTAAAACGTCATAAAATCGAATGAAATTGTGCGAAATATTATACAAAAAAAAATACCACATTTAAAAAACTCGCTATTGATTATCTGTAACGATTAATTACTTGGCGCGAAAAGATGACATCCGTCAAAACAGACGGAGTGGGGGGGGGAGGAATAATACTTTGACGGAAATCATTGCACAATTGTTTTAATATCAGCCGTCATTGTACGCACACACTGCACCAATCAGTCACACCGCACACCAGGCACACGCACACTATCACAATACCTGCGCTGGGCGCCTCAGAAGTCGTTGTCGCTCGAAGCGTCGTAGCTCTCCGTTATATCGGTCGGGGGCGGCTGGTAGCGGAGCCCCGGAGAGACCAGCACCGGCCCGTGGAACGACTGGGATCTTAACACGCTACTGCATTAAATGAGAACAAACAGAACTTAGTAATTAATGATTTTTGTTTGAAGAAAAAGAAAAAACTCAACGGGAATAAATAATATTGTCTATGGATTGCTATTTGTTTCTTTCTATAACCTTTTCGTCTCAAACCAAAAATCAGCAGAAAAAAAATCTCATAGTCCACGACTACAGAAAATCAGCCAGACAGAAACAAATCATATCGTCTATGAAATGTTTGTTGTTGGAAAAAAAAAATATTGTTTATGATACGACACTTTATAACGCCCAAAAATAAAGATGGTGAATAACAATAATGCCATATTAATATTGTTTAAAACTATTTTAACTTTAACATATATATATATGCAAAAAGTAGCGCATATTTACACTGCACATCTTATTTTAAATAGCAAAGCAAACTGGAAGGTGCTGGCAGTCGTTGCTGCCGGTGACCGTGCGAACATTACCCTGTTCCGGTTTGAAGGGCGCTGCAGCTAGTGTAATCGGGGTAACGAGCCTTAACATCTTATATCTCAAGGCCATGAGCACAATATGTTGTTGTGTATATCTAATTATAATCGTGAAACAAAAGTCAAAGATCACAAGCTCTATTTTTTTTTTATTCATCGCGACAAACCATACAGCGGTAGAGCCTACAGAGCCATTCAATATTTTCAAATTAAAAATGTTTCATAAATTTGTTGTAAAAAGTAAGATAATCTTTTTTTAATGTACCCCACTACTGGGACTGGTTATTCTTCAAATAGTAGTTTTTATAACTAAATTATACGAAATAGTAATTAATAAAGAGCTCGTAGTTTTATTAGCTACAGCACCAGCGACCGTACTTTCCAACTGTGGACGTAAGTTATCGGACAGCCGCCAATCAGGTGATATTTGACAGAACCTCGAAAATTAATGATAAACATTTTTTTTTTTTTTAATTCTAATTACGTTTTACATATTCAGCCTCTTCTACAAAATATAATATTGTACAATAAAAATATTGACAGTAACATGATTTTTTTTTATTATTATTATTATAGTAGGTTATAAACTATACGTTAATATGAAATAGTAGAAATAAATATAAAACGACACATTAGCATTTTATTTGCTATTATCTATATTAGTATACTTTTTAAATAAAAAAAAATTATGCATACAGACTGGAGATTATTAAAAAATGTACTGAAAATGACAACTTCTATAATATTTAGAGAAAATAAATATCACAGCGAAAACATTAAATATGTATGAAAAATATAATTAAAGTTTTAATTAATAAAAAAAAAAAACACGGTGATATGAAACAAAATGATAGTTGTATAAAACCTTTATTAAATATGCAATGATGATACTTTAAAACATATTGCACGCAAATATAAGTACAATAAAGCACATGTATTAAATTACACCGAACAAAATGGCGGAAGCGTAAAGCCAGCATTGGTCACACAGTGGGAACATTCACACAAGCGCATTAGGATGCAACGGATAACCTAGTGATTCACATTAGCACTAGGTCGGTCGAAGCGAGTTTTGTATGAAGCTTTGATAGAAACAGGATGTGGAGCGCCGCCGCCCCGGGACGCCATAACCGCTACCGACATCAACTAACCTTACACACGACAAGATGGCGGCCGCAATGTCACTTTAGCCAGAATTGCATGCATTTTGACACCTGTCACGCTCTAGAATTTTACAAAAGAGGAAACATTTCGGTTATTCAATTAAACAGCTGTTTTATAAAAAAACAAAAAACAACTAAAACATACATAAATATATATTTTTTTAATTATTATATAATATTAAGCGTACTACACAAACATAAACAAAAGAGAAAACAAACAAATGTCAACAAAATATATACAGGAGAAAAGAAAATAGGACCATAGATAATAAATTAAAATGTATGCAAGGGGGTTGTTATACTTGTAGGTTGTGTCGGTGCATGGGGTGGTTACAAACCTCGCAGTCTTTGGTGGTGCTTTAGCAGTTTTCCCGAGCGCCGCCGCCTTCCGCGGATCGTACGAGGCCCTCCGCTTCCACTTCTCCAATTCTTGTTTTTTTTGTTCTGCAATTAATTATATTCTGTATTCCGCGCATCGGCCATTCTATCCGGTGATGATGCTGAACGACATGATCAAGGGTGAAGAATGATGACATAAAGCCTTCTAGAGCAGCGGTCGTCAAGGTGCTCCTCAGCAGAAAAATCTATGATATACTTACTTGAAACATATTTTTTTATTTCATCATTGTATATTAATAAATCTATATTTTATTGTTAAATCTTTTTTTTATTAATAAATTTTCATTTTAATATTTAATTTCGACAGGTGATGAATAAATTTTTCACAATTTGGTAATTATTAACAGTTTAATTTTTTTAACTAGCAACATTTTATTTATTCTTACATCACAATTTTTTTTTAAATATCTCTGATGCTTAAAACAACAAATTAGACATCTTCCGGATTTAAACTATAACCTTATCCATCCACGAGGTCAAAGTTTGACGACGACTGGAAATTAAACTAGCCTAGTGGTTAACTACTTGTATAGCAAGACGGAGGTCTCCAGTTCAATTCTCCAGCTCTCTTGGAGTTGGAGGTAAAATTTTCTGTAATCCTCCTGGTTAGCCACTTCTCTTTATAAATCTCCTACCATTACAGCGTCACCATCCTACCCGTGGACATATGAAGGAATACTCTGCATGAGGACTTTACCATCCTCATTGTCATTTGATAATGTTAGAATTTGGCTGATAAGTCTTCCTCATAACAGTAAATTAACGTTGGTGGGTATGGTGGATGGTGGTGGTGATGTTTGCTGCAATCGCTCACCCATTTCGTAGTGCTGCGCACTACCCTTGCTGACGGCCCTCTCAGCGTGGCCTCCGACACTTCCCAGCACCCCGACGTAGGTCTTGCTCGGGTCGCGCCGCAGGAAGTTCTTCGGCGAGCTCTCCGTCTTGTACTTGGATATGTCTAGATACCTTGGCTGGATCTCTTTAGGCCGCTTGTGCTGCTGGCTGATGGAGGTGGTGGACGATGACATGGAGTAGTCACCGCTGTACCTGAAATAGTACTCAATATTTTTCGGCTTATGCCCAGCAGCGGACGTCCGTAGGCTGATGATGATGACGATTTTTCGACCGATCCTTAAACAGGATACGTCTGCTCATTTCAATTATAGACTAGTTAGGATGACATACACTTCAACTGTGCTCGTCGCCTCGAGACATTGTTGTCCTGTTACCGCAATAATTTCACTAGCTACAGCGTCCTTCAAACCGGAATAAAATATTGTTTTCACACTTATTCGTCGGCGGAGACCGGCTCTGCGGTGTCAGAGACATACCACCAGTAATTATTAACTGTCTTCATCTGTCCTTTTTAATCCTACACCTATTAGTCATCAATGTCACGTAATATTCAGTGACATTGAATCAAACCAGGGAGCTTTGTATTGCAAGCGGTTAGCCGCTGTGCCACACGGGTCATTGTATTTGTTCGATATTTAAAGTCTTCATAACAAATATGTGCCAATCAATCAGCCTCACCAGCTCGTGGTGCATCTTGCTAATCAAGGAACGAGGCTCTGGCTCCCACCAACCGGCACTGGGCCAAGGTGGTGGGGAATGCCGCAAGTCCCCCCTCCCATATAAACCCGGCCAAACGACTGAAAGTCGCCAGATACCGCTGGATGCGGGCGGCGCTAGACCGATCGATGTGGTGATCTGGGGTGGAGGCCGATGATGATAGCAAATGAAAGCAATACCTCTGTTTAGCCTCTGCCGTCCCCTTCTTCCCGGTCGGATGCCTCATCACGACGGGGGCACTCTCCGTTCCGCTCTCGCCCTCGGTGTCGCTAGTGCCGGTAGTGAGGGAGTTCTTCTCGTGGCTAAATATAGACGAGTTCCTCGGACTGCTGCCGTTGGTTGTGGAGTTCGTGTCGCTGTCCAGGATGAAAGTCTTCCTCTTGTCGACGGCGGCGTCGTTCTCCCTCCGCGGGAGGAAGTCGACGTTCTCCTTCGTGGGCGTGACGTCATCGACTATGTAGGTCTTCCGCTTGTCAGCGTCTTTGCGCTTCTTCTCCGACGGCTGGTTTACCTGCTGGAGCCAAGAGCAATAGTAAAAAATTGTTGTGCTGGTTGAGATGATGTACACTGCATCACATTGAAGTCTTCACTTTGAGACATAGTATATTAAGTCTTATTACCTCAGTATTTTTTACTAGTTACAACGTCCTCCAAACCGGATCATAGCAATGTTTGCACACTAGTGTTTGGAGGCAGAATTAGGAGCTGCGGTGTTACCTCCATAGAATCCAACAACAAAGACCTACTATATGATGAGAGGTCTCTGTTGCCGGGCTCTGTGGAGACCAAGATCTACCAAGACAACTAAGGGTAAGGGCAACAGAGTTACCTGTCACCATCACCATCTATATATATATGTGATGGATTTATAAATAGTGACGGTCACAGGAAACTCTGTTGCCCTTACCCTACTTGTCTTTTACAACAGGCTAAGGGAAGGAGAGGCAGGGTGCGTTTTCTACCCTTCTATCTAATAGATTTCAGTATCAACGTAATTTTTACCTGGAAGCTGGTGACGTAATTCCTGGAAAGCACTACGTCGTTGGTCATCGCCTGTCTCCTGAGGGTCTCCCTGCTGAAGTCCTTCGGCCTCAAATCCAATATGTCGGAGTGTGTTGAAGTGATCATGGGATCTATCGGTAGGGTAGATATTATCCGGTCGTCCTCCGATGAGTAGTCCAGCGTCTCCAGGTCCGCTATGTTGGTGGTGTGGAAAGATTGGGACCGGTGGACCGGTGAGGAGTGACTGGAGAAAATGTAAATGTATTTAATAAGGAATTGAATTTTTTTAATTGGTTTTTCGAGGTGATCATGATATATATATATATCATCATCATCATCACAACATTGGTTTAATGCTGAATATAGATCCCCATCATACTATTGGTAAGGGTCACAGGAAGAGCTGCTACCTTTTTCCTGGACTTCTTCCTTTAGAAACTTTTTGAAGTTACTTGCAAGTATACGGTACCTCGGTGAGCTGAGGTCGTCCTTGTTGCACTCCTGTCGCTTCGTCATTTGCTGCTGTCTCTTTTTGCCCTCCTGCGCTGCCTTCATCGGATCGTACGAAGACCTCTTCTTCCAGTTGGAGAACTCGACCTCTTTAGTCGCCAGAGCGGACGAAGACCGATGCTGACTTGGTTTCTTTTGCCCTGGAATCAGGTAGGCCATAGACCTTTTTAATTGGATCTTTACTATACATCTGTTATAAGTATACCGTCTCTTATTATAATAATCCACCACCTAGTACATATATTTGATATTGAATATTACCTAGTACTTTCAATATCAGTACTTAAAATAAAGAGTTCAATAACGGTTACATAATTTACCGGATACAGCAAAGGTAGACGTCTATGCCTTCCGTAATACTAAGTACTCTTTTTTATACTTAACATACTAGGTAAAGTAGCACGCCTATCACGAATACTACCTCGTACGTTTTGTCAGAATCTGTACATAATATACCGAGCAACAAAGCTTAAGCTAAACACTCATTGACAGCTTACCACTTAGTTCAATAATTGGTACATAACGGACACGGAAAAATACCCAGACCGCCCATACCTACTTATTTATTAGCCTAGCCTAGATCAGTTAATTATTATTTGTTAGTAGTACCTAGTGCAATAATCAATACGTATAATATCAAATATAACAAAGCGAAACGGCCATCCCTAGCGTAGTACCTAGTTCATTAATAGGTATATAAAACACAGGATTCTTTGAAGGTAAACGGCCATCCCTAGCATTGTACCTAGTTCATTAATTGGTATATAAAATACTGGATTCTATAAAGGTAAATGCTCATCCCTTCCATAATATCAATTCAATAATTTGTACATAAAATACTGGATTTGATAACATGAATTTCTGATACCTGATACTATAATACCTAATCCAATAACTGGTAAATATTACCAGGATACGATAAAGTCTAATCCAATCTGTAGTAGCTTGTGCACTTTTTGATAGGTAAAATACTAGGTATGGTAAAGCTAAACGCCTCCCCTCCAACGGGTTCTCGCCTTGTCGTGGCAGAGGGGCTTAGTAACCGTGATGCGGAACACGGTGAAGCTAAGTGGAACCCACCCGGCCGGCCCGCGGCGAAGGGCTGGCCGCTCCAGGTTCGTGCACCGGTTGGGATAACTGGAGCTCACCGGAGCGGCCGGGGGCCGCAGGGGCGGCTGTGTGCTACCCTAGCGGCCGGCTGTAGGAGCGGTTTCATACCGCCCCTCGCAGCTGAGGTGGGGTCGCGGAGGGAGTACCCTCTGCGGCCAACCGATGTTGCACCGGCTATGCGGCGGCGGTGGGGCCGCGAGGGAAGAGGAGTGCCTGTATTGAGATGCACCTTTCTCCCTATCCTCCGCGGCCGTTGACAGGTAGCGGCGGGCCTAACATCTCTCCGCCGCGGGGAGCAAGGAGAGGTTTTCTCCAGTGGCTCCCATGGCCTCTGGGCGACAGATTCAGGGGAACCGGTCGCCCGCACACGCATGAGGTCGAGGAGGAGGCGCGCTGTATGTTCCGGCGCGCCCTGGAAAGGGAGGGTTCATCCCTCCCACCCGAAGTGGGGCTGCGCAAGCGGCCAGCGCCGGCAGGATCGCGGTTGAGTGCATGCGTTCTCATAACCCTGCCATCATGGCGTCGAGACGGAACATCGTGGGGGTTTTAGTCGGTGCAAGTCCGACATAACCCGTCTTCGCCCCCGCGAGGACGGGTATGCGTAGGCATTTCCCCCACGTAAAAAAAAAAAAAAAAGCTAAACGCCTATCTCTAGCGTACTATCTAGTACAATAATTGGCCTGTAAATACTAGGTTCTAGCAAGTTAAATGTTATTACAGGATAGTGCAAGCCACATACGTATTTGTGGTTTTCCGGTGGTAGGTCTCTGTTGCCAGAGACCGTCTATTTCTATACTCTGGTTTGAAGGGCGCTGTACCTAGTGTAATTAATAAGGTAAACACAACTCATGTCTTAGATAGAGAGAGCCATGTAGTGCAGTACCATTTTGACTAGCGCCACGTTGTTATGGTTAAGCGTATCACTTACCATCAGGTGAACGTACCGTTGGTCTCGTCGCTTAGTTAAATAGAAAATGTGGTAATTGGTATGTAAATATGGTAACGGCCATCCCTAGCCGGCAATGGAGTACAGTCAGCGCCGCCATTGGATGTGGCGCTTCAAGGACACCTGTTGCCTTTCCGCCGGCTTTTGACATTTCCTCAGAGACCTCAATCCTTTAACAATGCTTGGAAACGGAAGTTCGATTAGTCTAAAGTATTGATAACAATGACACAAGTTAGTATGTTTACACAATTTTTTTTTTAATCAATGAAGCGACAAGACAAGCAAAGGCAAACAACGAGGCGCTAGATTGGATACACGGCACTACATTACACTTAGATGAGACTTAAGACGTTGAGTCTTGTTACACCAGTAATTATACTAACTACAGCGCCCTTCAAACCGGAACACAGTAATGTTTGCACACTGCTGTTTGGCGGCAGAAATGGGCGCTGCGGTGGTACCCGTTTAAACGGTCTCCGACAACAGAGATGATCAGCAATCTGAAGAATCGACTAACCTTTCTCTTGGAGTTTGGGTTGTATTTCCCTTGTAGATGATCTAGATTTCGTAAGCCTGCTCATCACCGCCTGCCGCGTCGGATCAGATATCCTCCTACTCTGATGATTGACTGGCTTCGTCCTCTCCTCCTTCGATGCCGGCGGTTCGGACATCCTCATGCGCTCCTTGTTAGCTAACCTCCCCGTGTTCCTGATCAGCCCTGGGCCAAACTTCCTCTGCATTTCCGGCGTGTTGGGGCACCTGGGCGAGTTGGCCGGCGCGATGGATTTCAGATCTGGCGAATCGATCCTATTCCTAAGTCCGGATCTCTTGAACCTCAGATCTTGCGATTTATCGTACGACGCGCTGTCGGACTCGTCGGATAAATAGTCGTCCTTGTACTCCTCGGAGTGGCCGCTGGAGCGTCTGGACTTGATCCTTCCAACGTCTATGTAATTGTTGTTCCTGTTGACGGTGTTGAACGAGCTGGAGCGTTTGATCGACACGCCAAAAGCTGCGTTGTTGGTGGGGTGGTGGGGTTTGAATTGCCTGCTGCTGTCGCTGTAGACGCGCTGGTGGGACTTCTTGCCGTCGCTATGGCAACGCGTTTGATCGATTCGGGGGTACAGTTTCGTATCTAGCGCGTTGTTCTTCAGCACCGCCTTGAGGCAGACGGCCGGGTTCGCGTTGCTGATGTCCATGTACTTTTCGCTGGGGCGCTTTACTTCCGTCGTCTTGTAACGGGAATGCCTGTGGGGTGACTTATACTGCGGCTTGTTGGACAGTGTTTTGTCGTCGGAGCTGTTGCTGCACGGACCCCTGTCTGACGATGGACTGTTCATGTTCGAATCGTGTCTCCTGTCCGTATCGAGGGACCGAGAGGCCGTGTTTGCCAGTGTCTTCCCGCCGTCGGGTTTGTTCGACCCGGTGATGACGTAATGGCCCGGACTCCTTAGCGGGCTGCTGTCGCCGGAGTTGTCCTTCCGCCGAAGACGGTAGTTCAAGGAGTTGGAGCGGCTGAGCTGGCCGAGGGGTAGACGGGACACCGCCGTCTTCTCGCTGATCAGACTGGACGTGAGCTGGGACGGAATGTTAGAGAAGTTGCTCGTCCTGGACGACTGCAGCTTCGCTTGAAGGTTAGTGATGGCGTTCTGTGTTTTCAGCAAATATGACTCCGTATCTTGAGGCGGTATCAGGTCCTGCAACAATATAGACATTTTTAGACCCTTGGATGTTTACGAACAGATCACTATTCACAATGAATTGTCGCCACTATACCACGAGTTCAGATTAACGGGTTAAACTAATCGATCGTATATAAATCTTTAGTTAAAAATAACTGGTTTCGAGGGCGCTGTGTTTATGAAAGCTTTCGCAAATTTTTTAACCACTCATTGCATTTAACCTTGCATAATTTACGTTACGCATGCGCGCGGTGTGTTGTAATGGCGTCGTCTTGATTATACAACTGCACGTTGTCCATTCAATTGGCAAATTACTTTGGTAATTTTGGTAACTGATTCTATTACCTGTTTATTACCATTCCGCTATAGCATTAATTATATTTCGAGTCGAGACGCGAAAATTGCAAAAATATTAATACATAGAAAATCTGTGTGGTGAATAAATCGGTCTCGACTCCAGTTCCAAAACCATCACCTGATGGTAAACGATACGCCCTACCTATAATATGATATTAGGATGATATACATTGCATCACCACTATCTATCGCCTCAGCGTCTTTTCCACGGCCAAATAGTTGTGTGCAAATGTTGCTGTGTTCCGGTTCGAAGGGTGTTGTAGTTAGTGAAATTATTTGAGTAATGAGACAATCTTATGTCTATAGTGACGAGCGCAATAATTTTTTTTTTATTCAATGAAGTGACGAAACGAGCAGAACGTTCGCCTGGTGGTAATTGATACATCTGCTCATAATGTCGCGCTAGTTAGAATGGTATACATAGCATCACATTGCACTCGCCGCCTTAATACACAGGATATTAAATGTAATTACTTCAGTAATTTCACTAGCTACAGCTCCCTTCAAACCAGTGCAGATGCAGTATTATCATCCTAACCAGTACCTAGTTATGAGGTAGTGTATGACTTACTACAAGGTAAAAGTTCTTTCCGAAACTCAATTTTGATATAGTGTTGTGACAATAACGCCATTGATGGTGAAGTATGACCGTCCAGAATACATTGACCTCTGACTCTGAATTTCATTTGTCATCAGCATCATCATCATTCGATCAACATTCACTGCTGGACATAAGCCTCCTCCAAAGATCTCCATATACAGTCAGCATGGCCTTTGATATTGCCTGGCACTGGGGCCCACCATTTGTAGGGGTTCAAAATGGGGATTTGGGCCATTTCCCACCACGCTGACTCAATGCGGGTTGGCGGGAGCCAGAGCCTCGTTTGTTGATTAGCAGGCTGCACCACGAACAGGTGAGGTTGGATTGGGTCCCGTGAGTTGATGCGTGGAACCCCCTTACACCCCTGTTAATTTGCGTTTTTTTTTTATAAGGTACAGTACTACAGTGTAGTAAAAATTTTTTAAAAAGTAATTAACATAAAAAAATAAAATAGCAACATTAAAAATATGTGATGTAAAAAAAAAACAACAAAAAATTAATATTAGCAATAATTAATAAATTTAATTTAAAATGGCGATCATATATTATTTAAATGTGTTTAAAAAAAAAAGTTTAAATAATATAAATAATAAGTATGAATATGAAAGTGGAATTGGGCGCGGTCGGCCATTTCGCGAGCGTGTTGGGAGGCCATTTTGTGTTACTGAAATGTCGTTTCCCCCCCCACACACACCCCGGGTGGGGGTTGCACATGAAAACAGATCAATCAGTATAACTTATTAAACATACCTTAAAAGCAGTTATAATTTTATTTGGAACTACAAAACGATTGCGAAACTTTTTTGCTAACGTTACTATGTTCCGGTTTGAAGGGCGCTGTAGCTAGTAAAATTACAGTGGCAATGAAATTTGACATGTTAAATCAATAGAGACGGGAATAATGTTTCGTGTCATCATCATCAGCCGATAGATGACCACATCTGGACATAGGCCTCCCCCAAAGATCACGTCGATCGGTCTCCCGCGCTGCTCGCATCCAGGAGGTTTCCGCGATTCTCACCAGATCGTGGGTCTACCTTGTCGAAGGTCTTCCAACACTAGGAGTATGTTTTGTGACCATCAGGTGATCGTCCCATTTCGTCGCTTTGTTGATTAAAAGTAAACAAGTGGCTAAGCTTTTGACCAATGTGAAGAGAATGACTGGTTCGCACCCGCGGCTACGTGAAGGGTTGAAACCATGAGTAGCTCCTACCCTCAATCTGAATCTGCCGCCGTACCATCATCGCATGTTTCGACTATCAGAACACGCTTAACCCATCCGTCTCATTGCCACTCAAGATCATTTGAATTTAAGATGATAACCCTTAATAGACATATATATATATATATAGAGAGAGAAAGAGTGAGAGAGAGAGAGTGAGAAAGAGTGAGAGAGAGAGAGTGAGAAAGAGTGAGAGAGAGAGTGAGAAAGAGAGAGATAGAACGTATATCAATGTCTCTAACATTGTAACTTAAACAGTTGAACTGATGCCACCAATTTTTTTTTCTGCGAAGCGACTAGTCTCCCGGACGTTCACCTGATGGTAAGTGATACGCCGACCCGTAACAACGTGGTGCGAGTTAGGATGTTATACACAGCACCGCTTTGTATCGTCGCCTGAAAGATACAGATTACAACGCCCGTCAAACCGGATCACAGTAATGTTTGCACAGTACTGTTTGTCGGCTGCAACAGGCGCTGCAGCGGTACCTACCTAGCAGCAGGCTATGATCTACCCCTAATTATAACGCGGCGCCAGTTAGGATGAAATACACTGCACCACATTGTACGCGGCGTTTACAAGTTGAGTTCTTCGTTATCTCATTAGCTGAACCATCATCATCAGCCCGCATCCCAGCGCTAGTGGAAAGAACATCAATTGCAAGAGGAAGTGGGGGGGTGGTAATATTAAAAGTACCGTCACGCGTTCCACAGATTATGCAACATGACGGCATCGCATGCGCTGAATTGGCACAGACAATAAAACGAAAGCACTGCCCGTTAAATTAAATGTTATTATATTTTGTGTGATTTTCCAATCCAATAATAATTAAAGCGTTTATAATAACTATGCGATAACCATTCACTCGGTTTCAAGTGATGTTAAGTAACAACGTATCTATGTTTCCGCAGGCCGTTCCACGTACCGCCGCAGCGCCTATTGCAGCCGACGTACAGCACTGTGCTAATATTACCGTGTTCCGGTTTGAAGGGCGCTGTAGCTAGTGTAATTACTGGGGTAACGAGACTCAATACCCTATATATCCTGTGGACACTGTTGTTTGTCGTACCTTACCTAGACGGTCTCCGGCAAGAGAGACCCATCACCAGTACATCTTTGTTCAGTTCAGATATATAGAATGCATATAGATTGTTGGTTTTTATAATCTAGATTCTAATCTAGATATAAAGAAACTAGACGGATGGTTAATTTTGTCGCTGACACGGTAACCCAGTGCATCAACTTTCACTGGCCTTGGCTGGCGCGGCCATGTCGGGCCTAGCGGATGGTCGACTCTATGCCGAAAATGGAATCCAAGATGGCGGCCCGATTTATCATGACGCGACACTAAAAGAACGGAGCGTCTAGGTAGGCACCACCGCAGCGGCAAACAGTACTGTGATCCGGTTTGAAGGACGCTGTACCAACTGAAATTACCAATGAGACTACATCGTATGTGTCAAGCGATGAGTGCAGTACGGTTCTGTGTACATCATCCTAAGTACCACTTTACCACTACTAGGTAGTAGTTTATTAGCACTAGTAGTAGTAGTTTTAACAGATTAGTCAGCTGTTTGTATGAATTATTAGTACATTAGTGAGAGCTGTGGTTAATAAATATACTGCTGGTCTCCATTTCCGCAAACTGTTTAGATGCCAACGCAGCTCCTATTTCCGCTGACAAACAGCAGTGTGCAAAGATAACTGTTCCTGTTTGAAGGACGCTGTAGCTAGTGTAATTACTGGGGTAACTAGATTTAACATCATGTCTATAGCGACGACCTCAATGTGCTGCTGTTGTGGACTGGTTTGTCACTTCCTTAGCTACGACATACTATTGCAATGGACAGTATCATCATCAGCCGATAGACGCCCACTGCTGGACGTGGTCCTCATCCAAAGATCCTCGTATCGAACGATCCTGCGCTATCCGCATGTGTAGTGGACAGTATGAGATGTTGAAAATATTTTGAGTGTACCTTCACCTGATGTTAAGTGATACGCCTATAACAACGTGGCGCTAGTTACGGTGATAGCTTCAGCATCGCATTGCGTTCATCGCCTGAGATATAACATGTTGAGTCGCGTTACCCTAGTAATTACACTATCTACAGCGCCCTTCAAACCGGAACACGGCTTTTATTTTAGAAAAATTAAAAAAATGGCGGCAAAATTGGCGATGATATAAGAAATAAATATGGCGGCGATGTATGATATCACGAGAACAAATAGTGACTCACAAGACGTTCGCGATACCTTAAACGGGAGGCTGCGTTTAGAGATCCGTGGGCGATTGCATAAAGAACCATTGGAAACAATAATTATCGATCCACCTGAGTAATTTGACTGGTGGTAGATTGCGTGCTGGAGACCGTCTAGGTATCACCACAACTCTTGTATAGCTGTAGCTGATAAAATTACTGCGGTAATAACACAACAACTTTCATCTCAAAGTGACGAGCGCAACGTCGTGCTATGTATGGCACGTTTTTATAGACATGCGTATTACTTACCATCAGGTAAACATATAAAAAGATATTAATCTTTGTCAGCATCTACTAGAATTTTAAGATAATAAACATTTTACTGTTGGTTGAACTCTGTCGACGGTGACGGTCCACTGCTGGACATAAGCCTCCCCCAAAGATCTCCACATCGATCGGTCCTTCGCAGCCAGCATCCAACGGTTTCGAGCTGGATGTGTGCAAACCTTTGTTTGTAAGACCTCATTTGGGAGGATTTGGCCCGTTTTCTATCACGCTGGCCCAATGAGGGTTGGTGGGAGTCGGGACCTCGTTTGTTGATTGGCAGGGAGCACCACGAGCAGGTGAGGTCGGCTTGAGTGTAACATCTTGATATAGTGGTTCTGATGTCATGGATAGACGCATCACTTACCACCTGGTAAACATATCTCTTGTCTCTTGAAGAATTTATTCATATCACAATAATATTTCTGAACTACGTAGATGCTGTTCATCTTATCGAGGACTTAAAGTTTATTTTTTTATACAATGAAGCGACGAGACTAGCGAGATATTTACCTGATATTTAGTGATACGCACGGCCATAACAACGTGGCGCTAGTATGGTATACACTGCACCACATTGCTCTCATCGCTTTGACAGATGTTAAGTCTTATTATCCCAGCAATTTCATTAGCTACAACTTCCTTCAAACCGGAACACAGTAATATTTGTACACTACTGTTAGTTCGCTGCAATAGGCGAAGCGGCGATACTTACCTAGACGGTCGCCGGCAAGAGACATACCACCAGAAATTCTCATTTTTGGACTCGAGTCGTGGTGTAAATAACCAGATCGATAAACCGGATCCACCTTTATCTCACTCATACGATGACGTCATCATTCGAGATGATAATAGAAAGATCGATCAGAACTCAACACTATAAGAGCAAAGCAAATAATTACTACGGAACCCTTCACCCTATTCAGTTGAAGTTCACACTTTTTCGATCCGTATAAAAACTGAACTTGACACCTGGGACCTTCTTCGCCAAATATACCTTACTGTTGCAGTAGACCATAATTAAGTTGGTCAAGTGCATACCACTTAATAAGGTTATAAGAATACTTCAATTATGTCATGGTGTCGTATACTTTATACAGTCCAGCAGTTTCGCTGGTGGTAGGAATGGTGCAGATGACCGTCTAGGTACCACCGCAGCTCCTATTGCAGCCGACGAACAGTACTGCGCGAACTTTCTTGTGTTCCGGTTTGAAGGGCGTTATAGCTAGTGAAATTGTTCGACAGTTTATGTATATAGCGACAAGCACAATGTGGTACTGTGTGTATCATCCTAACTAGCCCCGTGTTATAGGTAGGCGTATCACTATCATACGAACCTTTCGATCACCTGATGGTAACAAATACGCCCGCATTAAACATTAAGGCGCTAGTCAGGATGATGTATGCAACACCACATTGTACTCATCACTACAGATATAAGATGTCTCGTTATAGCAGTAATTTCAGCTACAACGTCCTTCAAGTATTACACCAATGTTTGCCATACTACATAAATTGGAGGTGTGAGTTACCAACCAGGGTATACCCTCATCCACATCCGTTTCCACAATATAAAAATATCCTCTTCCTCATATAGAGGAAAGGTTTCGTTTCAACTGTAAAGGATATTTTTCCTAAAATGAGTATTTGTATTATGTTGTTACATATTTCTCCTCCTCTTCTCATTCCTCATAAAACATCCTTATCCTGATCTTCATCTACAATTTTTCTTCTAAAAAAAATCTACATCTTCTACATCTTCCTGATACCTACTTCATCATCAACTCTAGCACCTAGTCGGTCTCCGGCAACATTTTCAAAATATATTACTTTTGAGAGATGAAGCGAAGCCGGAGCTAGACCAAGACTTGTGAGTATCTTAATCTTGATCTCCCGGAGAAACAAAACCAATTTTACTCATCATCAAAGGATATGATATTAGGATTACAGTAATAATTTTTTTTATTGGAAACACTCAATTTTAGGTAACTTCCGATGCAGTGTAAATAGTTTATTCTTAATAATCTGAGAGGTTCAAACAAATCGAATCGGCTAAGTTCTCGCCGCGGTCTGTTGGGGACAAAGGGTCCAACAATGGGCGGACGTGACGTCACCGACAGGTGCACCAGACACGTCACCTTACGCACTGTAGAACAGCTCACAAGCTACGAGCGGAGCCAGCTGGTGTACGTAGTTTGATAATGATGTGATCGAAAACCAGTAGACGTAGCACCTACGAGGTTGACCGACCATCTGGTGAGAATCGCGAGAACCCATTGGATGCCAGCTTTGGAGGAGGTCTATGTCCAGCAGTGGACGTCTATATGATGATGACACAAGTTCTTCATCAATATCGTGGTTATAAAAAGAACAACTAAAGTTTAAGGTTAGTTAGATTTTTATATAACCATCTGATGATTACCTAGTTAGGATGGCATACACTGCACCTTTAGGAAATGAAAAAGAGTACGAGGCAGGATTCTGGCGTACCACTCACAAGCAGACCTCGTACAAAAAAGCAGACGTATAATGCTCAAGTCCTGGTTCGAATCCGAACACGTAATTAAAAATATGATACGAAGATTCATCATCATCATCATTGTACCTCCTGGTCTTATTCAATTAAGCGACGAGACGACAGAGACGTTTACCTGATGGTAACACGCCTGCCCATAACAACGTGACAGTATTTAGGATGGTATACACAGCACCACATTGCGATCGTCAAATATGTTGAGTCTCGTTACCTCAGTAATTACACTAGTTACAGCGCCCTTCAAACCGGAACACAGTACTGTTTCCCGACTGCAATACGGTGGTACGTACGTAGACGGTCTCCGGCAACGGAGATCTACCACCAGTAATTGGTTAATATCATTGATATAGTATATAAAGGAATGTCGGACTCGAACCTGTGACCTTTAAGTAGCTGTACCTCCTTGTCGACATTAATCTTTATCTAAGTTATGTCGCTTAAAGCGAATAACTTAAGGTATCGTGCGACGCCGTCGGTCGTGAGCGGCGGTGCGTGAGTTCGTGTATCTAAGCTTGATGCAACTTAACCGCTTGACATTACCAGTCGGTTGGTTCAGCCAACGACTGGTTAAACCGTCAAACATTCAATTATTGTTACTAGGTATATATAGAAGCCTCTCCGGATGCACTGATGTAGACCACCTAGGGAGTTTTAGTAGTCTCACATAACCCTGACTTCAAAATTAGGGTGTCTTTCAAAGATTTTCTCCTCGAAACGAAAGATAAGTACCATATCAGCTGATAAATCCACCGCGAGACATCGGTGCAGATATTACTCTAATCCGGTTTGAAGGGCGTTGTAGCTAATTAAATTACTTAAGTAAGGAGATATAACATCTTTTGTGTCAAACTTACCATCAGTTGAAAATATTGTTCGTATTTTCATTTTGTGAAACAAAAAAAAAAATTTATATTTCATCGTAATCTTTAGGTGTCTAGAATGTCTCATCGGGGCGACGGCAACAGACGCCCCAGCCCGTCAGCCCTACAGTCTTGGGCTGTTAAGAATAATCCTAAGGTATTCCCTGCCTGTCGTACAAGGCGACTAAAAGGGTCCTCGGGTTCGTGCGCTTTTAGGGTGGGGGCAATCAGAGCTCAATAAGTGAGCCTTAGAACAGCAGATGCATGGTCGTCTTGTATTTGCCGTGGCACAGCGTGGGCGCTAACGAGGACTTTGCCCTTCGATGGGATGTTTTAGCCAGAGTGCAGGAGGGTACCTGTGCGTTCCGTAGGAGATCCGGGATCCCCTCCTAATGCACCGAGGGGGTTTTGTGGATAAAAGCCCCACATAACTTTGTCTTCCCCCAGAAGCGACCCCGCTAGCTCCGGTGGTGCAGCCGATGCTAACGGGGTCGTGGATGTGTGCGAGTATTCCTGTGGCACGGCCATAAAGCAACGAAATAGAACATCGTAGGGGTTTTAGTCGGTGCAAGTCCGACATAACCTGTCCTTGCTCCCGTGAAGGCAAGTATTCGCATACCTACTGCAGGCATTTCCCCAAAGTAAAAAAAAAAAAAAAATATTACCATCGGCTCGTCTTGTCCATTAAGCCTCATTTATTATTTTACACGTTTCAAGTGAAACAAACATGGACATTTCCTTCATTAATTCCGCTTCCGGTCACCTTAGTCACGAGCAATTATTCAATCAAATAACCATTAATTAGTAACTAATCAAAGATTTAACAACAAATCGCTACTGTGTTCTAATCAGAACTAATTAAAGTAATTAAAATCTAGTCTAGTAGATCTCTATTGTCGGAGAAAGTTTAGTTACCATAACAACGCTTATTGCAGCCGACAAACATTACTGTGTTCCGGTTTGAAGGGCGCTGTAGCAAGTGTAAATAAATCTTGTCTCAGGCGTGAGGTGTGGTATTATATGCAGGCGTATCACTTACCATCAGGTGAACGTCCCGCTCGTCTCGTTGCATAACAGAATTAAAAAAATATATAAAATATTTATCTACATGAAAGACAAACTAGATGTTTAAAAGTTACATTTTAACATTGTACCAAAAAAATAAATTATAATTCTCGAATCCCACGATATTGATCTTGAACAAATGTATACACAACATCACACAAATCTGATTGTGAGACACCGCCGAGCCATAGACAAAGGCATTCATTAAAATCGAGATGCCCACGCTTGCCGTGGCAAAGCGCGGGAACGTGCCTTTTGACATGCGTCAAATCAATAACTATTTTTTTCTTTTATCTGTCTAACGGCTTAAGGTTTTTTCTTTACAGCCAACTCTTCATATTATTTTTTATTAAACTGGCATCTATGTTGATACGTTTATGCCTATAACTTTTTTATTAATATAATGATTTCATATATTTGCGCGAATATTACATATTTAATAAAAAAATATTTTACAGATTTTACATAATACAGGGGTAAATATAAGTACAGTATATAAGGGGTGTTAAGGGTTTCGTACAACAACTCGCAGAATCCAAGCCAATCTCACCTACACGTGACGCACCCTTCTAATCGACAAACGAGGCTGTGGCTCCCACCAACCCGCATTAGCCAGCATGGTGGGAAATGGCCCAATTACCTCCATATGAACCTTTACAAACGTGGTTATCTTTGGGGGAGACCTATGTCCAGCTGTGGACGTCTATCGCCTGATTTTAATGATGACATAATATAAGGGATGAAATTGTTTACTCACAATCTCATTTGCTTATAGTGCACCCTGCTAATCCAAAAACGAGGCTCTGGCTCCCACCAACCCGGATTGAGCTAGTGTGATGGGATATGGTCTAAATCGTCTTATTAGAAACCCTACCTAATCGGTGTGGAAATCTTTAGGGGAGGTTTATACATCTAATGCTAGTGCTGAAGGTTCTGAACAAGATGGACCTACAATCTGATCAATGTATGTCAGGATATTTGGAATCCTTAAAGCAGTGGACTTCTATCGGCTGATGATGATGACATAACATAAAATAGCTATGTAACAAGCTGTGCCCGTAAGACTTTGTCAATAATGTTAAATTATTGACAAAACAACGAGGACAGGAAATGTATTTTTTTTTATCTACATTCGTTTCACAGGTGAACTACCGGTTCCACTTCCACTACCAGTTGACTAATGGGAAGTAAAGTATGCTTTCAAAATCAAAATTCAGGTCAAATTATAAATACACATTAAAATAATAATATGTATCGAGGCATATATAAATATACAATATTGAGCATTAATATGTAAAAATTATTATATCACGTAACAATCTCCGTCGGCCAAAAGTAAAGTATCAATACGTAATCGTGTTTCAAGTCTCCTCTAGATAGAGTAATTTTTATTTTTTTTTAAATGATGACGTCCACTGCTGGACATAAGGCTCTCGCAAAGATTTCCACATCGATCGATTAGGGATTCATATATGGGGGATTTGGGCTATTTCCCACCACGCTGGCCCAATGCGGGTTGGCGGGAGCCAGAGCATCGTTTGATTAGCAGGCTGCACCATGATCAGGTGAGGTTGGCTTGGATCCCCTTGTTATGCGGGAACCTTTACTTACACAGCTATATATGAAAATAACTTTGTATATAAAAGAGGAAGGAGAAATGTGATATAATATTGGATGGGGAAGGGTTGAAGAGGTTGATAGGGATATAGGGGGAGATTAATTAATATATACATAGATATGTATACATATGAAATCTTAATAGTAGTGCGCGTCGGATGGCGGAAAGTATTTTTTTGATTCTAGATTGTATTTATATTGACTAGCACGTGACCTGTAATCGTGGTGGCTCAAGGGCTATCTCTGAACTCGGACATCGCAATCAGATGACGAGGGTTTTAATCCCGGCCGGGGCATGTACCTCTTAAGCAGTTTTTCAATGCCTAAAGTGCATATTGTTACAATTACCACGTACTTAACGGTGAAGGAAAACATGATGAGGAAACCCGCACACTGAAATTATCTTTGTGTGTGTGTGGTGGTGGCCCCAGTAAAGTGGCAACAGGCTCGCCCCCCTGTTACATGGGACCTAATCTGACCACATATGACGAAAAGTGGGTGTCTATATTAGCCTCTGCCTACTTCTAATAGGCAAAAAGGCGTGATAGTATAAAAAAAAGCATTTGATCTACATCCCAACTGACATTAAGTGTCGAAGTAATCTTTAATGGCAGAGCACACTGATGCGGAAGAAACCTAAACACTCTCCTTTTAAATACTGACGCGTCGTATCCGGTCAGAACCTCTGATGATGTCTGACGGTTCGGACCCTAATGGTAGGTCTCCTCTTCCGGGGAGTTTCTAGACGGGTACTACCGCAAGGCCTATTTTTGCTGCCAAACAGTAGTGTGCAAACATCGCTGTGTTCCGGTTTGAAGGGCGTTGTAGCTAGTGAAATTACTGGGGTAACGGGTAACACATATCTCAAGGCGATGAGCTCAATCTGGTGCAGTGTGTAATTAACTAGAATCACATTATTACGGGCAAGCATGACACTTACCATCAGGTGATCGTTTCGCTCATCTCGACGCTTCGCGAATAAAAAAAAAAAACGGAAGCTGTACCACATTACCACACCTTACCCACTCGTATGTTGCATAGTATGTTTAAATTGATTTACGTTCAGCAACAGGTATGCAACGGTTTTTATGATCAGCGCAGGTGTTTGTGAACATGTTGAATACATTATTTTTTTTTTTCTGTAACAAACTAGTTTTTTTTTTTTTTTGTTTAACCGAACCGGTAAAACGTGTCGGAACAAAAGTAACTTTCAATTTCGTATCCTCACTTGTTCCGTTATAATAATCCGTTGGACACGCTATTTTCTAACACTGATAAATCGGTGAGTGCCAATACAATCAGCGTGAGACTATGTTATGAAATACGTTACAAGAGACAGTCCAGAAGAGATCCATCGGTTGAGATGTTAATGAAGAAGATGCTGATAAAAGGCATCCTACCCACAAATGTATTGTATCTATGAAGGATCCATGATCCTATGATCTGATGTGATTTAAATTGGTAAAATAACTAGCTGCGTTATAACATACATTACGGATCAAGTAAAACTTAAACCAAGGCACCTCGACTGTGACTTAAGAGTATGCTGACGATGAACACGGGGTCGATGGAAACAATTAATATAGAGTGGACTAAGTTTGTGACTTATCCAGTGAAATGATTGGAGCTGATGATGGTTAATTAAAGATTATAGTTAATAATTTTCTGAAAACCATCTATACCAAACATCAGGCGACAGACGTCCACAGCTGGAAATAGGGCTCTCCCGAAAATTCCCATACCATCTTCATATAGGAGGATTTGGGCCATTTTCCACTACACTGGCCCGGAGCCAGAGCCTCTTTTGTTGATTAGTAGGGTGCACCACGCGCAGGGGGGGTGGCTGGGATCCCGTGAGTTGTTGTGTGGGAACCCTGACACCCCTATCAACACCATATATATAACAATATAAGATTTAATGTTATTAGGAAAAGAATATCGAAAATGTGATTGTTTAAGTATTGTCTATGGATTGTTGATTTTCTATAGGACCATTGTCTAGGATAAAGCGATGTGGAAGGAGAAAGGAGAAAAGTAGATTCAATTAAAACAAAGGAGTAAACTATAAAGCTAACATTAAAATTTTCGAACGCAACCGCATCCCGCCATCTTGTTTTAAACGACATGAAAACAAAATGGGGTCGCAGCAACGGGCGGCCTTGGTGATTTACGAAAAAGCGACGCCTGTTTATAAGCGTCACGCTAAAATTATAACGACCCACTTAATTATGCGTGTCATCGACTAAGCTTATTTTTGTTTTATATTAAATTGAGGTAAACAACAGATATTTTGATTCTCTGAAAATATTAGTGTCATCTGATGGTTCCATTTAAAGTGAACTTGGTTTTTTTTTTAAAAGTAACAGGAAAAATAGAAGATATTTTACGTTATTACACGAAGTGACAAGAAATGCATTCTACTGATGGCGCGTGATCAGGTAGGATGCTACACTGCATGACAATGTGCTCGTCGCCTCGAGAAATGATTTGAGTCACATACCCACTGGGATGAATTATGGAATTTCATTAGACGCAAAGCCCTTCAATCAAACAAAAACCACGAATGAAGGTACTTTTTTTTTATTAACGTGTTAACAAAATGCTGACGGAACGCACATCCCGGAACCAAGGGCCAGCAACGGGTAGTGTTAGACTCTAACCGACTAAAAAGCTTCACACAGTGTTCCACCTCAACCAATATCTACGAGGGTCACGGAATAGATACGAACTCGTCCGCAATCCCCGCTTGGAGTCCGGTTTGAACGGGTCCACTTCGGGACCCGGATGTGAACCACCCCTCCCATGAAACAAACCTTATGTGACGACGCATGGGAACATAAGATGCGCCGCTAAAGTACACCTCGGGAATCCGCTCCAAGGGTGGCGCCGGACAACGGGCCATGTCGGTCGCGACACCATGTTCCTCTGCCGGAGGAGAAGATCGGCGGTAGTGCACTCGAGTTCCACGCGATAACGGTGAACCGTCATCGCACGACTTCCGCATCCCGACCCCTCGGCGTACGCTCTCTAATACAAACTGTCTCCCGTTTCCGCATCACAATAGAGTCGCGAAATCGGGATACCGCCACTTGTGACTTCGTAAGGTCACTTCCTAGTACCGCTACGAGCGCGGTTCTACGGCTCTCCCGTGAGAGGAATCGGCCAAGGTGTGGGACGACGAATCGTCGTACGCCTCGTCCGCACTACTTCTCTACTCAGGTGTGGATATATCCCGGAGCACAAAAGCGCCCCGCGACCATCCACGCCTGGCGGAAATTAAGGACTCAGCAGTCCCTCTCCAACTGGTCCGCGACGCCCGGGAGGACATCCTCCGCGATAGGGCGGCTTTTTGGAATTAGACGGCACCACTTTAGTGGAGCACGCCTCTCCGCCGCACCTATGGCCGGCCGGTTTCCCAGCCGAACTGCAACGATTGCAGTGTGGCCGGGCGGTGCAGTTGCCCGCTATGTGGTCAGTCTTTCCGCAGCGATAACACTCATCGCTGCGGTCAGAGCCGGACTCACACATGCGAAGGTGCCTTGGTTTAGATTTATTTTTAACTTATAACTGCCTAGCCAGGCCTGGTGTAGCAATAATTTCATCATCTACAATCATGAAATTATTGCAGTAGAGAGACGTAAGTTATGTCCTACTACGATGAACGTCCTGCATAGGTTTAAACTCGAGGAGAGTCCCTCGTCCTTCTGGGACCCTGCGGTGGACCAGACCGTAGTGCACAACGTTACCTCCCGTCCCGTATACGGGAGCAAGCGTTTAGACTGCGAAATGAGGATAAGAAGGCAGCTAAACGAGTAAATCATTGCCTCTCTCTGATGAGTGAAGACGACAATCGTCAAGTGTTCCTGGAATTCTGTAAAGGAGCTATTGCTGAAGTAATTAAGAGAAAAAAAATAAAAATAATTTCTATGACACTAGTGTATAGCTATAGCGAGTAAGAATATATAAATTGTAAGAAAAAGAAATGATACAGTAGAAGAAATTAGAATAAGAAATATATATATATATATATATATATATAGAAAATCACGCATGAGACTACGGTCCTCGCTCAAGAGAGGAATGAAAGAAAAGGAAATGGGATGTAGAATGTCAGGAGAAAAGGATAGCAAATGACTAGAAAAATATAAGTTCTGACCCACCAAACGCAGGGAACGATAAGAAAAAAAAATACCACGAACGTAAATGGTGTTGGGGGTGTAAGTGGTCCCGTACAACTGCTCAGGGAACCCAAGCCAAGCTCACGTGCCGCTGCAAATCCACGTTGAAGCAGCGTGATGGAAAATAGCCCTATTCGCACCACATAGGAGTTCATATGGTGTGTCGTACCAAATCCCCAATACTCCAGCGGTACTGGAGGCCCATGCTAAATATGTGGAGATATTTAAGGAAGAGCTATGTCCAGTAGTAGACGTCTATCGGCTGATGATGATGAAGTGTTGTGTGAACATTCTAAATAACTAACCTTTATGGACAAGCGTATTATATATCACCAAGTTGACGTTCAACTCGTATCGTCGTTAGAATTTATATATTTTTTTTTATAATAAGACAAAAAATAATCTAGAAAGGTTAGAGTCAATATTTTGTCTAGACTTGAACGGGTTTATTATTCTTAAGTCCGAGTTATGTATACTATGTAAATACATTATATCCATTAAGCTGTCTGATGGATTGTTAAATAAATATAAAGATATAACAGTAAACAAGTTAAGTTGTACTTGGAATCCATTTTGTTTTTTACGATTTTTTTTTTATTAAGTGTACACGAAAGACGAAGATAATAAGGTATACTGGGTGTTAGGAGACCGCTTCCGAAAACGAAGACAGACGATAGTACTGATGACACCTTTGATGATGAGACGGAAAAAATCGATCCTGGCAAAAAAAAAATCATATTTTTTAAAAGATTTTATTAGCATTATTTACGCTCCATAATGTTAGTGCAGCTAAATGAAACGATAGTTTTATAGAAAATACATTAAAAAAAAAACAGCAATGAAACACAATCGAAAACGGCTGATGCTTGGATCAACGAACGCATGCGCGCAATCTAAATGCTCCCTCTCATCTGCGCATGCGCAGCGGGAACTCGAAATGTACTTTTGACTTATGATGACGAGTTGGACTTTTAATTATTATCATGTGAAGTTTGGATGGGACTTCGAACTCGGCACCACCCTCATATTATAAATCTGCCGCCATAACATCATTGCTGGTTTCCGGCTGTCAACATATAAGACCTGGAGTATTCTGAACTATCACACTTCACCGTGATGAAATCAAATAATAGCCTAAAAGAAAATCGACGGTAACAATAACATCGCATCATCTGGACACCAGCCAAGCAATTCCAGCTGATCCGCCCGTTTAGCCGCTGCACAATACGAAATCATATTAACATATAAATGCACCAATTCGAGAGTTTGTACGGCTGTAGATTAACTTGACAGTTACTTGGCCGGCGGTGTTGCCAGAAAAAACTTATTTCCTGTCCCTATCCGTTAGTTGTGACTCATTGTTTCATAGGCGGAAACTGTCTTCCCGGCATTACTACGACGTAATTATAATGTTCATATTGAGATTTTTTTATTTAATTATGCGACAAGACGAGCGGGACGATCACTTGATAATAAGTGATACGCATAACAACGTAGCGATAGTTAGGAAGATATATTACAGCACTATATCGCGCTCATCGCCTGATACATAAAAGTTGAGTATCGTTATCCCCGTAATTACACTAGCCACAACGCCCTTCAAACAGGAACACAGTAATGTCTGCCGGCTGCAACAGTCGCTGCGATGGTACCTAGACGGTCTCCAGCAACAGAGACACTACCACGAGTAAATTACATTTGTAAAAGGTTCGGTGAGCCGATGGCCAAAAGACAGGTACGTTGTCAATACGATGGACCATCACCAATCTGTCAGTAAGATAACCATAACAGTACATGTTCACTGCACAGCCGAAAGTGACAGCTGGAGACGGAAAACTCATCAATAATAGAAAATGGTGACATTCTCAAGAGTAAACGACTTGGAAGAAATATTCTATTTTGTACAAATTTCCATCGATTTTTCTATTCACTTAAACGAAGAGACAGTCACCTGATGTTAAGTAATACGTCTGTCCTTAACCACATTTGCTCATGGACCACTCTGCTAATCAACCAGGCTCTGGCTCCCATCAAGCCGCATTGGTCCACCGTGGTGGTGAATAGCCCCAATCCCTCCAAATAAACCCCTACAAACGACGGCACCTAGTGTCCGGCGGTAGCGCAGGCCATGCTGATTGTAAAACTTTGGGAAAGGTCCACGCCCAGCATTGGACGTCTATCGGCTGATGATGAGTACGTCATCCTAACTAGTGCCACGTTGTTATGGGCAGGCGTATAAGTATAATCAATATTAACTTTAACTCAGTTCCTCGTCTTTCTATCAGAGTAACAGACCAACGACCGAAGATCAAGTTATCGCGTTAGATAACTACTTCCGGGAGATAATTATAACAAATACCATCACAAACAAACAAACAGACAAACAGTAGGTCTCTGTGACCGGACACCGTCTAGGTACCACCGCAGCGCCTGTTGCAGTCGACACACGGTACTGTGCGAACATTATAGTAATCCGGTTTGAAAGGTGCTGTAACTGGTGTAATTACTAGGGTATCGATACTCGACATGTTATATCTCAAGACGATGAGCACGTGGCGCAGTATATACCATCCTAACATCACGTTTTTATAAAAGGCCGTATTACTTACCATCAGGCAAACGTACCAATCGTCTCGTCGCTTAGTTACATAAAAAAAAAATTCCCACGTCATTGTTACTGGTAACTGTTGAACAATTTATAAAGCGCAGTAGTATTCGACTGCGCCCTGAATATTTACACCTTGCCGTATGAATAAGACATCCTTACTGCTCAACTCTACAGATATATTCACAAACTATAAGCGATTAACTAAAATAGAACTACCCCTTAAGTAATAGAGTTCAAAATTGTCTACACACGAGTTGTGGTAGAACATCATTGTCTATTCAACCATGGTCTCCATGTAAATACGTTCTCCGTACATCCATCACCGTTTCCCATTGTTCAGGTGCTCGCACCGTCGACTCTGGACATTACTGCGTACCAGTAAGATGTATAATTGCTTCTCGCGATCAGGGATACTTAACTTTACAAGCATCACGCGTGTACTGATTAAGTAATGTTTAAGTTATAAGTCATAAATTTAAAGCGATTATGTATATGGGTTAATGCTCCTATGTTAACATAATGGTTACATTCTTTCTGGTGTTGGGTCTCTGATGCTGGCGACCGTCTAGGTACCACCGCAGCTCCTATCGCTGACGACAGACAATACTGTGCAGACATTACGGTGTTCCGGTTTGAAGGGCGATGCTACTTTAGCTAGTAAGTCTACATTAACCCTCAAATGTAATGAGATCTAACAGATTCAGAGGTTTACCAGATGATAAGTGATACGCCTAGCCTTAACAAAGTAACACTAGTTAGGATGATATACACAACTCCACGTAGTCCTCGTCGCCTTGAGATATGTTAAGTTTTGTTATCTCTGTAATTTCACTTGCTACAGCACCCTTCAAACCGGAACACAGTGATGCTTGCACAGTACTGTTTGTCGGCTGCAATATGGGCTGCGGTGGTACTTACACGATCTCCGGCAACAAAGACCTATCACCAGTAAAGTGACCAGATGATACAAGTCCTCTATCCCGTTTCCACAATAGATGACCAGGAGCTGGAGAACAAAGAGGTTCAGCTCCTCGTTCTTACGAACAGTAAAAGAGGGAGCAATTAGCAGGCGTCGAAGAAGCGGTTCAAGAGAAGGGTGAACAGACTGTTACCAGGTTAGTGCACTTCACCATCGGAGACCTTACCTCTCAACACCAGGGCGTACCGTTTATCACATCGTGGACGTCTTGGTCTCATCGTCGAATAAAATAAATTAAGTTAAAATAAAGTAATTTATTATCTCTCACTTAACTAACTTTGAACAGTCGTCATTCGCGATTAGAACTTTACATGCCCTACTTCAAATATGGTCGCCACGTGTGGAGCTGAACAGAGAAAAAAACCCAAACAAGGAGGAAGGGGAGTTATAAATTTAAAGATGCGGGCCCCTCACCCTTAATAATTAATTTCCCTTCGAAAAATATTTTTTGTCTGCAATATATATATATACATCCCTCCTCTTCATATTCATATTCTTCATTTCTGTATGTCTGAGGGCCATGACCACTTCCACCCATCACTCTTGTCCTCATGATGTTTCGCCATCTCGTCCTATATATATATATATATGTGTGCGTGTGAGTCTGTGTGTATGTATCATTAGAAGTCACTGGACTTAACACAAGAACCTTATGTCCATCAGTGGACATTCGTTCGTAAATTGATGATGATGAAGCATACATCATTCATTCAATCTTCAAAGGCATCATTTTTTGCTTACAATAATACTCCCTGTCCCAGGAGTGGGAACATTAAGTGGGCTAATTATTATATTTTTACTGTAGAAGTAAAGAGGAGTCGGCAACGTCCGCAGAACCGTTCAGTACGGAGATGTTTGGACGCTGTGGACTTCTATCAGCTCATGATGGAGTAAAAATTTGATAGCGAAAAAAAGGTTTTTTTTTGCTGTACTATGCTGTACTCGCACTCACACTACAGCGCCCCTCGAACCAGAACACAGTAATGTTCCCACATAACTGTCCAGCGGCAGCTTTCGATGCTGCGGTAGTACTTAAGAGGTTCACCAGCAACAAAAACCTACTATCATTGATTTATTTATTTATCGGGATATCTAACTATGCTAAATTGCTTATAGCAAAGATTTTTTTTAATACGAGGCAACGACACAAGCGTGACATTCACCTGATGGTAAGTGATACGCCTGCCTATTACAATGTGGCCCTAATTAGGACGTCGTACACACCACCAATCAACGAGGTATAAGGGTTCCCGCACAATAATTCACGGGACCAAAGTTAACCTCACCTGCTCATGGTGCACCCTGGTAATCAACAGACGAGGCTCTGGTTCCCGCCAACCCGCACTGGGCCAGCGTGGTGGGAAATGACGCAAGGCCCTCCATATGAATCCTTAATTGATGTAGGAATCGTTGGAGGCCTATGTCTAGCAGCGGACGTCTATAGGTTGATGATGATAATGACACAGCATCACATTCCACTCGTCGCCTTGATATTTAAGATGATCAGTTTCATTACATCAGTAATTTCACTAGCTACAGCGCCCGTCAAACCGGAACATAGTAACGTTTGCATACTGCTGTATGTCGGCTGCAATAGGAGCCGCTGCGGTACCTAGCCGGTCTCCGGCAACAGGTACACTACCACCAGTAAAGTTGTAGTAATGACCTCTTCATCTCGGTGAGCGTAGACACGAACAGCACATCATGTCTATATGAGAACATTAAAAAACTTTCACTGCAACAACGTTATGTATCATAATAATTTTTATTAAATTTTATGTATAGACACGAACGGTACTGCGCGTGCGCCGTTTCCGCCTCTCTTGTGTAATATGTTTAATTGTTCATTTTTAACTACAATCACTAAATTTGTAGTAGTAGTTTTTTTTTTACTTAGACATCTAACGATAATTTCTCATACTTTTTATATCAACAAATATTTAAATTTAAATAATAAATGTATGGTACAAATGTGACCATCTGAGCTGCAGGACACCACTCCACCCACTTAATATCATCATCATCAGCCGATAGATGTTTATTGCTGTACTTAGGCCTCCCTCCATAGATTCCCAAATCGATCGGATAGGAACTCATATGGAGAGATTTGAGCCATAGTGTTCCGGTTTGAATGGTGCTGTAGTTAATAAAATTAGTGGAGTAACGCGACTCAACATCTTATGTCTCAAGGCGACTAGCACAATGTAGTGCTACGTCATCATCATCATCATTAACCGATAGATGTCCACTACTGAACATAGACCTAACTCAAAGATAGGGTAGGGATTCATATGAGGGATTAGAGCCATTTCTTACCACCCTGCTAATCAATAAACGAGGCTCTGGCTCCCACCAACCCACCCGCATTGGACCAGCGTTGTGGGAGATGGCCTAAAACCCTTCATATGAATCCCACCTGCTGTGGTAATTTGGAGAGGCATGTGTCCAACAGTGAAAATCCTATCAGCTGATGATGATCATGATAACTTTTTACATTATTTCAAAACAAAACTGCACCAAAAAAAAAAACTAATTAAATGAAAGTAACCTCAATTTTTTTTTCAAATCTCTATCGCTAAATTCTCTCGTGCTTTACTTTCTGAACGCTTTACACTTTTTTTAAAAAAAAAGTTGTAGCAAATGACAACGGGCCAAGTCGTCGCGAGCATTGGCCCCGGCTCCCGCGCGGCCAACATGGCGTCCGCGTGGAAACGAAACAAAAGAGGTTTTATGTCATGTCACACTAACGCTACGGAGTTTGGCGCCATTGAACGCTTAATCAAACTATGTCACGTCAATTAGTTTTTTTTTAATTCAATTAAACAACGAATTGGACGTTCACCTGATGGTAAGTGTTACGCCTGCCCGTAACAACGTGACGCTAGTTAAGATGGTATACACTGCGTCGCATTGCGCTCATCGTCGCCATGTTGAGGCTCGTTACCCTAGTAATTACACCAGCTGCAGCGCCCTTTAAACCAGAATACAGTAATGTTTATACAGTACTGTTTGTCGGTAGGGGCTACCTACCTAGACGTTCTCCGGCCACAGTAAATATATATTTACTGGCATAATATTAATTATAATATGGCGTATGTAATTAACTTTTTTTTTATTTTATTTTTTCAAATTATTTTTTTTTCTTTTAATCTACTTGTCTATGTACTGAATAATTTTTTTCCTCTCTTTCCGTGAAGAGATAACTCACTTTCTACCCATACGGCGATTAGCCCTAAGTAATGGATTGGTCGCGGCCATTGGCACTTGGTCACGGCTTCTAATCAATGAGTCAGTCGGACCTCTAGTCTATGATGAGGCATAGTGAAATAACTCTGTTCTATTTTAACTCATAGTAAAGCTTATGATCAGAAGCTGACTACAAAATCCAGTAGTGATGATGATAATGATGTATCAAGGGAAACGATAGTGATATCTTCATGGAGTCAATGCAGTATCAACTCTTCAGTTGAAAAATTAATCTATACGAGTAATCGTTTATCCAACTGTCTACTATTCGTTAATCGATTTTCTTATAAGCGGAAGATATCTGATTCAATTTCGGAACTGGATATATCATCATCATCATCAGACGATAGTCCACTGCTAAATATAGGCCTCTCCCTAAGAATACCACAACGATTGTATGCTGGGCCAATGTGGGTTGGTGGGAGCCAGAGCATCGTTTGTTGATTAGCAGGGTGCACCACGAGCAGGTGAGGTTGGCTTGGTTCCCGTGAGTATGCACGCTATATACTGGTGGTAGGTCTGTGCTGTAGGGGACCATCTAGGTATGTACGACCACAGCGCCTATTGCAGCCGACCAACAGTAATTACTGTATTCCGGTTTTAAAGGCGCTGTAGGTAGTGTAATTACTGAGATAAGGAGACGTAACGTCTTATGTACCAGAGCGACGAGCGCAATGTGATGCTGTGTATAACATCCTAACTAGCGCCACGTTATAGGCGGGCGTATCACTTACCATCAGGTGAACGACCAGCTCGTTCAATCGCTTAGAAGAATAAAAAAAAACTTCTGACATACCAAAGAACACGTAAAAATATTATCGTAATAAAGCGTAGACAACAGTTCGTATATTTCATAAAACAAATGGTCACTATAAACCATCCAATATGGCGGCGCTGTCGACTTCCGGCTGGCTTCACTCCGCGCCATCCACGTTTATTTTATATTAATTATTCGTTGCGTTTAGAAATTATGGCCGCCATTAAATTAACTGTTACACGTCCGTATGTATTTCTTTATTATATATAAATGTATGAGATTTGTCTCCGGTAACGTTATTTAATAACACTTTTTTTTTAATTAAGCGACGAGCGGGACTTTCACCTGATTGCAAGTGATACGCCTACCCACAACACCTCGCTAATTGGGGTAGTATACATTGCACTACTGCAAGATGTTTTTACTCCAATAATTACACTAGGTACAACGCCCTTCAAACCAGAACAGTAACGTTTGAATAGAACTATTAGCGGTAGAAACTCGTCTAAACCTACCTCCAGTGACTAAGGCTATATTATAGTTAACTGAGTTAATGCGTTGCATGGCATCCTAACTTGCGCTTTGTAATAAGCAGGCGTATCACTTATAATCAGGTGAACATCACGCTCGTTTTTAGTTTCAACCAGTGCTGCAGGAACAGCTCGAAGAATTAATGATGTGTACGGCGCTGGTGTCGGAAAAGAAAGCACGGTACTTAGTTTCAACGTTTTCGTTCTGGAAATTTCCACCTTCAGAAACAACGCCGTGGACGGCCGCAGACCAAAACGGAAAATGAACAATTAAAGGCTATTGTGGAAGTGGATCCATCACAAAGCACTTCAGAGATAGCTGCAGGCTTCGGGGTAAGTGACAGAACTGTATTAATTAACTTGAAGCGAATCGGGAAAGTGAAAAAACTTGAACGATGTGTACCTCATGCATTGAGTGAACCGAACTTACGAACACGCGCCGACTGCTGCTGCTGTGTTACTTTGCTCAGCCGACACAATGATGAAGGGGTTTTAAATCGAATCATTACTTGTGATGAAAAGTGGATACTGTACGATGATCGAAAACGCTCGTCGCAATGGCTGAACCCTGGAGACACAGCCAAATCCTGCCTTAGACGAAAACTGACTCAGAAAAAGTTACTTACGAGTGTTTGGTGTACTGGCGCCGGTGTCGTTCACTGCAGCTTTCTAAAATCCTGCCAAACGATTACGGCAGATATCTGTCGTCAGCAACTGCAGACCATGAAGGAAGAACTAGCTGCTAAACAACTGAGATTGGTCAATCGCTCTAGGCCACTGCTGCGTCACGACAACGCACCACCACCACCACTATACACTGCACAACAAACAACCACTAAGTTAGATGACCTACAATTGGAATGTCTGCGACATCCACCGCACTCCCCGGACCTTGCCCCAACAGATTACCATATTTTCCGGAATTTGGACAACTTGTTACAAGGAAAAAAATTCAACTCCGTTGCGGCAGTCCAAACCGCCTTCAAAGAGTTTATTGACTTACGCCCCCCATGGTATTTTAAGTAAAGGGATCAATCAACTACCTATGAGATTGCAAAAGTGCATAGATAACAACGGTGCATACTTAGATTAATTAAATATATTTTACAAAAAAAAAAAAACTTTGTATTCCTCCCGTACAAAACGCCAATTTCATATGTAAGGACCTAATATATATATATATCATTATCATCTTCATGATCAGCCGATAGACGTCCCGTGCTGGATAGAGCGCAATGTGGTGGAAGCAGATTGTCCGCTCCGGACAGCAACCCTACCACTGACCACGATCGTCAACACCCTTACACTTCTTCCGAAACGAAATCATTTGGGACATACCTAAAAATAACCACCAGTAAGATCATAACAGTGGAAACCAAAACTATATGTACTTAAGTTACTATTAAGGAAACTTCATAGTTTCCTTATGAATATGAGGACCTGCATCCTGTTTGCATTACGTCTCTTTAAGTAAACATCATGGCAGAAAATCATTTCATCCTTGCACTAAGATTGAACATTTAAACGAGCAGTTCACATTGAGATCAGTTACAGTTATAATAACCACTAAGTGGTGAGGGTCATTAATTTATATCATAAACAGTAATGGATCCTAAGTTGACAGCTTTAATCACAATTACGAAACTTCTGTTAAGTTAACCTTTCTTCTGTTATTAAAGTTTCAGTTATATTCGATAGATGATGTTGGATGAGGGAGCCTAAGAGTTCCTGCACAACAAATCACGAGATCTAAACCAACCTCACCTACTCGAGTTGCATCCTGCTGATCAACAAACGAGGCTCTGGCTCCCACCAACCCGCATTAGTCCCAAATCCCCCCCCCCCCCTATATGGTTCCCTACTCGTGAAAATCTTTGGTGTAAACCTATGTCCAACAGTGGATATCTATCGGCTGATGATGATGATAATTAACCCAACACTACCACTACAACAAAAAAATCAAGGTTTAAAGTATATTCTATTCATTTTCAAAGCAATCATATTCTCATAGATAAGTACTGTATACAATTTCTAGATCAACTTAGATCACCAGATTAAAAACTTTAAACAACTTCAGAAGATAGGAGAAAGAATTTCATTTTTGTAACATAAAGAAAAATTTATATAATAGAAAGTCTTAACTGTTCGTGAATGTAAGTAGATTACAATTATGATATAGATTCCATGAAAAAAAAAAAAAAAAAAGGAACGATACGTTCAGTAGTAGTGCGATCAAGTTTCATTATTGTATAATAAAAAAAATTATTTCAATCTATGGTTATGTCTATTGAATAAGATTACAAAAAAACTAATCCAAAGAAACGATACATTCAGTAGTAGTACGATAAAGTTTCATTATTGTGTATTAAAAACATATTTTAATCTATGGTTATGTCTAATAGATAAGAGTACAAAAAAAAACAAATCCAGAGAAACGATACGTTCAGTAATAGTGCGATCAAGTTTCATTATCATGTATTAAAAAAAATATTTTAATCTATGGTTATGTCTATTGATAGATAAGATTACAAAAAAAAACAAATCCAGAGAAACAATGCGTTCAGTAATAGTGCGATCAAGTTTCATTATCATGTATTAAAAAAAATATTTTAATCTATGGTTATGTCTATTGATAGATAAGATTACAAAAAAAACAAATCCATAGAAACGATACGTTCAGTAGTAGTGCGATCAAGTTTCATTATCATGTATTAAAAAAAAAATTTAATCTATGGTTGTCTATTGATAGATAAGACTACAAAAAAAAAATTACAAATCATAGTTTACTACTTTCAGTACACTTAAGGAGCAAGCAAGCAAAAACAAGTGATTATTTTTTTTATTTACAAATGATTACTATTATTATTCAATAGAAGCAATTGACTCCGGAAGTAGGCGTGAATTCAAATTACTGGTGGTAGGTCTTTGTCCCTTTGCCCTGTAGTCTAGGGTTGTTAAGAGTAAGACTAAGGGAAGTCCTGCTTGTTGTAGCAGGCGACTGTATGGGTATTCGAGTTTTTGGGCTTAGGAATTGAGGGTCCTCATAGTTCACGTGATCTAGTGCTTGTCGTACCAAAGGAAGGTTACCCTCCCTGGAACGTGCGTTAGACGTAGTGCCGGGAAGCACTAGTGCGTCCGTGGATTCCAGGGCCTGTCGCAACACACTGAAGATGAGGTGGTAAAAATCCCACATAACCTTGTCTTTCCCTCAGAAGGAGGGTATATTGTTAAAAGATTTCCACTCCATAAGAAAATCTAGGTAGGTACCATCAGCGCTCCTAATGCAGCCGAGAAACAGTACCGTGCTCCGGTTTGAAGGCGCCGTTGCTAGTGAAATGACTTAATCAACGAGATAACATCTTATGTCTGAGGCGACGAGCACAATGTGGTGCTGTGTCTATCCTAACTCCGGGAAGGTGAACATCCCGCTCGTCTCCTTGCTTTATTGTATAAAAAAAAATTAGAGTAAATGTATGGGGGAAAAAAAAAGAGCATCTTTAAACAGACAAATGCAATTTTCTAAAAATTATATATATATATATAAATATATATTTACAATGATTGTGATTCAGAACGCAGCGTACCGCCATTGTGGAGCGCGCGCCTTTTTTTTCCCGCGAAAGTTTGACAGGTGAGTCACGATAAGGTGAAGCACACGGCAAATGCTTTCGGGACATTCTTTTTTTTCTATTCAACCAATCGACGTAACGGACATTCACCTGATCGTAAGTGTTACGCCGGTCCAAAACAACGTGACGCATAGTTAGGATAATATACACTGTACCGCATTGAGCTCATCGCCTTGAGACATGACATGTTACGTCTCGTTACTTCAGTAATTACACTAGCTACAGCGCATTTAAACTGGAACCTACTTACACCGTCTCCGGCGGAAATTTACCACGAGTGTAATAGCGGGATCTTTAAACTAAGTACTATAACTTAATTGTTTGTCTACTTGATTTAAGATTCTCTTTACCAAAAGAGTCCTCAACTCCTCAAGTTTGTATGACTGGATTTAAGTATTACGAGACGAGCGGGACATTCACCTGATGGTAAATGATACGCCCGGCCGTAACAACGTGGCCGATAGTTAGGATGATATACACAGAACCAAATTGCGCTCGTCGCCTGAGACATACGATGTTGAGTCCCGTTTACCTTAGAAATTTCACTAGTTACAGCGCCCTTCAAACCGGAACATAGTAATGTTTGCACAGTACTGTCTGTCGGCTGTAATAGGCGCTGCGGTGGTACCTACCTAGACGGCGCTTAGGACCTAGCAGCAGACTATGATCTACCCTAATCATAACAACGCGGCGCTAGTTAGGATGATATACATTGCACCACATTGTACGCGGCGTTCAGAAGTTAAGTTCTTCGTTATCTCATTAGCTAAACCATCATCATTAGATAGATATCATCACTAGAAAAGATACGCCAGATAAGATCATATAGACAATGTCCGGTAGTGATGGGCAAAGCAAGACCAAGGCCAAGACTTGGACAATCTTGGTACTGGTCTTGCTCTTGTCTGTTCGCTCTTGATCTTGCTCGCGTAAAATTGGTCTTCGCAACTGCAAGATCAACATCAATTTTACTCATCACAAATGTCCCGAATATGAAATCAGGATATTGTCACTTCACCAACATGCTGAATATGCTCTTCATCCTAATTTTTTTCCACACCGACCCCGTTTCGCACAGTCTCATTGTTTGGTTTGATGTTATCGCAAAACGCAGTAATGTTGCCATTTAAAATTTTATATTAATGTATTACTCTTGGCTAAGCATGGGTAAGTTATTTTTAACTGTGGCTTATGACGCTTCAAATGGACGGTGACCACACTCGCGTATATAATGAGGATATTGAATTATCGTTTTCTTATATGGTTGTGGGACGTGGACTTTAAAAAAGGAATGTTGTCGTCGAATACAAGCATTTGAGATGTGGAGACTCCGTCGAATGCTTAAGATCACGTGGAAGCAGTTTGTCTCCAATGCTCAAGTCCTTGAGAGAGCGAATTGCAAACGCAGGCTGATGACAACTGTCATGCAAAGAAAGGTTGCGTTTTTCCGACACTTTCGAACAGGATCCCTTTATGAGTTCTCAAGGTTGATCCTGGAGGGCAAAATTCCTGAAAAGCATGCACCTGGTAAGCAGCGCAAGAAATGGTTTGACGACATAAAGGAGTGGACAGGTTTTAAATACCATCAGTTAAAAAGGATAGCTGAAGATCGAATTGGTTCTCTCAATCTGAACGCCAAATTCAGTTTGAAGAGGGCACCCGATGATGATGATGATATTGAATTTACAATTTTTTCTTTTAGACGGCAACAAGAAGAGTTTCAAATGGAGTTCATATGAACATTACTTCTTCGCAGAAGACCACGCCAGCGTCCAACGACGTCTCGATACTGATCATGGCTTTACTAAAACCGAGCTGATCACAACAAACAGCCCCACATTTTGTAATTCCAGGCCAGCGGTCGGCAACATGCGGCTCTTTGGATTTGAAGCTGCGGATCTTTACTTCCAAACGAAAATATAATTTAAAAAAAATTATACAATCGTTCTGAATTGATTGACGAGGACGAGGCACCATTTCACCCCCACCCCTTGACGCCGCCATTGATTTGTTTGTTTTAATTTCTTACTTAAATAATAAGTGATGATCTGATAAAATTATATCATCATCATCAGTCGATAGACGCCCACTGATGGACATAGACCACCTCCAAAGATATCTACATCGATCGATCCTGCGCTGCCGCATCCAGCTGCTTCCTACGACCTTCACCAAATCGTCGGAGGATTGCCAATAATATATCTTCCGGTACACGGTCGCCATTCGAAGACCTTAGTACCCCCATCGGCTGTCAGTCTTCAGAACGACGCTTCATCCCCATTGCCACTTGCTATAATATCACATATATTATCTAATTTGTTATGAAAATATACTACATATATATTTAAATAAATAAATACTTTTCTTACAAATAAATAAGTTATTTTTTTAAATCAAAGTCAGTAAGAAAAATTTTTGTGGCCCGTTAAAAATTTTTTTAATCGTAATATCCGATACTTCGAACTGAAAAAGGTTGCCGACCCCTGTACTAGGCGATATATCCCGACCGCTTCCTACTTAGTCACGGCCTAAACGGGCGACTAATATCGGTTTTCGCGACTAAAATTAACTACGCGGTTAACCGTTGAGCATCTCACCTTATATCCACCAGGTCCAAAGTCCATTTTCCATTGGAGATCCCTGATTAGCAATAAGGATACTTTCGCAATGATTTCCCAGTATGTGACGAATTGGGGTCGACGGTCAATACGAAAATGGACCTTATGGTCATTGAACATGGTCGTTATTTACACAATTGTTTACTGGTGGTAGGTCTTTGTGTCTGAAGTAGGCAGGTACCACTTCAGCTCCATTGCAGCCTACTAACAGACACAGACATTAGGGGTAATGAAGCTCACTAGTTTTCACGTGATATATATATATATATTATATATACTGTCTAAGTAGGTACGCATAACAGTAATATGCAAAGCTTACTGTGTTCCGGTATGAATGGGCGGGCGCTGTATCTAACGTCATTACTGCGGTAATGGGACCTAACGGCTTGTGTGTTCAAGGCGACGAACACAATGTGGTACTGTGTAAACATCTTAATTAGCGTCAGGTCGTTATGGGCAAGCGTGTCACTTACTGTTAGGTGAACGTGTCTCGCTCGCGTCGTTGTTTTGTATAATAAATAAACTCGACGGCACGCAAACGATTTTGGACCTTCACGTTGTGACCTTAAGGCAGTGTTTCCTAACGTGGGTCGTATGCCCCACAGGGAGACAATTTGATAGTTGAAGGAGGGGGCAATTTGAAAAATTACCGAGACGACTTAACTCCTTCGCTATAATTGAATTATTTAATTATAAATTGTTTTTTATTTTTATTTGAATTTCTGTTTTAAATAGTTACAATTTTACAGTATTTTCTTATAAAACTTATCATTTATAGTAATTAAAAAAAATATAATGTTTTAAAATTTATAAGTGAGGCATGGCTTAGAAAAGATTGGGAAACACTGCCTCAAGGTATGTTAACTTATGCCGGTATCTTGATATGAAAGTTAACATAGCTGACTTATCCTCAACTTATTACGACAATGTGTCGAAGGTATTATTACTAGTATATAGACTACTTGCTGTTCCCTGCCCGCTTTGCTGGTCGTAACCCTCCCAAAAGGGGTTGCAGGGTGTTACGACCACCCCCCACAACCCCAAAGCTTTTCTTAGTTGACCTCTACTCGGCAAAAGCAATCTTCCTGCCCAATGTCGAGTCTTCAAGCCTTATGGTTCTAAAGATATATATAGATAATACTTCAAAGTATTATTGCCTAGTATTAAAAATACTTGTACCAGGTTTTAGAGATATCGTGATGAGTCTCGACATACGTGGAAATCTTTTGTATATATATATATATATATATATATATATATATATATATATATATGAAATGGTAGTAGCTAACAATTGCCGGAGTCCGTTTAGAAAACCGGAGAGATTTCTGCTGTCCTACTGTAGTGTGAGAACATTACTGTGTCCCGGTTTGAAGGGCGCTATAGCTAGTGTAATTACTGAAGTAGCAGACTTAACTCCAATTAAACCAATGATCTCAATGTGATGCTGTGTATACCAATCTAACTAGCGCCACGTTGTAGGCGGGCGTATCACTCACCATCAGGTGAACGTCATGAACGTCTTGTTGCTTCGTAGGATAAAAAAAAAAGACGCAGGTTCGATCCCTGATGAACCCGAGTTCCGCTCAACTTCTTGAGAAAACCAACTTAAATGGTCACCATGTTCGAAGGTTATTTTTACACTCGTAAAGAGAATGGCTCAATACTAGCGGTGGGTAAACTGAATCGTTTATTTCCATTGTTCTGTTGAATTAAAAAAAAAAAAAACGTATTCACGCAATAAATCACTTTACGTGTCCTCCGTGAAATGCTAGTGTATCTTCTTAAAGTGCTTCTCCAACTGGTGAAGGTTGGCGATCAGCGTGGTACAGCCCTTTCTGTCTTCCGTTCGGCGGGAGAATTGGCACGCCCTGGATATGCGGCTATGCTAGTCCATTCCCTAATATTCCTCGACCATGACTTTTTCCTTCCATGCTGCTAGTGTACATTTCCTATGAAACACCATCATTAATTCTATGAACTGAAGTATTTGCATACGATGTTATTTTCCTCAACGCGAGGTTAACTCAGCCACGCAAACGAGTACAGCAAACCGATAACTGTAACGGTAACTTTTAACCAACCGAAAAAAAAGGAGGTGTTACCAATATAACACGTCTCATCATCAGCCGATAGACGTCTACTGTTGGACATGGGCCTCACCCAAAGATCTCCACACTGATCGATCTAGCGCCGCCCGCATCCAGCGGCTTCAATCGTTTGGAGATGTTCATATGGGGGACTTGAGCCATTTCTCACCACGCTCGTCTAATGCAGGTTGATGGGAGCCAGAGCCTCGTTGATTAGCAGGGTGCACCACGAGCAGGTGAAGTTGACTTGGGTCCCGAGAGTTGTTGTGTGGGAACCCTTACGCCCCAATTTAACCCATCTATGTGACAGGTTTTTTTTTATTATTCCACATAGTAAAGAAATGAGCGGGATGTTCACCTGATGGTAAGTGGTATTCGCCCACAGCGTGGCGCCAGAACGAGATTGTATACCCTCTTAACTAGCGTCACTTTATTATGGGTGAGCGTATCAATAACCGGGATGTAAGAGGTCCCCCACAACAACTCACGGGACCCAAGCCAGCCTTACCAGCTGGTGGTGGAGATTACTAATCAACAAACGAGGCTCTGGCTCCCACCAACCCGCATTGGGCCAGCGTGGCGGGAAATGACCCAAACCTCTACAAACCACAGCCCATACTGATCGATCAATGTGGAAATCTTTGAGGGAGGCCTAGTCCAGCAGTGGACGTCTATCGGTTGATGGTGTGTGGTGTAACGTCGTCGCTTAATTGTATAAAAAAAAATTAAGTTTTTTTTTTTAACATTGATTGCCTCTGATGTTGCCACATGTACCCCTCCTAAGCCTCTTCCACGGCCACCATCAGCTCCAGCAAAAGTGAAATGACCGTCGCTGCTCTCTCTGTTCCACTCTGAATACACCTTGCATAAATAAGTGTAGGTCTTAATTTTATAACAAACTCCAATTAGGGTTGCCAACTACGACTAAATATTTTATTTGCGGGTCTTTTATTGAAGTAGGCGCGGAGTCCCACTTGTGGGAATATCATCTTTTATCTATACCATAATTTTTTTTACTTTATGATGGAAGCTCACAGTCCATAAGTGGAAATATTTCTTTTTTTTAACTTTATAACTACCATTCATTACTTTTTACTTTTTGAGCGTGGACCCAGAGTCTCAATAGTGGGAATATTGGGGCTGTTTAATTTTATGTATTAATTTTTTATACCCTTCATAGACTACTTTATTTTTACCGAAGACAAATTTGATAATTTTTTAATAATAAAAAAATAGATATACTTGGAACTTGGAACCATAGATAATAAAAAACTAGTATTTTAAAGAAAAAATCAATTTAAACTGAACTTAGTAACATATTTTAATATTAGATGCTTACATATGAAATTTGCGTTTTTTACGGGAGGAATATAAAGTCAATTTGTTTTTTCTAAAAAGTTTTTGTAAGAAGTTGTCCAAATTCCGGAAAAATAGTAATCTGTTGCAGCAAGGTCCGGGGAGTGCGGTGGATGTCGCAGACATTCCGATTGTAGCTCATCTAACTTAGTGGTTGTTTGTTGTGCAGTGTGTGGTGGTGGTGCTGCGTTGTCGTGACGCAGCAGTGGCCTAGAGCGATTGACCAATCTCGGTTGTTCAGCAGCTAGTTCTACCTTCATGGTCTGCAGTTGCTGACGACAGATATCTGCTGTAATCGTTTGGCAGGATTTTAGAAAGCTGTAGTGAACGAAACCGGCGCCAGTACACCAAACACTCGTAAGTAACTTTTTCTGAATCAGTTTTCGTCTAAGGCAGGATTTGGCTGTCTCCAGGGTTCAGCCATTGCGACGAGCGTTTCCGGTCATCGTACAGTCTCCACTTTTCATCACAAGTAATGATTCGATTTAAAACCCCTTCATCATTGTGTCGGCTGAGCAAAGTACCACAGCAGCAGCAGTCGGCGCGTGTTCGCAAGTTCCATTCACTGAATGCATGAGGTACCCATCGTTCAGGTTTTTTTACTTTCCCGATTCGCTTCAAGTGGATTAATACAGTTTTGTCACCTGCTCCGAAGCCTGCAGCTATCTCTGAAGTGCTTTGTGATGGATCCGCTTCCACAATAGCTTTTGATTCTTCTTTTTCCGCATTGGTCTCCGACCGTTCACAAGGTTGGTTCTGAAGGTCTAAATTTCCAGAAAGAAAACGTTGAAACCAAAAACGTCGTGCTTCCTTTGCGACACCAGCGCCGCACACATCATTAATCCTTCGAGCTGTTCCTGCAGCACTGGTACTGGTGCCACGGTAGAACTCGTACTCGTAAATATACCGATATTCCATGTTTTCCATTGCGCGGTAATAAGCGACGCCAAAGAAAAAACAAACGAATGACAGTTTCCAAAACTCAAATGTATCAGCTAAATGAATTTATAAATTTGAATTTGGAATTCTTAACCAAACAGGAGATACATCAGATCAAAGTGGTCAGTGCGACAAAACGCTAATTTCATATGTAAGGACCTGATCCTTTACTTCAGTACATAGAATTTATTTGAGAGACATTCTATATGAAATTTCATATTGATGTACTTAATTAATGCCTTTTTACTTTCATCGGCCGATAGATGCCCACAGCTGGACATAGGATATGCACTCTAACCAATCCTGCATTGCATTATTACATACTTTATTTTTACCTTCATAACATCGTGATAGATTTTTTTGCCAACCGTACCTTCAGTACGTTAGAAAGGAAACAACGTCCCCAATAATGTACGCAGTAACGAGCACAGAGTGAGCGGAGATTAAAAAATAAAACGATATTAATTAAATTTCGAATCTAGAAAACACGCCAACTTACTGCATACGAGTAATAACGGCTTAACAGTTAAACCCTGATTCAATGTGCACGCAACTTAGTTAAATCTAAAGTTGAACTACTTACACTAAAATCTTACGTTATGAATTTGTTCCGGAGACGGTCTAGCAGCGTGCTAACATTACTTTGATCCGGTTTAAAGGGTACTGTAGGTAGTGAAATTACTGGGGTAACGCGACTTAGCATCTTATGTCTAAAGGCGACGAGCTTAACGTGATGCAGTGTATGTCATCCTAACTAGCGCGACGATATGTTCTCTGTTGCCAGAGTCCATCTAAGTAGGTACCACCGCAGTGCCTATTTCTACCGCCAAACAGTAGTGTACAAACATTACAGTGTTCCGGTTTGAAGGGTGTGTAGCTGCAGTGAAATTACTGGCCCAACAAGACAACATGTCTCTAGCTAGTAGCTAGTGTGATTACTAGGGTAACGAGACCTAAGATTTAGTGTCTCAATGCGACGAGCGCAGTATGTTACTGTATATATCATCCTAACTAGCGTCACGTTATGGGCAAGCGTATCACTCACCATCAGGTGAACGTCTCCGCTCGCTTCGTCGAATAAAAAAAAAAAACAATAGAAGGTGCGGTGGTACTAAGACGGTATCCGGCGCAACTTGAACAAGTAATGAAATTAACACTGAACATCGCATTGGAAACTTTACACAACTCATGTTAACACACACATGTCGCCACACACACACACACCGACGAATGCACTATACGCAACACGTTAAAATAGCACTCATAGTGCCGCGCCTAACAACTGAACAAACAAACGCATACAGAATACATACGTGCAAGGATTTATTGTGTACGATGTCACTTAGCAATATATATATACATATATATATGTATATATATACATATGTGTGTATATATATACGGTCTCCGGCAACATACACCTGTCAGCAGTCAATATCTCACATCATTATATATATATATATATATATATATATATATATATATATGTATATAGTAATAGTCAGAATATATACTAGCCGTTCCTCGGCCACTGGTGACCGTAATACAGAATTGGACTTTCTATAACAACCGTTACCATAGCAACCGCATAAACAACACGCAATGAAAACTTTTATAAAAGTGAACTGGAAATAAAATTATGAAGGACCTGCAGAACGTTCCCATGTTCCCGTGTTCGCGATCACTAGTTTTCACGTGATTGACCAACAAATGCTATTTTTTATATATATATGTATATATATATATATATATATATAATATTCCGTCTGGGTAGATATTGCCGCAGCTCCTATTTCTGCCGGCAAAAGCAGTGTGCTAACATTACTGTGTTCCGGTTTGAAGGGCGCTGTAGCCATTCTCATTACTTCAATAATAAGATCTAACATCTTGCGTCAGGGCGACGAGGACAACGTGATGCAGTGTACACTGTTCTAATTAGCGCCACGTTATGGACCGGCGTATCACTTACCATCAGGTGAACGTCCCGCTGGTGTCGTCAAAAAAAAATATATTTAAGTTAAATCTGTGTCCAAAGCATGATGGAGTGCTTCTCTAAATATATAAAGAGGAGAAGTAATAAAACCTGATGCTCCATAAAACTGGTGCTTTACAGCTTCTTGGTTAAGCAGGATAAACTTTACTGTATACTTCTTAAAGTGCCTCTCCAACTGGTGAAGGTTGGCGATCAGCGTGGTACAGTTCTTTAGGTCTCCGGTTTGGCGGGACAATTCATATGCCCCAGATATGCCAGTCCATTCCCTGATATTCCTCAACCATGACTTTATCCTTCCCCCCACCTTTCGTTTTCCATTTTTTTTTTTCAGTAAACAGTAAATACAAATTAAAAAAATATTGTAATTTCCGACCTTTGACTGCATGTTACTGGTGGTAAGTCTCTGTTGCCGGAAACAGTCGAGGTACTACCACAGCGCCCACTGCAGCCGACAAACAGTACTGTGTTCCGGTTTGAAGGATGTTGTAGCTAGTGTAAGGAGACTGGGGTAACGAGACTACATCTTATGTCCGAGGCGAGGAGCGTAGTATGATGCAGTATATATCACCCTAATCAGCGCCACGTTATGGACAAGCGTATCACTCACCATCAGGTGAACGTCCTGTTTGTCTCGGTTCGTAAAAAAAAAATCTGTCCTTGTTAAGAACAAGAAATATCTTTTTAACATAATATAGGAATTAATGATTACATCCTAACTATTGATCTGAGATCTGAGCCGGTCGATGTGGGAGGGAGAGAGAGGCCTGTGTACAGCAGTGGACGTCTATCGGCTGATGATGATGATGATTGATCCGAGATGCGCAAACATTGACACACGTTAAGATGACATCATGGCTGATGCACTGTTCACGACGCGAATACAGTAAGTTTACTAAACTGTTAATCATCTAAATTTTCATCACCAATGGACTAACATTCCTTTTTATATGATGGGCTGATGATCTTCGCGTTAGGGAAAGATTGCTAACCTTAAATGGCCGATGAGACACAAGTTCCTTGGATAGTGATCGCGTGTTGACCCAGTGTTGGCAGGCCTCCTGCTAGGTGGTATGACGATCTGGTGAAGATCGCAGGAAGCAGCTGTTTACGGGCAGCGCAGCATCGATCGATATGGAACATTTTAGGAGATGTCTATATCCAGCAGTGGACGTCTATCGGCTGATGATGACGATGATGATGATATATATATATATGAAATTAGTATTTTGTACGGGAGGATTATAAAGTAATTTTTTTTTGTAAAATATGTTATTTAATGAAAGTATGCACCGTTGTTATCTATGCACTTTTGCAATATCATAGGTAGTTCATTGATCCCTTTACTAAAAATACCATGGGGGGGCGAGAATCAATAAACTCTTTGAAGGCGGTTTGGACTGCCGCGTCGGAGTTAAATTTTTTTCCTTGTAAGAAGTTGTCCAAATTCCGGAAAATATGATAATCTGTTGGGGCAAGGTCCGGGGAGTGCGGTGGATGTCGCAGACATTCCAATTGTAGCTCATCTTACTTAGTGGTTGTTTGTTGTGCAGTGTGTGGTGGTGGTGCTGCGTTGTCGTGACGCAGCAGTGGCCTAGAGCGATTGACCAATCTCAGTTGCTTAGCAGCTAGTTCTTCCTTCATGGTCTGCAGTTGCTGACGACAGATATCTGCTGTAATCGTTTGGCCAGATTTTAGAAAGCTGTAGTGAACGACACCGGCGCTAGTCCACCAAACATTCACAAGTAACTTTTTCCGAGTCAATTTTCGTTTAGGGCAGGATTTGGCTGCGTCTCCAGGATTCAGCCATTGCGCCGAGTGCTTCCGATTATCGTACAGTATCCACTTTTCATCACAAGTAATGATTCGATTTTAAACTCCTTCATCATTGTGTCGGCTGAGCAAAGTACCACAGCAGCAGCAGTCGGCGCGTGTTCGCAAGTTCGATTCACTCAATGCATGAGGTACACATCGATCAGGTTTTTATACTTTCCCGATTTGCTTCAAGTTAATTAATACAGTTTTGTCACTTACCCCGAAGCTTGCAGCTATCTCTGAAGTGCTTTGTGATGGATACTTTCTACAATAGTCTTTAATTCTTCATTTTCCACTTTGGTCTTCGGCTGTCCACGGGGTTGGTTCTGAAGGTAGAAATTTCCAGAACGAAAGCGTTGAAACCAAAAACGTACCGTGCTTTCTTTTGCGACACCAGCGCCGCACACATCATTAATCCTTCGAGCTGTTCCTGCAGCACTGGTACTGGTGCCACGGTAGAGCTAGTACTCGTAAATATACCGATATATCATGTTTTCCATTGCGCGGTAATAAGCGACGCCAAAGAAAAAAATAATGAGGAAAAAACGAATGACTGTTTCCAAAACTCAAATGTATCAGCTAAATGAATTTATAAATTTGAATTTGGAATTGTTAACCAAAGAGCAGATATTTCAGATCAAAGTGGTCAGTGCGACAAAACGTTAATTTCATACGTAAGGACCTAATATTAATCCACTCACCTTTTTAAAGCATAGATAAACAAAAACACATTTTTTTTTTGTTCAATGAAGCGACGAAACGAGCGGAACATTCACCTAATGTTAAGTAATACTCCTGTCCGTAACAAGGTGGCGCTACTTAAAACGTTACACTTGACCACATTTTATTTCTTACTGTGAGACAAGTCTCGTTACCGCAGTAATTACATAAACTACAACGCCCGTTAATACGCACACTGGTGTTTGGCGGTGGCAATACGAGCTGCGGTGGTACGCGCCTACACGGTCTCCGGCAAGACACCTACCACCAGTGACCTTCTAGAAGACAGTATATCTCACCGACGGTCCCCCCCCCAACATTCCTCAATAACAAAAGTACAAACAGTACATAGTCGCTCTCTCACCTTTACGCGAGTTTATTTCGAAAGCGGTCGCTCCTCTATGAGTCATGCTAAAGACCGTTACCGTTACCGGTAATAAAGTATGATTTACAGCGTTATTTATATTATTGTTACTGTATATATATATATGTATTATATTTCAGAACAGTGTGCAGTACAAACGTGTAAATGAATATAATTATCATCAGCCGATAGATGTTCACTGCTGGACATTGGTCTCTCCAAAAGATCTCCACATACAGTCATTGGCTTCTGGTGCTGCAGGGCACTAGAGACTGTCGTATGCAGGAGTTCATATAAAGGGATTTGCGCAATTTCCCACGGTGGCCCAGGTGAGAGCCAGAGCCTCGTTTGTTGATTAGCAGGGTGCACCACGAGCAGGTGAGTTTGGCTTGGGTCCCGTGAGTAGTTGTGCGGGAACCCTTATACCCTTATGAATATAATAGGTTTTACAAATAGACTAACTGCTGCTAGGTCTCTGTTGTAGGAGACTGTTTAAGCACCACCGCAGCGCCTGTTCCTACCGAACAGTGCTGTGCAAATATTACCGAGTTCCAGTTAGAAAGTTGTAGTAATTAGTGAAATTACTGAAGTGACGAGACCAAATCACATATAAGCTATTCTAGGTCATATTTAGTTTATCAATTTCGTTCTATAGTATTATCAGAGTGCACCAGGTTCACTGTCACTTTAATCAAATCTCTCAGCCCCCACTTCTGGGGCACAGGTCTACCCTCAATACGAGGGCGATGGGCCACAATCACCACGCGGGCCCAATGCGGATTGGTCACTTCACCCACACCTTAGAATGAATTCTAATTCATGTGCAGGTTTCCTCGCGATGTTTCCCTTCACCGTTTGTATTTCGCTGTTGTTACTAAAGTTCACAAATGTACATAACTTAAATGTTAAAGTCATCGGTACATGCCGGGATTCGAACCCGCGACCTTCGGAATGAAGGCCGCACGCTCTAACCAGTAGGCCAGTGAGCTACAACAGCTCAAACAGGCCTACTGGAAGAAATACCATGTTGGAATAAGTAGTGCCTTTGCACTTATTTCTATATATGTTATATTTTCATAATAACTCAGCTTCAGATTTTTATATGAAGCCGTGATAATTCAGGTTATACGCTATATGTATTGAAGAGGGGCGGGTTCAAACCCCACTTCGAACTAACAGGTTTATTATCCACCAGCCGACAATTGGTTATGAAGCTTAGTGCTTAGCTGCGATCCCAACTGATGTTAAGCGGAGATGTAAACTAGGCGGTGAAGCGCACTAATCTAGAAGACTATTAGCTCTTCTCTTGAAGCCTCCCACGTCATATCTGGACGTAAACACTTCAAGACTCTGCTTGTGGGCTCCCAACAGTGGGAACAATAAGACAGCGGCTTATGTATTGTTTCACTGTGTGCATAGAAAGGAGATTCCAACGAACAGTATTGGTAAGGTTAGAAATATCCGCGACCTGAACCATGAAAGGTCATGGTGGGCCAGTGTTGCCATAAAGTGTTAAGTGGTTAAGCATCATAATAACAGAATCTGAAATCGGCTTCATCGTAACCTTGCGCGCCAGAAATAAACATCCGTCTCCGCCAAGACATCTGGGTAAATATAATGCGGAGTTTATAGCTCTGATCGTTCCCAGCTGTTTGCGGTTATGTTTGTTTGATCGAAGGTTGAGACTACTTGCTATGCTATATAACATATATATATATATATATATATATATATAAGGGATTCCACCTATGTAGAGATCATGATATAGCTGGAACCGTAAGGTATGAAGACGTGGAATTTGATAGGAATATTTTTTTGCCTCCCAATACTACGTCCACCGGTACACGGCCTCCATTGGAGGACCTTACTGCCACATCGGCCATCAATCCTTCGGAGCAATATGCCCTGGCCAGGTGGACCGACGATATGGTGAGAATCGCGGGAGCTCACTGGATGCGGGCAACACGGGACCGATCGATGTGGTGTTCTTCGGGGGAGGCCTATGTCCAGCAGTGGACGTCTATCGGTTGACGATGACGATGATTTCTTTTGCTGAGTGTAAGTCAGCTAAGAATGGATTTTATAAAATGTTACCCCCAAAATCAGTTGCGGGGTTGTCACGGCTAGTGAACTGGGTGGGGAACAGCTAGTTTAATATATATTCTTAACGTAGAGACGAACCTAGTTTAATTCAGTTTGTTTGTAAATAAAAAAAAAATTACTTTAAGTATGTATTCGTATAGTCATGTACCTTAACAGTGGAGACGTAAATTAGCCGTTGGAAAAAAAAAAGTATTGTCTATATGTTTGTACGTGAAATCACTCCGAGCGGAAGTATCATTCATTAAGTTAAGTTATAAATCAATACTTATCTTACTTTAGGTCCTTTTTCATGTTATTAACTTGTTATAGAATCAAAGTTCCTTAATAAGTTCAATCTTTAGGTTAATAGGTATCAGGTCTGCAGGTCTAAGACTAGTCAACGGAAGAATAAGACTAAGGTATTCCCTGCCGGTCGTATAAGGCGACTAAAAGCGCCCTCGAGGTTGTGTGGCTTGAGGGTGGAGGCCTTGGAGCCCGATACACGAGCCTTAGGAGAACGGCAAATGCATGGTGGTTATGCCCCGTGGGTGCTAAGACAGGCGCTGGTACGTTCCGCAGGAGACCACAGCCGCTTCTACTGCTTTGACGGAGACCACCGAAGGGGTCTTAGTGGGTAGAAATCACACATAACCTTATCTTCCCCCCAGTAGCAGTGTATCTTTTAAGATTTTCTTCGCGATAAAATAAAAAAAAAAGTTCTAAGATTAGTAAGAAAATATAGAAGATTGATTTTTTTACTCTTTAAATCTTTTGGATCTTTATATATTTATTATCAGTTTCGTTTTAAGATCAATGATAAGATATTTGTATTAACTGTGTATTTTTTTTATATTATGTTACACAACTTGATAAAGCTTTCACTACCTCCGTAGCACATCTTCACCACCATATAGTCCCTGAATCGATTACGGAATTATATGTTAGAGTTCAGTATCTTCTTCCCCCTGCCCTTTTCCCAGCTATTTGGGGTTGGTACAGTATGTACTTCTCTTCCACATCCCTCTGTCAGCCGTCATATCTGAATTCACACTCTTCTTACGTCATCTTTCACACAATGCATCCAAACTTTCTTCGGTCTTCCTCCACCCTTATACCATCCACGTTCTCATTTCCTCATTATCTCACAATTAAAGAGTTCAGTATGTGGTAAGGTTTTTGGAATTCTAGATAGCTTTATCAACAGCTGATAGAAGTCCTCCGCTGCTGGACGCTTCACCCAAAGATCTCAGCACGGATCGGTTCTGCGCCATATCAGCATCGCTGTAGCTGTGAGCCTGGGTTTCGTCAACTGACAGACAGCCAGTATTCTAAGGAAGTATGCCTCACCATCCAATGGCCTCATTGTCACGCCGCGTGAAATAGGACAGTGTTAGTCTATCGAAGATGGTGAAAGCATCAAAAATAATCTCATGAATGGAATCCGAGCGAAGACCTCGAGAATATAAATAAATGTGGGGTGTAAGGAGTCCCGCACAACTCACGTGGGCCAAGCCAACCTCACCAGCTCGTGCACCCTGCTAATTAACAAACGAGGCTCTGGCTCTCACGAACCTGCGTTGGTCTGTGGTGAGAGATGGCCCAAATTCCCCCATATGATCCCCTACAAACGACGTCCCCTAGTGCCCGGCGATGCGGCCAGCGCAGAATCGATCGATAAGGGGATCTTTGGGGGGGGGCCTATGTCCAGCAGTGGACAACTATCAGCTGATGATGATGATGACGCGAAAAGCTTAAACTATTTCCATAGTGTACCCACCCACAACTAAAATATATCTAACATCAATAAATACACTTTGTAGTTGTCTATTTATAAAAAAAAAATTAACACGCTGTTTTACGTAAACATATCTCAACTTCAAAGCTGATACGTACCAATTGGTTTAGTGAAAGATTATTTAGGAATGTTGTTAAACTCATATTTATGTGTATAGGAGATATACAGAGATCCATTGACTCATCACGAGACCTCCGAGACTATTACAGGTAAACATTCTAAATCTGGTGCAGATATTGCTTCTGCCATTTACAGATCAGCTAAGAAAGGATTTTATTAAATTCCTTCCCCAAAGGGGCCTCTATTTGTGGGGGTGTTATGTCCAACAAAGCGGACGGGGAACAGCTAGTCTATCTAGATATATATGAGATCCGCATGAGAACTAAGGTCAACGACAGTCCAATAGATTGTTAGCCTCAAGTGGTAATGGGCAGGACACATCGCTCGAAGGACTGACAGCCTATAGGGCCTCCTGACCCTCCACCAGGTGGTTTGACGATCTGGTGAAGGATGCGGGCAGCGCTGGGTCGATCGATATGGAGATATTTGGGGAAGGCTTATGTCTAGCAGTAGACGTCTGTAAGCTGATAATGGTGATGATATATTCATAATGTGTTTATTTGTTCGCCACTCACGTGAAAACTAGTGAACGTATCGACACGGGAATATGAGCGTTACACGCGGAATGTAATGTGATACTATTTGAATTTCATAGATCTTTTACTATAATATTTCTAATTAATTTTTCTGAACATTTTCATTTGGTATTACATATGCGGTTGCTATGGTAACTGTGGCTATTTAAAGTCATTTGCAGTTGCGGTTGCATTAAATAACTTTATTAGGGCCAGCAAAGCGGACGGGGAACAGTTAGTTTTGTATATAATAATTATGATCTGGATTAAGTTATATTACTGTTTTCATGAATAATGAAATGATATTAATAAGTTAACTTTAAGTAGTCGTTACACAGTAAAATGTAGATACACAAAGAGGAAGGAAAGTTCATCATCATCACCAGATTGGTAGAGAAGTACGCTCGTCAGGGATACATCTCTTATACGATAGTCGGAATACAATGAAGGTAATATAGTTATAGATATGTGTATATATATATATACATAAAGAAGCGACGAGGTATTCACCTGGTTGTAAGTGATATGCCCACCCATAGAAACGTTGTGCCAGTAAGGATGATATTGTACTCGCTGCCTCTAAACAAGATATCAGATCACGTTACCCCAATAACTTCACAAGCTACAGCGCCTTTCAAACCGGAACACAGTAACGTTTCCACTGTAGTGTGTCGGTTGCCATAGGCGCTGCGGTGGTACCTACCCAGACGGACTCCAACAGCAGACCTGCCACCAGTAGAAATATAACAACCAACTCATTTAACCATGGAATCGAACCAATGGACCTTAGTGTCAAGGAAGCAGTTAGCCACTTACAGAGGTTACCAGCTGAATGTTTGTCTTCTCTCCGTTACCAACATCATCATTATTATCAGCCGACAGATGTCCACTGCTGGACATAGGCATTGCGTTATTAACATATAAAAAAAAATTAACTACAATCAAAAGCTACAAAATTAACACGCACTGTATTATAGTAAAGTGTTTAATAATATTTATCAATATATAGTAAACTATTAACTAAGAAGATATCAATACGTTCTCTAAAATCATTCCTCGTATCCATTAATTGGTACGAACATGGTGAATATCCCCCGGTTCTCCGGCATGCTGGTCTCCTAAGGGATTTGATCAGGTTTTATTCATTTAAAATTACTAATAGCTGATGCATTTTGGTATACCCTAAAGATGGTGTATAATCAGCCATCTGCCTCTAAGAGGACTGAAAGAAAAAACTATCGTATCAGTCGACTAAATTATTGTGCATTGAAGTTGGAAGCCGTCATCGTCCACTAAGACAACACAAGGACAGGAGACACGAAACTGTTGGAAGGATAGCCTTGCAGGTCTTAGAGCACCTAAAGCACTAACAGGTACCACCAAATGGGTTTCAGTGATTAAACCAGATGAGGTGTCTTTTGAAGGTTTCTCTTCTCGTAATGGAACTTTCTTTTATTTAACGACAAGTCGAGGGGAACGTTCACCTGATGGTAAGTGATACCTACCCAAAACGTGGTGATAGATAGGATAGTATACACTGCACCACGTACTCGTCGCCTTGAGACATAAGATATTAATTCTCGTTACCCTAGTAATTTCACTAGCTACAGCGCCATTTAAACTGGAACACAGTAATGTCTGCACAGTACTGTTTGTCCGCTGCAATAGGCGCTGCAGTGGTAACTAGACAGTCTCCAGCACCAGAGACCTTCCACTAGTAGACCAGTAAAACTCCAATTTGGATCAAGAATATACTTTATACTTTAGTAATATGCTATCATGATAAATTGGAGATCCTGATAACAGTAGTTATCATGACCACAGTGATGGAGCTCCAAAAAGAATATTCACACAACATCAAAAAATTGTTATTGATTAGCATAATAAACTCACCGGCGTTCTTCTATTTAGCAGGGTACCAACTGGACTTGGTATCTTCGTAGGAGTGCTTCCATGAGGGCTTCGAGCTGAAACAGAAAGGATATACAGGAAATCAATGGAATCCTATAGCACATAGGTAAACGACCTTAAATGACCAGGGATGACCATTTCAAATAAACGTATTTTATATAATATATATAGGATGGGGTGTAAGGGTTTCCGCACACCTCATAGGAACCAAACCAACCTCACCTACACCTACTCGTGATGCATCCTGCTAATCAACAAACGAGGCTCTGACTCTCACCGACCCGCCAACTCGTTGCGAAAATCTTTGGTGTAGGTCTATGTCCAGCCGTGGAGGTCTGTCGGCTGATGATGATGATGGTATATAGCGTAGGTCTATGTCCAGCCGTAGCCGTCTGTCCGCTGATGATGATGGTGATAATGATATATAGGATTATTAAATAAAACAGTTATGTAAGAAGATTTTATATACTCTAATCTGCACTTGTTTAATATTATGTACCCTAGACTCTCCCAATATCTGCGGGGACTCCCAGCCCCACAATTGGGAAATATTATTTTATTCGACGAAGCGATGAGACGAGCTGAATATTCACCTGATGGTAAGTAATACGCTCGCCATAACAATGTGGCGCTAGTTAAGACGCGCTCGTCGCCTTGAGACATAAGGTGTTAAGTCTTGTTACCCCAGTAATTTCACTAGCTACAGCACTCTTTAAACCAGAACACAGTAAAGTTTGCACACTACTGTCTGTAGACTGCAATAGTGGTTGCAGTGGTACCTACCTACATGGTCTTCGGCAACAGAAACCTACCACAACAAAATAATATATCTGTTTTTTAAAATTTTAGTCGACTAAAAGAATTAAGAGCCTGAAGCAGTGCTAACATTTGTCAAACAGTCGCTCCTGCTGCACGTCTCAAGAGGAAGCACGTGCGATCCTAAGCTTGAGGTTCCCGTAACATATGACATTAACCAGGTCGCACTTAGACATACGGCCTTGACGCCTCTTGTGAGAAAATGCAAGTCCCAGCAGTGGGAATATAACAGGGTTGTTAAAGTCCTTATATAGTGCCATTATATAAATTTTTCTATGTGATAGATAAACCATATAGATCCTTAAATGCATAACTATTCCGTTCCAGCCATGGCTAATGGTTATCAACATATACAAATGTTTTTATATGTGTGTGTTTCCCACCCGCGCTGCTAAACAACACGTAACACCCCCGCAACCCCTTTCAGGAGTAATATTTCGTAAAACTGACCTATACTCGACAAAAGGAATATTCCTACCAAATTACAAATCTCTAGGCCTTATAGTTCCAGAGAGTAATGAGTCTATATATATACAAAGATATAGTATATATATACTATATATAAAGCTAGTATTTTTATATACTAGCTGTTCCCCGCCCGTAATATAGAATTGTACTTGAAATTTGTCTCAAATATTCTTTGAGAGCAACCGCAACTTCAAATGACTTTCTATAGCAGCCGTTACTATAGCAACCGCGTAAACAGTCCCAAATGAAAATGTTCCTAAAGGTTAATTAGTAATTAAATGATGAAGGATCTATGAAAATCAAACGATAAATATCTTATAACCATCTATAGATCATTCCGCGTCGAATGCTCGTGTTCTCGTGTCGATACGTTCACTCGTTTTCACGTGATGTGCGCACAAAGAATATATATATATATATATATATATATATGTGTGTGTGTTTAACATAAACTTTAAATATATACGCATATGTTATGCGAAGGTGAACAGGTGATCAAAGCCACATTTGTCTCGCGTCGCGTAACATATAAAAAACACATTATATATATATATATGTATATATGTACATATATGTATATATATATCCAAAGTACGACGAAGCAAAGTATTTTACAAGGTCTTTTTCTTTACTATTTATTGCGGTGGAAATCTTAAAGGATACCTTGCCTCTGGGGGTAAGACAAGGTTATGTGGGAATTCTACCCACTAAAACCCATAAGGTCAAAAGGTGATAAGGTTCATAAGGTGTACAATTCATTTCATCATCATCATCAGCCGATAGACGTCCACAGCCGGACATATGCCTACCCAAAGATCTACACATACAATCAGCATAGCCTCCTGTACCGCCGGGTACTAGGGGATGTCGTATGTAAGGGTTCGTATATTGGGGGATTTGGACTATTTACCAACACGCTCGCCCAATGCGGGTTGGCGGGAGCCAGAGCCCCGTTTGTTGATTAGCAGGGTGCACCTCGAGCAGATGAAGTTAACTATGTACTATTTGATAATGCAGTTAATACCACTTTTGAAGGTTGTTCATTTTTTTTTAATATGATACGCTGATGGTAGTTATTATGCTACTGTCCTGATGTATACTGCCTCGGTTGGTATAACCTCATCGCGCTGGTACGCTTAATAGCAGATCCCAGGGCGTCTCCGAGGAAGGGCCACCGAGGTGGTTTTAGTGGATACAAATCCCCACAAGTACCTCCTCTACCACCCTGAAGTAAAATTATTTGTAAAGAGTCCCTCCCTCTTATAAAAAGGGTACTAACATAAAGCCCGCATATTTCTCACGCGAAGTAAAGCGACAGCATCTACAAAGTGGTAACGCTTTACCACAAATTCATATGTGATGCTTAGGTGACAATGAAGCTGATGATGAAGTTTAATCGCTGAAAGTACTCCAACTCCTCATGTATTCACAGCTGGAACGGAGCGATGCAGATTTACAATATTAAAGCAGTATGCATTTCTTCAGGGGGTGTATGGGGTATCGCACAACAACTCGGGGGATCCAAGCCAACCTCACCTGCTGGTGCACCCTGCTAACCAACAAACGAGGCTCTGGCTCCCACCAAGTCGAACTGGGCCAGCGTGGTATTAAATAGCCAAATCATCCCATATGAACGACTAATGAAAGGCCATGCTGACTGCATTGACCGACGAGCTGATGAACGTCGCGGTAAATGACTGAATGTGGACAACGCAAGACCGATTGATGTGGAGATCTTTGAGGTAGGCGTATGTCCAGCAGTGGACGTCTATCGGCTCATCATAGTATGTCTCTTTTTACCACGTGGCCTCGAAATCAAATCAATGACCTCTGCATCAGAAAGCCTGATCAGCCGTTTCGTCTGAAGTGAATAGGCTGTTACTGGATTATTGCGCTTTACCACCTCACACCACATCATTTAAAACCAGGTATAACCATGGTCAAGGATTAACCTTTTGCGATAAAAAAAAATGATAGAATATTTCCTTTGAAGCCCATACTTCATCACTATCACTTTCCATCACGCCGCTGCCGAGCGCAACCAGCCGGTGCTGGTCTTGCATGTAATGTAACATAATCTTTAACCTGTTAACATACGAGAGCTGGAGTTCAACGACTTTTACTTTCACACAGAACGGTGTGACAGGCGGCCCAGTACTTCTATTACCTGACCTGACCACGCTATAGTCATAGGTTAGATTTCTCAATATATATTTATAATTCGCTGTTCCCTACCCGCTTTACTAGACCTAACACTTATCCCCCAAAAATCCCTTTGGAGAAGGAATTTGGTAAAATCCATTCTTAGCTGACCTCTAAATGACAGTAGTAATATCTGTACCTAATTTTGAGTGTTTACGTTTAATAGTTTCGGAGATGTCGTGATGAATCAATGGATCTCCGGATATCTCCTATATACCATATAAGAGATACCGCCAAACAGTGGTGCGCGAACATTACTATATCCGGTTCGAAGGACGACGGATCACGACGAGCATAATGTAGTGCTGCGTACATCAGTCAAACGTCACGTTGTTATGAAGGTATCGTTTACCATCAAGTGACCGTCAGCTCGGTTCCTCGTTTCATAGAATAAAAAAAATTACAAAGAGTATCATACTTGAAAGAATTCTTAATGTTTAATTACTATCTAAGAACATTTATGCAGATTGTTTGTTTTACATGGTGGTAATCATGTACTGTCCAGACCTCGGTTGGTACTTACACTTACCCCCAATTTCTTCCACCAAAAATTATCATACAGAAATTGACCAGCATCACTTCCCAAAGAACTTTGTAGGCTTGTGTATGATTCCTATTTCAGAAGTCAATAACTAAACTTCAGAGAAGAGGAACAGCCAGAAGAGATAGAAAACTACATAGTGCATTATAATCAGACCTCAGGACCTCCCGAACCCATCAATACCCCTTATTCAGTGTTTTTATCTAGTTTCTGACCCAAAGGTGTAAGGGGTCTCGCGTAATAACCCACGGGATCCAAGCCAATCTCATCTGCTCATGGTGCACCCTGATAATCAACAAACAAAGCTCTGGGCCCCACCAATCCGCATTAGGCCAGAGTGGTGGATAAAATCCCAAATCCCCCATACGAATCCCTACCTGATCGCGTGAGATCTTTGGGAGATATGTATGTCTAGCAGTGGACGTCTTACCGCTGATGATGATTCTGACCCGGAAAAGAATATATATCTATATGGTATTTTACCACAAAAAAAGCTTTGTTATAGTCTATGATCGTGTATAATATTTTATATTTACCTATTAACCGGGGAATTCCCTTTTTAATTGCGCAAGACAACGGGCGCCAGTCCCTTCACTAGTACGTGTCAGTACGTTACGCCCGGAGAACATTCTATAGCAGCCAATTTACGTTCCCACTGTTGGGGCACAAGCCTACCCTCAATACGACGGCAATGGGCCACAGTCACCACGCGGGCCCAATGCGGATTGGTGACTTCACACACACCTTGGAATAAAAGCCGCACGCTCTAACCATTAGACCAACGAGATACTCTGGAGAACATAATTTCATATTTTTATGTACCACCCGTTCCAGGGCACAACATATATATATGTCCTACCCGTACTTGCTCTGTTGTTTGCGTTTGACGTATTTATACGTCCCGCTCGGTTACCAGGTTAAGGTATATCAATAAATTTTAATACCAAGTAAGGTCCATACTGCAGTAAGGTAGCGACCTTAAAAAGGTGTTTCGGTCAGGGTCTATGACCTCGCAGACACTTGTCAATTCTCGACGCGACAATAAAAAAAACCTACGCAGCCGATTAAATTGAAGATATATATATATATATGCTATGAGTACAGCGTACAAACATTACTGTATTACTGTTTAGAGAGCAACTAGTAAAATTACTGGGGTAACGGGACCGCATGTTGTCTCAAGGCGATGAACGAAGTGGAGCAGTGTAAAGATCCTAATTAGCACCACGGTGTTACGGGCAGGTATATACATTACCATCAGGTGAACGTCTCTTTAGCCTCGATGCTTGGTCGAAAAAAAAAATTTTTTTTTTAGCAGGGCATACTTCAGTCTTATTATTACCCCCGCCCATAACAACGTGGCTCTAGTTAAGCTGATATATACTGCACTACATTGCGCTCGTCGCCTCCAGTAATTACACTAACTACAGCGCCCTTCAAACGGGATTACAGTAATGTTCGCACAGTACTGTCTGTCAGCTGCAATAGGCGCTACTGTGGTATCTACCTAGACGGATTCCGGCAACAGAGACACTACCACCAGTATATATATATATATATATATATTTCTTCCATTAAGCGACGAGACAAGCAGGACGTTCGGCTGATGACACTCTTACCCATAACAACATGGCGCTAGTTAAAATGATATACACTACACCATATTGCGCTCGTCACCTTGAGTATAAGATGTCGAGTCTCGTTACTCCAGTAATTACACTAGCTACAGCGCCCTTCAAACCGGAACACAGTACTGTTTTCCGGCTGCAGAAGGCGCTGCAGTGATGCCAACTGAGACGGTCAATTTACTGGCGTAATATTGGTTATGTATGGCATACGTCACCAGCAACATTTGTCCAAACATTGGTCACATGATGGAGGCGCATCACCAGCGATAACATTGTTCACGGAACAATGTTATTACAAAGATAATTAGTGTAATCAATTATTACAAATATTACAATACACAATACATGTTTATTTCGATAATTAATTTTATCTTCTATCATCATCAGCCGATAGACGTCCACTGCTGGACAAAGGCTCCCTCAAAGAAGGATATAATAGATATCAATATTTATCTCCTATAGAAGTGGAAATAATTAATTCCTCAAACCATCAAAGTCTTCATAAGTAATACTCATAATTAAACCCTAAGGGTGATGGTGTTCCTCTTGTGACCTAAGATGTTAAGGTTCGTTTCATTACCTCGGTAATGTCACTATCTTTTTTTTTATTGCGATGGGGATCTTTGACAGATACCATACTTCTGAGAGAAATTCAGGGTTATGCGAGATTCTTACTCACTAAAACCCCTCGGTGGTCTGCATCATTGCATTCGGAGAGGCTCCGGGGTCTCTTGCAGAACGCACCGGTGCCCCTCTATACTTTCTGTTACACGTCTCTGAGGAGGGGCCAAACCCATAGTCACCCTCGCTGAGCCATACACAGGTTCGCTTGTTGAAGGATAAGGGCCCCCACTGTCAAGGCCCGCGAAACTCCTAGAACCTTTTAGTCTGCTTCTACGACAGGCAGGGCTTACATTAGTCCTGTTCTTACTAGCCTGAGACTACAGGGCTGCTGGCACAAGACCTAGCGTGAATAAAATAATTATATGTTTATGACGAATAATGGCTCAATATGATGGTAGTTAGCTAGGATCCATCTACTGGTGGTAGAGATCGTCGTCAGGTTTAAAGGACGCTGTAGATAGTGAAATTGATGTACATACACATTTTATTGTAATTGGAGCGGAAACTAATGATAGCTGGAGGGAAGACAAGGTAACGTGGGATTTATAGCGACTGAAACCCCTTTGGTGGTCATCCGCAGTGCGTAGCGTTGGCCGCAGGGATGTCCAACGGAACGTACTGGTGCCTCCCTGCACTACGCCTTAGCTGGTCTAAGGGAGTGCTATAACCCTTTTCGGCGCCCTCGTTATGCTAAGACATAGACGATTTCGTCCATTCCATTCCATTTCGTCGCTTAATGGACAATGAGGGACCCTCACTTCGAAAGTTCACGAACCCAAGGACCTTTTCAGTCCGCTTCTAAGACGGGCAGGGCTGATCTTAGTCCTATACATAACAGTTTGAGACTCCAGAGCAGAGACTTAACGTCTCCTGTCCCCAGGCCAACCCGCATTGGGCCGGCGTGGTGGGAAGTAGTCTCAATCTCCCAATATGAAACCCTACAAACGACGGTCCTTGGTGCCTGGTGATGCGGGCGGCACAGGACCGAACGATGTAGGGATCTTTAGGGGAGGCCTATGTCCAACGGTGGACGTCTATCGGCTGATGGTGGTGGTGGTGATCCCCAGGCGATAAGTACAAGACAAGGTACAAGGTGTTATATATATGATAATAACCATTGTCACATTGTTTCCCGGTACATAATTTAACATCATGAACATACTTGCTGTAGTGTTCATGTGAAATAGAAAAAAACGCTGAAGAAATGAAGTAACAAAAAAAAATTATGTACTTAATATTTGTGCTAATCTACAATCTATGATGTAACGCATCAAATATTTATTACGGTATGAGTAAGTTTTTACTAAGTAATCAAGAATACTTTAACATCTTCAAAGCAGCACTAATAGTTTTTTTCTTTCCATTCCTGCAGTACAGGCTTTACTCGTGATTATAAAACTATCACCATGTTGGCACTAGGCTTTGTATTATTAAATCCTGTAACATTTAATAAACTTAAATACTTTTAAGTAACAATAATGAATGACAATGTTTGTAATAGTCGACTTGAATCTGAAGGCATACTGTCAACAGGTTTCTATTTTCTATGTAGAATCAAATTGAAGTCATGCTGTTTGCATGATAGAGGAGTGGGAGCTTTTTTTAGTCACATTGAAGATCAGACATGGACGGAAGACATTAGAGGTTAATATGTTAATAGTTATAATTATAGAGATAAACCATAAAAAAAGGCTTGCCATAGTAAAAATTATCATCATCATCAACAGATAGACTTCCAATGCTGTACATAGACCTCCCCCAAAGATACTCACGTGATCAGGTAAGAATTCATGTGGGAGGATTTAGGTTATTTCCCACTACACTGGCCCATTGCAGGTTAGTGAGAGCTAGAGCCTCATTTGTTGATTAGTAGGGTGCACCACAAGTAGGTAGGTGAAGTTGGCTTGTGTCCCGTGACTTGTTTTGGGGGACCTTTTACACCTTTCAAAATATTCATCTCAAAAAGGAATTGTAACCGACATGAAAAACTTCTTCAAGTAGTACATTCTTAGACACGGAGCTGGAGTCATAAAGTATAAAATATCTAGCAATTTACATAATTATCGAAAATCAACATTTTATTACATAATTGTTCTAGATTCATTCGCTACACACTACATAATATACAAAATGTAGATATTTGTACTAAATACAATAAAAAAAAATGTTTATATTGTATGACATTAGTAAGTACATTAAGGTAGAGGAAGATCGAAGAAAGTGTGGATGGATTGTGTGAAAGAAGTGCAAATCCAGATATTTACGGCTGGTAGAGGGATGTGGAAGAGAAGTATGTACTGTGCCGATCCCACATAGCTAGGAAAAGGGTGGGACGAAGAAGTATGACATTAGTAATCAGCTGTTTTTATTGTCTATAGTATAAAAAAAGTTATAAGAAAGAAATACTCACGTTTTCCCGTTAAATGTCGAGGACTAAGTGGTGATCTGTCAGGGTATGAGCTAGTCAGGTCAGAGTCATTTGCCAATGTATTATTATTATAATTTTTTACGCTCTCAGCCCAATCCTGGATCCATGTTTTGTCACCCTTGCACCTATTTAGGCTCATGTATGACAACTTGCCAACAACCTGATCGGGTGTTATATCTGATGACACCCCACTATCATCTCTCAAAGCCTTTTGTGCTTTCTTCATAGCACTGCTTTCAAATGTAGCATCTTCAAATGTAAGACCTTTACTGCTTGGTAATGATACAGGGACGGAGGATTCTCGAGACAACCTGTGGATATAATCAGTCTGATCTATTTCAGATTTTGAAAGGCTGCAACGCCTCCTTACAGGCATTTCTATTTTAACAGGGTTTTTCATGCTTAACACCCCCGAAGTTGTAACTGAAGTAAAACTTCCAATATCATGTTCATCGCCAAGTTTGGCTGGGGGCTTGGGAAAAGTTTTCTCAGTTATAGTCCGTACCCTATTTTTAATTTTCTCCAAATAACTTCTTGTTGATTTTATCTGTTTAGAAGTTTGTACTGCCAAGTCATTTTCATTCGGAGATTCATAACAGCAAGATATTTCCAAAACATTTTTGTCTTTAGATACTTTACTTGGTATTTCAAATGCTGAGTGAGTAGCTAAAGGACTACGGAGGCCCAACTCTCTTCTAGGTTCTTTTGTAATCACTCTTTGCAAATTGGCAAAGTCAAAAACGAGTTCAGGATCTCTTTCTATATTACAGTGTTTGTTCATAGAATTGTCTATAGCTTCTTTGAGCAGATCTGCACCAAATGACCTGTCTATGCTCATTCTAGCCTTCTGTTCTTCTGTGTAATTGTCACCTTCTATAGTATATGTCCCAGTTGATGAATTATTGGACTGTCTATCAATATCATCATCTATGAAAAGTGGTTGTGGTTTTGGTGGACACTTTTTGAACAACAAATCTGGAGTTTCAGACATAGCTCTCACTTTATGGATTGAAGGACTTTTAGATGGTTCTGGTGTTGACAATCCATTATCTGGTGTTAGAATATCTAATTCTGGACTAGAGATATCTGTTAACATAATAACTTCTGGGCTCTGATCTACTATATCTGCCATATGTTTCTGATAACTAAGATTGTTATAACTGGGTGTTTTATGTATGGTTGACATGTAAGAGCAATTAGAACTCAGCTGAAGGTTCAAATTGTTGCGAGTAGTAAAATTCTCACTCCTAGACATAATATTATCAATAATTGGACTTTTAGATGGTTTCCTCACTTGAAATGGTTCCACCGTTGGTGATTTGACTGACCTATTAGTTACTGGACTTGTTATAAATGTCTTATCCACATTTTGTGCAAGGGGGCTATTCCTTATTTTTATAGAGTTTGACACTCCACTGTCTTCTTGATCTGAGGAGAAGTAGCCTTCCGAGTTGTACCCCTGAGCTTTCCTTGGCAGTTTCGCGCTCATAGGCGGCCTTTGAGCAGTAGGGCTTTGTTTAGTAGAACCTGCAGACATCGACTGCACTCTCTGATGCCGCGCTTGTGATTTTTTCGCTAGCTCCTCGAGCCTACGATTATCAAACTTTTTACTTTGGCCAAAGTCAACGGTGAACGCCATTGGATGAGGTTTGGGGCTTGTTGGCTCCGACTTATCCTGACCTGCCTCAACTGCATCATATTTCACTCCCTGATTGTCTGATGAAGAGGTTCCCTCGTCGCAAACGGTGCTCTGCCCTTCTGATAAAGGGCTGGAAACGTCGTCGACACTAACACTCATATTTTCAAGGATTTAATGACATCATAACTCACGAAAATCACCGCACTTTCGCAATTATTTCGTATTACTTCTATGTAAAAAGCTAAGAAAATAAAGCACAGATTTTCTAGAAAAAATATAAAGAATCGATTCGAAAAGTGGAACGAGAGCACAAATAAAAAAATAAAATACGAACTACGCCTACAACATTCGTTCGCGAATCGCACACAGTGCACAGACAGGACTGAACTAGCAACAATAAATTCGACGTTCGACGTGCCTGCAATCGTTTTTTGATTTCCTTTGTCCTACTTTTGTTTATATTTCTCTGGCAACATTTCAATAATTTATTACAATTCTAAATAAATTCATATTTTTTAAAAAAAAATCTGAGATTTGCGTTGACAATAAATATTTTTTATAGTACCTGTAACATATTTTTTTATTAAAGGAATGATATACAACAGTCAAAACCTTTTAGAATACCTTCGAAATAAATTTATTAACAAAACACAATAATTCTCTTTTTTAACAAATTTCCATGTTTTACTAGTTGTCATTATATCATTTTGTTTTATTTAAGTGTTCTATAAGATTTATATTCTATCAATCATGAATAGTTTTTATAATAAGAGATTATTACTAACTTTCGTTATCGGAACGTATTTGTCAATTGTCATTATTACCACAGATTAAACTTAAAAATAGTGTGAAGGCCAATCAAGAAGATGGCAGATGCGGGGTTTTCCGAGGACGGGAAATATTATTCTGCCTTAACTAATGATGGGAGAATTAGGGTATGGGATACAGAAACTAATGTCCTCAAACAAGAATACACTCCAGACCTGCATTTAACAGCTCCACCCTCTTGCTTGCAATGGATAAATATCACACGATCGGTATGTACACACGTGGTTTTCTATAAAGAGTCAACAATATATTATATGAGTCCTTATTGTGGTCAGACTTGCTTATAATATTAACTTAAAGAACAATGTAGTAATATAGTTATAACCGTAAAAATATTCAATATGATAACCTTTTTAGGTCACACAAAAAGGCGCAAGAAGAAAATCAGTTGGCGATCAAGAGACACAAATAATAGCGTTAGGGACAAACAGTGGAAAAATTCTATTATACTCTGTGGCACAAGGGAAAGTTGAAACAGTGTTAAATGATCAAAAACTTAATCACTTACACAATAACAAAGTGAAGAGTTTGGATTGGCATAGGAAGTATGGCCTCATCAGTTGTACTGGCAATAACACAGTACATGAATGGGATCTACAGAGTGCATCCATTAGAAATAAGTACAATATAAATGTTGATAATAAGAGTAAACAAACCAGTGGTATCAGTGCAATAAAGATCATTCCTCATAATGAGGTAAGTTAATTTATTTACAACGGAGGACTCTTGACTAACAGAAATAACATTAGTTTCTTAATTTATACCAATTCAATATTATGATGAAGCTATTTATGAGTTTTAGCTAGTACATAGTATGACTAATAAGACCATAAATAAAGAACCATAAAGACCCTGAACCTATAATTATATAAATACTCCTTATGTCTAAGGATCAGTCTTGGAACTCGGAGCCTACTCTCATTATGTGAGATAAGGCTATTGTAATTAAGAAAAATTCCAATACAGCAATAATATATATATAAAAAATCATCAAAAATAAACTAAATTTCTTGTATATTAAACATATACAAAATAAGACATATATTTGGAAACTTTAATTGCTTTGGTATTATAAACAAAATTGTTAGTCTTTGGTACCAACACTTATAAAAAAGTTTTAAGTTATTACAAATAAAATTTGAAATGTTTTCACTTATTGAAAACATTTCAAATCTTAATTGTTGTGTGTTATTTATTGTCACCATCAGTTGATATATGTCCACTGCTAGACTTAGGCCTCCCCCAAAGGCCTCCACATTGATGGGTCCTGCTTTACTTGCATCCAGTGGGTTCCCACGATTCTCACCAGATTGTCGATCCACCTTGTGGGGGGCCTCCCAACACTATGTCTACTGGTATGCAGGCACCACTCGAGGACCTACTGCCCCCATTGGTCATAGGTCCTTAGAGCAATGAGCCCTGCCTACTGCCACTTAAATCTATCAATCTTTCGGGCTAGATTGGTGATCTTAGTTCTTCTACGAATATCATTATTATTCTAATGTTCAATTCATGTTCTATTAATGTCACTTATTCTTACTTTAATCAATATCAAAATAGACAATATTTTGATCTTCAAATAACTTTCAACTTGTATTGTACTTGTATTTCTTTAAAATTGTATATAAATAATGGATTTAATTCTGTTTAAGTGTAATGTGAAAATTCAATATGTAATATATTGTTGTTGGTTTTAGAAATCATCAGCGAAATACTTAGTGGCAGCATCATTCCAACTGAGAATATGGCGCCTACAGGACGGTCAGGCGACGTTAGTGAAGAACTTGGGACATAATGCAGCACCACGTGCATTATTATCGCTTGCTATAACTGGAGAGACCTGTTGGCTAATAGAAGGATCACAGTTAGTAGTTTATCATTTAGTATGATAGTTTGATTTTTATAAATGTGAACTAGAGCTTGACTAAAATCTCACCTGATGATAAGTGACTTAGTCTTTATTGATAAAGCATATTAATATGGAAGTATCTTTTTTATTAAATTAAGGGACGAGACGAATGGGATGAACACCTGATAATGATATGCCCACCTATAACAATATAGCTGTTATGTACTGAAAATATGATAAAATACAAGAGTAGGTACTACAAGGTGTTAGCAGCTCTGTAGCTGTTCTCTAAAGTGACATTATGTGAATACTTATCAAGTACCCAGTTGGTTGATTTTTTCAACAGCCAATTTAGATCCCCTCTGTTGGGGCCCAGGCCTACCCTCAATATGAGGGCGAGGGGCCCACAGTGACCACGCGGGCCCAATGAAAATTGGTGACTTCACACACACCTTAGAATGAATTCTAATTCACGTGCAGGTTTCCTCGCGATGTTTTCCTTCACCGTTTGTATTTCGCTGTTGTTGCTAAAGTTCACAAATGTACATAACTTAAATGTTAAAGTCATCGATACATGCCGAGATTCGAATCCGCGACCTTCGGAATGAAGGCCGCACGCTCTAACCATTAGGCCAGCGAGCTACTTGATACGAGCTAGTTGATATTATTTGTAAATAACACATACAAGTCAAATACCCACAAATTAACCAGGTGCTAGTTAGAATGGTACACGCAGCTGTACATGATGCTAGTCACTTTGATAAATAAAATGTTAATTCCCATTACCCCAGTAACTAAATCAGTTACATCACTTTTCATATCGGAACAGTAACATTTGTGCAGTACAATTTGTGTGCTGCAATTGGAGCTGCAATAGTATCTATCTAGACAGTCTCCGGCAACAGAGACCTACCAACAGCACAACTTATGCCCATAAAAAAGAAAATACTATCAAATATAAAAAATTACATGTTACACCATATTTGTGTAATGAGCCTACTCTCTGATGGTGGTGGAAAATATATTTCAACAATCGTCTATTAAAAAAATTGTGTATAAATTTCTCACCATTTTCTTTTAGAAATGAACGCTTGCTTTCATTCTGGGATGTAACAATAACAGATGAAAGTCCACCAGTGAACGGTGACGAACCAACACCGAATAAGAAACAGCGGAAGAAATCAATTAATAGCGCTCCTGTGGTGCCGACCCCAACTTACAACTTCGTCTTGGAGGATGCTCCGAGAATCATTGATATAAACATTGAAACAGAAGAGGGCGGCACGAAGTTGCAGCTCGCGGCAGCTACTAGGAGCGGTGTCGTCCATTTCTATGGACATAAATTAAATGGGTAAATAATTTTGTTCAGAAAAATTGTCTTCTTAACTTGATGAAGAGCGCTGTAGTGTTTTTTTTTTATTCAATGAAGCAATGACATGAGCGGGACTTCAACTGATGTTAAATGATGAGGATGGTCATAACAGTGTCGCGCTAGTTAGGATGATATACATTCTACTACATAGTATTCATCGCGTTGTGTCATTACCCCAGTAATTTTACTATCTGCAGCGATCTTCAAACTGGAACATAGTAAATTTTGCCAGCTGCAATAGGAGCTGCAGTGGTATCTACCGAGACAGTCTCTGACAACAGAGACCTACCACCAATAATCCGTTAAGATCATTGAGATAGTATATAAAGGAATATCGGACTCCAACCTGTGACCTTTAATTCGCTCACCGAACCTCTCATAACCCAGTTGAATATATTAATAGATATATCATAATTAAGTTACAATTAATAATTGTATTATTAACTAGCTAAATTTTGTGTGTTCTTCAACCAGAATTTTTTTATATATAATATATTAAACATACAAATTATATTAGTGGGACCTGTGGAATTTAAATTATGAATTTACTGGCCTTTGAGGTCAAAAAGTTTAGTGGTCGCTGATGAATATTTAAATCTTCAAAATGTAACTGTTTTTTGCATAACTTCTTGTATAGAAAATATTTTAATAAAAGTAGGAATAATTTAATTGTATTATCATGGAGGTACTGATTAGACTCCGGAGTGTAATGTTGAGTTGGGACGTAAGACTTGCTCCATACTACCTTACCATCTACCATCCACATATTGTAAATCTGCTTAACAACTGCATTACTGTGTTCTGTCTCTAAATGTAACGGCTGAAGCATTCTGAACAGGTATGTATCAGCATTTTTTGTGATTATGACCTCATTATCAGTTGACATCATACGAAATTGAAGTAAATTTATAGTTAAAAAAATATTCTAATCTATACAGGAGTTCAACAAAACCAATCAAGCCATCGGTGACTGTACAAGTGACGACAGCAGGAGCAACACCTCTCCCGCTTCAGTGCTGCAAGCTGACCACCACCGGAGACATGCTCTTGGGATATGCTAACAGCACAGCACTTATCTTCGAGAGAGTTGTGAGTATAAATGGTTATGAAATTCTTCATTACTGCTGAACTTCAATGTCCACTGCTGAACATGAAGAAAACTTTACTAGTGGTAGGTCTCTGTTCCAGGTGACCGTCTATGTAGGTACCATCGCAGCGCCTATTGCAGCCGATGATCCGTAATATGCAAACATTGCTGTTCCGGTTTGAAGGGAGTTGTAGCTAGTGAATTGACTCGGGCGATGTGACAACATAGTATATGTAAAGTCAACGAGTACAATGTGATGTGTATGTTATCCTGTGTAGCGCATGATTGTTAGGTGTGATAGTGACTATCAGGGTAACAGCTTATTCATCTCAGGATAATAAAAAAAAAACTGATCACGAATTGTTTATATATCTTACTTGTCTTCCAGACACCAGATTTGACCACGAAGACCCAAGTTCTTATACGTGGTGATGCGAAGGAACGCAAGAAAAAAGTGAAGCAGGTGAACGAGGTGAACAAAGTCAGGTCGGACTTGAAAAATGATGAGGTCACATACGTCGAACCAATGGGCGGTGTCATCAGGAAGCGGACGACGCCCGGCGGCCAGGTCAGCCTTGTTATCGTATACACTACTTTTGAACTATTTATTTGGTGAAATGAGGATATTTTTTATTAAACTGACCCACGAGACCAGTGGGACTTCCGCTTGATGGTAAGTGATACTCTCGGGTGTAGCAACATGACACTAGTTAAAGCTATATACACTACATCTCATGTTCTCGGTCCATTGACAGAAGTTGTATCTCATAGCCGGAGTAGTTTCAATAGCTTCAATATCCATCAGACCAGAACACAGTAATGTGACGCTGGTTAGAGTTGTATATACACCACATTGCATTCAGCTTGATACGTAAGATGATCATTACCCGAGTAACCCCATTAGCTACCTTTCAAACAGTAGCTGCGGAGACGATACCTGATAGCAGTAAAGATTTTCTTTATGGAGATCTATGTTCATCAGTGGGCGTATTAACGCTGAAATGGTGATGAAGAATATTAATCATATATGTGTATATAAGTCCACCTCCGATCAGCATGTCTCCGACGATAGCAGTTGTCTATAATACAAGTTGTAGGTTCTACAGACTTAACGATTTTAGGTGGAAGTGACGATGGAAGCGAGGCTAGCCAACCTGGCACTAGACGTGAAGAGTAGAGGAAAGTCGGCTGTCAACCAGAACTACACCAAGTTACTGATGCAGGGGCTACACTCTAGAGACAAAGGGTAATTTTTTTACCTTATTATAACTTTTTCTATATATGTCATACTGTTTGTAAGATATTAATACAATAATTATATTTCAGGATAATACTGACGGTGTTGCAGAAGGATGATCCCGGTGTAGCATTAAGGACAGTCTCATATCTTCCAGTGGATTATGTGCCGTTGTTATTGGATCAGTTGGCAGACATGGCTACAAGGAAAACTAGCCAGTAAATATTTTTTATATCATACATATATATCATCATCATCATCAGGTGCTCTCTTCAAACTGAAGTTTAGCGATCAGATTGGGAGAACCAATTCGATCTTCAGCCATTATTTTTAACTGATGGTATTTATACCCAGTCCACTCCTTTAAGTCATCAAACCATTTCATATATATATATACATGTATACTAGCTGTTCCCCACTCGCTTTGCTAGTGGTTATAGAAGTAAATATCTAATAACCATCAACAAATGCTCATGCTCCCTTGTAGACATGATCACTAGTTTTCACGTGATTGGCGAACGAACAGAACACACTTTTATTACACATATATACTCTATATCTAGAGATATGTAAGGGTTCCTGTACATCAACTCGCAGGAGCCAAGCCAACCTCACCTGCTCGTGATGCACCCTGCTAACCAATAAACGAGGCTCTGTCTCCGACCAACCCTTATTAGGCCAGAGTGGTGGGAAATGGTCCAAATCCCCCCATGTAAATCCCAACCCGATTGAGTTGAGATTCATTGGGGGAGGCCTATGTCCATTGAATGTCTATCGGCTGATGATGATATCCAGATTCATTGACTCATCACGAGATCTCTAAAACTGTTAGACGTAAACACTCAAAATTTGGTATAGATATTGTTTCCGCTGTATATAGATCAGCTAAGAATGGATTTTATAAAATTCCTTCCCCAAAGGAAGTTGCGAAGGTGTTACGACCAGCAAAGCAGACGAAGAACAGCCAGTATTTGTATATGCTGACTACTAGGGAATAATAGTGTGTGATTATAGTTACCATTGGACTTGGAATAAGATCCTAGCTGTGTGACGTGAGGGTGTAGAGCGGTAATACTGGTGTTAAGCATCTGTTCCTTATGGCATAAGACAGTCACCTTCCAATAGGAAATAGCCACTATAACAAGTATCATCATCATCAGCCGATAGACATTCACTACTGGACATAGGCCTCCCCTAAAGATCTTCACACACAGTCAGCACGGCCTCCAGTACCGCTGGATACTAGAGGCTGTTGTATGTAGAGGTTCATATGGGATTTCCCACCATGCTGGCCCAAAGTGGGTTGGTTGGAGCCAGAGCCTCGTTTGTTGGTTAGTAGGGTGCACTACGAGCAGATGAGGTTGGCTTGGGTCCCGTAAGTTGTTGTGCTGAAACCATTACATCTATAAGAAGTAACTGGATAATATTAATGTGATCTGTATCGCGTGTGTGTACTTCCAGGTGCGCGTGCGTGTGCGCATGGCTGACGGCGACACTGCGGGCGCACGCAGCCCTACTCCTCGCCGCACCACCTGCGCGCCTCACTCACCTCCTCGCCGTACTCACACACAGGTGAGAACTATAACGCTATTTAGTATGCTGGTGGCAAGTCTCTGTTGCTACATACCGTATAGTGCAGCCATTAGTGTTCCGGTTTGAAGGACTCTATAGCTTGTAGGACTACAACGATAACGAGACTGTACATAAGTCAAGGTTACGATGTGCTTCAGCATAGTAACAAGCGCTGCATTGTTATGGGCAGGTGTATCACTTATCATCAAGTGTGTTAATGTATTTAAACTGGTGGCAGACGCTCTCACCTGTGCCAGCTGTTGAACCTGCGCGGCCGCCTGGAGCTGGTCTCATCGCAGCGGAGTTCCGGAGACGTGGAACTCGACCACGAACCAATTCTGCAGTACGACGGTAAATGTGCACAGTTTTTGTTCAGATCTTCAAATCAGTCTCGTGCTTTTATCAACCTTTCTCTATTGGAAACGATGACTCTATTGCGAAGACTGCTTTGCTGGTCTTCATCAGACCAAGAGCGAAAACCAAAGACATTACAATTAATTTCCTTATTCAAATATGAACCCATTCCAAAAAAAAAACTCCGTTCAGCGATTTGAGGGTTACCAGATTCTTTTCATATTAAACGTTTCTATTCATAGACACGTCTTCTGAAGAAGATATGGAGGCGGAACAGTACCAGTCCGACGACAGCGCGCACTCCTGGGAGGAAGCTGAAGCGGAGGGAGAGAGGACCGAAGAGGGAAGTGGTGGCGAAGCCGGTGGGGGGGACAGCGACAGCGGCGAGTCCGAATGACACAGAACAATATACACGTTGAATTTTTATAAATGGTTTTATTTAAAAGAAAAAAATAAATATTTTATTACTACCATACTGGCAATACCGTACCTAACGATTACTATTAAGCGTGATAAATGTTGCCAGACTGAGCAGAACGTGTGCTTAACCTGGCGACATGATGGCAGATTGATCCAAATCTTATGAGCCCTGGATATACCAACCCCATCCCCCTTACAATCACGGCGTCGGAAAGCAACGGTCATTGTCAATATGAGACTTGTCCAATTTTTTAAGTAAATAAATCATCTTCCGTTTTATCAAATTTTTTCACCGTCCGCCATTTTTTTTATTTTATATTTACACATTCAACCTAAACCAACATCGATCTCGCACGATGAATGGAGACCGTGGGTATCAAAGCGTGCTAGTTCAGTAAGCTCCACCTCATATGTGGACCACTCCACTTCAGCTAGCACAAAGCGATGCTGTTGTAGAGGTTGTTCACAGCATGTTATCAACACCAACACGGTTCCGACAACCAACACGGTTCCGACGCCAGCACGGTTCCGACACCAACATATTTTTCTTATAGACGACACAAACTCTGCTCAAATATCCTTTGAAATTTTGTACCGAGCTCTAAACTCTGGCTCGTTAAGTTTTAAAGTGATCATGGAAGTTTCGTCTTGTTCTCGTCACCTCGTCCATACTCCTTGGCATCCAGAGCAGTCATTAGAACAATCAGTAGCCACGCTAAAGATCTTGTTTATACAAAAATTATGTTACGTTACCCTAAAAGCTGTATAGCGTATAGCCGAATATCAGACTTGGCGGCGTTCGTTGGGAAAGGCCAATGTCCAGCAGTGTGTTAAAGTTTAAAGAACGACAAGAAGAAAAAAACCAGATAAGTTATTAAAATTGTTCTTAAATACGTATATTTTATTTAACACGAGTAGAATTTATTGTATGAAGCGTTAATTTTACTTAGAAAATATCATGAAAAGCTTATAGACATGAGAGATACGCGTGCGAGCGGGTTTTAAAACCAGGTATTCACTTCTAGGGACCTACTTTACTGGATCAAAAGCTTTCAAGACTTGTTATATCACTCGAGCCCAATATCAGATCAGCTGTAAGAGTCAATATGATTATCAAGCGCTTAACATCTTCAGAAAACAGGATATATTACTTTGGATACTGGATTTATTAAACCTAGTATATAAATATGACACTTCAAGAGTGGAGATTATTTATTTACTCCGAACAGAATGACACAGGATAGGAAGTTTTCTCTGACTGACCACCAAACTTCAATTTGAAGGCACTCCTCAATAATGATGTGTATACATTGCGTAGTTTTCATTGACCATATTTTTATACCAAGCAGACGGACCTGTGGTACTGTTCGCGAACATGTTATGGACTACTTACTTCTTTACTTAATACATCGATTAAAACTGGGAGAAATTGACTTATCTCAAAATGTATTTTCTATTCTCACTGATTGGGCTTTACTAGTGAAAAAGGTTTAGATTTATAATTTTTTATACATACATACTACTTTATATATACTAGGAGGCACCCTGGTAAGCAACAAATAACGCTCTGGCTCCCGCCAATCCGGATTGGGCCAGCGTGGTGGGAAATTGCCTAAATCTCCTCATATGCACTTCTACATACGACGGCTTCTACCGCCCGGTGATACCGAAAGCCATGCTGACTGTGGACCAATCGATGTGGATATCTTTCGGGGAGGCCTATGTCCAGCAGTGGACGTCCATCGGCTGATGATTATATATACTAGCCGTTCCCCGGCCGCTTTGTTGGTCTTGATATAGACATAAACTTGAAACTTTTCAGAGATATTCTACCCCGGCACCTTTTCTTTATTAATCCTCCCGCAACATGTTTTTGGGGGTAACGAAAAGGAATGTGCCTGCTGAATATCAAGTCCCCAGACCTTATGGTTTCCAGCCCTGCAGCCTCAGGCTAGTAAGAATAGGACTAAGGTATGACATGCCTGTCGTACAAGCAGACTAAAAGGGTCTAGGAGTTTCGCGGGCCTCGAAAGTGGGGGCCCTTATTGCTCAACAAGCGAATCTGCATGGGACAGCGTACTCCGGAGGGTTAGGTCTCAGACACATAACAGAAAGTGTAGAGAGGCACCGGTGGGTTCTTTAAGAGATCCCGGAACCTCTCCGGATGCACTGATGCAGACCTCCAAGGGGATTTTATCGAGTAAATCTCACGTACTTCCGACTTCCCCCCAGAAGCAGGGTATCTTTAAGATTTCCTCCCGAAACAAAAAAAGAGCCTCATAGCTCCAAAGACAGACAGTTCAAAGTATTTTGTCCTTATATTAAAAATACTTGAATCAGGATACGTTGTAGTATGGTCGCAGGTACGACTCGCGCCTCACGGGTACCACTTACTGCTGTTAAGTTGAAACCAAGTTTAATTTTGATCATATATATATAGGAAAATAAGATGTAAATAAAAATCATGATGAAGTCTTTCGCATCCATATATTTCATACTTCATACAACATGCAGTCGCGTAACTTAAAGCTAACTTACACTATCGTTCTTCAATACCCTCGGGGTTGCCTCTTCAGAGGAACAAAAAAAAATGTAGTCATTTTCATAACCCGTAAACAAATGGGACAGGAAATGACCAGCACCACCAAGCAGGCGGTTTGACACCACTATTTTCAACGAGTACTAGTCCATCACTCAAAACTGATCACTCCGGCTATGATGACTTCTTCTGCGGTGGTCTGAACACTCCAACCACTACGGCGTGATCTCTTTCATAGGGCTCCAACGTCAGCTGTTCTTGAGGCTTCAGTTTGTCCGCTTGCAACTTCTTGACCTCGGCAGCGAATACCGCTTCCGGTTGAGCGGTGGAGTCTATGCAGGAAGCCTGACGGAAAAGATACGAGGTGTTAATTGGTACTTGAACAGTATTTTAGTGGAAATAATGAAAGGAGATGTATCCTCAGTGAGAGAGTTCAATTCTATCAACATGAAAGATTTAGTCAATATTGTAGTCATCATGGAGACATCTGTAGTTAAATTGAAGGTCTTCACAACATCACCTTTAAATAATGTCTATAGTGTATATACAAGTAGGTCTACATTGCCGGAGATCATCTAGATGGTATTACTACACAAATCATCCATATGTAGCCTTCGGAAGTCTCTGTCTCATATCCAGGAGTGTATTCATCACGACAGTGGTAATTGTTTATATTACCTTAATAGATATAACAAAATGTCCGCCGTTCTTGAGGAAGTGCTGCGCGTTCAAGCAGACGATCCTGGCCTGGTCAGGCTGCGCAACGTCGGCGAATATCGTATCCACCATGCCCACCAGCATCCTGCGGCCATTAGATAGTATGAATATCTTGTTTGGAGTTACAGATGCGAGGGATGTTGCAAATATTATCAGGGAGAGTGTTGATATTTGTCAACATGAAATATTTAGATTGTTTCCGTCATCATTTTATATAAATTCACAAATTACTTGGTGCTAGTCAGAATCCCCCATGAAATGCATTGATAGCTTCCCTGTGCTTACTGAGAATGACTAAAACTTCCCAGCACTATCATTTTACTAGGGGAACATTATCATCACCTCATCTTTATTGTCAACCCTAGGCTCCTTAAAAGCCCATGAACCTGAACACCTCTTTAGCCGCCTCTGACAGGCATGACTTACCTTAGCCCCATTCTTAACAATCCCAAACTACGGGGACAGTCATCACCTCGTCCTATATTCATATCTGGACATAATATTTTTCCTAGACCTACATACTAATCGGCAACACCTTTATATATATAACAAATGCAACAGATTCTTAATATGATGGAAGTCCCCGTTTCCCAGCATCAAGAACGTTCAGTAAGCTGATATTCATTTGGAGAAAACATTAGATCCATGAGAATTATTTTCTCTTTAATTCTAGTAATATATATATACAAATATCTAACCTGTATTTCAAGGGATGCCTCGCATCTTCAATAATGGGAATGATGTTTGTTCTCTTCTTCGCTACGTTTATTAGATCACGACCAGACCTGTGAGAGAACTCCACCGCATACACTAAACCTTCCTGAAATGGAAATTATGATCACAATCGCAATATAGAAGAATAAATATAACGCTAAAGAATTTCTAATTATGATTAAATAGTATAATTATGTGGTGGAGGTCTTCATTGGCAGAGACCTATCAGAGACTTGCCTCATCGCTCCGTAGAATAAAAAATATGCAACCGACAAAGATGAAGATCATTCAAAGCTTTTTATAAGTCATGTCTTGAAGGTCAAGAGTTATGAGTGGCTGCACTAGATGAGGAAGATTAAACAAATAAGCCTTGAGGTTATTTGTTGGATGAACAGAAGATGGTCATAATGAAAATGATCATCACTTGACAGTTCACAACAGAGATGAAATATTAACCCTTTGTATCCTGAATTACTCACCGGTCCTACAATATCAGAGACATGGCTGACAGTGGTGCCACTGGCAGCACCAAGGTAGAGCACTCTAGAGCCTGGTGGCATGTGTATAGCGTCAACACCGCCCATTATAGCGGCGGCCAACTTCGACCTGAACGGGTTCCACACCCTGTACTCAATCTTCTCTCCCTCAGTCTAAAAATAAATTTGATCTTTAGGGTTTTTTTTAAGTAGTGGTGTGTTTTTATTGGCGAGTGCAATATCAGAAGTGGGTATGTGGACATGGTCTTCATGGATAGGTCCAGATTAGAGGGACCACAATCATCACAGTTATAAACAAAGCTACAAAAAATCCAGTCTCCTGGGATTACAATTTTGACAATAGATATTATAGTTCATCAATTTTTCAAATATTTATCATGACAATTGACAACCTTGATAATAAAAAGTTCATCTAAAGAAAACACGCACCTCAACAGATATCCTCTTCTCTCCGTAAACTTCGGAACCGGGCACCAAGTTCTTTGTGACCAGTGCATCTTCTTTGCCTCTGGCTATGAACACTCCAGGGTGTCTGTAATAACATGACTCTATTACCAAGAAAATCAATCGTATTCTCTAACACTTCATATATATATTGGATCAGTAACATAATTGGCTTCAAGCGTTTGCATTCAGAAGAACGAAAGTTATGTATCATAACATCATTTTAGGACATTTAATTAACGTGTATCATCATTTAAGCTACCTGGTTGGAGTCAACCTAAAATATACAGGTTCTATTCCTGCCACCATACAGTAGAGTGTAAATAGTTTTCCCATTAGGATGCCACCACATAATGAAATTACTAGGGTAATGAAAGTTAATATATGTTCCAAAGCAGCAAGCTGAATGTGGTGCCGTATACTTCATCCTAACTTACAGAACATTGTTTTGGGTTGCACATATATAGTATTATATATATGAACAGAATATCTTTACATAAAAAAAGCAAGACTATATATTTTAACATTGGTCGTTGAACTAGACTAGAGATCTGTATCATGAGAAACAGATGTAGAACTATATATCGCATGTACACCAGAATATTGTAATGATATCGTCGCTCAATATCTAGGGGACATATTAAATAATTATGGTCATAATATTCCACCCATACTTGGGTTTATTTCAGTTATTGGCATATGGTGCATACATACCTGTGCGGTTCAATTATAACTTGTTTTCCTCCTTTAAATCCTCCTCTCTTTGGGGGTCCTCCGCGACCTCTGCCTATGGGATAAATTACTGCATTTAATACATACCCCTTTTTAGATTTAATGTAAATTATGATTGTGTTGTATCAGAAGTGGGTATGTGGATATGGTCTTCATGGATAGGTCCAGATTAGAGGGACCACAATCATCATATTTATATAATTTTAGTCTAAAATACGTTATTAAATGTAATTAGAAGTTTATACCTCCTCCTCCTCTACCACCTCCAAAGCCACGTCCTCCTCCGCCTCCACGCTTTTCGAACTTTCCTCCCCCACCGCCTCCTCGACCTCCGCCGAACCCGCCACGCCCACCGCCTCCCCCGCGGCCTCCCCTAAATCCACCACCACCTCCGCCCCGGCCTCCGCCGCGTCCACCACCACGAGGGCTGTTAAATTCTAGAAACAATTATGAAAATTTTATTATTGTAAACTTATTTTTAATACTATCATTGTAGCTCACAGTATCTGCTGAGAACGATACTTCTTTAATTCATATTGTTCATTTATTTAGTAATACAACCCTCTGGCTTAACACGATGCCTGACATCATAACAATTTCAATTTTTTTCTACAAACAAATTTTTGACCAATAACTAATATGGTTGAAATGTAAAAAGATTTTTAACGATCGTTGGACAAACTCCAGCATAATGTAACACGTGTACTTTCTGTGTACGTCGGTAACTTTTTAGAAACGTGTCAGTTTAACCAGTGAATAAATGAAACATTATTATTACATTAAATAAAATTTTTAGATGGCTTTGAGGAACCACACGTGTTAAACCCCACGCGATTCTACTATAACCTATACACATTTATTAATAATAATACTGTCATAGGCCATGTAATTTATGAATCAAAAGTAATTATTTCATAAAATTAGTCCGCTGCTTTGAAGTACGAATATTCAACATTATAATGCTATCAGTACCTAACCTAAAATATGACCGAAAATATGCAGATTACATTAATGGGCGTTACCGTAAAACGACCAATTAATAACCTAGTTGTACAATTATTATTAGAATTTTAACAATATTAAAGGAATTCATATAATTAACCATGTGGTTATGTAAAAACAGTGAACGTTAAAAAGTATAAGCAATAACTACTCACCTGGTTTACCCATTTCGGGAAGAAAATGTAATTAAAAGCAAATTGAATAATTAATACTATCTAAACACAAAAATCAATATAGCCCTTTTCATAAGCCGGTGCCGGTCATCGCGTCCACACCGTGTTGCCGCCGCCGGAAATGAAGACATTTTGTCAAATTTCTCAAACGTGATAGACGACTAACAGTGATGCACATTCGAAAATGAAAACCGGAATTAAAAATATGGGTAATTGAAAACATTAATATATTTAAATTAATAAACAATTTATTTATTTAAGTTTAAAATGTCTTATTAAACTTAAGTAAATTTTGTTTTAATTATGTTTTATCCAATTTTATTTTGTTTATATTTTCACGATTGGTAACACAGGATACGTACTATAATGAAATAAATTTTATTAAACGATTAGATAAACATTTAAAAAAATTACAGTATTCCATTTATGTTCATAAATTTTTAGTTTAATTTTTTTTAAGTTAAATGATTTTATTATTAACGTGAAGTTACGTGCCTGTGCCGACAAGTATGTAAACGGAGCCTAAAAAATAAAAAAGAAATTACGATTAATAAATATTTTATAATACCATAAAATGTGTATTAACAAATAGTGTATAATTCATGAAAAACTATGAAATATTCATCTTAAATAAACTTGAATTATCTATAAATGCAGTGCATATAATTAAATTTTGTTTGTTCTGTGTGCTACCTCAACACCACAAAAACATTCATACATTTGAAATATGTTATTATATTAATTATAAAATTTACTTTATGTATTGTTTTTCATCAATACCAAAAAGAAATTTAATCTTAAGAGACAAGCAATCATCACACAGAACTAAACTAATCAATAGAGATTAAAAAAAAAGGTAATGAAAAAAAGTTAATAAAATTATGATAAATGCGCATTGTGTTATTTTCCTTAATGGTAATTATAGTTAAAACCGGCGTCTTATCTTTTCCTATCTATCATTATCTTTATGACTTAATATTTTATTAAAGTATTGTTATTGTTCGTTACGAGGTCTTATTACTTATCATGGAGTCGAAAACAATGCAAAATAGCTCATGGTCAAATTTTAAATGGTTTAATGAACCCGACAAGTGGTTTTTGACAGATAATATTCTTGAGGTCTCAACGAATTTAGAATCGGACTTTTGGCAGGAAACTTACTATAAATTCAAACGTAATTCTGGTCATGTTTTTGGCAAGGACGTACGTGATAATTTCACGATGCAGGTAAATGATAATTGTCTTTTATTAACATTGGACGATTTCAATTTGCATTACGTGATTATAAGACCGTGTAATGAAGTTGACATTAGGAAGCGATGGGACAAAGGTCTTCAACCAGAGCGTCGTCCCCACCCTCACGTACGGCGCAAATACATAGCTCTTGACCATCGAGCTGGTACACCGATTCAAAGTCGCACAGTGAGCGATGGAGAAAACTATGCTTGGTATTTCTCTAAGGGATAAGAACAGAAATTAAGAAATTCGACGGAGAACTAGTTATCGACGTAATTCTCAAAATCTGAAAGCTGAAGTGGCAGTAGGCCGGCCATGTTTGTCACGTCAATAACGGCTGATGAAGCAGGAAAGTATTGGAAGTTGAATTCGCGTATAGGTCGCAGGGGTGTATGACGCCCTCTCTTGAGATGCACCAACATCATAAGAGCTGTCAGAAGTGGGTGGATGCGAAAAGCTGATAACCTTATTTGGTGGAAGACATTAAGGAAGGTCAATATCCAACAGTAGATTAAGAAAGGCTGATGATGATGATGAATAGTAAAGTGTAAACCCAGAATCGTACCGTGGACGTAGTTAAGCAAAAGAGGAGACACTGTGCCGCGGAGGCAGTTAAATGTATTTTTCACATAAAACTTGGTGTCCATATGAGGACGAATTGTAAAATGTTTATATGCACGGTTACAATGTACTTCTTCATCTCTGCGTATCCATTTTTCTACCAAGCGGTTTGAAGCTGCAGCAACCACCATTTCCATTGAATATTTATCCTCTTTATCTTACTTTACAAACGATGATGAACTAAATAAAACACTTCGACCTTGACGCTACGTTGACGTTACGGAAAAAGCGCGCCAAAATGGCGGCGATTATTTTTTTTATATCAACAAGGTTAGCGCTTAATTACGATCCCACCTGATATTAAGTGGTAAAGCGGTCTGTATGGCGCACTAACCCAGTAACACTCTATTCACTACCCTTGAAGAGACCCTGGTCGTATTTGGATGAGAAGAGAACATTGACGCCAACAAGTTGTCCCACATCCCTTTTCTAAAAAATCTTCGGGTGATTTTAACTGATAATGTTTTTTATTATTTTTTTTTTATTTTTTTAATACTATTTTATATTCTTTTCGGTTAATATAATAACTTAAAAATATGAGCAATATTTACTGTTATATTTTGTAATTCACAAAAAAAAAAAATTCTATAGTCCATTATTTTTTTTTTATCTCATTTCCTCGGGCATTTGTGAGCCTGGACTTAATTCCTTAATTTATTTACATTGACATTGATTCCTTCCTCATTATTGTCCATTCCTTTATCAGGTATGCGTCGAAGCAAACTTTGAAACACTTTACGACCAGGCCGGTGTGATGATCTACATAGATGAGGGCCATTGGCTGAAAGCGGGTATTGAATACAACGACGGACAGCCCATGATGAGCAGTGTGCTCACTGATAAGCTATCTGATTGGGCCACAGGTAATAAATAAACAAATAATTTATTGCCTTTTGATATTAGCAGTATTTAACATATCGATTTTTAATCGTTGTTTGATAGTTTAGAAAGCGTCACTGGATCCTGGCTTAAAGGGCGTTGCAGGTTAACACGTGTTGTATTATCACACTATTTTTGTATTGTTCTTTACATAGTTTAGTGCAATTAAAGAAAAATCATACACACATATATATATATATGTACATTTATATAATAACAATAGTATTGGTGTACTTTGTATCTTAAGTAGTGTAACATTAATAACATACAACTTATGACAAGTGAACGTTCAGATGATCTAGTCGTTTTATCATTTAGCTCGCAGATACCAAATCCGTGAGTGCTCATCCCGATAAAGCTGCTGTGGTTGCAAAACATCTAGCGGCGCAACTTCATTAAAAAAAAAAAATTTAATCCAATTTGTTCTAATATATACTAGCTGTTCCCCGCACGCTTTGCTCGCCGTAATAAAGAATTATTTCCATAACAACCGTTACCATAGTAACCGCATAAATAATACCACATGAATTCGTTTATAAAAGTTAAATGAAAGATGTATAAAATTCAAAAAATAAATATCCTATAACCATCTTTTCTTGTTCTTTTTTTTTGCGGGGGGTGGAATCTTTGGAAGATACTTTGCTTTTAGGGGGAAGTAAAAACCCCCTCGGTGGTCTGCATCAGTGCATTCGGAGAGGCCTCGAGGCCCCCTTTTACAGAACGCACTGGTGCCCTTCAACACTGTGATACCACGTCTCTGAGGATGAACCAAACCCTCCTAGGCACCATCGCTGAGCCATACGCTGTCCCACACAGGTTCACTTGTTCAGCGATAAGGGCCGCCACCCTCAAGGCCGCGAAACTCTTAGACCGTTTTAGTATCCTTTTACGACTTACCTTAGTCCTATTCTTACTAGCCTGAGACTAAAGGGCTGAGCCTATACCAACCATATCGAGACGTTCACTAGTTTTCACGTGATTGGCGAACAAAACTCCTATATATATATATATATATATATATATATATATATGTATATATATATTATATATTAATTTAGGAATGTATTTAGTAACGTTAAATTATTTTTTTTTACAGGTACTTTTAATGGAAATCCAAAGAAGTTCTGGATGCGTGCAACCAGAAGGGACGGTGTGGTCTGCGTGAAATATTCATCAGACAATACTTCATGGCGTCTGTTAAGGCTCTGTCCTTTTCCCGAAGCTGATGGATATTTCGTAGGCGTTATGTGTTGCTCCCCTAAAAGAAGTAATTTGATAGTGAGGTTTAGCGACATAACGTTTTCAACACCAGCGCCAGCTGATGATATTCTACATTGTAATTGATATTTTTTTTTATACCATGGACTAAAACTTGACTTTAACTTTACATATTTGTAAATAATAGTGGTGTAGCGTGTTCGTCCAGAATACTCCGGCTTTTATATATCAACAGCCAGAACCATACTCAACACCTGGGTTTTGGAGTATATCCAGGGACCTTCGTAAGGCAAGAGACTAGCTGCACCATGGAGGTAATAAATTTATATGGAATGGTGGCTCTCTGGTGGTAGGTCCCCATTGCTACAGACCGTCTAAGTAGGTACCACCGCAGCGCCTATTGCAGCCAACAAAGAGTAGGATGCAAACGTTAGAGTGTTCCGGTCTGAAGGGCGCTGTAGCTAGTGTAATTACTGGGGTAACGAGACTCAACATCTTATGTCCCCAATGTGATGCGGTATATATTATCCTAACTAGCGCCACTGTGCCGGCGTATAACTTACCATCAGGTGAACGGTCGGCTTGTCTCATCGATCCATTGTAAAAAAAAATAAATAAACAGGAGCGAAGTTTCAAACTCATCTTCGACGAGAATGCGGTAGAGGAAAATCAACATTTATTAATATCAAGGGTTATTGTACACATAAATAATAATGTTCTTTTCATATAATAAATTGATTTTTACATAAATTGTTTTATTTAATATATTTGGGTATTTCTAAGTTATTGTATTGGCAAATCTATTTATAAATATTTGATAAAAAGGGGTTTTGGTTCTTCGCCAATTACCTGAAAACTAGTAAAGGTATCGATACGGAATGATCATTCGACGCGGAATAATTTGTAGATGGTTATAGACTGTGTACTTTTTGAATTTCCTAAATTCTTCATCATTTTATTTCTAATTGAATTTTTTAAACATTTTTATTGAGTATTATTTATACTGTTGCTATAAAAAAATCATTCCCGGTCTAATTTTATATTACGGAGAAGGAATCGGGCGAGGAATAGCTGGTGTATATATACTATGAGGAAATTGTTTGAATCCATGTACAAGGTGTGAATGAAAACGGTCGCATTATAAAACCATGGTTCGGCTCTGAGTAAACTTATGACATGAAATATACAGATATTTCATATTAAATATAATATAAAAAGCAATAATATTTACCTAAGGGATAAATTAAAAGTATCATTGAACACAGTTTGATTCACTTTATTAAAAAAAAAAACTGTCAATTTTAATGTCCTTAATAAAGTACAACTTATTATTCGATCTAGACGTACAAAATTACAAGTTTAGATTATTGTCTTATGTGGAATGTATTATATACACATAGAGGGGTATATAAATATGTAAACTTTTGGACGCAAGCGAATTTAAAATAATATTACACCAATGAGCGAAATCGCACGCTTGCAATACAAATACATATTAACTACTATCATCAAATATACTCACAGTGTTTTACGTGTATCTTATATTAAGCTGTTAACTAGAAATGCTATAAACACATATTTCCTATTGTTGCTTTAAACTATTTCATTTATATTATATCATTTAATTTCTCCTAAATATATGAGAATTAATGATGACAGTTTTTTTGGCGCTATTTTGTTCTTAAGGGATAGGTCACAGACTATGTCTGTACAGCCTAATTTTCTTATTTTAGATTTTCGTGTAATAAATAAGCTCGATAGAAAAACGTATATAATTTTTAAAAATTATATATATAAACATGATAAATAGATATTAGTCATTTACTGTTAAGTTATATATAGTAAAAAAGATATAAACAAAAATTGATTTTTGAACACTGTTTTATTAATATGAGTTGAGCAAAAATATAAGGTAAGTTAATATAAACAAAAAGTATATTCTCTGGCTCATTTATCCATACACCTTAACTTAAATGACTTAAAAACTAAAATTATCACATTTCACTCCACACATTCATATAAACAATCTAAGTCTCAACAAACTATTCACATACAACAAAAACTTAGTATTTTTTATAAAGACAATTTATATTTAACTCCCATTTATTTAAATGTACCTAAAGTGCCATGAGTTTCTGCTTTCTCATCAGACAAAGAAGAGTCTTCTTTTTATAATATCTCCAGTACCGAATATAACCAAAAGGAATGTTTTTTTTTTTGTATGAACATCCGTTAAAAAGGGAACCAAAATTCCGATTATTATTTTAATAACTTTATCGCATTACTAATTATTTTTAAAATAAACCTTTTACCCCTAATTTCATTACTTACATAGAAAAGAAATATGTTTTACAAAGGTTGGCTTGGCATATATATGTGATAATATTCTAGCTATAATATTGTTCAGCTAAAAAAACTCATACAATATCGATATTAATGCCAATGTCGAGCTATATAAAGAACAGTAACGAAAATCATTTCATTACTCGGGAGATTTTATCAAACAATCATAAGCTTAATTTTTTTTTAAACCCTGTCAACACGATACAGTTTATTTTGCATTTGACCTTAGGTCCGTTTTTATTCAGTATTAAATATTTCTAATACATGAAGACACATTTAAATATGTTGACACCAGCATTTTGGCGCGGGAGTTTAAAAGTTCATAAGCCTGGTAACACTAAAGGTGTAGATGGAACACCATCGATTATGTTGTGTTATGACAAAGCGTCTCGTAAGTGTCCATCGGCTCCGACTTGATGGATACTTGCATAGCCTGCGCCGGCGGCGGTGTTGCCAGCCGTGGCTTTGATCTTTCTAGGTTATACATCTGGAAATGCAATCAACAATTTAATATTGGACACTTGATTACAAAAAAAAAATTGAATTACAAGGATAATCTCAAGACCGTTTGGACTATTGAAACTTCATCATCAGCCGATAGATGTCCACTGCTAGACATGAGTCTCCTCCAAAGTTCTCCAGATTGATTGGTCCTACACTTCCCGCATCCAGCGGCTTCCCGGAGCTATTGGAACTTACATCAATTATTCTCTCTTTATTCTAGGTTCTTAAGTTGTTTGAGCAACATGTTCTCCTTTCGATGTTTTTTTTTGTTGGTGAGGGACTCCTCTTCTCTTCTAGCCATAAAGCATGTAGTCCATTTTGAATTGAAATATAAAATGTAATAGAGGTAAGTCTCTGTTGCCGGAGACCGTCTAGGTAGGTACCACCGCAGCGTCTATTACAGCCGACAAATAGTACTGTGTAAACATTACTGTGATCCGGTTTGAAGGACCTATAGCTGTCACTGGCGGTAGTCTCTATTGCTATAGACCGTCTAGGTAGGCACCACCGCAGCGTCTATTGCAGCCGAAATACGGTACTGTGCAAGTATTATTGATGTTCCGGTTTCGAGGGCGCTGTGGCTAATGAAATTACTTGGGTAACGAGGCTCAACACCTTGTGTCTCAGGCGACGAGCTAGTGTAATGCAGTGTATATCATTCTAACTAGCGCAACGTTGTTATGAGCAGGCGTATCACTTAACATCAGGTGAACGTCCCGCTCGTCTCGTCGCCGAGTTGTTCTTTTAAAAATACTTACTCTCATGAACATGGGCTTTGGCAGTTGCGAGACGCTTGTGGCTTTGTTGAGGGTCTCATCATACTCGGAGAGGTTATGCGATATTTCTACCGGCGGTACCTTCAGCTTCGGGAACTGTTTCCTAGCAACGTGCTCCTCTTCCGAGTCCGATGGAGGCGGACGCACCTGCAAAATTTTAAATAGTTAAGTTGTAATATAAAAAAGACAATTGTCTAAATTAAAAAAAAAAAAATAGTTTTTGCAATAATTTTAATAATAAAACCTGAAGAGCTTCAGGTAGAACGACATGAAGATATTTACTAGACCAGGCTCAAGACTCGTAACAGTCATATGATAGGATGAATACATTCAATCAATAATTATTATCATACAGACAACCAAACAGTGAATATTTTTACGATTTGTTAATTAAACACGTGGTCCTTCGAGCCGGATAGAAAAAGTAAAATAGTTAAAAAGGACTAACTATATTTTATCCTAGTTTTATGCGAGTCCAAACAAAAGTAATAACAGATTATGTAAATATTAAAAAGAAAATACCTTTCTAGGGCGACCTGGTCCTCTCTTCTTGGGTGGTATCCTTAGGGGTGATGGGGATCGAGTCTGTGAAATCAGGTATATGCTTATTTGCTGTAGCACAGCGTGAGTGCTGAGGGCTTTTCCCTACTGTGGAATATTTTAGATGGAGTACGAAGGGGTACCAGCGCGTTTTGTAGATCCACGAGGAGACCACGGAGGAGGTTTTAGTGGGTAGAAGACATAACCTTGTCTTTCCCCCGACAGTAAGATATCTTTTAAGATTTTCTCCGCGATAATAAAAAAAAATTGTGAAATTACTGGGATAACGATACTGAAGATCTCATGTCTCAGGCGATGAGCACAATATATATTATCCTAACTAGCGCCATGTTATACCATCAGGTGAACGTTCAGCTTATCTTAATGGAATAAAAAAAAAAAAAACAAGTGATGTAGTTAAGTTATATTTGAGCAGTGCAATATTTATTTTCTTTTCTCTTTTCGTTCAACTGATGGTAAGTGGATACGCTTGTGTATAACAATATGGCGATAGGATGGTACACAGCATCATATTGATAAGATGTTGACTTGTTACCCCAGTAACTTCACCAGCTACAGCACCCATCGAACCGGAACACAGTAATGTTTCTCGGCTGCAATATACGCTGCGGTGGTATCCACGGTCTCCAGCAACGGAGACCCTCCACCAGTATTCTCTCTGGTAAGATATATAGTGTGATGTGAAGGAAGTCTTTCTTCACATTATGTTATAAGATGTTCACAGCTAACTGTGATATATAACAAAGTTATATTTACCCTCCGTTTCCTCACTGGTCTACTTCCGTCAGCTGAACGAGTGGTCATGGACAACTTCGGTTCGCTCACGCCGTTCTTCGGGTTGATGGTATTTTCCAGTATCTCTTCTTTGGCCAATATGCCGCTTATTCTATTCTTGAAGAAGCTATCTTCTGCTATTTTCAAAGCTTCGAAACACTTGTGCCCTTGGAGGGCGTATCTGATTATTTTCAAGACCTCGATACGGCAGAGCAGTCTCGTGTCGTCGTCCATTTTCTTGAACAGCGGCAGCAGGGAGTTCATGAACAGTTTGTCGTCGTCGAAGTGGTCGTCGGGCAGGATCGAGTTCGCGTCGATCTTTATCTCCAACGAGGGATTCTTGTTTTGGTTGTCTATGGTCGCCTGGTTGCACTTGTCCACCGTCTCCGGTTTCTCGGGCGGGTCCGGTTTGGTTTTCAAGTCGAGCGGTTTGTCTATGAGCTCGTGCTTGATACGCGGCGTGATGTCCTCTTGCTGCTGGTGCTGGGGCGAGTTGGACACTTCCGAGTAAGATTCGTATTTGTCTTGTGAATACCTCGATTTCCTGTAATTTGGAAATAGACTGTTTAATCAGGTGATTGGATTAAACCTCCCCCCCCCCCAACTGTCCTCCTTACAAAATGTCTTCTTCAATCACTTCCATCACCATCAATCCAGAATACAGTAATGTTAACACACTGCTGCTTGCTGGCAGGAATAGCTACCACAGAACACCTATCACCATGATAAAAGTGTTGCTACTCCTTATTCATATCGGTGATCCATTCAACAATCTGATACGATCAATGATGAGATATCAGTAGAGTGCTGGTTACAAGAAGCACTGGCTGTAACCGGTTAATTGTGGACTCACTTGTTCTGCAGTGCTCGGTGCAGGAAGGACATCTGCCGGTGGTATTGGTAGCGGCGGCTGCCCGGCGGGCACGATTCAGGCGGCACACACTTGCCCTGCCTGTATGCCTTGGTGTAGGAGTCGCGGATGGAGCGCCACCTCTTCTGCACCTCCTTACCTATGAACAGTGGTCTCTTTAATAACAATATGACTCTCCGTAACGAACTTCTTGTGGTATTGGTCAGCTATTTACCACCAGCTGGCTTAACGCTTCTTGGCTTGCTGTACACCTAGTGATTACATCTTTAGAATTTTTTTGAGTCTTGTCTAAAAGCAGAGTAACTTTAAACACCCTTCAACCCCCGAACAATTATTTAATTAAGCGACGAGATGTTCACCTGATAGTAAGTGATACACACCCCCAACCAATAAGAAGGTAGTTCGGATGATATACACTGCGCCATATTCCGCTCGTCGCCTAAGACGTAACATGTTGAGTTTTGTTATCCTAGTTAGTACATTACCTGCAGCGAACTTCAAACCGGAACACAATAAAATTTACACAGTACTGTTTATCGGCTGCAATAGGTCCTGTGGTGGCACTTAAACAGTCTCCAGCAGCAGAGATCTACCACCAGGTACATAATAGTAATAAAAGTTTAGAGATATTGATTTTTCATTTGCTGTACTGCTGTACTAGCTGTTCCTCACCAGCTTTATTACCAGTAACAACTTAAGAAATGTAAAATCCATTCTTAGCTGACCTCTATACAGTATACGTCTAATAGTTTCAGAGATCCCGTCTTAGTGAATATCTCCTATATATATATATATATGTGAGTATGTGTGTGTGTGTGTGTGTGTGTATGTGTATATATACTAGCTGTTCCTCGGCCGCTTTGTCTGAAATATTCCTCGAGAGCAACCGTCACTATAGCAACCGCATAAGATAATACCAAATTAAAATGTTCATAGAAGTTAATTAAAAAAATAAATATGCTATAACCATCTACAGATCATTCCGCGTCGAATGCTCACGTTCCCGTGTCGATACGTTCACTAGTTTTCACGTGATCGGCGAACTAACACAACCCATATATATATACTGTATAATGTTGGTGGTATTGTTTTGACAATGTTCACAATGTCCACGGAATAATTAGAAGCGTGGTCACCGTCACCATAGCGCTGGTTTCGCGATGAGAGGTCATCCGGTCAAGTTGAAGGACTACGCAGCAGACGACGAGAGCAATGCGATGCAATGTATATCATCCTAACTAGTTGTTGGCCACGATGTTATCGCCAGGCGTATCACTTACCATCAGGTGAACGACTCGCCCGCATCGTCGTTTTGTATTATAAAAAAAAATTGTGTCTAATCTAAGACCTTAAACTTGAACTTATTGCGCAACTTAACTGACTTAAGGATATATCAAGGTTGTTACATTTACCTTAAGGCGGGAAAATATTTCAATCGGTAGCAGTGACGAGATATTACCAGGAAATCCCAAGTGTGCTCCGCGAGAACAGGTGACAGTTGACGCGTTGGAGTTACCGAGAGGTGATGCTGTGGACGGAGTATTTCGGTTTGCACACCAGCAACACCAGACGGGAGGGACGGTCGCCTGATGTTAAGTGATCCTCGCATAACAACTCGACGCTAGTCAGAATCCCCCCCATATGAACCACTACTAACAACGGCGGCTAGTGTTCAAAGTTTTTTGGGAGGCCGAAATTTTTTGGGGGGGGGGGGCTGATGTCCAGTCGTGGACGTGGACGACTATGATGGCTAGTCAAGATGACATACACACCAAGATAATAAATCTTGTTACTACAGTAATTACAATAGCTACGGCGCCCTTCAAACCGGAACACGGCAATATTCGCCACAGTATTGTCCGTCGGCTTCGACACCACGAGGAAATATTGACTGGTGGAAGGATACTTGCAGGCTTTTATCCGGCTTACTACATAGCTGTGCAGTAAGATTTCACAGTTATGTTGAAATTGATGTAAAGTAATTTAAACCCGATAGATTCGAACCGGCGGCCGTGACCCCGATGTCTCAGTCGTCACGCAGCTTCCTTTTCCCCGTACGGATGCAATAATGTCGATACAACGAATCAGTGAGCTGAAGTTGATGCACTTGACATAGTATTGAACGTATTTACCAGAATCCATTTTTTTTACTGGTGGTAGGTCTCTGTTGGAAACCCTCTAGGTAGCGACTACCTTCAGCCTCAGGCTATTAAGGTAGAAGTAAGGTAAGCCCTGCCTATCGCAGAAGCAGACTAAGGGGTTTAGTAGTTTCGTGGAACTTGAGGGTGGGGGTGATAAGGGTTAGGCTCCTCCTCAGAGACGTTCACACAAACTGTAGGGGAGCACCGGTGCGTTCTTTAACAGAACCAGGAGTCTCTCCGAATGTACTGATGCAGACCGACTAGGGGTCTTTGACTTCACCTGACTTTCAAAAAGCAGGGTGTCTTCCAAAGATTTCCCACAGGAAACCAAAAAAAATTATATGCCTTTTTGATGCTATACAAGTTAACGGAAGTCGTCCACAGATTATTCCGAGCTCCAACATCGAACTGAGGTTGATTTGGATCCTCGGTGCCGTTGGTGGATGAGCTAGAACCGATAGCAAAGATCTCGCCAATATCCAAATGGGCCTGGACTAGTCACAATGCTTAGAGCCTCCCGACTCTCGGAGCTCAAGTGACCATATCCTTGTCGGATTCAGCCAGCTTCGGCTTTAGAGGCTTTCAGGCGTAATCCCTCGGATGGTAGCTTCGCACCACTGGCCTCATGAACTATCCCCTGCGGTACCCCCAACACTAAGCAGTATTACTATCGCAACGAGGAGCCATCAGTAAGCTACATACTTCACAGTTAATCAGCAACTCGTTCACTCGATTGTAAGTGATACGCTTGCAACAACAATCTGTCACCAGTTAGGAGCACATTGCTGGTCGTCTTGAAATATAGCATGTCTGGTCTCGTTACCACAGTAATTTCACTACACACACAGCGCCTTTCAAACCGGAACATATGATAGATATCATCAGCCTATAGACGTCTACAGCTGGACATAGGCCTCCCCCAAAGATCACCGCATACAGTCACCATGACCTCCGATACCGCTGGGTATTAGGGTCTGTGGTATGTAGAGGTTCATATGGGGAGATATGAAATTTTCCACCACGCTGGCCTAATGCGGATTGGTGGGAGCCGGAGCCTCGTTTGTTGATTAGCAGGGTACACCAAGAGCCCACAGTAACCTACCACCAGTTAACCCTGCTTCTAGATAAGCAGTACCAAGTTCACCGACTCAAAAAGATTACCGAGCTTAACATATTTATTTACATAACTTATTGACGATTTACATAGATAAAGGATCAGAGCTGATGATACTAATACCACCGTATCAGTGAATACATTAACACGTTAAGATATTTGTTACCAACTGTTATCACTGCACTGATAACGATATTTAACAGTAAATCATTACTAACGTTTGATAACATATTCATCAGTCACTTCTAATGACAACACCAACACCAATAGCCGACCTGGTTTTTAGTACCATTGCATCATTAATCCTTTTTCTAATTTTTTTTTTTTAGTTCTATTAAACGAACGGAACGGTCACCTGATGGTGAGTGATACGCCCTGCCATAACCTGGAGCTAGTTAGAAAAGTAAACACTGCTGATGCATTAAGCTAGTCGCTTGAGAGATATGATGTGTCTTATTACCGCAGTAATTTCTTTAGCTAGAGCGCCCTTCAAACCGGAACAATTTGCACGCGGCTGTAATAGCCGCTTGCTGGTAACAGTGACATACTACCACTACTACTATGCCATTGATATTTTAAGTTTATTAATAACATTTCCTATTCCACGTTCATGCCCAGCAGTGGGCGGTTATGGACTGTTGCTTCGCTAAAAAAGAACAACTCTTGACAATACCTTTCTAAATTGAATATAGTTATCAAGAGTACCGGAAGTAGATGTGAAAACGTTTATGAAATAAGGTTTAGGAGTTACAAAGCTATTCCAATGGATACATCATAAATGTGTGTGTTATTTGAATTAAACGGACTACCCAAAAGCCACCCCTTTGTAACGGGCGCCAGTGGGGGGTATACGTCCGCACCACCTCCTCCCCATCAAATTACTTTCAACTGGTATTAACGTTACACACCCCATCCACACTACTCACGTATTTAACTCCTTTTCAGTACTAAATGAAATTTTTACATAACTTTTTTTGATTTTGGAGGGGATACTCCTTTTGGGGAGAAGTCATGTGGAAATTTTCACCAACTAAGACCCCCTCGGTGGTCATCAGGAGAGGTCACGGAATCTCCGTTCAAAACACAATCGCGAGTTCGGAACGCTATACTGGGATAACCCATCCCGTGGTAAGTGGTACGTCCATATCGTGGCGCTAGTTAGAATGGTGTACACTGCTGGTGCCTTGCGCCCGTCGCCTGAGACATAAAATGATGAGACTCGTTACTCTAATAATTTCACTAGCTACAGCGTCCTTCAAACCGAAACACGGTAATGTTTGCACACGGCTATTTGTCGGCTGCAATAGGCGTTGTGGTGGTATCTGGACGGTCTCCGCCAACAGAGACTTACCGCCAGATTATCATTGACACTGAGATTTTAAATAGACTGAATTTTATTATTACCTTTGTCTCTAATAAAAAAAAAAATATACAAAGAATGCAATTTACATTCAAATCGCTTCGTAGAATTATTTGAAAATAGAATCGGAGGATTTGCTGAATCGAATTTGACACGATTCTCAAATTGACTTTCCCTATAGACATTGATTACGAAAATCGATAGTTGCAGAATCGTGACGGCGTAAACATTATATTTAATATTTTATTATTTATTTTATTATTATTATTATTTATTTAACAAACAACCAATATAATAAACAATAACAATTATGTAAAAGTACTGTAGTAATATATTACTTAGACAAAGTAGTATATAAGAGAAAGTAGATGTATGCGAGTTGTAGATCTACTGGTGGAAGGTCTCTATTGCCGCGGACCGACCAGGTACTACCGCAGCTCCTACAGCGACCGACGAGCAGTTGTATTCCGGTTTGAAGGGCGCTGTAGTTAATGTAATTACTGATGTATCGAGCGCAGTGCTGCAGTATATATTATTGTAACTGGCGCCATGATGTTATATAGGCAAGCGTACCACTTACCATCAGGTGAACGTACTGCTCCTTTCATCGGTTAATTAAATAAAAAAAAATTACAAACGTTTGACTACGTAAACTTTAAACGGAAACCATTTGGATAGGGGTCAGGAGATTATACTATCCAAGAACAATAAAGCATCTCCATTTTTTTTAAATCGTCAAGGTTAGCGCTTGACCACGATCCCACCTGATTTTAAGTGATGGTGTGGTCTACTGGTGAACGCTCATTAAAACTAATTTAATAATCAACTGCAACAAACTTGAACCGAGATATCCGCCACTGTTTATCTTTTGCAGATTGTGAATATTTCTCTGTCTTTTCAACATTAAAAAAAAAAAGTTCCTTTAACACTAAGCTGAAATAAAAAAAAAAACTATTTATATTCCACGAGACGGGTAACACGTTCTGTTTAACATGCTACACCATATTGTCCCTGTCGCTTTGGACCTGCCTCGTTAATCATCATCAGCAGACAGCCGTCCACAACTGGACATAGGCCTCCCTCTAAGATCACACCAATCGGTGTTACCTAATAAATACTTGACTTTGACATCGGAAATAGGCACTGTGGTGGTAACTACCGAGACGGTGGACGGCAAAGCCCTACCATCACATTATAAATATTTAAAATAAAAATTATATTTTACAAAAGGCTTTATAATTTTTTACCATTGCCTTTGTATAAACCTTTAAAAAAATTGTGTCCGCCGCCATTTTGATATAACAAGTTTGACAATGTAGACACATTAATATGTATTCTTTGTTAGTAGAATTCTTTTAAGAGGAGTCATCAGGCATTAAGAAGAAATACTAATTCTTTTCATATATATATGTACTAGCTGTTCCCCGCCCGCTTTGTTGGCCGTAATATAAAATTAGACCGTAAATGACTTTCTATGCCAACCGTTACTATAGCAACCGTGTAAATAATACGTAATGAAAATATTACAGAAGTTAATTAGAAATAAAACTATGAAGGATCTATGAAATTCAAAAAATAAATAGCCATCTTTCCGCGTAAAATGCCCATGTTGCCGTCTCGATGCATTTACTAGTTTTCACGTGATTGGAGAACAGATATAACTCATTTTCAATATATATATACATATATATATGTGTGAAGCGAAGAGACGAGTGGGACGGTACCTGATGGTAAGTGATACGCACATATCACTATGTATACCATCCTAGCTAGCGCCACGTTGCTATGGACGGGCGTATCACTTATCATCAGATGAACTTCCTGCTGTTCTCGTCGCATAATTGTATAAAAAAAAAATAGAACCTGATTTATCTAGTAATTTTTCTTCAACTAAACTTTTTATTTTTCCAGGCTAAGGTGCCGTATAAGATCTTACGGAGTCCTAGTCAACCTCACCTGCACGCGGTGCTGCTGAATAACAGATGAGGCCCTGACCACCCACCAACCCGCACTGAACCAGAGTGTCGGCCTAGACCTAAATCCCCTCAATGAACTCTGTGGGGAAAGCCTATGTCCAGTATTAGACGTGTATCAGCTGATGATGATGTACAAAAATATTATTACTTAAATGTAGTTCACTTGTATATTTTAAGTAACAAATTTGTCATATCGTAAATTTTTTTTTTGATTTTGCTTTTCCTGTCACATAAAATCTGTAAGCACTCGGCACAATGCGTGCAAAGCCTAACGACAACAATTACAGCCGAAATTGTCGAGGCCCATTTTCAGCAGCGCACTGGCAATCAGACTGGCGCCAAGCTGCTGATGTGACGATGAAAATTATTTGGGTAGATCCTCCTTCAGTAGTTTCCATGGTAAATATATTGTTTAACCATAAACTTGCCTATTGTTAGAACGGAAACGAAAACAATCGACAATATCGCAACGGTCCATTCTTACATAAATGTATGGCGGAGAAATCATTCTTATTAATAATATCTGTTCATGAGCACGCGAATACAATAGAAGCGATTTTTCACGCTAATTGTGTTAAAGATTTATTTAAAAAAAAAAAAAAAAAGTGTTTTTGTCTATATCCCGGAAATTCTCTAAGTTTGACCTACCATTAAATTACCTGAAGTAGTAACACGCAATTGTTGTGAAAGGTTATTAAAAACTTATAACGAGATATTCTACCGCCGAATAATAGCATAAACAAGTTTTTTTTTTAAACTAAGCTATGATACGAGCGGGACTATCACCTGATGGTAAGTGATACGCTCGCCTAAAACAATATACCCGCTAATTAGGATGTTACACACAGCGCTGCATTGCGCTCAACTCCTGAGAGATAATATATTGTGTTTCGTTACCGTTACTCGTTCCGGTTTGAAGGGCGCTATAGCTAGTGAAATTACCTGGGCAATGAGACAACATTTCACGTCTAAAGGCGACGAGAGTATTGTGGTGCTAACTAGCGCCACGTTATGGGGAAACGTATCACTTACTATCAGGTGAATGACTTGCTCACCTCGTCGAATAAAAAAAAAAAACAATCCACATCAAGTTCACCTCAAGGTATCTGTTGATATACATGCTATATTAAAAACATGGAATATAATCAAACTTGGAATTACATATTTTTCAATTCATTTATGATGAATAGGTTGTATGATGAGAATACCGAAGTCGTTAAATTCAATAATTAAAAAAAAAAACAACAAAATCCATAGACAAGTGTTTAAAAATTCTCCAGTTTAACTGTCACGCGTCTATAAAAACAATAGATGGAATAATTATAAACACAAATTGTATCATTACGAGAAACAATCGAATACGTATATTTGAGTGATGTAATACAAACTTAACGAATGTATACAACACCTCAAACACGGTGGTTCACTGGTGGTAGGTATTAATCGAGAACCGCCGCCGAACACTGGTGTGGTAACATTACTCGAGTTCTGATTTGAAGGGTGTTGTAGCTAGTGTAATCACTGTGGTAAGGAGACTAAACATCGGTCATAGGCGACGAGCGTGATATGATGTAATGTGTAATATAACTAGTGCCAGATAGTGGGCAGGCGTATCACTTACAATCAGGTGATCGTCCGCATCTCTAAGTGAATAAAAAAATATATTTTTTATGTTTTAGTGGATGGTTGTTTCAAGCTTAATACTCTGTAAGAGTTCGTGCGTTACTTCCGCCTTTTAGTAGTAAGTGCTGTCGCTGTACAGCACCATCTAGCGGTAACGTGAGCAACTGCCATCGACAACACCAACTCCCGAGGGCAAAACAAAAATATTGTCTATTGTTACTCCGATTAACAATACTCGTTGGAGGACAGGTGAAACAATCATTTGAATCTTGCTCAGTATCCATTTATAATTATTTATAATTAAACGGTTATAAATAAACGAAATAATAATAAAAGAATTGTTAATTAATTTTTTTTATACAACGAAGCGATGAATCGAATTGGACGTACACCTGATTTTAAGTGATACGCACGTAACAATGTGGCGCTGGTTAAAGTAGTACACAGCATATATAATAACACGCGCTCGTCACCTTAAACATTATACGTTAAGTCTTTCTATCACGGTAATTATATTAGCTACAACACCCTTCAAACCGGACCATACTAATATCTGTACGGTTCAGTTTGTCTGCAGACGCTGCGGTGGTACCTAGATGGTCTGCAGCAACAGAGACCTGTCACCAGTAAATAGCGTTACATTGTTATCGGTAAGCGTATCACTTACTATCAGGTGAACGTCTTGCTCGTCATCGCTTCGTTTCATAAAAAAAAATTATTGATCATTACCTAATCTAGTTAAATTAAAAACTTTTTAGACTGGATAGAAGTAGGGTTTCCGTACAACAATTCAGAAGACCTAAATCAATCTCACCTGCTCGTGGTGCACCCTGCTAATCAACAAACGAGGCTTTGACTCCCACCAGCCCCCATTGGGTCAGCATGGTGAGATATAGTCCAAATCCTCCCATATGAATCCTAACCCGAATTATGGGATTCTTTGGGGTGAGACGTATGTCCAGCAGTGGACGTCTGTTGGCTGATGGTAGATAGTAGTCTAGAAAATAGATATAGGTGTCCCGTGACAGATTTAAGATTTGAAATTCGAATATTTTTCTAACGGTTGCGCGGAGGACCAAGGATCGGGGAGGGGTTACAGTTTGGCGCGGCAGTTTGTGCGGATTGGTCAGTCACGATGTCGCAGTGGACTGGTGTGTCTTTCTGTCAATGGAATAATTGGACGGTTTTTCTTTGAGAATTCTCGTGGAGCAACCGTAACTGTTGATGGTGATGTCTATCGCCGCATTTTTATACCGAAACTAAGAGAACATCCATCGAACAGCTCTCACACGTGGCTTCAACAAGACGGCGCCACGCCTCACACAGCAAGAGCCACCATGAGCCTCCTTCGCGAGATACACTCAGAATACTCTCGAAGGATTCCGCGAGTGTGTACGTCGCGATGGAAAACATTTGGACGGAGTGATCTTCAAAAAATTAAATCCACGTCTCCTCTTTCTTTTTATGACAAATATATGTATATTCTAAAATAATAACATCCTTTAATTTAATTAAGAAATCCTAAATCTCCACGGGACATCCTGTATATAAAGATCTTGATATAGTTTGCTTCTTTATTAAATGATATATACGACGTGGTGAGACAGGACATTCATCTGATGGTAATCGATGGTAATACACAATCCTTTTCAGCGACCGCGGTGTAAGGGACCCAAACCAACCTCACCTGATCATGGTGCACCCTGCTAATCAACAAACGAGACTCTGGCTCCCATCAACCCGCATTAGACTTGAGACTCAGATAATCTAGTGTAATTACTGGGGTCGCGAGACCTAACATCTTATATGATGAAGAGCGCTAATTGCTGCTGTGAATAAAATCCCAACTAGCGCCACATTGTTATGAGTGGGCGTATCACTTACCATCAGGTGAACTATCACCTCGTCTCGTCGTTTCGTAGAACAACTTTACTGGTGGTAATGTCTCTGTTGCTGGAGACTGTCTAGGTCACTGCAGCTCCTATTGCAGCCGAAAGACAGTAGTGTGGAAACGTTACTGTGTTCCGGTTTGAAAGGCGTTGTAGCTAGTGTAATTACTGAGATAACAATACTCAAGATCTTATGTCTCAGGCAGGGATCGTAGTATATATCATTAAACTAGCGCTACGTTGTTATGGGCGAGCGTATTACTTACCATCAGGTGAACGTCCGGCTCGTATCGTCTGAAAAAAAATAAAAATAATGATCTATGGTAAATGCTGTATAGCAGCAATATTCATCTCGAAGGTTCATAGGTTCAATCCTCGCTGAACCTTCTTCTGGGGAATGAAATTCTCGTGATGAAACTGGTATGTTATCAGAACATGCTTTTTCGAAAATTTGATATCGGGACGTTCACCTGATGGTAAATGATACGCCTACCCATAATAACGTAGCGCTAGTTAGGATGATATACACTGCACCATATTGCAATCGTCGCTTGAGACAAAAGTTGAATCTTATCACTCCAATTATGACACTAGCTACAGCGCCCTTGAAACCGGAACAGTGATGTTAGCTCAGTACTGTTTGTCGACTGCAATAGGAGCTGCGGTTGTACCTATCTAGACGTTAATGGTTTTAACTGTCAACAGAGAGAAAACAGCGAGTCCCAGCAGTGGGAACGTCAACTGGGCTTCAACCGGTGCTGTTACGTCAGACTAGTGCCGGAACGGTAACATCTGGTAACAACTATGGTAACAAACTTCATTTCAGCGTCACGCTGAAAACTTTGTACACCTACTTCAATGAGGTCTTTACAGGAGTCAAGATGAAGTACTTTACACCATATTCACTACGACACATGCACTGGTGGTGGGTCTCCGTTACCGAAACAAATATATATTTAATGGAGAAAAAAAAAAAAAAAAAAAAAAAATTGAAAACGATTCACGTTATTTTAATCATATACCTGATGTAACCAACTTTATCTGATATCAACTAAGATGTATATCACTGGTTTCCCAGTGGCCTACTCATTCCTGATGATGTACTCTACCCTGCTTAGAATAATGATAAGTATGTTATAATATTTAATTACTTTTTTTATTAACAGTAAAGATATTTTTAATTATTTATTTATTATTATATTTATTGTATGAATGGGCGTAAGCAAAGCAAATCCAGAAAGGAACAAGCTTATTTATTGAAGCGATGAGCCGAGCGGAGCGTTCACCTGATTATAAGTGATACGTCAATAACAACGTGGGGCTAGTTAGAATGGTGTCTGAAATCTGAGTCTCGTTACCCCAGTAATTACACTAGCTACAGCGCCCTTCAAACCGGAACACAGTGATGTTTGTCGGCAGAAATAGCCGTCGCGGTGTTACCCACCCACCTAGACGGTCTCCGGCAAGTGAGACTCACCACAAGGCTTGGGTTGTGTCATCATCATCATCATCAGCCGATAGATGTCCACTGCTGGACTTGACCATGGGTCATGTGTATGTATGTGTTTCCTGCAATTGTATATATATTATGTATGTGTGTGTTTAAATGAAGTGTACGTGAGTGAATGTTAGTACTTATCCGAGTGCCTAAAATTTTATTACCTGATACGAGGACAATCTATCTGCATCGAGCGAATCTTAGAGCACTTCGGACACATTGCCAGGATGGACGGAGACCATATTGAAAAATCTTATGGTTAAGGGTGGAAGTGGAAGGGAGGAGGCCGCGGGGTCCGCAATCCAATGCGTTCCGGTTTCATGGGCGCTGTAGCTAATGTGGGTGGTGTGAGGTGTAAGGGTTTCCGCCCAACATCTTACCGAGCCCAAGTCAACCTCAGCAGCACGCGGTGCAACCTGCTGTATACAAACGAGGTTCTGACTGCCATCAACCTGCACTGGACCAGCATAGTGAGTTACGGCCCTCAATGAACTCCAACAAATAGATTGATCTGGAGATCTTTGATGACGAGCGCAATGTGGTGCTATGAACGCCGTCCTAACTAGCGCCGCGGTGACCGACGTATCACTTACCATCAGGTGAACGTCCAGCTCGTCTCTTGAAAAATTCAATAAGCAATTTCCACCGCATAATTTTATTGACTTGCAGGCCGTAAGATCAGTGTGACCTATTGTGACTTCCGCTTACTAAGACTGGGCGTATCACCGACCTTCGTACCCTCACGAATCGTCTCATATATAAACCCAGTAGTAGTGTCTCACACATCACACCTTAATTTCTGAGTGCACCAGAGCTGTCTGGTAGATAATACTTATTGGCCTTAAGCCACATGCACTAGTGGTAGGTCTCCGTTGCTGTGACTGTCCAGGTACCACCGCAGCGCCTATTGCAGCCGACAAGCAGTATTATGCAAATATTAATTAGTTCCGGTTTGAAGGGCGCTGTGGGTAATGTAATCGGTAAGGTAATGAGACTCGACTTATGTCTCGGACGACGAGTGCAATGTGGTGCAGTGTATGTCATCCTAACTAGCGCCTTTCACGCTGTTATAAGCGGACGCATCACTTACAATCAGGTGAACGTCCCGCTCATCGCTTAATTGAATAAAGAACGGTAAACAGACTTTTAGATTAGTGTGCTTTACCATCTCCGTTTACTATCAGCTGGGATCGTACATTACTGTACATAACCTCTAAGTTATACCTTCCATCATCAGCCTATAGACACGTCCACTGCTGAACATAGGCCTCTTACAAAAATCTTCATATAGTCAGCTTGGCTTCTGGTACCGCTGGGCACTAGAGACTGTCGTCTCCTAAAGATATTTTTCTAGGAAGTAAGTATCACGGGTGCCCTAAAGGGTCCCGCACACCAAATCACGGGACCCAAGCCAACCTCACCTGCTCGTGGTGCACCCTGCTAACCAACACGAGAAATTCCGGCTCCCACCATATGAACTCCAACAAACGACAGCTTCTAGTGCCCGATGGTACCGGAGGCTATGCTATGAAGGTCGCGGGAAACCGCTGGATACGGGCAGCGCAGGACCGATTGGTGTGAAGATTTTTGATGGAAGACTATATCCAGCAGTGGACGTCCATCGGCCGATGATGAAGTGTCTATCGATCGTGTGCGAAGATTAATGAAGTTCTTTATAGCTATGCCGTCGAACGGTAGCGCACGGTCGATGCTGGTTCATCAGCATCAGCCGCTAGACGTCCACTGCTGGACTAAGGCCTCCCCAGAGATCTCCACATCGATTGATCCTGTGCTGCCCGCAAAACCGAAAGGCCCTAGGGGTCGTCGTCTGTAGAGGTTCATTTTGAGGGGTTCGGGCCATTTCCCACCACGCTCGCCCAATGAGGATTGGTGGGAGCCAGAGACTTATTAGTTGGTTAGCAAGGTGCACCACAATCAGTTGAGGTTGGCTTGGGTCCAGTGAGTTGTACAGAATCCCCCACCTTCTATACCTTAAGTGTTTATATTTATTTCTTAAAGATACAGAAAAATATCGACGAATTTATTCTATATACAGTTGGTGTAATGCCATGGATAAATCAAATATGAACGATAAGCATTCATAAAGCAGCGTAACATTGTAAATTGCTACTTATTAAGCGGTAACGGCCGTCCCACTTTGTAACACGTTAAATTGATGTTTAATAAAAATATCCAATTTTTTTTTATTAGATTAAGCAACGAAACCAGCGCTACGTTCACATGATGGTAAATAATACGCCTGCGTAACGTAGCGCTAGTTATGATGATATACACAGCAGTACATTCTACTCGACGCGTGAGATATGTTCAGGTGTCGTTACACCAGTAATTGCACTAGCTACAGTATCTTTCAAACTGGAACACTAATAACCAGTACCAATGGTATCTGCTAAAGACCTACCACCAGTACACATATAAATCTCGACATATATATATATACTACAATGAAATAAAGAAAAAACAAAAATTATGTTTGCGTTAAAAATGTTTACGTGGAATTATTATTAGATCAGTTTGGTTAACGTATGGCCAACGTTAGACCAACGTTTGAGCAAATATTTTCGTGACACGTTACATGTTGAATGTTGGTACAATTGCTCCAATATATAGAAGCGGTCTTAGACGCCATTTTGAAAAGCCAACGCGATGCTAGAGAACGGCACATTAGTTACGATTCAACTTTTAATACTTTAACATAATAGAGTTGTTCCATTAATAACAAAATATGTTATTATCTTAACTGAGTTATTTTAACTGATAATATTAAATAACTGTATATAACTGTATTTATTAATTTCTAAAACAATCTAGAATGTTTTTATATTCGTTATTATTTATGAAAATAAAAAAAAATAATAACTCATTAATTATGTAAATTAGCGAAGAGTAATTTAGTTGGTTATTATAGAAGTTAGCAGAAATTTACCTTGACTATCTTACAATAAGTTATTTAATGTCTGCTGTCCATTGCCCGCACAATAGTAGCTGTGTATGATTTATTTAAACAATTTTCAACTGTAAACCAATTATACCAAGTCATAAATTTCCACTTTAACCTAATATGATAATGGCGTATAAATTTCTATGATATTACGAAACACTAACCTAATTAGTTCATATCAGTATTTCTTTACATTTTAAAAATAACATTATCTCAGTAAAATATGCGCACTTTCACTGTAATATTAACGGTTGTATAAATATTTTAACTATGAATCGCTTTAATATAATGACAAAATAAAACGATACAACATTTTACCAATGCAGTAAGCAATCATTTATAAATAAACCACGAAGCGAACGTAAAAGCAAACCAGCAACAAAATATATTTTCAAAGTGTATAGCTCAGTTAAATTTAAACTCTAAATTTATAGCGTTTAAGTAGAAAATGAACATAACAATATGTTAATTTGAAGTATACTTAATAAATTTCAATTTTCATTACTTGTTTACCGTGAACACGCTTACAATTTTATATAACACAAATAAATGAACGAAAGGATAAATATAACAGGAAATTCGTAAACGCAAAAATATATTACATCAAAATTTATCATTTTTAAACGGTACATTATAACGTTGAAGACGACTCATAATTGTTAAGAGTTAGGGAGAAAGAAAAAAAAAACACAAAATATGTTTCGAGTTATATTGGCGATTGGTGATATTTCTCAATTAAATATAACCTGTCCTGGCTACAGTCATGTTCGTTTGTACCGAAGACCTTGATGTGTTGATAGTGCTTAATTTAAAGTCATGGTGTAAAATATGCGAGGGAACCGAGCAATCGGTGTTAAAATAACACGTTATTGCTGTTATATAATTGATTATATTACATTAACTTTTCCAGTCGTTGAATTAACATGGAAATAGGAAAAAAAACTGACCTCCACGGAGGTTGGTTGTACTCGTAGCCAAATAGCGTGAGTAAAGTATTTAAATAATTTGAATTTATAATTATAATATAACAATTGTTAAAATTTAACACAAATATATATTTTTGGAAGCTTGTAGAAAATTATTTATTTAATTTAACTCTTCTATAGAAATATGTAAATGTTAATTATTAGTATAAAAATTAATATAAATTATTTCACCTACCCATTTTCGTGCCGTATTTATTAAACGACATCACCGCACCACTTAATTTGACACAAAAATCCGTTCGCCTTATCACGGAGCCGCTTATTTATTGTTTCAACAAACAAAAGATATCTGTTTTATAAATTCGTAACGCCTTCGACGTTACAAAAACCGCATACATGACGTTGGACTATTTTGTGAATTTAAAAAAAAATCGGTGACAGTTACGTAAAATTGTTTTTTTTTTTTTAATAGAACACACGAAAGCGTAATATTTATATATATTTTTTTTTTAATATACCAGCCGAACGCGTTCGGATATTGAATCCGAGAGAGCGCGCTGCGGACGCGACCACTCCGCACAGAGACTCGCCTGCGATAGGTACGTCAAGTCGCTCGCACCGACTCAAACTAGTCTCGCCGTGTGACGTTTCGCTCTTGCATTCAGCGCACTGCATTTCTACAGCAAATGTTTTGTTGCTTTAAATAACTAAATAACATTTATTCAAACGTATTATATTCAAAAAGTCTTACCATAGATTAAAAAAATTCTAGCATATCTAACATTGTGACTCCATCGTAATTATTCTATTGATACTTTGCATTTAGACGCAGTTTCACAATTAACTTATGTTTAACAAGAAAGTGTTATTAATTTTATAAGCCATATTAGTTGCGGGCACACGTAACAATGATCATGTGTGGACGGCGACGGCCATTTTATTACGCATGTCGATCGGCATTAAATATAGCTGGTTTTCACATGTATTGACTTGTTATACTCATCACGGTTTTAAATTCGATTAAAGCCTATTAAAAACTTTTAGTGTATAAAATAGACATTAAAATTTAGAATTATTATTGATGGTTATATAACTGCAGTAATGTAATGTTTTAACAAATTTATTTCAAATAAGGTCATTATCTGTTTTTGTGTCATCCATTTATAACAGAAGTAAACTGTTACAATGAATAGTTTAAACATTTGCATTGCATTGCACGTTAATTGAATATAACGAATATATTACATTAATCTAACTGTTCTGTACCGCCCATTTACCTTATTGATAATAATTAAAATTAAAGACGAATAAAAAGTTTTAGAGTGTCATTACGAACTGTTCTAGTTAAACGACATTTAGTAAACTAGTAAGTGTCGTGTAAAACAAATAACCCGTTCAAAAACCCAGATAAGAATTTAGCTGGGCGTCCCGACGCGGGCCATACGCGACGGGGCCACGCGTTCGGGCGCACGTCGTCGGAGCAAAACGCTGGCCGCGTGAGTCAGCATCATTTGCCTTTAAAAAAAAAAAGCAAAGAAAAAAAAATATAAAAACGCCGCGTATGGAATTGTCAACGCTTTCTAAATGTAAATGTGTTGTTCATTTTATTAAAAATTTTTGCTTATAATGTAATAAGATCATGGACGTCGTAACTTGTACATAGGTAACAATATCTATCAGCTCGTCACGCCAAGACAATAATAAAGTATCATATCTCAACAAACGGCCAAATATGTAATTTTTCGTTCGCAGTCCGTAATGTCTATAGATAGATATATTTATATTGTATATTTCTTTGTTTTATTTCAAGTTCATAATTAAATTTTTTTTAATGTCTAGTTTTGTTGTTAATTACAAAGTATTTAATTTTGTGGTGAATGTATACGCCGTGCATACCAGTCAATTATTTCATAAATGTCTTTTTTCAGATTTAAGGATATCCATGTTGATGTACCCTTTTGTTTAAATAAATAAATGAATTATTAATATTTAATTAAATTGAAGCAAATAAACATCAACTTCATCGCGTACGACATTATTTCATCATTTATTACGTAACATTATTGCATCACAATACAGTTGCAATTTTCACGTGTGCAAATTGTTTTTAAAAAAATGAATAGTATACAGACTTCTTACCGGTCTAGACTGCAACATATTTCGGTTGTCCAAGTCCAGGCTTTCTTTCGCGCTTGTCTATTACAAAATGTCGGCTTCGTGAACTTCGCTGTATGGGCTTAGTCACATCGGCAAACTGTAATAACCTCACATTTCGGTCATTTAACTGGCTTCTTTATGTCTACGTATACTAGACGGTGATGGTGAGTTATTCAATTCGTGATGTTGAAATGAACTAGTGTAGAAGCAGTCAATTTACTGTTACAATAAAGCATTCACTATACCAAGCTTTCGCTGATCAGGTTATGAAGGATGACGCGCCGCATTTTGTGCCAATTTGCGGCATTTAAGCGTAGTCAAGGATATTTTATATCTTCGGTGTTAAATTATGCTCATATATGATACAGAGTTAAATGGCGGAAAATACATTATAGTCAATACTACATTGAAACTTTGAATAATTATAATTTAAATTATTTTTTATTTCTACGTAATTAAGCGACGGCGTTCACCTGATGGTAAGCGATAACGTGACGCTAGTTAAGACGGTATACACTGCACCACTGTGCTCGCCACCCGAGACGTAAGATGTGTCTCGTTACCTCAGTAATTACATTAGCTGCAGCGCCCTTCAAACTGGAACACAGTAATGATTGCACGGTGTTGTTTGTCGGCAGAAATAGGCGCTGCGGTGGTACCCACCGAGATCTACCCACCAGTTCAGAGACCTACCACCAGTTCAGATACCTACCACCAGTTCAGAGACCTACCACCAGTTCAGATACCTACCACCAGTCTTTTTATTGATCGAATAAAAAAATACTTGAGTTACATAAATGCAGTAAAAGGTTAATACAATCCTGTACTCTACTCGGGATAACTTTTTTCTATCAGCGCGACTACAATCACCGCTGATGTTGGATAATCGCCATAACTTAGAAGCTTATTTACTATAATAAGTATACTAAGTTATGAAGCAGTTAAATACTTGTTAGACCTCTCCAATGTTCGATCGGAGTTCATCACCATAATTTAATAACGGCTGAACCGATTTGTTATCAGTTATAGTTACGAATACTGTGTTGATAGTATTTCTGTTTCCGTAGACCGCCTAGGTACCACCGCAGCTCCTATTGCAGCCGACAAACACTACTGTGGAAAAATTACTGTGATCCGGTTTGAAGGGCGCTGCAGCTAGTGTAATTACTGAAGAAATGATACTCATGTCTCAGGCGGCTAGCGCAATGTGGTGCAGTGTATATCCTCGCGCTGTGTTATGGGTGGGGATATCACTTACCATCAGGTGAACGTCCTGCTCGTCTCTTCGCTTCGTTGCATAAAATAAAAGTATTAATACAAATGCACACTGATCAGAGTGATAATGTTCTAAATAGTGCAACATTATTATGAACGGGCGTATCACTTACCATCAGGTGAACGTCCCGCTCGTTTCATGGCTTCGTAATATAAAAAAAAAAATCAGTATTTTCTCTTCAATCAAGCAAACTGTAAGGCTCGTAATTGGAATTAGCCTGCAATCTACAGCAATCTGTAACAATCTCTTTCAGCCGCTCCACCTTGAACCCGACGCTGATCGGCCACCGACGTGGAGGACGCTGGGGAGGGAAGGTTCTGCTCTGCCCTATTTTCAGGGCCCACGTGTCTTATATCAGCTTCATCACTAAAATATAATTTAATAACTGTACTCGAAACATGCTTTTCTTTTCAACGAATAACCAGACGGGTGGGACGTTCATCTGATGGTAAATAATACGCCTGCCGATAACAACGTGGAGCTTGTTAGGATGATATAAACAGCATCACATAGTGCTCCTCGCCTTGAGACAAGATGTTTTTTTTTGTAATTCAACGACGAGACGAGCGGGACGTTCACCTGATGGTAAGTAATACGCCTGCCTATAATAACGTGGAGCTTGTTAGGTTGACATAAACAGCATCACATTGTGCTCCTCGTCTTGGGACAATGTTTTTTTTTTAATTCAACGAGACGTGCAGGACGTTCACCTGATGGTAAGTGATACTTCTGCCCATAACAACGTGGAGCTTGTTAGGATGATATGCTCCTCGCCTTGAGACAAGTTCTTTTTTTTTTTGAAATTCAACGACGAGACGAGCGGGACGTTCACCTGATGGTAAGTGATACGCCTGCCTATAATAACGTGGAGCTTGTTAGGTTGATATAAACAGCATCACATTGTGCTCCTCGTCTTGAGACAATGTTTTTTTTTATTCAACGATACGTGCGGGACGTTCACCTGATGGTAAGTGATACTTCTGCCCATAACAACGTGGAGCTTGTTAGGATGATATAAACAGCATCACATTATGCTCCTCGCCTTGAGACAAGTTGTTTTTTTTTTGTAATTCAACGACGAGACGAGCGGGACGTTTATCTGATGGTAAGTAATACGCCTGCCTATAATAACGTGGAGCTTGTTAGGTGGATATAAACAGCATCACATTGTGCTCCTTGTCTTGAGACAATGTTTTTTTTATTCAACGACGAGACGAGCGGGACATTCACCTGATGGTAAGTAATACGCCTGCCTATAATAACGTGGAGCTTGTTAGGATGATATAAACAGCATCACATTATGCTCCTCGCCTTGAGACAAGTTGTTTTTTTTTTTGTAATTCAACGACGGGACGAGCGGGACGTTTACCTGATGGTAAGTAATACGCCTGCCTATAATAACGTGGAGCTTGTTAGGTTGATATAAACAGCATCACATTGTGCTCCTTGTCTTGAGACAATGTTTTTTTTTTTAATTCAACTAGACGTGCGGGACGTTCACCTGATGGTAAGTGATACTTCTGCCCATAACAACGTGGAGCTTGTTAGGTTGATATAAACAGCATCACATTATGCTCCTCGCCTTGAGACAAGTTGTTTTTTTTTGTAATTCAACGACGAGACGAGCGGGACGTTTACCTGATGGTAAGTAATACGCCTGCCTATAATAACGTGGAGCTTGTTAGGTTGATATAAACAGCATCACATTGTGCTCCTCGTCTTGAGACAATGTTTTTTTTTTATTCAACGATACGTGCGGGACGTTCACCTGATGGTAAGTAATACGCCTGCCTATAATAACGTGGAGCTTGTTAGGTTGATATAAACAGCATCACATTGTGCTCCTCGTCTTGAGACAATGTTTTTTTTTATTCAACGATACGTGCGGGACGTTCACCTGATGGTAAGTGATACTTCTGCCCATAACAACGTGGAGCTTGTTAGGATGATATAAACAGCATCACATTATGCTCCTCGCCTTGAGACAAGTTGTTTTTTTTTTGTAATTCAACGACGAGACGAGCGGGACGTTTATCTGATGGTAAGTAATACGCCTGCCTATAATAACGTGGAGCTTGTTAGGTGGATATAAACAGCATCACATTGTGCTCCTTGTCTTGAGACAATGTTTTTTTTATTCAACGACGAGACGAGCGGGACATTCACCTGATGGTAAGTAATACGCCTGCCTATAATAACGTGGAGCTTGTTAGGATGATATAAACAGCATCACATTATGCTCCTCGCCTTGAGACAAGTTGTTTTTTTTTTGTAATTCAACGACGAGACGAGCGGGACGTTTACCTGATGGTAAGTAATACGCCTGCCTATAATAACGTGGAGCTTGTTAGGTTGATATAAACAGCATCACATTGTGCTCCTTGTCTTGAGACAATGTTTTTTTTTTTAATTCAACTAGACGTGCGGGACGTTCACCTGATGGTAAGTGATACTTCTGCCCATAACAACGTGGAGCTTGTTAGGTTGATATAAACAGCATCACATTATGCTCCTCGCCTTGAGACAAGTTGTTTTTTTTTGTAATTCAACGACGAGACGAGCGGGACGTTTACCTGATGGTAAGTAATACGCCTGCCTATAATAACGTGGAGCTTGTTAGGTTGATATAAACAGCATCACATTGTGCTCCTCGTCTTGAGACAATGTTTTTTTTTATTCAACGATACGTGCGGGACGTTCACCTGATGGTAAGTGATACTTCTGCCCATAACAACGTGGAGCTTGTTAGGATGATATAAACAGCATCACATTATGCTCCTCGCCTTGAGACAAGTTGTTTTTTTTTTGTAATTCAACGACGAGACGAGCGGGACGTTTATCTGATGGTAAGTAATACGCCTGCCTATAATAACGTGGAGCTTGTTAGGTGGATATAAACAGCATCACATTGTGCTCCTCGTCTTGAGACAATGTTTTTTTTTATTCAACGACGAGACGAGCGGGACGTTCACCTGATGGTAAGTAATACGCCTGCCTATAATAACGTGGAGCTTGTTAGGTTGATATAAACAGCATCACATTGTGCTCCTTGTCTTGAGACAATGTTTTTTTTTTTAATTCAACTAGACGTGCGGGACGTTCACCTGATGGTAAGTGATACTTCTGCCCTTAACAACGTGGAGCTTGTTAGGTTGATATAAACAGCATCACATTATGCTCCTCGCCTTGAGACAAGTTGTTTTTTTTTTGTAATTCAACGACGAGACGAGCGGGACGTTTACCTGATGGTAAGTAATACGCCTGCCTATAATAACGTGGAGCTTGTTAGGTTGATATAAACAGCATCACATTGTGCTCCTTGTCTTGAGACAATGTTTTTTTTTTTAATTCAACGAGACGTGCGGGACGTTCACCTGATGGTAAGTGACACTTCTGCCCATAACAACGTGGAGCTTGTTAGGATGATATAAACAGCATCACATTATGTTCCTCGCCTTGAGACAAGTTGTTTTTTTTTGTAATTCAACGACGAGACGAGCGGGACGTTCACCTGATGGTAAGTAATACGCCTGCCTATAATAACGTGGAGCTTGTTAGGTGGATATAAACAGCATCACATTGTGCTCTTTGTCTTGAGACAATGTTTTTTTTTTTAATTCAACTAGACGTGCGGGACGTTCACCTGATGGTAAGTGATACTTCTGCCCATAACAACGTGGAGCTTGTTAGGTTGATATAAACAGCATCACATTATGCTCCTCGCCTTGAGACAAGTTGTTTTTTTTTGTAATTCAACGACGAGACGAGCGGGACGTTTACCTGATGGTAAGTAATACGCCTGCCTATAATAACGTGGAGCTTGTTAGGTTGATATAAACAGCATCACATTGTGCTCCTCGTCTTGAGACAATGTTTTTTTTTATTCAACGATACGTGCGGGACGTTCACCTGATGGTAAGTGATACTTCTGCCCATAACAACGTGGAGCTTGTTAGGATGATATAAACAGCATCACATTATGCTCCTCGCCTTGAGACAAGTTGTTTTTTTTTTGTAATTCAACGACGAGACGAGCGGGACGTTTATCTGATGGTAAGTAATACGCCTGCCTATAATAACGTGGAGCTTGTTAGGTGGATATAAACAGCATCACATTGTGCTCCTCGTCTTGAGACAATGTTTTTTTTTATTCAACGACGAGACGAGCGGGACGTTCATCTGATGGTAAGTAATACGCCTGCCTATAATAACGTGGAGCTTGTTAGGTTGATATAAACAGCATCACATTGTGCTCCTCGTCTTGAGACAATGTTTTTTTTTATTCAACGATACGTGCGGGACGTTCACCTGATGGTAAGTGATACTTCTGCCCATAACAACGTGGAGCTTGTTAGGATGATATAAACAGCATCACATTATGCTCCTCGCCTTGAGACAAGTTGTTTTTTTTTTGTAATTCAACGACGAGACGAGCGGGACGTTTATCTGATGGTAAGTAATACGCCTGCCTATAATAACGTGGAGCTTGTTAGGTGGATATAAACAGCATCACATTGTGCTCCTCGTCTTGAGACAATGTTTTTTTTTATACAACGACGAGACGAGCGGGACGTTCACCTGATGGTAAGTAATACGCCTGCCCATAACAACGTGGAGCTTGTTAGGTTGATATAAACAGCATCACATTATGCTCCTCGCCTTGAGACAAGTTGTTTTTTTTTTTGTAATTCAACGACGAGACGAGCGGGACGTTTACCTGATGGTAAGTAATACGCCTGCCTATAATAACGTGGAGCTTGTTAGGTTGATATAAACAGCATCACATTGTGCTCCTTGTCTTGAGACAATGTTTTTTTTTTTAATTCAACTAGACGTGCGGGACGTTCACCTGATGGTAAGTGATACTTCTGCCCATAACAACGTGGAGCTTGTTAGGTTGATATAAACAGCATCACATTATGCTCCTCGCCTTGAGACAAGTTGTTTTTTTTTTTGGAATTCAACGACGAGACGAGCGGGACGTTTACCTGATGGTAAGTAATACGCCTGCCTATAATAACGTGGAGCTTGTTAGCTTGATATAAACAGCATCACATTGTGCTCCTCGTCTTGAGACAATGTTTTTTTTTATTCAACGATACGTGCCGGACGTTCACCTGATGGTAAGTGATACTTCTGCCCATAACAACGTGGAGCTTGTTAGGATGATATAAACAGCATCACATTATGCTCCTCGCCTTGAGACAAGTTGTTTTTTTTTTGTAATTCAACGACGAGACGAGCGGGACGTTCACCTGATGGTAAGTAATACGCCTGCCTATAATAACGTGGAGCTTGTTAGGTGGATATAAACAGCATCACATTGTGCTCCTTGTCTTGAGACAATGTTTTTTTTTTTAATTCAACTAGACGTGCAGGACGTTCACCTGATGGTAAGTGATACTTCTGCCCATAACAACGTGGAGCTTGTTAGGATGATATAAACAGCATCACATTATGCTCCTCGCCTTGAGACAAGATGTCTTTTTTTTGTAATTCAACGACGAGACGAGCGGGACGTTCACCTGATGGTAAGTAATACTTTTGCCCATAACAACGTGGAGCTTGTTAGGATGATATAAACAGCATCCATAATGTTCCTCGCCTTGAGATCAGATGTTATGTCTCGTTACTTCAGTAATTACATTAGCTACAGCGCCTTTCAAACCGGAACACAGTGATGTTTACATTACTATGTGGCGGCTGCTGTAGTGCCTACCTAGACGGTATCCGACTACGGAGACTAACCACAAATACGGATGTGGATAGCGCAGGGAAAATGCTGTGGAGATATTTAAGGGAGACCTATATCCAACAGTGGACATTTCTCTGATGATGATGAAGATACTCTTACATCGAATATGATTTAAAGCTTATGCAACCAGGCCGTTGAAGGGTTCGAATGCAATGTCATGTGAAGGTCGCGAGACATCAACATCCAAGAAATTAGCTTTTCAAATATATTGTAATCTCTCTTCATGCGACGTAACAAGGAACAAATAGTCCCGTCTAGTTAATATGGCGTACGGAACTTTTATGATTGGGAGGTAGTATACCACTGATCGCACCAGTGCAGTTACACCCGTGGACAGTAGTGTGCAGAAGCTACTGTTATGAGATTGACAAGACGTAAGTTATCGAGGAGGAGGAAATTAGCGAGGAGCGTAATTTAATTCTATATAAAAATCTACCATCACAACTTTGTCATGGGTAGGAGTATCACCGGTCGTCAGCAATAAAGATCTATAATATTTTTAGAAAATTTTATTCGGTTTCTGATAAACTGGATTTTAAAATGCATTTGAAAACAAAAACATAAAACATTCAGATCCGACAAATTTGTATGGGACACAATAAATCGGAATATTGTATTGATGAGACGATGATCTAGTGTTCCTAAGTTTCCGTCGAATTGTTCCCGTAAGACAAGTATGCACATGGAACGGGCTATTGCCACAGTTATTCCTCGCGAGGGGCCGGAATACCAGTAACATCATATATCTATAAACTATAGTTCATTATAGCAGGAAAACATCAGCATTTTGAATTAATTTGTACATATTTTTTGTTAAAAATCTTCCTTCGGAGGTAAAGGAAAAAGTCGACATAAGGCCAATAGACGATTTGCAATCTAAATCAAATGAAGATATTAAATTATTACTTATTAATTTATTTTTAAATATTGTGTTGGTTAAATTAATACCGAGAATTTCTGTTTGTTATATATTTATGTTTTTAAAAATATATGAATGTGACAGTTAAAAGTAAATTAGATTTATAGAATATAAAAATAGAATTGTAAAAGATGTCAGCGTCATTATTAAAAAAAAAAAAAATATTTTTGTGTTACTCTGCTTAACTTTTGAAAATCATCTTATTATATAATGTAATTTATTAATATATTAATTTTGATTTTATTAAATTAAATAATAACATTTAAAAATTCATACATTTTTGTTTTATTTTTTTTACTTTCACGTGAATAACGTTGCATTTTGTGCACGGGATATATTTTCAATATTCGCATTATCATTGTAATCATGATATGTAAGAGTGATTCGCAATCTTTATTAACATACCACCGTATATTGTATATTTTTAAAAATAATGAAAATATATGTGGATGAAACATTGTTTATATCTTTATAATTCACTTCCTGCTATTAATAGACAAAAAAACGTTCTAAATGTTGCGAAGATTTGTTTTTTTTTTTTTAATTTATAACACAGGATAATAAAAAGTAAATAACGTTCTTTTTTATTTTGATAGCCGACTGAATTTATCAAACAGTATTTACAAAAGTTGAATTTAAAAAAACAATGATAAAATTTATTTAAATTTGTTTTTACTCTTAATTTTTTTTTGTTTTAAGTGTTTTCTTTGTTTAAGTTTTGCGTTGGGCCTTTATAATTTTTTTAAATATCTTCAGCTATTTTCTTGTCAAACTAGCATAAGCATCGTTCACGATAAACAAATTATATTATACATACAAAAATAATTCTAATTGACTTCTTGGTATAAATATTGAAAAAACATTCATGTAAATTAAGCAATAACCTGCTTATTTGATATTACAAACTTTAATTTTATTTGTATACATATGTTATTTATTGTAACAACCAAATGTTTTACAACGAATGAGTAATTAATATTTCTGATTAAAGTAGGCCTTTGTGGCATTGAGTATTACAGTAAACGTTTTTAAAATTAAAGAACACAAAAGTGAAGGTTGCGAAAGATCCAAAAAATTTAAAGTCACGGTAGAGCTCTGCTTTGTATCACGAATAAGTTATTTATAAAATTAATTAAGAACTCGGCGTCCATTGTTTGAGTTTTAAAATAACAAATCGCTATTGAAACAATAAACGCATTCATTACATTTGATAAGGCAACCCGCCGCCATTTTGTGTGTTTGACAACGCCCGTGTTATTTATAATCAATTCGAAAAAATGTTATAATCTTTAGATTTTGCAGCGGCAAACGTATAAGCAAGATAATAAAAAGTACAAACAATTTTTACTTCCACAAGATTTTGGTCGGAGAGAAAAGCGGCGCGATAACTTCCGCGAACATCAAGTAAAACATATTCGTTATACATTGACGCTTTGGTAACAGAAACGCGAGCACCGGTGCTCGATGAGGAGGTGATGGTGTGAGTGGAAGCGAGCTGAGCCGCGGTAAATACGTAACGACGAATAAACGGGTGCGGGACGGCCCCTTGCGTCGATTGAGTCACGAACGCCGCACTGTTTCCTACCACCGTATTCTTCTACGATAAATTAGTTCCCAGCATATTCATTACGCTATATACACTGCCGGCTCATAACAACAACTCGTTAGACTGTGTAAAAACGAAAAGGTAATGTATAACGTGCAATGTATACATTGTTTCAACGTCTCAAGTAGTTGACGGTAAGTGTTTGATAGTATGGAGTCGAGTACGCTGGATAGTCAAGTTTTTTTTTTGTTTTAAACTTGACGCTCGTAACGATATGAAAATATAACGATGATGAAATTATTTCCCACAAATTGAATATATTCTATATTCGCGTTGTAATTCCGGTTGAATCACGCATTCACCTACAGCAAATTAGGAGCGGTTCGAGAAAAGAGCATATGTTTAATTGCATCATCTATAAATACTTAAAAAAAAAATTTGAAATGTTAAGGATGTATGTGTATATTGTATAGGTGTATAAAGTTTTTGCGAAACGATCACTTTCTTTTTTTTATTTGTTAGATTAGCGCTTAACTACGATCTGACCTGACGGTAAGCGGCAATGTAGTCTGTACTATTAATTTTAAAAGGAAATTAAAGAAAAAACAATAAAATTTTTCTACGTCCAAAAAAAATTAGCTGTGGCACTTAGAAAATGAAAAACAAAATTTTTCTTAATAGATTTAGGTTAGGTCACCACAATATCACCTGGTGGTGGGCGGAGGTGAAGCAGTGCCTAGTGACAAAATTGTTACCTAATATTAAACTAATCATAACTAATTCCACAATGGCTAATAACGCTATAAATTATTTTTAAACTTACTCATTTAGCCAAATTCGCGCAAGTAATGCTCATAACTTATCTAACGCACAGTAGAAACGTGACGGCCATACAGGAATAGACAATTTCATTATTTTTTTGTCCTTGAACAAAAAGATCCACATTGAAATTGTTGCGCTAATTATCCCGACTGACTTTATTATTGTTAAACGTTAAAATAAACGTCGATAATTATTCTCGTGTCGAGTGTTTGAACGTTGGGAGGAGTTAATGCGCTAAAACAGTGTATAAGTAGGTTTTAAAATTTAGTGCGGACGTGACTCGCAAAGCGGTCGTTTTCGCACGGAAACTCTATGGTATATTATTGAACTAAAATAATAATTTAATTCTAATAATTTTTTAAAATATATATTATAATTATTAATACTATACTTAGATTTTTAAAATTAATAATACTTGGAAAAATGTATGTATTCGGATGAATGAATGAATGTATTCGGAGATAAATAATACAAAAACAAGTATGGGTCTCACTTTTGCATGTTATAGTTAATCAAAACTATAGTTCTACTATGCAACCTGACGCCCTACAATATAGCGAAGATAAATACGGTACATCGAGGCACCATGTTGTTATATTATGTACATACTAGTTGTTATCGGTTGATTAATGGCGTCGGAACACGGTGCACATAATAATCGATATAATAAAAAACATTTAATAAATTAACGCCCAAACAAGTTTTTAATTACATAATAACTCTTTGTTAAATTTTCAATAATTCTTGTGTAAAAGCGCAGATGAATAAAAAATTTAGATGAAACTTAATAAATCTTTTACGTTAGTTTAAACTAGTCGTATTTTGAAAGACGTCCGAACAAAGAGCACGCAAGTCGTACGCGACAATTGCAACCCGACCGGTTGAGGAGCGCGCGCGCGGCCGCACGCGGCCGGTGCGGCGCGCCGACATCCGCAAATAGGCAACGTAGCGTGAACATACCGGCCGCCAGCTTCTCCGCCTGCCCCAGCGCACACCAGCCCGGCACCACGCTCTCGCAAACTTCGTCCCAGCAGCGGACCTTCTCCGCCCTATCTCCATAATTAGTGTGGTTCGTGTCGTACAAACACGGTCTCTTCTCCACTTCAGTTACGATCAGGCTACTCTTCATCCCGTCGCCGTCTTTTGGCCTGACCATTGTAGATGTTTTGTTTTTTTTTTAAAAAAAAAAATTTAAATTACGACGAAAGTTGTCGAATTTGAATTTGGAGCGCGGCGTTGTAGCGCGGTGTTGTTTTTGAAGTGCGTTCAGTGCAGGTGGGCGCGCGGCACGCGACGACGCGTTTGAACGCCCGCGTGAAACTGGCGGGCTCGAGTCGGGCGGCGCGGCGCAACGGGCAACATGGCCGCCCGAGACGGCGGGGAAACGCATAGGTGCGAGCGTCCGCTCGGCTCGCTGCGATATCGCCTTCCTCGCGCTAATAAATAAATAAAATGCATTCGATACATCCTAGCAGCGCCGTGGCCGGTAAATATGCTCCCTTTGCAATTTAAACATCGTCTGAAATTGAATCCGTCGCGATGGAAATTGCGTCCGTCAGCAGCGGACCGAAGGCGAAACTATCGCGGTACGGGACAGCGGAAGGTCAGGACGTAATAACATCGCTGCAACGCGCTGCTTAGGTGCAATGCGAACACTTTTTTAAAACTTTGTTTTTATAACATAGTTTCAATTCTATTAAGTAAGCATCAAACCTGATCATTATAATAATTTACTTTATCTCACATTGAATTTTAATTATATTTATATACAGGGCGAACCTGTTTTTCATCTTCGCTGAACTTTTGTCACGCTGCGTAAAATTAGCATACTACCCACCAACACATACTTGTTCAGTTCTGTAATATCTTCTATTCAGTTGCAGATATATAGTTTAAATGGCGCAACGTGTTACCGGTTACCTAACGTAACACGGAAGTCCTCGGTTCGATTCCGATACCAAGTAAGTATGAACGTCTGTAGAATTTTTTTAAACAGCTCTACCCCTCATGGTCAATCTACGGTCGTAATGACGTTTCTTTGTACCGACTATCATTCATATGAAAAGCCAAGTTGAACTCGCTTCTATGAATCAACTCTTCGAGAGGAACCCGAATAAGGTTTATATCATCAGCACATGAACTGTGTTCACATCGCCCAACTCCCACAGTTGAATTATGACGTCACATTGCTTATGCCTGTTGACAAATTGCAGGCAGCTCGTTTTGTCATAGATGGTTCTACGTGGTCCTCATCACATTCGTTGGTAATAATGGTAATTAGTACGGCAAGGTATATAGAAATACTTTAAATTTTCAACACCAGAGGTATCACTGGACGTGGGCCATGCAGAAACCTTTTCACGCCCACAAATTTTAAAATTACTGGTGGCAGTAAAAGGTTCAGCTCTTCGTTCTTCATAAGACCAGCAGAGGATTGGAAGAACTTGCCGGCGTCGGTGCTCCTGTACAAATACGTGATTGCCTTCCAGAAAAGAGTGTATAGGCTGTTAATAAGTTTCTCTGCCCGTTACCACGAGGTATCACAGCATCACTTAACATCAGGTGGAATCGTGGTCAAGTGCAAACCTTGTCGATATAATTAAAAATATGGTATCACTGCTGCTACTTCTATCGGGGAACAGCAGTGTGCAAACATTACTGTGTTCCAGTTTGAAGAGCAACATTTAAAATCTTGTCTCAATGCGCATCCTCAGCTGATAGACGCTGGATATAGACCTCTTCCAAAGAACTCCACATCGATCGATCCCGCGCTGCTCGCATCCAGTAGCTTCCCGCGATTCTCACCAGATCGTCGGTCCACCTTGTGGGAGACACACGTGGGTACACGGACGCCACTGGAGGACCTTACTGCCCCATCGGCCCTCAGTCCTTCGAGCAATGTGCCCTGCCCACCACCAACACCATCAGCCGATAGACGTCCACAGCTGGACGCAAACCTCCCCCAAAGATCCCCCGATCGATCGGTCCTGTGCCGCCCGCATCACCAGGCGCACCAGGAGCTGTCGTTTGTAGGATTTCATATGGGGGGATTTGGGCCATTTCCCATCACCCTGGCTCAATGCGGGTTGTCGGAGCTAGCGCCTCGTTTGTTGATTATCAGGCTGCACCAGGAGCAGGTGAGATTGGCTTGGGTCCCGTGAGTAGTTGTGCGGGACCTCTTACACTCCTGCCCACTGCCACTTAAGTCAACCTTTTGGGCTATTTGATGCAGTGTATATCATCTTAATTGGCGCTTTCTTGTTATGGGCGTATCACTTATCTTCCGGTGAACTCGCTCGTCTCGTCGCTTCGTAAATAAAAAAATATGTAGTAGTTTCATTGTGTATTCTACTAATCACCTATCCTAAAGGTGGAGTAGTACTGCAGCCAATAACCATAATTTACCAACACTGTTATGTTCCGGTTTGAAGGGTGATACAACACTAACTAAAAATTTATAAATCTATCTATATATATAGTAAATGGGTTTTGTTAGTTCGCCAATCACGTGATAACTAGTGAACGTGAACAAAGGAATATTAGTGTTTTACGCGGAATGATCTGTAGCTGGTTATAGGATATTTACTTTTTGAATTGAATAGATCCTTCATCGTTTTATTTCTAAGTAATTTTTAATTTTTATGCGGTTGCTATGACAACGGTTGTTATAGATACATTTGCGGTTGCGGTTGCTCTCGGGGAATATTTCAAACAAATTTCAAGTCTAATTTTATATTACGGCCGAGGAACAGCTAGTATATAAATTCATATATATATATATATATATATATATGTGTATATATATATAAGTAGTTTATAAACAAATATTTAAATACACATCAGCTGTTATATAAACAATGGAAGAAAATACTTTTTAATTTTCATAAGAAAAAAAGAGACAAATGTTATTTAAAGTTTATTATCAATTCCTCTTTAGATTTAAGGGAAAAATACTTGTGTCGTAAAGTTTTTGAAAAAAAAAAAAAAATGCATAATTTACATAACCTCTAAAAACTTTTACTGGTGGTAGTGTCTCTGTTGCCGGAGACCGTCTATGTAGTCTTTTTCTGTGTGCCGGTTTGAAGGGCGGTAGGTGGTGAAATTACTGTGGTAACGAGTGTCAACATCTTAAGTCTCAAGCAGCCGAACGCAATGTGGCTCTGTGTAAATCATTTCCAAAAAAAACCTAGTAATTTTACAAGATACAGCATCATTCAAGCCGGAACTTGGCTTGGCTTGAGCGGCTGTTGCCGGAGACTATCGCTCCGGTTTGAAGGGCGCTGTAGCTAGTTTAATTACTAAGGTAACGGAACTCAAGTACGTTACGTCTCTGTAAGCTGTGCATGATCTCAACTAGCGCCACGTTCTCATTGGCGGGTGTATCACTTATAATCAGGTGAACGTGCCGCTTCACTCGTCGCATGATTACATAAAAAAAAATTGAGGGGGTGTGTGTTAAGCTACTGTAATAAAAATATAGCGAGGAAACAGCCCTTATCTAAGAATAAAAAAAAATAATTTTGAAGACACGCGAATAAAAGTGTTGTCAGTACTTGTGGTTAGTAGTCGACATCTGCAGCTCAGGAACTCCGTGAGGCTGTCCGGCGTTAAGTGATGAAGACAAAAATGTTCCATTAAGAATCTCACTTCACAGGCCGACGTTGTTTCTTATAATCCTTTGTAATGAGATCGAAGGGTGGTCCGGGCGTAGTCCAAAGGTGTAAGGGTGCAGGGAGATAATTTACACAACAAATATTGAAAAAAAAAATATTCAGTTAACCGACAACAAAGAGGAGGTTCATTATTATATATTATTCAATTAAGCGACCATACGAGCTGGACGTTCACCCGATGGTGAGTGATACGCCTGCCCATGACAATACGGCGCTAGTTAGGTTGATATACTCCATCACATTGCGCTCGTCACCTGTGAATATGTTGAGTCTCGTTACCCCAGTAATTACATTAGCTACGATGCCCTTCAAACCGGACCACAGTAATGTTTGCACAGTACTGTTTATCGGCTGCAACAGGCGTTGCGGTGGTACCTACCTAGACGGTATCCGGCGACAGAAACCTGCCATCATTAATAGCTATAGGTCCTTCAAACCGGATCACAGTAATGTTTGCACAGTACTGTTTGTCGGCTGCAATAGCCGCTGCGGTGGTACCTACCTAGACGGTCTCCGGCGACAGAAACCTGCCATCATTAATAGCTATAGGTCCTTCAAACCGGATCACAGTAATGTTTGCACAGTACTGTTTGTCGGCTGCAACAGGCGTTGCGGTGGTACCTACCTAGACGGTCTCCGGCGACAGAAACCTGCCATCATTAATAGCTATAGGTCCTTCAAACCGGATCACAGTAATGTTTGCACAGTACTGTTTGTCGGCTGCAATAGCCGCTGCGGTGGTACCTACCTAGACGGTCTCCGGCGACAGAAACCTGCCATCATTAATAGCTATAGGTCCTTCAAACCGGATCACAGTAATGTTTGCACAGTACTGTTTGTCGGCTGCAATAGCCGCTGCGGTGGTACCTACCTAGACGGTCTCCGGCGACAGAAACCTGCCATCATTAATAGCTATAGGTCCTTCAAACCGGATCACAGTAATGTTTGCACAGTACTGTTTGTCGGCTGCAATAGCCGCTGCGGTGGTACCTACCTAGACGGTCTCCGGCGACAGAAACCTGCCATCATTAATAGCTATAGGTCCTTCAAACCGGATCACAGTAATGTTTGCACAGTACTGTTTGTCGGCTGCAATAGCCGCTGCGGTGGTACCTACCTAGACGGTCTCCGGCGACAGAAACCTGCCATCATTAATAGCTATAGGTCCTTCAAACCGGATCACAGTAATGTTTGCACAGTACTGTTTGTCGGCTGCAATAGCCGCTGCGGTGGTACCTACCTAGACGGTCTCCGGCGACAGAAACCTGCCATCATTAATAGCTATAGGTCCTTCAAACCGGATCACAGTAATGTTTGCACAGTACTGTTTGTCGGCTGCAATAGCCGCTGCGGTGGTACCTACCTAGACGGTCTCCGGTAACAGAAACCTGCCATCATTAATAGCTATAGGTCCTTCAAACCGGATCACAGTAATGTTTGCACAGTACACTCTGTCGGCTGCAATAGCCGCTGCGGTGGTACCTACCTAGACGGTCTCCGGCGACAGAAACCTGTCCATCAGTAAAAGTTTTTGGAGGTTATGAAAACTTTGCACCTCATCGCCTAATGCAGCAGACAAACAATATTGCGTTTCGGTTTGTAGAGCGCTGTAGCTAGTGTAATTACTGTGGTAACAAGTCTCAACATCTTATATCATCAATGACGAGCTCAATGTGATGCTGTGTAAACCATCGTAATTAGGTTCACGTTATGTCCGTATCACTTACCATCAGGTGAACGTCCCGCCCGCCTCATCGCTTAGTTATATATAGAAAATAATTTATCTTATAAACATTACTTGATAAATCATTGTATTTGTACTCATTATATTATATTGATACTGTGGTGATTAGGATAAAACAAATTACAGTCATTTACAAATTGGTTAGATAACAAATACACACACACACACACAACATGCATACACACTTACAAACATTTAATTATTTTTTTTTACAAAAATCATTTTACGTAATATAACTAAATTTCATTTGTAAGTAAAATTTAAACCGTGGTAATATTTAAATGGGTTGAAAGGGTCTCACGGGACCCAAGCCAACCTCGCCAGATCGTGGTGCATCCTGCTAATGAACAAACGCGGCTATGATCCCCACCAACACGTATTACGCCAGCGTGATGGGAAATAGCCTAAATCCCCCCATTTAGTCCCTACAAACAACTGCCCCTATTGCCCGGCGATGTGAGCAGCGCAGTACTGATCGAAGTGGGGATCTTGATGGAGGCATATGTCCAGCAGTGGACGTCTACCGGCTGATGATGATGAAAATTTGAATAACAGTAGCTGAATTAAAATTATATTAATTTAATCCATTCGGCTTTTTATATTATGGCAACATTTTTCTTTTAAATAATTAATTGGACAAATTTTAAAATTATTTATATAAGATTATAAAAGAAATAAACCATCAGATCTGAAGGATGAACTAAAAGATGCATGGACAAGGATCAGCTTATTCTTTTCATCATAATTTTTTTTATTCAGTGAAGTGATGTGAAGTGCGGGACCACCACCTGATATTATATAGAATGTACCACATTGCGCTCATCGCCTTGAAACTTAAGATGTCGTTATCTAAGTAATTGCATTAGCTAGAGCGCCTTTCAAATCGAATCACGTTATTATTTGGTAGCAGAAATGGACGCTGCGATGGTACCTGCATAGATGTTCTCCGGCAACAGAGATCGTTGTGACAGTTATGGGCAGGCGTATCACTTAACATCAGGTGATTGTCCCGCTCGTCTCGTCACGTCGTTGGATAAAAAAAAATGTATAATATTTTCTTTTCACCCGACGGAGTTAAACGAGGATTTTTCTGTAAGAGACTGGTCACGGCGAACGTATGCCGTATCGCAGCGATGTTGTAATATTAGGACACGTGGTTTTCTACTTATCGACATTTGGGAATAGATAAAGCATGCTACCGCACCCCACGTGATTACTGGGAATCAGTTAGGTAACGCTTTTTCACATTTAGGAGTGCGTTCGCCATTATCAGCATAATATAAAAGTTATGTTGTGTGTAAACGAATTATTATTTTTATTTTCCAGCTTTATATGGCGAATATATAAAACATTTTAAAAAGTTACTGGTGGTAGGTCTCTGTTGCCGGAGACCGTCTAGGTGAATATCACCACAGTGCCTATTTCTACTGCCAAACAGTATTATCACACATACTGAGCTATTCCGGTTTGAATGGCGTTATAGCTAATGAAATTAGAAAGAAAGAAATATTTTATTTGTCCATAATCCTTTTTCTTTCTTTTTTATACATATAAAATAATTTACATAGAATTTAACTGGACAAACATGGACTACGCTCAGTCTATTTGTGGGCATGCATGGGCATACATCCACAAAACTGATTTTCAGCGCAGCCATTTGATTGTGCCTGTACACACTACCCTAACTTAACTAAATTACTGGGTATTATGTCTTTAGTTTTTATATCTAAAGGCTACGAGACAATATGGTGCAGCGTACATTATCCTAACTAGCGCTATGTTGTTATTGGCTTGCGTAATATTTACCATAAGGTGAACGTCCTGTTTGTTTCATTTTTTGTTTTTTTTTATTCGACGCAGCGACGAGACAAAAGAAAAAAATCATATTTTCATTCTTTGGAATCTTGTGCAATAGTCTTATGATGACTATTGCACAATAAGAATACATTCGAAAAATCCATATACAGTTACACAGAATTTTTAAAAAGTACTAAATATGTGAATGCAGCCCCTCAAAATATGCTAGTAGATATAACGTCAATCTGATTGTTCCGGATGTTAAATTTGTCGATTGGATTATGTAAATTAAAATAGAAACTGCAGTAGCTGTTTACCGAATGTCAATTACTATAACAGCTTTAACTTATCTAGCCATTAAACAAAATATATCACTGTGACCATACGAGAATGTGTAAAACAAAAAAAACTGACCGAAAAAACGTTGTCAACGCTGTTGTTTTACCACGTTCCTTCCGTCATTTTTTACTTAAAAGCAAAAGAAATAAAATAAAAGCATGAAATAAAAGCAAAGGAAAACTATTGTTATTTGTTGTTAATGCTATATGCAGCTTATTTACAGGTTGACTATTGGGAAATTGATTTAATAACAATTTTATCTATGATTGTGTCATAATCTCTGCAGCAAAGAAGCAGAGAAAACATTATTGAGCTCTGATTGGAGAGTTTCCACGTGTTTGTGAATTTGATTAAGCGACAAGAGGACGGGGGCGTTCTCCTGATAGTAAGTGATACACCCGCTCAAGAAAATGTGCCACTAGTTAGCATGATATATATTGCTCTACAATGTTGTCGCCTGAGACATAAGATGTTGACAAACTTAGCCAAGAAATTTCATTAGCTTCAGGTCTTTTCAAACCGGAACACAATAATGTTTGCACTACTATTAGGCGGTAAAAATAAGCGCTGCGGTGATAAAATAGACCTACCACCAGTAACATAGTGTTAGTTTCGATTCCTTTTATATCTGTGTGGCAAGTTAACTTTAATAATCTGTGCAACGGTTCAATACATTAACATTTTTGATTTATAATCTGTGCCCAGTTCATGCTTCGTTTCGATTTCGCTTACAAATCCAGCTTGGACTAGCGTTACTTTTTGTTCAGGCCGAAGCGTGTTTTAGGGAAGGTTTATTTTGTCTGTTAACATTTACTGCTGCACATGTGCTGAATAAATATTATTAATAGATCAATTATTTAACTAAAACCGCGTAATAGAGAGGATATTGTAATATATTTAAGTGAGACTTAAATATTTAGTATTTACAATATGGTCGTGGTGTCGTCTTCATTTTCGGCGCCGGGTGAGGGGATTATTATGCAAAGTCCTTCTACTACATTGTTCCTAAATGATCAAGAACTAGGGACTGGTACTCTTTATATTACTGAGAGGTAAATCGGTGTTATTTAACTAATACTTAATGCACCATTAATGTATATATATTGCCTTCATTAAATAATTGACACACTATTTAAAGGCCAAGTAAAGAAAAAATAGATAACATTAGTTGTTTAAAAATATACTTAGGATTTATAATCTAATTTTGACTAAATTTATTGTTCACCCTATAAATGCAATAAAAATCTACTGCTTCATTTTTCTATTTATTTTATAAACGTATTTCATTATTGAGTAGATTAATTTTTGAAATTAAAATTTTATTATATAATAGTAATAGCTCATCTGTAATCCAAGAAATAATAATTACAAGTTTTTAATATCTATTAGTTTATTCACATTTTGGTTTTTGTTCTATGACAATTTCTAAGGAGAGTGAACAATGACTAGAATTGTTTAGTCTAAGATTTTTTAAGGTTGTACATATCATTTTTTTAAACCTTTAAAAAACCTTTTATTGAAGAATTACAACCGATGATGTAGGTGTCCATTGCTAGAGAATATTTATGTACTTACCAAAGATAACACTTGTATATTTTTTTATTTTTAATTAATAAGTGTAAGAATTGGTATCTCATTGATAGCTTTTAATTTAGTTACATCAGAATAATGATTACATTATTGACTTTTTATGCATCACAAATATTACATGTTTTGATTGCAGCAATGTTGTTTGGGGTGGAGGCCTGAGCAGTAATGGAATGCCATCACCATCTATTTCCCTCATGTATCCCACCATCACACTGCACGCTATACAGAGGGAACCTAGACCTTCTCTATTAATTGTTTTAAACTACGAGCTCAGGTAATCTGAATTGATTGATAAATTTCTTGTCAGGTTTGATTTGTACATCAAAAATATAATGAAATTGGTTGTATTTAAAAAGATAGCAAAGTATTATTAAGAATTCATATTGTACTGAATAATATTAAAAATACTAAATTTTCAGGCTGTCTGACCAAACTCAGCAGGCTTCAGATAATACTAATGAGGATGATGATGATGATGATGATTATGATGCCGAAGAACATCCAAGTACACAGTTAAAGTAAGTTATACTTTTACAATCACTATTATTAAAATTACTCTTTAATGCCTATGACTAGATTGAACAAATTCCGTTGATGAGGCAGAGACAAGCAGGATGTTTACCCAGATGGCAGAATTGTACTTGTGATAACTATCCACCAAGTTAGCAGAGGCATTGAAGAAATGACACATATCCCTGAAGGTGTTTTTTCCACACGGTGTAATGTGTTCTATGATTATTGATCAGAGCTGGCTCTTTCTTGAAGACACCCACATAGAGCTTGGATGAGAGGCATTGATGTTATCAAGTCGGCTCGAGTCAATGACAAAATATGTGCTTAGTGCTGGAGCAAGTTTGAGCAGGTCCCATTGCTTGACTTCGAGAGTCTCTCAAGGAGTCAAGATCATTTTATCCACAACTCCAGTATAAGGGTGGACTTACAGTTGTACTGGTATATCATGTGTATTATCCTTCTACAGGTTCATTCCACAGAACGAGGTTGATGTTCCGCAGTTGTACTTTGCGATGGACGAGGGCCAGGCTCTGCATCCCGACCCAGCTGACGAAGTAGATGATGATAACTATGTCGATGGTGAAGAGTTTGATGAAGGTCTGTTCTGTATGAACCCTATGCTATGTAAACAGGATAATGAGACTAACATCATGTCTATAGGCTACATCTTGCAGTGTATATCCTAATAAGCAGTATGTGGTGGTATATCCTATTAATCTGATCAATTGGAAAAAAAAATTTAGTTAATTTTTATAAGAATTACATAAATAGATATATAGAAATCGTTCCAGGTGATGATGAGTTTGAAGATGCTGAAGAGAGCGAAGCAACACCTGCTGAGCAGATGAGGCACCTCCGTCTGGAAAATACCAACGGTGGATACTTTGAAGGTATACCAACCACTCATACATTTTTTTATACATAGTGACGCATGCTCCAGAACACTCCAACTCTCATATAAGTGGAACTTGATGGTGCTGATATGGTAGCATGAGAAGAGAAAAAAAAAGATGCTTCCTCTTCAAGCAGTGGGAATGATTGTCAAAAAGACCAGGTGGATTTCAAGAACCTTACTGTTACCCTGACTCCTTGTGTGGTATCCTGATTTGAAGCATGTACTCATTACAAGGTAGTCGCTTGGCCACCGCTTGATGAGTCACTGGTATATAACTTAGGTTATCTAGATTCATACGACACTAAGTCCAAGACTTGGCCAGTTGTAGTTGAATTTTAAATAGGTTAATGCTTGACCATAATCACCAGTCACTGGTGGTAAGCGCCCGATGCCAGAGATCATGCAGCTAAGTACCACTTCAGCGCCTATGATAGTTGATAAAGTGTGCGAACATTGTGTTCCGGTTTGAAGGGCGCTGTAGCTAGTGAAATTACTGGGGTATCAAGACTAATCTGTTTCAAGCGACGAGCACAATGTGGTGCAGTGGTACCCTCATTAACGCCACGTTGTATCACTTAACATCAGATGAAGGGCCCGCTCGTATCATGGCCTAGTTGAAAAATAAAAAATTAACACTTGATTTTTAGTGAAGATATGGATTGTGATAGGTGATGCGCTTTTAGTACAGCAACATTATCTCTTTCAGATTGTGAGGATGCTGACATCGTGGAGGAGTGAATCTGCACTTACTCCTACTCCTCACGCGGCCGTCACGCCGCGCCATCACCACTCTGTCCCGCTTAATGGTTTCCTTGTACTGTTATTCAGCTGCTTAGATGTCAATTTGCTTCAGGCCAAAACATAACCCCGGTGCAGTTCCAAAAGTTCGTAGTCTGCGCTTAAGGATCCATATTACGTGTATACACGTCACATACATTGTCCGCAATATTAGACGTGTATACACGTCAAACACATTGTAAGCAATATTTGACGTGTATACACGTCACATACATTGTCCGCAATATTAGACGTGTATATACGTGAAACTACAAGTAATATGACGTGTGTACACGTCAAACACATTGTACGTAATGTAACATATATACACGTCAAATATTGCGTATAAAAGATCCCGTCTGCAATTGGACGCGTATAAACGTCAAATTACTTATACGTAACGTGACGTGTGTACACGTCGATAACGGCGCACATAATGGTCAGTTTATAAAGTTAATTAAAAATTATAAATTCATATAAATAAATGTAACTCTGATCTCGTAACGTAAAACTAAATAGGGAGTAGTTCCACGAACGGCAGCAGCTTTCTCCGAGTTCTTTTAGTTTCGTTTATCTTGAAGGAAATGATTCACCAGTCTCCCCATCTAGCCAAGCTCGTGGGAGATCCTCATCCGCTTTTCCATTCTTCAAGTTCCAAGCGGCAGATTACCTCGAATACATTCATCTCGCTCTCACTCCGCGGTTGCTTCTTTATAAAAATCCATATTGGTGTTTAAGTATTGCTGCCTGGACATTCCTCCAGTCTCCGGAAATTCCCACCTCGATCGGGTGGGGGTCGACCTGGGGGGATTGTTCACAAGTGTTGCTTATTTATTATAAATAAATAAATAAATAAAAGCGGTGTCTGTGAGTTTGTATACACGTTACAGTACGAAGTAAACCTGATATATATGTAAAGTTAATGTTTCGCTCAAACTATATCCGTAGGATGTAAATGGTGCACTAGTGATGTCCTCTCACCTGCAGCTTCAAAACAAATACCGGTTTTGTACCGATTTTTTTTTTTTTGTAGAATTTAATTTTCTTAAATTGCTGTATCCTTCCGCAAATATAAAATGTGCTTTTTTTTCTTATAATACAAAATATTACAAGTGTAATATACTAATACCTGTTCGACTTCCCAATTAATGAAGCCGTTGTGTTTAGTTTTATTAACGGCTTTCTTTGTTTTTGATTATCATAGACAATAGGAAAACCAAAAATATATTCAAATTAAAAACACATTTTGATTATATAAATGGTTTTCAGTAATTTTTCTAAAACCATGTTATTAGTGTGGCAACATTATATTGTTTTACTTAGCAATTTTTTCGCGGTATTTTTTTGGACTTTGCGTTTAAAACCTTTGCCGATTTCGATATAAAATCGCATAAAAGATTGTTGGGTGCGTTTTTTCCAAAGACTTTCGCGGTTCTTCCGAATGCACCGGAAAACAATGGTAGCGGCTAAATATAATATAAGATTATCCATGAGAGTATGACAAGGATTAAAGTAAAAGACGTTTTACTAATTTGATTTATAATCTTAATTTTTTTTAATAGTTTATGTAATGATTAAACGTAGACAAAGGGGCGACGCTTGAAAAATGTCTGAGGGACGTATTTTTAATAAAGTTTCATATTTACGTGAAGTGTTCAGTAATTACATCGGCGAAATCTCGCGACGAGCCGGAAGCCCGTGATCAGCTGATCGTGTTGTAGGTCCTGTTGGTGTCTAAGTGTATCCAGGTCCGCACGCCGCGTCCACGAACCGCACACCCTGTATAAGACGTAGAGGACGCTTCGGATACTTATGTTAAGTGATTACACCGTTTAGTAATAAAACTTATGTATGAATGTGCTTTTGTGTTTTTATTAAAAAAACCCTTTTTTTTTAATAAAAAATCTTAAAGTTCAAAGAGAAATTTTTGTATGTACAAAAGGCAAAATTTTTTTTTTTATTTAACAAAGCTATGCGATTTACCGGACGTTCACCAGATGGTGAGTGATACAACGTGGCGTTAATGAGGGGAAAACGGAATCGATCCTGGGAGCTGTGTTACTCATCAAGTTTTTTTTTTAACAAGAGAGCTATGAGATAATACTTGATATAATTATTAACGTTTTTTTTTCTTTTTTTGATATCTTCAATGTTGCCCGCGATCCCTCAGATTACTACAATATAACATCAGAGGGATACCGTTTACACATATACCGTTTTTAACTCGTCTAGCAATACTAGGATCTGTGGCGAGAAGTTAGCGCTTGCCGGTGTCGGATTCCCGTTCAAATATGACACGGGCGTTTTCAATAAAAGAGTGAATAGGCTATTACTATGTTTTAATATTGTAATAGCCTATTCAATATGTATTAACAATGTAAATAGCCTATTCACTCTTTTATTGAAGACACCCGTGTCATATTTGAACGGGAATCCGACACCGGCAAGCGCTAATTTCTCACCACAGATTCTAGTATTGCTAGACGAGTTAAAAACGGTATTTGTGATGATAAAATTTGAACAAAATTAAGCGACATCCTTACTCAGACTTGCAGTGGCGAAAAGTACTCTAATGTTTAGAATTGATGAGATTCTTCTTACGAGGGATCAAAAAGTAGTGAGAACGACATATATACTCCTTCGTAAAAAAAAATACTAACATAGCTCAGATACATATTTGTAATATATTTAAAGAAGAAAATCTTCGATTCTCTTTTGTTTTTTTGTGATTGTAGTTATTTGTTTGCTTCGTGCCGGTACGTGTTCTCGAAAATGGAGAAAAACGAAGTGCGAGCCGTTATTAAATACATCTGTTTGAAAACGTTAACGATGCAAGAGATTCATTGCGATTTGGACATAACATTACGCTCCGCCGTATTCCACTGTCGCAAGGTGGGCTTCTCAATTTCGAGTAAGGACAACGAACACGGAAGACGAACATCGTTGCAGCCGTCACCACGTCCATTGACGTCAGTCATCCAAGAAAATGTTGCGAAAGTCGAGAAAATTGTATTGAGCGATCGAAGAGTTACCATCCGATACTTAATTCAAGAAACGGGCATTTCATATACGTATTCAATCCATATTGAAATAATCTTTGAATATGAGGAAAGTCTCCGCAAGATGGGTGCCGAGAATATTAACCGACACTCTGAAACAAAATCGACTTGACATTTCGAAGATATTGTTGGACAAGTTTCAAGAAGATTCTGAAAACTTTTTGTCTCGTTTCGTAACAATGGACTAAACATGGGTCTATCATTTTGATCCCGAGACAGAACAGCAATCTTCGCAATGGAAACGGCCATCATCGGCTGGCAAGGTTATAGCCTCAATATTTTGGGATTCAGAAGGTATATTGTTGATTGATTACCTGGAGCGTGGAACCACTATTACAGGTCAATATTAAGCACCTTTAATTCCCAAGTTGATGAATGCCATCAAAGAAAAAAGGAAAGAAAAACTTCGAAGAGGCATGCTTTTTCATCACGACAACGCACCTGCGCACAGGTAGGCAGTTGTGATGGCTGCCATTCAGCAAGCTGGCTTCGAATCTCGACCACCGCCCTTATTCAACAGATCTGGCGTCAAGCGATTTTTACCTGTTCCCCAAATTGAAAGAATACTTGAGGGGAAACAGGTGCGAAGACGATAACGAGGTGATGGATGCCACGGAGAGCTTTTTGCAGGACCAAGATAAAACTGTTTTTTTTTTTAAAGTGATTGGAGCCTTTGAAAAGCGCTGGACTCGGTGTGTATAGAGACTATGTACAAAAATAAATTATTAAGTTATCAAATCATTATATTCTATCTCATCCTCACTACTCTTTGATCCCTCCTCGTAATTAGGAAAAACTAAGTTCTTATGAATTCCTCTATATAATAAATATCAAAATATCCTCTTCTTGGTATAAGTGAATTTTAAATGTAAAGGTTTTGTCTAATGGTTAACGCTCAATAAATATATTTTGCCAAAAAAGGGTATTTGTATTACGTCATTTCTCCTCTTCTTTAACACATGCTCATGCTCATCAGTCCCTAATGATGGTGGTAAAGGTATACGACAATGAAATAAATAAGTCGCAGCAACTGTATACTACTCTTTTTATTAGGAAAACACAATACATTATACTTCATTCTTTTATTATAACAATTAAGAAATTAGCGTCGCGAGAAAGAAAACGTACATTTGTACTTTTAAGAATCATGCACGAGAAAATTTTATATAAAATAAATCATTTTTTTTCCACCCAACAAAACTTACCTGTTTACCTATGTCTAGATTGTCTATGCTTCCGGATACTCTTTTTTTTTTTACCTCGCAACAGTCTCGAGCCGTTCGCCAACTTTGACACTTAATATTATATATATTTATATTCTAACAACCTCGTTCTAAATTTAAATTCCAACGGCCAGACACTTGCGCGGGCCGCGTTAGAACACAAGTTGTAGCGTTTTTTAAAACGCTCGTTTGCTTTTTTTTTCTCTCGCAGCGTTTTAAAAACGCTCGATAAGGCCCAAACCTAAGTCAATCTAAACGGCGAGCCGTTACTCTATATGTATAAAATATTCGAAGTTTGCTTCAACAAATCGACCGCGCCATCAACCATAAACAAACTTCCAAAGAGCTTGTTTCTTTTTTCGTTTCTCACAAAAGACAAAGACCACACTCCCATCATACCACATTTTTAGTTTATTTTTTTTTTAAATTATTGGAAATTATCATTAATAAATAATTATAATTAATTAATAAACACAACAAAATATTTTATTATAAAACGAAATTGCCACATTAAAATCAACGAGAATGATGTCGATATATTTTTTCAATGTCGTTACAACCAGACAAACAAACAAACAACAATATGTATATAAATTTCCATAGAAACAAGCCCCGAGGCCATTCCCAAACTTCGAATATCGGTATATATATATATATTTACTATTGTATATACAATAGTGATGTACTATTGATGGATAGCCAGACAGAAACCGGATAGTGAGAACAAAACAATACCCCCACCACTGAGGGGGTAGTAAGCAGACCGATGTGAACAAGTGTTGCGGATAGAGTTTTATATACATACTATTTGTGCAAACAGGTAGCGATATGTTTATACAATTTAAGACACTCCATTTATTCAAGTAAAAAAATAAATACATATATTATTTAAGCGCGCAACCCCTACGGCCGAACGTTATGTAAACCAACCCTCTAGCGTTCAACGGCTGTTGAAAAGAGATTGCATTATTCTCTAACAATTTTATATGTATATATATAATCATAGTGTATAGTAATACTGACAACCAAATGTTAAAATCTTTTGGATTCCACCCACCGCTGTACAAGTAACCAGGTTTCTATTTTTAATCTACATTGGACTATGAGATATTTGACTTTAATTCAGCTCGGTGTTAAGTTGCTTTGAGACTGAAGTTGAACAACGACCAGGATAGTCCAGCTCATAACATAAAAGCTGGAACAGAGCGATACTGTTATTGCAACAGATATATGTGGGTAGTTTGAGAAAACTCCAAACACCAAACTACCAAGTTAGTAAGCAAGCGGTTAGCTACAGCACAGCGGAATTGTTAAGTTCTGTTAGTCATTGATCCTGGTTTTGCAGGCAGGTCTAGATTTCACCATTCTTTTTTCCATCTGATCTGTATAAAAGAATACAATACCTTACTGTATTGAATACTCGGTGTGAGCTGGCAACATTTTTAGACTGAGGTCAAAATTAATTTAAATCAGCATTAAAAGACCTTAAGGTCTAAAATGCTTTTGTTTTATTTATTTATAATAATACTTTATTTTCGAAAATAAAGTAGATCATTTCATTTTATGTATAAGTCAAATGTCACGGTGACCCATAGGTCTTCTTACCTGGTCGTCTCTTGCTGTATATATTAAACTATATATCTGACCTTTTCTAGATTATTCCTCACCCCCCCCCCATTCCCCTCTTTAGCACTCATTTAATTTTGATAAGGAACCTTCCTCCCGCTTCAAATTTCTTACTATGTTTCATGTTCATTTAAAAATGTAATTGATTCACTTGGTGATCAGGAAAATCATGCGCAAGTAATTTTTTTTTATGGGATTTCAAAAATCCCAGTTCATATTATTTAGATTGGCCTTTACATAATTAAGTCTAAGAATAGTCTTATAGGACAGACGGACAAATAGATATTCATCACCAATACCAGGTCTGTTACAGGTGTGGGTAGTATGGTAAAAAAATTCAATTAATATCTGATGGTACTATCCGGTTGTATCCGCTACCCGCAGTTGGTTTACCATCACGCCGACGTGGTGAGCGCGTTGTCGCTTGGTAACTGATCGATCTTGTCGACCTGCCCGACTGTGCCGTTGACTTCTGTGCTGTCCGTGCTATCCCTCTGTGCCTCCTCGGTCTTTTCTGTCTCCATGTCCGTTGGTTTCGATTCGCTGTCGGTTGTCTCTTGGCTGGATGTGTCCATTGTGTCCGGTTTGCTGTCGTCGGGCTGGCTGTCATTGTCTTCAGTTTGTTTGTCTGCTTTGTCATTCTCCTTTTCCGGCTCGGGCGATTCGTTCTCTTTCTTGTCTTCTTGTTTGTCTGGAGGAAAACCCTAAATTTAAAATCTCCTACAAAATTTACACGTGGAAATTGTTTTTATTGGAAAAAGACTAAGTAAATCTATTGTAGTATATTTACTATGTTCCGAGATGAAATGGCCTGATGGCTTACAATAGTTCTTTCAGTTTATGGAAACGAGGAGGTCTGTTCACCTTTTGGTAAGTGATACACCTTCTTGTAACAATGGTAATCAAGGACTTCACAATGCAACTCATCTTTCGATACCTTAAGACCGGAAAAGATAAATCATGCTAACCTTCCCCCCCTTTAATTCAGTACAAAACACCTTTCAACATACACAGTAATGTTTGTTGGTATAAGTAGGAGCTCTGGTGGTTACTCGCGCAGAAACCTCCCATCATCAGATCCACCATCCGTTGTTTTTTTTTTATACCACTTAGGTGGCAAACAGGCTTGCGGCCTGATGTTGAGCAAAAAAATGACCGCTAGTAACACCGAAGGTATCACTGAGCGTTGCCGACCCTGATCTTATATAATAATGATATTCCTCTCTCCATCAGTTACCAGTTAACTCACCGGTCTCATCAACGTCCATTGGTGTTTCATTTTGATCATCGCCGTTCACTTTCTGAGGAAACAACGAAAAAAAAAAAAAACATTAACAACATATAAAACATTTCATAAATGAGATAGACACTAACTTAATCACCGTACAATACAAATTACTTCTCCAATATGACTTCACAAACATTTACCAACTGCTTCTAAACCTGTCACCGGCATCACCAACTTGCCACCTTACCACCTGTTAGTTATCATTAATTTTTAACTACCAAAACAATCTAACGATACAATTGACATTCTTGACACTTGAAAAAAGTTAACAGCAGTTACTTTAACGCACAATAATTATTTAACTGACTCAGTCGTAAGGTAGTTCAAAATTTTGTGTATTTTCATTTATATGTATGACAACCCTATATTTTCTTTTACAATGGTAATACTTTAAAAAAAAATTAGAGCTTTTTTTTTATTTTGTTTTGCAAGCAAAATTTTTTGTAACATTAATATGATTCTTCAACAAGAAAAACATTTATATATTATCTTCATAATTTTTTGACGTATTTGGCTAAAGGACTCGCATTCAAGCCATGTCATTAAAAAAAAAATTAACGACATATGCAATCTTTTCTTTTCTCTACATTTGTGTTGTAATATATATATTTTTACTATTATATAGTAATAATTGTTATATTTTTTTATGTAATTATCGATGGACGAATATTAATTACTTTTATTTTTTTCTAATGCACATTGAAACCTATTTACAGACGAGCAGTTGATACAAGGTTCGAATCAGTTATTTTATTTTGGCTAAGTTACATTTCGAGAACTTAGGTGAACAAAAATTTTAAGTTAGTTTAAAATAAAATGAGATGCGTCAGTATAAAAATAATGTTTATCAGGTTTAACAGAGGTTTCAAAATTAAATGTGTATACAGGTGATAGTTGGAGCATCAGTATGAAACCACATGTACCGTATTTAGCCGATGTGATGATCACAGAAAAAATCCGAAGCCGTAGTCAATATCTTCTTAAAGTTTCCTACGTAAATATTAAAAGTATTTAACAGATCCATATGGTTAATGAATTTTTGTGGTTATAACGTTATTGTCTATGGGATGAGAAAATAATAATAATAATAATCAAAATGCAATCTAATATTATAATTTTTACTAATACTTTTTAAAAGTGTCAACAATTGAATACACTTGTTATATATATTTATATATTTATGTATAAATGTAGGTATGTTTGAAACCTAATTCCGTTTCGTCCTGTTTGCCTTGGCGCTGGGCGGTGCTTGCTCGTTGATCCTCGACGCTGTGGCTTGCCCACGTTTCCTCTAGACGCCATACACATAACATATGTAACACATGTGTCGGCAGAACGGGGCGTTCATCTGATGGTAAGCGACACGCCCCGCCACTAAATCCGGCTCGAAGGACTAAGTAATTTTTTTTTATATTTATTTCCTCCCTATATGTAACATGAAACGAGTGGCGGATCGGGTATCCACCTGGTGATAATGGACACGCTCTTTATTTTACCACATATATTAAGAGCGATCAGTAGATGGAGGCACCTGGTGGTAATCCAAACGCCCCACTACCAATACGACTCGAAGAAACTCTCCTTTCGAATTTGTTTTTCCATACAAATAATATAAAGCTATGGGCTAAGCGTTTAGCTAGGGATAAGTAATACGCCCCACCCCTGATCCGACTCGAAGGACTAAATACTTCTAATTTATTTATTACATGGTATACCAACGAGATGGTTAGAGACATAAAATAGCTGATGGGAAACAAATAACTATATTTAGGAGGGCAATCACAAACATAAATAAATAGAAATAATACCAATAGTGAATACAAAAGAGCTTCGTTAAACTCTTGTCTGAACATCCATTAGTAAGTAACTGACTAATAGTTATGGTAGGTCTTTATTACTGGAGACTATCTAGGTACCACTGCAGTTCACATTGCAGCCTCCGAACTGCAGTGTGCAAATATTACTCTTGTCGATTTGTCTAATTGTAGTAGTTATTAAATTTACCGAGGTAACAGGAGTTAACATATTTCAAGATGAGCTTGATGTGCTGCTGTATCACCTCAACTAGCGACATGTTATGGACAGGCGTGTTAGGATGATCGACACATTAGATGAGGATTACACCATATGTACGGCACAAACATGCTTGGGTTATCTTGAGACATGAGATATTAAGTTTTATTACTAAGTTCCTTTGTTACTACGCCCTTCAAACCAGAACACAGTAATGTTTGCATATTACCGTTCGGCTGGAACAGGTGTGGTGTGACCTACCCAAGTAGCCCCCGGCAACAAAGACTACATATAAAATAATCCTAATAGTTATATATTCAATTTTAATAAGATATCTATCGACCTTTACTTGCCTTGTGCATTGAAATAAACAGTTCCAATTCCCAATGATGGGAATATTAAGTGGGCTATTAGTACCGTATTTAAAATATTGGGAGTAGAGCCTCTGGTCGTCTTACCTGTGGTTTCCTATTCTTAACCTCTGCTGACTGAGCACTAGATGTTGATGATATCTCTTCATCCTGTTCTTGCTTTTTCTGCTTCTTTGTCTGTCTCATTTTCTTCTCCGGTTGTTCCACTACATCATTCTGTCCATCCTCCGCAACCTCATCCTGTGTCTCTTCTGTGATCACCTTTTTACTATCTGGTGTAGGTGATGGATTCTTCGGCTCCTCCTGTATACGAAGTTAAATGTGAAGTAAGAATTAAAGAGGCATGTACTGAATCTGATGGATATAGAGACAGTCTATGGTACCATATCTTGTCTATTGCTCTCATACATAAAAAAAACCTCACCAATAGTATAACTGTATGCTGCCCCCCTGCAGCTACCCTCGTCACTGGATGTCCCTCGAAAGGCTTGTGATTGGAGAGAGTGGGTACATTGAGGTCCGATGAGGCGCCCGTGCCGAGCTGCCCTTCGCTACCCATGCCCCACGAGTACACTTCACCTGAGGAAAAAAGTTGGTGAAAACACACGCAGTCATCTTTTTAACAACTGCGACGCTAAATGGAGGACACTGCAAGTATAACGCGTATCAAAGTTTGACATGATAATTTTGATAGATCATGTTAAGTATGTAGTGGTGTATAATCGTAAATGAATGTATTCGATTATCGATTGCTATACTAATAGAACTTATAATCGATATTTGTATACTTACACTGTGTGCTAAAATTTTAATGTCCATTTTTTTTTTTATAATACTATATTTGGTGGATTATTTAATAGTCGCGCCTCGCATCAAAGTGGAACTCTCAAAGGTAATATTTATTGCAAAAATAAACCATTTACATTTTTTTTATAAAGATTATTGTTTATTAACGCAATTTTTTTTTTATTTAGCGAGTCGTGAAGAGGAACGAAACGAGCAAAAATCGCTAGGAGCCAATGGATTCAAACAACGCGAGACTGGACGGCCATCGGTTAAAATGATGATGATGGAGACGAACGAGACGTTCACCTGATAAATTAATATTTCCAAAACATTATATAACTTTACCCAAATGTCATCAATTTATATTGTTTCAAAGCGATTTTTGATAGTCTGTAGTTTGTTGTGTCACTTCATGAAGTGGGTGACAACCTTCTATAAAGTATGGTATTAAATGTAGTACAAATAAAAAAAAATACGAAGCATCATGTACGTGAGCTGTCCAAATTATCATGTTATATTTTACAAGGTATACTGCCGCTGTTGATGTGATATAAATGGCCAATATAGGTTATACAAACGAGCCGACTTCATTACCCGTATCTGTGACTGCGAAGGAGTTACTGGTGCCTGTTGCTATGCTGACACACTTCTTGTTCTGTAGGGTCGGTACCGGCTCCAATGCCTCGGCGTCGTCTGTCCGATCGCCCAATCCCAGCCTGCGGGCAAATTTTGTGTTAATAATATAAAAGATGACTAGTTTGAGTTGATTGCATATGGTGGTAAATGGATGGTGAAACGAAACTCATCATCAAAACTCCTCTCATTTATTGACACTTTAAGGAAAACAATGCTGATACGGTAGCTGGTTTCCAATACAGGAGCAGTAGTTAGCCAGACAGTATAGGAAAAATCCTACCATTGATCACATGTAGACCTGGTATTGAACCATAGATCACCATATTACTAAGCAAGCAGTTAGCCATTGCCTCAGGGAGGCAGTAGAATTTAGTCTTTAATAGTTTCCACATAAAGGCCCCCACCTGCCGTACTCCGTGCGCCCGATCGCGTACACCTGCCCATTAGTGTCGAGAGCTAAGGTGTGGTGCTGCCCGCAGGCCACCCAGCTCCACGATGAGTTAGCCGTGGTGAAAGCGTCGCACTCCATCGGCAGGTACAACACCGTTTTCCGTTTCTCACCCGTTATACCTAAACACATATATGATTAGCTGAAACCTACACATGTGAAGATCAGTTGAAAAATAAATTATGATCTAGTAATTAAATCACAAACAGAAAGTATAATAATAATATGAGAGTGTTGGTTAGCAAATATATTTTTTTAGAAACCCTACAAAGAACTAAACTCCTGGAATTGAAATAGGGACCTCCATGTTATAAGGCAAATGCTTTCTTTGCCACGGAGGCAGTTACCTCCATTTAATAAGATAATGTTTTTGTCATTCTTACCAAGCTGTCCATAATTATTGAGTCCCCATGCGAAGATTTTGTCACCAGTTGCATCCAGCACGAAGGTAGCATGGTACCCGGCCCATACACGCGACGCGCCGCTCTTTAGGGTCACCTTAGAAGGCGTTAGTAGTGCACCTGTGGACAAAGAATATTTTTTATAATATTGAACGGTCAGAGGATATAGAGAGTAAGCGCTGTTCTTTCTTGTCCTTTCTAATTATGGTGGAAGGAAGTATATTATTATAGGATATAATAAAATAATTAATGAAAACAAAAATAGAAATAGACAAACAACATGGCGAAAGAAACACAAAGCATCCTCTCGAGGAAAACATGGCTTGTGTCACTTTTGTAGATATTTTACGTTTGTGTATTATTGAAAAATAATATATACTATATGGGTACTGCCGTTGGTTGATGATGATGATGGTGGTATTTGATAAATACTTACTTGAGTTTTATCATTTATTCAGTATATAGCAGGTTGCAATAAGAAATATATTTGAAAATAAAAAGACGATGAAGTGAACAAAAAATCATACAAGAATAAAAATAAGTTACTCTTAGATAGTCACTCTCTTACAAGAATCAGAAACTTGATTAAGTTGAAGTAAGATGTTTGATTCATCATTATCAGGTAATCTGTCCTTATGCTGCTGCTGATGATATTAAATGAAATTAATTAATTTACATTTTAACAAATTAAATAGACTACTTACTGATCCCGTGTCTTGCGAATCTTGAGGCAGATCGTTGGGACAGGCGACCCAACTGTCCCTGTTCACCGCAACCCATTGTGTACACTGAGCCAGTTGTCTGTGGTTGATAAATAATGTTATAATAATTGTTAGTGGGTTGTGTACATAAACATGGGGAATTATTTATTCATGAGGAAATCTTCAAAAGAAGAGAACAGATTATTTCTTGATTAGTGTACTATGCCATTGGAGAATACATCACTGCTTATCAGCAGGTGAAATCATAGTCAATATAAATTTCAACGGACTAACAATTGATAAAAATTTTAAATAGAGCTTAGTGACAATGAAATTGTTGAAGAAGGGATCATATCCGGAATGCTCCGAATGCCATATTTTGACAGCTCGAAGAGAACAACAACCTTATGGTAGCAAATTTAATTGGGTGAGATAGTTAGTTGGTTTTCTTCAAAAACCCATCCCACTAACCATACTCTACATGTGGCCATGAAATAGAACTAGTGACCAGTGTGTTACAAGAGAAGGTCCACTGCATCACAGAAGAAGTAACATATAGTTTCTTTCCATAGCACTTCGGTGGTAGGTTGAGTAATACTTACAGATAGTATAACTAGATGGTCACCACCGGAAGCGATGTCCACTGCAGTTTCACCAATGTCGATTCTGACGGGTTCCTTGCATGCTTGTGCCTCCCTACCCCGCACTACAAGACCCATGGTACCATGTGAATCCTGCAAATGATATAAAATATAAAACAGAGAAACAAATAAATTGCATATATATTTCTGAGTCCAGCTTGTAGACATGGATTGTGGTAAAACCAGTCTAAAGTAGAAACCTTTTAAGACAGTCTTCTGGTTAGTTGCCTAGAGTGGAGGTTCTTATTGTTTGATAAACTAGACCAAAGCAGACAGCCACTAAGAAAGAGTTTCCTGTTTTTGGGTTATGGATTAGGAGATCTTCTAGTAATGCAATGTAGGATACCACCGAGGGTGGATTTAGTAGGTGGAAATTCCACTTAACCCTCAGACTAGATTAGCAGTATAAACTTCTAAGTAGGGGTGGTTACCCTGAACGCTCCCCACGCGTACACTTCGCCATTCTCGAGCAGGGCAGCGGTGTGCGAGTCCCCAGCGGATATGGAAACAACTTTATGAGGAAGTGTAACGTTGCGGGCCGTGCCTTCGTCCGTTTCGCTGCTAGTAGGGCGCCCCAGGGCTCCCTCATCGTTACAACCAAATGTCCATACCTAAGGAAGTTAAAAGGTCTGTTTATTGCTTCGAAGTATTAATGTTAATAATACTGTTTTTGTTAGAGACCGTCTAGGTACCACTGGGGTTGCTATTATAACCGCCAAACAACGTGTAGACATTACTGGGTTCCGGTTTTAACGGCGTTGTTACTAGAGAAATTACTAGAGTAATAAGTCTGAACATCTTAAGTCTGAAGCACAATGTGGTGTTGTGTTTATCATCCTAATTTGCGCCACGTTGTCATGGGCAAGCCTATAAATTACCATCAGGTGGATTCGCCTGTCTCATCTGCATTATACTTTTCAGGATTAAATAAGTGTGGTTAGAATCCACCATCTAATATCATCATCATCAGCCGATAGACGGCTACTGCTGGACATAGGCCTCCCCCAAAGATCTTTACATTGATCGGTCGCTGTCCGCATCCAGCGGCTTCACGTAACCTTACAGTCAGCATGGCCTTCAGTATCGCAGGGTACTAATCTTTCGCTTGTAGGGGTTCATATGGGGGAATTTGGGCCATTTTCCACCACGCTGGCCTAATGTGGGTTGGTGGGAGCCAGAGCCTCGTTTGTTGATTAGCAGGCTGCACCACGAGCAGGTCAGGTTGGCTTGGGTCCCATGAGTTGTTATGCGGGGTTAATCTCGACAGATCTAATACAATAGAGACATATAGGACATTCACCTATATTTATGAACTGAGTTTACACCGTTTTAGATAATTACCGGTAATTTATTGAACATTCCTCTTATAACACAGAACAACATATATTAATAAAAGTATATATGTTTATAATAACAATATTTTAAGTTCAGTTCAATTGTTGTCAATGTAATATTTATTTGAAGCATTTCAAAGTAAATTTTATTTTTATTTCAGTAACTTGTAACTTCGATTCAACCCCCCAGAGAGACAACGCGGGGGTCGCGCTACCTTACGGGGTGTCCCGACGCGGTACTAACGACATAAAAAATGTATAATATACAATGCGAACGGAGTTTATAAATACGACCGATTGGAGTGGAGATTTTTGGGAGAGACCTTTACCCAGCAGTGGGCGTCTATCCGCCGATCATGATAATTATGAGCGATATATATCTTTGATGTTAACAAGAATAGCACCAATAAATGTATTAATTTTACACAGTTAAAAACATGAAACTTTTTACTGTCTCCTATTCCTTGCTGTATCGCGCTGGTCTAATGGTTAGAGCTTGCGGCCTACATTCCGAAGGTCGTGGGTTCGAATCTCGGCATGTACCGATGACTTTAGTATTTAAGTTATGTACATTTGTGAACTTTAGTAACGACAGCGGAATACAAACGGTGAAGGAAAACATGGCGAGGAAAACCTGCACATGAATGAGAATTTATTCCAAGGTGTGTGTAAAGTCATCAATCCGCATTGGGCTCGCGTGGTGACTACGGCCCATCGCCTTCATATTGACGGCAGGCTTGTGCCTCAGCAGTGGGGACGTAAATTGGCTGTTGAGGTTCCTTGCTGTAAGGCGTTCGCTTTGTAATATGGCGGTCCTCAGTTCGATTCCGAGGCTCCATGTTTTTGAGTTTTGTTGGTAATAGGATTTTTGGCCGCCTGGATGTCTCCATGTTGCGGATTGTTTTGGACGAAGTATTTTACTGGCGGTGGGTCTCTTTTGCCAGAGATCGTCTAGGTAAGTACCACCGCAGCTCCTATTTCTGCCGCCAAACAGTAGTGTGCAAACAATAATGAGTTCCGGTTTGTAGGGCGCTGTAGTTAATGTAATATTGGGGTAACAAAACTCAACATCTTATGGCTCAAGACGACGAGCACAATGTGGTGTAGTGTGTAATATCTTAACTTGCACCACGTTATTATGGGTAGGCGTATCACTTAACGATGGGCGCCAGTTAGGATGATATATAGCTCATCGCTTTGAGACATATGATGTCTCTTTATCTGCGTTATTTCGCTAGATACAGCGCCCTTTAAACAGGAACGTAGTAATATTTGCACACTACTGTTTTTCAGCAGAAATTGGCGCTTTGGTGATAACATACTTAGACGGGCTCCGGCAACGAAAACCTACCATCAGTAATTGTCTGGAAGGTTTCTTAATCAAAGCCCACATTGTTGGCATAATGTTACCTTGCCGTTGACGTCCAGGGCCACTGTGTGCATACCACCGGCGCAGACGTCCACCACATTATCTCCGAGCGTCGACACACGACTGAATCTGAAATTATTCTTCTATTAAATGGGAAAACTATTCAACTTATAGAAAACAATTATAGTGGAGAGTGGGAACATTAAGAGTGTTGTCTATTTATTTTGATGATTTAAAGAACACTTTGATTTTCTGACTTCATGTCATCAACAAAGAACTTTTAGAAGCTGCAGTGAAAGAGAAAAAACAGCCAATAAATTAACAAACATTAATTGCACATACTTGTAAGACTCCACTACATCCTCTCCAAGTCCCAGCTGTCCCACATCGCCTTGCCCACAAGTGAACACGCGTCCTTTCTTCTTTGGAGCGCTCGGAACTGATAGTATTGCTATAGTAAAAAAACAACTCTCATTATAGAAACTAATATGTTTGAACTAAAAGAAAAAGGATTCTTATTAAGTGTCCAATGTTAATGTTAGAGTGCCCCAGGAAAGCAGAGAAAGGCAAAAGCTGAAATTTTGCTGAACTTATACTCCTAAGAGGTTTTCCCGCTGCTGCTGTTCAGCAGTGGATGTCAATATATATTTATTTTTCTTTATTCCACAAAACAATTTGATGAGGATGATGTTCACCTGATAATAAATAAACCATTGCCCTTAACAACATAGTGTTAGTTAGGATGACATACAGCACCATATTGTGATTGTTGCTTTGACATACACAATGTAAATCTTTTTACTTCAGTACTTTGACTAGTTACACCACCCATCATACTAGAGCATAGTGATGTTTCTATTTTTCTGTTTTGTGGCAGAAATAGGAGCTGCTGTAGTACCTATGTAAACGGTCTCTGCTAATAGAGATCTACTGCCATTGATTGTATTCATTGAAGAATTTCTAATAATTCTATAGGAAATATCTCAACTTTTTTTTTAAACACTAACTAAACAGTAACAAGTTTTTTTTTTCTCCCAGGTTTTTACTTTCTAAATTTACAATAATGTATTTAAATTAAGGTGTTTAATTCTGAAAGTATGTAATACATTTGCGTTATCTACTATGCGTTTTTGATAACTGAATAAAGATAACTTTAATTTACTTAGTTAAATATTATAGGGAAGAACAGGCACAATCTGATTAACGTTATTTTCGAAAAAAAATATTCACGGATAATTAAAACCTCACTCATATTACATATGTTATGTTGTATTGTATTTTTTTTGTGTCAGTTCATTATTAATTTCAGTTATAGATACATAGTCACAATTGATACAATTTCTACCAGAAAGTGCAAATACAAATGCAAAATATCAGCTGTTTTTTTTTTTAGTAAAAGTCCATATATTTGAAAACTATTAATAGTAGATGCCAGCGAGAATTTCATATATTACTAATAAGAAGGACTTTGTTTTTAAAAATTTATTGAAACAATTTTGAAAATGCTCACTCTAAAACTTTTGGACTTATCAACAAGAATATTTACATATTTATGTATTTTCATATATGCTTTTATTATCTATGTTGTCTTACCATTAGATAGTTCCGCTGCTATAAACATTAAGTTCAATTTATTTTTACAGTTACTAGTCCTATAAGACCAGATATATTTATTCTATTTAGTTATTTGTACATATTTTACACTTAATCATCATGACCATCCACTCTCAGGAGTCCACTACTGAACAATATGACATGTTAGATAAGATCGAATGTTTTAAAAACCCTTGATATTAACAAGATATTTTTTTTAAATATATAAGACATTACTTTCATTTTTAGATGGATAAATTAAATATGTATAACAGAAAAATAAAAAAAATTTAACTTACATTTTAAATTGCAGTTAATTTAGGTACTAATAATTTACTTGAGCTTATTCCTAGATGTGAGTTCCATTGGTTAGTACCCATTATATATGGGAATAAACAATAAGAAATAACTTCCAATAGAGCAAGGTAACATTTTACATACTCAATATAAGATTAAATTAGTTTGACGAAAATCATAATATGAACAGTTTTGCAGACAATTTTGAATTTGAAAGAAATGGCCTTTGCCACAACATATTCTGTGTTCTAGTTTATATGTAATATTACTGATATAAATGTGTGGTATAATTGGGTAATCCAATTGAATAAACAATTTATTGAAATGCATTTTAAACATTAAAACAATTGACATGTAAGCATTTTTATCTGTCTATATATAGCAGGCACAGAAAAAAGTTAGCACAATAGAAAAAATTGTGTCACTAATAATAATAGTAGCAAAGTAAATCCATTTTATGTATCTCTAAAAACCTTTTTTGTTTATATTAATGTTATACATTTTGATGAAATTTAATGACTTTGGTTCTTTTAAAATTTTTAATTTACGGTTCCGTTTGGAAAATAGATGCGAACGTAATTTCTAAAAACGGAAACATTGTAAAAGTAAAAAGAAAATGGTGCTTTTCAGTTTTTTTCAACAATCGATTGCTATAATATACCGATATTATCGTAATGTAGATTTCCTTGAAACGTTCTCAAAACGAGATCGCGCCAAAACGTTTCAAACAATTATGGCGCCATATTTCATTCACATTGGTCAAGTGTTTACCAATTACCTAATCTTCATTTGAAGGTTATTGCATTACCAACACTTTACATAGTTACATTAATATACGTAATGATAATAAGAAAAATTATCTGATCGTAACATAGCGGACAATTTCTGTTAACCTCAAAAATATTCCATTAAGATATCAACAACGCTTACGTAATTTTGAGGCTGAATACGATGACAATAATAACAGAAAGACTAATTAACATTTATTAAGTAAACGAATAAATAATAAAGTGTTGTATTTTCTCAACATATATATTTAGCGCCGTCGAAAAACTCGACCTAAACGACGCGTTTCCCGCCATCATGCTTTGACAGGTCATTGACGTAGGACTTAAAATGAAAAGAAAACAACATGCTATAATATCGCTCATAACACTTACCACCACGTTTTTTCTTGTTTATTGGTCCGGCTGATGATTTAGACGCCGTCCGTTTGACTCCTCGCGCCGCCGGCATTCTGCCTGCGAAATTGCAATGGACGCATCAATAAACAGTACACGGAGCGCGGCAAACGGTCTTTACTCCTTCACACTGAATTTATAATGTTTCCACTGGTTTAATTTATTACATGTGTTTCTGAAATCCACATCACTTACATTTGCACTGATTACAAGGCTACTGCCCCATAGATTTATGCAAAGCGCAGAAAGGTTATATTATGCATTTGTATAGCACTACACCATAAACCAAACAACGCACTCGTAACATACGGAAATATACTGCTTTCTATTTACTAAATTTACTTACTGCTTTTAAGCGAAATGGTTAAAGTTTTCGAAACTACGAACGAATAAATGAAATCACTTTGGAATAAGAGATGACGTATTATTTCAACAGAGTACGAATCCCGTGCATTTCCTCCGCTCGCTTCGCTTGGCCTTTGTGCGACAGATAAGCTACTAATGTATAGACTATAGATGACTAATGGTGGAGTGACGTCATATGCTCTGCAGATTAAATAAAAAATTAAGAATATGCACAGATGTATGTGTATTAAGTAAAATCTTAAAATTTTAACTTTTAAGTAAATGAAGTAATTTTTGAATTGTTTTGCCGATAGAGTACCTTTTTTTTAAAATAAAATAAATGTACAGAAAATAATTTTTTCAAAGGATTAAATGTATTTTTTATATTGTAGTAGTGGGAAAGTATTTCGTAGCCATTATATTAATTTTAATTTACTTTTTTTCATACGGTTGTATGGTAACCCATATTATTATATAAATAAAAAAACTGAAAGATGGTTAACGTATTAAGAATCAAATTGGAAAGTCTGGGCGATAATAATCTTATGTATTTTTACTGAAATTGGATTAACAACCATGACGTTCCACTGACAATGCCATCTTTACATTTCACAATTATTAACAAACTTTTGATGATTTGTATACTTATTATTTACGCTAGATGTCGTGATGTTAACAAACAATACTTTTTTAGGCTTTCTTGAGGAGTTTTGATTTTCAATGTCAGCAGATGTCAGACCAAAATTATTTATTTTTATAAACTTGTGAGTTACACTGGCGTTGCCTTGTAAATTTGATGCATATTAAGCTATATATTTTTATGAGGTTTGAAACGTTGCAGCTTGACCTGAGGGAAGATTGACAAATTAGAAACTAAAATTGCTTTTCAAAAATACCTCCTATTTTTATGGCAATTATTCTAATGGCTTTAGAGAATCTTAACAAATTACTTCTTTTATTTGAATTTAATACACAGAGGTACCGGTGTGTTCCGTGAGAGATTCTGGGGCCTTTTGCAAAGTACTATGGATGATTATCGAAGAAGTTTCAGTGGGTACAAATCCATCATAACCTTCCTTTCCTCCCCAGAAGTAGAAAATCTTTTGAAGATTTCCTTCCTGACAAAAAAAACGTATCGCACAGAATATGCTGGCTTTAGCATCACCATGTGGAGTTGTTGGTGTTAGTAGATAAAGAAAACATGATTGGCGAATATGCTTAGTATTACTACTGGAATTTTTCAGACCATTAGAGAAACCATATAGCTTTAAATAATACACTCTTTTCATCTATATGTAAATTGGGAAGTGATCCAATAAGCAATTTGTTGGTACCTCACCCTCGGTACCAGGCTGCACTAGACGCTGTGAAACAGTTGTGTTTACGTAAAGAGTTCCCTGTCATTTAAAAAAAAACATTATTTTATGTGCATTTGGTCCTATTGTGTGGACTCCAAGCTTTCTCTTTTCACATCGACAGCCTAGGACATCATTTATAGCTCTGATCAAGTGCTTTTGGGTAATAAAAGAATATTAGGTATAGAAGTTTTTTGTTTAGTAATTTCATTAGCTATAGCGTTTTAGATTGAAACGCAAGTTTAAAGATAAAACTATTATTAAAGATATTTCGACCCTAAGGATGTAAAAACAGGAAAAGAATGAATTTAAACATTCATTTCCGGAGACGTGAATCGTGAATACATTTTTTTCATTGATTGGCTGAAGATCGATCTAGTAACTATTACAAAAAGATTTACTGGTCGTAGGTCTTTGCTGCTGGAGACCTTCTAGGTAGGTACTTCTACAGCTCATATTGCAGCCGACATACAGTACTGTGCAAACATTACTGTGTTCCAGTTTGAAGGGTGCTGTAGCTAGTGTAATTTCTAGGGTAACTATACTTAACATCTTATACGTCTGGTGACGACTGCAATATGGTGCAATATGTACCATCCTAACTAGCGCTACGTTGTTATAGGCAGGCGTATCACTTACCATCAGGTGAACGTGCCGCTCGTCTTAATTAATTTTTTTTTTCCGATATTCATGGATGGTTGTAGTAAATGTTTCAATGTATATGTATTTATATATACGAGTGTACACTAGATTCGGAATTATTCTGTAGTACTCCTAAATTGTATTGTTTTATTAGACGAGGTAAGGGTAACAATGTAGTGCTCGTTAGAGTGATGAACACTGCCCCAAATTGCACTAGCCATCTTCAGAGGGAATATAAACATTTATACTCCAGTGATTTCATTATCTGATGTGCATTAGTTACGATGATTAACACTGCACTGAGCTGCGCTCGTGGTCTTGAAACATAAGATGTAAAGCTTCCTTACCCCAGTAATTTCACTAGCTACGGCGCCCTTCAAACTGAAACACGTAAATGTTTGCACAGTACCGTTTGGCGGCGGGAATAGGAGTAGCGGTAGTACCAACCTAGACGATTTCCGGTATGATAATATTTCTGCTAAAATAAAGAGAAAAAAACAATAGAAATGATGATGATTAAAATTCATAGTTTACTTCTATATCTTAGAAATGATGTATACTTGAAGTGGATCTATGTTGATTATTTAAGCCTCCGGTTAAAATGTAACTGATATTTAGACCGAACTGTCTGTCGGTGTTAATGAATGGTTGCAGGGGCGGAGGCCCGTGGGCCGCGCGCCGGAGGCTCCGCCTTCCGACAAAGCCTTCGTATCACCTCTCACTCTCTCATATGTACAAGTTAGATTTAACCCCCCACGCGAAAAGTCGGTTGTTATAAGTTTAACGCGCCACCTTCTGTGCGCGGGTCTATGTTGTAGTAGGTCAGTATCTGATACCGGTCGCATCGGATATATGAATGATATATGGTCTAGTTTTTTTTTCTTATCTCTTAGCGGAACCCAACGTGTTTTGAAAACAGATTAAAATACACTTTCGAACTTCAACCATGAACGTTACTGAATATTGATTAGATTGGATATCGATTTGATTGAATGGGAGATGTAAGGGCCCCCCACAACAATTTACGTGACCCAATCCAACTTCACCTGCTTGTGGTGCACCCTGCTAATCAACAAACGAGGCTCTGGCTCCAAACCGCATTGGCCCAGCGTGATGGGAAATGGTCCAAACCCCATCATCCCATATTAATCTACAAACGACAGCCCCTGGTGCTCGGCGGTACTGGAGGACATACTGACTGTAGATCGCGGGAAGCCGCTGGTTGCGGATAGCGAAGGACCGATCGATGTGGAGATCTTTGAGGGAAGCCCATATCGATGGCTAGTGTCCGTATTGCATTTGACCGTCTTCCGCGAAGTAATACAAAAGCGTCCCCGTGGCTCCGCAGTAAAGCGACAGACGGTGGAATATCACGGGGGTTTTAGTCAGTGCATTCCGACATAGCCATTTCCGGCATTTCCCCTCACGTAATAAAAGGACCGGCGTACTGCTTATCGATTTCGATAGCTTGCAGCCGACAAAGAGTACTATGCGAATATTACTGTGTTCCGGTTTGAAGGGCGTTGTAGCTAGTGTAATTACTGGGGTAACGAGACGAAACATCTTGTCTCAAGCGATGAGCGCAATGTGGTACTGTATATACCATTCTAACTGGCGCTACGTTATTATGTGCAGGTGTGTCACTTACCATCAGATGAATGTCGTGCTCATCTCGTTGCTTAATTGAACAAAAAAAAGTGAAAATATTAAGCGAATGAATAGTCTACATGAGTTACGATTAATGGCGGTCCGGCAGCGCCGTAACAACATAATTTATGCGCAAGCGCCGCGCCACACAGCGCGCGCGCCCTTTTGGACATATTTTAATTTTTTTTTATTCCTATCGAGCTAACACTTGACATCAGTTCCACGTGGTGTTAAGTGTCAATGGATCCGAAGATAGTGGTGTGTTCTGGGCTGGAATACTCCGGCTTTCATATGTCGACAGCTAAAACACAGCTATGATATTAGTGCTGCAGATCGTATTTACTTGGTACACCAACAGCATAAATGTTCATTAACGGTTTACACATTTAGTGAGTTATGAGAACTAAAGGATCTCCAACGAGTCTCAGATAGTGGGGGGTCAAAAATTGATTTCTCATACTTTGTGTGAGAGGTTATTATATCTTTATTTCTATGTGTCCGCCGGAGACAAATATACAAACTTGATTCATGCTTTCAGTTAGATTCAATAGTTAAGTTAAAAAAATTGGAGTTCGTTTAAGTTGCAAACACATAGCAAATAAAGACGGTTCTTACAGGTCTCCAAAAAAAAACTTCAAAAAATGGCTCCGTAGTTTACGTGTATGTAGCTTTAGTCATATTAATATGCTTAGAACTATTTTAAACTGTAATCTAGATTACAATAAGTTAATATAAAGATGTTAGTTTTCACCACCATTGATCATATGTACCTGTAAATGAACTGAGGGAAGAAATGTACAGAGTAAGAACAAAAATATAAAACAAGGAAACAAAATAAGTAAAGAAAGGTTGTATCTCTCATTTAAGCGCGATGTATGACAGAAGGAAATGGAACGGATGACAAAAGAGAAACGAAAAAGAGAAAGTAAGATAAGAACGGTAAGAAAGAAGAGAAAGAAGTTAATAAAGCAAAGAAAAAACTGTTAATAAAAATGAGAATCGATGCCTAGGTCCTACAAATGCCCGAGGAAGGCGTAAAAAAAAACGAACCGAGGACCTCTGTATAACAAGACTTGTGGCTAGCTTATAGAATACTTAATATATAGATTTATAGAAATTACCAATCCATAGTCCTCTTTCTTTCAGTTAAGGATCTTAATTAAAACTTATGTTTCTGGAAGTAAATATATATATATATAATTAAGTTAATGATAGTTGTCTTTATAATTAAGTTGGGAATAAACGTTATGGGTTATATCCAATCACTAGCGTTTTGGCAATAATTATTCAAGTTTTGTAAGTAACAATCCAATATATATCATCATCATCATCAGCTGTCAGAAATGCACTGCTGGCTTCCTCCAAAGATTGCTACATCAATCGGTTAGGGACTCATGTAGGGGGACCGCGCTGACCCAATGCGGGTTGGTGGGAGCCCGAGCCTCGTTTGTTGGTTAGCAGGGTGCACCACGAGCAGGTGAGGTTGGCTTGGATCCCATGAGTAGTTGTGCAGGAATCCTTACACCGCAATCCAATACATGTCCCCTGCTAATTTAATGTTTTATTCTAGATATTCCGAGAAGTAAGAGCTTAAACTCCACTTCCTTGATAAGAAGAGAAATAGAGAGGCTCAACTTGCGTTCTTGTACAAATACTACGTGGGTGTCAAGAGAAGTGTGAATAGGCTGTTACCAGATCAGTCCAGAGTAGTCAAGCACTATACTCCTTAATGAATAAAATCCTGATTGTAATCAGGGGGAAAAATAATGCAGTCCCCTTTAATAATCCACTTAATAAGATGAGAAGAAGAGAATCCAATCAGAATGTTTATAGAACTTCAACACTGCGCCTGATGGAGCGATGTGCATGTTTTGTGCTACCCAGGGGAGTGGATTACCGCGGGAACCTGACACCGGTTCGCATCTCGTAGCCCTTCACGAGCGGTACCTCCACGGTCTTCTTCAACAAAGGAATTTAGTCTTCACCTTAATAAAACTTGTGAGTACTTTTATTCATGGTGATAATCAATCAGTACCGGAAGCGGTTCAGGTTATTTATGAGCGGTGACTGTTTTTACCAGATAATTGTCTGTAACTGTAATGAAGCTTTGTGTGTGTGTGTTCCAGACCGTTTGACCTTACTGTGGCTGACCTAGCCAATTTTATTGGAGAACATCCACGGACATTGAGGATACGTTAGTATCCTGCTTCCGTAATCATGGTTAAAAGCCACTGATGACTGTACTTTCATTGCTTCGCGTCTGATATCCAGGTTTTGGCGCCGGTAGTCCTCAAATATATTTACTGTTGTATTTACAAGGATCTCCATTCCAAGAGTCTAGCAGCAAGATTTTTTATAGCGTAGGTTTTATTCATAAAGCTTTTAGTATTTATGTAAACATCATAAGCAGAGCTTTATGTGTGTAGCTTTGCTTCTTTTACCTGCTTGTATCGGCTTAACCGATTTCTTGGTAAAGCAAGTGTTTTAAACAAACATGAAAATCTGAATCTAATGCCTGATTCTAGATATTTACTAATATCTTTGTACCAATAACAATACTGCTGCAGTTATAAATAAGAGCGATAGTATTCTTCCACATCGCGCTTGCCGGTTTAAGACATACGACGTTGAGTCTCGTTACCCTAGTAATTACACTAGCTACAGCGCCCTTCAAACCGGAACACGGTAATTTTTGCAGAGTACTGTTTGTTATAGGAGCTGCGGTGGTACTTACCTAAGACGGTCTCCGGCAACGGAGACTTTTCTTTTTTGTTATCCGGAGGTAAATCTGAAAAGATATCCGGCTTTTGAGGGGGAAGGACAAGATTATGTGGGATTTCTACCCATTAAAACGCCTTCGTTGGACATCTTCTGTGGGTTGTCTTGTCCTGGGGCCCGCCTCGACACTCTTGCTTTGGTACGACAAGCACTAGACCACCTCGTACTTGCAGTTCATCTTGGGCTCAACTCTCTCTTCTCAGTGGACAGTGAGGGACCGTACCATTAAAACCCACAAACCCTTTTAATCTCCTTCCACGACAGACAGGGCTGAACTTAGTCCTGTTCTTAACAGCCCAAGACTACAGGGCGCCGATCGGGGGTTACGGAAGAACTGTTCGATGTTATCCCGTGACTCTCGTGCATATTTTCGGAAGTGATTGGAATATCGTGTGAAGCTTTTAAGTCGGTTGAAGTCCGACACTACCTTGTTACAGGTCTTTGGTTCCGGGGTGTGCGTCCTAGCATTTTAAAAAAAAAACAACAACAGGGCAGTCAGCAACAGAGACCTACCACCAATTGATAATATTTGTAAGTTCTTATTATATTTCTTTTTTGCCTGTATGGAGCGCACGCCTTTGATGTAAACCATAGATAAAAAAAAGTACCAGCTGAATGTTCTACTCGTCTTGGTAATTTATGCTACAATGAAAATGAAATATGTGAAACGAATACATAACAAATGACGGCAGTAATAAGGGATTCCGAAAGTTTTCCCAAGAAAATATAATGCGCAAAAAAAAATTACGTAGTTACCATCAGAAGCTCACCTAACATAATGGTAGTTTAGTGGTGATAGAACATGAATGGTTCAATAACAAACCACTTCATTTTAGAGCTCTTCGCCCTGCCTTTGATAAGTGGGGTTTGTTGTTAGAAAAAATGTATCAGGGTTCCGTATGATTTTTGTGAGAATTCTACTAGTGTTAGACAAATTTATTATTATTAAACATGAAAAGATAATAATATGAATAGATCGTCATAATCATCAGCCGGTGGACGTCCACTGCTGGACATAGGCCTCACCCTAAGATCTCTACAATAATCGGTCCTCCTGTCTGCATTCAGCGGATTCCCATTACTTTTAACAATCAGCATGGCTTCTGGTACCGCCGGGTACAAAGGGCCGTCGTTTGTAGGGGTTTATATGGAGGATTGGGCCTATTTCCCACCATGCTATTCCAATGTGGGTTGGCGGGAGCCAAGGCCTCGTTTGTTCATTAACAGGTTGCATCACTAGTAGGTGTGGTTGGCTTGGGTCCCGTGATTTGTTGTGCGGGACCCCTTACACCCTTGTATATGAATAAATGACTAGAAACAAAGGTAGTCGACTTTAATACTTTTTATTATTCCACCATGCGACGAAACAATACGATCGTTATTTTATGTTAAATTTACTGGTGGTAAGTCTCTGTTGCCGGGGACTGCCTCTTGCAGCCGATAGACAGTACTGTGAACACATTACTGTGTTCCAGTTTGAAGGATGCTGTAGCTAGTGTAATTACTGGGGTAACGATACTCATCATCTTATGTCTCAGGCGATGAGCACAATTTGGTGTTGTGTATACCATCGCAAGTAGCACCACGTTGTTATGAGCGGGCGTATCACTTACCATCAGGTGCCACCCACTAGGTAGTCCCACGATCTGGTGAAGGACGCTGGAAGCAGCTGATTGCGGGGAGCACAGGTCTGATCGATGTGGAGATCTTTGGGGTAGGCCTATGACCAGCTGTGGATGTCTGTCGGCTGAAGATGATGATGAAAAGAAAAGCCTCGAGCAAAGTTAGTTGTAACTAGTATATATTTATTTCGGTATTATTTGTTTCTGTACCAGTTTTTTTAGAGGTTTTTCTGATACTTTATTTTAAAGGGAACTCTGAAACAGAACAGGGGTACCTTTTCATGTCATTTATAAGTACATTGTTAACACCCCGTCTCTCCAAGTTTAATGTATGTGAATTCCTGTTCACCACACGCTACCCTAGCAGAGTGTACTTGCGTATCCGCATCGAGGGTGCTTACAATATGATTTATTGTATTTTAATTATTTTCTTCATAAACTTATTAATGTTTTTTATATGGTTTTCATAAGAATACCGTAGCTGTAATAAAAAAGGGTATAATATAAAAATATGTATTTTTATATTATACTTGTATATTCTAGTCATGATGTACTAGTTAAGATTATAAACACTACAACATATTCCGTTCCTCACTTTGAGAGGTTAAGTCTCGTTACCGCAGTAATCTCACTAACTACAACACTCTTCAAATCGGAATACAGTAATGTTTGCAGTCTTTAACGGTATAATAGATAACACCCCAAAACTCCCCTACACCTGGATTTCCGCACAACAACTCACGGGATCAAAGCCCACCACCTGTTCGTGGTGCACAAACCCACATTGGGTCAGCATTGTGGAAATTGGCCCTCTTATATGAATCTCATCTCGATGTGGGAATCTAAGAGGAGGCCGGTGTCCAGCTGTGGACTTCTAGCGGCTGACGATTATGATATCATAGACACTGTGATGGTTTATATTTAGACGGTTTAAAGCAACAATGACCTATTAATTTAATTTTTTTTGTTTTATATAACATAAATACCTTGCAACAAAAAAACAAACCCCTACCATGTTCCGTCTTCGTTGTTTCACGGGTGACCACGGGAAAGCTTTCCCACACATCAGCAACTTCATTTGTGAGCCATTACATACAACCCAGTTATTTTCTCCACATGGAATTGAACCGTTAAGATGAATGTGGAAATGATAACGTAATTACGGTAAAATTTATTGAAGACCGTTACTACAGTAACTTCGGTCCAGTAGCTTGATAATTGCATAATTACTGTGGTATATTGAGAAAGCTCTTAGATGTAGCCGGATCATAATAAACGTGCCTGTAGATTTAACAGCATTATCCTCTGTAATTATTAATCCCTTTTGTACAGTTTTTACAACCTATTTAGTAATCGCGGAAATAACCGAAAAAAAAAATTACAAGGGCAACTGTCAACCGGAAAATGGGATTCAAAATGATCCTTGAAAGGCTCTCGGAACGCATCGGGCCTGAATGTTTTATCTTGTTTAAGATCTCTTACTCGTATTGTTATGGTACGTACCATTGTATGGTACTTGACTGCCGACTTTATTTGGAGTCGTCAAAAAAAATAACTCATTTCATTAAGTAATGGTTCCGTATCGCTTTTTATAAACATAGATTATTATTATAGTTAAGTAAAACATCTAAACATAAAGACGTAATAAAGGATATTATTATAAATGATTTACATATATTTCATAAAAAAAAAAGAAAGATCTTAAAACACTAGATCTCGTGCGTTGACGGTTGGAACTCATTAATGCTATTGTAGTGAGTAGCTGGTCAGACGAATCCAAAAAACTCTTCAACTATCCAAACTGTATATAGTAAGGTCTCGAAATTGTGGACCTCTGGGTTACCAGCCAAGCGCTTCGCCAATTTCCATGAGGGTTTTTAGATTTAAGTTACTTTATAACAGAAGAGTGTAAAGCATTTGGTTTTGTTAGTGGATAACTGCACCCGTCCTTCTCTAGGTGACGAAGGTGCCATCAACATCAAAATTCTACAACTTGCAGCCGCGGGATCAGAAGGAAGAAGAAGGAAGGAGGAAGATGGAACGGATTGTAATTGATAATTAAAATATTATTTATAAGTAAACATTTATCTTTTACTGGTATTAAGTTTCTGTTGCTGGAGACCGTCTAGGTAGGTATTGTCGCAGCGCCTATTGCAACCGGTAAACAGTACTGTGGAAACATTGCTGGGTTCCGGTTTGAAGGGTGCTGTAGCTAGTTTAATTACTGGGGTAACGAGACTTTATATCTCATGTGTCGAGACGTCGAGCACAATGTAGTGCAGTGTATATCACCCTAACTAGCGCTGCGTTGTTATAAGAGGGTGTGTCATTTACTATCAGGTGGACGTCCCGCTCGTCTTCATTGAATAAAAAAAATACTTGAAATTAATGGCAATTAAACCAAAGATGATAGACGGGTGAATTTAAAACACTCCAGATTTTTTTTAATCAATTAAGCGCTGAGACGAGCCGAACGTTTACCTGATGGTAAACCAACCAACCACCACCAACCTTCACTAGTTGGGCATTCAAGAAGAAGAAAAATCGATACGCCTGCACATAACAACGCGGTGCTAGTTAAGATGATATACACTGTATCATATTGTGCTCGTCGCCTGAGACATAAAATGTTGAGACTCTTCAAACCGGAACACAGTAATATTTGAACACTACTGTGTACTTTTTAGAATAAAAAGAAACCTGTATCTAACTGTCTAAAATATAGGAACAGATCTCCAAACCTGAAGCCCTTATTTTTGACATCAACAACAAGATGTCTACCGCTAAACGTCATCGAACAAAAGCCCGCGTTCCCTTCAAAAGCTTCCAACAAAAGCGCCAAATAAGCGTATAATGACCATATTCAACGCATTATGATCCACAACCATAATAACATTTCGCATTATTTTTCCTTATTATCTAAACGATAATGTTGATATTGGTTTAAGCGGTGTGAACTAAGTGATTTTAAAGTGTTTTTATAATGTAGAGAATGGTATGAAATGAGCAAACTTGTAAAGTCCCCGCCTCCGTGTGTTTCGTTACTGCGAGTAACTTTACTGTTTTATTTGAACACATGCTCGGTTTGTGGACGTTCATTAACGTCTTAATCAAGCGCAACTTAGATTCATGACGACACTTAAATATTTGTATTACATTTCTTTCATACGTTTACTTTTATGAACAACAATCGTACCGAAATTTCGATGTCTTTAAACTTATAAGGAGGATTTATAAGAAATAAACTTATAATGCAGCTTTTTCTAACCATTACAAAGCGGAAGACAACATATCTCGGAGATGTAGTCCGAAATGCTAAATACAGTCTTCCACAGATAGGAATAATGGGGAAAGTAGCCGGAAAGAGAAAGATCGGTCGCAGAAACAAGGCATCGCTGTACGACATCAAGGAGTGGACCAACATCAAGATCGCCGCACAGCTGATTCACCTAGCGCGCGATAGGAATGGATTCGTAGAACTGGTGTCCAATCTTTATTAATTGGACATGAAGAAGAAGTAGGAGTTATACTCTTCGTGGAAAAACTCCTCTTGCCAGAGTGTTCATCTGGATTCACTGTACGCCTATTTCTGATCCTGAACACCAATACATGTACGACTTTATACCCTGTTGAATTAGTACGTAGTTTTTATTCGAAACCGGTCTTTTTTAATTTATAATTGGCTAACACTTAACTACAATAATTTTAAGTTACAATGCGACTTTAAAAGGAAAAGCTCCCTTGCCTAAATTTTAATAGCTTTCGTACCTGAACAGTCAGGACACCTTGATGAAATTATGGTGAAAAATGTGAAGGTGGTACCTAGCCAAAAAGATAAAAAGAAATTATATTACTCTCAAAATTTCACATGTGCTCCCGGAACGCGGAGTCTTCGCATTAACGTGGGGTGGACGATAAATACAACGAGATTTCATGTTTGTCGTAGCTTAATCAGGTTACTGTGCCAGGTTAAGGCTCTCCTTATAGCGCACATAGGCGTAGTGCACAGAGTCATTGGTGACTTCCGTAAAAGATCCTGTTCTTTCTCTTAGTACTAAGAATGTCTACCGAAGGGGTTTCGGCCGATACGAATGCCATATAACCTTGTTTTTCTCCCAGAAGAAGAATATCTTTTGAAGGATTCTCCATCGATAAAAAAGAGATATCCGTTATTTTAGACAAGAGTTAAAGCTTAAAAAAACTTTACTCTCTCCCAGTTTTTACATTTAAGTTGGTTTTATTACAACAAACTGTTCAGTTTTGTTTGGATAATTGAAACAAACAACAGCTGAGGATTACTCAAAGCCGCCAGGTAACCTTTGCTATTTGTATCTTTTTTTTATACAATTAAGCGACGAGACGAGTGGAACGTTCACCTGCTGGTAGGTGATAGGCCCGCTCATAATAACGTGGCGGTAGTTAGGCTGTTATACACAGCACCACATTGCGCTCGTCGCCTCAGACATAAGGTGGTGTTGATTCATTAATTAAATTAGTTACAGCAGTCGTCAAACCAGAACACAACAATGTTTTCACAGTACTGGTTAGCGGTAGAAATACGCACTGCAGTGGTACCTACCTAGCCAGTATCCGGTAAGAGACCTACTAAAAAGTGCTATATGGTCATGGTCACAACAACTCTGTTGATATAAACGTCTAAAGTATATTATACTATGTTGAAGTGTCAGCTGTTACACGCGGTTTGTGCGCGACTGAAATATAAATTTGACACAATATTTTCCAAAACGGTTGTACCGCGCCGACGTTAGCCAAGATTCCGCCTACTTTAATAACTCCAATTGTTCAACAACGTCGGAAAATGGCGAACGGAGATGACGACCAATAAAAGGCGGTCGTATGTGAAATACCAAAAGCGACGCCATTGGACGCTAGGACCGTTCCGCCTGCATCTGACCAATGAACGACGAGAACGGAAGTACGAGTCAAACCAGTTCCATTTTAGCTTTTGGATTAATCGGACGTATTTGACTCGTCTAAAGACCTTCTTTTAATAGCGACACGGATTTTCGTTTGAAAACTGAGTGATTCCTCTGTGAAGTTTATTTAATGTATAAAGAATGTGCTCGCAGTCATTTTGGAGACAATTGTTATAGATGAGTTAATGTAGGTTGTGTTTCGTCACTGTTGGAGGATATTTTTAGCGGTAGCTTGTTAAAGTTCGTGTGATGCGAGAAGGATCTTAATTTAGAGTGTTGCACATGAGTGTAAGTATGGCGAGGGACGTCTTCCTTATATTTTATTGCCACTGACAACCGACAACGATGTAAAATACACAAACTCCTACTATAAAATTGTTCATTTTCCGTCGGGAATGAAATAAAAGTTATCAAATAAAGATATTTGTTAGAGATCGGTAAACTAGTATGGATTTAATTAAATTATGAGTCACCTATTTTTCAATTAATAAGCTTTTATACGATTGACTTAATTAAATACAAAATAAGGATAACCTTACAAATTTAGAAAATTATATTCTTTAAAAAATCTTTTTTTCCCTCAAGTTTGTTTAATTATACTGTTAACAAGTGAATTTAAATAATCATACTCAAGGCAACAGGTTTAATGAACACATGTGTTTTGCCTATTAGGCCTAAGAAAAACAACATAAAGCTATAGATAAATAATGGAGAATGCAATCGTGTATACATTAATTTGCCTGTATTATACCGATGAATGTTTCTTTAACTAGTTTAGTAGTGAAAAAATTTACAATCATATCAACTCATTTGTTATTATTAATAAACAATATAAAAAGAGTTTTCACGTACTAAATTAAAATTATTCTTAATTTTTTTTCGGTACTAAGGCATCTCGTCCGTACAGCCAGATCGCAATTTAACAATATTTTGTCTCATTAATTTGCAGCTACTATTCCATAGACAATAATAAAAAATGCATAATAATAATGCAAGATCTGATTGTATACACTGCTTGTAAATATATTATATTCATAAAGAGTTATGTTAATACTTTTTGTTATCTCGTATAAATAAATAACATTTTTTAAATATTTTTGACTTGCCAATTTTTCTAGTGAAATAATTTCGCCACCGACGTTTAAAAGTAATGGGTAAACAGGAACGTTATGTAAAAATATCATCAGCGTTTCCGACGAGACAAAACTACAAAAAACAACCTATCTATTTTTACCACACAACTGTTGATCGTTTGGCGTATATATGTTAGTACCGGTCTACAAACGTCCTGATATTGAGGACAGGCTTCCTCCTTAATGTTACGAAAGGATCTTGCTGGTTTATTGCTGATTAATAAAAATTAAACTTCTTTCCTTTAAGTTTATGATAGCAACATTGTTGTTAGTGACCATATAGTACTTGTGGTAGGTATCTGTTATTGGAGACCGTCTAGGTCGGTGTCATCGCAGCGTTTATTTCTACCGTTAAACAGTATTGTACAAACATTACTGTGTTCCGGTTTGACGGGTGCTGTAGCTGGTGTCATTAATTGGGTAATGAGACTCAACATCTTATGTCTTAGACGATGAGCGCAATGTGTAATATTCTAGTGTTATGAATACCATACTAATTAACACCACGTAGTTATGGGCGGGCGTATCACTTACCATCAGGTGAATGTCCCGCTCATCTCGACGCTTCATCGAATAAAAAAAAGCTTACAGTTTATCTGTTTTTTTTTTAGAATAAACTAACAAATTTTTATTTTTCATTGTGCTGTGATCATAGGACATAGGTTTTCCTCTGTGCTCTATAAGTATATTTTATTTTTATACTTTGTACATCTTTAGTTATTGCTTCTCTATCAGAAAGCTATTGATTTTTATTTTATTTGTTAATAATAAAAATAAATGTTATTTGTTTATCTGTTTACCTGAACAGCATGTTAATAAAAATATATCATTTTCTTAAAATAACAGAATATATAGAAGCTAATAATAGAAGTTATACATCTGTGTATGATTGTAAAAGCTGCTGCTTAAATTACCGTTGTCGTGTGCCACGAATTACCGGTAACACGTAACCGTTACACTGTGGTATTCATTGAATGCTTTAGGGTCGATTATTGGTCAATTCGATACGTCCATTCCGAATACCGAATGTGAACCGAAATAAATTTTATAGTCCCATCAAAGCAATCCAAGTATTACCCTAAAACACATGTTCGAAATGTTACCATGTTTATTAGACACCGCCGACCGTAATTCCACTTGTAATATGGCCTTACATGGTCATTAATTAACCGCCCAACAGGCATGTGACCATAAACGAATCGTTTTACATTTTACAGATAATATCAGGGATCTTTATTATTTATTTATTTTTTCCATTAAATTAAGTTAGATCGATTTGTTATGTTAAAATCGAAAGTATAGTTTTCATAACTAAATTATTATTTTAATGTCCTGTGAATCATCATCATCATTAGCCGAAAGACGTCCACTGCTGGACGTAGGCCTTTCTTAAAGATTCCCACATCGATCGGGTCGTATGGGGGATTTAGGTGGGTCATTTCCTACCATGCTGGCCCAATGCCGGTTGGTGGGAGCCAGAGCCTTGTTTGTTGATTAGCAGAGTCCACTGGGCTTGGATCTTGTGATTTGTTGTGTGGTAACCCTTACGACCCCTGTCATGTAAATTAAATTAAATATTCTCTAAAGCGTTATATTATTTTATATCTATTTCTTGTTTGTCAGTTGTTTATGATACGTTATTCAATTAAGCGATGCGACGAGCGGGATGAGCACCTGATGGTAGTGAACCGACTCCACATACCAACGTGACGCTAGTTAGGATGGTATACACTGCACCAATTCGGTCGTCGCATGAGACATGAGATGTTGAGTTTTCCTACCTCAGCAATTCCAACAGCTACAACACCCTTCAATCCGGTACACTAACATTTGCACACCGCTGTTTATCGGTTGCAATAGACAACAGTGACTTATCACCAATGATTATTATAATTTTTGTTTTATTAATATTTTTTTCTGATTAACAGTAACTCAAAGATATATAAACATATCTTTGGGGTGATGGGTAGAGGTAGTCACGACCCTCAGACATGAGGAATACGAATTGAGGAGAAGGAGATATATATATATATTTTGTTTTCCTTTCATCATGTTTATATATTAGAAAATTATAGATAAGAATGTCGAAGAACCTATTTGCTACAATTCCGTAGAATGTTATGCCTAGGTCATCAATGTTTCTTAATTAGTAATGTCCCAGTTTTAAACTGGTTACTAAAGACCAGTTAATTAAATATTCAAACTATTAAAAACTTTTCATTAAATGTATATGATTATTATCGAGGTTAAGTAGACAAAAAAAAAAACGGAATATGATAATGGTTTTTATCATGACGCATGAGATAACATCTGTCTCAAAAAGACAATCGCTGGTGGTAGTATCTGTTGTCGCAGACCGTCTAAGTAGGAACTACTGCAGCGCCTATTGCAGATGACAAACAGTCTAAATATGACTGTTCAGGATTGAAGGGCGTTCCAGCTAGCTTAAATTATTACGGTAACTGATTGAACATCTTATGTATCAGATGATAACAGTGTGGTGCTGTGTATAGCATCCTAAATAGCGACATATTGTTATAGTCAAGTGTATCACTTACAATCAGGTGAACGGCTGGGCCCGTCTCGTCGCTTCATCGAATAAAAAAAAAATATATTTTTTTTCTTTGCAATTAATTTCATTAGCTAGAACACCCTTCAAACCTGAAGTAATATTTCCACAATACCGTTAGACGGTTGTTGTGATCTACCACCAGTTAACATTCTGCCAGCTTTATTATAAATACACATATTAGCTGTTCCTAGCCGCTTTGCTGGCTGTAATATAGAATTAGAGTTGAGACTTGTCTGTAACCTTGAGAGCAACCGTTACTATAGCAACGGCATAAATAATACCAAATGAAAATGTTCATAACAGTTAATTAGAAATGAAACGATGAAGGATCTATGAAATTAAAAAAAAAAAATATCCTATAACCAGCTACGGATCATTCCGCGTCGAATGCTCGTGTTCTCGTGTTGATACGTTCACTCGTTTTCACGTGATTGGCGATTAAAGGAGATCCAAATATATATATATATATATATATTTATGTAATTAGTATCTCTTTCACTGTCTAAGGTTCATTACTCGTGGTATTATTAACATTGATTACATACTGATAACTTATAAACGTCTCATCATTTTAATTTATAAAATCATCATTATCATCATCGTAATCATCAGCCAATAGACGGCCAGTGTTGGACGCTGGTCTCCCTCAAAGATCTCCACGTTACACCTACACTGCCTATAAACCTATAAGTAAACAAGCATCTCTTGTTTAATAGATGTATTTCGAAATCTATGAGGATTCTTCATCATCATCATTATTTGAACCGATGGACGTCCACTGCAGGACATAGTCTTGCGATGTGTTCCACAATGCACGGTCTTGTGCTGTTTGTGTCCAATGGTTCCCAGCAGTATATTTTATGTCGTCCGTCCACCTAGTGGGTGGTCTGCCAACGCTGCGCTTTCCGGTTCAGCGCCGTCATTCCAACACTTTAACACCCCAACGTCCATTGGTTCTACGAGCTATGTGCCCCATAACCACTTCAGCCTCGCGACTCGTAGGGCTACATCACCAACCTTGACTCCGCGCGCCTCCTCATTTCGGAATTATTCCTGAATAATTTTTCAAATTTAATTGGTGAGTATTAATATATAAAAGTTTAATGATATCCACACCTATTAATTGGGGAGTATTGCTCATGAGTCACCACTGGGCATGAGGGTTGACGACTGCAAGGTAAGGATGAGATGTGGGAGGAGTGGCAGACTTTTGAGGGGAATGATGCGAAATATACAGGAGTAAAGGTTAATGTAGGATGTTACTATTTGGAATGTTGTTGGGGGAAGAATAGTAACAGCTGTGGTCTTCGAAGGGGCGCGAACTCGTATTCATCAGACACATGAACCCACTGACAGGATATGTGAGTAATGGTCGCGGAAATATTATGCTGACATTTCCCTAGTATTTTTCTTCTTTAGTCGCCTTTTACGAAACTCCCGTCTCCCACACAGGGGGATATCCACACACTGATAATTTATTATAATTATATGTATATATATATTTGATCGTATCTCTGTGTTTTTATACCTTCATATTTTTAATTTAATTAAGGGAATGAATAAATAATAATAATAATAATAAAGGTAATGTTAATCTCCCGCGCATGGATCATATTCAAAATGGCCACTAAAATGTTATTACAAATAGTGCGGTGATTTGTACGTTATCGCGGCGCGGTAATCTGTCGATAAATCTTGTGTTTTACAGCTGGTGCTGTTGGATAAGGATCGCGAACGCCACGTGGGGGCGGCCAGTGATGCGCCTTTACCTTTATCGATGAATAACATCATATTAATATATTTTTTTTATCCGTCGAGACGAGCGAGACATTCACCTCTTGGTAAGTGATACGCTTGCTCATGACAACGTGGCGCCAGTCAGGATGATATACAGCAACACTATACTCGTCGCCTTGAGACATAACATGTAAGTCTTGTTACCCTAGTAATTACAATAACTACAGCGCCTTTTAAACCGGAATACAGTAATGTTTGTATACTGCTGTTTGTCGGCTACACTGATACTATTAAATAAGAAGAAACCTATAAACATCGCCGTTTACTTCTGCCGCCGAACAGTATTGTGCAAACATTACCGTGTTCCGGTTTGAAGGGCGTTGTAGCTAGTGAAATTACTGGGACAAAGAGACTTAACATCAGACAAATGTTTTAATGAGAAATAAAGTTTTTTAAACCGAAACCGAATATCTTATGTCTTAAGGCGACGAACATAATGTGGTGCAGTATGTACCATCTTAACTAGCGTCACGTTGTTATAGGAGGGCGTATCACTTACCATCAGGTGAACGTCCGGTTCGTCTCGTCGCTTCGTTGAAACAATATCTTTACCAAACTCTGAGTGTTTACGTCCAATAGTTTCGAAGATCTCTTGATGAGTTAATGGATCTCTGGATATAGAATATATATATACATACAAATTGTCGCATATGGTGATGGAGTTAGCTTTCTTTGTCTTCATCCTCCTCTTCGCTGTGTCCTCAACATCGTCTGTTCACCAGTCTTCAGTCTGTTTGTGGGTCTTAGACAGTGCAGAGAAAGCAGCAGTCACAAATTGCCAATGGCGGCCTTCTCTTTAAAAAATCTTAACATAAAAATTTCAGTTCTGCTTTTATTATTCTCGTTAACAGGCTAATAATGTCCACTGCTGGACATATACATCATCATCATCATTATCAGCCTTTGTTTATTCACTGCTGGATATAGGCTTTCCCCAATGTCTTCCACTAAATGCGATCTTCAGCTTCTCGCGTCTATTCATTTTCGACTGCCCTGATGATGTCGTCAGTCCATCTGGAGGGAGAGCGTGTTACTCTTTCGTCCTGTACGTGTCCTCCACTCCAAGTCTTTTCTCCCCCATCGGCCGCCGCTGTTCACGACATCTATGGCCAAAATTTGCAAGCTATAGTGCCAGTGGATATATACGACTCCATTGAAATCCAGCTGAAAGGTGAAGGGTTTGCACGCAGTAGTATCTCTATCAGCTCTGTTTAGAAGAACTATAACATAGTTATGGTTTTAATATTTTTTTATTCATCATTAGCCGATGACTGCCGCTGACTGACTCAAAGAGCCCCACTCTTGTAGGGCTTCATATAACGCTAGTTAGGATGATATACACTGCACCACATAGTTCATCTCATGCTAAATGATAACAAGGTTGCGCTAGTTAAGATTATATACACAAAATCATATTGTACTTGACTCCTTCAGACATTAGATGTTAAGAATCATTACCCCAGTAATTTCAATAGCTACAGCGCCCTTCAAACCGGAACGTGGTAATGTTTGCACAGTACTGTTAGTCGGCTGCGGTGGTAACTACTTAGACGGTCTCCGGCAATAGAGACTTAACACTAGTAACCCTATAGATCTGATAGATCATTATGACAACGTGAATATGTAGAATAGACACTTCATCACCATATCTAGTTCTTAGAGACAGTAAGTGTTTTTCTTTTTTATTTTAAAACCTAATTAATTCAGTCGTAGGTATTCTATTAATAGTTTAGCCAATCTAGATTCTGATCGTGGGACGGGATTTAGAGAACTCTTGCCGGATCTGGGTTGCCGTTGACGTTCGAAAGGTGAAATTATTACGTGTGACACGAATATCATAGACAAACTCTTTTCATAGACGAGAGAATTGACAAATTGAAAATATCTGGATTGTTGCCAGTAACAAAATTTATAAGTACAGTGAATTTTTTTTTAATACATTTTTATCTATTTCTGGCTGTCGATATATTTTTTTTAAACAGCTCATATGATATAGAAAGATGTACTGGTGGTAGATCTCTGTTGCCTGGGTTTTGGTGGGGAGAAATTCTATATAACCTTAACTTCCCACAGAAGCAGGGTATCTTTTAAGATTTCCCCCGCGATAATAAAAAGGTCTCTGTTGCTGGAGACCGTTAAGGTAGGACCTTCTATTGCAGCCGGCAAATATTACTGTGTTCCGGTTTGAAGGACGCTGTTGGTGAAATTACAGAGGTGACGATATTTAACAACTTACACATCAAAGCGAGGAGAACAATGTGGTGCTGTATATTATCCTTTAGAGAGTCTACATCCAGATCCCATGAAGATCCAGTCAAAACACATGTCACTTCGTAAGAGATAGTTCAGTATCCCCAATAGCCATGGCTCTTTGTGGACGTCTCAAATAACCTATAGTCCGAGCTATTAGAGCGTCCAGCTAGATAGGTGTCCGATAAAATGCCTTGGACTGTACTACCCTCAAATACAAATTACGGCTGTTTGTATCAACCCCATCCATATTAGGTAGCAGCAGTTCCCATTAACCTTGGGGTGAAAATAAACTTAAAACACCATCTTCTTAACGCCATCAGAGTACTGGTACCGTGTCTCTGTTGCCTGAGACCGTCTGGGTCTCACTGCAGCTTCTATTACAGCCCTGTGCAAACTGTTCCGGTTTGAAGGGCGCTGTAGTTAGTTAAATTTCGAGGGTAATGACACTCGACATTTTATTGCTCAAGGTGACGAGCACAATGTGGTGCTGCTTATCATTCTAACTAGAGCCACGTTGTTATGGAAAGGCTTGTCGATTACCATCAGGTAAACGTCTCGTTCGTCTGGTGAACGCTTGATATAGATTTTACGTTATATTAAGTGATAAGATCGAAGACAGTGAAGTATACTGATGTAGAATGCTTCAGCTCTCACGTGTTGACTGCTGGAAGAAATCGATTTTGTTATGGCGGCAGATTTGCAATATGATGGTGGTGGTTGGTCTCGTATCCACTTGTCGGTGATGATGTAGTACAGTGGTAGTTGTGTGAAGACTCTATCAGGTATAATAGCGACAAGATTAGATTAAGACTAGTTACAGGCGACGGGAAACCCTCTAGACATGGGGAATTGGATTACGAGATGATTACTTGAGATGATTCACTGACTAAGACGATCGTATGTACTAAACGTCTCGGAGAGTGAATGAGACTCTCCTCGCGTTAATTGGCTTTTATTCCCAGCAGTGGGACCGTTTAGTAGGCTGTCTAGTTACAATAGACATGCCAGCAATAGTAGTCAATCGGTTGAGATGATGATGATTTAAGGTGTCCAGTATTGTTGTCTCGTTTGTGATAATTATTACCGGCATCACCGGAAGTCGATCCACGATCAGCACAGCCGGATCAATTTTTTTTTTATTTCATAAAGCGACTAGACGAGCGGGTCGTTCACCTGATGGTAAGTGACCTTTAACAAAGTAGCGCTAGATAGGTTGTTACACACTGATCCATACAGCGCTCGTCGCCTTGAGATATAGGATGTCAGGTCTCATTACCCCAGTAATATCATTAGCTACAGCACCCTTCAACCCGGAACCCTGTAGTGTTTGCACAGTACTTTTTTTCTGCTGCAATAGGAGCTGCGGTGGTAGCTACTTAGACGGTCTCCGGCATAAGAACTACCACCAGTAATACTTACCTTTATACTACGGATACCTAGATGATTTAAGACAGAATTTTTGATGGTGATACACTTGCTCATTAGGCGTTAGTTAGGATGATATACACAGCCAAATTGTGCATGTCACAGTAATTTGGTTTTATATTATATTAAAAAGAAAATGATTAGAACTAGTCGCATCACTATTACCCCGTCAACTGCATACATCAGCGGGACTCCCCCGAGATCGTGTCGATGATAAAAATTACTTAAAACACCAACCATTTAACATATTGCCCCTTCACGAGCTGCCTCCGTCTCACTCCAACATGGTATAAACTGCTTAAGGGCTGCTGGGACGCCAATAGTCGAGATGTCGATCTCTTTCGGGAATTTTTAGGCTCTTCGAGAGGAAAAAAAAAGCGTCAGGTTTGTTTCGTGAAAATAAATAGTAAATCTTTTGTTGTCTTGTCTCTGGATCTCCGTAATACTTTATGTTACGTGATGGTATTTCTGTGATATATAAACACTGGACAAATGATCACCTAGGACGCAATCTCAATTAAAATTTTTGGATCGAAATAAAAGAAAAGTAATTTCATGTTTGATAAATTAATAATTTAAATATATAGTCAACGTTATAATCAGCATTGATGCTCTCAGGTAGGTCTCTGTTGCCGGATAGGTAATAGGTAGGTACTACAGCAGCGCCTATTGCAAACACTACAGTGTTCCGGGTTGAACGGCGCTGTATCTAATAAAACTACTGGGGTAACGAGATTCAATATCTTATATATCTGGCGACGAGCGTAATGTTGAGCTGTGTAGAACATCCCAACTTGCGCCACTTTGTTAAGAGCAGGCGTATCCCTTACCATCAGGTAAACACCCGGCTCGTCTCAACACTTAATTGATTAAAAAAAATCTGGAGTGTTTTAGGTTCACCTTTATCACCTTTGGTCTACTTATGTCGCTAAATAGTAGTAAACATTAGCGTGTTCCAGATTGAAAGGCGTTGTAGCTAGTAAATTTAGTTGTGACTTAAGTCTCTTAGTGCGTTGAATACAATATGGCGCTGTGTATATCATTCTAATTAACGCCACATATTTATAAACAGACATGTCACAATGACAGCGGAACGTCTTGATTGTCCGCTATATTATTTTATTTTTATTTTATTTTTTTAGAGACAAAAAATTAAAAATTTCAAACTAGAAAATGTTACCAACTTAACTAAAAAAATAAACATTTATTTTTTCTTTTAATTTGATAAAATTTACTACACCTCAGGAAGCTGCACGAATAATTTTTGAATTTGGAATTCCTAATCAATTTTTTTTTTTATTGTTTATCGCACGTTTATTTAAAATCTCAGTGGCCAGCTCGACAAAACGCGAATATAATATGTAAGGAGTAAGGAGGATCTAATACTTTTTCTAAAAAAGGGCGAACTAAAATATAATGCAAATTTTTTATTTAAAAAATACTTTTTTTTTATTTTAATTTAATTAATTCACTGCATCATCAGAGACTCAACATCTTATGTTTCGGGGCGATGAGCGCAATTTGGTGTTGTGTATAACATCCTAACTAGGGCCACCTTGTTATGACCGGGCGTAACTCTTACCATCAGGTGGCAGTATAAAAAAAATATTATAGATTATATTTATGAATTATTATTATAATAACAAAATATTAATATTCTGTTCTTTTTTTCAGATGGCAACCGCAACGGTTTGAAGCAACTAAAATGAAAAAGAAGAGAAAATCGAAAGTGAAGTGTTAAATGATAAATGAACGTAGTGTATATATTTAAAAAATATATATATAATCCTAACGGTATCTGTACGGTGTAGTGGTAAAACCAGACAGGACTGGGGCATGTTATTATAAAAAAAAAACTTTAAAAGCAACCAAGCTTTTAAACCGGGAACAAATAAACGCCATTTATAAAGTTTGTTTGAGCATATTTGAGTTCCCTTTGCTTTCATTATTTAGTTAGAGGTCCAAAGAGAATCTAAATAAATAAAAAAAAAACATTATTTAATATTTACAACATACTGTATAATTGGAAGTATATTAATAAGTTCAATCATCAGTTTAATTCTATATATATAGTGTTAAGAAGTGTTGTGTGTGAACTCTTCAGAGTTTAAGAGTAGTGGTTTTTTAGCGCCACGTGGTGGTGCCCGTTGGTGTTATAGCGTGGTGTCAAAGTGGCCGGCGACGAGCATTTGGACATGTTGGGGGGCCCCGAATGGGGACAGCGGGAGGCGACGCCCCCCAGGGACGCCCCCCTGCCGAGTTTCGGCTTCACACAGGAGCAGGTCGCGTGCGTATGCGAGGTACGTTCATTAAGCTTTTGTTGGCTTCTTTTTGTAATACTAAAGTTGCTGCACTTTTTACGGGAGCTTTTTTTATTCGACGAGAGCAAGACGTTCACGCAATAGTCAGTGACACACCACAGAAATGAGGCCGTAATTGAGATGATATACAAATCACCATAGTATTCTCATCCCTTTACTACATAGAATATTAAGACGATACTTCAGTAATTTCACTAGCTATAGCACCATTCAAACTGGAACACAGTAATGTTTGCACACTACTTCTTAGAGTCGGAGCAGTCGTTACGGTGGTACCTGAACTATCTCCGGAAAGATACCTACCATCAGCTTTAATTGACAAGTGGAAGGTCATACTATTTGCGTCACAGTTTGTTTGTTTCTAATTCTGCAGTATGTGTTATAGTTCTAGATTATTTTAGTTTTCTATCTATTATTATCCCCTCTACAATAAAGGGGTTAAATTGGTTAAACTTGAATTTAGTCATAAAAAAAATTATCAGCTGTTATTATTATATGTTTTCATTATTAACTTAACTGATGGTGAGAGATAGATCTGTCCATAATGACGTAGTGCTAGTTAGGATGTTGTACACAGCACCACATTGTGCTCGACTTATTGACATGTTGGTAAGTCTAATTACCAAAATAATTTCACTAACTACATCCCCACTGAAACTGAAACACAGTAATATCTGCACAGTACTGTCTGTCTGCTGCAATGGACGCTGCGGTGGTACCTACCTAAACGGTCTCCGGTAACAGAGACCTGCCACCAGTAACCGACAAGAACTAGCTTTCTTGGAGATCATCCATCAACATCTGGTAACCTATATTTAAACAGCGTAGTGAGTGTAAGGGGTTCCACCCAACATCTTACGGAGCCCAAGTCAACTACACCTGCAAGCGGTGCACTTTGCTAAACAACAGACGAGGCTCTGACCACCCATCAACCCGCACTGGGTCAGTGTAGTGGAGCTAACACTCAATTCCTCTTCAATGAGGATCCTTGACGGAGGCCTGTGCCCAGCTGTAGACGTTATCCGAATGTGAAGAATTGTTGGATTGCAGCTTTCACAGTATCTGCTGTGATGGAAAAGCTGGTCAGTGGGATAGTAAAGAGAGAAATTTCATTTGGTAAATGTGAGTGGTTTACGCTATTATTATCATTATCAGCCGACAGATGTTCACTGCTGGATATAGGCCTCCCACAAAGATTTCCACATCGATCGATCCTGCTCTACTCGCATCCAGCTGCTTCCTGCAACTTTTGCCAGATCGGACCACCTGATGAGGAGCCCTTGGTTTACAATAGAAATATTTGTCCTTATTTGAGACAAAGCTTTAATTTCCATAAAGGCTATATATCCTACATAGAACTATGTTACCACCATTTAGGTACCACCATAGGTCCTATTGCGGCTGACAAATATTATTGAGTTCCGGTTCATAGGGCGCTGTAGCTAGTGAAATTACTGCGGTAACAAGTTTTAATATCTAATGCCTTAAGGCGACGAGCGCGACGTTGTTATGAGCAGGCATATCGTTTACCATCAGATGAAGGTATCGCTCGTCTCGTTTCATAGAATAAAAAAAATCCTTTAAAGAAGTTTCAAAGAGTGGGAGCCGAGGTATCTATAGAATGGACCAGCTCAATTTAGACTCCTATTTGGAAGACATGGAAAATAAATTCAGATATACTGATAGAGAAGTAAGATCAGTAAGGTGTTCGAGTGGCGCCCGCCTAGATGTAGCGTTGGGAGGCCTTCCACAAGGTGGACCGACGATCTGGTGAGAGTCGCGGGAACCCACTGGAAACGAAAAAGGCGGGACCGATCGATGTGGAGATCATTGGAGGAGGCCTATGCCCAGCTGTGAGTGTCTACCGGGTGATAATTATAATAATGGAGTCTATCATCTTAACTAGCACTTCGTTGTTATTAGCAGGCGTATCACTCACAATCAGGTGATCGTGTAGTCTTGTCACTTAGCTTTTTCTTAAGGTTGTTGGTCAGCTCACCATATTTCGCCCGTTCTGTTGCGAGGCGGAACAGTTGGGCGGCACTCGTCATCCCGGTCCATTTCCTGATGTTCTTTTTTTTAGAAGAAGAAGAAGATTGCGCCGTTAATAACTTTGACCACCATAACAGCTTCATCAGGCTCTGAGCTTGCGGATCCGGTATCCGCGATCTGAACAAAAATAAAAATTAAAACTACACACGCAAACCTAAATATATACATATATATGTAGATAATTTTGTATATGAAAGAGGAAGGGGAAAGTCGAGATACTATTATATGGGGAAGGGTTAAGAGGTGGATAGTGATACAGGGACCTGATGACGCAGCCAAGATAAGCATAAAGTTCAGCAATTCAGTTACGGCTCTGTAGGTGATGCAGCTGATAAACTAATTACCTACTCTTGCCTTTGATGATCATCACCTGAACGTAGACTTCTCCCAAGAAATGTCTTCTTTACAAAAACTATAATTTTAGAGTATTTTAAAACTAATACCGTTATCGGGTCCGTTTCGAGACCGCTCGTAGAAAACTGGTTGCGACTTGAAATGTCAAACGTTCAAATATTTATATTGTAGTTATTAATGTAGCCATAATGATATATTAATATACAACCTAACAAATCATACAACATAATGTATATTATAAATGTTCATATTATTTAAATTTTGACATATATATGACGTATTAATAGTTGAAGTATGGAAGCGAATCTTTTGATATCATGTGTATTGGATTTTATGAAACGAAAATATGTAACGATAAGGAGATATTTGTGTATTAGTTGCTGGCCGTAACACACGCAATCTAGAGTGGACCTGCGGTGGTGTCTAGATGGTTTCCTGCAACGGAAAACTACCACCTGACCGCGAAAATCGTTAGCAACCCAAACTGATAAATTTCTTATGTAGCATACACGAAAGTATTTTTACTCTCTTATTCGAAGAATCCCGCACAACAACTTACGGGACCCAAGCCAACCTCACCTGTTGGAGCACAGACGTGGTGCAGCCTGCTAATCAACAAACGAGGCTCTGGCTCCCAGTAATGAGCCAGAGCGGTGGGAAATGGCCGAAATCCTTCCATATGAATCCCTATAAATGAAGGTCGCGGGAAGCCGCTGGATGCGGGCAGCGATGGAGCGATCGATGTGGAGATCTTTGCGAGAGGCTTATGCCCAGCTGTGAACGTCTAACGGCTGATGACGATCTCTTTAATTATAAGTTTTATCTTGTCATACTTAAGATCGACAGTGTTGAGAACGCGCCGTGTGTCCGGTGTCGCGGTGGTTCTATAGGAAACATTTCGAAGAGTGTGCCATGGATATACATGATACAATTCCTCCATATATTCACAACCGGACCACCGGAAGTACAGAAAGTCACCATCCTTATGTTGTGGATATCCTCAGTTTGCGAACAAATAGATTCAACTCCTGGTTGTTAAGAACAGTAAAGAAGTAGAACAACTTGCCGGTGTCCCGGTTCCCGTCCAAATACGAGACAGGTGTCTCCAAGAAAAGAGTGAATAGGCTTTTACTGTGTTAGTCCGTCTTACCACCACAGAACACACCACCACTTAACATCAGTAGGGATGGTGATCGAGCGTTAATCTTGTCGCATTAAAAAAAAATATCTTCAGATGTTCTGAACACAGTATAACACATAGTTCGAATCCATAAACAACCCCATACCCATCCCTAATAAAAAAGCAAAGTTATAAACCATCCCTCTAATGGTAACAGTATCGGTTACAGGTAATTCGCGTAGGGGAGGACGGGGCGAGATAATGGGATTAGGGGTTACAGGTATTGACCGTCCATTGTTATGTCACCCCCATTTATAATGATAATTATAATGCAAATTACTTTATTTGGGGTATAATTGGAACGAATGCTGATAATGGGATTTAATGGCCACATGGAGGAACGGCTAACAGCTTCCTGGCTGTGGTGGATAGGTTGATCAGGAATCGAATGAGCGACTGCTGTATTGATTGATCTACTTGATGGTAAGGTTTTAGACCAGCTTGGTTCTACTATCACTTTCATACGGTATGTCTACTTTCATACCATCGTTGTGTTTCGACTCGACATATGAGAGCTGGAATATACTGTCCCAGTTTCACCATCTTTATTATCATAGTTACCATGTATTCTTAAGTAGGATTGATGAGGAATCGCTTCATCTTCCTCTTATTGCCAAACTTCTCGCTTTACGCGAATCCACTTCTTCATATAAGATAGATTTAAGAGGAAAACTTTTGTCTAATTGCAGATACTTAATAAAAATATTATTCTTAAAAAGACTATCTGTATTATATTGTTATTTGTTTCTCCTTATCTTCCTCTTCTTGAATACATCCCCATACTTACAGAATCAACAATTTTTCTTCCAAAAAAATCCCCATCTACTTCCGCACAATTACTTCCTTGTCAACCCTATTGTTTAAGTCAAGCGTTAACTTACCATCTACTATAAAAACCAAGGTGAAAGAACCCTAGTAGGTGAGAAAAATTAAATATACTGATAATTTTATCATCATCACAACAGACCTATGCCCACTGCTGGACATAGATCTTTTCAAATGTATTTCACAAGTAACTGATCCAATTACTTCAAATAAATTAATGTTTAAAATATACAATATAAACAGCACACCCACTACACGAATCCGCACCGAGTCCCGCCCCCTTCCAGTAACCGGATATCCGCCGAAGCCCCGTAACCTAGGTTACGTACTGTTTGCACAGCTTGATGAGATGCCTTCGGGGCTCATGAAATCGTTCAACATAAATACATTGAACTTATATCACCTCAATGTTAGAGCAGGACGTATGATTTCCTTTTGCCCACTACTAATCTGCAAATTAATTTCAAACCCTACAGTATAACGCAGGGGATTCCCAACCGGAAATGAATCTGAAATACTGTAGTTTTATTTTTTTAATTTAGCCCACAACACGAGGGAGACGTTCATGTGATGGTAAATGATACGCCTGCCCATAACAACCTAGTTAGGACGATAAATACTGCACCACATTGCGCTCGTCGCTTTGAGAGATAAGATGTTGACTCTCGTTAGCCCTGTAATTACACTAGCTACAGCGACCTTCAATCCGGAACACAGTAATGTTTGCACACTACTGTTTGGCGGCAGAAATAGGAGCTGTGGTGGTACTTACCTAGACGATCTCTGGCAAAAGAGACCCACCGCCAGTAAAATACTTCGTCCAAAACAATCCGCAACATGGAGACATCCAGGCGGCCAAAAATCCTATTACCAACAAAACTCAAAAACATGGAGCCTCGGAATCGCAATCACAGTACTGTTTGACGGCAAAAGTATAAAAGTTAAAACAGTTAACTTTTGTTATAATGTATGTTTAAAATGTGTGGTTTAAAATGAACCCTGTAACACTGAGGAACTGGAGAATAAAGAGAGAGATGGAGAGAGAGAGAGAGAGTATAATTCAAAATTAAGATTGACAATAGATGGAGCTAAAACGAGACACATTTCAAGGAGTAGGTGTGGGATTATCAGGGTACTCATAAATAAAAAGTTTTATTAAGGGATAGAAAAATAAAAAAGGTTAGGAAAACAAACGATTATTTTTTTTAATAAATTTCTACCCTTAAAGCGCGAGTCGCGAATATTTTATAAATCCCACCCTCCGAAGTGAACCGATCCCGGAGTAATGCAATATTACTTCAACTACTCAGATAATGGTGACGTAGTGCGAATTCATCATCATCAGCCGACAGATGTCCATTGCTTTCCTTGAAATCAAAAAGTAGAACAATGGAGAGCATAAATTTCTAACAGAAGAAGCAATGGTTGATGACCTTTGGAATATGCTCTGGTTAGATGGTGAGTCTCTGTCAGGCGCCGTCTAGCAGCAGCTATTACTCACTCCAAATTGACTGGAAACATCACTACGAATAAAGATCGGTATGATTGTTGGGCCATGAAATTAACTTCAAGGCAACCAACGCATATCAGTGTTGTGTAAACATCTTAACTAGCTGGTCATATATGCTGGCGCACGTCATATGATCAAGGTCCTGAATATCGTTTGAAATTTATAACACAGGTTTAATTCTTTAGTTTTTGACTACTGAGTATTTTAATTAAACATCCTTGGCTCACATTTGGTGATCAGCTCGCTCGGAATAATCTGGCTTTCGTATGTTGACAACTGGAAAGCGATGCTGTTATGGCCGCGGATTCACAATATATGGCTGATAGCTAAGCAGTTGAGATCAGAAAAAAGCTATGTCCAACCTAACTTAAAATGTGGGACAGTTATAGAACTAGTAACTTCCGGGCTACAAGCATCTAACTACTGCGCCATAAAGGCAGACGGAATCCAAGTTCTTTCGTAGCGTAGTGGGAAATGGCTCAAGTTCCCCCATGAACCCCTATAAACAATGGCCCCTGATGACCAGCGTTGCGAGGATGTTATACGATGGCGGTGTCAGTTACCATCAGGTGAATGTCCCGCTCGTCTCTGTGCTTGGTCGAATAAAAAAAAATTGTGGGTGGTAGCTACCCAGGCCATTATGAAATTAAATTTACTATCATCTAAACCAAGGGTTAACTAACCCAAAGTTATTAGGCATGATACTATTTTTCCAAAATGAACTCGTACCTCAGACTCATCATCATCATCATCATCTTCAGCCCATAGACATCCACTGCTAAGAACCATAGTATATATTGAAAATCCAGTTTCTAGTTTTTTTTTTTTTAATTTTATAATTTAAAAACTCTTTCTTTGATTTGATTTGGTCGGAAATAGATTTTGACCCCAAGAGAGTCACGTGGTGTCGGAGTACTTCTAGATATGGAGAAAGCCTTTGACAGGGTGTGGGACATGGGCCTGCTGTTTAAATTGATAGAGCAGGCCTCGATGCCTTCTTCTCTTAATACGTAAGTATAACCAAGCCATCATTTAGCTTCGAAGGTTAAGGATTAAGGACCATGGACCATAATGAGGTATAACTCCGAGGCCTGTGTATTCTCGCAGACCAGGGCCCCAGTCTGGTAAGCCTTGCGGGTGGTCCGGTAATCGAACTTGGGATCTTTATGTGACCTACACGAAGTACCACAATTCTAAAATATGCTGATAAGCCCTTCTAGGTTTTATAATAATATCTACTTCCTGTTGTCCTTGATGGAGGATACCTTGGTGTGACGGTAGATCACTTCCTACTCTTAACAGAATTATGGTACCAACGGACTGATAACTTGTATATTATCAATTATGTATCTGATCGCCAAACTTCAGTTTGAAGAGGGCACCTAATGATGATGATCATCTGGTATCATATTTACACGAGACAAAATTTTTGTAAGGGTAGTAAAGGGGGTGTAAGGGATCCCGCACAAGAACTCGCGGGACTCAAGCTAGCTTCACCTGCTCCTGGTGTACCCTATTAATCAACGAACGAGGCTCTGGCTCTCATAAAACCGCATAGAGCCAGCATGGTGGGAAATGGCTCAAATCCTCTTATATGAACCTCCACAAACATGAGGGAGGCCTATGTCCAGCAGTGGAAGTCTATCGGCTAATGATGATGATGATGATCAAACTTTTGTAGGCGACAAGCATAATTTGTAGCAGTGTTCTATCATCTTAACTAGCTCTAGGTTACTATGGGCAACCATATCACTTACCATCAGGTGAACCTCTTGCTCTGACTAGACGAGCACGACGTTCTTCGCCTCCCAAAATATAAACCTCATTCGCCAAATCTCTTCTCACCATTACCCAATTCGGCGGGACAGTCTCCGGGGTGGTCGCAAACACTACGAACATTATTTGCAAGGGTATGAGCACATGTGGACATCCGGTTTAATATATTTTTTTAGGTCCTAAACTAACAATTGAGTAAAGACCGAATTTCCTTTGAGAAATTTGTCAATGGTTAAAAGTTAAGATTTATTAGTTTTTTTTTTTAATCACGAATTAAAATCTCGTTTCAAGCTGTTCTTGTAGATTCCTGTAGATCTTTATTGTACCTGATCTTCGCCTTTTCTCTATATTCTCCGGCATGACGAAGGATATTATGTATCATACGCATTATTCATCATCGTCAGCCTATAGACGTCCACAGCTGGATATACGGCTCCCCCAAAGATCCCCACACGATCGGGTAGGGATTCATTCATATGTGAGGATTTGGGCCATTTCCCACCACGCCTGCCCAATGCGGGTTGGTGGGAGCTTTATTCTGCAAATTTTAATACAACCCAAATATTGAAACTTTCTACTTTAACGTTATTGATAAATCTATCTCACTCTACCTCCAGGTTCTCCAACAAGCGGGCAATATAGAAAGGCTGGGCCGGTTCCTCTGGTCTCTGCCTGCCTGCGAGAGGCTGCACGCCCACGAATCGGTCCTGAAGGCGAAGGCGATGGTCGCCTTCCATCGAGGGAACTTCAAAGAGCTGTACAGGCTGCTTGAATCCCACACCTTCAGTCCGCACAACCACACCAAGCTACAGAATCTATGGTTAAAAGGTAAGCCAATTTTTTTTATTTATTTATTTAACGTATTGTAATATAAAAAGGAACCACTACGTAGTAAGGGTGAAAGGTTTGAAGGTACAAAAAGAATTTTAAAGCGAAAATACGTTGTTAATACATTTGCACAAGTAAATAATTTATGTCCAGCAGTGGACAACAATCAGTGGGGATAGTGATGTAGATAATGAAATTAAAGTGCCTGTTTATAAAAAGACATTTTTTTTCTACCAGCACACTATATGGAGGCTGAAAGGCTAAGAGGAAGGCCTTTAGGCGCCGTCGGCAAATATAGGGTGCGGCGCAAGTTTCCCTTACCGAGGACCATATGGGATGGAGAGGAAACTTCATATTGCTTTAAGGTGAGTCACATCATCATCTCCACCTATGGACCTCCATTGCTGGAGGTCTTGCAGGTGGTACCACCGTAGCGCCTATTGCATCTGATAAACAGTAGTGTGCAAACGTTACTGTGTTCCGGTTTGAAGGGCGTTGTAGCTAGTGTAATTACTGGGGTAACGAGACTCAACATCTTATGTCTCAGGCTACGAGCGCAATATATATCCTGACCAGCGTAGGGTTATGGGTGGATGTATCACTTGCCATTAGGCGAAAGTCGTGGGAAACCATTCCAGATCTTTAGGAAGGCCTTTGTTCAGCTGTGGTCCTCTATTGTCTGAATACAATGATGATCTTCATAAAATGCGAAGAGTTCAAATTAGGGTCTCTGGAATCGATATCGCAAACCATAATGAAACCTCGGACGAGTGTCTTTTAAATTTCGTATTGTTAGACCCTTTATTTTTGTTTCGAGAGGTGGGGGCAATTTTCGAAAGATGCCCTGCCTCTGGCCGAAGTTGGGGTTATGTGAGATTTTTATTCACTAAAACCCCCTCAATGCTCTGCATCAGTGCATTAGGAGAGGCTCCCGGATCTCTTATAGAACGTACCGGTGCCCCTCTACACTTTGTGTTAACACGCCTCTGAGGAGAAGCCTAACCCTTCTGGGCACCATCGCTGAGTCACACGTTGTCCCACGCAGGTTCGCTTCTTGAGCGATAGGGGTCCCCACCCTCAAGGCCCGGGAAACTTCTACACCTCTTTTAGTCTATTTCTACGACAGGCAAGACTTACTTTTTTTTTAACCTTGAGGAAATGCCTCCGCATACCCGTCCTCGCGGGGACAAGCACAGATTATGTCGGACTTGCACCGACTAAAGCCCCCATGATGTTCCACCTCGTCGCCTCATGGCGGGGTTACGGGAACGCTTTCACACCATCTGCGACCCCGCCGACGCTGGCCGCTTACGCACCCCCACCTCGAGAGGGTAGGTGGAACCCTCCCTTTCCACCTCCGCAGGGGCACTCCGGAACATACAGCGCGCCCCTCCTTGGCCTCTGTGGTCGCGCGGTCGACGGGATCCCACGAACCCGTCGCTCAGAGGCCATGGGAGCCAAGAGAGAATACTCTCGACTCCTTGAGGTGGATCCGACGTTCGGCCCGCCGCCACCCGTTATACTGCCGCGGAGGATAAGGAGAAGGGCACATCGTTATACCGATACTCCTCTTTGCCCCGCGGCTTTATCGCCGTCGCATCTCTGGTGCGACACCGGTTAGTCGCAGAGGGTACTCCCTCCGCGACTTCATCTCGGCTGCAAGGGGCAGCATAAAGCCGTCTCTGCAGCCTAGCCGCAAAGCGGAGTATAAAGCCGCCCTGCAACCCACCGGCCGTATCCGTGGTGAGCGCGCGGTTTCCAACCGGTGCTCTAACCTGGAGCGGCTGCCTCGGGCCGACCCTTCGCCGCAGGCCGGCCGAGTAGGTACCTCTTCGCTTCACCGTGGGCGGCCCAGCCACGGCTATAAAGCCCCTCCGCCACGACAAGGCGGGAACCCATTGGGGGGGAGGGCTTACCTTAGTCCTATTCTTACTAGCCTGAGGGTACAGAGTTAGGGTTTGTTAGACCCTAGATATCAGAGTTGTTGATTATCTGTTATATTTCATTCTCAATATTTATTTTTTCTATAGTTTTTTCTTAATTTACTATCTTCATTTAAATCTTTCAAATCGATCATTTTTTTATGTAAGACTCTCACATCTGCTTTCCTTTATCTCTTAACTCTTTTCTAAAACTCTCAAATTTACTTTTTTTAAACAATTATTCTATTTACTTCTTCTTCACTTCGATCGAGCTTCACTACGATCCCACCTGATGGTAAACGGTGATGAAGCCTCTGATGCTCAAGCTCTTTAATCTAGATGTAGCCTCTTCACTTATCTCTTAAAGAATATTTTCAGAATCCTTCTCTAGATTCGTTTTTTTACACTTATATATATATCATTGCTACTTCTACATTTATTTCTACTTCTAGATCATGCCTTCTCATTCGTGTCCATTTTCTGGTTTCTCAGGATCAGTTAGAGAATCCTCTTGGACATAATTAATACAAACATTGTGATTTTGTCCATATTTGATATTTGTTGTATAGCAATTTTTTTTATTTCTTAATAAAGTTTCCTTTTGGAACAGGAAAAATCCAGATCAGTATTGAGGGATTGGTACCTCCACAACCCGTATCCTTCTCCTAAGGAGAAGCGGGAGCTGGCAGAGACTACCGGATTGACAACAGTTCAGGTATTATATGGAATGAAAGAATTTGTATTTCAAATAAGGTGTGGTGGAAGTGGAGATGTTTAGGGAAGACCCTATGCCCAGCTGTAGGCTGATGCTGCTGATGAGAAATGTTCAAATTTAACTATCCCCGTTGACGTTGCGGCACAGCTCTTGCTCTGTAAAACGTAGGTCCATGGTTCGATTCTAGGACGTTGTGGAGTTTGATTGGTGATGGGGTATTTGGAAACTATCTGGTTTGTCACCACCTTCAAATTCATTATGTTAAATGAGCTGTTCATTACTAGTAATATTACAAACTTCTGAAAAGTTTTTTTTTTTTTAACTAGACCTCAAAACACATCTAGATAATGAAATGTTTGCAAATTTAAAAGCTAAAGTTTTGTATCTGCTTTTATAGTCACTTTACGTTTGCTTTGCTCCGGTTTGAAGGGCGCTCTAGTTACAGTAGTGAAGAGGCATATATAAACTATCTACTTTTTACATTATCAGTGGAAGAATTATTAGAAATTTTATTTAATGATGATAAATTATTCTAAAAGCAGCAGCAGCTGGATACATGCAGAGCAGGATTGATCGATGTGGAGATTTTTGGGGAAAGCCTATGTCCAGCATTGAACGTCTGTCGGCTGATAATGATGATGATGATGATGATTTTGAATGCACTGATAGTTCAGTTTGCAATACGATCCTACACTTTATACGTCGCGAGGTAGTGTGGATTCATTCCTCATTTCGAACTTCCGGTGAAGACATCGGAAGGACGCCGCCACACTTCAAAAATAATAGCTTTCGTAGACTTATCACAATCATCACGTAATGGATGGCCTTTGATCGCCTTATGAGAGAGCGTGGTCCAGCGGTGAGATGATTGTGGACTGATTTTTACTAAAAAAAAATTTGCTTCCAGGTTTCAAATTGGTTCAAAAATAGACGACAAAGGGACAGACAAGCAGAGCATAAGGATAGGTAAGTTTGTTAATAATCTATATATCACCATCAGCAGATAGACGTCCACTCTTGGACATAGGCCTGCTCCAAAGATCTCCACGTCGATCGGTCACTATGGGCTGCTGTTTGTAGTGGTTCTTATTGGGGGATTTAGGCTATTTCCCACCACGCTGGCCCATTGCGGGTTGGTGGGAGCCAGAGCCTGGTTTGTTGATTAGCAGGCTGCACCACGAGCAGGTGAGGTTGACTTGGGTCCTGTGAGTTGTTGTGCGGGACCCCTTAGAACTTTAGAATCGCTTCTCGGCCTTTTATCTAAGATCAAAGTATTCTATCTATATATAGTATGAAAATGGGTTTGGTTTGTTCGTCAATCACGTGAAAACGAGTGAACGTATCGACACGTGAACATGAGCATTCGACGCGGAATGATCTATAGATGGTCATCGGATATGTATTTTGTGAATTTCATAGATCCTTTATATTTCTAATTAACTTCTATAAAAATTGTCATTTGGTATTATTTACGCGGTTGCTATGGTAACGGTTGGTATAGAAAGTCATTAGCGGTTGCGGTTGTTCCCATAGGAATATTTCAGAGAAACTTCAAGTCTAAACTACCGAAAAGTAAATACGCCCACCATGGTAAAATGGCGCTAGTTAGGATGATATATACTACGTCACATGGTGCCTTTCTTGAGACATGAGACATTAAGTCTCTTTAACTTATTACTTTCATTAACTGCAGCGCCCTTCAAACCGGTAGACTGTAATATTTGTACACCACTATATAGAAATAGATGCTGTGGTGATGACAATATAATCTACGTACGTACCACTCAATGCTGGTAGGTCTCTGGTGTCGAAGATCGTCGAACCGACAAACAGTAGTGTGCAAATATTACTGTGTTCCGGTTTGAAGGGCGCTGCAGTTAATGAAAGTAATAAGTTAAAGAGACTTAACACCTTAAGTCTCAAACGAGCATAATGTAGTTCTGTGTATATCATCCCAACTAACGCCACGTTGTTATGACCAGGCGTATCACTTACCATCAGGTGAACATCGCGCTCGTCTCGTCGCTTAATTACATAAAAAAAAATATGTACGTATTACTGTATCCTAGAGATACTAGATGGACTAGTCTCTTTATCCTAATAATATCATTAGTGACAGCGCCCTTCAAATCGGAACGTGGCAATGTTTGCACACTGCTAAATCGATCGGGGTGTAAGGGGTTCCGCTCAAGTCTATCTCATCTACACGCGGTGCAACCTTTTTTTTTTGTTTAACATGGGCGAAATGTTTGCGCATACCCGTCCCCGCGGGGACAAGGACAGGTTATGTCGGACTTGCACCGACTAAAATCCCACGATGTTCCTCCTCGTCGCTTTATGGCAGGGTCATGGGAACGCTTTCGTACACGTCCGCGATTCTGTCAGCGCCAGCTGCACAACGCAGCCCCACCTCGGGAGGTAGGGAAGAACCCCCTCTTTCTACCTCTGCAAGGGCACGCCGGAACACAGTGCGCCTCCTCCTCGGCCTTTTGCAGTTACCTGGGCAACGGATTCCCCCGAATCCATCACCCAGAGGAAATAGGAGCCAATAAAGAAAACTCTCCCGATTCCTTGCGCCGGATTCGATCTGGGACCCGCCGCCACCCGTTATATGGCCACGGAGGATAGGGCGAACGGTGCATCGCAATACCGATATTCTTCTCCCTCCGCGACTCCATCTCGGCTACAAAGGGCAGTATAAAACCGCCCCTGCAGCCTACCGACACGCATCCGAGGCGAGGTCACGGTGGAGCTCTAAGCTGGAGCGGCAGCCTCGGGCCGGTGCTACACCTATTGGCCGGCCGGGTAGATTCCTCTTCGCTTCACTTTGGGAGACCACGCCACGGCTACTGAGTCCCTCTGCCACGACAAGGCGAGAACCTGTTGAGGGGACGCGGTGGAACTTGCTGTATAACAGACGAGGCTCTGACCACCCACCAACGCGCACTGGGTCAACGTGGTGGGTTTATGGTCCAATTCCCCTCAATGTACTCCAACAAACGATATGGAGATTTTTGGTAGAGGCTTATGTCCAGTGGACATCTGTCTGCTGACGATGATGAAATTGATTCTGTGGTGGGTAACACCTAGGAATTTTGAATATACATTTCGATCACGGAATAGAACCTCCATACCTTCCCTTGAATACACGTGTAGTCTCAATTAGTAAGTCATCCAAACTGATTACTTCGCAAAATTATTAGGTCGACTTAATGTAAGTGCTAAGCTAAAATTGCAACTTAAGCGAAACTTATCGCAAATTCATCAGATATAATATATCAAGCAAAGTATTGCAATTTAAATAGTAGAATGCAAATATTACAAAAAAAAAAATTATTAATCCCAATAGTGGGAACATTGGATTGGGCTATGTGGCATGGTGGATAGGTCTCTATTGCTGGAGACCGTCTAGGTCACTGCAGCTCCTATTGCAGTCGATAGGAAGTAGTGTGCAAACGTTACTGTGCTCCGGTTTGAAGGCCGCTGTAGCTAGTGAAATTACTGATGTACCCACACTTGAAATATCATGTGTGGAGTGGAAGATGGTGCAGTGTATATCATCCTAACTAGCGCTACATTCTTATGGTGATGTACATCCAGCTAGTTTCATTCTTTTTATATATTACTATCGTTATATATCTTGTGTGAATAATTCATATGCACCTGGTGTAAAACCATTGGAGTTTAAGACCGTACGGCTTCATCCGACCGGTGTATATTTTTTTTTTCCACTTCCACATCGCAGCACAATGGATGAGGGTCTCTTAAATAGGATTAAAAAGGAGATGATCATCTATCGAGATAACTTACGAAGTACGGTTCCATTTAATTGACATTGTCTATGGTTATTTCTTATTTTTTTTTTTAAATCAAACTCGACATTTGCTGAGCCGAAATAACTGATGGTAAGCAAGCCTACCTATAAAGTCTCGCTAGTTAGGATGATATTCACTGCACCACATTGGCCTCGCTTTAAGATACATGTTAAGTATCGTTACCTTAGTAACTTCGCAAGCTACAGCGCCCTTCAAATTAAAACAGTAATGTTTTCACACAATGACATATCCATAGCCCTATAGCTCTAGTTAGGATGACATACACTGCATAACGTTTTACTCTTCAAATGAGTGGTTAAGTCTGGTTATAACAGTAATATTACTACACACGACTGTTTGTCGGCTGCAATAAGAGCTGCGTTGGTACCGAAGAACATGATCTCTGGCAACAGAGACTTTTCTTTTTATCCCATTATACCCTGCTTCTGGGGGGAAGACAAGGTTATACGGGATTTTACCCACTGAAAACCCCTCAGTGGTCATCTTGGACACGTTGCGGGAGGTCCTAGGATCTTCTATGAAACGCACCGGTGCCTCCCGGCATTACGCCGGAAGCACGTCCCAGGGAGGACTGTAACCCTCCTCGACATCCTCGCTATGTCGTTCAACCCGGGCTCGTTTAGTGGACAATTAGCGTTCCCACCCTCAAAGCCCACGAACCCAAAAATCCTTTTAGTCGCCTTCTACGGCAGGCAAGGATTACCGTAAACCTATCCATAACAACCCTAGACTAGTGGACAACAGAGACCTAAATCAAGTTGTATTTATGTATGAACACGGAGGTTATTTAGTTCAGCTGCCAATCAATTGGCACCGACGCCAGTCCTGGTGCCAAGTCCGTAAATCCAGGAAGGTATTGTTTTTGTTATCCTTCCGGCGGGCGTTTGATTGTTTTACTCTTGTGCAACTTTACTAAAGCTTATACAGCTGAGTTAACTTAAGAACTTTATGGTATAAAGTACTTTACTGATGGTAGGTCTAAGGTCACCATCTAGGCACCACCACAGCTCCTATTTCTACCCTGTAATAATTGCGTGCGAAAATTATTTATTCGCGTAACGACCCTTAACATTTTATATATATAAAGGCGATGAGCATAAACGGGTGCAGTGCATATCATCATAATTAGCACCACTGTGTTATAGGCAAGCGTGTTAGTTACCATCAGGTGAGTGATTTCTCTCGTCGCTTCATTGAATAAAAAGAGAGAGAGAGAGAGAGAATTCTGTTTTTTTCTCGTTACCGCAGTAATTTCACTAGCTATAAATTCATTCCTTCAATCGGTAAGACAGTATGTCTGCACATTTATTGTTTCGGGGCTGAAATAGATGCTGCGGTGGTATCCACCTAGACGGTCTGCGGCAAAAGAGACCTACCACCAGTGATAGTATGTATATATATATGATGGTACATAGATTACGGCATACTGTGCACATCACTGTACAAACGGCACCCGTCTATAGTTTCAAGCGGCGCTGCGCAGTTTATAAATAAACACGAAACAAACGCACACAAGCACCGCAATGGGAGTACACGCTCGTGTGACAACACGTTACTTTGTAACCGGACTGAACGACTATTTTATTCTTATGGTGCCTATCCCTGAACAGAACAGATCTTGTCGTGGCTTTTCGACTTCATTCGGGACACATTCCTCTTAATAGTTTTATATATCTGTTAGGCAAAGGTCCTTTTTCAAATTGTTCCGCGTGTAAGATCGTTGTGGACGTTTATCACCTCATGGTGGAATGTGGCCGGATAAATGCCGAAAGACCACATTTTATTATACAATTTAATATAAATTTATTTGATGCTGGTGCGTTTATCAACTTTCTTGCCTTCCCGTTGTCAGAGGAGACAAGAGCAATTTATAAAATTGGAATTAAACGTAGATGTTTCTAATTATTTCAAACAACCGTATTTAATGTTATTATGTAAAATCTTTGGGGAAGGTCTATGTCCAGCATTGAACGTCTATTGACTCATGATGACGATGATGATGATGATGTAAGGTAGTTAAGGAGACCATTGTTATGGTAACTATGAGGGTGTTATGATAAATTTATGACCAAACTCTCTATAAAAATATATAGTAAAAAAAGGTGCGTCTCCGACTAGCGGAGGCTGCCGGTCAGTTCACGATATATTAATATATTAGTTTGTAGTTCACTTAACAACTATTTCTTCTTCTTCGTCCGTATCTTAACAGAGTGGTCGTGGTCATCACTTCAGGTGTTGGTCGCAATCTTAACAACACGTCGCCATTCTCCTCTGATGTCCGCCTTCCTAGTGCATTAGTATACTATTAACGATGATGAGTCATTTACTGCCGCCTTTATCTGGTCAGTCCATCTCATAGGCGTTCTTCCTCGTGGCCTGGTACCCTCAACCATTCCCTACGCACTCAATGCCTACCTCCCTTCGGCGGTATACGTGACCAAAAAAGGTGAAGATACGAGACTGTACCAAAGATGATAAACGCTGCTTGAGGCCGAGTGGACAACTATACACTACCATTATTCGTCGGAATAAATCATATAATTGCAGGCTGTCGAGGATATGAGATGGAGCTAAATCTGATCTATGAACTCTGATGTGTAGAAAGGGAAACAAGAAAAAAATACTATTCTTCGTTTCATTTACACATATGTTGTATTCAGATTGTAGTGTATTCTTATACGTATAGTTAGTGGACGTCTATCAACTGATGATGATGTTTAGAATAAGTCGTAAGATCGTTATTTCTGCCATCCATATTATAATAGTAGACTATTAACACATCTGAAATGAATACACTGCATTATTATGAAAATATTTTAATGGAATTATTACTACATTTTTATTATCATCATCATCAGCCGATAGAAGTACGCAATGCGATATATTTTTGTTATTGGAGGTGGGAGAGACTTTCAAAAATACTGCCTCTGGGGAGGTAGTCAGAATTATACGAAATTTTAATCCACTTAAAGCCCTCGGTGGTCTGCTTCAGTTTATTAGGTGGTTATGAAATATGCTATGATCTTGATCCAATGCAGCGGTTTCCCACTTTTTTTTTTCAAGATACTCTGCTTTTGGTACAAGAAAAGGTTATGTGCGATTTATACCACTGAAACAAACTCAGTGGTCATCCTCAGTGCATTACAAGGGACCCAGAATCTCCTACGAAATGCACTCGTGCACCGATGTTCTATTGTACTTCGGCCAATAACGTGCCAATGAAGGTGAAAGCCCTCGGCATCCTCGCTGAGCAGTTGCAATTACGGAATCACATCACCTTTGCTATTCCACGGGATCGCTTGTTGAACGATAAGATTCCCCACGCATACCTCATGAAACCCGTAGACCCATTTCGTCGCCTCTCACAGACTATGCTTACCTTTTTCGTATTCTTTCTTCCATGGCCCCAAAACTGAGGAGCCTATGAGAACATTATTTCTCTTAGCAGTCGTCATCTGTCTACCATGTTTCTACTTCTGTCGGCATCATGTCTTCTTTATCTCCTTTAGCTTTTTTCTACCAAATCTTTATCCCCTTTACAAGCCTAGTTTTCTATAACAATCTATCACTTTGGTCTTCTCCTGTTCCGCCCACACAGATGCTGTCCAGTTGAAGAGTAGGAGAATACCAAGTCTATTAGTAACTATTACCGTAGTAATATCATTCGTGTAGAGACTTAACATTACATTGTGCTATTTTTGTGTTGTCTAAATATTTATCAGATTTCTCTGCGTTAGTATTTTTTAATTTATGTGAGGTATGTTTATGATCTTTGTGACGCTTATGTCCAACAGTGAATGTCTACCGGCTGGTGATGATGATGTTGAGCATCCATAGCCCATCATAGTTGTGGGTTTTGGATGAATGTGCTTTTTGGAAGAATTTTGTTATTATTTTCTTGTCAAAAATCTGTTTCTCATAAAGATGACTTCGATTTATTAACCTTATTATAAGCACCACGGGCTTAAGCAAAGTGGTGCTCAATTTCTGTTGGTATCTCTTCGTTTCTAGGAAGTTTCTCTTAAGTATACGACAGGTATTTATTATTAATATCTAACGTGGCAAGGTCTACGACCCCTTGTAAATTAGATAAGGTATTAAATTTCAATATGTCCGCGTATATTATTTAAAGTAGTCACCCTACAGTTTGCGTACCCATTTGGCCGGCTTCGTACGTAACCCAATACGGGGCCGAGTGCGTTCACGCTACGCCACGTTTCGCGGTTTAATTTAACTAACAACTTAACTGCAATATAATAGAACTCAATTTCCTGCGCCTTCATATTGTTATAATAAAACTAAAATATAAATATCAACCTTATTGTTATTAACATTAGGATATAATTTTAATTGTGCTGTATTTACCTAATTATATTTTTAAGTTATTAAGATATACGGATTATAATATGACGCGTTACCAGTAATTAAACTAATTATTTGATGCCTTACCAGAACAATATTTTGGCATATATCGTTGATAATATTCAAACATTTGTGTCTATCATCGTCAGCCGATAGACGTCCACTGCTGGACATACGCCTCCTCCAAGGATACCCATATCACACTAGGGGCTGTTGTATGTATGTGTTTATATGAGGGACTTGGGCCATTTACCACTATGCTGGCCCAATGTGGATTGGCGTTAGCCGTAGCCTCGTTTGTTGATTAACAGGGTACACCACGAGCAGGCGAGGTTGACTTGGGCCCCGAGTTGTTTTGCGGAACCCCATATATCTCGAAGAGTCCGGCACAATAACTCACGGAACCCAAGCCAACCTCACCTGCTCGTGGGGCACCCTGCTAATCAACAAACAAGGCTCTTACTCCCGCCAATCCGCATTAGGCCGGCGTAGTGGGAAAGGGCCCACCCCATATTAACCAATACATACAACAGCCCCTGGTGTCAAGCGGTACTGGAGGCCATATTGACTATATGTGGAGATCTTTGGGGAAGGTCTATGTCCAGCAATAAATGTCTTTCGGCTGATGATGATGAATGTGACAAGTGTTTTTTATCATTTACTATTTTACGTCGCTATTTAGTAATTGAGCCATTTGCTTTAGCTGATGTCCTTGCCACTTGTGCCTTGACAGTAGCCCAGGAAGATCTTTGCATTGACCTCCTTCTGCATTATATACACTGTTTGTTGTTGTGTGACTAGCGCAGTTTCAAATAGTGTTAAGTTACATTGAGGCTGGACATGGTAAAGCTTGTTCCGACGAGCATACAGGCTATGATACATTAGGAGCCGGAAGATATCATTAACTGGTCTACTGTTGGAGATAAGCCTTCCCCAAAGATCTCTACATCGATCGCCGCCCGCGTTCAGCGGCTTCCAGCGACCTTCAACGCAGTCAGCATGACCTTCGGTACTACCGAGCACCAGAAGCCGTCGCTTGTAGGGCTTCATAGAGAGAGATTAGGGCTTCATACGTTTTCTTAACCAGCCATGTGACTATACCTCTCCATTCCACTAGCATGGTGCATAAATGACATTAATTATTCGTCTAAAGACACTTCCGCCAGTAGTATGCAAACGTTACTGTGTTTATGGGTTTTGTAATTAGTGGAATTACTGGGGTAACGAGGGTTAACATCTTATGTCTCAAGGCGACGAGCGCAATATGGGACTGTGTATATCACCCTCAGTAGCGTTACGTTGTTATGCAGGCGTGTCACCATCAGCTGAACATGTGACTAGTCTCGTCGCTTTTTCGAATTGAAACAAAGGTCACGACAACCAAAAGAGGGAAGTAAGAGGGTTGTTTTTAAATATCACTGAAAATATTATTATGTCATAATACTTCAAATCTATTTCTATGTAAAATGAAATTTTATTTTATGAAAGTTTAAATAAATTTTCGTTTAATTAAAAAAAAATATGCCTTATATGTTACTATCAAGGTCATCATCGTTATTATCTTCGATATCGAAGATTTGAAGGTAAGGGATACGCTCCCCCATAATAAGTCGTTAGTTAAAATAATGCATATAGTACCTTCGTGCGCGACGACTTGAGACTTAAGATATTAAATTTCATTACTATGGTAATTTCACTAACTACAGCGACCTTGAAACCGGACCCAATTACGTTTGCACAGTACTATTTGTCGACTGCAATAGGAGCTGCGATGGTACCTAACTAAGACGGTTTCCGACCACAGGCCTACCACCAGTAAGAGAACTCTGTTGGAGTTGAGCTCGTGTTTAATAATTTTGGAGGATTCTATTAACCAAGGTTGCTCTTTGATTGCCGGTCACAGATACCACCAGTAAATTCTTCTCTTCGCTTATAATCAAGAGCCGGAAGATGAAAGTCTTACCTTACTCTTAACCAGTTCGTATTACCGGTGCTGAAATGTGATGATGCTACCACATATACTTTAAACTTAATTTTTAAAAGCTTTAAGCTTAAAATGGAGTAATCCGCTAGAGAAGTAAGGTAAACGACATAGGCTTTTGAGTGTGCAGAAGAAAGTGGCAAGATTGGTGATGTCTGCCGCAGAACCTCTGGAGTAGACGTGTCTTAGGCTGGAGACCACGTGTAGGCAAAGCAGCACAGGATGCCCACTGACTAGATAGAGCGACGAGCTGCGTAAGCTGTGAATAGATGAAGATGTTCTTTAGTAGAGATAGGTCTGCTATGTCCAGTGGACTGCGAGCTGGTGATTACATTCTTCACAATGTATACAATAAATAATTACGGATCCCAACGCTGGACATAGATTACAAGTACACATTGCACAGTTTAAAATATTCCCTTTGACAATCGGCGATAAACTCATGCGAAAACTATTTGCCGCGCAACGTAAACAATTAGTTTTTGTAGTTGTACATTTAAGGGAAACTTTAACTTTATTAATTGGTGCTTAAGTTTGAAAATCGCACGGCGTCGAACTGGCGACGGACGGAAGACCAGCGATAAGTAACCCGACACCGTCACATCTGCGCGTAAGGGGTCCATGAGTGCATTACTGCACTGTAAATTTACATTGTATTATAACTTATATATCCCGCCATATTTGTTATACAACAGTTTCAAGATCAACATAATATATCAAGGTGGCTATGCTTTAACTGGTGGTAGGTATGGTGACCGTCTCAACCCTGCAGTCTTAGGCTACTAAGAGTAGGACTGAGATCACCCATATTCTTATGATATTGCAGCAAAATGTAGACATATAGATATTTTCTTTTTTGTTCACCGAAGCGACGACATGGGCGAGACGTTCGCCTGATAGTTCACAAAAAAGGGATAACTAAAAATGGAAATAGTAAAAGATGTAAATTTTTTTTTATATAATTTAGCGACGGGAGGAGCGGGACGTTCACCTGATAATAAGTGATACGCTCGCCCGTAGCAACGTGGCGCTAGTTAAGATGGTATACACTGCCCGACATTGCTCTCGTCGTCTAAGACATGTTGAATCTTGTTACCCAATAATCAAACTAGCTGCAGCGCCCTTCAAACCGGAACAGAGTAATTTTTGCATACCACTGTTTGTGTGGTGCTATAGGCGCTGCGGTGGTACCTACCTAGACGCTCTCCGGAAACAGAAACCTACCACCAGTAAATAGTTTTATACATTTAACTATTGAACAAATAAATTTTTTACACATACATTTTTTTATTAAATAATAGTATGCTTATTTTTTTCTAAAAAAAAGACAAAGATCATTTAAAGTGAAAAAAAAAATTTTTTTACACCTCACGGGATTTGGGATTTATTTATAAGGATTAAATAAGAAATCCTGTTGGTGGTCGTCGAGGCGGAAGCAAGCGGTCGGCGTGGCCTTTGGAGTACGTGGAACAGAAAAAAAAACAAAGCTCGCACCGCACTGACTGACCACTCTCCAATTAATATTATCTTAGATTCTTGGAGACCGTCTAGGTAGGTACTACCGCAGCTCCTATTGCAGCCGACAGACAGTGATGTGCAAATACTAATGTTCCGGTTCGAAGAGCGCTGTAGATAGTGAAATTACTGGGATAACGAGACTTACTGTCGTATGTCTTAAGGCGATGAGAGCAATGTATATTATGTTAACTAGCGTCACATTGTTATGGGTAAACGTATCACTAACCATCAGGTGAACGTTTTGACCATATAATCGCTTCGTGGAATAAAAAAAAAAAAGAAAAAAAGTAACGAGACTTAACGTTCTCCGTCTCCTACGCCAGGCACAAAGTGGTACAGGGTATATCGTCCTCACTAGCACCGCGTTATGGCCAGGCGTATCAATTACCATCAGGTGAACGTTCCGCCTAACAACGCCCTTGAAACCGGAACTCGGTAATATTTGTAATGTACTGTACTGTTCGTCGGCGGAAATAGTTGCCGCGGTGGTACCTAGACGGGGTCTCCGGCAGTAGAGGCGGAACGTTGGGCAACCGTTGTATTATATAGAAGACAAAAAAAATTATTTTAACATTTCTTAGGAAAGTTTATATTCGTTGAAGTGAACACAAATCTAATTCGACGGGTTCAATTAATATCGAATATCCGCAGAACAATAAACATGGAGGAATATCGGATGTCCAGGGTTCGCTAGGAGCACCGTGCGGTAGTCGGTTCTAATCATCCGGGCGCGTTTTGACGCAGGCACCGACTCCCCCGAACAGATGTAACCCGACACGCAAGATGGCGACGCGCGGCTCGTTTTTTTTTTCTCAACGCTAGACTTAGATCGGTGGGAAAAGGTTTTATTCATAAATTATAAATGTGAGTTTTTAATGAATTTTATAATTCATTGAATACGAATATTAAAGTTTTATATAGAAATTGTAAATTTAAATTTTTAATGAATTTTCTTATTCATTAAATTTGACCTTGGAAGTTTTATACATAAATTCTAAATTTGAATTATTTCAGGAATTTTCTATATCATTAACTTCAAATTTGAAAGTTTTATGGGCGAATTCTAAATTTAAAATTTGTTTAGAAATTTTTTATTTCGTTACATTTGAACTTAAAGGTTTTATACATATTTTCGTAATTTTATCTTTTATAGTAATAGATAGTTAAATTATAAATTTGTTTTTTTTTTTAAGATTTTCCTTTTCATTAAATTCGAATATGAATGTTTTGTGTACAAATTCTAAATATGAATGTTTTTCGTCTATATTTCTACACAAACAGTCATGTCTACAATATAATAATTGACGAACATACAGGCATAACACTAGACAGGGGTGTCCAATATAAGAAAACTGGGAGAGTCGACAAAAGTAAATAAGTATAAGAAATATTGTAACAAGGAAATCGGAATGAAGACAAATTAACTTAAATCTACGAGTTAAACAAACTTAACATTAACGCATTATTGTAACATTTCTCTTAGATCAATAATAAAATCATTATCAACAAACGACTATAATATCAATGATGGTAAAAAAAATCACACTTCAAAGTTATATTATTTATTAAATTTTTGCTTAAGTTTTGAAAATAGTCTATAGCCACAGCGCCCTTCAAATTAGATGTTCGCATATAGATATAGGCGCTGCAGTGATGACAACCCTGACGGTCCGTAGCAACAAAAACTGCTGATAGGTCTTTGTTGCCGGAGACTGTCTAGGTATAATTTCATCGCAGCACCTGTTCCTGTCGTCCCGTCCGTTCCTGTTTGAAGGGCGCTGTACCTAGTGAAACCACTGAGGTTACCTTAAAACGAAGAGCACGTGATGTTGTGTATATCATCCTAATTGGCGCCACATTATCAGATGAACGTCTCGTCACATCGTAAAGTAAATCTAATGTAGTGTTTTTGTTTACAGCGGCGGCGCCGGCGACAAGCCCCTCGACTCCTCAACGGATGACGATAGCGACGCCCCCCACCCACCAGCGTTACCCCCTCAGCCGCTGTACCCCCTGTACGAGCACCCACTCGCCCACTTACAGTATCACACTTGACAGAGCCGCCCTAACCTACCCTTCTTCCATTAGCACCAGAATTCTCGGCCCTATCAATACCGACTGACGGTTGTTCCACACAACGCTTCACTCTCAAGTCAACTTACTAAAATATCTATGGTTTAAACTACCCATTTGCCGTACATACTAGAAATAAGCAATCAGCTGGTGGTAGTGTCTCTGTTGCTGGATACTGTCTAGGTAGGTAACCACCGCTGCGCCTATTGCAGCCGACAAACAGTGCTGTGCAAACATTACTGTGATCCGGTTTGAAGGGCGCCGTAGCCAGTGTAAATGCTAGGATAACGGGAATTAAGTTTCGTCTTAAGGCGACGAGCACAATGTGGTGCAGTGTATATAATTCTAACTAGCGCCACGTGTTATGGGCGTGGTGGGCGTATCACTTGCCATCGGGCGAACATCCTGTTCGTCTTGTCACTTATTAGAAAAAAAAAAATGTTTCGCGAACACTAAACCTGCGTTTAACTTAATTGTGATAGTATCCTAAGCACAGAAGTAAAATGTAAATAAAAACAAGTTAATCATCCTCTCGATTTCCATTCATCATCATTCTATGCAAACGCTTCTCATTGTTATTATTTTAAGAGCTGTGGCCTGTTTACTGGTGGTAGGTCTCTGTTGCTGGGGACCGTCTAAGTAGATACCACCGCAGCGCCTATTGCAGCCGACAAACAGTACTGTGCAAACATTATTGTGTTCCGGTTTGAAGAGCGTTGTAGCTAGTGTAAATACTGGGAAAATAAGACTTAACATCTTATGTATCAAGACGACGATCACAATGTAGTGGGGTGTATATCATTTAAACTACAATCAGGTGGAACGTCGCTTTGTAAAATAAAAAAAAAGTGCAGCTGTGGACGCCTGTCTGATGATGACGTCATCATTACTTGGATGATTGACTTTAACCAAACAAAAATAGAGAAAAATGAACAAGCAGTTTTTAACTAATATTTTATTTTACTATACCATATGCACTCGCAACTATATTTACCTATTAAACATTAAGAATTAAAAAAAAAACAAGTCACGTTAACACTGTAGTTTCAATGGTTACACCGGCCTTCAAACCTGAGCACAGTAATATTTGCGCACCACTATTCGATCGTAGAAATAGGCTCTGCAGATTTACAAATTTTATACTCCATTAAATACGTCTATTTATAAAATAATAATATTAACTAGATTATTTCTATATATATAGATATTATTTTATTTGACTGTATAGTGTTTAGTCCTTTGCCTATACCTATGTATACAAATAAATATTATAAATGGCCGTATGTTTATTCGTCGCCTATTCCCATAAGGGTACAGGCAAATGTTTTAACACAATGCAGTCAATGACGATAATAAAAACTTTTTAATTTTGTAAATAAATCTATTTATGTTATAAGCAAGAATTAAACAATTTTTTTTATGAAAAATGTATTCTTTTAAGTGAACATGTGACGTTGATAAAAAACAATTTTCATGATTTAAACGTTCTTTTAATAAAGTTTATTACCTATTTAGACATTGTATTTATATTGATTTATTATCTGTTTGTACACTGGCGTGCAATATAGGTATTTCTCTATGAAGTATAATCCTTTTTTTTATTTAACAAAACAGCACTATGTTGATGTTATGGTAATGTGGCGCTGGTTAGGATGTTACACATTTTACTCACCCTCGTATGTCAAGTCCCAACCCAATAATTAAGTTACCCCAATAATTTCACTAGCTGTAACCTTCAAACTGGAACACAATGACATTAGCACACTACAATTAAGAATATCACAAATAAACAATGTAATAAGTTAAAATCTTTGATAAGGTTATTTTTTTGTCACTATTTATTTATAACTTTCATACTAAAGTTTTATTTTAAGTTAGATTTCATAGTTTTTTTTATTAATGCCTTTATATAAATCGAACTGAATTATTTTAAGCGCACATATTATGCATAAATTAATATATATTATAAATATTTTAAATTATTTTTTACGCCTCTACAATGGGTTAACCTTTGCCTCTATTCGGATGACAAGCTATGCTCGCGGGAATACAGTCTCTTTCATTTTGACAGCTAGAAAGAGACAAGACAACAGAAAAGATAGAGACAGAAAGCGATGATGTTATGGCGGCAGATTTACAATATGGTGGTGATAGATGGATAGGCGGGCTTGAAAAACAATAACAATAGGAACTACTTGTTCGAATCAGTGGCTTTCGTGTTAAAAAGAGTTTAACCACCGCGTCATGGAGACAGTCAATAAAACTTTTCATCGGTACAATATATTTAATGTAAGTAAAAACCGAAAATCGCTTTTCAGTTTGTGCTTTAATTTATTTATAATTATCATTACCAAAGGATTCAATTATTTAAAACTACGAAATTTGTTCATAATTCTTTTATTAACAACTTCCTTGTCATTTAACAATTTAATACTCATATTTTTATTGTAATGAAAGTAGCCTATATTATATATTAAATCTCCAGCTATCAGCCAGTGAATAACCCTTCAAATTCGGTTCAGCCGTTTCGGATATTACTCTAAACAAATATTTTATGGTATACTATAAGTAATTGTAGTGTTGTGAATTAACCTTGACTTTCTTTACGTGAAACAAAGCCCACAGTCCCAGTTGTGGGAACATTGAGTCAGCTGTTCATTGTGTTATATTAAGTAAATTTTCTTCTGAATTTAATATATTGATAATAAACACACACATTTTGTTTATATTTATATATATATTTACACTTTCCATCCTGTACAGTTGTATTGCACGTCGGTTTGTGTATCCGATGCCTTAGTCTAGTGCTAGTTAAATTAAACCAAACACATTATATTTTAGTCCACTTATTTATTAATGTATTTAGGTTAGGCGACTAATAGTGTGCCCCCTTATGTATTGTAAAAATATCTGTATACTGTATTTAGCACTCATGTTAAGCTTTCAGTTTTTTTTTTATTAATGAAATGCGTGTTGTTGTACCAAATATTGTTTCATTTGATTCCCTTTTAAAAAGGAAAATATATATCTGGTGGATAGGTCTCTATAGTTGAAGACTATCTGAGGAGCTACAACCGCAGCTCCTATTTCTACCAAATATTAGTGTTCCGGTTTGAAGGGCGCTGTAGCTAGTGAAGTTTTTAAGGTAATGAGAGTTAACATGGCGTCTCAAACGAGTGCCGGGTGCAGTATATATCATCTAAAACTAGAACCATGTTATGGACAGGCGTATCACTTAACATCACGTGAATATCCCGCTCGCCTCGTCGCGACTCCATTAGGCGTAAGCTCCTTAAAATTTTTTTTCCAATGGGCTACTTAACCTCAGTATCGGGCTGTTGTAACAAGCCTATTTATGCTAAAGGTAACCCTGGATACTCCAGTTTTCATATTGACAGTCGGAACAGCGATGCTGCTATGTTTGTAAATTCACATTATGAGGTTGATAGGTAATCAGGGTTCGTTATAACTAGCACCAACCAAACTGCACCTTCGGAAATATAGTAGTACCGAGCCGTTCACAAGGCTTACCAGGTTGAGGCTCTGGTCTACGAGTATGCACGGACCTCGAGCCTATCGCTGAGCGAGCCATGCTTGCTGATCCTTATCCACTTTCAGGGCTAAAATAGATGTAGTTATACTTTCGTACTTCTCATACTACTACTTACGTATAACTTGGAAATGTGTGACCTAGGAATCGAAGCATGGACCCTGATGCTAGGAAGTAAGTTTACTGGCACGTGATATTAACTTATATATAGGAAAATAAATATAAAAATAATCTTAGACACGGTAGAGGTGATCTTTGTATTCTTATTACTTTGAAAGATGAGAGATGAATATTTAATTTACTGATGGTAGGTATCTGGTGCCAGGGGTGCAAGGGTTCCCGTACAACAACTCACGGGACCCAAGCCAACCTCACCTGCTCGTGGTGCACCCTGCTAATCAACAAACGAGGCTCTGGCTCCCACCAATCTGCATTGGGATAGCGTGGTGGGGAATGGCCAAAATCCCTCCGTATAAATCCCTATATGGGAAGCCTATGTCCAGCGGTGGACATAGGCTTCCCACATAGGGATATCTATCGGCTGATAATGATACCACCACTTACCATCAAATCTTGCTCGTGTCGTCGCTGCGATTAATAAAAATAATATATACTATGAGGGTAAACAGAAAGAGGAAGAGTGAGAGAGAGAGAGAAATGAATCGACAATTTTATTAATTAGTTAAATTAAGAAAGAACGATAGAGAAATAAATCAAAGCTCTTAATATATTTTAATATAGAAAGAAATTATTTCAACGTATATAAGAATATATTATTCCAACGCTGGATGTTGTCTGTCTGTCAGTATGCTGTGGAGTAGTTGGTGGACAGCATACCGCAGCACTAAGAGAAGACCGGAGATAGGGAAGCTTTTTATTTATGAATCGAAGCGAGGAGACGGAGGAGCGGTAACTCACCCGCCTGCCCATAACTCGGCGCTAGTTGGGATGATATACACTGCACCACATTGCGCTCGTCGCCTAAGACATAAGATGTTGAGTCTCGTTACCCCAGTAATTACACTAGATACAGCGCCTTTCACACCGGAACACAGTAATGTTTGCCGGCTGCAATAGAGTTGGTTGGTTAGATGGTCTCCGGCAACAGACACCTACCCTGTTGGTAGGTAGTAGGTTTTATCTCCCTCTCTCACACCCCATACACTATAACTGTATGGTTGTCTCTTTCTCTTTCTCTCCCCTCGTTACACTTTTTAGTTTCATAAGGTATTTACATAAGTAAATCGGTCATTTGTTCTTTAGTCTTCGTGTCGAAGATGACGACTTCTGGATTGGAGTAATATGTAATATCGATGGTCTCCTTCGACGTCACCGTGTTGGTCAAACCGCCGGCGGACATCAGTTCGTTCAGGTCCAAAGACCAGAAGTGGTGGCCTCTGAATGATTCGCGGTAGTTGGCGGCGACTGTACCCGACAGCGTCGCAGTGTACCCCATTTGTAACGTTATGGTGGTTTTTGTGACCCGTAGCTCCGTTGTGACAGATTGACCAGGTAGCAGCACCAGTTCAGTGTCATTGGAACCTATTAACTTGGTCGTGGCCTTCTCTGTGTTCAGACCCCATGGGGACGCGTAGGAGATCGTTTCATTACCTAAATGTATTGCGTAGTTTATTCCCTTGTTTACTGTGAGATCACCATCTTTACTCCAGAATGATGCTACGGTGTTTTCGAGGTGCTTCGTCAGGCCTAAGTTGTAGGTCTTCGGCCTGGAGTCATTGTTAGTGAAGGTCTTGCTCGCCATTGTGCAGGTCTCGCTGGAGACGTTCAGGATGCTTGCGGCCCTCGGTGTTAAAGTTCTGGTAACTTCTTCCCAGTCGTAAGTTTTATATAGATCCCCGAACGGGGTCGGACTGCGCAGGTAGACGTCGTCAGGTTTGCCGCCGAATACCTTCAGCGTGTTCGCCATCAGCGTGTCTTCGTTGAGCTGAAACGTTGCCCGTTCCAGTTCGGAGATGACGCTCGTGTCGTTTCCGGTGTAATCCACTCTCACTGTCTTGTCGCTTCCTTTGATCTCGCCAGTTATTTCTACATCTATCCTCGCAAACGACATCGCCGGTAGCAGCACCAATAAATATTTGCACAGCATCTTGGATCTGGGAAATTCATGCGTGTGTTTACTAATTACTAAGTATTAGTAATAATAGGCAGTAAGTAGTAAAAAATAATAAGGTAGTAAAAGTAATAAAAGGTGTCTTGCGAAAGGTTTCTACTGCCGAACACCACCAATCACTACCGCCGAACAGTAACGTGTACAGGTTTGAAAGGCCCTGTAGCTAATGAGATTATTGAGATATTGAGAGGAGAGAAAAAGGCTACAATGGGGTTCAGTACACATCATCCTAACCAGTGGGTTCGGGTTTATATCCTTCTCTCCTTGAAGTATCATCGAATTTTTTTTTAATCGACGAAGCGACAAGACGATCTTGCCGTTCACCTGATGGTAAGTGATACGCTTGCCCATAACAATGTGACACTAGTTACGATGAGTATACACAGCACCACATTACCTCAGTAATTACACTAGCTGCACCGTCCTTCAAACCGGAGCACAGTGCGGTGGTATCTATACCACCAGTGATATACATAACACTTATCAATAATATGATCAGCAGTTAATGTTACCTGACCGATAAGAGCGCCACGTTGTTATGGGCAGGCGTATCACTTACCATCAGGTGAAGGTCCCGCTCGTCGCTTAATCGAATATAAGAAATACTTACATAGGACTCGTCTCAATAATCTAGTACTTATATCAGCACTAAAGTATCTAGTCGTTTGGTATTTAAGTAACATGTTTCCGTCACGGCCTTTCTTTATTTGCAGAGCTGGACATTTTTAAATGATGTCGTAATTCAATTATTAGGTCATTTCCAAATAGTACCATTTTTAATAATTTTTTTTAATACGAAGCGAGAAGGCGAGAGGGACGTTCACCTGATGGTAAGTGATACGCCCGCCCATAACCTGTCAGTTAGAATGGTACACAACATCACATTGCGCTCGTCGCCTTGAGACATGAGATGTTGAATTTCGTTACGCCACTAAATCCCCAATTTCTTCCACCAGATCCGGTCTTCCGCATCCATAAACCCGTTTAATTGTACATAAAAAAAACGTAGAGTTAAATAACTTACACGTAACTGAATTAACTTTAAATACCGGAAGTCCAAACTTTAAATTAAATAAGCTGTATGACGTATTAATAAGCCGTATAAGGTGTCAAAAAGCTGTATACAGGCGAGGGCAGGTTTGCATTGCCCTTCGCAGCCGAGTTGGAGCTTCAGAGGGAGTGTAGTGTCGGCATAGCGATTCATTGCTCTCCCTATCCACCGGAGAGAGTGGGGAGAGTATTTTCTCTCTTGGCTCCCATGGCCTATGGTGCTGCTGGAAACTAGGGGCAGTCGTTATAGGGGGTTCATATGGCGGGATTTGGGCCATTTCTAACTAAAGCTGATCCAATACGATTAAGTGGGATTCATCATCATCAGTTGATAGGCCTCCACTGTTGGACATAGGCCTTCTCCAAAGATTGCCACATTGATCAGATAGGGATTCATATGGGGGGATTTGAGCCATTTCCCACTACGCTGGCCGAAGCGGGTTGGTGAGAGCTAGAGCCTCGTTTGTTGATTAGCAGGGTGCACCACGAGCAGGTGAAGTTCTAGGAGGTGAGCAGGCTTGGACCTCGTGAGTTGTTTCACGGGACCTCTTACAACCCTAAGTAATGGAGGTAAGAGGTAAGTAATGGAGTAAACTTTCTAAGTTAAAGTGACTGCAACATAAATATGCATGTTTAGCTAAATATCTTCATTTTATTAGCAAACCAGGAAATTAATAAAGTTATCACTTAGGTAAGCTAATAGTTAAGAAGGATTAATTAACATTGGCACAGATAATACTTAACATTAGCACTTTTTTTTTAAAGCCGCGGAAAAGGCAAAAGTAAATTAGGACGATCACCAACCTCAATATTTTATTTAAGAATAAATACTTGTAGTTTACTGATGGTATGACTCTGTTGCCGGAGACCGTCTAGGTAGGTACCACCGCAACGCCTGTTGCAGCCGATAAACAGTACTGTGCAAACATTACTGTGATCCGGTTTGAAGGAC